>CM074857.1:52065000-53315000 GCA_037501455.1 Lantana camara | reverse complement strand
GAGAGGCGGTTGAAGAGAGTTGCCTTCGGCACCGGCTTTTGTCGACCCAAGGTACATAAGGCTATTCGCTCTCGATCGAGGCATAAAGGAAGGCTTTGGTCATGTGCAGTTAGCGGGAGAGCGTGGCCTACGCCTCGAGAGTGCAAGGTCACAAGTTTTACCCACTCCTGGTTTGAGTTGTTCGAAAACTTGAAGAATCGGTAAAGATGTATCGGCGTGAGAAAGATGTTGCAAACTTCATGTAGCAATGTTAAAGCCCTATCGGTTGAAGACCGAGCATCAAGAACCGGTTGGATTCTCCAACTACTTCCGAATTTTATGTGGAAGTGGGAGCAAACGGCTAAGGACTTTGTGTTCGGTTTGCTAAGATCAAGGAGATTTAATGAGATTCGAGTGATTGCTCATTCTAACAAGTCGATCCGTTTTCTCATGGCTTAGTGGCTCGAGTAGGTTTCGAGAACTCCGTGGATTGGAAGAGAAGACACTTGGAGTTGAAGACTTCCATCGAGACTCGTGGCGGGATTTAAGAATCTAAGAAACTACTTGAGAACCGGATCAGAGTGGCGCAGCGGAAGTGTGGGATTGAGTTTGCTCTCGGAGCTGATCAAGAACCTGTTGAGGACCTGAGGACAGGTCCTTTTGAAGGAGGGGAGTTTGAAACATCCCGATCGTCCGGTCGTACAGGTACGCGGTATCGAGTGTGTTAATTGCGCGTTTAATTATTTATTTTATTGTTAAATGACTTTCTTAATTAATTTGAATTATTTGTTAAATAATAAGATTTAATAATTAATTGTTTTTAAGCTTTTAAACTTGTTTTTAATTCGTTTGAGTTCCAACTTGTTTCAAAATTTCGTGAAAATTTAATTTGCATGAGTTTTATGTGTTATGGATTTTCCTATATGCTCGTTTTTCATTTTCGAACTTGTTTGATATGGTAACGCACCATATTTTATTTGACGGGGACTCGAGGGCCTAACTAGTTTTAGCGCGCCTTGTGTTCCGGAATTTATATCTTGAGCTAGGGAATTCGGATTCGAATTCCGGAAGTGACGCCGGACTCGTGACAAGATTTGAGAGCCTTGGAACCTAGCCTTATATTTTTCTAAGCCCGTTTGATCCTCCGAATTTCGCCCGAAACGTGGACTTCGCGCAGATTCGCTACCTTTTACGGTTTTGGCCATAACTTATTCGTTTCTTGACCAAATGACCTGATTCTTGAGCCTATGTGACCCCAACTCATAATTCTATCTGCCAACCTCAGCCATTTCAGCCCAGATTCCAAGGAGACCGAGAGAGAAGGGAAGAAAGAGGAAGAGAAGAGGGGATTTCCGCCACTATTCACCCACCGGAGATTTTGGGCTCGTTCGACCTCCATTCTTCATGAAATCGAAGAGGTAAGTGTACTTTCTTGTTGTCCACAACTTGGTACATCTTCTAAGCCTTGAATTTCTGATTTTGAGCATGATTTGGATGAGTTTTGAGCATGAGTATGACTAGTGACGGGTTCTTGAAGATTTGTTGATATCTTGCTCGTTTTTAGCTCGATTCTTGATCCGTAAAGTGTTATGTGACCCTTGATGTATCCTTGTTCTATTCCTATGCTTGAATCTGAATTTTGTCAAGTGTGGAGTGATCCACCATTGATGAAACTTTGAGTTTTTGAAGCTTCTATAGTTGGAATTTGGAACTCCTTGATTGCCGGTTTGTTGTGAGATGTGTGTGGTCTTTCTTGCTGAGTTTTTGTGCCTGAATTTGATGTATTGCTGCTGTGTTTTTCTGCTTCTTTCTCCTGCCTTGCCCCCTGCTCCGGAACTCTGCTGCTGCTGCGTTGTTTTCGCAAGGAAGAAGGCCAACACGGCCGTGTCCGATTTGTTTGAAAAGTTGACACGGCCGTGTTGAGTCCTCGAGATTGGCTGTCAAATTTAATAAAATCGGACACGGCCGTGTCCATTTTGAACTAAAGACCAACACGGCCATGTCCTAGTGTCGAATTGATTTTAAATTCCAAAAGTTCAGCTGAAATCCGGAGCTTGGTGCATGAATTTGCTTTGTTTGTTCTTTTCCTTTCGTAGCTGCATGCATGTGATATATAAATTTTTGTTTCATGCATTAGTGTAGTGTTTAATCTACTTTATGCATGAGTACGTGAGCTAGGCATATGATATGTATATATATTAATTACATGCAAGTACTCTTTACATGCTATACGTACATATTTAGTACTTAGTATATATATATATATATAAATGTGTCATGTACGTACAAATATATCATACGTGTGTAGCTGTAAAATATAAATATATGAAATATATTATATATTATGAATTAACTATTAAATTATGTAATTTGAATTTTATGTATTTAACTTGAATATTTCAATGTTGTAATTTCAAGAATTTGGAACTTGCATACTTGGCTTCGTGCTTCGTTTTGTTGCTTTCTAATACCTTCTTTTATTCGGTTATGACTCATAAGCTATGTTAACGTGTTAGATTATTTGATAAATGTCTTGTATTAATTTTACGAATTCATTTGATACAAGTTTTACTCGAATTTATCTTGAACTCTTGATTATGCTCTCTCTTGTGGTTTTCATTTGCATCACTTGCATTCATACGCATTTGTCGAGCATCTAATTGGTTCATTTTAAGTCTAAGTTTGTCTTTCGATCTTTGTTTTGTTCTTAGGTTCGTTTCGTGGCTAACGAGGTGGTCTCTTAGAAGGATTTGAGTTCGTTTCGTTGGTTTGGTCGGCAAGGTGAGGTTTCTCTCTTTTAGTTATTACAACCTACAACCCTAAATGTGTTTTAAGCCCGCATGTGACCTATATATCTATATATATATAGATATGTGTTCGATAAGTATTTTGTGGGAATTGGCCCTTTTGTTATGAAACGTTTGAAAAACGCTTTTATGTATAAGTAAACAATATTTTCGTTCTTTTGTTTTGAAAAGGTTGGCGTGTGTAAGTGATATGTTTTGGCGAGATAAACTTTGTGCTATGCTCTGTTTGTTTGTGTATGTTTGGGCCCCGAAGTTGTGTAATGGGAGACCCGGGATGGCCATGGGGTCGCCGGGTGTAACCTTGTGCACCTCTCCATTTTGATAGGATCAACCCGAAACCCACTCGGAGGGAGGTAGGGGACGGAGTCCTTGGGACTTGAGTGTCATGAAACTCACGTCCTTGACATATATGCGTATTTGCTATAAGGTAAGTGCGGGAGTTGAGGGAGCGCTCTCTCTTCCCCAAAACGGAGTTAAGGTGGGATTGATTTATGTTTGGCTTTGTTATGTTTCGCTTTGCTATGGAGTAAGTGGGTTGGAACTCGTACTCGCCGAGTTGATTATGTTTTGCTTTCGTTTAAGGTTTGTGAATCGATAGTGGATTTCTAACTTCTAAAACTTGGTGAATTTTGGCCTTCGGCCTTAAACCTTTCTTTTATATATATATATATATATATATATATATATATAATAACACGGGTTAAAAGGCTTTAGAATGCAAAAACCACACCCCGATTCATGAACACTCTTCGTTTTGAATATGCTATGCTCTATATTTATGTACGGGTGCGTGTGTTAGCCCCTCACCAGTCTTTAGGACTGACCCCTCTCCGTTGTTTCTTTTTTTTTCCCTTTTCTTCTTGAGTTTGCAGGTGCAGGTCTTCGGTTCGTGCTAGGCGGTGGTCTTTTACTTTGAGTCGTTCGAGTTTGTTAGTGGAGTCTTTTGCATCCTTACATCTTTATTTCCCATTTTGGTACTATGTATAAATATGGTACTACGTATAAATATATATGAGTATGGTACTATGTATAAGCTTTATATGAACTTTGATTCGGAGTTGAACCTGAATTTGTATGATTCCTTGGCCTTGGATGGGCACAACATGTATATATTTGTATTAATGTAGCATGTAAGTTGGTATTTTGTGATCCTGGTTGCTTCCGCATATCTTTTGTTTTGTTGCGCACTCTGAATGAGGGTCTAGACCGCCTAGCTAGTGTGTTGGTTTTGGTTTGTCTCCGTTCGCTATAGCTTGGTGCGGGTGCGGAGATCCCATTTCGTTACTCGCATCGGGCTATGGTGCGGGGAGATGTGGCGCCCTTCGCTCCGGGGTTGTTACATCTTCACTTATGGCCTCCTTGTTACTTGAATGTGATCCATCTTACTACATGGGTGCATTGTCTCCAAAAAGAAAATAAAACCTCACCACCTATCTCTACTCTCAAATTACAATGAAAAGAAAAAGACATAAAGTAATAAGGCTCAATCTTCATATTGGCCTTAGACAATTACACGGGGCATACCCCGGCCTAAAAAACAGTAATATGGAAAGCCACATAATAAATCACATAACAGTACGCGCATAAGTAAGGCTCCAACCTCAATTGAAAAAACGCAACTATAGGGCTCCAACCCCAATTTAAACCATCCATGTGCATAAATTAAAACCATACATAAGTGTAAACCCATGATCACCTAACATGCTTTTGCGATAATTTAAATTTAGCCAATAAATTAAAATTCTCGTTTCAAGTCCTAATGACTCAAAACACGACTTAGATGCAATTCTTGTTCAAGAGCCTTTTCAATAAAACCCGAAAAACAATAAACCAATAAAATTCCAATTAATTTCCAAAATTAATAATTTTATTCTTTCATTATTTTCAGAAAATAAAGTTCATAATTTTCCCAAAATCCAAATCGCTTTAATTTCTAAAAAATCCCAGTTTAATCAAAATTTTAAAATAATTTTATTTTAGCAAAACTGATTTTAAAAGATAAAATTAAAATAAAATTAAATCGGGATTTTCAAGGACCGAAAATGCGAAACACGAAGATTGGCCCGAAACCACCCGCCCAAGGGAGGGCACCGCCACTCGGCATCAAGCGAGCGCCAGCTGTGCGCACAGCGTGCGGCAATTGCCGCCCGCGTGCGCGCGCTGGGCGCGCGGCTCGTGCGCTTGTCGCGCGCAGCATTGCCCGCCCGATGGCGGGCGGTCTCGGCCAGGGCATCCCGCTCTGTTGCGAGCGGGCGCGCCTAGGCGCGGGCGGGAGGGCCTCCCGCACGGTTGCGAGAGGGCTGGGCGGTGGCGACGGGCTGGGCGTGCGACTTGCTAGCACGCCTAGGCTCGTCCTATTTCGTGTTCGTTTCATATTTTTAGGTTTCTCCAAAACCCGTTTCAATTAAAATTCGATTTAGATAAATTTTAAATAAAACAATTTTCAAAAACACGATTTGAGAAAACAGTTTTAGAAATTCAGGAAAAATTACAGTTTCGTATTTCAGGCTTTCTAAAAGAACTCATGAATACCTAATTCGCATCTAAGCCTAAGAATTTCTACCAAATTCAGAATAATTGAGACGAATCAGAAACACGATTAACGAGGTGGCTCTGATACCACTTGTTGGAAAACACGAATCAGAAAGCAGTGGAATTTAAAAAAAATTTCCAACAAAAGGATCTTGGACTCGCAATCGTGTATCCAAATTCGTAGAGTTAAGAAACTTACTTTTCTTTTTATTCTTTCTTGAAGCGTTTCAAGCCACCCAAGAACGCTCTTCTCGCGGCTTGATCCCCTCTCCTTGGTAAAGGTCGAATCTTCAAACTTCTAACTTGAAGCTCTCTAGAGATAGTCCACCAACTTGATCACACTCTAACTAGTAAGGACGCTAGTTCTCTAATTAGTGTTTAGGTTTAACCTAGCGTTTCGTTTATCTTGGAGAAAGCATGGTGTTCAACACATGAACCAAAAGAATTGCCAATTAGCTCTAAGGGGAGCTCGAGCTCCCCTACTTATAATGAGGGGAGGACCAAAAATCCCAGTCCTTTATGGGCTAGGATTTTGGTCTCTCTCTCTCTCTCCTATTACTTAATCATCAAGTAACTTTGACTTTGACTTTGAATTCCAATTCAAATCAACTTTCAAGAGAGCTAAAAATATCCAAACTATTTTTGGATAATTTTATACTTTATTTATTTTAAATAAATAACTTATTTTATCTAATTAATTAATTCATAATTAATTAACTAGAATATTTTTCTCCAAAATAAAACTTTCTTTTTAATTCAAAATTAAACCAAAGTCTATTAAATAATTAACACGTTTAATTATTTAATATATATATACTCACACGTGTCACAAGGACACGTGTCATTCATGTGAGCCAGACGTGTAGTTTCACACGTGTGGAACCCTCTTGGCCCGATTAACTCGTTTAATCATTTTAAAGCCTCAACTCATGTAACCAAGTTGTTGTGTGTGACCCTCTAGGTTCTCAATTCAATTAGCAGTGACCCTAATGAATTAATTCACTAATTAATTAATCAGTCCACAGATTAAACGACCATAGTCTAGCAACAGGTGTTTAACCCCTAGCTGAATTGGAATGTTCAGATTCGACAGAACCTTTAAGTCATTGATTCATGTGAGATACAATCCTCCTACTTACTATCTCTCAACCAAGATCTAGGGTAAGGGAATAATCAGAACCCTAATAATCCGATCTTAAAGCTAAGGGCATTTCATATCCATTTGATCTCAATCCAAGAAACCCTTTTCTTGATGTCTTGATCTACTGCGTTGGCCAAGGACTCCATACGGCATATGAATGACTTACACAATAAGAGATCACCTTGCAAATGCAAGTGTAGGTCTTTTCTTGGTTCTCATTCACTTTCATGAATCACTTGTGCAGCCCCAGCATAAGCCTTGAATCAGTTGTCTAAGGCGACACCCTTTAAAGCTTATACCTAAGACTACAGAGTTAACTCATAAAGTGACAAGGAACCTCAAGTCCAAGGATCAATTAATCACATCAATGACTCATGAGACATTTCCTAATCTGGAAGTTTCAATTTCCTGAAATAGAAACTTCCTTTCCCATTTAGTAATGTTCTCACACGAGGCACCTCAGTGAACTTACTTATTAAAGTAAGCACCCTCATGTATCACGCACGTATCAACTATACACTTTGCACCTCCATGAAACAAGGTGGTCCTTCTTATGGGCGTGATCCCACAAGCAAGCCTTAGAGGAGTCAGGTTGACACTCCCACTGTCTGTAGGACTCATCGGCTTTGAGTATTTTACTAATCATGACTTATGTGATATAGGGCTCGTTTCATGAACCATTTCACCTAAATGGTAGAGTCCTAAAGTCATCAGGATTAGGGGAGTTCTCATACATACACAGATAAAGTAAACGCATACCAAACAAGTGCATATAAAGAAGTGTTGCCTCAATTCGTTATTTCATTCAAAGATTGTCTGTGATTACAATAAGGAAAAGTACAAAGCGGATATACAACCGTCTTTCTAGGGTACTATTCCTAACAAGATCATAGTCTCACATTAAGATAACTCACTTCAACGTGTCTCTTTATGTGATACCTTATCTCTAATACCTTAAATGGTATTACTCTTATGTGTTATCTCTCCTTATGTGACTTCATCATTCATATGCATCATGTAGAGTGAGTCTTAGTTCTTAAGGTCACTTTAGTATGTCACTTACAGGAGTTAAGGTTGAGCACTGGGATCCCCAGGGCATTGTTTAATCACACTACGCATCTTTACCTATTACTAGGTGAGATTAAATATTTCAAACTGGAACGATGATTATATCTATAGTATGAAATGTTTTCAAAACCAACACCTAGTTCTTTCAATGCATTACTTTGAACTATTCCCTTATCGGGACAACTCTTTTATCGATCATTTACTTCATTTATCATTTATTCGAATATCATAATCTTTTATCGTTCAAAGTATCATATTCATCTCATTTATCGTTTCAAACAATCATATTCATTTATTGAAAGTTTATCATTCATCGTTCATAGCATCATTTATACATGTCCTTCACGGACTTCATTATATTTAAGCATTCAGATTTACTCCGGATGTTCATTCATATACAAGCATTATCGTTCCATCGTTATTGGGCCCGATGGTTATATGTGGAAGTGATGCTCGGGAGGTGAGCGCCAATGACATCACTAATATAGGTCGTCACCATTAAACAATTGACACCAGCTTTAATCGAAGGTTGGTTAAGTCAGGACAATCTGTCTGAGAAAGGACCGCAAATCCTTATCTCATTCATCGTTTATCGTCACCTAGGACTAGCTCCCCGAAGTGATAGCGGAGAAGGGTGGTACATGTGTCTATGTTGAAGATGTTGTTGATCTTAGTCCAACATCACTCATCGTTCATTGTTTTCAAGGAGTAAGGGTGGAAGATGCCTAGCTTGCGGGCATAAATCATTTTATAAACAATTGTTCATATTTATCAAAGTTATCCTTTACCCCTATCCCGCTTTATTAAAATCATATGAACCAAATCATATCATATGTGTGCGCGTGTGACATCATAATACATATCAAATGTTTTCATAAAGTATTTATCTTTCAAATCATTCTTCGAGGTAAACTTCATTCATTTCAAATATCCTTTTCTTTCAAGAGTATTTCTTTAAAGTACTCCCTCACTTAGTCACTTTGACTAATACCTCTACATGTTTTCTGGCCTCATGGTTTCAGGTCTTGTAGCTGCACGCTAGAGGTATCTTGAAGCTCTAGAATGTCTATTTTGCCCCTAGTCAGGACTTATATGTTATTAATATATTTTGTATCCTGCATTATGATATATGGCTGCATATGTTCCTAGCTTTATTCTGTATCTTGATATACTGCTATTCTACTTACAATATGCTCCTGTGACATTGTCCAACTACTTATATCATATCATTACTTATCCCTTCTACTTAAACTTGACTGTATTGTTCATCATATGTGCTCATTACTTGTCACCACCACGCAGGGATTTAAAAGTTTCAAATTTTCCTAAATTCCGCTACATTGTCATTGAGCATTCATCATGATCTTCATCAATCGTTCGCCGGTGTATTTGTTGAGCGATGGCTTACACCATTATTTGATGAGTATATCGGTGCGGGGGTTGGAGTGCTCCTCTCCATATATATATATGCAAGTGGGGCGCTACAGCTTGAGTTAGTATCAGAGCATCTGGTTAATTAAGAGGAGACTTAACCTAGATTGCTCTCATGTTGCATCAAGGATTGTTCACGCATTGCATCAGGATCATTCTCATACTGCTTCAAGGAAGACTGTTTGGGGATACATGGTTGTATTATCTGGTTTTCATATCTATGGTGTTCTCTGTATAGCTATGGCAGTTGAGCCACACTGTGATCCTAATCAGTAGCAGATAAATGACGTATTCTTTGAGTAGTTTAAGGCTCCACGCACTGTAGCTGTATCTCGCTGTGGAGGCACTCGTTTCTATACCTCGCGCAGAGTAAGGAACAATAGCAGACCTAGGTATTCCTATCCTAACAGAGTTGTGCACCTTCTCGAGTCTGAGCGAGATGGTTACTTTCAGGAGCATCAGAGATCTCGTGAGGTCAGGTTGGAGGCTATACGCTATTAGGATCAGTTATTGCAGCATCTGATTGATAGGGACATTGCTCGTGAGCATGTTGCTGAGATAACTCATGTTGCTGAGCAGAGGGCTGCACGCATTGCTGAGCTGAAGGCAGACCTTATGCAGATGACCATTGACCGTGATACTTTTATAGAGCGCCATCAGCACTTCTGTGCACGTATGAGAGCTCATCTGTATGATGTCTATCACCTATCTGATGAGCAGGTAGTTGAGGAGGTCGAGGGTCAGGATGTCAGTCAGGCCTCTGAGGAACTATGCAGGAGCAGTCTAATGGAGGTAACAATAGATCTGATGATGATGATGATGGAGGAGGTGACATAGCAGGGTATGGTCAGGGTGAGGTTGTTGATGTTTCTGATGACCCTACTTGGGGTTCTTTGGACCACAGTTACCAGGGTTGATTGCTGCTGAGAGATCTCTGTATATAGTATGGATGCATATATATACCTATGGATGACGACAGTATGGGAATGACTTTTGGAGGAGGGGATGTATAGCTATGGCAGATGATCCCCGAGTTTTGGCACCACTGATGACGGTTCAGATGACATAGTACCTAAGGTAGGATATGTCTAGCATGGTTGGACGGTATAGTAAGGCATGTATGGGAGCAATTTGATTATAATCAGATCCTTCCCATTTTGACTTTTGTATAATATGTAGCCTGTTGTAAAATTTTACCAAACTATTTGTATTTATGACACTGTATTCACCACTTTACTCTACTTATCTATTTATTGCTTTCCATAACTGTCATTGCATGAGTCTTGGAGTTGCTTCAAGATACCATTAGGGTCGTTATTAGGATCATGCCATTGCATTTGTTGTCACCATGATATATCATTTTATTTCATCGGATTATTGTTATATGTTGTTCATGTTTATTAATGGTTGATGATTATGTCACTTATGACTTATTGTTGATATCTTGATTGATTGAGATATTTGATCCATACTTGATATTATATGTGGATATGTGAAATACATGGATTATCAAGTATGTGAATCAATCTTATTGGCATGCATCATATATATCCCTGGATTCTTGCAAATTTAACGAAATCATGCTACCAAGAAGAGCACCAGCAATCGTGTATCACCACCGCCACCCCATAGGGAAGTCACAACACCTAGGTATGGTACGTCATCACCACCCAGAAGGGAAGGATTCCCAGAATTAGCAGAAGTACTACATCAGATTCTAAGGGCAAGGGGTAATCCTTCTAATGAGAAATCACTAGAGAAGTTCCTTAGAATTAATCCTCCTAAGTTCTATGGCAAACCCAATGATTTAAAAGCTGAGAATTGGATAGCAAGATTGGAAGAGATCTTCGAAGCTATGGATATCTACCCAGAAGATCGTGAGCAAGTTCAGTATGCTACATTCTTGATGGAGGAGCTGCACTTAATTGCTGGAAGCATACTCAGCATATGTGGACTGAGAATAACGTCAGCAGTAACTGGACTGAGTTTGTAAGGGAATTTCAGCAAAAGTACACCCCTCAAGTTACTTGCGACGCAAGAGAAGCTGAGTTCATGAGCCTAGTTCAAGGGAATATGAAGGTTATGGAGTATGAAGCCAAGTTTGTCAGACTAATCAAGTATGCACCTCACATTCTGAATGATGAACGCCGCAAGACTAAGAGATTCATTGATGGTCTAAAACCTGAACTACGTTGGACGTTAGCATCGTTGGATGTCGAGACTTACACCAAAGCAGTGCACAGGGCTTTGAAAGTGGAACCCCGTTCACAAGGATATCAGAATGACTGTTAGTCGTCAAGGAACTTCTAACCCAAAGCCATTTCAGGGGAACAAGAGACCTTCTGGACCTTCCACTCAAGGAACTGAAAAGAAACCTATGATGGCTCAACAATAGCAGAAGGCTCCACATCAACAACGAACTTCGCATCAGCTGAAAGCGCCATAACAACCAAAGGCACCGCAGTAATTCAGAGCACCTCAGACTACTCAAGGGGAAATTGTTTGTGACTTTTGTGGTCGTAAGAGATATACTGCAGGAAGAAGGTTGGTCAGTGTGTATGGTGTGGATCTACTGATCATATGGTTGAGAATTTTACAGCAAAGACTAAGAAGTATGGGGCTCAGGACAAAGGCAAGGCGGTGGTGGGGACGACTGGCAAACCCGTAGTTAAAAGGCAGAGCTTATGCACTGGATGGCAGTGAGGAGGTTGATCCTTCGTCAGTTGTGGAAGGTATAGTGTACATTCTTAACACACCAGTTCAGGTCCTGTATGACCCTAGTGCCACGCATTCATTCATTGCATCTAAATTATGTGCGCATTTATAATTTCCACTTGAACAATTACCATATAACTTTGAAGTAAGTTCTCCTTTGGGGGCTTGCCTCGAAACAGATCAAGTATATAAACGCTTCCCTATTCACATTGGTAATCGTTACTATAAGTTGGATCTTATCATGTTACCGATGATAAAGTACGATGTTATACTTGGGATGGATTGGTTATTCCAATACCGAGCCAAGTTAGGTTGTTATAAGAAAGAAGTCATCTTGGGAGATGATGAAAGTGGGACATCAGAAAAGAAAGTCGAGAAGTTAGTAATGGTTTCGTCAATGGAAGTAAAGAAATTGATTCAGATTGGAGCAACATGATCCATCGTCTATCTCTTAAATAGGCCGAAAGATCAAATCAAGACTGAAGAAGTGGAGGTAGTCAACGAGTTTCTAGAAGTGTTTCCCGAACACTTAAACTCGTTACCACCCATTGTAAACTAGAGTTTACAATTGAGACAATACCAGGAGCAGAGTCGTTTTCCAAGACGGTTTATAGAATAGCTCCAGCAGAACTTCCAGAATTGAGAAAATAATTGGATGAATTGTTAGAGGCAGGATATATTCTACCGAGCACATCGCCATGGGGAGCGCCTGTGCTTTTCGTCAAGAAGAAAGATGGATCATTGCATTTGTGCATTGATTATAGGGAACTCAACAGAATGATGATCAAGAATAAGTACCCACTCCCTCACATCGAAGAGTTATTCGACATACTTCAAGGAGCACGGGTATATTCTAAGTTGGATTTGAGACAAGGATACTACCAATTGAAGATCAAGGAGACAGATATTCTCAAGACTGCTTTCAACAGTCGATATGGTCATTACGAGTTCATAGTAATGCCATTTGGTCTGACTAACGCACCAGCTGTATTCATGGACATGATGCACCAAATATTCAGGCCATTGCTCGACAAGTTTGTGGTAATTTTCATCGACGACATTCTAATGTTTTCCAAGACACTAGAGGAACATGCTAAGCATCTTCGTTTAGTGCTGAACACTTTGCTGGATCACAAGCTATATGCAAAGTTCAGTAAATGCAAGTTCTGGTTAGAACGAGTTACGTTTCTTGGGCACATTATCTCAGGATCAGGAGTTAAAGTCGATCCTTCCAAGATCGAATCAGTTATGGATTGGAAGCAACCGAGGAATCCATCAGAAGTAAGCTTTCTAGGATTGGCAGGTTATTACAGAAGATTTATCAAGGATTTTGCAAAGATTGCAACACCGCTTACAAAGTTAACCAAGAAAGAAGGAAAGTTTGAATGGACCGACAAGTGTGAGCAGAGTTTTCAAGAATTGAAGAGGAGATTGACAACAGTACGGATCTTAACTCTACCTGAAGGCAAGGAAGGATATACTGTTTATACCGACACCTCGAAAGAAGGGCTAGGAAGTGCTCTGATACTTAATGGAAAGGTGATTGCTTATGCATCGAGGAAACTTAAACCTCACGAAGCCAATTACCTGACACACGATTTGGAGTTAGCCGTAGTGATTTTCGCTCTCGCGAAATGGAGACATTACTTGTATGGAGCTTCATTTGAGATCTTCACGGATCACAAGAGTTTGCGCTATCTATTCACTCAGAAGCAGTTGAATTTACGATAGAGAAGATGGATAGAAATTCTGGAAGACTATGATTATATTATTCAGTACCATCCGGGAAAGGCAAACATTGTTGCAGATGCCTTAAGTAGGAAGACGTCTTTAGCACAGATTTCAGCAAATCCGGAGATTATTCGAAGAGAAGTATTGCAGTTGATACATAAAGCTCGAATCGCAAATATTGTGATGATATCACCTTTGAAGGAGAAGTGTTAGAAGTTCAAGAGAACGACGAATGGATTAAGAAGTGTCTCAATTCTAAGGAGAAGGATGATGAGACAAAGTTCAAGATCGATGGACACAAAATTTTGAGATACAAGGGTCGGATATGCGTACCAGCTGTTTTAAGGAAAGAGATTCTCGATGAAGCGCATAAGACTAAGTATACGGTACATCCAGGAGGAACTAATATGTATCAAAATGTCAAGATGCATTTCTGGTAGAATGGTATGAAGCGAGACATAGCCAATTATGTCAAGAAGTGCTTAACTTGTCAAAAAGTTAAAGCTGAGCACCAGACGCCAAGTGGAATGTTACAACCGTTACCTATTCCAACATGGAAATGGGAATAGATCACAATGTATTTCTTCACTAGATTACCCAAAGATAAAGGAGGACAAGACAACATATGGTTGATCATTGATAGACTCACCAAGTCAGCGCACTTTTTACCGGTAAAGACAACGGATAAAGTCAGCACGTTGGTAAAGCTGTATCAACAAGAAATTGTGAGACTATACAGAGTTCCGAATAGCATAGTGTCTGACAGAGATCCGAAGTTTACTTCGTAATTGTGGCAAGGAATTCAGACTTTGATGGGAACAAAGTTAAACTTCAGTACCGCAGCATATCCTCAGACAGACGGACAATCAGTGAGGATGATCAATTATTTAGAGGATATGCTAAGAGCTTTTGCATTGGATTTTCAAGATAGTTGGAAAGATTGCTTACCTCTTGTGGAGTTTGAATACAATAACAGTTATCAGGTTTCGATTCAAGCCGCGCCGTATGAAGCCCTTTATGGAAGGAAGTGCAGATCACCGTTGTACTGGGGTTTGGATGAAGTAAGACAAACATATGATGGACCAAAAAGAGCAAATTCGGTAAAGTGGATTCAAGAAGCGACATAAAAGATTCAAATCATTCATCAAAGAATGAAAGCTGCCCAGGACAGGTAGAAGAGCTACACAGATCGACGTAGAAGAGATCTAGAATTTGCAGTAGGCGACAGAGTATTTCTGAAAGCATCGGCAAGGAAAAGGTTTACTCGAATTGGGAGAGGAGGTAAATTAAACCCTAGATACATTGGACCTTATGAGATACTGGAGCACATTAAAGAAACTGCTTATAGATTAGATTTATCTGCAAGTCTTATGGGAATCCACAATGTATTCCACGTATCTCAACTTTGCAAGTGCTTTTCAGACGAGTCAGAAGTGGTTTCAGTGGAAGAGATACCGTTAGAACCGAACTTAACCTATGTTTTGAAGCCGACCAAGATTCTGGATGGAAAATTTCAAGAACTAAGGAATATGAAGATTCCTCTAGTTAAGGTCCTTTGGAAGGGACATGGCATGGAAGAGGCAACATGGGAAACAGAAGATAAGATGCAGAAACATTACCCCGAGTTATTCTCAGAAACGGTCGTGGAATCTGAGGACAGATTCTTTTCAAGGAGGGGTGATTGTAACAACCCGTAATGGGGCCTGGTTGAAATGGTAAGCTAAGGGCAGTGGTAAAGCGTTTATAGACCATGATCCAACTTTACAAAACCTCATTGCGTTCTTATCTGATCAACATCCTTATATGTGATTTTTTAATACGTTAAGGGGGAATTCTTTATCTTTTACCCACTTTACTATTCATTTACCGAGCCTACTTTACCCATCTTGTCACTCGAACCTTAGAGGTTCATAGTTCATGTTTTCCAATCATTTGAACTTGTTTCCCAAGGTTCAGAGTCCTTTCTTTAACGTTAAGGGCATTTTGGGCACTTACCTTCCAAAGTTAATATTTATCTTGCAAACCAGTTTTGATGCGGATACCTTTTACTACTCAAGTTTACAGTCAAATCGATCCTTGAGTCGATACGAGTCTTTTGAAATCATTCTTGACTTGAAAATCTATTTCGAACTTCTTTTTAAAGGAAACGTTTATTTAAAACCCTAATTCACTATTCCTTCTACGAACTGTTTTTCGTTCGGTGAACTTCTACTCTTCAAATTCATATTCTAAGCACTCCTTTATTTATTTCAAGACTTTTGAGATTCATTCCAGCCCGTATTTCAAACCCTAGCTCGAGTTTTATTAAAAACGTTTTTTAAAAATAAGTTACTATTCATCCTACGTTTCTAACTTTTTATCGGTAAAACTTTTTATAGTCAATATTGGGCTTCAAACGATTGTCAATTTATTTTATAGTGTTTTAAAATAATTCGGACTTTCAAATCACATTCAGAGGTCGTTTTTCATTCGTATTTAATTAAAACGTTCAAGTTTCTATTCTTTGAAACTAATATATCTTTCTAACAGTAAATCCGTTTTCGACGTACAAATATTCATTTCGAAGCTAATTTTTGTCCGATTCACATAAGCCTACTTCCAGCAGCTCTTCTTCGTGTTTACTATGTTAAATTACAAAAATACCCTTCATTTCCCATTTTTATTTAATTCGTAAGGCCAAGCTTACAAGGGAATTTACTACACTTTGCTCTCCTACCCTTGGAGATATTTTTATTGCAAGGTGAGGGGTCTCCCAAGAACTATAAATACCCCTCCATAGCTCATTCATTCCTTGCTCATATCTTGTGTTAACAAGGCCCTTTCTCTCTCTCTCTCCCCCTCTAGTGCCGAAGCACACCCCCCAATTTAGGTTAGTCGTTTTATTTTTTTAGGCTATAGTTTTATGTTATGTTTTAGTTTAAGTTATGTTTTTATGTTATGATTTATTTATATTATGTTTAGGTTGGGTCTTAGGGTCTCCCCTAAGCCATATAGGATTTTATTTTATGAATTTATGGTATAGTTTTTATGATATATTTGAATAGTTATTCATGTGATTTAATTGTTTATAATATGCTATGATATGTTATGAATTAGTTTAATATATGCTATGATCATGCTTTAGGGTTTAAATTATGTTCATGCATGTTATTTAATGGAATAGTATTATATGATCAATTATGTCACAACATGTTACATATTGTTAATTGATTTAATTGTAACATGCTATATGATCAATGCTCATGCTATGCTATGACTTATGTTATGATATGATGCTACATTGTTATATGATTCATATATTATGAATTGATCTTATGTTATGATTTGGATTAATGGAATATTATTTGATCATATCTTATACACTTGATTGGTGTCACACTTTATAACCTAAGATAGAATAGTACTTTAATTAGACCTTGTAACCTTATGTTATACCTTTTAATCTAGATCACACATACTTCTAATAATATGAACTTGAATCATAGGTTATAACAAGATCATAATTTGATTAGTTAGTGTGTGTGTGTGTGCGTGTGTCGTGTGTGTGCATGGTGTACGTATGTGTGTGTGTGTGTCGTGTGTGTAGCACCCCGGAGCGCAGAGCACTACATCCCCCGCACCATAGTCCAATACGTGTAACGAAATGGGGACTCCGCACACGCATCAAACTATGGCGAACGGGAGATAAAAAAAATCTCTCCTGTGCTAGGCGGTCTAGACTCTAAATCAGAGTACGCAATCAAACAGATATTACGTAGTAAGCTCCTAGGATTCAAATAATCTCAGACATGCATGCTCATTAAATAAGAAGAGATACAAGTTTCAAAGCTCAAATTTAGATTCTTCTTATACATATTTTCCAAATCGATTCATAATCGCATAAACATAATTCCATAAGTTCAAAAGAACAAAATAAAATAAAATGATGCATGAAACCGACTACGAAACTCAAGACTTAACCAAAAAGACCGCCGCCTAGCACAACTCCCCACGAACACCTGTAACTTAAAGAAAACAAGGGGGAAAAGAGAAACGAAAACGAGGGTCAGTCCTAACGACTGGTGAGGGGGCTAACACGCGCACACGTACATATACATAAGAGTATAGCATATTCAAAGTTAAAGAGTTCATGAACCGGGGCGTGGTTTTTGCATTCTAAATCATTTTAACCCGTGATATTATATATAAATAAGAAGGTTTTAAGGCCGAAGGCCAAAATTAACCAATTTTTGTAATTAGAAGTCCACTCCCGTTTAACGAAGTATATTCATAATCAAAAGCATAACAACTGGGCAAGAACGAGTTTCAAACCATCCTTACTCCGTTCATATTCATAAGAAATCAAATCACACAAACCTACCATTTCTCCGGCGATGGAAGGGGTCGCGGGCCCCTAACCAGCTAACGGTTAACGGGAGTGCTCAATGCTTCTCCAACCCTCGGACTCCATCCCCCGACCAAACCTCCTGGTGGGTTCCGGTACGTCCTTTCCAACATATGGAGGCCATGTTTAGGAGTAGACCCGACAGCCCGACACCATCCCGGGGCTCCTTCGTACAAACCTCCGGGGCCCATTTCAAATTGTTCAAAGTTCATAATTCATAATTTTGAAATTTCAAAATTTTCCGACTTCATAATCAAAGTCGTAGTCTCGCTATTTCAAAACGTTCACACACACCAACCCTTTGAAATCAAACAAACATAAAATAGATTACGTATATATATATAAAAGCATTTTTCAATGATTTCATGGCAAATGGGATAAATCCCACAAAATACTAATCAAACACGTATTTACATAAATATATAAATATACGTATATCACATGCGGGCTTAAATACAAGTAGGGTTGTAGGTCACTTAACTAAAAGAAAGAAAACCTCACCTTGTCGCCCAAACCGAATGAAACGAACTCAAACACCTCTATGAGACCTCCTCGCCACCCACGGAACGAACCTAAGGACAAAACAAATAACAAACAACAACTATAGACTCAAAATGTACCAAATAGACGCTTGGCAAATGCACATGGATGTAAATGATGCATAAAGAATGCAATGATGTTCCATTTAGGTCATTTGACATTATATCGAATCATATTAACTCATAATGTATATGTTTTACGTTAATCAATTCATGAATTTCATGCAACACTCATATCCCATCATATAACACGTTAGAAATGCATATACTTCAATAAAGGAGCAAGAGAAATCCATGCAAGGGAAACGAATAAGGAACTCGAATATACATGCACGTTATAGAGCAAATAGAGTACATTAAGTCATATTTTGCACGTAAGTGCACCGAATTCACTTCAAATAAATCCATAAAATTCATATAACGGTCATAACACATCCATAATCAAGTTAGGCACACATGCATAAAAGAAAAGAAGCAAGGAATTATCAAACAAAGCAAGAAAAGATCATATTAATTCATGCATGCACATTAGAGAGCATAGGTAACACGTTGGTCATTTATTTCACGTAAAAGTATCGAATTCTCGAGATAAATTCATAATATCACACGTAATATATAATATAACAAATTACCTACGCATACTCGACAAGAAAAAAGCAAGAGAAGCAAAGAAAACACGAACGAAACAAGAAACGGAAAGCACTAACAACAGCAACTCGAAACTGCTCAAAAATAACAGCCACTACCACCTCCACCAGCCTGTGCAGCAAACACAAGTCGAAACTGGGCAAAAATGGGGTCTCGTAATCCTTCATAATCAGGTCGCGGCCGCGACTGCACTGTACAGTCGCGAAATCTGCAAATCCAGCCCCTCTTCTTTGTCCCTAACAGCACCACAACCACAAGACATGGAAAGGTAACAACACAACAAGGCAATAGCAGCAAAATCTCAGCTATACACACCCCAAAACACCACCAAATCACACGGCAAGGCAAGGTAAGTAAATTGGGCACATATCTTCAAGTTGAAGAAATGAATTTCATACAAGGTGGTCCGATTTTCAGCAACTTTCCAAGAAATTCATGCATATAATCTTAACATAGAAGTTATAAAGACCACATACATAGCTTAAAACCAAGAAATGGATCAGAGATTGGCAAGAAATCATCCAAAATGCCCAAATGACCTAACTATTCACATATCTCAACCAAAACATGATCAAATATGGATGAAAATAGACCAAATTAGATTCAAAAGGAAAGCAAGAAGATGTAGGTTCGAATTCTGGACATACTTTTTGAATTTAATGAGAAATGGAGGCCGAACGAGCAAGAAATGTCCACGAGTGAACAGTGACTGTCCTCTTTCCTTTTCTCCCCTTGGCTGCTATGTTTTTGCCTCTTTTCTTCTTTTCCTACTGCTAAACCGAGATCAGGGAGAGAGAGTGTGATAAAGGGTTAAAAGAGGAGAAAATGGGTTCAAAAACGGGTCGATTCGGATAAGAAACGGGTCGGATATGAGCAAAATGGGTGAGGGTCGCAAATCTGTCACAAGGGTCTCGTTACGGGCAAAAAACGGGGCATCAAACGGGCTTAGAAAAATATGAGGTCAAATTCTCTAGGTTTCAATCTTCGTTACGAGTTTGATGTCACTTCCGGAATTAGAATCCGAATTCCCGAGCCCAAGATACGCCTTCCGGAACCCAAGGTGCGCTAAAACAAGTTAGGCCCTTAAGTCCCTAACAAATAAAACGGTTCGAAAACCGTATCAAATGAACTTAAAAACATGCAACGAAAATAAGAACACATTCAAAACATATATAATTCATACATATCACATAATCACGAAAGTTAGAAATGAAAACGGGTCTAAACGAATTAAAAACGAAGTAAAAAGGTAAAAACGTTCAAATAATTCAAATAAGGTTCAAAAAAAAAATTCAAATATTAAATCATATAATTCAAGTATTTCACGTAAAGAATAAAATAAACACGTAAATGGCATAATTAAATTAATTTAAATGTACATTTAGCACTCTCAAACCGCGTACCTGTACAGCCGAACGAGCGGGATGTTACAAACTCCCCTCCTTCAAAAGGACCTGTCCTCAGGTCCGCCGTAAGACCTAGCACGGCTCTGGGGTGAAAACAACTCCAACTTCCTCTACACTACACCGATCGGTCTTCAAGTGGCTTCTCGGATATTAAATCCTGCCACAACACTGGGTTGAAGTCTTCACTCCAAGGACCTTTTCTGCCAAACCACGAAACTCACGAACCCTTCTCGAACAACTGCTCCGAGAGAGCATATGTTAACTCATTTAAAACGAGCACCCCTTAAAGTCTCTCAAAATCGCCTTATTGTAGCAAACCGGACAGAAAGTCCTTAGTTATCTACTCCCACTTCCAAATAGTATTCGGAAGTAGTTAGAGAATCCGATCAGTTCTCGATGCTCGGTCTTCAACCGATGGCACATTAGACGTTGCTACACAAAGTTTACAACACTTTCTCGTGCTACTACATTAAACCGACACTTCAAGTCCTTGGACAAAACTAAACCAAGAGTGAGATATTCTAGTGACCTTGCACTCTCAAGGGGTAGGCCACATTTTCTCGCTGGAACCTACAACCAAAGCCTTCCTTTTCGCCTCGATCGTAAACGATGTTACCTTGAGTACCCTTAGTTAAGCTAAAGCCGGTACCAAAGGCAACTCACTTCAATCGCCTCATCCCACTCACAACCGTACCTCTTCTTTGTCGTGCATGTTACGGGATAGCCGTCTCTAACAAGACGAATCTCCTGTTGAATCTCGATAACACTAAAGACTTAAACTCTGAGGCAACTCCCGGTTCTTCTACCAGATTATGTAGTCGAAAATACCCTTGCAGAAAGAACACTCGAAAACACCAACGAAACTCTGAAGAAGCACGAAGACACCACTCCTCGGAGCTAGCAAAAAGGGTATTCTCCCACGTTAACCCGTGTAGTTCACGGTAGTTTATATTCATCTTAGAGTCTCGTCTTCTTCCTTAGATAGTACAAGGGCACTCCAAGAAGAAGTACTCAAATTAAAGAAACTACCTTCTAAAACCTTATCGACTACTTCCAAAACTCCAACACCCACGTTAGAGTCATCCGATAGGGAATCTTCAAACAAGGTTCAATTCCAGGATAAAGATCACGACAGTCTCAATGTCCCTATCAGGTGGTGATAAATCCTAACTTTCTAGGAATCATCAAGGAGGGCTTACTCCGATCTTCGTCTCCTCAAGCTTGGTCCGATCCCTCGGTTAACCCAAAGGTAAGCCACTAAGCTTGTCGCACCATCCTGAAATAACCAACTGCTCCACGAAGGATACTAACGGGCTAGCCTTCGATCCAATACCAAAAAATATCGTTGAGCCCAAAAAGGACCTCCTAAAAGCAACCAACAACTCGGCACAACACTCGAACAACCAACCTATGCCTTAAGGTAACCCCTTACCTTAACAAAAACAATGCGCCTTCAAAAGTCCACCAAGAAACCTCGGCCCTCACAACTCACCAACACACTCGGGCACTTAACTCACCAACCCTCCTCAAGAAGAGAGTTCCACAAAGAGAACGAAAGAAACAACAACAAACAATAAAAGCAACAAAATTAGCACCAAGAAGCAACTTAGAAAGAAAGGTAACACAAAATTAAAATAAAGATGCATGTATGAAATGCCATGAATGCAACTACCTTAATTTTCGGATTCATGTTGGTTCCCAGTTTGAAGCCTTTGATCATGTATTCGTTGTTTATTAGCTCTCGATTGATCACAGTCGGAAACCCGATGCTCTGATGACCCACAAGCATAGCACCCATTCAACCTATCCCGACACGTGTTGTAGATATGATTGGTTCCTCCACAGTAAGTGCATAGTGGAATTTCTTTCTTTAATTTTGAAGAATCTCCGATCTTCTGTTTCTTTTTCCCACGAATCTTCTTGGTTGGACTCCTGTGTCGATAGGGTCGTCCTTCCACTTGTACATTGGAGCACAAACCCAATTCAAATTGAAGTCCCGACTTACTTCTTTCCTCACCTTTAGCTAAAACCCATGTTTCGACCTTGATAGCTCTCTTTGGGACCTTATTCCACGTATTTGTATTCTTCGTAATTAGTGTTTTCTTGAATTCATCCCGAAGGCCCTATATGAAATGTCTAGCCTTCACCTCCTCGTTGTCATGATATGGGGCACATACCCACCCAATCTCTCGAAATCTTCTATGTATTGCATAACTGTTTTATTCCCTTGGGTATGTGTAAAGAATTCTCCGAGTCTTCATTCTTGTAAAATGGTCGGTGCGAAATTTTTCCTAAATTCTCGAACAAATACCTCCCAAGTCAACTCTTCGCTCATTACCTCTAATTGTTGGGCAACTTCTTTCCATCTTTACCTTGCTTGACCTTGAAGAAGTTCTGTGGCGAGACGAGCCATGTTTTGAGAACTGTACGGCCATAATTCGAATATACTTTCTATCTCTGATAGCCATTCTTCAGCCCTCGTGTCATCCCCTTCCTGAAATTGGGGAGGATCAAAAGACTTGAACTCCCGGTACATCATTGCCAACAGATTCATAAGTGGTACTTCGGTTGAAAATTGTCCTTGGTTGTTTGGAGGTTGATGTCTTGACCATAATGTTGCCGACGTGGTGGCATCCTGAAATAAGAAAAATGATTCCAAAATATCGATGCGTGCGGGGTTTAGTGCATTTTCATGTGAACTATTAACACATAAAATACAAATAATTCAATTAATTCACATGAATGATGAAAATAAATGCAAACAAACACATAATCCTAAGCCGAACGACCTAGACAGACCCGACACGATGCTAGATCTCCGGTTTTACAACCCGGGGCTCTGATACCACTTTAGGATGTAGCCCCCCGGAGCGCAGAGCACTACATCCCCCGCACCATAGTCCAATACGTGTAACGAAATGGGAACTCCACACACGCATCAAACTATGGCGAACGGGAGACAAAAAAAATCTCTCCTATGCTAGGCGGTCTAGACCCTAAATCAGAGTGTGCAATCAAAATAGATATTACGTAGTAAGCTCCCAGGATTCAAATAATCTCAGACATACATGCTCATTAAATAAGAAGAGATACAAGTTTCAAAGCTCAAATTTAAATTCTTCTTATACATATTTTCCAAATCGATTCATAATCGCATAAACATAATTCCATAAGTTCAAAAGAACAAAATAAAATAAAATGATGCATGAAACCGACTACAAAACTCAAAACTCGACCAAAAAGACCGCCGCTTAGCACAACTCCCCACGAACACCTGTAACTTAAGGAAAACAAGGGGAAAACGAGGGTCATTCCTAACGACTGGTAAGGGGGCTAACACGTGCACATATACATATATATAAGAGCATAGCATATTTAAAATTAAAGAGTTCATGAACCGGGGGGTGGTTTTTGCATTCTAAATCATTTTAACCCGTGATATTATATATAAAGAAGAAGGTTTTAAGGCCGAAGGCCAAAATCAACCAATTTTAGTAATTAGAAGTCCACTCCCGTTTCACGAACTATATTCATAATCAAAAGCATAACAACTCGGCGGGAATGCGTTTCAAACCATCCTTACTCTTTATATTCATAAGAAATCAAATCACACAAACCTACCATTTCTCCGGCGGTGGAAGGGGTCGCGGGCCCCTAACCATCTAACGGTTGAGGGGAGTGCTCAATGCTTCTCCAACCCTCGGACTACATCCGCCAACCAAACCTCCTGGTGGGTTCCGGTACATACTTTCTGTAACGCCCCGGCTTTTCAGACGTGTAACTTATGTGTTAATTATGTTCACATTCAATTTATTCTAATTATGTAATTATATGACTTGCTTTTATATTAATTGTAATTCTTGAATATGTGAATTATTTGAATTTGAATTTATATCAATCCCTGAATGATATGTGCATGTGTGATTGTTTGCTCCCATTTCTATTCGATTTGAATACCGAATTTCGTGAAAATTTGATATGTTGTCTCTATATGTGTTATGAATGTGTATGTGTGCTCATTTTATGATTTTAGATTCTTTTTCCTAAGTTTTGTATTTAATTTGAGTTTTGGAACCAAAACGGGGCTAACGAGCAATTAGAGCACCCTTAGTTCCGTATGTGATATCTTGAGCTCGGGAACTCGGATTCGAGTTCCGTCACCTCCATTGAATCTGTATCGATGATTTGGAGAAAATGGAATACGCCTCATACCTTTTTAAGATTATTTAGATTCTCAAATTTCAACCGAAACGAGCACCTCGCGCTTAAAAATGACAAACCATTGACTTTTCCAAGCTACGGGCCTATATGAACATCCCTAAACCCATGACCTAGCCCACTTGATACACTCTCTCACACCCCACTCAGCCCCCCAACTGAACCAAACCCCCCTTACAACCCTAAAATATCAGCCAAGAAAGAAAGAGAAGGAGAGAAGAAAGGGGAAGAAGAAGGAATAGTACAAACCCTTGGAGATTTAAGCTCATCTCCTTACCATTTCTCACCATCTCTTGAAGGTAAGCTTAAATTTGTGTAGGATATCTCCTCATGGTTCTTTTAAGTCTTATATTGCATGATTTCACCAAGATTTGATTAAGTATTGGAAAAGATGATGAATAGTAAGGGTTTGGGGAAATTTGATGATTCTTGCATGAGTTCTTGTTGTTTCTTTCAGTATGAAGCATGATATATGATTCTATAACTGCCATTTGAGTTTCCTTGAACTTATATTGCATGAAAAATGAGTTATTTGCAAATTACCATTAATGGATTCTCATGAAACTTGAAGAATATGAACCTTTGTGAGCATCTCTTCCACTCTCATGATTTAGCTTCGGTTTTTGTATGATTAGGACATGAATCTTTGTATATTTGTATGCTTTTAATTGAGTTATATATTGGTAACATGCTTTGTTTCCTTTCCCTTTCGTGTATGCCATGTTTGCTCTGTTTTTGGGCTATTGACCCAAATCTACGGAGGTGGATTTTTCCTTTTGGAAAAATCCACGGGGGTGGATTTGAGTCAGTAGAGTTGCTGTCAGGAATCCATGGGGGTGGATTCTGCCCTGCCCATTTTTGTTACTCCGGTTCCATTTTTCTTCGCTCGTTTGATCTTTCTCCATCTCTTTTATGACTTCTATGCTATGCTAACATGTATTATCTTGTGTGTTATGAACTTTTGTTATTTTTCGTGGAATATTTTATGAGTTATGCCTCAACGTGTCTTCATTGCTCCTAATATATGCATACATGGATGATTGCTTCCAATGTGAACCCTAATTGCTTATATATCTCCTCTTTTATAACTTATATGATGTGTATACATGTTATATTACGTGTTATGCTCATTATCTGAATTTCTTGGATTAATTTGGTATGGATTATGAACGTGATGAACTTAAACGGATATGAATGATTCATGAAATCAATGAAATGATCGTTTACATGTCTTTAAGACATTAATTGTGCACAAGAACGTTTCCACGATACAATGTCATCTCTTATACCTTCATATCATATTCATTGCATTGTCGTTCGTCATACATGGTACATTTGGAGTCTTGAGTCTCACGAATTCATTGCATTGTCCTTGGTACAGTTTTCTCCAGGGTGGAGATGCTGGGTTCATAGGACACTTTCAAGTCCTCTTGTTTTCTTCTTGGTTTTAGTCGGTAAGGCGTAACAGGTGGGTTTCTCTTCTAATAGTTATGACCACCCAATATATCCCTTATGTGAAAGATTTGAGCCAAATTAGTATACATATATAAATCGAGTCATTTTGGGTAAATGATTTCAAACGTATGACCCCTTTTATTTATGAACCCTTACCCAATGTTTTGGCGAGATCAGTGAACACAATGATTATGGGGGCCCGGGACTATGTGTACGTAACCGACCTCAGGCTGACGGTGATCCGCGTGCACTAGTCCCAATAAACAATGACGACGTAACCGACCTCGTTAGGAGTTTTAGCGAGAAAGGAGAATCGGGCTTTTGAGGACTCATGAACCTCACTAGCCACTATGTATGAGGTGGTCGGGTCTTGCTAACCCGTCCACCACCCGGAGGAAGAAGGTGTAAGTGTTTATGGTTATGAATGAATGATTATGATTATGATTATGATTATGAATGATTGTTAATGAATGAACGATTGAACGATTGAATAACTGTTATATGATCACTAATGAATGAACGAATAAATGAATGATTAAATGCACACACGAGGTGAAGGTTGGAGAATTCGCCCTCTCGCCAGGCTCACGAAATGACTGCATGATTTTAATGAACGAATGAAATTGTAACAGCCCGAAAACCCGTCTGCCGATATTGTCCGCTTTGGTGTCTAAAATCGACACCCTCACGGTTTTGTTCCTCCCAATGGCTAAGATCACCATCCGGGAAAAGGCCTCAACAAGGGAAAGGTATCCACCCCCTTATAAAGCCTCGCTAAAGCAACCGCTACTGTAATAGCCTAAGGTGCTTATCCCACATCGGTTGGAGAGAGGAACAAAGCCTCCTTTATAAGGGGGGTGGATACCTTTCCCTTGTTGAGGCCTTTTCCCGGATGGTGATCTTAGCCATTGGGAGGAACAAAACCGTGAGGGTGTCGATTTTAGACACCAAAGCGGATAATATCGGCAGGCGGGTTTTCGGGCTGTTAAAAATGGTATCAGAGCCGGGGCCCGGGCCGGTGTGCCAGCGAGGACGCTGGGCCCTCTTAGGGGGGTGGACTGTAATAGCCTAAGGTGCTTGTCCCACATCGGTTGGAGAGGGGAACAAAGCCTCCTTTATAAGGGGGTGGATACCTTTCCCTTGTTGAGGCCTTTTCCCGGATGGTGATCTTAGCCATTGGGAGGAACAAAACCGTGAGGGTGTCGAATTTAGACACCAAAGCAGACAATATCGGCAGGTGGGTTTTCGGGCTGTTACAGAAATTGATCGTTGTAATCCCGAGCGTTGTCTTCCTTTGTTTTGCCCACTTGGGAAATATCTAATAAAACCTCGCACGGGATTATAGCTTACATGTGGGTGTGTTTAAATTCTACGATATTATTTAGGATATACCTCGTTTTATACCCACCAGTCTCCTATAGACTGAACCCGGCTTTGTTTTCAGTTCTTTTGTAGGCTTGGAGTGCTAGGCGGGATTTGTGTCGGTCAAGTTTTGTAGTTAAGTCAGAGTCTTTCCTCACGCACATTGTAATTTGTTTAAGTCATATTGAAACATGTTAAACGCAGATTTATGATTTATGAATTATGATTATGTTTGAAATTTCGGGACTAGGTATTTATGTTAGTTGAACCTGTCACTTGCTATTTATATTGTGATTGAACTTATGATTTGCTTCCGCATGTGAATTTAATTTTCGATTAATTGCTCATTTGGTTTTGAAGGTTTAGTTACCGCCTAGCCTAGTGAGTGAGTGAGTCCCCGTTCGCCGTGACTTGGCATGTGTATGGACTTTCCATTTCGTATACGGGTCGGGTCTCGGTGCGGGGGTTTCGGTGCCTTCCGTTTGGGGCGCTACACTTTCCAACATATGGAGGCCATGCTTAGGAGTAGACCCGACGGACCGACACCTTCCCGGGGCTCCTTCGTACAAACCTCCGGGGCCCATTTCAAATTGTTCAAAGTTCATAATTTATAATTTCAGAATTTCCGACTACATAATCAAAGTCGTAGTTTCGCTATTTCAGAACGTTCACACACACCAACCCTTTGAAATCAAACAAACATAAAATAGATTACGTATATATATAAAAGCATTTTTCAATGATTTTATAGCAAACGGGATAAATCCCACAAAATACTAATCAAACACGTATTTACATAAATATATAAATATACGTATATCACATGCGGGCTTAAATACAAGTAGGGTTGTAGGTCACTTAACTAAAAGAAATAAAACCTCACCTTATCGACCAAACCGAACGAAACGGACTCAAACACATCTATGAGACCTCCTGGCTACCCACGGAACGAACCTAAGGACAAAACAAATAACAAACGACAACCTTAGACTCAAAATGTACCGAATAGAGGCTCGTTAAATGCATATGGATGCAAATGATGCATAATGAATGCAATGATGTTCCATTTAGGTCATATGACATTTTATCGAATCATATTAAATCATAATGCATATGTTTTACGTTAAACAATTCATGAATTCCATGCAACACTCATATCCCATCATATAACACGTTAGAAATCCATATACTTCAATAAAGGAGCAAGAGAAATCCATGCAAGGCAAACGAATAAGGAACTCAAATATACTTGCTCGTTATAGAGCAAATAGAGTACATTAAGTCATATTTTGCACGTAAGGGCACCAAATTCACATCAAATAAATCCATAAAATTCATATAATGGTCATAACACTTCCATAATCAAGTTAGGCATGCATGCATACAAGAAAAAAAGCAAGGAATTATCAAACAAAGTAAGAAAAGATCATATTAATTCATGCATGAACATTCGAGAGCATAGGTAACACGTTGGTCATTTATTTCACGTAAAAGTATCGAATTCTCGAGATAAATTCATAATATCGCACGTAATATGTAATATAACAAATTACCTATGCATACTCGACAAGAAAGAAGCAAGAGAAGCAAAGAAAACACGAACGAAACAAGAAACGGAAAGCACTAACAGCAGCAGCTCGAAACTGCTCAAAAATGGGGTCGCGCCCAACGGCCTCCAGGTGGTCGCGGGTGCGATCACCACCTCCACCAGCCTGTGCAGCAAACACAGGTCGAAACTGGGTAAAAATGGGGTCGCGCCTTCATAATCCGGTCGCGGCCACGACTGCACTGTGCAGTCACGAAATCTACAAATCCAGCGCCTGTTCTTCGTTCCTAACACCACCACAACCACAAGACATGGAAAGGCAACAACACAACAAGGAAATAGCAGAAACTGTTCAGCTATACACACCCCAAAACACCACCAAATCACACAGCAAGGCAAGGGAAGCAAATTTGACATATATCTTCAAGTTCAGGAAATGAATTTCATACAAGGTGTTTCATGATTATGTTAAGCTCTGTTCTATCTTCCTCGCTTGGAATTGATTTAAATATGAGTGTTTCTTAAGTGTTTGCATCCCTTAAGTGCCTATGCATACGTCGTGCATCTATGTGGTTCATCCTTGAGTCTAAGTTCTAAGTTTTGACTTCAGTTTGTACAAGAGCACCCGGGGTGGTATTTCATGAGCCGTGTTGATTCCGGGGTGGATCATTTGTGTAGCACCCGTATCGAAAGGCGCCACATCCCCCGCACCAATAGCCTAATCCATACATGAAATGAATTTCCATAAACGAATCAAACACATGGCGAATGGGTGACAAGAAAAATAAGCCTGGCTAAGCGGGGCTAACCCTTGAACCATATTATAAAACGAACGATGCAATAGAAATAAAGCGGAAGCATATATATACATATATATAGACACTTTAGATGCAAAAAGATATACAAGATTTCAACCAAAGCCAAAACGGCCATCAAGATGTACAGTGATCTCCAAAATAGATTAATACATAACGTTAGTCTTCAACTACAAGATGCAAAAGCTAAAGACATGCTAGGACCAAAATAAAGGCATCACGACGACCTTATTCCCCACCTAGCACGACCTGCAAAAGACTAAAACAGCGAGGAGAGTTAGTCCACGGAATAAGTGAGGGACATAAATAATAGATCACATGCGCATGCAATCCATAATTCCAAGTAAAATGTTAAAAAAATCCCAAACGGGTAATTTAAAAGGAGCATCACTCGGAATTACGTATATCATATTATTAAATGACAAAACAAACTTGACGTGGCCCGGCGAGAGGGCAATTCTCCAACCATACTCCCATAGTGTGTGATTAAAGCTTAATTAGGCATTCATGCATAATATAATCATATCATAATCATAATCTTGAGAAATACATAGTTTTCCATCCTTCTTCCTCCTGGGCATTGGAAGGGTTTGCAAGGCCTAAACCACCTCATGAATCAATATCGAGACGGGGGATCATGACTCCTTCCTGCTCCTTCGATAGGTTAACCACCGGCTCAAGAGTATCTCACCTTCCACACTACAAGGTCGCGTGAGAAACTCTCAAAGGGTACTATACGCAATGGCTTGTCCGACGACCCGATGTCGTACCGGTCTCCATTCACATAATTCTCCGGGGGCCTAATATATGAGCATGATTCTTGCCAAAATATTTCCATGAAAACATTTGAAAACCTTTCACATGTAACCCATTTTCCAAAGTATACATATATATGTATTACATTTTGGCTTAAAAGAACACACGAGACATTAGGGTTCTAAATAACTAAAATAAAACCTCACCTTAACCAAAGGAAGAAGAAATGAGAAGCCTACTGACCCTGCTCCTCGACCGGATCAAGCTCTGTGCAAGAAACACGAGTGTACGTAAGACTCTAGACTCAAGAACCAAATAATCGACGAACGGCATGCTTATGCGATGACAGGATATGAATAATAACAATGTTTCATGAATAGGGGGATGTTTTTGCAATAATTAATTCATAATTGAAATAGAAATTAATAACGAGGAATACGAAGAAAAGTTCCAAAGCTTCCCTCTCAGGGGACACGACCGTGTTGAATTTACAAAGGAATTGGACACGACCGTGTCCGATTTCTGTCAAATAAAAAACCCAAGTCCGAACGATTGATACGGCCGTGTCAGGTTTCAATAGGTTTTGGGCACGGCCGTGTCCGATTTTCTGAAAATAAAATACCTCAGTCCGAACTATCAATACGGTCGTGTCCATTTTAGTTCAAAAGACGACACGGCCGTGTCGACTGGTTCTGTTGGAAATATGGAGCAGGGCAAAATAGGGGAACTTGGGAAATAATAAAAACAACCATAAAAATCACCCCAAAGTGACATGAATCACATACCAACATTAAAAGACCTCATATACTTTATCTACAACACATAAAACACAAGTTTGGGCAATTATATCCATCCAAGCAATCATACAAACCCTCCAGCTATCATACTAGTATATAATAACCAAATACCATGGTACAAGCTTAGAAATTCATGAATTCACAATGATTCTCATAAAACATCATGTTTAATCCAAGAATTCAAATCAAAGTTCAAGATTCTTAGCAAACCCTCACAAATACACACCTATATACATACATATACCAACCCATTCAACCAACCTTGAAAAAAATGATGAGATGGAAATGATAAGGTGATGATGGTGATGATTATGCCGTCTTAAATCACTACTCATTCTTCTTCTTACTTGATCAAGGATGAATGTGGTGAAAATGAGCAAAAGGGGGTTTACGTGTGTATTGTAGAGATTTTGTGTGTGAGAGTTTTGTGTATATATGATATATTGTATATAATGTGTAGTGTATGTAATATATGTATAGATATATAACATGTGACACCCCGTCTTCTCGGCAATCCAGGTACGACGTTACGGGAGAGTTTAATTCCATAATTTCATGACTTATGTGCTATTATCATGCTTTATGTGTCAATTGGTATTTTATTTAATTAAGTGTGAATTAGAATTTAATAAAATGTATTTGGACTCAATCGTCCAATATTTACAAATTAGGGACCTAATTCTAATTAGGGTGTTTGAGCCTCGTGGCTACCTTGAGCTCAGGAATTCAAATTTTGACCTTGTCATTGAGTTCGTTTCAATGATTCGGATTCGATGAAATTAACCTTATAATTTTCTAAAGTCATTTGATACCCCTACCCTTTTAAAATCCGATCCGAGTGGACCGGATCCTTTTGACCGACCCGTTATCCGACCCATTTCAGCCCTTTATGGCTGAAAATATCTCCCTTTCTCTCCCCATTTTGGATCGATCAAAGCACAAGGCAAAAGAGAAGAGAAGAAAGCGCTTGGCCATTCAAGCTTTGGCTCAAGCTTGTGCTCCATCCGACCACCCGATCGAAGAACCAAGGTAAGCAATGTATTCCTCTTTTCGAGTACTTCAATTTCTTCCGATTGAAACATGTTTTAAATGCTTGTTTCCATACCTTTCTTGAAGATGATGAATAGTGTTGGTATGTGAAAATTTACTCCCTTGCCCTCATACTTGAGTAATATGTTCCAAGATTGATATATGTTGTTCTTGTGAGCTAATATGATTCGTATTTATTGAATTTGAAGTTATTGGTTGAAGCTTGAATGTTTAGCCATTGTTGGAGCTTCGAAGCTTAGAAATGGCAACTTGATGTATACTTGATTTCATGCCTTAAGTTTGAGATATGTGATAGAGCATGTTTATATGAACTTATGCCTTGAATTTGAAGTGTTTTGGTTGAGTTTTGAGGTGGTTTTCATCATTTTTGGATCCTCCCGTGTCTAGCCCTGTTTCGCTTCGCCTTTGCTGCCTGGAAGGTCTACCCGGGCAGGTAGATTTTTGCACTAAAAAGTACTCGGGCGGGTACTTTAGTGCAGAAAGTTTTCTGCACTGCTCTCCCAGGCCGGGTAAATTTCTGCCCTGTTTTTCCCCGGCCAGGTACCCCCTCATACGACCTCCAATTGAGCTGATTTTTGGATACAATCAACCTTTTTGAGTCTAGAATAATCTCCAATTGGAATCACCCCAAATTTCGTTCTATATTGCGAGTTATAATCATTTTAATTTGGTGTCGCCACTTCACCGAGATTCTGCATTCGTTCAACTTCAAACCTACCCCATTTTCGGTTCGCTTTGAACCATGATTCAAGCCACCTACCATTTTAACCATGTATGTGTCTAATTTCATTTCCAACAAACAAAACTTAATTCCCATTTCTCTAACTCAAGTTATCATCATTTTCCTACAGGTTATGTATCTTGGAAAACTGTCTTCACTCGGAATCTCTTTTTGTGTTCTTATTCTATTTTTCTCGTACCTTTCCACCTCCGAACTCATTCCTGACTTGTTTTAGCATGTGTAAGTGTATGTATTTGCTCTTTTTATGCATTTTATGTTTCTTAAGTAATCTGAGTTGTTTGCACGAATCGCTTATGCGCCTTGTTATGTTTTTAGATGCTTCATTACGCATTAATTGTGCACATGAACATGCTTTAATGCATATTATGAATTTGTTAAGCTATGATATGTGTGTTTTTGCAAGTCTTGTATGAATTTGATAGGTGTATGAGCTTTTGACTAAGTATTTGCATCTCTTACGTGACTAAGCATATGCCGTGCGTCTTATGGTTCGTCCTCGAGTCTAAGTTTTGCATATTGTCTTCAGTTTGTCCAGGTGCACCCGGGGTGGTGTTTCGTGATCCGAGTTGATTCCGGGGTGAATCATTTATCTCGTTCTTGGCCACGTCGGTGTAAGGTGAGGGTTAGGATCTTTTCTTTTAGATAAGCAACCTATGGCCTTAATGTGATGTTTTTTCACCCCGCATGCGAATATATACTATATGTATATTAAACATGTGTCTTATAATATGTTATGAATCTTGTTAATTCGATTTAATATGAATTCTTCTAAAATTATACGTATGGGTGTATATAAGCTTAAAATGGTTTTGCAACGAGGCTATGCTCCAAACCGTATGGTGTCAAGCGAACTATGGATCTCCCTCAACATATTATGAATTTGGAAGACACAGAGAGGTACGTGTATAGCATATGCCGAGTTGCACGGTAAGGTATGTTTCTTAAGTATAAACCGTATGTTTCTAGGATTCGCGAGTTAGGTATGTTTCTTATGAGTCTTATGTTTCCTTACGAATCTTACGAATCCCTGGGCCCCGGAGGCGTGGGTAAGGACGCCCGAGGCGGTGTTGGGCCGCCGGGTTAAGCCTGTGCACGTGCTCCTTAAGGTACGTTGCGGGATCGCTACCCCACGTATAGGTATCGAGTTGCACGATGTGGGCCCGTAACCCGCGTGCAGACTTCCGGAGAAGGTGGATGGAATACGGGAATATGAGTCGTATGAATTTTATGTATTTATGTTTCATTATGTTTCTTATGAATTTTTTATTATGAAGTAAAGTTGACCCATACTCGCCGGGTAATTTAAGTTTTTTTTATTATGTTGATTATGAAACGGGATAGGAGTGTTTGTTTTCGATATGAGATTTCTACGCTAAACTATGAATCTATCTAAATATAAGAATCCTTATGAGTTTTAATTATGAATCTTTATGAGTTTTAATATGAATCCATATGTGTTTTTGAATCTATGAATCCTTACAAGTTTTCAAACTTAAGAATATACGAACATATGAATAAGTATGAGTACTTTTGGAAAATGGCTTTGGTATGTAAAACCCTATTCCCGGTTCATAGTCTTTTGTTTAATAAGTGTTTTGCTCTATATGTAGATACGTGTTGGGTGTGCGTTAGCCCCCCTCACTCAGTCTAGTTGTAGACTGACCCCTCTCTTTTCCCCCTCAGTTGCAGGTGATAGGTTTGGGTTCGTGCTAGGCGGCGGTCTTCTTTTGAGTCGTTCCGGTCGAGTCTTTACATTCTGCATCTTCATTACTTTTGCCTTTTCATTCTGAGGTTATGTATAAGTTTGTAATATGATTCAAATTTGATATGCATATGGTTAGAATTGCCCTTGTTGGGCCTTACTTTATGTCCCAAAACTTGGCCTGTGTGCCCAAGTTTGCATGTGGCGTGTATGCTTTAAATTCTGCTGGCCCGTGGCCTTGCATGTGTGTATGTTGATCCTGTGCTTCCGCTTCTGGTTTTTTTTTAATTGTTACGCACTCTGTTTCAGGGTCTAGACCGCCTATCTTAGGTGTTTTTTTTTTTTTTTTTTTTTTTTTGTCACCCATTCGCCATGGCTTGGTGCGTGAGCGGAGCTCCCATTTCGTAACACGTGTCGGGCTATGGTGCGGGGGATGTGGTGCTCCTCGCTCGGGGTGCTTCATAACATATATGTATAAAGTAAAAAGTAAAGATATTATGTATATTATATGTATATAATTGCATATGCTTTTGTGTATGAATGTGTAATATATACGTGTAATGCATGTTTCTTGAAGATATACATGAATGCATACATATATATATATATATATATATATATATATATATATATATATATATATACTTAAACTAATTTCATATATATATATATATATATATATAAATGTGATATATTGATGCATATATGAATTATGAATTATGTATATGTTATGATATGAAATGTAATGAAAGAATTTAAATCAAGAAATCATATAAGCAACTTTATCACATAATCACTTAATTCATATAAGCACATTGATCCAAATAGCATGCAAAACAATTCTAACTCTCAAACCCACACGAATGGCGTGCGCACCTGAACGACAAAACACGGGGTGTCACAACCTCTCCCCCTTAAAATAATCTGGTCCCCAGATTTACTGCTCAGTCGGGAAAAACTCCAAGTGAAACCTTTTCATCTTATCCTCGGTTTCCATGTAGCTTCCTCGGTTTTATCACTTCGCCACAAAACCTTTACCAAAGGAATTTGCCGGTTTCTTAACTCTTGAAATTTACGATCCAAGATCCTTACCGGCTTCTGAACAAAGGTCAAATCTGGTTGCAAACCTACTTCTTCAACAACTTCTACATGGAGTATCTCAGACTCATCAGGATAGTACTTCCTTAACTGAGAAACATGAAAGACATTATGAATCCCGGTTAAACTCGGCGGTAAATCCAAACGATAGGCCACTTCTTCAATCTTTTCAAGAATCTCAAACGGCCCAAATAACGAGGGTTAAGCTTCCCTCCTCTTCCAATCCGAGTAAATCCTTTATGAGGAGACGCCTTCAAGAAAACTCGGTGTCCAACCTCAAACTTCAGATCCCTTCTCCTATTATCGGCATAGCTCTTTTGTCGATCCTGAGCTGTCTTCATCCGTTGTTGACCAATTGAACTTTCTCGATCATGTCTCGTACTGCCTTAGAGGGTTTTTCCTTCTTCTCACCCTTCTTCTTCTTAACACCTTCTTGCTTTGTCCACTTCCATTCCTCGAGATCGAAAAACAACGGGGATCGACACTTCCGACCGTAGAGCAATTCATAGGGTGCCATACCAATGGAGGCTTGGAAGCTATTATTGTAGGAGGACTCGATCAAAGGAAACTGTTTATCCCAAGAGGTCTGATAGTCTAAAGCGCAGGCCCTTAACAAATCCTCAAGATATCTGATCAACCTCTCGGATTGGCCATCCGTCTGCGGGTGTGAAGCGGTGATAAACTTAAGCTTTGTACCCAACATACCTTGCAATTCTTGCCACAGCCTCGAAGTGAACCTCGGATCCCTATCCGATATAAAGCTAACTGGAATCCCATGGAGACGAACAATCTCTTTGTTATAAAGCTCGACTAGCTTTTTAATCTTATCTGACATACGAACAGGTGGAAAGTGAGCTGACTTAGTCAGGCGATCGACAATTACCCAAATTCCGTCATAACCGCTCTTAACTCTTGGTAATCCCGAAACCAAATCCATTGTTATTTGTTCCCATTTCCATTCAGGGATAGGTAATGGTTGTAGAAGACCTCCGGGCTTCTGGTGTTCGGCTTTCACTTTCTGACAAGTCATACAATGCTTCACAAACTCGGCGACATCCTTCTTCAATCCATTCCACCAATAATATTGCTTCAAGTCCTTATACATCTTATTACCTCCAGGGTGGATAGAGTAAGCCGATTTGTGAGCTTCTTTAAGTAACACCCTTTTCAGCTCTTCGGGAACAACCATTCTGTTCTTAAACCGAAACAAGCCCGTCTCATCATACCCAAACAGACACTCCGGATCATCTCTTGCCTTAGCAACGAGTTTCTGAACTCCCAGGTCACTCATCTGAGCTTCAAATAACTGGTGCTTCAACTCCGGTTGTATGGTGATCTTAGTTACATGAGCCCTTACTACAATTACCTCAACCTTACTTCCTTCATCCACTTCCAAACCCGATACACTAGCCTTCCTACTAAGTGCATCGGCAACGACATTAGCTTTACCGGGATGATACTTGATCGTGTACTCAAAGTCCTCAGGAGTCTCCATCCATCTCCTTTGTCTCATATTCAAATCCTTTTGCGTGAACAAATATTGAAGACTCTTATGGTCAGTGTAAATCTCAAAAGGAATACCATACAAGTAATGTCTCCACTTACCGAGAGCAAATACCACAGCGCCGAGTTCCAAGTCGTGTCTAGGATAGTTCTTCTCATGATCCTTTAACTTTGTAGAGGCATATGCAATAACTTTCCCGTTTTGCATCAAGACACAACCCAATCCTTCCTTAGAAGCATCCGTATACACCGCATAACCCTCAGAGCCTTCGGGAAGTGTCAAGACCGGGGCTGTAGTCAACTTCTCCTTTAAGAGATTGAATCTCATAACGCATGCCTCATCCCACAGAAAATTCACCTCTTTCTTAGTCAATCGGGTTAAAGGAGTGGCAATCTTTGAGAAGTCCTTCACAAATCTTCTATAATATCCCGCTAAACCCAAGAAACTTCGAACTTCTGAGGCATTCTTCAGCCTCTCCCATTTAGACACGGTTTCAACCTTAGAAGGGTCAACCTCAATTCCTTTCGCCGAAATAACATGACCCAAGATGAAAACCTTATCAATCCAGAAGTCACACTTGCTGAATTTTACGAACAACTGATTATCCTTGAGAGTCTACAGAACAAGCTTAAGGTGTCTTGCATGCTCCTCGGCAGACTTCGAATACACCAGAATATCGTCTATAAAAATCACCACAAACTTATCCAAGAAGGGCCTGAATATTCTGTGCATCATGTCCATGAAAGCTACGGGGGCATTAGTCAAACCGAACGGCATCACAACAAACTCATAATGCCCGTATCGAGTATTAAACCCTGTCTTTGGGATATCTTCTTCTTGGATCCGCAACTGGTAATATCCTTGGCGTGATCAAGCTTGGAGTAAACCTTAGAACCTTGAAGTATATCAAACAACTCCTCGATCCGTGGAAGAGGATATTTATTCTTAACGGTCATCCGGTTCAATTCTCTATAATCTATGCACATTCTCAAGGTCCCGTCTTTCTTCTTCACAAACAGGACCGGTGCGCCCCAAGGAGATGAACTCGGATGAATGTATCCACTCGACATTAACTCTTCAAGTTGCTTCTTCAACTCCTTCAACTCGACAGGAGGCATCCTATAAGGGGTTTTAGAAAAAGGCTTAGCATCCGGATAGGTCGATCGCAAACTCAATTTCTCGTTCCGGAGGTAAAGACCCCAAACTCTCCGGGAAGACCTCGAGAAAGTCCTTCACTACATCTATTTCCTCAAGTTTAACCTGATCCTTTGGCTTGTTCAGAATATAGGCTAAGAAACCCGAAGCACCATCACAAATCATCTTAGAAGCCTCGGTGAAGGATAACAAAGAAGGAGTCTTCGAACCAAAACCCACAACCATATCTGAACCCAACTGAACGTGCTTAGCTGGACAATTAACCTTGGCACAATGCTCGAAAAGCCAATCCATACCCAAAATTGCTCCATACCGACTCATGGGCATCTCAATGAAGTCCGTCAAAAAGTCACGACCCTCAATGCTCACCGGAACTCCCTTAAACACTTGATCAAAAACAAGGCTCCCCCTCCAACGGGGAACGAATCACATAGCAAGCAGAGGTACAAGCAACAGGCAAACACAAAGAAGCAGCTATGCCATGAGAAAGAAAGGAATGTGTTGCCCCAGGATCAAATAATGCATGAATGTTCGTGCCATGAATGTATGTTGTACCTTCAACGATGGCGGCGGGATCAACATCGGCATATATATATAAAATATTTTGGCTTAAAACCTTCACATTGGATATATCGGGTCGATTCATATCTAATAGAAGAGAAACCCACCTGTTACAACTTACCGAACCAAAATCAAGAAGAAAGGAGAACTTGGGAGTAACCTATGAACCCGGCCTTTCCACCGTGGAGAACTGAACAAAGAACAATATAGTGTACTCGAGAGACTCAAGACTTCCAAATGAACCATATAGGACGCACGGCAAAGCTTTAGCATGGTATGAGATGCATGCACGATAATAACATGTTATGAAGATGTTCATGGGCTTAACTAATGCATCAGAAGCACATGAACAAGCAATTCGTTCAAGTTTAATCGATACATGAAGGTTTGAAATTCATTCATTCCATATCTTTCATGAATCATATCAAATCGAGCCAAAGCTTTATATATAATCATAACTCACACTATAACATGTTTACAATGCATGCAAGTCATAAATCAAACGAGAAGTTATCATATGAGGCCAATAAACGGAGGAACAATTCATGCATGCAAACTAGAGAGTATTTACCACTCATCACATCCCCGTTATACTTGCCCGAAGGATCATAATTCACAAGCAAGTAGAGGGAAAGCAAGAAAATGGATTGAGCAAGCTTTTGGTGAGAGCTGATAGTTTTTGAGAATGCACGAGCTGTAAAGAATTGAAAATAGCTTGAGTTCTAGAAGTTGGAATGGAGTTTTGTTTGGTGGGAATGAAACTAGACACATAGCCTTTCGAATGATATGTGACCTAAATCGTGGTTCAAAGCGATGTGGAAATGGCGAAGGTCCGAAGTTGAGTGAGTGCAGTGTTCCGGTAAGATGGTGACACCAAAAAGAATTGCTTATATCTCACAAATTAGAAAGGATAATGAGCTGATTCCAATTGGAGAATATTCTAAACTTCAAGAGGTTTCTTTGGGTTCAAAATTCAGGTTAATCGGAGTTCGTTTGAATAGGGCGCGGCAGCAACAAAGTTGCACTGAAAAACAGTCGCGGCGGCGAAGGCAATACAGTAGCTCCAAAAAGGGGATGGTCGCGGCCGCAACACTTCTAAGGGTAAAACGGGCACGGCCGCGACCCTATACCAGGAGAGAAAGTTCACAATCAAAGGAAGAACACAGGGGAGCTCATCTCGGACTCCTATATGAACCGGCAACACCACAAATCACACAAAACAACCAAATACAACATATATATACACATAGCACTCATCAATTCATGAATTAATCCATCAAATTAAATAAATCCACATTTATATATATACATATATACACACATACCTTGGAATAGAGAGGAGAAGAGAAGAAGGAAGATGGTAAGCTTGAAGCTTGAACTTGAGGAGAAGAATGGAGCTTGGAATCTTGCCTTCTTGCTTCATGGTTGGATCAAATTGGAGAGGGAGAGGATGGAGGGTTTTTCGTGCTGTTGTGTGAGAAAAATTAAGAAGAAAAGAGGGTGTGTATGTATATATATACATATCGTGCAACAAGGAAGGAAAAGGGAGAAAAATTACCAACAAATCGCTCAACAATTTATATGTTCCATTAGGGTCCCGAGATTTAATAGGGGAACAATTAAGGTCCAAATCAAAATTTGATTGAGTCCAAGTATTTCATATAATATCAAGTAACTATATAATCGAAATAAAACATTCAATTAACAAGTAAACAAATTAAAAACAAGTTTAAGTAACATAATCACTTAAGACATATAGGTCACATAATAGCAATTAGTTCAAGAAATTATTAAATTAAATAATCACTTAGCAATTAAAACATAATTAAACCACATAACACTCGGTCTAAACCCACTCGTGATGTCATACCTGTATGGCCGAAAAGTCGGGGCGTTACAGGGAAAATCTTATTTGTGATGATTCGATCAAAGTCGAAGTCCCTTTGTCCACATTTATGCCTTGAAGTTCACGGTGCTCTTTATGCTCCAAATTTCATCCCATCCTTTACCCCACGGTTGTTATATATCTTTGACAATTCTTCGAATTCTACCTTCCTCCCTCAGGTGTTCTCTTGGTCTTGTTCACGTTCCCAAAATTTTGAATTCCTCGAGCTCTGATTTATCACCATCGGCTTTATAGCCCGAATTCCTTCATTCGAATGCTTACTCGTAGAAATCCCAAAGAAGAGGTATCGACTTGTGATTATAATTCCTCTTCGTTAAGGTTCTCTCAAAATGTGGTGTTGATTCTCATATTTAGCACCACTCATTTCATGGAAGATAAGAGAAGTGCGTCTGGAATCTCTTAGTAATTCTCATCGAACTCCTCCTCTAACCCGGAGACATCTCCTTGCATTATCCTTGTTGTTAGAAAATCCAGAAGGCCCCCAACTTGCACACGGACACATTCCCTAATTTCTTCTCGCCCGAGTACCCTTCTTCATTGCCAAATTTTACTTCTTTTCATCTCGCCTTTAGCCCACGACTTCATTCAAGACCTTTATCGTGATCCTTTGAAGTCCCTCAAAAGCCCGACCAAAGTCTCCTATTAATTCTCCTCGAATCTCTTCTCTAAGGGCATGGTTGAAAAATGAGTCAATCTCCATACCCCGAGATTTTGATTAATTCTATTTTGTGCCCGTAAAAAGATTCTCCCTAATGACTGTCATGGATTAATTCCGGCATCTTTGTTATCTCTCGAACCCGGATTCTCAAGAAATCACGTCCTATATCCGGTAGAACAATCCTCCTTAGAAATTATCCTTCCTTCAAGGTGTACCTCAATTCCGAATATTCAATCTCATTTAGGCTTTCCAAACCAAACTTCCTCGACCCCTTCTTCGAGTCACCCTACAATCTTCAATCCACTCTTAAAAGAGAGTCCTCAATTCCAACCCTTACTCTAACCATCTCTTCCAACTTTGTAAGACATAAAACTTGAAGGTTGAAAGAAACGATATCCTATCAAGCAAACACTGAATATGCATGTTGGGTTATAATGCCATGTTATGCATCACGTAATTTCCACTCAAGTGCACAAGAATGTTAGAAATAGCAATATAACACGATAGGTAAATAATTACAGAAATTTAAAGATGTGAATGCACGTGCCACGAATGCAAATACCTCCATCCTCAGATCCATGTTGGTTTCCATATTGAAGCATTTGATCTCACCTCCATTGTTTGTTAGCCTTTGACTACTCACATTCGAAAACCATATGCTCCGTTGATCCGCACGCATAACATCTCTTCAACCTACCCCGACACACCTCATATGTATGGTTGTCTCCTCCACAATAGGAACATGATCGGGGCTCTTTCTTCAGTCTCGGGTAATTTCCGGTCTTGTGTTTCTTCCTACGAATCTTCTGAGCTCGAGTACCATGTTGATGGAATCTTTCTTCCACTTATAGATTCGAGTAGAATCCCAACTCGATTCTCGGTCCTGAGTTCTTTTCTTGTCCTCTTATTAATCTTCGTTTTTCGACCCTTAGACCTTTTGTGGTAGCTTTATCCCACGTGCTCGTATTCTCCGCGATTAAGGCCTCCTTGAACTCGTCCCGGAGTCCTTCCATGAAGTACCACTACAAGAAATCCTGCAAATTCCGACGGAAAATTCCGAGGGAATTCCGACGGAATTTCGACGGAAATAGTAAATTCCGACGGAATTCCGAGGGAATTCCGACGGGACACATGCCGTAGGAAAACCCTCCCTCGGAATTCAAAACCGACGGAAAACCGACGGAATTCCGAGGGACAAAAATCATAAAAAAAAAATTAAATTTAAAAAATTCCGACGGAATTCCAAGGGAAATTCCGTCGGAATTTGCTTTAAAAAAAATTTTAATTAATTATTTCCGACGGAATTTCCCTCGGAATTCCGTCGGAATTTACTGGAAAAAAAAATTTTAATTAATTATTTCCGACGGAATTTCCCTCGGAATTCCGTCGGAATTTACTGGAAAAATAAAAACTTAATGCGCCCCTGGGGATTCGAACACCCGACGTTGTGGTAGTAAGACCTTATGGAAACCAAGGTAAACCAGTTGAGCTAGATCAATTCATTGGTTTAGTTTAATACAAATATTTATATATCATTTGAAATAATAAAACCATAAATTTTGTAGACTATATTTAAAATTGAGTTCTAAGAAAATATTAATTATAACTACAAATATTATAATACGTCATAAGAATTCAATTTAAGCATAGATAAAACCGACGGAATTCCGACGGAAATCCCGTCGGAATTATTTAATATTATTTTTAATTTTTATTTTTAAAAAATCCGATGGAATTCCGACGGAAAATTCCGTCAGAATTATTTAATATTATTTTTAATTTTTATTTTTAAAAAATCCGACGGAATTCCGACGGAAAGTTCCGTCGGAATTATTTAATATTATTTTTAATTTTTATTTTTAAAAAATCCGACGGAATTCCGACGGAAAGTTCCGTCGGAATTATTTAATATTATTTTTAATTTTTATTTTTAAAAAATCCGATGGAATTCCGACGGAAAATTCCGTCGGAATTATTTAATATTATTTTTAATTTTTATTTTTAAAAAATCCGACGGAATTCCGACGGAAAGTTCCGTCGGAATTATTTAATATTATTTTTAATTTTTATTTTTAAAAAATCCGACGGAATTCCGACGGAAAGTTCCGTCGGAATTATTTAATATTATTTTTAAATTTTATTTTTAAAAAAATCCGATGGAATTCCGACGGAATTTCCGTCGGATTTATTTAATTTTTATTTTTTTAAAAAAAAACAAATTCCGTCGGAATCCCGTCGGAATTCCCTCGGGAATTCCGAGGGAATTCCGACGGCCTGTTTCCCTCGGATTTCGGCGAATTTCTTGTAGTGTACCAAGTCTTCATCTCATCGTTGCCCATAATATGAGACACATAAGTGCCTAACCTCTCGAATTCTTCGATGTATTCCACGACCGTTTTGTCTCCTTGTTTTAAGTTAAGGAACTCTTCAAATCTTCAGTCTCGTAAAATGGCCGGTGTGTACCTCCTTCTAAAGTCCCGAACAAAGGTATCCCAAGTCAATTCTTCGCTCGTTGCTTCAATTTGTGGGGCAACTCTTTTCCACCATTGTCTCGCTTGTCCTTGTAGGAGTAGAATGGCAAGAAGGGCCTTATCTTGGGAGTTTCATGGCCATACCTCGAAGATGCTCTCAATTTCAGAGAGCCACTCTTCGGCTCGAATATCATCACCTTCTCTGAATTGGGGAGGATGGAAAGTCCTGAAGTCACGATACAATGTTGCCATTGAATTCATAGGATGTACTTCGGTTGTTGGTTGCTCTTAATTATAATGATGTGCATGTGATGAGGGACCAAAATCTTGTCGACGTGGTGGCATCCTGAAAATCCCACAACTACAATATAGATATATACATGTCGGTTAGTATGTGAGGATGGCACAAAATTAAATCAAGTAAGAGCAATTAGATAAATGCAATGCATCACGAAATGTAAAATCAAAAAAGTGATAAGAATTCAAACGCATATCACAGCAAATCACGATGCAAATGCAAGTACACAGCCACGTTGTCATATGTCGTTCGACTTAGACTGATACAACACGCCACTGAGCCAAGGTTTTGTAACCTACAGCTCTGATACCACTTTAAGATGTAGCACCCCGTATGGTGGGTCACCATATCCCCTGCACCTAAGCCCAATCCACATACGAGATGGGAAACCCAGTCATGAACTAAACAGAGGCGAACGGGAGACAGACAGACACACACCTAAGCTAGGCGGAACGTAGACCCTATAATTTAAACAACCCAACAAAAACGAATGCATATGCGGAAGCGATGCTTATATTTCAATAATGAATTACAATCAGCAGGTGACGGGTTCAACTAACATAGATCCCTAATCCCGAATATTAACATAAATCATAAATGCAAATGGGTTCAAACTTTTTCCTAGAAGCCTATCCCGAAATATATCATATCAAACTAAATCATAAGGTATCCATACAAACGTTCAAACTTATACAAATTATAGAAGTGTGTATGCAAGGACTCAAACTCGACAAACGACTCGACAAACTCCACCTAGCTCGAACTCCACGCAACCTGCACACTAAAAACAAAAGGGAGAGGGGTCAGTCACACGGACTGAGTGAGGGCCTACCCACACACGTAACATACATATAAGGAGCAAAGCACATTGACCACACACGGTTCGTGAACTCAGGGATAGTTTTTGCACATAAAACTTTGCCCGTGATACATACATATAGGGATTCTAGAACAAAACATAACTTAACGGATTCATACGTATCAAACATAGCAAAACATACTTATCGTATCAAATCTTATGAAAATATTTCATATCTTAACTCATACTTTCAAAAGATTCATATTTTATCTTAATTAAGAGTCTATCCCCATTTCACGAACTTAACAGAGCGAACAAACATAACTCGGCGGGTACGAGCCCTAAATCCCATCCTGGCCCCCCCAGACAGAACATATCAGACATATCAAATCAAAACAAACATATCAAACAAACCTCCTTTCTCTGGTGATGTAAGTTGCGCGACCCTAACCATCCAGACAGTCGAAGGGAGTGCAAGCTACTCCAAACCCTGAGGATCTCCATCACTCACCAAACCTCATGGTGAGATCAGGGGTAATCCAAATTAAACTGTGGAGATGTGCACAGGGGTCATAACCGGCGACCTCATGGCCGTCCCGGTCTCCCTTACCCACAACTCCTGGGCCCATCATACCAAAACACAAAACATTTCATAACAAACTTAACCGCTACTTAACATTAACAAACTTTAGCTTGCGTACCAAACCTTACATTGGTACCACCATGTTATTCATACCTCTCCGTGTCAAATCCTTAACTTGTATCTCCCGGCTCATAAGAGGCACAAGGTTTGAAGAGTGGTTAAATGTTGTAACACATAACTAATTGAACCAAATCACATCAAAACAAGCGTACATAGGCTTGTACATAGCGTATCATACTTGCAAAATCTTCGCAAATTCATAAACTTACATATTTCGCACATATTTACTTATACTTAAGGTTATAGTTCGCATGTATAGAAAACGAGCACATTTCGTAGGGTTTAACTATAACCTAACCTCACCTTACACCAACGGAAGCCGAACAACACAAGTGATCCACCCCGGAATCAAAACGGCTCACGAAACACCACCCCGGATGCACCTGAACAAACTGAAGACAAAAGGCAGGACTTAGACTCAAGGATGAACCACATAGACGCACGGCGTACGCATAGGCACTTAAAAGAGGCAAACACGTAGGCAAGATTCATATTCAAACTCGGTTCAAGCAAAGGAATGCATTTCAAAAAGTGGAGGAACATAATAAGGTGTATAAGTGCTTCGTGCCAACGATTCACATTACTTAAGCGACATAAGAATGAATATAAGAACAAATACATACACATACATATGATACAACAAGTTAGGATCAAGTTCGAAGGTGAAAAGGTGAAAGAAAAGAGGAAGAAAGCATAAGAAATGGTTCCGAGCAAAAACGCGCAAAAGCTGGAAATTTTCGAAACGGCCAAGCTGTAGGAAAACGATCATAACTTGAGTTTGAAAAATGGGAATTAAGTTTTGTTTCTTGAAAATGAAACTAGACACAAAGATATTTCCAATAGTAGGTGGCTCGAATCGTGGTTCAAAGCGAGGCGAAAATGGTATAGGTTTGAAGTTGGACCATTTCAGAATTTTTTTGAAGTGGCGACACAAATTTAAAACGATTATATCTCCCAAAACACAATGAATTTTGAGGTGAATCCAATTGGATAATGTTCTAGACTCAAAAAGTTCTTTACAATCCGAAATTCAGGCAAAACGGAGCATGGATAAAGGCTGCAGGGCCGTGCAAAAACTAGCCTAAAAAGCTGCATGGTCACGCTGAAGCAGAATTTTCGCCTCGAGAGTTATGCACGGCCGTGCGAGCAATGAACTGAAGTTTTGCATGGCCGTACAGGGTCATCTTCTCCAAACAATGTAGCAACACAGCAAGGGCTCGACAGAAGTGGTTCCTAAACCACCCCAAATCACAATCCAATCAAAATATACACCAAAAACACCCAAATTCAAGCTATATCACATATATATAACACATTAGAGCATAAATTGGACTTCGAAAAGAGCCCGAACACCCAAAACACGAAACCTATACTATTCATCACCACTCCCAAATAGCCACTGAGATAAGAAATCACACCACAAAATGCACGTAGAATCAAAGCACGTAACAAGAGGAATATAATGGTTACCTTGGTTCTTCGATCGGATAGTTGGACGAGATAAGCTCGAGCCAAAGCTTGGAATGGCCAAGGGGGAACTCTCTCTTCTCTTCCCTCTTCCTCTCTTATCTCAATCCAAAGTGGGAGAAAAGGAAAAGAGTTTGGCCCTTTTTAAGATAAGGAAACGGGTCGGGCAAAATGAGTAGGGTCAAACGGTATCCGGTCTATTCGGATCGGATTTTGAAACTGTAGGGTGATCAAATGGTGTAGAAAATAAAAGGTTAATTTATTGAATCCGAATCATCGAAACAAACTCAATGACAAGGCTAGAATTCGAATTCGAATTCTCGAGCTCAAGGTAGCCACGAAAGTTAAAAACACCATAATTATAATTAGGTCCCTAATTTGCAATTATTGGACGATTGAGTCCAAGAACAATTATTAAATTCTAATGCACACTTAATTAAATAAATTACAAATTGACACGTAAGGCATGCGAATTCATATAAATCATGAAAATACAGAATTAAACTCTCTCGTGATGGCATACTTGGATTGCCGAGAAGACGGGGTGCCACAGCTAGCCCGCCTGAAGATGCTATTCGCTGGGAGGCAAGGCCCCTTGGATCATCTCTATGTTTAACGTGGGAGGAATTTAACCGAAGGGCTACCGACCTAATACAAAGCTCTGCTTTGAAAGTAGTCTGGGGAGCCCTAGGAGGCTCCGCCCCGTCGGCACAAATCGAGGGGGCATTACTGGAAGTGATCCGCACAACCGTGCCAGGAATGGAGATGAAGAGATGGCAAAAACTCAATTAATTGGTGTGATGTGACGATGAGGGTAGAAAATAGAGATAAACCGACGATTTTGAGAAAAATACGACAAAGAAGAAGGCAAAAAAAGTTCCAATGAGTTTTTGTTGCTTGAACAAAAAAAAATAGACATTTAGAAAGGGGAAAACCTTTCTCAGAGGTTGGAGAGTCTATACCTATTGGTACGAGAAACGAGATAAGAGTTTGCTGAAGATTTCTTTGAGACTTAATGCCTCAATTCTATGAGTTGGGGAAGTAATGACTCATGTAGTCATGTTTTAGTAAGAATCTTAGGAAATAATATTTTCTTGATTTGCATATGTCTTGAAAGATTGCAGGAAGATTTGAGCAGTTTCTTCAGATATTTAGTGTTATCTGAAGTTATTATTAGAAGAATAATCAGGTTTATCAGAGAAAAGGAGTCCCAGATTTTCGCATGATCAACCAGAACATCAAGCTGAGAAATTGATCAAGTAAGGCAGGTTAGCAGGACAGACGGTCCTGGTTGAAGTAATCAGGAAAGCAGGCTGAAACAGCCCAGGGTGGTATGATCCGCTGGTTATACTCTTTTTCCTTTATGAGGGTTTTTTCCCACGTGGTTTTTCCTTATAAGGGTTTTAATGAGACAACCAAGCCGTACGTGGGTCGAAGAGATCGACCAAACTAAGCAGACTAGTAACGAAGACGGTCCTGGATTGAGGCAGCCAAGAGAATCAGTCGGACAGCCCTAACTAAGCACCTCATTCTTACTTCAAACGTTTAAGGATGCCAAAGGGGCTAGATTACTGACACGACGAGAGTTAATCAACTTTATTACTGTCACAGCCGGATACTTCCAACTATGAGAGTGGGGGGAGTGAATGATGTACCATAAAATCAACCATAGCCCAATTTTTGAAAACAGCCCAAGAAGCCCATAAAAATAATCACTGGGCCCAATTCAAGAAAGAGGTCTGATGGCTGCTCGGGAAGCCCAAACCCATGACCAGTACCAAGAGAGAAGAGTCCACCTTCCTGCCAGGAAGTACGCTACAGCGCTGTGGGTCATCATCAGAAAAATGGTCAGGTTTAACCGGATCAAGTTAGCGCCTGCACGAAATCAATTAAATTTAATGCAGTCACGCCTAGTCAAAGCACATTCAGTTAGTTGTAGATATTAAGGGATAAGGGGAGTTTAAATTCAAAGTAGTGGGGAGATAACTTCTCCCCCATTTCTCCCCCAAACCCTAACCACCTCTAGCTAAAAAGTAGGGAAATAACTAGCTATATAAGGAGAAGGACTCCATCTAGAAGAGGGGAATGGCTCTCTAGAGAAGATATACGCATATTTTTGTATTTCTTCGCTCACTACGTTTGTGTGTAATCTCATTCTTTGATAAGAAATAATGTTCCATATTTTTCTTCCCATTGTTAGTCCAATTTCATTTTTTTAACCCATAGTTCCAATTCATCTATACAAATTTAGTGTTGCCACACTTTTTGTGAGCATCAATGAGGTTAGGTTATAGTCAAACCCTATGAAATATGCTCGTTTTCTATGCATGCTAACTATAACTTTAAGTATAAGTAAATATGTGCGAGATATGTAAGTTTATGACTTTTCTATGCATTTGCGGTATGATACGCTATGTACAAGCCTACGTACACTTGTTCTGATTTGGTATGATTTGATATGCTCTGTTTTGCAACACTAAACCACGCTTCAAACTATGTGCCTCTTATGATCCGGGAGATACGAATTAAGGATTTGGCACGAAGAGGTATGAATAGCGTGGTTGTTGCAAGGTAAGGTATGATATGATATGATATGTAGCGGGTTATGTCTGGTATGCTTTGCTCTGTTCTGTTCTGTCTGTTCTGGTATGAAAGGCCCTGGAGTCTGCGAGTCAAGACGCCCGGGACGACAGCGGGTCGTCGAGATAAGCCTAGCGTAGTCTCCAATTTGATAGGACTAACCCGAAACTCGCCAAGATATTTGGTTGGGGGATGATACCACTTTTAGATGTAGCACCCTACACATGGGGCACCACATCCCCCGCACTAGGACCTGACATGTGTACGAAATGGAAAGTTCGCACACACGTCATGTCAAAGCGAACGGGTGACAAACAAAAACCCAACCTAAGCTAGGCGGTACCTAAACCCTGTACAAAGGAAAATATGTGAAACCTGAATGCGAAAACAATGTAAAATACAAAATTTCAAAAAAACTTCATTCATCGAGCATAATTAATACAATTCAATTGTAATAAATCAATTACACGGGTTCAACTAATCCAAGGACCTGTCCTAGCCTGTCCCGAAAAAAAAAGAACATACAAATAAACGGGTTCAACTAGTTCAAGAACCTGTCCTAACTTGTCTCGAATAACATACAATAAAAATGGGTTCAACTAGTTCAGAGCCTGTCCTAACCTGTCCCGAATAACATACAATAAAAACTGGTTCAACTAGTTCAGAGCCTGTCCTAACCTGTCTCGAATAACATAATTATAACGAATAAGTTAAACTTATACAACTTACAATGTATAACAAATTCAAATTTATGCAAGACATATACAAATACAAAGACAGAACTCAAATCGAACATAAATCAAAGACTCGACTCAACCGCCTAGCTCCAACGAACTTCAAAGCAAACCTGCAACTCAAACAAAGGAAGGGGAAAAAAAGAAACAACAAAGAGGGATTAGTCCTAACGACCCCTAACACACACACCCATACGTATACATACGAGTAAAGCATATATCAAATTTCAAAAGCTCATAAATTGGGACATGGTTTTTGCAAACTAAAACATTTTTCCCGTGATAATAGATATATAAAAGAGTTTAAGGCCTAAAGGCCAAAATCAACCAATTTTATTAATTATGAATCCATTCTCGTTTCACGACCAAATTCAAATTCAAACTACCAACTCCTCATATTCAAAGTCGTATTCATATTCAAAACAAAATCAGAAACCAACCTTACTTGGATGATAGAAGGGTAGCAAGCCCTAACTATCGTTCAAAGTCACACGACTCAGTGTTTATTCACTTCCCTGCACCTTCGACGGGGTTACCGTCGGCTCAAGAAATCCACCCTTCGTCAACATCCTAAGGTTAGGCGAATCTCTCAATGGAGTTATGTTGATGAGAGAGCTCGGCGACCCCACGGCCGTCCCGAGATACCATACCACTTCTCCGGGGGCCAAGTTCAAAGTCAAAATCAAATTCATATTCTCACAAAGCTTTTCTTTCGAAACCATATTTCGCTACACACTCAAACATATTTCAAAGCTTTCCAAAATCAAACGGAAAATATCATACGTATAAATAAAATCATTTTTTAAAGATTCTTAGCAAACGGGATAAATCCCTCAAAATACATATCAAACACATATTTAAATACATATATATACGTAGTCGCATGCAGGGCTCAAAACACATATAGGGTTGTAGGTCGACATAACTAAAAACAAAGAAAACCTCACTTGGTACCAAACGAAGCTGAAGACAAAGTAAACGGTTCACCCCAGAACCTACAAGACCCACTGGTCACCACCCCGGTGCACCTGTATCAAACTAGACACAAAAGAAAGGGCTCAGACTCAGGAATGAACCATAAAAGACGCACGGCAATGCCCATGAATGTACAGAAGGAAATACATAAGATACATATTCGCAAACCAACCAATTTATGTTCATATACCACATTTCATACGACATTCACACATTGGAAGGCCAAATAGATCATGCACTTATCTAATTATCCCAGGAAAACAGGTTATAATTTGCAATTAATCCTTAAAAGATGCAATTTATACACTTTATACAAATAGGAACTACCCATTTACAAGCACAACAATTATTTCAAGCATCAACCATCATGAAAATAGAGTCTATTTACAAACAAATCAAGTTTATGAAGAATTCTTATACTAAAGTTATCAATTCGTTTACGTTAGGCACAAAACAAGCACATCAACCTTTCAAAGAGGGCAATCGGATTCATATCAATTATCAAATATATCCATCAACATGTACACAATCACATTCTAACTCAACGAAGTTATATCGGCACGAAAAGTAATTAAAACGGCATTTAAACGATAAATTCCAATAATTCAAGAAACACGAAATAATTCATAATAAATCAACTAAGTGCCCAAATGACGAATGGGAAGTGACGTTGGACTCACCACAACGAGAGAAACACTCTGACCAGACGTCGCCAGAACGCCGCCACTATAGCTGCCGAAAATTGATCGGGCCGCCGCCGAAGGTCGTCGAAAAAATCCCGAAAAATAAATCCTGAATGAAGTCTTCATGCCCGTTCTAAATCCTAGATCAATTTCTGAAAATTCAAAGCCGTTCGTCTCAAATTTCAGATCTAAGAATACAAAACCCCAAAATCTTCAAAATCCAATTACTCTCAAACCGGTGAACGAAAATGAAATCCGTAAAATACATTGTCTTACCCATGACGAGTACTTCAAAACCATATACTGGTCGTCGAAAAAATCTGCCAGAAACCACCGCCGCTGGACACCCACATCGCGCCACCTTCATCGTCGGAAAACCAGCATTTCCGGCGACTTTTAGCTCAAACTGAGGTCGGAAATGGACTCACCACGTCGAAAACGTCCGAAATAGGTACCAAATCGCCAGAGAGGATCGTCAAAAGCAGCCAAACACAGTGGCCACAGTAATACGCGCTGCCGCCGTTGTCATGGCCTGCCTGGCCTCACCTCGAACGCGAAACTGAGCGCCAGGGTCTTGTGCTTGAAGTCTCTATCATCGTCGTCAGATCACATCACCGAAAGCCGCCGCAAACGGCCGGAGAAGTCGCGGTCATCCCCGCCGCGACTGAAAATCATCCATAACTCCATCGTTGCTTGTCGTTGGGTCATGAAATTGCTACGGTTGCTTAGGTCTCGTCGAGTACATCGATAAACACTACTCATTCGTCGAAATCCATTGAGAAACGACTGAGTTACGGACTCGTTCATGTTGCCATAAATAGTGACCACGGGAGAGAGAGTGGGAGAGGAGAGAGAAAGACAGAAAAAAAAAAAAAAAAAAAAAAAAGGGTTATAACCGGTCCAAGCATGCTTCCGAATATAAATCCGAATTCAACTTGTTGAAAAATCATAAAATAAAATCCGAGTATAACACAAATAAACTTACAAACTCCGAAATAATTTACAAATTAAAACGAGAAAGAATTTTACCAAATAGAGCTTAATTCAATTTAATTTTAGAAACATTTCGTACAATTTAACGGCACCCCGTAAACATATAATTGGCAAATAATTCACAAAGAATTCAAATAAATTCAAATTAAACATGTTAAATAACGTGGGGAATTTAAAATCAACTTGGCAATTATTTCATGGAAATAAATTCGAATTAAAATAAATTAAACGATTTAAACGTATACGCACGTAATCAATTAAATTAACAATTAATCATAAAGTAGTCCGAATAAATCACATGCTAAATGAATTCATATTCAGTCATACAAGTCACATAATTAATAAATTAAACATTCAAGTAGAAGGACTTACCCATAAACGTTATCGGGTCATGGTTTAGAAATGCGGGATGTTACAGATGGGACCCTGAGGGTTGAGTGTTCGCGCTCCCCTCGCCTGTATGGATGGTTAGGGCTTATACACCATTCCATCGCCGGAGAAGGAGGTTTGTTCTGTAAGTATGTTATGTTTTGATTTGTTTTAATCTGATATGGTATGTATGAGGAGTCCAGGATGGAATTATGATACTCTTATCCACCGAGTTATGTATATATGATATGTTAAAGTTCGTAAAATAGGGATAGACTCATTAATAAGATAAAATAGGGATATTTTGAAAGTATAAGCTAAGATATGAAATGACTCGATATGATTTGGTATGATATGAAAAGTATGATTGGTATGAATATGCTAAGTTAAGTTTTGCTCGATTTTGCTAAGTAATCCCTATACGTATGTATCACGGGCAACGGTCTTGGAGTGCAAAAACTATCCCTGAGTTCACAAACATTATGATTTGAACGTGTTTTGCTCCTTATACATATTTAGAGTGTGTGGGTAGCCCCTCACTCAGTCAGTGTGACTGACCTCTCTCCCTCATTATTTTTAGTGTGTGCAGGTGTGGCTTTGGACTTCGAGCTAGGCGGCGTGACTTGAGTCCTCGAGTCTGTCCAGTCTGTTAGTTAAGTTTGAGTCTTCTGCATACTCATTTTGTAATTTGTATAAGTTTGTACGTATGTCTGTATTCCCGTATGATTTATTTTGATATGATATTTTCAGGACAGGCTTCTAGGGGTAGATATGAACCCGTTTGCATTTATGATTTATGTTTATACTCAGGATTAGGTATCTATGCTAGTTGAACCCGGCACCTGTTGCTTGTGCTTTAATATTTGAATGTATGATTGGCTTCCGTATACGCATTTGTTTTGTGTACAAGGTCTACATTCCGGCTAGCTTAGGTGTGAGTCTATCTGTCACCCGTTCGCCTCTGTTTGGTTCATGTACGGGTTTTTCCATCTCGTATGTAGATTAGGCTTAGGTGCCGGGATGTGGTGACCCACCGTGCGGGGGTGCTACACTAATAATCTGCCCATTCACAATGGTCGAGTGATACCTCGACCAGAGGTTTGTAGGTCGATCCATGCATCCTGACGCCTCACCAAGATGAAAGTACTTCGAACTAGGAGTCATTTACAGCTCTTGGTTCTGACTAAGCAATAAGATCGACCAAATGTTAACTTGCAGTCTCTACAAGTTGAGCTCACTACAAGTACACAATACTTTGGGAACCAAGTGTGACACAGGTGTCCTGGAAGTACCTTTGGAGTACTTATTGTCCCTTAACCACCATGCTAATGCATTAAATGCACCATGAGTGTGTGGATAGGTGTCACGCACATCTTCCCATCCTATAAATAACCCCGACATTTATCGCATTGGTAAACTTTCACAGTTCACTCGATCGCTTACATTTTTCTCGTTTTTTTTAGCAAGTACCTGACTTGACCGTCAGAGTGGCAAAACTAGGCAAAACCCCTAGTCCCCCAGTTTGACTCTTAGCTCACATGTGTTGATCAGTAGATAACTAACATTCACGAGTTTTCACATCATATAAATTCTTGAGAGATCGAGTAAGAGTTTCGAGCCACCTCGACCTCCCGAATTTGAGCACGATCAAATATAAAATTATGACACCCCGTCCGTCCGCATGTACAGGTTAGTACCACGTGTGAGTTTAATTTCCATAATTTGCATTTATTTTTATATTATTTGATGCATCTTATTTGAATTTTTTTCATTTATTCAATTCTTATGTGATCTATGTGAGACTTTTGATATGTATTTGCTCTACTTGAACGTTTGATATGAGTGCTTATGATTTGAGATTTTGAATTCGGACCCGAGCATGCCTAATTTGTATAATGCGTGAATTATATATTCTTGGACTTAATTGTATATTTTAAACTTGATTTAGACTTGTTTGAATTCGTTTGGACTCAATTGAATTTTCATTCAAACTTTTGGGCCTTTTTGCAAATTAGCCACCCTTGAGTCATTTCTTCGTAACTTGAGCTCGGGAACTCGAATTCGAGTTTTGTCTCTGCCTTTGGACTCGAATCGACGATTGGGAGCCAATGGAATAAGCCTTGTAACTTTTCAATGCTATTTTGACCCCCAACGACGTAGATTTCGGCCTACGTACCTATGACGGCCCTATATGAGACCACTTGAGAAGCTATGAACCCTACCCTTGTACCTACCTTGACTTTGAACACCCCAAATTCAGCCATCTCTCCCTCTTTCCCTGATTTTCTCGAACCAAAAAGGAGAAAGGAAAGAGAAAGGAGAACTCCAAGCTATTTCCTCCATTGATGAACATTTGAGCTCAAGTCCCAAGCCTTTCTTGCTCCATTTCTTCAAGGTAAGCATAGATTTGATTTCTCCATGTTCTTGTGCATCTTATGCTCCATATGAATCAGGTTATAGGCTAGGAATTTCATAGTTTTGGTATATCTCTTGAATAGGAAGGGTTATGAGAATTTTGGTGCTCATGATCATTTCTTGCTTTCTTGCATTTATGGAACTTATATGTTGATCTATGGAGTTCATTTATTTCATATCTATGGAGTTATTACATGTTAGTTGATCTAGGATTAATTTCATCATTTATGAGTTTGGGTTTTGAAGCTTGGAAGTTGGGGTTTTCACGAATTCTTGATTGACATTCATGAATAGATGAAGTCTTGATTGTTTTATGAGTTTTGCTTCACTTCTAGCATGGTATTTGATGTTCCTTTGTTGCCTTTTATGTTGTCTTTGCTTCCTTGTTGTTTGCCTTGTGTAGCAGAGTTGGAGAAGATGATGTTTTTAGACTCCTGGGGCTGGTAATGCCCATAAACCTTAGAGAACTAGGCATGGTAACGCCCGTTACCATGCTTCTTGCGCGAAGGGTTTGGCTCCTGCCTGGGGTAACGCCCGTTACCCCAGTTTCTCTTTGGTAGGGTAACCCCTGTTACCCTAGGCTTTTGTTTTTGGAGGAGGCTCCCGCCTCTAGTAACGGGAGTTACTCCCTTTGTACTGCAAAGGAGTAACCCCCGTGACCCTCCCTTGCTTGCCTTGTATGTTTGTTTCGTTTTGTTTTTTGTTCATTTGTGTAACACCCCAAACGGAGGATGCCACATCCCCCGCACTATGACCCAGACCCAGAACATGAAATGAAAGTCCATGCCCGAATCCGAATCAGAGCGAACGGGAGACCAACTCACATACTAGGCTAGGTGGATCTAACTTGACCAAAACTCAGAGTGCGGAAGCAATTAAAACAAAACATGCAAAGCAGGTGACGGGTTCAACTAGCGTAGATACCTAATCCCGAATATTAACATAAAGTAATAATCATCAAGTGCCACAAGGGGCCGAATGAGAGTGCCACGCAGGGCTACCGAATAGTAAAGTATAATCTCAAGTCTACGAGTCAAAGCATAAGTAAAGTGTATGAAAAGACAAATGCAAATAGAAAGACTAGACCGACGAAGTGCAACTCAAAGTGTTAGGAATAGTGCCCTAGAAAGCCGATTGTATATCCGCTTTGTGCTTTTCCTTATTGTAATCACAGACAATCTTTGAATAAAATAACGAATTGAGGCAACACTTCTTTATGTGCTCTTGTTTGGTATGCGTTTACTTTAGCTGTGCATGTATGAGAACTCCCCTAATCCTGATGACTTTAGGACTCTACCATTTAGGTGAAATGGTTCATGAAACGAGCCCTATATCACATAAGTCATGATTAGTAAAATACTCAAAGCCGATGAGTCCTACAGACAGTGGGAGTGTCAACCTGACTCCTCTAAGGCTTGCTTGTGGGATCACGCCCTTAAGAAGGACCACCTTGTTTCATGGAGGTGCAAAGTGTATAGTTGATACGTGCGTGATACATGAGGGTGCTTACTTTAATAAGTAAGTTCACTGAGGTGCCCCGTGTGAGAACATTCCTAAATGGGAAAGGAAGTTTCTATTTCAGGAAATGGAAACTTCCAGATTAGGAAATATCTCACGAGTCATTGATGTGATTAATTGATCCTTAGACTTGAGGTTCCTTGTCACTTTATGAGTTAACTCTGTAGTCTTAGGTATAAGCTTTAAAGGGTGTCGCCTTAGACAGCTGATTCAAGGCTTATGCTGGGGCTGCACAAGTGACTCATGAAAGTGAATGAGAATCAAGAAAGGACCTACACTTGCATTTGCAAGGTGATCTCTTATTGTGTAAGTCATTCATATGCCATATGGAGTCCTTGGCCAAGGCAGTAGATCAAGACATCAAGAAAAGGGTTTCTTGGATTGAGATCAAATGGATATGAAATGCACTTAGCTTTAAGACCGGATTATTAGGGTTCTGATTATTCCCTTGCCCTAGATCTTGGTTGAGAGATAGTAAGTAAGAGGATTGTATCTCACATGAATCAATGACTTAAAGGTTCTGTCGAATCCGAACATTTCAATTCAGCTAGGGGTTAAACACCTGTTGCTAGACTATGGTCGTTTAATCTGTGGACTGATTAATTAATTAGTGAATTAATTAATTGGGGTCACTGCTAATTGAATTGAGAACCTAGAGGGTCACACACAACAACTTGGTTACATGAGTTGAGGCTTTAAAATGATTAAACGAGTTAATCGGGCCAAGAGGGTTCCACACGTGTGAAATCACACGTGTGGCTCACGTGAGTGACACGTGTCATTGTGACACGTGTCACACACGTGTGAATATATATATTATATATATATATATATGTATTAAATAATTAAATGTGTTAATTATTTAATAGACTTTGGTTTAATTTTTAATTAAAAAGAAAGTCTTATTTTGGAGAAAATAATCTAGTTAATTAATTACGAATTAATTAATTAGATAAAAATAAGTTATTAATTTTATAATAAATAAAGTATAAAATTATCCAAAAATAGTTTGGATATTTTTAGCTCTCTTAAAAGTTGACTTGAATTAGAATTCAAAGTCAAAGTTGGAAAATACTTGATGATAAAGTAATAGGAGAGAGAGGAACCAAATCCTTGTCCAACAAGGAATAGGTTCGGCCGTCCCTCTCCCTTTCCTAAATATAGGGGAGCTCATGCTCCCCTTTAGAGCTAATTGACAATTCTTTTGGTTCATGTGTTGAACACCTTCCTTTCTCCAAGATTAAATAAAACCCTAGGTTAAGCCTAAACACTAACTAGAGAACTAGCATCCTTACTAGTTAGATTGTGATCAAGTTGGTGGACTTTCTCTAGAGACTTCAAGTTAGAAGTTTGAAGATTCGAGCTTTACCAAGGAGAGGGGATCAAGCCGCGAGAAGAGCGTTCTTGGGTGGCTTGAAACGCTTCAAGAAAGAATAAAAGAAAAGTAAGTTTTCTATCTTTACGAATTTGGTTACACGATTGCGAGTCCTAGATCCTTTTGTTGGGAAAATTTTTTAAATTCCGCTACTTTCTGATTCGTGTTTTCCAACAAGTGGTATCAGAGCCACCTCGTTAATCGTGTTTCTGATTCGTCTCAATTATTCTGAATTTGGTAGAAATTCTTAGGCTTGATGCGATTGAGTATTTATAATTGTTTTAGAAAGCCTGAATTACGAAACTGTATTTTTTTCCTGAAAGTTTCTGAAAATTGGTTTTTGCAAAATTTAATTTTTGAAAACAATTTTAGATTTGAAACTGTATAAACTGTTATTGGATTTCTTGGATTGGTTTTGCTTTTGAACGAAAACACGAAACGAAAACCCGGATCACGACGAACACGCGAAACCCCGCGCGGGAAGGATAGCCTTCCGGACGGGCCTAGGCGCGCCCGCCCAGGGAGGCCGAGACTGGCCCCCCATCGCCCGTCGTCGCCCGACAGGGCGCGCGTGCGCCAGGCACACGGCATGCGCAAGCAGTACACGCACTCGCCCTGCCTTGGCCGGGCGCTGTGCGTGCCTGCCGTGCGCGTCCGCGCGCGCTTGCGACGCGTGCGCCCCGTTTCGCGTACGGGCCTCGTTTTCCTGATCCGAACTTTCGTATTTCGTGCAGTCCAGTCCCAATTTTTATTTTTAATTTTAAAATTTTATTTTGAATATTTATTTTAATTTTTGAATAAAAACTAGAAATTGGGATTTTTGAGAAATTGAAACGGTTTATATTTTGGGAAAATACAATCTTTGATAAAATTATTAATTTTCAGAAATTAATTGGAATTTTATTTGTTTTGGTAATTTGGGATTTATTGAAAACTTTTATAAATAAGACTTGCATCAAGTCGTGTTTTAAGTCATTAGGACTTGAAACGAGAATTTTAATTTATTGGCTAAATTTAAATTCTCGCAAGAGCATGTTAGGTGATCATGGGTTTAGATCTATGTATGGTTTTAATTTATGCACATGGATGGTTTAAATTGGGGTTGGAGCCCTATAGTTGCGTTTTTCAATTGAGGTTGGAGCCTCACTTATGTGCGTACTGTTATGTTATTTATTATGTGGCTTTCCATATTACTGTTTTTGAGGCCGGGGTATGCCCCGTGTAATTGTCTAAGGCCAATATGAAGATTGAGCCTTATTACTTTATGTCTTTTTCTTTTTATTGTAATTTGAGAGTAGAGATAGATGGTGAGGTTTTATTTTCATTTTGGAGACAATGCACCCATGGAGTAAGATGGACCACATTCAAGTGACAAGGAGGCCATAAGTGAAGACCCCTCAAAATGTTAGGGAGGGGAATCTCAATTGTTAAATGTAATAGAGATAGGGCTCGTATTTTGTTACCGCTTTCCCATATGTGATTTAAACTGTTTATGTGGCATGTATGTTAGAACTTGTGATTGTGGAGTGGCTCCCACATATCACGCATAAGATAGGTAGAACCCACACATGTTAGTATCATGCAAGGACATGTTATCTGTTTATGTGCTTGTTTGATATGCATTTAAGTGTACTTGCATTAATCAAGACTAATAAAATTGGATAACATATATGTTGGTGAGGTCGAACCGGACAACTCTCCGGTTGATTCGAAAATTCCCCTTAAATATTAAGCTAATTTCGAACAAATAGGTGTTTAATTCGAGATGCAAATTTTGAATTAAATTCCTAGCATTCCATCAATAGGTTTTAAGTTTAGTAAGTGAAGCTGGTTATTGTCCGCGAGTCGTGGGATAGCTAGTGGAGCTTATTAGTTCTTAGTTACCTAATTGATCATTTTAAATGATCAATATTTCATGGTCAATTTTAGCAAGGGCGATGTCCGCGAGTCGTGGGTCGTTCGAACTAAGTTTTGATCATGATCTTATGATTGATGGGTCTAGCTTAACGCCTAAGTAAATATGGATGTCGCACGAGTCTTGGGTCCATATTGAAAGATAGGTGATGCAAAAACAATTACTAAGAGTTCTAAAGGTGTTAGAATTGGTAAGTTGTACCTACCTAGGGTTCTTACTTAGAATGTCCGCGAGTCGTGGGTTCGAGGTAAAATGCCTAGGATCTTAGTACCCATTGGGAAACGTGTTCCTCTTAGATCTTTGGGAATTCTAGATCTTTGAAAAACAGTGGGAGCTACATTAGATTAAAGACCTTATCTTTTGTATATCGTTATAATTCAGCATGCTCACTAGTTCTCTGTTTTACCATTTAGGTCGTAGATTCTGTGATTCTCTACGCGTTTTGAAATGGCAACCAAAAACCCTCTTGTGTCGATCCTCGAGTCAAACAAGTTAACTGGTCCCAACTATTCTGATTGGCTGAGGAATCTAAAAATCATTTTAGATTTTGAGAAGAGAACTTATGTTCTCTTCGAAGGGGAGCCCAGTCCCGAAGGGAGGCTCCCACTCGGGCCGAGCGGGATGCGATTCAGAAGTGGAAGGATGATAATCTCCAAGCCCGTTGCCTTATGTTGGCTAACATGTCTCCGGACTTGCAAAGACAACATGGGGCCATGGAATTTGCTTGGGAGATTTACGACCACTTAGAGCAACTTTACCGCCCTCATGAACGTGTTACAAGGTATAACACATCAAAGGAATTGTTCCACTTGAGAATGAGGGAAGGTTCAAGTGTCCATGAATATGGACTCAAGTTTCTTGCCCTTACTGAGAAACTTGCTTCCATGGACATGCCACTGAAAGATGAGCTTTCAGTGGATTTGTTGCTAGCTTCGCTCCCACCATCATTCAACCCATTTGTCCTTAACTTCAACATGAATCATGCTGGTGCTACTGTAGCTGAGCTGATTAGTCAGCTTGTGACTGCTGAAAGTACGATCAAGAAGGACAATAAGGTTTTGATGGTGAATGCTCCATCTTCCTCTTCTGGGCCTTCTAAAGGTAAGGGCAAGAAAGCCCAAAAGAAGAAGAAGAAACCCCTTAGGCCCACTGGTGGCATTTCGAAGGGGAAGGCCCAAAAGAAGAAGCGTGATCAGAAAGAGGATGTTTGCTTCCATTGTGGCAAAGCGGGACATTGGAGGAGAAACTGCCCAGAGTACAAGGCTACTCTAAAGAAAGGTATCTTTCTCGTTGCAGTAAATCTTTCTATTAATTCTAGTTCTTGGGTACTTGATACCGGTTGTGGAACTCATATCTTTAATGATGTACAGATGCTAAGTGAAGTCCAACAACTCAAAGAAGGAGAATGTGTCTTGAAGATCGGCGATGGCTCAAACGTTGAAGCTCGAGCTTTAGGCACAATTAGATTAGATTTAGGTAGTTTTGAGTTAGTATTAAATAAAGTCCCTTATGTACCGAGCATTATTCGTAATATAATTTCAGTTCCAATATTAGATTGTGAAGGTTATGAAACTTATATTAAGAATGGTAAATACTTTATCAAACGGAACAACTCTTCCGTTCATATCGGTACTCTAAGTAATGGACTTTACCTAACTCAAAATATCAATATTATGAATATACAACAAGAAACAAAGCGTAAGAGAGATGACAAAGTTTCAGCTCCCTTATGGCACGCTAGATTAGGACACATTTCCAAGAACAGAATTAGCAAGATAAACACTTTAGGATCATTCTCTGAAAATGATCTCAAAGAGTTAACTTCTTGCGAATCCTGTCTCAAAGGAAAAATGTCCAAAGTCCCTTTTAATGGAACTGTGGAACGTGCCACTAAGGTTTTGGATTTGATCCATACTGATGTTTGTGGACCGCTTAGTGTAAGCACTAGAAACAATCATCAGTACTTCATAACCTTTACTGATGACTTTAGTCGGTATGGTTATGTATACTTAATGAAGTATAAATCTGAAGCTTTTGAGAAATTCTTAGAATTTCAAAAGGAGGTTGAGAACCAAACTGGTCACAAGATCAAAGCACTTCGATCTGATCGAGGAGGCGAATATCTTAGTGAAGAATTCCTTAATCATCTCAAGGATAATGGGATTATCTCTCAGTGGACTCCTCCGGGAACTCCTCAGCTTAATGGAGTTTCTGAGAGAAGGAATTGAACCCTACTTGATATGGTTCGTTCCATGATGAGTTTCACTGACTTACCACCTTCTTTCTGGGGTTATGCCCTAGAAAGTGCAGCAAAGATTCTGAATCTAGTTCCCTCTAAGTCAGTCCCCAAGACGCCCTATGAAATGTGGCATGGTAAAATCCCTAGTTATTCTTATTTAAGAATTTGGGGTTGTCCTGCTTACGTGAAGAGGACAGTGGGAGATAAGTTAGAATCTCGTTCTAACTTATGCTACTTTGTAGGTTATCCTAAGGAATCCATAGGATACTATTTCTATGATCAATCTGAGCAAAAGGTGTTTGTTTCCAGAAATGCCACTTTTCTTGAGGAACCGTTCCTTAAAGAAAAGAAAGGCAAGATCATAGAATTAGAAGAAGTACAAAGTGACCCCACACCACCCACTGAAGAAACGTCCCACTCTGATCAACCACAACCAATCACGAATTTCGATACACATGAAAATCCTCCTCTAAGGCGTTCTGAACGCACTCCTAGACAGCCGGAGAGATGGTATGGATTCTTCCATGAAATCTCTCAAAAGGATAATGATCCTTTAACATATGAGGAGGCACTTTCAGATTCTGACTCTGAACAGTGGATAGAAGCCATGAAATCCGAAATGGACTCCATGAACTCCAACCAAGTTTGGACCTTGGTAGATTTGCCTGATGGGGTCAAACCCATAGGTTGCAAATGGATCTTTAAGAGAAAGCTTGGAGTTGATGAAAGCATTGCGGCCTACAAAGCAAGACTGGTTGCAAAAGGATTCACTCAAAGACCCGGCGTGGACTTTGACGAAACCTTTTCGCCAGTTTCAATGCAAAAGTCCATTCGAATCATGCTTGCCATTGCTGCATATTATGACTATGAGATATGGCAAATGGATGTGAAAACTGCCTTTCTCAATGGTGACATTGACAAAGACATTTATATGGAGCAACCCATAGGTTTCACATTCAGTGGGAGTGAGCAAAAGGTTTGCAAACTCCAAAGATCAATCTATGGATTGAAACAGGCTTCTAGGAATTGGAACATTCGATTTGATGAATCGGTCAAAGCGTTTGGCTTCACCCAAATTTCGAATGAATCATGTGTGTATAGAAAGGAATTGGAGACCTCAGTGCAATTCTTAGTACTTTATGTTGATGACATCCTTCTTATTGGGAATTCGAAGGATGACATGAAAGTGACTAAGTTATGGTTATCGAACCAATTCGAGATGAAAGATCTTGGTGATGCGTCCTATATCCTTGGAATTAAAATCTATAGAGATAGATCTAGAAGGTTAATAGGACTATCACAGTTGATGTACATTGACAAAGTATTGAAAAGATTCAATATGGAGTCAGCAAAGGTTAAGAACCTTCCTATGAGTGTAGGAACATGTCTTTCAAAGAAGATGTGTCCTAAGACTAACCTTGAAAAGGAAAGAATGACTCATACACCTTATGCATCAGCAATAGGTAGCATAATGTATGCAATGTTATGTACTCGACCGGATGTGGCTTATGCACTTAGTGTAACGAGTCGTTTCCAATCTGACCCTGGAGATGGTCACTGGGCTACCGTGAAGAATATTCTTAAGTACTTGAAAAGTACTAAAGATTTATTCTTAGTTTACGGAGGTCAGAAAGATCTTACTGTCGAAGGATACTGCGATGCAAGCTTTGCATGTGACTTAGATGATTTTAAGTCAATGTCAGGATACATTTTCTGCCTAAACGGCGGAGCAGTGAGTTGGAAGAGTTCCAAGCAGACTACCACTGCAGATTCGACCACTGAGGCCGAATACTTAGCTGCAAATGATGCAGCTAAGGAAGGTGTTTGGATTAGAAACTTCATTCAAGAATTGAATGTTGTTCCTAGCATGAAAGACCCCATTACTGTGTTTTGTGACAACACTGGGGCGGTTGCTCAAGCAAGAGAACCAAGATCTCACCAACGGACCAAGCACATTATGAGGAAGTATCACCTAATCCGTGATATTATCAAAAGAGGAGATGTGCGAATTGAGAGGGTCACATCAGCAGAGAACGTGGCAGATCCACTTACTAAACCCCTTAGTCGAGAAGCTTTCCAAGGTCATCTTCAGAAGATGGGACTTAGAATAGCTTTAGAATGGCTTTGACGGGCAAGTGGGAGATTGTTAGGAATAGTGCCCTAGAAAGCCGATTGTATATCCGCTTTGTGCTTTTCCTTATTGTAATCACAGACAATCTTTGAATAAAATAACGAATTGAGGCAACACTTCTTTATGTGCTCTTGTTTGGTATGCGTTTACTTTAGCTGTGCATGTATGAGAACTCCCCTAATCCTGATGACTTTAGGACTCTACCATTTAGGTGAAATGGTTCATGAAACGAGCCCTATATCACATAAGTCATGATTAGTAAAATACTCAAAGCCGATGAGTCCTACAGACAGTGGGAGTGTCAACCTGACTCCTCTAAGGCTTGCTTGTGGGATCACGCCCTTAAGAAGGACCACCTTGTTTCATGGAGGTGCAAAGTGTATAGTTGATACGTGCGTGATACATGAGGGTGCTTACTTTAATAAGTAAGTTCACTGAGGTGCCCCGTGTGAGAACATTCCTAAATGGGAAAGGAAGTTTCTATTTCAGGAAATGGAAACTTCCAGATTAGGAAATATCTCACGAGTCATTGATGTGATTAATTGATCCTTAGACTTGAGGTTCCTTGTCACTTTATGAGTTAACTCTGTAGTCTTAGGTATAAGCTTTAAAGGGTGTCGCCTTAGACAGCTGATTCAAGGCTTATGCTGGGGCTGCACAAGTGACTCATGAAAGTGAATGAGAATCAAGAAAGGACCTACACTTGCATTTGCAAGGTGATCTCTTATTGTGTAAGTCATTCATATGCCATATGGAGTCCTTGGCCAAGGCAGTAGATCAAGACATCAAGAAAAGGGTTTCTTGGATTGAGATCAAATGGATATGAAATGCACTTAGCTTTAAGACCGGATTATTAGGGTTCTGATTATTCCCTTGCCCTAGATCTTGGTTGAGAGATAGTAAGTAAGAGGATTGTATCTCACATGAATCAATGACTTAAAGGTTCTGTCGAATCCGAACATTCCAATTCAGCTAGGGGTTAAACACCTGTTGCTAGACTATGGTCGTTTAATCTGTGGACTGATTAATTAATTAGTGAATTAATTAATTGGGGTCACTGCTAATTGAATTGAGAACCTAGAGGGTCACACACAACAACTTGGTTACATGAGTTGAGGCTTTAAAATGATTAAACGAGTTAATCGGGCCAAGAGGGTTCCACACGTGTGAAATCACACGTGTGGCTCACGTGAGTGACACGTGTCATTGTGACACGTGTCACACACGTGTGAATATATATATTATATATATATATATGTATTAAATAATTAAATGTGTTAATTATTTAATAGACTTTGGTTTAATTTTTAATTAAAAAGAAAGTCTTATTTTGGAGAAAATAATCTAGTTAATTAATTACGAATTAATTAATTAGATAAAAATAAGTTATTAATTTTATAATAAATAAAGTATAAAATTATCCAAAAATAGTTTGGATATTTTTAGCTCTCTTAAAAGTTGACTTGAATTAGAATTCAAAGTCAAAGTTGGAAAATACTTGAGGATAAAGTAATAGGAGAGAGAGGAACCAAATCCTTGTCCAACAAGGAATAGGTTCGGCCGTCCCTCTCCCTTTCCTATATATAGGGGAGCTCATGCTCCCCTTTAGAGCTAATTGACAATTCTTTTGGTTCATGTGTTGAACACCTTCCTTTCTCCAAGATTAAATAAAACCCTAGGTTAAGCCTAAACACTAACTAGAGAACTAGCATCCTTACTAGTTAGATTGTGATCAAGTTGGTGGACTTTCTCTAGAGAATTCAAGTTAGAAGTTTGAAGATTCGAGCTTTACCAAGGAGAGGGGATCAAGCCGCGAGAAGAGCGTTCTTGGGTGGCTTGAAACGCTTCAAGAAAGAATAAAAGAAAAGTAAGTTTTCTATCTTTACGAATTTGGTTACACGATTGCGAGTCCTAGATCCTTTTGTTGGGAAAATTTTTTAAATTCCGCTGCTTTCTGATTCGTGTTTTCCAACAAGTGGTATCAGAGCCACCTCGTTAATCGTGTTTCTGATTCGTCTCAATTATTCTGAATTTGGTAGAAATTCTTAGGCTTGATGCGATTGAGTATTTATAATTGTTTTAGAAAGCCTGAATTACGAAACTGTATTTTTTTCCTGAAAGTTTCTGAAAATTGGTTTTTGCAAAATTTAATTTTTGAAAACAATTTTAGATTTGAAACTGTATAAACTGTTATTGGATTTCTTGGATTGGTTTTGCTTTTGAACGAAAACACGAAACGAAAACCCGGATCACGACGAACACGCGAAACCCCGCGCGGGAAGGATAGCCTTCCGGACGGGCCTAGGCGCGCCCGCCCAAGGAGGCCGAGACTGGCCCCCCATCGCCCGTCGTCGCCCGACAGGGCGCGCGTGCGCCAGGCGCACGGCATGCGCACGCAGTACACGCACTCGCCCTGCCTTGGCCGGGCGCTGTGCGTGCCTGCCGTGCGCGTCCGCGCGCGCTTGCGACGCGTGCGCCCCGTTTCGCGTACGGGCCTCGTTTTCCTGATCCGAACTTTCGTATTTCGTGCAGTCCAGTCCCAATTTTTATTTTTAATTTTAAAATTTTATTTTGAATATTTATTTTAATTTTTGAATAAAAACTAGAAATTGGGATTTTTGAGAAATTGAAACGGTTTATATTTTGGGAAAATACAATCTTTGATAAAATTATTAATTTTCAGAAATTAATTGGAATTTTATTTGTTTTGGTAATTTGGGATTTATTGAAAACTTTTATAAATAAGACTCGCATCAAGTCGTGTTTTAAGTCATTAGGACTTGAAACGAGAATTTTAATTTATTGGCTAAATTTAAATTCTCGCAAGAGCATGTTAGGTGATCATGGGTTTAGATCTATGTATGGTTTTAATTTATGCACATGGATGGTTTAAATTGGGGTTGGAGCCCTATAGTTGCGTTTTTCAATTGAGGTTGGAGCCTCACTTATGTGCGTACTGTTATGTTATTTATTATGTGGCTTTCCATATTACTGTTTTTGAGGCCGGGGTATGCCCCGTGTAATTGTCTAAGGCCAATATGAAGATTGAGCCTTATTACTTTATGTCTTTTTCTTTTTATTGTAATTTGAGAGTAGAGATAGATGGTGAGGTTTTATTTTCATTTTGGAGACAATGCACCCATGGAGTAAGATGGACCACATTCAAGTGACAAGGAGGCCATAAGTGAAGACCCCTCAAAATGTTAGGGAGGGGAATCTCAATTGTTAAATGTAATAGAGATAGGGCTCGTATTTTGTTACCGCTTTCCCTTATGTGATTTAAACTGTTTATGTGGCATGTATGTTAGAACTTGTGATTGTGGAGTGGCTCCCACATATCACGCATAAGATAGGTAGAACCCACACATGTTAGTATCATGCAAGGACATGTTATCTGTTTATGTGCTTGTTTGATATGCATTTAAGTGTACTTGCATTAATCAAGACTAATAAAATTGGATAACATATATGTTGGTGAGGTCGAACCGGACAACTCTCCGGTTGATTCGAAAATTCCCCTTAAATATTAAGCTAATTTCGAACAAATAGGTGTTTAATTCGAGATGCAAATTTTGAATTAAATTCCTAGCATTCCATCAATAGGTTTTAAATTTAGTAAGTGAAGCTGGTTATTGTCCGCGAGTCGTGGGATAGCTAGTGGAGCTTATTAGTTCTTAGTTACCTAATTGATCATTTTAAATGATCAATATTTCATGGTCAATTTTAGCAAGGGCGATGTCCGCGAGTCGTGGGTCGTTCGAACTAAGTTTTGATCATGATCTTATGATTGATGGGTCTAGCTTAACGCCTAAGTAAATATGGATGTCGCACGAGTCTTGGGTCCATATTGAAAGATAGGTGATGCAAAAACAATTACTAAGAGTTCTAAAGGTGTTAGAATTGGTAAGTTGTACCTACCTAGGGTTCTTACTTAGAATGTCCGCGAGTCGTGGGTTCGAGGTAAAATGCCTAGGATCTTAGTACCCATTGGGAAACGTGTTCCTCTTAGATCTTTGGGAATTCTAGATCTTTGAAAAACAGTGGGAGCTACATTAGATTAAAGACCTTATCTTTTGTATATCGTTATAATTCAGCATGCTCACTAGTTCTCTGTTTTACCATTTAGGTCGTAGATTCTGTGATTCTCTACGCGTTTTGAAATGGCAACCAAAAACCCTCTTGTGTCGATCCTCGAGTCAAACAAGTTAACTGGTCCCAACTATTCTGATTGGCTGAGGAATCTAAAAATCATTTTAGATTTTGAGAAGAGAACTTATGTTCTCTTCGAAGGGGAGCCCAGTCCCGAAGGGAGGCTCCCACTCGGGCCGAGCGGGATGCGATTCAGAAGTGGAAGGATGATAATCTCCAAGCCCGTTGCCTTATGTTGGCTAACATGTCTCCGGACTTGCAAAGACAACATGAGGCCATGGAATTTGCTTGGGAGATTTACGACCACTTAGAGCAACTTTACCGCCCTCATGAACGTGTTACAAGGTATAACACATCAAAGGAATTGTTCCACTTGAGAATGAGGGAAGGTTCAAGTGTCCATGAATATGGACTCAAGTTTCTTGCCCTTACTGAGAAACTTGCTTCCATGGACATGCCACTGAAAGATGAGCTTTCAGTGGATTTGTTGCTAGCTTCGCTCCCACCATCATTCAACCCATTTGTCCTTAACTTCAACATGAATCATGCTGGTGCTACTGTAGCTAAGCTGATTAGTCAGCTTGTGACTGCTGAAAGTACGATCAAGAAGGACAATAAGGTTTTGATGGTGAATGCTCCATCTTCCTCTTCTGGGCCTTCTAAAGGTAAGGGCAAGAAAGCCCAAAAGAAGAAGAAGAAACCCCTTAGGCCCACTGGTGGCATTTCGAAGGGGAAGGCCCAAAAGAAGAAGCGTGATCAGAAAGAGGATGTTTGCTTCCATTGTGGCAAAGCGGGACATTGGAGGAGAAACTGCCCAGAGTACAAGGCTACTCTAAAGAAAGGTATCTTTCTCGTTGCAGTAAATCTTTCTATTAATTCTAGTTCTTGGGTACTTGATACCGGTTGTGGAACTCATATCTTTAATGATGTACAGATGCTAAGTGAAGTCCAACAACTCAAAGAAGGAGAATGTGTCTTGAAGATCGGCGATGGCTCAAACGTTGAAGCTCGAGCTTTAGGCACAATTAGATTAGATTTAGGTAGTTTTGAGTTAGTATTAAATGAAGTCCCTTATGTACCGAGCATTATTCGTAATATAATTTCAGTTCCAATATTAGATTGTGAAGGTTATGAAACTTATATTAAGAATGGTAAATACTTTATCAAACGGAACAACTCTTCCGTTCATATCGGTACTCTAAGTAATGGACTTTACCTAACTCAAAATATCAATATTATGAATATACAACAAGAAACAAAGCGTAAGAGAGATGACAAAGTTTCAGCTCCCTTATGGCACGCTAGATTAGGACACATTTCCAAGAACAGAATTAGCAAGATAAACACTTTAGGATCATTCTCTGAAAATGATCTCAAAGAGTTAACTTCTTGCGAATCCTGTCTCAAAGGAAAAATGTCCAAAGTCCCTTTTAATGGAACTGTGGAACGTGCCACTAAGGTTTTGGATTTGATCCATACTGATGTTTGTGGACCGCTTAGTGTAAGCACTAGAAACAATCATCAGTACTTCATAACCTTTACTGATGACTTTAGTCGGTATGGTTATGTATACTTAATGAAGTATAAATCTGAAGCTTTTGAGAAATTCTTAGAATTTCAAAAGGAGGTTGAGAACCAAACTGGTCACAAGATCAAAGCACTTCGATCTGATCGAGGAGGCGAATATCTTAGTGAAGAATTCCTTAATCATCTCAAGGATAATGGGATTATCTCTCAGTGGACTCCTCCGGGAACTCCTCAGCTTAATGGAGTTTCTGAGAGAAGGAATTGAACCCTACTTGATATGGTTCGTTCCATGATGAGTTTCACTGACTTACCACCTTCTTTCTGGGGTTATGCCCTAGAAAGTGCAGCAAAGATTCTGAATCTAGTTCCCTCTAAGTCAGTCCCCAAGACGCCCTATGAAATGTGGCATGGTAAAATCCCTAGTTATTCTTATTTAAGAATTTGGGGTTGTCCTGCTTACGTGAAGAGGACAGTGGGAGATAAGTTAGAATCTCGTTCTAACTTATGCTACTTTGTAGGTTATCCTAAGGAATCCATAGGATACTATTTCTATGATCAATCTGAGCAAAAGGTGTTTGTTTCCAGAAATGCCACTTTTCTTGAGGAACCGTTCCTTAAAGAAAAGAAAGGCAAGATCATAGAATTAGAAGAAGTACAAAGTGACCCCACACCACCCACTGAAGAAACGTCCCACTCTGATCAACCACAACCAATCACGAATTTCGATACACATGAAAATCCTCCTCTAAGGCGTTCTGAACGCACTCCTAGACAGCCGGAGAGATGGTATGGATTCTTCCATGAAATCTCTCAAAAGGATAATGATCCTTTAACATATGAGGAGGCACTTTCAGATTCTGACTCTGAACACTGGATAGAAGCCATGAAATCCGAAATGGACTCCATGAACTCCAACCAAGTTTGGACCTTGGTAGATTTGCCTGATGGGGTCAAACCCATAGGTTGCAAATGGATCTTTAAGAGAAAGCTTGGAGTTGATGAAAGCATTGCGGCCTACAAAGCAAGACTGGTTGCAAAAGGATTCACTCAAAGACCCGGCGTGGACTTTGACGAAACCTTTTCGCCAGTTGCAATGCAAAAGTCCATTCGAATCATGCTTGCCATTGCTGCATATTATGACTATGAGATATGGCAAATGGATGTGAAAACTGCCTTTCTCAATGGTGACATTGACAAAGACATTTATATGGAGCAACCCATAGGTTTCACATTCAGTGGGAGTGAGCAAAAGGTTTGCAAACTCCAAAGATCAATCTATGGATTGAAACAGGCTTCTAGGAATTGGAACATTCGATTTGATGAATCGGTCAAAGCGTTTGGCTTCACCCAAATTTCGAATGAATCATGTGTGTATAGAAAGGAATTGGAGACCTCAGTGCAATTCTTAGTACTTTATGTTGATGACATCCTTCTTATTGGGAATTCGAAGGATGACATGAAAGTGACTAAGTTATGGTTATCGAAACAATTCGAAATGAAAGATCTTGGTGATGCGTCCTATATCCTTGGAATCAAAATCTATAGAGATAGATCTAGAAGGTTAATAGGACTATCACAGTCGATGTACATTGACAAAGTATTGAAGAGATTCAATATGGAGTCAGCAAAGGTTAAGAACCTTCCTATGAGTGTAGGAACATGTCTTTCTAAGAAGATGTGTCCTAAGACTAACCTTGAGAAGGAAAGAATGACTCATACACCTTATGCGTCAGCAATAGGTAGCATAATGTATGCAATGTTATGTACTCGACCGGATGTGGCTTATGCACTTAGTGTGACAAGTCGTTTCCAATCTGACCCTGGAGATGGTCACTGGGCTGCCGTGAAGAATATTCTTAAGTACTTGAAAAGTACTAAAGATTTATTCTTAGTTTACGGAGGTCAGAAAGATCTTACTGTCGAAGGATACTGCGATGCAAGCTTTGCATCTGACTTAGATGATTTTAAGTCAATGTCAGGATACATTTTCTGCCTAAACGGCGGAGCAGTGAGTTGGAAGAGTTCCAAGCAGACTACCACTGCTGATTCGACCACTGAGGCCGAATACTTAGCTGCAAATGATGCAGCTAAGGAAGGTGTTTGGATTAGAAACTTCATTCAAGAATTGAATGTTGTTCCTAGCATGAAAGACCCCATTACTGTGTTTTGTGACAACACTGGGGCGGTTGCTCAAGCAAGAGAACCAAGATCTCACCAACGGACCAAGCACATTATGAGGAAGTATCACCTAATCCGTGATATTATCAAAAGAGGAGATGTGCGAATTGAGAGGGTCACATCAGCAGAGAACGTGGCAGATCCACTTACTAAACCCCTTAGTCGAGAAGCTTTCCAAGGTCATCTTCAGAAGATGGGACTTAGAATAGCTTCAGAATGGCTTTGACGGGCAAGTGGGAGATTGTTAGGAATAGTGCCCTAGAAAGCCGATTGTATATCCGCTTTGTGCTTTTCCTTATTGTAATCACAGACAATCTTTGAATAAAATAACGAATTGAGGCAACACTTCTTTATGTGCTCTTGTTTGGTATGCGTTTACTTTAGCTGTGCATGTATGAGAACTCCCCTAATCCTGATGACTTTAGGACTCTACCATTTAGGTGAAATGGTTCATGAAACGAGCCCTATATCACATAAGTCATGATTAGTAAAATACTCAAAGCCGATGAGTCCTACAGACAGTGGGAGTGTCAACCTGACTCCTCTAAGGCTTGCTTGTGGGATCACGCCCTTAAGAAGGACCACCTTGTTTCATGGAGGTGCAAAGTGTATAGTTGATACGTGCGTGATACATGAGGGTGCTTACTTTAATAAGTAAGTTCACTGAGGTGCCCCGTGTGAGAACATTCCTAAATGGGAAAGGAAGTTTCTATTTCAGGAAATGGAAACTTCCAGATTAGGAAATATCTCACGAGTCATTGATGTGATTAATTGATCCTTAGACTTGAGGTTCCTTGTCACTTTATGAGTTAACTCTGTAGTCTTAGGTATAAGCTTTAAAGGGTGTCGCCTTAGACAGCTGATTCAAGGCTTATGCTGGGGCTGCACAAGTGACTCATGAAAGTGAATGAGAATCAAGAAAGGACCTACACTTGCATTTGCAAGGTGATCTCTTATTGTGTAAGTCATTCATATGCCATATGGAGTCCTTGGCCAAGGCAGTAGATCAAGACATCAAGAAAAGGGTTTCTTGGATTGAGATCAAATGGATATGAAATGCACTTAGCTTTAAGACCGGATTATTAGGGTTCTGATTATTCCCTTGCCCTAGATCTTGGTTGAGAGATAGTAAGTAAGAGGATTGTATCTCACATGAATCAATGACTTAAAGGTTCTGTCGAATCCGAACATTCCAATTCAGCTAGGGGTTAAACACCTGTTGCTAGACTATGGTCGTTTAATCTGTGGACTGATTAATTAATTAGTGAATTAATTAATTGGGGTCACTGCTAATTGAATTGAGAACCTAGAGGGTCACACACAACAACTTGGTTACATGAGTTGAGGCTTTAAAATGATTAAACGAGTTAATCGGGCCAAGAGGGTTCCACACGTGTGAAATCACACGTGTGGCTCACGTGAGTGACACGTGTCATTGTGACACGTGTCACACACGTGTGAATATATATATTATATATATATATATGTATTAAATAATTAAATGTGTTAATTATTTAATAGACTTTGGTTTAATTTTTAATTAAAAAGAAAGTCTTATTTTGGAGAAAATAATCTAGTTAATTAATTACGAATTAATTAATTAGATAAAAATAAGTTATTAATTTTATAATAAATAAAGTATAAAATTATCCAAAAATAGTTTGGATATTTTTAGCTCTCTTAAAAGTTGACTTGAATTAGAATTCAAAGTCAAAGTTGGAAAATACTTGATGATAAAGTAATAGGAGAGAGAGGAACCAAATCCTTGTCCAACAAGGAATAGGTTCGGCCGTCCCTCTCCCTTTCCTATATATAGGGGAGCTCATGCTCCCCTTTAGAGCTAATTGACAATTCTTTTGGTTCATGTGTTGAACACCTTCCTTTCTCCAAGATTAAATAAAACCCTAGGTTAAGCCTAAACACTAACTAGAGAACTAGCATCCTTACTAGTTAGATTATGATCAAGTTGGTGGACTTTCTCTAGAGAATTCAAGTTAGAAGTTTGAAGATTCGAGCTTTACCAAGGAGAGGGGATCAAGCCGCGAGAAGAGCGTTCTTGGGTGGCTTGAAACGCTTCAAGAAAGAATAAAAGAAAAGTAAGTTTTCTATCTTTACGAATTTGGTTACACGATTGCGAGTCCTAGATCCTTTTGTTGGGAAAATTTTTTAAATTCCGCTGCTTTCTGATTCGTGTTTTCCAACAAGTGGTATCAGAGCCACCTCGTTAATCGTGTTTCTGATTCGTCTCAATTATTCTGAATTTGGTAGAAATTCTTAGGCTTGATGCGATTGAGTATTTATAATTGTTTTAGAAAGCCTGAATTACGAAACTGTATTTTTTTCCTGAAAGTTTCTGAAAATTGGTTTTTGCAAAATTTAATTTTTGAAAACAATTTTAGATTTGAAACTGTATAAACTGTTATTGGATTTCTTGGATTGGTTTTGCTTTTGAACGAAAACACGAAAAGAAAACCCGGATCACGACGAACACGCGAAACCCCGCGCGGGAAGGATAGCCTTCCGGACGGGCTTAGGCGCGCCCGCCCAGGGAGGCCGAGACTGGCCCCCCATCACCCGTCGTCGCCCGACAGGGCGCGCGTGCGCCAGGCGCACGGCATGCGCACGCAGTACACGCACTCGCCCTGCCTTGGCCGGGCGCTGTGCGTGCCTGCCGTGCGCGTCCGCGCGCGCTTGCGACGCGTGCGCCCCGTTTCGCGTACGGGCCTCGTTTTCCTGATCCGAACTTTTCGTATTTCGTGCAGTCCAGTCCCAATTTTTATTTTTAATTTTAAAATTTTATTTTGAATATTTATTTTAATTTTTGAATAAAAACTAGAAATTGGGATTTTTGAGAAATTGAAACGGTTTATATTTTGGGAAAATACAATCTTTGATAAAATTATTAATTTTCAGAAATTAATTGGAATTTTATTTGTTTTGGTAATTTGGGATTTATTGAAAACTTTTATAAATAAGACTCGCATCAAGTCGTGTTTTAAGTCATTAGGACTTGAAACGAGAATTTTAATTTATTGGCTAAATTTAAATTCTCGCAAGAGCATGTTAGGTGATCATGGGTTTAGATCTATGTATGGTTTTAATTTATGCACATGGATGGTTTAAATTGGGGTTGGAGCCCTATAGTTGCGTTTTTCAATTGAGGTTGGAGCCTCACTTATGTGCGTACTGTTATGTTATTTATTATGTGGCTTTCCATATTACTGTTTTTGAGGCCGGGGTATGCCCCGTGTAATTGTCTAAGGCCAATATGAAGATTGAGCCTTATTACTTTATGTCTTTTTCTTTTTATTGTAATTTGAGAGTAGAGATAGATGGTGAGGTTTTATTTTCATTTTGGAGACAATGCACCCATGGAGTAAGATGGACCACATTCAAGTGACAAGGAGGCCATAAGTGAAGACCCCTCAAAATGTTAGGGAGGGGAATCTCAATTGTTAAATGTAATAGAGATAGGGCTCGTATTTTGTTACCGCTTTCCCTTATGTGATTTAAACTGTTTATGTGGCATGTATATTAGAACTTGTGATTGTGGAGTGGCTCCCACATATCACGCATAAGATAGGTAGAACCCACACATGTTAGTATCATGCAAGGACATGTTATCTGTTTATGTGCTTGTTTGATATGCATTTAAGTGTACTTGCATTAATCAAGACTAATAAAATTGGATAACATATATGTTGGTGAGGTCGAACCGGACAACTCTCCGGTTGATTCGAAAATTCCCCTTAAATATTAAGCTAATTTCGAACAAATAGGTGTTTAATTCGAGATGCAAATTTTGAATTAAATTCCTAGCATTCCATCAATAGGTTTTAAGTTTAGTAAGTGAAGCTGGTTATTGTCCGCGAGTCGTGGGATAGCTAGTGGAGCTTATTAGTTCTTAGTTACCTAATTGATCATTTTAAATGATCAATATTTCATGGTCAATTTTAGCAAGGGCGATGTCCGCGAGTCGTGGGTCGTTCGAACTAAGTTTTGATCATGATCTTATGATTGATGGGTCTAGCTTAACGCCTAAGTAAATATGGATGTCGCACGAGTCTTGGGTCCATATTGAAAGATAGGTGATGCAAAAACAATTACTAAGAGTTCTAAAGGTGTTAGAATTTGTAAGTTGTACCTACCTAGGGTTCTTACTTAGAATGTCCGCGAGTCGTGGGTTCGAGGTAAAATGCCTAGGATCTTAGTACCTATTGGGAAACGTGTTCCTCTTAGATCTTTGGGAATTCTAGATCTTTGAAAAACAGTGGGAGCTACATTAGATTAAAGACCTTATCTTTTGTATATCGTTATAATTCAGCATGCTCACTAGTTCTCTGTTTTACCATTTAGGTCGTAGATTCTGTGATTCTCTACGCGTTTTGAAATGGCAACCAAAAACCCTCTTGTGTCGATCCTCGAGTCAAACAAGTTAACTGGTCCCAACTATTCTGATTGGCTGAGGAATCTAAAAATCATTTTAGATTTTGAGAAGAGAACTTATGTTCTCTTCGAAGGGGAGCCCAGTCCCGAAGGGAGGCTCCCACTCGGGCCGAGCGGGATGCGATTCAGAAGTGGAAGGATGATAATCTCCAAGCCCGTTGCCTTATGTTGGCTAACATGTCTCCGGACTTGCAAAGACAACATGAGGCCATGGAATTTGCTTGGGAGATTTACGACCACTTAGAGCAACTTTACCGCCCTCATGAACGTGTTACAAGGTATAACACATCAAAGGAATTGTTCCACTTGAGAATGAGGGAAGGTTCAAGTGTCCATGAATATGGACTCAAGTTTCTTGCCCTTACTGAGAAACTTGCTTCCATGGACATGCCACTGAAAGATGAGCTTTCAGTGGATTTGTTGCTAGCTTCGCTCCCACCATCATTCAACCCATTTGTCCTTAACTTCAACATGAATCATGCTGGTGCTACTGTAGCTAAGCTGATTAGTCAGCTTGTGACTGCTGAAAGTACGATCAAGAAGGACAATAAGGTTTTGATGGTGAATGCTCCATCTTCCTCTTCTGGGCCTTCTAAAGGTAAGGGCAAGAAAGCCCAAAAGAAGAAGAAGAAACCCCTTAGGCCCACTGGTGGCATTTCGAAGGGGAAGGCCCAAAAGAAGAAGCGTGATCAGAAAGAGGATGTTTGCTTCCATTGTGGCAAAGCGGGACATTGGAGGAGAAACTGCCCAGAGTACAAGGCTACTCTAAAGAAAGGTATCTTTCTCGTTGCAGTAAATCTTTCTATTAATTCTAGTTCTTGGGTACTTGATACCGGTTGTGGAACTCATATCTTTAATGATGTACAGATGCTAAGTGAAGTCCAACAACTCAAAGAAGGAGAATGTGTCTTGAAGATCGGCGATGGCTCAAACGTTGAAGCTCGAGCTTTAGGCACAATTAGATTAGATTTAGGTAGTTTTAAGTTAGTATTAAATAAAGTCCCTTATGTACCGAGCATTATTCGTAATATAATTTCAGTTCCAATATTAGATTGTGAAGGTTATGAAACTTATATTAAGAATGGTAAATACTTTATCAAACGGAACAACTCTTCCGTTCATATCGGTACTCTAAGTAATGGACTTTACCTAACTCAAAATATCAATATTATGAATATACAACGAGAAACAAAGCGTAAGAGAGATGACAAAGTTTCAACTCCCTTATGGCACGCTAGATTAGGACACATTTCCAAGAACAGAATTAGCAAGATAAACACTTTAGGATCATTCTCTGAAAATGATCTCAAAGAGTTAACTTCTTGCGAATCCTGTCTCAAAGGAAAAATGTCCAAAGTCCCTTTTAATGGAACTGTGGAACGTGCCACTAAGGTTTTGGATTTGATCCATACTGATGTTTGTGGACCGCTTAGTGTAAGCACTAGAAACAATCATCAGTACTTCATAATCTTTACTGATGACTTTAGTCGGTATGGTTATGTATACTTAATGAAGTATAAATCTGAAGCTTTTGAGAAATTCTTAGAATTTCAAAAGGAGGTTGAGAACCAAACTGGTCACAAGATCAAAGCACTTCGATCTGATCGAGGAGGCGAATATCTTAGTGAAGAATTCCTTAATCATCTCAAGGATAATGGGATTATCTCTCAGTGGACTCCTCCGGGAACTCCTCAGCTTAATGGAGTTTCTGAGAGAAGGAATTGAACCCTACTTGATATGGTTCGTTCCATGATGAGTTTCACTGACTTACCACCTTCTTTCTGGGGTTATGCCCTAGAAAGTGCAGCAAAGATTCTGAATCTAGTTCCCTCTAAGTCAGTCCCCAAGACGCCCTATGAAATGTTGCATGGTAAAATCCCTAGTTATTCTTATTTAAGAATTTGGGGTTGTCCTGCTTACGTGAAGAGGACAGTGGGAGATAAGTTAGAATCTCGTTCTAACTTATGCTACTTTGTAGGTTATCCTAAGGAATCCATAGGATACTATTTCTATGATCAATCTGAGAAAAAGGTGTTTGTTTCCAGAAATGCCACTTTTCTTGAGGAACCGTTCCTTAAAGAAAAGAAAGGCAAGATCATAGAATTAGAAGAAGTACAAAGTGACCCCACACCACCCACTGAAGAAACGTCCCACTCTGATCAACCACAACCAATCACGAATTTCGATACACATGAAAATCCTCCTCTAAGGCGTTCTGAACGCACTCCTAGACAGCCGGAGAGATGGTATGGATTCTTCCATGAAATCTCTCAAAAGGATAATGATCCTTTAACATATGAGGAGGCACTTTCAGATTCTGACTCTGAACAGTGGATAGAAGCCATGAAATCCGAAATGGGCTCCATGAACTCCAACCAAGTTTGGACCTTGGTAGATTTGCCTGATGGGGTCAAACCCATAGGTTGCAAATGGATCTTTAAGAGAAAGCTTGGAGTTGATGAAAGCATTGCGGCCTACAAAGCAAGACTGGTTGCAAAAGGATTCACTCAAAGACCCGGCGTGGACTTTGACGAAACCTTTTCGCCAGTTGCAATGCAAAAGTCCATTCGAATCATGCTTGCCATTGCTGCATATTATGACTATGAGATATGGCAAATGGATGTGAAAACTGTCTTTCTCAATGGTGACATTGACAAAGACATTTATATGGAGCAACCCATAGGTTTCACATTCAGTGGGAGTGAGCAAAAGGTTTGCAAACTCCAAAGATCAATCTATGGATTGAAACAGGCTTCTAGGAATTGGAACATTCGATTTGATGAATCGGTCAAAGCGTTTGGCTTCACCCAAATTTCGAAAGAATCATGTGTGTATAGAAAGGAATTGGAGACCTCAGTACAATTCTTAGTACTTTATGTTGATGACATCCTTCTTATTGGGAATTCGAAGGATGACATGAAAGTGACTAAGTTATGGTTATCGAACCAATTCGAGATGAAAGATCTTGGTGATGCGTCCTATATCCTTGGAATTAAAATCTATAGAGATAGATCTAGAAGGTTAATAGGACTATCACAGTTGATGTACATTGACAAAGTATTGAAAAGATTCAATATGGAGTCAGCAAAGGTTAAGAACCTTCCTATGAGTGTAGGAACATGTCTTTCAAAGAAGATGTGTCCTAAGACTAACCTTGAAAAGGAAAGAATGACTCATACACCTTATGCATCAGCAATAGGTAGCATAATGTATGCAATGTTATGTACTCGACCGGATGTGGCTTATGCACTTAGTGTAACGAGTCGTTTCCAATCTGACCCTGGAGATGGTCACTGGGCTGCCGTGAAGAATATTCTTAAGTACTTGAAAAGTACTAAAGATTTATTCTTAGTTTACGGAGGTCAGAAAGATCTTACTGTCGAAGGATACTGCGATGCAAGCTTTGCATCTGACTTAGATGATTTTAAGTCAATGTCAGGATACATTTTCTGCCTAAACGGCGGAGCAGTGAGTTGGAAGAGTTCCAAGCAGACTACCACTAAAGATTCGACCACTGAGGCCGAATACTTAGCTGCAAATGATGCCGCTAAGGAAGGTGTTTGGATTAGAAACTTCATTCAAGAATTGAATGTTGTTCCTAGTATGAAAGACCCCATTACTGTGTTTTGTGACAACACTGGGGCGGTTGCTCAAGCAAGAGAACCAAGATCTCACCAACGGACCAAGCACATTATGAGGAAGTATCACCTAATCCGTGATATTATCAAAAGAGGAGATGTGCGAATTGAGAGGGTCACATCAGCAGAGAACGTGGCAGATCCACTTACTAAACCCCTTAGTCGAGAAGCTTTCCAAGGTCATCTTCAGAAGATGGGACTTAGAATAGCTTTAGAATGGCTTTGACGGGCAAGTGGGAGATTGTTAGGAATAGTGCCCTAGAAAGCCGATTGTATATCCGCTTTGTGCTTTTCCTTATTGTAATCACAGACAATCTTTGAATAAAATAACGAATTGAGGCAACACTTCTTTATGTGCTCTTGTTTGGTATGCGTTTACTTTAGCTGTGCATGTATGAGAACTCTCCTAATCCTGATGACTTTAGGACTCTACCATTTAGGTGAAATGGTTCATGAAACGAGCCCTATATCACATAAGTCATGATTAGTAAAATACTCAAAGCCGATGAGTCCTACAGACAGTGGGAGTGTCAACCTGACTCCTCTAAGGCTTGCTTGTGGGATCACGCCCTTAAGAAGGACCACCTTGTTTCATGGAGGTGCAAAGTGTATAGTTGATACGTGCGTGTTACATGAGGGTGCTTACTTTAATAAGTAAGTTCACTGAGGTGCCCCGTGTGAGAACATTCCTAAATGGGAAAGGAAGTTTCTATTTCAGGAAATGGAAACTTCCAGATTAGGAAATATCTCACGAGTCATTGATGTGATTAATTGATCCTTAGACTTGAGGTTCCTTGTCACTTTATGAGTTAACTCTGTAGTCTTAGGTATAAGCTTTAAAGGGTGTCGCCTTAGACAGCTGATTCAAGGCTTATGCTGGGGCTGCACAAGTGACTCATGAAAGTGAATGAGAATCAAGAAAGGACCTACACTTGCATTTGCAAGGTGATCTCTTATTGTGTAAGTCATTCATATGCCATATGGAGTCCTTGGCCAAGGCAGTAGATCAAGACATCAAGAAAAGGGTTTCTTGGATTGAGATCAAATGGATATGAAATGCACTTAGCTTTAAGACCGGATTATTAGGGTTCTGATTATTCCCTTGCCCTAGATCTTGGTTGAGAGATAGTAAGTAAGAGGATTGTATCTCACATGAATCAATGACTTAAAGGTTCTGTCGAATCCGAACATTCCAATTCAGCTAGGGGTTAAACACCTGTTGCTAGACTATGGTCGTTTAATCTGTGGACTGATTAATTAATTAGTGAATTAATTAATTGGGGTCACTGCTAATTGAATTGAGAACCTAGAGGGTCACACACAACAACTTGGTTACATGAGTTGAGGCTTTAAAATGATTAAACGAGTTAATCGGGCCAAGAGGGTTCCACACGTGTGAAATCACACGTGTGGCTCACGTGAGTGACACGTGTCATTGTGACACGTGTCACACACGTGTGAATATATATATTATATATATATATATGTATTAAATAATTAAATGTGTTAATTATTTAATAGACTTTGGTTTAATTTTTAATTAAAAAGAAAGTCTTATTTTGGAGAAAATAATCTAGTTAATTAATTACGAATTAATTAATTAGATAAAAATAAGTTATTAATTTTATAATAAATAAAGTATAAAATTATCCAAAAATAGTTTGGATATTTTTAGCTCTCTTAAAAGTTGACTTGAATTAGAATTCAAAGTCAAAGTTGGAAAATACTTGATGATAAAGTAATAGGAGAGAGAGGAACCAAATCCTTGTCCAACAAGGAATAGGTTCGGCCGTCCCTCTCCCTTTCCTATATATAGGGGAGCTCATGCTCCCCTTTAGAGCTAATTGACAATTCTTTTGGTTCATGTGTTGAACACCTTCCTTTCTCCAAGATTAAATAAAACCCTAGGTTAAGCCTAAACACTAACTAGAGAACTAGCATCCTTACTAGTTAGATTGTGATCAAGTTGGTGGACTTTCGCTAGAGAATTCAAGTTAGAAGTTTGAAGATTCGAGCTTTACCAAGGAGAGGGGATCAAGCCGCGAGAAGAGCGTTCTTGGGTGGCTTGAAACGCTTCAAGAAAGAATAAAAGAAAAGTAAGTTTTCTATCTTTACGAATTTGGTTACACGATTGCGAGTCCTAAATCCTTTTGTTGGGAAAATTTTTTAAATTCCGCTGCTTTCTGATTCGTGTTTTCCAACACAAAGGACTCACTTCCGCCTAGCAAATGCCAACAACCTGCAACTAAAAGTGTAAATGAGGGGTCAGTCAACTTGACCAAGTGACAGGGCTAACGCACACCCACAATATATATATACAGAGCACAGCACATATCAAAAGGGTGGACTCATGAACCGGGAATAGGTGTTGCATACCAAAGCGTTTCAAAGCAAAACCCAAATATATAAATATATATATACTTAGAAAACATTTTCAGAAACTCTATTCCGATTCATGATTCCCATAACATATCATACCATATGCTCGGCGAGTACGAGCTTCCAACCTCAACTCCTCATTTCATAACAAAACATAAATAACATACCAACCTCAACTCCGGGTGATAGTAGGGTTGCGCGACCCTAACCATCCATACAGTCGAGGGGAGTGCTAATGCTACTCAAACCCTCAGGACTCCGTTTCCCAACCAAACCTCCTGGTGGGTCCCGGTACATCCTCATCATACAGATGGAGACCACGCAATGGATAAATACCCCGATGGCCCGATACCATCCCCGGGGACCCATTACCCGTAGCTCCCGGGCCCTAGAACAGAACAGATTAGAACATACGCCAATCTTTCATGGCAATCTCGCTACAGAATCAGAACACAACTGGTTTTTTCAAAATAGCTTACATATGCCTCAAAAACTGGTTTTTATATATATATTCCTACGCGATGGAACTTTAAGCCTCAATGACCTCCATCCACGCAAGACGCACGCAAAGGTTATAACATATCATACCAAATATATTCCTACGCGATGGAACTTTAAGCCTCATGACCTCCACCCACGCAGGTCGCACGCAAGATCATAAACATATCATATCCAACACATACGTATCTATAGTAGAGTATACTCGCATGCAAGGGTAGAAATCAGCATGTAAAGGTCATAGGTCGCATAACTATATAAAATCCTAAACCTCACCTCGTAGTAGTAGTGTCTGAGAGTGTGAAGGGCCAAACACTCTAAACCTCGGGCCCACCGGCACCACCAAACTCTGTGACAAGACATACAGAAGCCCAGACTTAGACTCTATATGAACCAAACAAGACGCACGACGTTGCTCAACATGATCGTGGTTATGCATAAGTGTTCATGTTGTGCTTGGATAAGGTGTCGTGGTCATTCAAGGCATATCAATGCTCAACAAGGTCATATTTACAAGCAACCGACACGCAATTCCATATCCAAAGATGCAAGATCAATTTAGGAAGTCAATGTATTCACAAAATGCATATTAAATCATCCAATGTCACAGGGTTCAATTATAATATTAGAATTAAGCATCAAGTTCATGACGAGTTGTAAAGTGCATAAGTAAGAGCAACTTGATCATATAAACATACAAAATTGTTGTACGTAGATAGCATGCTTGATACAAATAAAGAGTGCATTTAATTCACTTAAGATCATACTTTACAACTTCACAACATGTCTGGTACACAAGCTCAAGTCGCATTCATAGTTTCATAAATATTACACTAACAACCCTTCATATCTAAACACATAACATAAATTCATCACATCGGGATTCAAATTGTAAATCGAAACATTCATGTATATCACAATTCATTCAATACATATTTTTTAATATGATTGGAATACATCTTGATCAACAAACCAACAATAAACAATTTATTTGCACTTAAAACAATTAATTCAAATAATCACAATTACGCAAAATAATTCGTAATAAATAAACCGAGTGTCCGATTAACGAACGGAAAGTGGCGTTGAACTCACCACAACGAGAAGAACATTCCGACCAGACGCCGCCGGAAGGAAACCACTGTAGCTGCCGGAATTTGGCCAGACCGCCGCAGGGCCGCTGCCGAAGGTCCCCGAAAAAATCCCGAAAAATCAGTCCTGAATGAATTCTTCGTGCCCGTTTTGAATCCTCAATCAATTTCTGGAAATTCCAAGCCGGTTGTCCTAGATCTGAAATCTAAGAACACGAAAATCCTAAATCTTCAAACTCGAATTACTCCCAAACCGGTGAACCAAAGTGTGATCCGTAAAAGGCATTGTCTTACCCGTGACGAGCTCTTCGAAAGCCCTAAGGTGGCTCGCCGGAAAAATCCTCGGAGCTAGCGCCATCGTTGCACCGCCGCTATGCCGTCGCGATCCACCGCCAATCCACCGAATCTGGAGTTGTGTGATCACAGGCTACTAGTTCTCATCGTTCCGAACAACTTTTGTGAAGAGCCCGTGGCCAAAAGATGACCGGAAAAGGCCCCCATTGGCCGTCGAATATTCTGCCGCCGCTCACGTCGCCAGGACCACCACCTACGGTCAAGATCTGGTGAAATTGATGCTGGAAATGAACTCAGAGGGTCGAAAAACCTTGGAAACCATCAAGTCCCGTCGAAAACCACCGCCGGAATCACCAAAAACGACCGGTGAAGTTTGCCCAGATCCACCACCAGGGGCGTGATCTTTGAGCCGCGCGTGTGGAGCCACCGCTGCTCCAATGACTGAGACACCACTTCCATGTTTTAGATCTCGTCGAGACGTTCGATTTGCATACCAATTTCGCTATATTCTGATGTCGGAGGAGGCCGTACGAGGCTGTAGAAGTTGATGCCGCAATCCAATCGCGAATTCCGAACCTATCAGCAGCCATGTCTGAAAATCGCAGATTTCTCCTCCACCGTTGGTCGTTTGGACAAGATCTTTACACCATCGTGATCCTCTCGTCGAGCTTATCGAAATGGACTACTCATTCGTCGAATTCCGTCGAGAAACGGCCAAGTTACGATTAGTGTGTGTTTTAGGTGTAGTGTGTGTGCGGGAATGAGAGAGAGAAAGAGAGAACCAAGAGAGAGAAGAGGAGATTGGAATAAATGTGTCTTGTGCACAAGTTATATACTACCGGGTATCCTTATCGCTTAGCAAAGTGAAATATCGCGTACAAATAATCGTAAATAAAATTGGTAATGTTACGAATAAACATTCAAGCTCCGAATTAATTTTATAAATTAAAATGAAAGAGAGAGATTTACCAATTAGAATTTAATTCAATTTAAGTTTAGAAACCTTTCGTATAATTTAACGACACTTCGTAAACACATGATTGATAATTAATCTCAAGGAATTCAAGTAAATCGAAATTAAATAAGCTAAGTAACATGATGGATTTAAAATCAACTTAACCATTAATTTTAGAATAATCCGAATGATCACATATTAAATTGGATTTACATTAAATCACATAATTCAAGAACTCTTAAATTAAACACACACAAGTGTAGAGACTTACTTGTTAATATCGTCAGGACGCCCTTCGAGAATACGGGGCGTCACAATTTGTTTCGTTATTTCGTGTCTCGTATTTGATTCCTTAGTGCTATTAACATGTTATGTTATGTGTTACTTTGGTTGTATTCGAGTTATGGGTTTATTTGATATGATTTGAATAAGTTTTGATCCGATATGCTTTAAGTGGTACGTGTATGCACTTCATATGCATCTATTGCCTTCATGAGCATTGTCGAGCGTCTATTTGGTTCATATTTGAGTCTAAGTCTCAGGTATTGTGTTCTTTTGTTTCAGAGCCTCTTCCAGACGTGCAAGAACCCGGGTTTAGGTGGTTGTCCGCTTCTTTGGCCCAGTTTCCACACTTCATTTGTTACAAGGTGAGGTTTAGGAACGTTTGTATTAGTTAATGACCTATGGCCTATTACGTGATGTTTTCTCACCCCGTATGCGAATATATATCTTATATATATATTTAAATACGTGTGCTTAAGCTATGTTATGACCTTATGAATACGCTTTAAGTTTATAAAATCGGTATAAGTATAAGTATATGTAAGCTTATGTTTTTAAATTCATTATGCTATATATGAGCAAGCTATCCCCTGAAAGATGGGAATTGGTACGCTGGGCCCCGGGAATTGGGGGTAAGGACGCCCGATACGGCAAGGGTCGTCAAGTTAAGCATGTGGATGATTCCCCTTTGAAGTATTTACGCGCGGCTCTGAAGGATATGGAGAATGCGTGGTACTTTGAGCCCTCAGTGGATAACCAGGGAAGACAGATAGTGGGTTAGCTACCCCATGTGTATTGGTTAAGTAGGTGGAGAGGGTTTGATTCCCGAAACACCATTAGTTGTGGGGGTTGGTTTTGTTTTATGATTTCTTTTTTATGATATGTAATGAGGAGTTAGAGGAGGTCCGTTCTCGCCGGACATATGTTTATGTTTGTTTGATGGATCGTGAATCGAGTTAGGATTTCTTTATGTACTATATGTTATGCTTTTGAAAACGTTTTGGTATGGAAAACCTTAGCTCGATTCATGGCCATCACTTTTGATAATTGTTATGCTCTATATATATATTTTGGTGTGGGTGTGCAATTAGCCCCCTCACTCAGTCGAGTTTAGACTAACCCTCCATTTTCCTACCTTGAGCTAGGCGGGGAAGTGCTTCGAGTCGTGTTGTACTTCGAGTCTAGGTCGAGTTGCCTACATATTTCCAGCTTTTATATACTCTTATTATGTATTTTATATGGATTGTATATTTTGGAGAATTACGGATACTTGGTGTATATACTCGATGTTTTGGGCCGTGAGGCCATGTATATGTTAATGTTTGATTTATGATGAGCTCTTTTAGATCCTGTTTGTTGCTTCCGCATATTTGTATGTTTGTTACGCACGCTCTGTTCATGTCTTAGCCCCGTTTAGCCTAGTGTGTGTGTGTGTAGGTCCCCGTTCGCTTAGACTTGGGCTCATGTATGAAAGCCTATATTTCATATGTGGGTTCGGGTTTGGGTGCGGGGGATGTGGTGACCCACCGCTTCGGGCGTCACAAAAATGAATTTTAATATATATGAATAACATTTTTTTTTCATCTGCACACGCAATTTTTTTTTAATAAATACATAAACCAATACAGGCGATAATAATAAAAATCTCTTTTACAATTTCAAAAAATAAAAAGAAAAAAGAATTTTGCCACCCGAACTATTACGCTTTTAGACTTTGTCACTTGAACTTTTTTTTTTTTTTTTCTCTCCGATTATTACCTAAAGTTTTAAAATTTTACACTTCACCACCTGATTTGGATTTTCCGGGCAAAATATTCCGATAAGGAAATCATGTGCCCAACACATGCTTAAAATGAGGATATTTTAATATTTTTCCAACGCCGATGGTAAAATTTAAAAAAATGAATAGTTTAGATGACGATGTCTAAAAAATATTGTTGCTAACAATTTTTTTCACTTTAATATTTCACAAAACTTAAAACAATAATAATAAATGAAAGGAATGAATATTACCAACTTTCTTTACCAACTACTCAACTTGCATAAAATGATCTAAAAAATTAAACTATTGATCAATCATAATAACGCAAATCTCTTATTTGTCAAACAATCAAACAAGAAAAGTTATTGCGAATGTAATTTTTATTATAAATCAGTTTTTATACTTTTTTAGTTTTTTTTTTTTTTTTTTTTGCCTTTTCTTTTGACATTAAAAATCAATCAAACAAGAAAAGCTATTGCGAATCTAAGTTTTATTTTTATACTTTTTTTTGCCTTCTCTTTTAATATTAAAAATAATTATATTAACATGAAATAATTAGCTGACAAAAAGTCGAGAACCCACAAAATACATAAAGGAAGAATCTTGAAATCATGTAAAACAATAGAACTATGAAAAATTTTATTTTATATTTAAAAATAGTTTTTATACTTAAAAATTAATGAAAAGTAATTTTATTTTATATTTAAAAATATTGATGAAAAATAGTTCTCAATAAAAAATTTATTTAAAATAATTTTTCTTGTTCAATTATTCAATAATCACAAACTTTGTGTTAATTTTTAATTTCTTATATAATGCATTATTTCGGCTATCTAACTTTGTGTTAATTTTTAAATGACAAATAATCATTTGTGCTCAAGAATAAAGTATGAAATTTGTGATAATCTTTTATGTAATATATTTATCCTATTATTGTGTATTAAATCATTAAATTTTGCAAAATATTTAAGGGAACAAATTTTAAGTTTTGCCACCTGAATTATTTGTTTTTTTATATTTTATCAATACACCCACTTTAGGCATATGTTGCGCACATGACATCCTCGTCAGAATATTTTGACTGAAAAATTCAATTCAAGTGGTAAAGCGTAAAAAAAATTAACTGGCAAAGTTTTAAAACAAAATAGTACGGGGTCGGGGTCACAAAAATTCTTTTTCCCAAAAAACAAAAATAAAAATCTCTCACAAAAATACACAACGAATCAATCGCGAAAATCAATACAAGAAAACCACCGCCGTAAGGCGGAGGACTTCCTCGGAGTGCCGGCGGCCGCGGCCGCTGACGAGATTCTCTTTATTTTATTCTTAACCCCAGCAAGGCGGTTGATGGACGTGGTCGCGAAATCCGTTTTTCTTGAGAAAGGGTAGCTTCTGAGATATGCCTGTCTGCGTGAAAAGGCACTGTCTACGGGTTCGCCGTTGTTCGTAAATCTGCTCCGCCACCCATCGACGTCGTCGATGTCGTCCGACTTAAACGACTTTGCAAACACCATGTCGGATTCCGGCCACTTGTAGAGGTTGAAATACGTTGGTTTCATTGCCAAATACTGCAAAATTTTCACAGTATTTTTTAAGATAATTGTTTTATCATAAACGTTCTTACATTCAATAGCCATAAGAATACATGAATTTGGGTACAGTTATCAAGAATATACAATACCTGATCAAGTGAAGTCATCTTTTCTGTAAATTATAAGCGTAAACTGGTAATCGACGGAGAAGATTATAATCAGAATTGTTTTGGTGTCTCTAACTATGATGTAGTGTTTCTGTGTGTGTTTCCTGTGTCGTTGATACGCATGCATATATATAGGAAAATACAATTACGTACCTTAGTAGAAATCGAGTCAATATCCTACTCTAACTCTTTCTCTCCGTGGATTAGAATTATGCTAGTACTCAAACGCTGATAGATTAGGGTTAATATTATTTGGAGGGTTTTGAATTTTACCCCCTACTCTTTGAATTTTAACATTTTCCCTTCTAACCTTTGAAAAATATCACACTTAATCCCTTTTAATAAACTTTAACAAAGTAAATTTGTACAAATTTGATTTCAAATGTGTTGATATTATATATCAAATTGGAGCTCTCGACGCAAGGAAAACAATAATGGTCTTGAAATCAAAAGCCGACAAACCGTCGAAACAGAAATCATTGGTCAAAGACAGCATGACGAACAAAGCTTTTGGAGGCTAATAGGGTCGAGTGGGGTATGAGTTTTGTTCTCTTTAGAGAGACGAACAGGATAACGGTGGTTTTGAAGCTTGGGTCGCCGTAATGGAGGAGAAAGCGACGATCAAAGTGTGTTCAAAGGGGTTAAGTGTCATAATTTTTCAAAGGTTATGGAGAAAATTGCTAAAATTCAAAGAATAGGGGGAAAAAGTGCAAAACCCCCCAAATGATAGGGGGTGTCTGGGAGTAGTCCTAATCTTAATTCAAACCTTATTTTGAGAAAAGAAAAATGAGAGTATTTTACACGGATGGTGTAGATTGGTGTAAATTCTAAAAAAATTAAATAATAATTCTAATAAATTTGACATATGATTGATTGGGTTGAGTGTTTGAGCAATATAGGTTGAGTCTAGAATCTTCCATTGCCTATAGAACAATCTAAAAAAAAAGTAAAATATGTTGTATATATAGGGATTTTGCGGCATGGCCGAATCCATATATGTGTAATTGTGTATATATTCATAAATTTAAATATCTTAACTTTTTTATTGTTATTGTAGCTATATAAATTTTGAAGAACAAATTTCATATTTGGTCCCTAAAGTTTCAGTTTTATATTACTTTAGTTCTCAATGTCTTAAAAGTGATATTTGAATCCCTTAAGTTAATAATTCGTCTCACTTGAGTCATTCTGACCAAATTCTATTGAATTTTTCACCTTACTCAAGGGTATTTCGGTCATTTTAGTATTTATAGTTTTAAAATGATCCCTAAAGTTTCAACTTTTTATTTTAGTCTTCAATCTTTTGGAAGTGCCATTTAAATCCTTAAAATTAATAATAAGTCTCACTTTGATTCTTTTGACAAAAATCAATACTTTTAGTTATTTTATTTATTTCACATGAAAAAAGAAATAAATAATATTAATATTTAATAGTAAGATCCGAGCCTATGAGTTAAAAAATATATATATATATTGTTGCCATCATACAATATTTATTTCAATATGAGTTTTTTCGCCTACTATATTTATTCAGTTTAACTTAATTTTTTTTTTTTAAAATTTACAGAGTGTTTTTATTTTAAATAATTACCTCAAATTATTTTTTAAACTAAATTATAACATGGAATAAATGCTTATGAAATTAAATTTCATAAATCGATCAGTTTATAATTAAAACGCCCTTAACTTGGTGTATTAATTTTACTATCACATTTTAATATATATATTGATAGAGTCAAAATACGCTCGTCCCACGTTTGGACACATGGCACCTCAAGATAGTAGCACATGTTCTCTTGTGATTAAGGTAGTCATACACGAGTGCCCAACCCCCCCGAGCGCCAAAGTTTCTCAAGAACACGTGCCATCTCTGCTACGTACCTGCGTGATTAACATTGCCGCTCTCTAACGAGCGCACTCCGCAACACCAGGCTGAGCTCCAATTTATCAAGAAAGCTCTCTTCGAGCGCTACACTTCCTCAGGGGAGTTCTCCACTCCCCCTCGTAGCATAAGCCTTGGCCGTCATGCCTTAGCGGATTCTCTGGCCTCCAAGGCCCTTGGTTGACACGAGCGTGCTCTTAAGCCCTCGTTACCAACCCCCTAAAACGGCTCTCTGACACCCCGTACATGCCCGTACACCTATCATTGTTGTCAACACTAACTTTCACCAGCTTTTGCAGAAAATTCCTCCTAGGTTTCTCTCATAGCGCCACTTGTTAGGGCAACACTTGGTCAGGACCACACGGTGCAAATGACCAAAGGGTCCCTGACCCTCAATTATAAATAAGCTAGTTCATCTCCTTCACTGTAAGCAATCCCCATTACTGCAACTTCATATTTCACATATCCTCTCTTTCAGATCATCATCTGACTTGAGCGTCGGATAGCCAAACTGGGAATCACCCCCAGTTCCCTCAGCTTGGCTGTCTGACCCCTGTTTCTTTGGTATTTGTCCTAAAAGGTTGAACCTACCATCTTTTCCGGCAATCACCATCGGTTTCCCCACCTTTAAACAAATTCTAAAGTGATTGGATTTTGTACCCCATATTCAGACCCATCACATATTATGTTGGTTGTGATAATTATTTAAAACTCAAATACTCTCTAAATTAATAAATTATCATTTAAGTTTAAAAACATTAAATAAATAAATTAAATTTTATTTACAATGAAAATTCTACTTTTTTCGGTTTTGTGTCAAATTAATCTGAATAAATACAATAGGTGAAAAATTCGTATTAACAACAAAAATGGTATAATGACAACAACTCTATTTTTTTAACTCATAGGTTTATATCTTTCCAAAAATATTATTTCTTTCTTTTTTTGATGTAAAATAAATAAAATGACTAAAAACATTGGTTTTGGTCAAAAGAACCAAAGTAAGACTTATTATTAATTTTAAGGACTTAAATGACAATTTCAAAAGATTGAGAACTAAGATGATAGATACAAAGCTGAAACTTTAAGGACCATTTTAGAACTATAAGTACTAAAATGACCGAAATACCCTTGAGTAAGGTAAAAAATTTATTAGAATTTGATCAGAAGGACTTACGTGAGACGAATTAACTTTAGGGACTGAACTGTCACTTTTAGAACATCAAGAGTTAAAGTGACACAAGACTGAAACTTTAGGTACCAAATATGACATTTACTCAATTTTGAAAGTTAAAACTCTTAATTTTAAATGTCCAAGATTGCTCGTCTAAAATTGTAAGATCCTGTATTATAGAACTATATCCTCCACCAAGAAAATATCGTAATGATTCGATTACAATTAATACCGTCATTTTAACTGAGTACCATGAAGAGGATTCTGGCTTTAAACCAAACAATGTCGCCGGGTTTAATTGAAGTTGTATCTACCGTTGATCATAAAAAGCTAGCTAAAGACTGAGGTTAAGTTTGAAAGAAAAAAAGGAATGACCCAACGGCTATCAATCAATTACTGAAATTCTAGCTTTCTCATCTTCTCTATGCAACTATTTTTCTGCAAATTTCCCCAGCTATCTTTTAGTTCTCAATACAAATTTGTCCTAAAATTAATTAAAAATGAAAACGTAACTTTAAAATTAAAAAAAAAAAAAAAAAAAGACAAAACGGAGGGGGAAAAAATAACTGGTCCATGTCAGCTCAAATGCAATGAATTTTGCCTAAATTACCAGGCAAACATACGGTTAAATACCACTGTTTTTTCTTGTGATTCTGAAATAATATTAGAATGTCTAACCAATCTGATCCGATAAGAATCTCCCATGCCCAAATCAAATCCTTTGAGTTGTTTCATATCAATATATATAAAGGGTGGGCAGTGTCACCATTTCAGCACCATAAACAACCCATTCTCAAGTCTTGTCACCTAACAAATATGTAAAACTCGTCTTCTTCATTCCGACTTTTGTTTTGATATCCTTCTTGCTTTTGATGTCGAGATGCCGCTTGTACATCTTCCCACAAACTTAAGAACCTCATCAATTAAAATCACGGGTAAAGCAACAGCCAATACCAATAGCCATTCATTAAGGCTTAAAGGTACAATGCCGAATATTTGAGCAAGAAAGGGCACATATAAGATGAGGAAATGCAAACCGAAGGAGACCGACATTGCCAGAAGAAGCCAAGGGTTGACCCATGGAGGCATTGATACGAGGCTTCCGTCTTCGGATAGCGCATTCAATGAATTAAACATTTCAATGGCAACAAGAACAGAGAGAGAAAGAGTCATTGCCTTGATTTTTCCAGTCTGGAAATAGTCACAGGGGTTCTCAAATTCGATGACTTGGTTCCCAGCTGTGAAAGGCGAAGCAGTAAAATTCTGCCAGGTGGCGCATTCACCCCAGTGGGAGAGCTGTGAGTATGTTACCAAGCTGTGGCCGTCTCTGGTTAGGTCAATGCCAAGGAAAGAGGATTGAGTGTACCAGATTATGAATATTCCAACAGTTGCTAAACCGACATATGCTCCAATAACCTGTTTGGATCAATCACAAGAATTGACGATTAATTTTAAGTATTTTAAAATGTTTCGAGAAAGCAAGATAATGAAAGAGCATGTACCAAATAACGGAATAGAATCCAGGCGTTGATCAAGGAGTCATCACTTCTTCTTGGTGGCTTCTTCATTATATCTTTGTCTGGTGGATTAAATCCCAATGCCGTGGCTGGTGGTCCATCAGTCACCAAGTTAACCCAAAGGAGCTGAACTGGTATCAGACCTTCTGGAATGCCCAAAGCAGCTGTTAGGAATATTGATGCAACTTCACCAATGTTTGAGGAGATCATGTATCTGCAACAGGGAAAATATGATAATGTATAATTTAGTAGGAAGATTATACTAACACATCATTTCAAATGAACAAACTCACAAAACCCAATATATTGATATATTGGCTGAATGAGCAGATACAAATTGCACAACTGGCAATAGTGCTCAAAATCAGAATCCCACTCAAAGGGAGAGTCAAAGATATTTAAATTTATATGGTATTAAAGAATCGGAAGTAGAAAACTAGCTTAAAATTGGACCTGATGAAAGCCTTCATGTTGTTATAAATGGATCTGCCTTCACCAACAGCAGAAACAATTGTGCTGAAATTATCATCTGCTAACACCATGTCAGAAGCTTCCTTTGCAACCTAGCAGGAATAAAGCAAGAGATTAAAATTGGATTATTTATGGCTAGAACACTAACACATTGATTGGAATAGGATAGTCCGTACAACAGTGATAGAAAAATGTATGAACTGTCCACTCTTAATATTCTGGAAAAAATAGGTCAATTCAAATCTAATTTCAACCTATTCATAATGCATAGCATGACACAGCCAGGAGTCCAATAAAATTACCTCTGTTCCTGCAATGCCCATTGCAATCCCAATATCAGCCAATTTAAGAGCAGGTGCATCATTCACTCCATCACCAGTCATGGCAACCACTTCACCGAGATCCTTGAGCAACCTCACTATTTCTTGTTTATGCCTTGGCTCAGCTCTTGAGAAAAGAAGCCCTCCGCTTTGATTTAAATGACTTTCTTTGTCATGGCTAGAAAGCTCCATGAACTCTTTTCCTGTTAAGCTTCTTGAGCTGATATTCTCATGGCGATCAAAAACACCAATATCACGACAAATTGCTTCAGCTGTATTTTTGTTATCTCCTGTAATCACCATAACTCGTATGCCAGCTGTTCTGCAATCCTCAATTGCTTGAGGGACTTCTTTCCGAGGTGGGTCCTTTCACCATTCAAAGAAAATAAAAATGTTCATTCAGAATTTTCAAGTAGAGAGAAAACTAAAAGATAGCATAGACAACAGAAAGAAAACTCACTCTCAAACCAGCCAAGCCAACGAGTACTAATTTGCTCTCAATTGAGGAATAATTTGCAGGGTTCAATAAGAGCTGATGTGCTGGATGGTCTTCATCACCATTGTATGTAGCAAATTCTGGGAGATCATCCTTGTACGCAAAACCTAAGACTCTTAGCGCACTTGTTGACATTTGATGAAGGCTTTCCAGAATAGCTTTCCTTGAACTTTCATCTAGTTCTACAACAGAACCATCAAATAATTGCACAAAGGTGCTTCTCTCCAACAAGGTCTCCACTGCACCCTGCAGAATGCAACAGTTGCTTCCTCAGCCACAAACAAAGATTAAGCCAAAAAAAAAAAAAAAAAAAAACAAAATGGTTGATGAGTTGCAAAAGTGAAAAATACTTCATAGTACTGAAAACTGCTAGTATTTTCTAAAATGGAAATATTTTAGTCGTGAGAAATAATTTTGAAATAACTTACCAAGGAATGTCATCAAAATTAAACAACAAAAAGAATCCAAAATACCGAACTACATGTCTACAACCTTGATCATAAAGTTTAAGAGTATAAAAAGGGGAAAAAACAAACCTTTACAAGTAGTGAGTTATTTCCAGTGCTAGACTTCACAATGACTCCCATGGATTTTCTATCACGATCAAACTCTAGGGTGGCAATCCGCTGTTCAATTTTATTCCATGTGTGGCAGCAACCTTAAACGAACCAAAAGAGATCTACACGTTAGTACAGAAACTCAATCAAGAGCAAGACAGTTTCAGTAAGATAGGACATGAACTTACGTAAAACACCATCATATCCTGCAGATGATCCAGAACTCGACTCTTTTGGAAGGCCCATTTTCTCAACCAGAACCTGCAATTTCATCATGTCATATCACATATATCCTTCATGAAGATTAATCTCTAGTTACTCCTTAAGTCAGTGATAAGGAACACTTGTGTCCAGTACTCATATATCACTGTAAACATAGGTACTATAACAGTTATAAAAGCTGTGATTTAGTAGTTATTTAAAAGGGAATCACTATTATGTAATTTTTAATTAAGACATCTCAGATTATTAATAATATCAGTAAATACCTTAAGAGCAGCCTCTGTCGGCATTCCATTGGCCACATAATGGTCAGCTTTGTCATGGCCAGCTTTCTCGATATCAGCATCATTGCAAATAGCAGCAATTTTAGCAATCATTTGAAGGTTGGAATCTAACTGACCCTTGCGCCAGTTCTCTATTTTCCCATCAAAAGGGTCATAGCTAGTTCCTTGTACATCAAAAGAACGAAGGTCATCTGCATTGGAACCCATACCAACAAGCTTGGTCACTGCCATTTGATTGGTAGTTAGAGTACCAGTCTTATCAGAACAAATAACAGTCGTACAACCCAGGGTTTCAACACTAGGCAACTTGCGAACAAGTGCATTCTTAGCTGCCATCTTGCGTGTCCCAAGAGCCAAGCAAGTTGTAATGACTGCAGGTAAACCTTCAGGAATGGCAGCAACTGCCAATGCCACAGCAATCTCAAAGTAACAAGTGCACTTCTCAAATGAGAACTTGAAATTCCTTGGCCACCCATCCACAAACTCCCATGAAAGGAAGTATTTCACATTAATCAACCAAACCAAGGTGCATATCACTCCAATGATAATAGTTAAAAGCTCTCCGAACTCATTCAATTTCTTCTTCAAAGGTGTATCATCATCACCCTGAGCGGCCTCATGAATCTGCGAATGCACCTTCCCTATCTCTGTACTCATCCCAGTCTGAGTCACCAAGCAAATACAGTTCCCGTTTACTACAGTCGTTCCAGCAAACACCATACACTTCTTCCCCTGAATATCAACATCCTCAGCAACAGGCTTAGTAGTCTTACTAACAGCTTCACTCTCTCCAGTCAATGAACCCTGCTCAACACGAAGGGTTGAGGTGATCAAGCTTAAAACCCTCATATCAGCTGGAACTTTATCGCCAACTCTCAATTCCACAATATCACCTGGAACAAGCTCCTTTGCAGGCAAATCTGAAATCTTCTTACCCTCACGAATAACACTCGCATGCTCCGACTGGATTTCCTTCAATGCATCCAGTGCTTTCTCAGCATTGTTCTCCTGCCAAACCCCAACAATGGCATTCACTATTAATATCAAAAATATCACCAAAGGCTCCACAAACGCCGTGATCCCCATCTCCCCACCTTCGTCCCCATCGTACCATGCCAACACAAAGGAAACCACTGCTGCAACCAGTAAAATCCTGACTAATGTATCATTAAACTGATCCAGAATCAACCTAAAAATTGAAGGCCCCTCATGTTTCTCCAACTCATTTAGCCCATAGATCTGTCTCCTTTTCTCAACTTCGCCACCCGACAATCCGTACTCCTTGCTTACTTCATACTTCTGCTCACACTCCCTCAAATCTTTCGACCACGCTGCAAAAATATCCCCTTTGGGCTCCGTACTAGCACCCAAATTCTCAGCCCTACCGTAATTTTCCCCTCCTTTTCCCATCAAAGAAGAAAAAGAAAAGGAAAACAAAATCACCAAACCTACAAAAAAAAAAAAAACACGAAGTCAATGCACAAACACCAAATCCAGAATTCTAAAGATCAGAAAATCAGTCAATTAAACTCTTCAAAGCAACGATCTACAGTAAATCCCTTCAATAAGCACAGTAGAACCCATAACCACTCACCAGTCAACTTGAACTCAGCGGCTCCTCAGTTGATTGAACACTGTATCTATCGAGAAACTACTTGGAATTGAGTAGTAACTGATAAATAGTACCTCTCTCTCTCTCTCTCTCTCTCTCTCTCAAGTTGCGTGGGTGGTGGGGTTTGTTATTTTTTGGGAAGCGTTTGTGTGATTTGTGGAATCAAGAAAAGAAAAGCAGAGATCTCATCTGTTATAAGACAAATCAATGCGCTTTCCTCCCTCACTTCCTTCTCCGTACCTTCTCCTCCAAACATTTCAAAGGTAATACTATTTTATTTCTGAATTTCCTCTATCTCCACTCCTCCAATAATCTCAAGAACACAGGAAAGGTCGGAAATGCCCTCATTTAGGTCTTAAAAACTTTTGTGGGTATATATATATATACATATACATATATATATATAAAAATTAAAATGAGATATATTTTAGTAGATGTTATACGGAAGATTTGAATTTCAGGTTGACTTTTGTTGTGTAGCCTTTTTTTTCTATTTTTAATTAAGTGTGAATAGACTTCAGTTATATTAGATAATTGATACGAAAAAATTATTTAATTCTTTAACCGTTGAATTAGTAGAGGGAAAATGACTTTTCTAAATTAATATTTCTAGTGACCTAATAGTTTGATTCAAATTTTTGCATATATAATTTTGACTTATAATTCCGTTAACCAATTTTCGGGGTAAATGGATAAGTGATAACTATCATAATTATTTGTTTTCTATAATATTAGAACAATTAGTGTAAATTTCATGTCAATTTGATATAATTAGATTAGTAATCATAATAAAGTTTCACTCCATTATAATGTAGTATAATTTAGCGATTCGTTGTGTTTTGCTAGTTTAACTAGACATTATATGTTCGAGTGTCTAAAAACGTAATTACCATTCAAAGAAAGAATTTTAAACATAAATCGTTCGATGGCAAAAAAAAGTCACACCAACAGGGGCAATCTTGGGATTTAAAAGAAATAAAGTTGTGCGCATCATAGTTAAGTAGTGGGGATGGCAAAACAATGGCCTTTCTCAGAGTTTTACCCGTATCAGAACCTCTTCCCCCAGTAAAACATGTTCCACATAAGTAGAACCAATGACAGACCTCCACGTAAGAATCCAAAGGCGGCACCCAGATTACGTGGCTGATAATGATTGGCTACCAAATGAGACGGGTCTACGGCGTTTGGACAGAGAATCAGTTGCCCCGCCCCGTAAAGATTACTTAGGCTGGTGAATTAAATATAGGCGCAAGGAAATTTCGAGGTGATTGCCATGAGGCTAAGAAATTGGGGCATGAATCAACGATGATGTTTTTTATGCAAAGCATATTCCCTCTTCATTACTTTTTGCTTCTATATTAATTAATAGGATTTTTTTTTTTTTACCCTAATGCTGGGATTATTTTGCAATTTAGCACTTAACCTTTAAATTTTGAAGATATCCTACCCAACCTTTAAATATTGTTTTATTTTAGTGCTCAATTTTAATTTTCGGTAGAATCTCCGATCAATATGAGTTTTTTAAGGACAAATCAATCATTTCACTTAGGGTTAATCTTTGTTTGCACCTCAACTTTTGGGGTGTTTTGTATTTTAGTACCTAACTTTTGAATTTTTACAGTTTAGTACTCAACCTTTAAATTTTTTGCACTTAAGTGCCCCCAACCAATAAGAAAATGATACTTGTACCCAATCGACCAATAAGAAAATGACACGTCGATATTAAACACTTAAGTGCAACAAAATTCAAAAATTAGGTACTAAAATATAAAAATTTAAAGGTTGGGTACTAAAGTGCAAAACACTTCAAAAGTTGGGATGCAAACAAAGATTAACTCTTTCACTTATTACCTATTAAAAAATTTAAAGCAAACAAATGAAAAGAAAAGGAAATATTCAAATCCTCCAAATAATATAATGCATCATTTCATGTAACCTACAAATTCTTAAAACATCTAAACAAAACAGAGCAAGACACTCAATCGATTCAACAAAACTAAACTCCTCAAATTTCATAAGTCAACATAAAGAAAGGAACAAAAAACAGTACTCTCAAATCGCCTTGAGCATATCCTCGGCACTGCTAATTTTGGAAGCTCTGCCTTCTTCCAAATTCAGGATTTGCACAACCCCATTTCCAACGTACATGCATATCTCCTCGACCTAACTCCCAGACTAATAGATTTATCGCTTAAATCGAGCGCAACCCCAATCGCCTTGGTGAAATCAACAATCCCCATCACTCCGAAGCAAAACCTCATCGCCCACTTTCAAATTCGCCTTTCACCTTTGATGTACCACAAAATCGACAACGGCCCAATCCGTAAAAACGGCCCAAGAAGCCTATAAAAATAATCACTAGATTCCATCTATGAAGGAGGTCCAATGGCGGATCAAGGAGCCCAAATTCCTAATGAGTAGCAGGAGAGTGAAGTTCGTGTAACACCTCCGGAGCGAAGGGTGCCACATCCCCCGCACTACGGTCTAACACGAGTAACGAAATAGGGAGTTCGTACCCGTATCAAACCATAGCGAACGGGAGACACACAAAACTCACACCCTCGCTAGGCGGCCTAGACCCTCAAGAACTGCGAAAATTAAAATCAGAGTAGCGGAAGCAATTCATAAGCTAACAAAATTCCCAAGATCACATATACACATATCAAAATGGGGAAGGGTCAAGCATTCATGCTAGTTCATATACAAAATATACAAAATATACAATGCCATCACGGCCAGAGTAGCATAAGTATATTCAGAATACATCATCCAAAATGCGTAAAGTAAAGGAAAGGAAATCCACTACGATGCATGAAGACCCAAGCTATACCACAAGTAAACCCAAAAGACACTTGCCGCCTAGCTTGACTCGGAAGAACCTACAAACTCAAAAGAAAGGGAAAAGGGGAAAAACAACAACGAGGGTTAGTCCTAGCGACTAGTGAGGGGGCTAACTCACGCACCCGACATATATATATAGAGAGAGCAAAGCATTTATTCAAAACGGAAGAATCCATGAACCTAGAGTGGTTTTTGCAAGCCAAATTAATTCCCGTGATATAAATATATATAGGTTAAAGAAAAGGAAAAAGGACAAATGCTAAATTTTAGGTACTTAGAAATCCACTCTCGTTTCATAGATCATACAAAGCTAAACCAACTCGGCGAGTACGAGTCACACTCCAAACTTCCATATACGAAGAATAAAGCAAAGCAAAACAAATCATAATCCATCCCCAACACCGGTTGATAGAAGGGTTGATCGGCCCTAACTATCCACATACACAGACGAGACAAGGTTTAATTACTACCTTGAAACCTTCGACGGTTGCCTCCGCCGGCTCAAGAGAAACACCCTTCCTCAACCTCCCAAGGTTGGGTGAGACTCTCAAATGGAGGTGTTGATGGAAGAGCTCGACGACCCCTCGGTTGTCCAGAGATTACCATACCACACTCCGGGGCCCAAACATATCACGAAAGCACACATGCATATCTCAAAGCTTATCTTTCAAAGCCACATCTCGCTTACACACACACACTTGCACAAAACTAAACTTTTCAAACGAAAGCAAAATAGCTTATATACTTATACAAAACGTTTTCAAACTCTTATAACAAATGGGAGAAGTCCCGCAACATATGTATCATACACTTATTTACCATATATTATACGTATTCGAATGCGAGGTTTCAAATCAAGTAGCGTTATAGGTCGAGTAACTAAAAGAACAAAAACCTCACCTTGTCAACGAACGTAGTGGAGACAAAAGTGTGACAACCGGACACCTACGGAGCAAGCTCGTCCTCTAGAGGGAGATCCTCTGGACAAGACAAACAACAAGGAACACTCTTAGACTCAATATGAACCACATTGACGCTCGGTACATGCGTATGTATGTTTATGATGCAAATGATATGAAATGAATCCACATTTAGATCATTTATGAGCATTCAATGCATATTCGGACATACATCATAAACGAGGACGTAAATCAAGTCACAATTCATAATAAGGCTTAACACAAAATATAACAAGTTGGTCATGCATACACACCACAACGAGGCAAGAAGGATCAACAAGAAGCAATGGAAAGGAAGCAAAACCATGCAAAGACGAGCGAAAAACTAGAGTTCCTAGGGGACACGCCCGTGCCCCCCTAGAAGGGCAAACTGAGACACCCCCGTGTCTCAGTACAGCAGACGAACAACGGAATCAGAAGGTGACACGCCCGTGTCACCAACATAGGGCAAACCGAGACACCCCCGTGTCTCGGTACAGAAAGAAGTAATCAGCTTAAATATCCAAACTCAATAACCCAATTAAGACCAATCACTCATACTCCAACTACCATGTAAGGAAATGTAAAAAATGCTAAGAACCAAGTCCTAGGAGCATAATATCATCATCAAATCTCAAGGAAACAAGAATGGAAGCAAAGATCAACAAATTCTCCCAACACATACTATTCACATACTTGCCATATCTCATAAATCAACCAAGGAAATGAACTCAAGAGCATATAAAAGAGAAGAGAGAGAGAGTAGATTGCAACCATGAACTCACCTTTCAAATTTGAGAAGCTTGGGTGAAGATTTGAGCTCAAAAATCAAGAAAATGGACAAAGGGGTTTCTTCTTCTTCTTGCTTCCTTGTGCTGATCGGTTTTTGGTGGGAGAGAGAGAGGTTTGGCTCAGTTTCCAGCAGAAAAAGGGGCAAGAGAGGGCTTAACCAAGGGTTTGGAGTCAAGGTTAAGGCTTAGTTGGGTTTAAGTGGGGTCCACAAGACTTTATTGAGTCAAAAGGTGTCTCTCAAGCATAAGGGGCTTGTTACGGGTGAAATTCGAAGGTCTTAATGAACTTAGAAAAATGTGAGGCTTATCCCATTAAACCCGAATCGTCGAAACGAGTTCAACGGAGGTGACAGAATTCGAATCCGAATTCCCGAGCTCAAGATACGCGTCCCGGAACCCAAGGTGCGCTAAATACTCTTTAGCCTCCTTTAGGTCCCGTCTCCAAAACGAACCCAAACAGGTAACCAAAACAAATACCAAAACATATAACGAGCATATAAACGAGTCCATAAAGAATATAATTAACACATATCACGAATTCACAAAATCAGAGTTAAATACGAATCTAAAGCGAGCCAAATATAAAGTGAAGGAAAGTTAAACGATCAAATTAAACAAATTCATACCAACGCAATTAAGTTCAAATAACTTCAATTAATCCACGTTAGCAATTAAATATCACATAATCACTTAAAGTAATAATTAAATAGCGCACATAAGAGGTTACCTGAAAAGTCTGGTCAGTCGGGATGTTACAGTTCGCCTCCCAGCCAGGAAGCACGTCACAGCGTTGCGGGCTAAATGAAATCTTCATGAGGTTGAATGACTCCAAGACAGTCATACCAAGTCAATATATGCTCAGTTGGTTGAGAATATTAAGGGATAATGGGAGTTTAAATTCAAAGAGTGGGGGAGAAGTTACCTCCCCATTTTTCTCTCAAAGCCCTAACCACTCCTAGCTAGATAAGGGAAGAATGGCTACAAAAAGAAAAAATGGTCCATTATGTAGAGATTAACTAATCTCGAGCACTTGTAGGCAGATTCAGTGATATTTGGCTCTTCAACTTTCTTGTAAAAACTCCCTCCCTTGACAAGCAATAACATCATTCGTTTTCTTCTCACTTTCTCTTTCGGATTTTATCTTCTTAATCCATAATCCCAAGTTTATTTGATAAATTTAGTGTTGCCACGTTTTTTGTGCGCATCACTTGGCATCGTCTGTGGGAACTTTGGGTTAAGGCGTGAGAAAATCGTGCAGCGATCGACATGGCAACGGAAAAGCATAACGCTGTGACTACCGGAATCTTGGACGACCAAGAAATGTAGAACCGCCTGGCCGCGGGAACATTGACCAGCCAGGAGGTGCGTAACTTGGTGGCTGCGGGAGCAATGACCAAGTAAGACGCGGAAAAACTCTTGGTCGCTGGAATGTTGAACGCTCAGAACGTGCAGGATCTCATAGCAGCCGGAACCTTGGCTGAACAGGACGTACAGGAATTCCTGGCTGCGAGGGCGCTAGACGATCAGGACGTAAAATCGTACAGTCACCGGAGCAAAGAAAAATGAAGTTTTAGGTACTAAAATCTTGGAGAAGAGAGCTGAGAACACTCAACCGAGGCTAACCTCGTCACCCTCAGGAAGGTTTGAGGATATCGAGCAACTAGGAGGGACGATACCTCCGGGAAAATCTTTGCACCTGACTTGGGAGGAGTTCAACCGAAGCCCGAAGGGCTACAGATCTGATACGAAGTTCCGCCTCGAAATCAGTCCAAGGCGCCTTGAGAGGCGCCGCCCCGCCAACATAAATCGAGGGGACGATACAGGAAGTGATCCGACCGACCGCGCCGGATAGGGTGATGGAAGCACTGATGCGTGATTCGCTACGACATCGCCAAAGAGTAGGTAACACCATGAGTATTGGACAAGACACTCTTAATGATGCTGCTCCAACCTCAACCCAAGCCCTCACTCCGCCAGGACCGCGAGGGGGATTAGGTGACAGGCCTACCGATCAGGTCCGCATGCCTTCAATACTGATCTCTTAGGCAGACAGAGGAAACGAATTAGGTGTTTAGCCACAGACAACCTTCAATCTGGGTCAAGGCAACGGGGATCGTCTCGGGCAACTCCTTTCAGTCATTCAAGTCGGATTGGCGCCCCACAAGTGTAACGCCCCATGTTTTCAAGACTGACCAGGTATGGCGTCATAAGAGAGTTTTATTATGTAATTCTGTGATTTATGTGAATATGCATGCTTTACGTGTCAACATGTAATTTATTTAAGTTATATGCGCTCTAGATTTTAATTAATTCGTTTGGGCCCGAATGTCCAATAATTGCAAGTTAGAGCCCAAGTTATAATTAGGGTGTTTTCGGCCTTCGTGGTCATCTTGAGCTCGGAAATTCGAATTCGAATTTCAACCCTACCATTGGGTTCGTCTCGATGATTCGAACTTGATGGAATTAACCTTCTAATTTTGTAAAGCCATTTGATTGCCCAACCGTTTTTAAATCCGATCCGAGTGGACCAAATACCGTTTGACCCTGTTTATTTTACCGACCCGTTTCCAGCCTTAAAGGCTGAAATATCTCTCTTTTCTCTTCATTTGGACTGAGCCATACAAGGAAGAGAGAATGAGAAGAATTTTCCCCATTTGGCCCCAAGCTCTTGAGCTCAAGCTAACCCGACCCTGTTCTTCCGATCAACGATCCAAGGTAAGATTTGTATTCAACTCATTACGTGCTTCATTTTAATACCTCTTTCATGCCTTGAATGCGTATTATGTGGCTATTTGGGGAAGATAATGAATAGTGCCGTTGTAACACCCCGATTTTTTGGCCGTACAGGTATAACTTATGTGTTTATGTATTTGCACATTTTAAATATCTAATTATGTTGTTATATGTTTACTTTATATATTATTTGATTATTATTTGAATAATATGAATATTTATTATGAATTATTCGAATTTCCTTAACGTATGAATTTATATGATCTTGATTATGTGCCGTTCGCATTCGATTTGAATTCCGTTTTTGTGAAATTTTGGTATGCTTGAGATATGTGAGTTATGATTATGTGTTAATGCTCGATATTTGATTTCGGACTTTTTTGAGTTGGTTTCGAATTTATTTTGAGTTTTGGAACCAAATCGGGGCTAAAAGAGCATTTAGCTCACCTTTGGTTCCGGATGTTGTAATATGAGCTCGGGGATTCAAATTCGAATTTCATCACCTTCGTTGGACTTGTATCAAAGAATCGGGTTTAATAGACTAAGCCTTATATTTTTCTAAGCCTGTTTGAACCTCCGAAATTCGACCGAAATAAGCCTCATTCGTAGATTTGCTACATTGAGCCATTTAAGCCATAATTTAGCCAACTTTAACCCAAGTTAAACAAACTTGGGACCCACAGGCTCACCACTTAATGCCCTACCTAATTTCTCCCCATTCATCCTGTTCCAAAGCTAAGAAAGAAGAGAAAAAGCTCAGCCAAATCCAAAGAGAAAACCCGTCACTATTCACTCCACCACCTATTTGAGCTCATAACTTGTTCAAACCTCAACCAATCCGGAAGGTAAGCATATATTTGTGATTATCACTTCCTTGTGGTCATTTGAAGCTATGGATTGCTCATTTTCATGGAGTTTTGCTCATGTTTTGGAGAATCGATTGAATAGTTGGATTTTTGAAGAATTCTTGATCTCTTTCATACCTTGGAGTTTTTGGTTGGTTTGAAGCATGTATTGTAACACCCCAGTTTTTTTTATTTGTACAGCATGACGTATGTATTTACCAAATTGTGCGAAATAATTATTTATACGTGTTTATGTATTTAATTTAATTTTAAATGTATTAAATGTTAATTACTTTATTTTTATGATATTAATATTAAATATATATATATATGTTAACTGTGGTACGAATTGAAAACAATTTTGCATGAACTTATGCAATCCATGTTAATTAATTATGCATGCATGACATTATAAATTATATACGTATGTGATTTTTCATTAATTGTAATATTATGAATTTCATTGTTGCATTGTTTATGAGCCTTATTTACGTACTTCGTTTCTATTTAATTTGATACCGAAATTTCGTGCAAATTTAATATGTTGGACTTATACGTGTCTTGTATGTGATTATATGTCCGTTTCGTATTTTCGGATTCATTTGCATGTGTTTTGGATTTATTTTAATTTTGGAATCCAAGTCGGGGGCTAACGAGCAATTAGCGCACCCTTGGTTCCGTAATTGATATCTTGAGCTCGGGAATTCGGATTCGAATTCCGTCACCTCCGTTGCCTTCGTATCGATGATTCGGAGACAATGGAACAAGCCTCATATCTTTTTGAGATCATTAAGACCTATGAAATCGAACCGTAACGAACAACTCGTGCAAGAATAACCCTTTTGTTGACTAGTCTTCATGGTGGGACCCTTTAATCCAACCTAAACCTAACCATACTTTAACCCATGACTTGTGTACTAGAGTTAACCCCCTTTTTCCTCCCTTTTAATCAGAAAAACCGAGCCAAACCCCCCCTTATTCCTGCAGCAGATCGAGAGAGAGTGGAGAGAAGAAGAAGGAAAAGAGAAACCCTTGGCCTTGTGATTTTTGAGCTCAAATCACTTCTTTCTTCTCCATATCTTGAAGTTTATGTATCGTCTACTCTTTTATACATGATTTCATCCATTTAATACTTGCTTTGCATCAGATTTGATAAGGGTTTGGGCTAAGAGCATGAATAGGACTTTTTGGGGATTTTTGCTCTAATGACCTACCTAGTTGTGTAGCTGATTTCCTTACTTATAAATGATTATATGAGATTGTTTCTTGGCCTATTTGTTTCCAAACTGATAATATATGATGTTAGGATGATTTTTTCTTTAGACCCTTTGATGAAATTATGAGATATGGAGCTCCAAACTTAGAGATCAAAACTGCCTCCCCTGTTTTGGACTGCTGTGTGGAATCATGTTTTGTTGCTTGATCAAATGGCCTTCATTTTGTGTGAATTTGCATGGAGATGATGTTCACTCATTTTTTTATATGTTAGAATTCATATTTCAAGCCTTTGGATCCATTTTAAGCCCCAAAACCGAAATACATGATCTGTTCTTATGCATGATCCATGACAGAACTGACAGCTGCTGTTGCATTTTTTTTTGTGGTTTGTTGGTCATCCTAATGTGCTCCAATTTGTGTCAATTTGCATATACATTGAGTATATTAGTTTATTATCATGTTAGTATTCATTCCCTAAAGTTTCAGCTTTATATTCAGCCCCTAAGTACTTGATCATGGCATGATTGAACCAAATCGGGCTCATATGTGCGGTTTTGGCGCCCCAGACTTGCTGCATGGTTTCGGTGCTCTTAACATGTGATTTGGCCTTTGCATTATAAATGAAATATGCTCCTAACATGCTAAATATGTTGTATGTCAAGTTTCATAAGATTTGGAGTTGATTTGGTATGCTTTTGGACTGATTTTGTATAGGGTTTGTTTTGCCGGTAAACTTTGTATCCATTTTTGGGCCTGTACCGAGACACCCCCGTGTCTCATTTGCGTTGAAATGTGAGACACCCCTGTGTCATTCACTTTTAGCATGTCTGTACTGTGACACCCCCGTGTCTCGGGTGACTTAAGTTGAGGGACACGGGCGTGTCCCTCCCCCTGCGCAGTTCTTGTCTTTTCCTTTTCGGTTTTTGATTGTTTCACCTCTTTAAGGCCTTTATCTTCATTTTTGATGAACTATGAACTTGTTATACTATGCGTTGGGAGTATTGTGGTTTAATTTCATAACATTTGGATGAGATTTAGGTATGCTTTTGCTGAATGTCGTTTATGTGCGTTTTATGGCGTTTGTGATTTCCATAACCCATTTCCCTTATCATATGATTTGTTCTTGTTTTCAAATTTTGGAAATATGTTATATTATGTAATATGATGTATGTAGTAGAGTTTTGTGAAAGATTGAATACGTTTGAATGTGTGTTGAACTTAATTTACTTCAATGCTCTTATTTGCCTAAATGTCGGATCTTGTGCTCTGAATTTGCATCATATGCACCCATATGACATTGCTGAGCGTCTTAATTGGTCTTATTGAGTCTCACTTCACCTTTATTGCACAGATTTTGATTCCGTTGGAGACGAGGCCGGTCCGAGAGGCTCTTGTGTTCTCCTTTTCGCCGTTCAAGGTGGGTTTCTCTACTATTTAGTTAAATGGCCCTATATACTCCCAATGTGAAAAGATTTCGGCCAAAAGTATATATATGTATATAGATTCGTTTTCAAGAGTAAATGATTTCAACGTAAAGCCCTTATTTCATGAACCTACCAAATGTTTTGGCGAGAATGAATGAATAAATGCACAGAATGGGGCCCAGGGACTTGGTGTGAGTGGGGACCCGAGGAGGCATGGGCTGACGGTAAACCCTCACACTAGTCCCACCAATGAACGGCGTAACCGGACCTCGTTAGGAGTTAGCGAGGAATGGACGATGAGTGCCATCTGGGGAGTCATATTCCCCTTTTGGTCAATGAATGGGTGGATGGGCCTTGCAAACCCGCCACCAACCCGGAGGAAGAATGTGTAAATGTTAATGAATGTGCACAAAAGAATGATATGCATGAAAAGAATGAATGAATGAATGTTTAAATGAATTACACCAGGTGTTGGTTGGAGATAATGCACGCCCACTCGCCGGGCCAATAATGACCTAATGTAAATGAATCGTTATAATCCCTTTTGATGATTTCTTTACTTCGCCCACTTGGGAAATTCTTTAAAAACCTCACTTGGGATTATAGCTTGCATGTGATTGTTAAATACCGTCGTATATTATATCTATGCCCTGTTTTATACCCACCAGTCCCTTTTGGACTGAACCCGGTTGGCTTTCAGCTGTGTTGTGCAGGTGTCAAGGGAGCTAGGCGGGAATTCGAGTCATAGGTTTTACATTCGCTTTTAGCTCTTGTATTTTTGGTCTTACACTTACATATTGCACGTTGGATCATTGTATATGAATAATAATGGAGCGTACTTGTTGTTTGAGCCTTGACGGCATTTGATAATGTGCATGACTTATTTTTGGAGCTTGAATGATCATTGTTTATATTATGGCCAGTTAATGCTTCCGCAATTGTATTTACTCTGATTTTATGTTTCAAGGGTTAGTCCCGCCTAGCATAGAGTGTGTGTATGTCCCCGTTCACCGTGACTTAGCTCGGGTATGGATCGTCCATTTCATATTCGGGTTGGGTCTCGGTGCGGGGGATGTGGTACCTTGCGCTCGGGTGCTATATGTATATTGATCAATTTGGTATCCTTAATGCATTTATGAACTTAGTTTGGAGGTTGTTGAGTATTGAATGCTATACCATGAATGAAGTTTGAATTTCTTGTTGGAGAAGATGTATATTTGATCATCCTTTTCATTCCCTTTTCTTGCTCGGAGGTTTGGAGATGATTATGTGTTGGATTTGCCTTGCTTTCGTGATCATTTTATGCTTGGAGTGGTTGCCTAAGAGCCACCTTGTTGCTTCCCTGTTTTAAAGCTTTTCCCTAGCGTGAAACAGAGCTCTTGCTCTATTTTCATTTTGAACATGAAGACCTGACACGGCCGTGTCATGATTGTACTGAAAATGGACACGGCCATGTTAATCGTTCGACACATGAAGATTTATTTTTCAAAATTTGGACATGACCGTGTCCAAAACCTTTGAAAACTTGACACGGCCGTGTCAATTGTTCGAACTTGGTACTTCTATTTTTTCAAAAATCGGATACGGTCGTGTCCAAACCCTTTGAAATTTCAGCACAGCCGTGTTACTTAAGTTGGCAGCTTCGGGGTGTTCTTTCGTTGTTTCTCGTGGTGCTTACCCGCTTCATTCATGATTTTTATACAACGTGAACTAGATGATCTATGCATTATGATTGTTATGTATGATTATGAATTGAATTGTTATTGATTATGAAAGCCTTGAACACGAACGAACGATTTTGAACGTTTATCTCTCCCTAATATGTTAATTGTGCATAAGAACATTCTCATGATATGATTAGATCTCCTATACATTTCATATCACGATCAATGCATCGCCGTGTGTCGTATTTGGTCATTTTGAGTCTCACTTCACATCTTTTTGCACAAATTTTGATCCGAATGGAGACAAGGCTGATCAGTGAGGCTCTTGCACTATTTCTTTTGCTTTCAAGGTGGGTTTCTCTTCTATTAGTTAAAAGACCCGATATATTCCCCAATGTGTAACATCTTAAGCCAAATTATTATAAGTATATATCGAGTCTTTTGAAGAGTTAATGATGTTGAACGTTAAAGCCTTTTTCTATTGAATACCCTACCTATTATTTTGGCGAGACATGATTGATTGCACCGAATGGGGGCCCTAGGACTTAGTATACGTGGCTAACCGGGAAAGCATGGGCAGCTGGTGAACCCGTATACTAGTTCCACCAAAACTACGGCGATGCTGGCCCTCGCTAGGAGGTTTAGTGAAGAATGTGAACCGGGCTTTTGGGGATTCATGTACCCCACTAGCCATAATGATTGAGGTGGCCGGGTCTTGCAAGCCTGTCTACCGTCCGGAGGGAAAAGATGTTACTTAAATGACTATGAATGATCGAATGATTATGATTGATCGATTAATTATGCACGAAAGATTATATATGAAAACCTAATGAACACTTTAATGATTACACGAGGAGATGGTTGGAGACTTAGCCCTCTCGCTGGGCTCTCGAATAACCTATTGAATGAATATGACTGTTATAGTCCCGTTGGATGATTTTTTTATCTTACCCACTTGGAAATATTTGTTGTGTGTAGAAATTGCATGATTTTGAGCGTTAATTGGATTATATTTTTGGTGTCGTTTGATGCGTTTATGTGTTTATTTTGCTCCGTTCAGGTGATTTTGGAGTTGGAGTTACGAAACGACGAAGCAAGGCGATTTCACGCGATTTTGGAGGAAAATATGGCAACTTCCGTTAACACGTAGGAGTACAAAAGTAGTAACCTCCGTTACTGGCCACAGGAGGGGAGTTTTTGGGGAGAGAAGAGGGGTAATGCCCGTTACCCCTGCGTAGAAGGAAAGTGGTAACGCCCGTTACCACTAATAAAAACGTTATGGCGATTTCAATCGGTAACGGGCGTTAACAACAATTACACATGGATAGGTAACGCCCGTTACTTAGAACAACAAGGATTATTTTTGGGTTGCTATATTAGTGCGTTTTTAGAGTTTTTAGAGAGAGCTTTTCTACCAGGTCAAGACCTAGGGTTTGGAGAGAAGACCAAGTAGTTTCAGAGAATTTTCAGAGAATTCGAGAAGACGAGAGGATTGAATTCCGAGAACGATCTTTGGTTTTATTGTTGCTTTAATTTACAAACTAATTCCTTTGAATTTAGTTTAGTTTTCGTATGTTAGATTCATTTTTAGATACTGCTGAATGTTTATGCTTTTGTTTTTGGAGACTTTGTTTAGATTTGATAACTATGATTTATTTTAATGCAATTTCCTTTAGTTTTATGAGTTTTGTTTTAATTATGAGTAGCTAATTCTCTAAGGCTAGAGGTAGTGATGATGATTGCATGATAGATGTTTGATAAGATGCTTGAATGACTTGTGTTAATTCTTAGTTTGAAAACATGTTTGAATTGACTTGCGATGGCCTGATCACCCTTAGCATGTGTCATAGTTGCCTATAGATCGAAAGAGTGATGGTAATTTAGATGGTTTTCATAACTTGTGAGTTGTAGGGTACAAAGAGATTTGGTCCTAACTTATACAACAGTAATCTTATTCCATGCCGAGCCGCTAGAATACTGAATTACACTAGTCTTGTTCCTATGATTTAATTAACTATTAGTGACTGCGAGAGCAACATTGAACACTAATTAAGCACTTGGTTACACCTTGAGAGAGGGTAATACAAATATAAGCGACTAGGTTGTAGAATTACACTTGTCAGATGAGTATCACATCAGCTTTTGATTGTATGACTCATTACTTTTCCCCTGCTCGCTTAGTTTACTGGAGTTAATTCGTGTGTTTCGTTATCAGTGTTAATTCTCGTTAATTGTTAATTTCTGGTTTAGTAGATTTATAGAAACAACAATTGTTTTCGTTGGATCTTTAGATTAGAGAAGAATATAGAGTAGTGATTAATTTCCCTTCCTTATGGGTTCGATCCTATTGTGCTACGCGTATGTTAGTGTACACTTGCACGATTGGTTTTTAACTGTAGTAAACCTTACAACAATATTCTAAAACCTCTTATGGGATTATAACTTGCATGAACGTGTTTAAATACCACAACACTTATACTATGCCCTGTTTTATACCCACCAGTCCGTTTTGGACTGAACCCGTTTGCTTTCAGTTGTTTTGTGCAGGTTAGGAAGAGTGTTAGGCGGGAATTCAAATCTTTAGGTGTCTTGCATTCGAGTCTAGCACCTCTTTTGTTCAGTTACACTCATACTTATATTTTTGTATTATGATTATGACTATGGATATGTTTGGCATACAAGTTAATTGAGCCGTGATGGAAATTTCGAGTACTTGGATATTTGTATTTAACTTGGAGCTTGAAAGCTCATGTTATATGGATGTTAATCTCGTTTAGCTTCCGCTTATTTCTTTACTCTGTTTTATTGCATTCTGTTATTGATGGTTTAAGGGTTAGTCCGCCTAGCTTAGCATGTGTGTTGTGTCCCCTTTCGCCGTGATTTGACACGTGTATAGATTATCCATTTCATATGCGGGTCGGGTCTCGGTGCGGGGGATGTGGTGCCTCGCGCTCGGGCGCTACAGCCAAGTCGGGAGATTTATGTGTTTAAGCTCGTTTCGAGAGCTCTTATGTGCGAATATGTGATCTACATGCTTTATATGTTATGTGGTATGAATTTCAGTTGATTCGGAGTTGTGTGTGCTCGTGTGTGTGAGTTTTAGTGTTCCTCGTTGCCATGACTGCTTTACTCAGAGTTCGGTCGCGGCCGCGACCGAAATGCTTGCATTTTGAGGCGCGGCCGCGATGCCTTTGCTTTTTGGGTTTCTGGGTGTTCGTCGCGGGCGCAACCAAAATGTGTATATTTTGTGTCGCGGTCACGACGCTAGGTCAGTAGCTTCTACTGGAGGTACGTCGCAGGTGCGACGGTTTCTGTTGCGGCCACGACACCTGTCCAGTTTCATTCTGTTGTTGCGGCGCGGCCGCGATGCCCTGTTGTGTTTTGGTTTTGTGTTTTGCTCCCTTTCTTTCTCGTTCATTCGTTCTCTCCTGCCCCTAGCATGTTCCCAACGTGATTTATGATTATTATACATTATGCATTGTTAATTATCATGATACGCATGTGTAGGCCTCATTTACATACAATGGGTGTCATTACCCATTTATAAGGATATTAATTGTGCACATGAACACGATCACATCAATCCATGACACGTTACACCACTTCATGAACATGCCATGCTTACTTGGTTGCATATTGAGTTATTTCTCACGAGTACACATTTGTCTTTCTCTTATACAGTTCGTTTGGGCGGAGACTTCAGGATCAATAAGGACCCGTATTACTTACTCTTCTTGTATCGTGGTCTTCCAGGTGAGGGTGTTTTCGTTCTAGTTACGTATTGAGCCCTACAACCTTATGTGATAAGTTTTTGCCAAAAACTTAATGTATATATATATCGTTTTCAAAGTCACTACAAGAAAAATCATTTAATGTGACACATATATTATGACACTCTTTTAAAATGTCTTAATAACCTATTTATCGGGACACTAGTTTATTAGTGTCACTAGAAAATATTATTAAATATTAGTTTTATTGACTAAACTAGAAAATATTATTTAATATTAGTTTTATGGACTAAGATTTTCATTTTGGCGCTGAATCAACTTTTCTTTCCCATATCTGCCGCTAAAACCAACAAACCCCAAAATCCCATTTCAGAAACCCTTCTTTTTTCGACAATCATTTTACATTTTCTCCTCAGACAAAATCGAAGTTTCTCCGGTAAAATTGAAGCTTGTCCTCCGGTTTCACTCACAAACGACGCACTGTCAATTGAAGCCATGGTTTAAGCACGAAGAAGGCAGCTTCTGTTCCGATCTGAAATTCGAACCCAGGTTTTTATGGCGCCTGCTACTGCTGCTGCTGCTGCTGCTGCTTTGGTTTTTGTTTCTTGTGCGATTTGGTAAGCTGATTTTACATGGGATTCTACTGATAACTGTGGAGAATGGTTCTTTTGCAAACATTATTAAGCTGAATAAGTTTCGGCCTTTTCCAGAATCTTTGGTGGCTCAATATATAGTGCAGGTATGAGAACTGATCCCATACATTATCAGTTGGTTTTTGTACATTTCATTTGGTTGTAATGGAAATATGTTGTAATTAGGTGTTGGAAGGTTTGGTGTATTTGCATGAACAAGGTGTAATTCATCGAGATATCAAGGGGGCTAATATCCTGACAACGAAAGAGGTACACCTAATTTTCGCCTGTTTGATTTCTTGCTTATTTTACTGATGTTATTTTGATTCCATGATACTAATATGTCGTTCCTCTATCGCGTTGTGTTAATTTGGTCAACAGATATTAGTGGGATTTTTGTTTGGCTTGACTGCAATGGGATTGCAATTGTATTTGCCTTTTGGATTGAATGTTCATGTTATTCTTTATTCTTGTTTAAGCTGGTTCATGTGCTATTTGTGTACTAAGGGGATAAGGGATATATTTGTTTTTCTCTTTAGCGGTTTTTGCTCAGAAGGCTCACGCTTTTGGAAGTTCCTTGATCTAACATAAACTTTCAGGGTCTTGTCAAACTTGCAGATTTCGGGGTTGCAACAAAACTTACTGAAGCAGATCTTAACACACAGTCAGTTGTTGGAACACCTTACTGGATGACCCTGAGGTATATTGCTGCTTTTCTTCTTCTACCCCGAGGGTATTTTACTTAGCCCTGCTTCTTTCTTTATGGAAAGCCCATTTTTTGTTTTCTATCTGATGATGTTGAGAATCACTTATTTTTTCTTTTCACGATGGGTAGCTGTAGCATTAACAGTGTAAGCGAGTTGAGTTTGGGAAAATTTACAGGCTCTCAAATTTTGATCTTTAGCTCAAGGAGCCTAAATTCATGACTGGAGCTCAAACTCAAATACAGCTCGTGAGTGTGAGCATAAGCTTAAGTTCATCTCTAGCTTATGAGCTCTATAGTCAAGCTAGAGTCGAAGTCTAGTTGTGTTTTTCGCATTATTTTAATTTATTAAGATTTTAGATAAAATATAAATTTACAGTTCATATAAATATTAAAAAATAAAAGGAATTCATCTTAGTTACTACTTTAATCATTATAGAGTTTAAACATAAAATCAAAAATGTAAAAAAAAATTAAAAATTGGAGAAGGCATCTAAAATTAAGCTTGAGCTAGAGATATTGGAGTTATCTACAATAGTAGTAAGTTTGTAAGATTGGAGTTATCTACAATAGTTCATGTTAGAAATAGGCTAAGTTTTGAGGTCACAAAGTAGGAGAAAAAATTTAAAGCAGATGATCAGGTTTGTCTCTTTACATCAATCAGGATTACAACAAGGTCTCATTTTGGCAAAACAGGGCAATTCTACAAGCAGAAATAATGAAATATGCTGAATGCATATCTTTGCCATCTCAAATCTTATTTAGTCGAGTGGATAAAAGACCAAACCCACAGTTTTTGGTTTGACCAATCAATTTAAGTTTACAACTCAGTTAATGATATGGGATATATTTATTCATGCTAAACCATTAATTTTCAAAGATATTATATACTAGCATTTTACTGGGCCAATAACCCTTAATTACACAAACATTCAATAATATCCAATCTTTTTCTCATATCAAAAATTTTAAGTTGCATCTCTGTTTTTTTTTATGAATATCCAATTTAACCTTAAAAAGTACTACTTATTAATATTTATTTCTAAATTCATGACTATCATATATATCTTACGGTATATCAGGGGAGATTTCGTAAATTTTTAAATCGTAGGAGAGGTTTTATTATGTGAAATTAGTAGAGGATATGGCAATGTGATTATTCTTATTTTATAGAGCAAGAAGTTAGAGACCGTTCAAGGAAATCTAATATGGCCAAAAAGAAATAGAAAGACAAGAAAATGAAGATATGAAAGAATACGATAGTCCTCGAACATGCAAATTGATCCTTGTTTCTTTTCCAGTCATTGCTACCTGCTTCAATCTCAATGGGAACATTGATAGCCACATTATTATTATTATTGTTATTATTAGTATTATTATTATTCTTTACAAGATGTGCCCATCTTTTAGATGATTAGATTAAATAAATGATGATATCACTATTTATTAGACAAATCATAAATTCACTTAAAAAAATAATCTCTCTTTACGGGCGTATTTCTTAAACAATAAAAATAAATTATGTGACAATAGCAAAAGAGTAAAATAAATAAATAAAGATTACTTAAAACAACTTTAACATATTTAATATGAGAATGGCTAATAATTGTGGTAACTCAGGCTCTTCTTATCTCATTGGTATCAACTACCAAGAGTATCAAAGTTCTGTGAGTATTATGAAGATGTAACTCGAGTTTAATTGTGACGGATAATTTCCTATCCAATAAGTTTATATGTAGTTTATGACCTTATGTGTGGGTTTTTTTTGCCTATTAGGACTTGGTTTGTGCTCTAGTTTGGGCAATAAGTTCTCAGGTGAAAACTTATCAACAAGACAAACAAGGGATTCTTAGTTATTTGTCGACTAGCACAATGATATCATGGTGTAATTTGCTTCTTGTCTGTAACTTCTGTTGTGTAGTATTTTCAACTTCACTCTTGAACAAGGTTTTGGAATGCTTTGATATGGTCAATGATATATTTCTGTACTTGGAACACTCTTATTTTACTGGAGCTATCATCCTTTTTTCTTGTTTTTGGTTGTTAATAGGCAATGAACAGACAATTAAAACAGTGGGTTATCAAAATGGTATCAGGAGTTTGAACTTGTAAACAATTTGGCATGCTATTCCCATTATGTCTGGAAAGAGGAGTGACTTGTTTTACTTTTCTTTATTAACGAATCCTTTACTTTCTTTTTCTTTTAATCGTTTTTCTTTCAATCGTCTTTGACATTCTGTTTCTTCTAATCATTTTTCATCTTCCAAATGAGCAGTTGGTAGTTCACGATTTGATCTGTTGCTAATATGTCCACTTACACTTCCCAATGGTGATGAGATCGGTTTTTCTTGTTAACTAGGTAAGAGAGTCATATTTGATTTTCTTCTTGTTTGCATTTTATTCAAATATAGTATTTTCCCCAAGGCTTTTTTGATCTTCTTTCAGCTTAAAGGAAGCTTATGATAACTTTTAAATATTTCCAGGATATAGTGGTCGAGGGCAGGCGTTGCAGCTCAATTATTTACAGAATCATGGAACATTCTCTATTGGAATTAGAGTATGTCAGGGAACAACCAACCACTTGACTTGAACTTGATCAGGATGTGTGCCACTGGACAACATCAAAATGAAAGTAAGTCCTTTCATTATTGGATGATATTCTGTGACATAACTTGAACTTGACCATATTCATTTTGAACATTTTTGTGTTGCTTATTGGAGGATTTTAATTATTTGCAGATAATGCTAAGGAAAAACAAAATACTAGAGGAGCCACTCACATGCCACGTGTGTGGGCAAGGAGAACCCTTAAAGAGGTTCAGTTCAACAAACTTGGGCAGCCTATCGGTATTAACAAAGGTGAATTTGTTGAATTTCTGGGTACGATAGTGAGAAATGGCTCACTAATCCCTTTAGATATAAAAGATTAGCATAAAGTGCCACAAGCCCTCAAAAGAGCTGCAATTGATTTGATCAAGGTAATAATCTGAATATAATGATTTATTATCCTTGTTATATCGATAGATTTAGTTTATTTATCATAGTTCTATAGTTTAAAATCTTTATTATATTTTGTGGCTGACCTACTAGGAAAAATTTGATCTTCCCCCTGGATTTGAAGTCTGGACTTTGAAAAGTTTGGGAAAAAAGTGGAGGAGTTGGAAAAGCAGAGTTAAGAGCAAATACTTTGACGAAAAGGCCTCATTTGAGCAAAACATACGTAAGCGACCTGATTCAGGTGATGAAAGAATATTTCCCGATCAATTGAAAAATCTTGTAACAATGTGGAGTTCAATGGAAGCACGGGTAACAAATATTTTTCTTAAATTATATTTTAAGTTAAATATAATTATTAATTAGTTGTCTGAAAGTTTCTTATTCCTAATAGTTTAATTCATGTAGACAAAGAGTGTTGAAAATAAAGAACATAGAGCACAAAAGAAATTGAATCACAACACTGGAAAGAGAAGTTTTGCTGAAGTTTCTGATGACATGAAGGTTGGAAGTTTAAAAAGTTATTTCAATTATTAATGGTTATTTCTGGATCTCAATCTTTGTATTTGTTATTGTAGAACACAAAGATCGCTGAAAGAGAACGTGAAATTTGTGATGAAAGCAATGATCAACAGGATGGTATAATGCAGGATGATATAGATGATTATGAACCAACTAGAGTTGATCTTTTTGCAAAATGTTATACTAAAAACGGAAGTACATCAAACACACATGTCTCACAGGCATTGGTAAACATTCATATTTTCCTAACTATTGTAATTTGTTTTAAGATATTATTTGATAAATTATTCAAGATATTAGTTTTCTATCTTGCAGATGCACATGAGAGAATTGAGAAATAACTTATCACAAAGTTCTAGAGATAAAGGTGTGAATGATACATTTTCTCAAGTATTAAAAGATAAAGAAGGAAGAGTACTCATGTATGGACTTGGTGTATCACCATCTGATATATATGGAGTCGTGCCTAGTCGAGCAGCCTGTCAAAGAATGAACATGGAATACCAAAATCAGATTGAAAAGTTAGTTAAGAGAGCTGATAAACAGGACAAAGAAATCAATGAACTGAAAAAGATGAGCATGCAAAGATCTTCCAATGAGTCTCCATTACAAGTGTCTCGAGGTTCTTCACCTGTATTTGAACATTTGTCAACATCCAACTATCAATCAACATCCATTATTAACAAAAAGACTCTAAAGGTAATTACTATAAACTTTACTATAAGTATGTGACTGATCTTTATTGCAATTTGTTATTATGTATTGTTGTTGAAAAAGAACATCATGATGTGGTTGTTTCTTGAATTTTGTGATTGTGGGATAATTACGATGCTGCTCTTTCTAGAATTTGATTATTGTTAGGAGATTGTTGCTTAGTTTTGGTTGCAATAATAGTTAATGTATATATATAGATGCTGATGCATTGTGTTGTATCTGTTCGGTGTCGATATTTGAGCTGGTGATTGAATGATTTCAACTTGAGTGTGTGGCAATGTTTGGATCTAGTTGTGTGGTTATTTTACACAAACTCTTTTCATTTTTTAATTTTCCTAAAATGCAGAGAGATTATGGTTGAACTGATGATGATTGAGTTGAGGTGTGGTGTTTGTAATCAGTTTGTGGTGTATATGGGGCTGTACTGTTTTGCTTTTTTGACAGCATAATAATCTTTATGCACCAGAAATGGAGGCATATTTTAAGGCCTGTTTTGATGTATTATTTTGTTTAGTTGTACTAAGAATACTTTTTATGTTTCTTGTTCAACTTATTAATGTAGATTTGGGCAACAGTCAAGTTAAAAAGTATGCTTGATCCATGCAAAATTGTAGCTATTGATCGTGTTGAAGGTTTAGAGCCATAAAAAATAGTCGGGCAAAGAGAGTTGGGAAAGCATTGGTGTGAAGTGAAAGTAAATGTAGTATTGGAGTTGGGTGAAGAGTTGATTCGACCATTTTATGAATTCACGACTATTGGAGAAGTTGTGGGTAAAGCTATTGCTTGGCCAATCAATTTGGTTAGTAGTTTTTACTTTGTTTAGTTTCATAGTATACAATTAATAATAATCAATTTTGTTGTATTTTTTACTTTATTATTGTTCTAATTAATTAATATTAGGATCTAACTAACGTGTTTGTTTATTGTAGGTGGTATTGGAAGATGATTGGTGAAAAAGATCTAATTACGTTGAAGGTACTACAATGGTTGGTGATCAAGGCGAATCTAGAGTTCTATATTTTGATCTCTTAATTTCCTAGCTAGACTTCTATATTTTGATCTCTTAATTTCCTAGCTAGACTTCTATATTTTGATACCTCGTACATATTTTGGCATAATTATCTTTTTGGATTTTAGTTTCATTATGTAAATGATATATTATTATGAACACGATTAATAAGAAATGAAGCTAGTGGTTCATATTTTTGATGTTATAGTGCATGATTAATATATATCATATTGTATAATTATAATTATTTGTGGTGCAGATTAATTGAATACAAATGTAATAAATTAAATATTTACCTTTTTACACATTTTACATTACATGGCATGAGATAATGTCATAATATCTAGAGCTATGGAGACATTATATTGTGACAGTAAAAGGTATTTATTGTGACACCATGAAGTATCTAATTATTCAGGTATTATGACACCATAATATGTCACTAAATCCAACTATTGTGACACTAATTTGTGTCATATATCTTGGTAGGTTTTATGGTTGAAAAGCATAACGTGACACTTAAAAGTGTCATAACATGAATATTATTGTGACATTATATGGTGACACATATTTTTGGTTATTGAGACATTACAAAGTGTCACAATAACCTTTGGGGACACCTTCCTACGTGACACTATTTACTAGTGTCACAAAAAAAAAAGTGTGACAATATCCAGTTATTGTGTCATTTTATGGTGTCACAATATGTAGTTTTTCTTGTAGTGAGTGAAGTCAACGAGTAAATTCTTATCGAGTAAATTATTTCTCAAGGATTTGAAATGAATTATTATTATGATCATGACTTGAAATATTTTGGCGAGATTATGCACATTGATCATGCACATGTTATGGGGAAATATGTGAATGGAGATAGGAACGACATCGGGCAGTCGAATAAACCATTGCATATAGTACCCTTTAAGATATCCTCGCGCGACCAGGAGTCATGGGAGGCGGGATATTCTTGAGCCGATGGTGTTACCCCATCGAAGGAGCGGGTAGGGGTCATGAGCCCCCTTCTCGATATTGTTATGGAATGGTTCGGGTCTACAGGTCTGACCATTATGGAGGGAGAAGGTTGGAATTATTTTATGATTATGATTATGATTATGCACATGATTATTATTGTTATGCACTGCGAGGGAAGACCGGGACACGGATTGCCCAAACGGTTATGTTTTATGTTTATGACTTGCATGTATTGTTATGTATCGCATGATCACGTATTCAAAAGTATTATGTCATGTTTATTGTACACGGTCGGAGTTTAGTTGGAGATTATGCACGCTCATTCGCCGAGCCATTATGATTATGTATGGATTATGAACTTAATGAATTTAATATGAATTAGTCGTAAAGTCCGAGCATTGCTTAACTATTTTCTTGCCCCTTCGCGGGAACTATTCCCATGTAAACTTTGCTCGGGATTTATGACTTACAAGTGTATGTTATATATAAATATATGTATAGCTCCTGCTCATTCAGTCTTCTAGAGACTGATCCCTCTTTCCAATCTTTCAGTTCTTGCAGGTTTTGCTAGGCGAGAGTCGAGTCTTAGCTCTCCAGTTCAAGTCACTTGTACACTCGAGTCACATTTCTTATTGTTATGATTTCAATTGTACCTCATTATGTATTTTGGGCCTGAGTGCCAATTATGATCATGGAATAATGAATTCGGGACAGGTTGTATGTGTAGTTGAACCCGTTGTTGGGTTGCATGTTCGAATTTAATTTATGTTTTGAATTTGTTTGGGCTTGTAGCCATGTTTGTTATTCATGTTTGATGATTATTACTTCCGCACTGCACTTGGGTATTTTTTCTGAATATTTGGTACAGAGTTAGATTCCGCCTAGCTAGGAGATCTTTTATTTTGTCACCCGTTCGCTATGACTACCCATTTTATATGTGGACTAGACTTGTAGTGCGGGGGATATGGTGCCTGTCGTCGCGGGTGTTACATCCTAAAGTGGTATCAGAGCCCCAGGTTGCAAAACTGGGGTTTCTAGCGTCGTGTCGTGTCAAGTCTAGGTCGCACGGCTTAGGAACAATATGTCAATGTGTGCACCGCATTGATTATGAGAATTAGTTATTGAAACGTGATAGAATCAAATTGAATACATGTTATTAATTTAAATTTTGATGAATTATGTGTTGCATTTTGCATCAAATATTTGCTTTCGATGCTCTCTATGTGACATATGCATTCACTAACCGCATGCATTATATTCGAATTGAGTTGTGAAATTGTAGGTTACTATCACAATAACAAACCACAGCCAATTTCTAAGACCACCACAACTTGTCAAGAGCCCTTCTTTTGGGTACGGACGATTTGAAGAAGACTTCGGGAGCTAAGAGGAATTCGAGTATTGGTGGTTCTTATGGCAAAGCTATAGGTTGGGGAGTTCAAGTTCGAGTTGGGAAATTAAATTATGCGCGAAGATTGGGCATGGATGAGGTAATGATATGGATGTACGGTGTTTATACCCACAAGATAAACATGCTTTTACACCGCAAACGGAGTTGATTAATCAAGTTCAAGAGGCCCGTTTAATTCAAGGAAGAAGTGAAGAAGAGTCTTGAAGGTACTAAGACCAAATCTCCGAATTTAAAGACCAAGGAAGGGGATTTGATAGCTAAATGAAGTGGTTCGAATTATAGCTAGAGATCGAGAAATTAAATTCGGGTAAGAAGATTTTGAAATTTTCAAAGGGAGGAGATCAGGAAAAGGAGATAAGTTGTAGCACCCATGCGCAAGGTACCACATCCCCCGCACCGAGACCCGACCCGAATATGAAATGGACAATCCATACCCGAGCTAAATCACGGCGAATGGGGACATACTCACTCCATAGGCTTGGCGGGAACTAAACTTTCGAAACCAAATAGGACAATCTAACAAAAACATTACCAAAGCAGATGCAAAGTACTTCCATAAATAACAAGGTAAGCAGAGAGTAGCTGTGACGCCCCGTATTCTCGAAGGGCGTCCTGACGACATTAACAAGTAAGTCTCTACACTTGTGTGTGTTTAATTTAAGAGTTCTTAAATTATGTGATTTAATGTAAATTCAATTTAATATGTGTTCATTCGAATTATTCTAAGATTAATTGTCAACTTGATTAATTACATGCATATTTAACCCTAACTGTCTAATTTGATTTAATTCAAATTTATTCCATGAAATAATTGTCAAGTTGATTTTAAATCCATCATATTACTTAACTTGTTTAATTTTGGTTTACTTGAATTCCTTGAGATTAATTGTCAATCATATGTTTACGAAGTGTCGTTAAATTGTACGAAATGTTTCTAAAATTAAAATGAATTAAACTCTAATTGGTAAATCTCTCTCTTTCATTTTAATTTATAAAATTAATTCGGAGCTTGAATGTTTATTCGTAACTTTACCAATTTTATTTACGATTATTTGTACGCGATATTTCACTTTGCTACTCGATAAGGATACCCGGTAGTATATAGCTTGTGCACAAGATACATTTCTCCCAAATCTCCTTTCTCTCTCTCTCTCTCCTCTCCCACTCTCTCTCCCGCGATCACGCGACTCCAGATTCGGTGGTTTGACGGCGGATCGCGGTGGCATAGTGGCGGTGCAACGGCGGCACTATCTCCGAGGATTTTTCCGGCGAGCTACCTTAGGGCTTTCGAAGAGCTCGTCATCGGTAAGACAATGCCTTTTACGGATCGCATTTTGGTTCACCGGTTTGGAAGTAATTTGAGTTTGAAGATTTAGGGTTTTCGTGTTCTTAGATTTCAGATCTAGGACAATCGGCTTGGAATTTCCAGAAATTGATCGAGGATTCGGAACGGGCACGAAGACTTCATTCAGGACTGATTTTTCGGGATTTTTCCGGCGACCTTCGCGGCGGCCGGCGGCGGTCCGGCCAAATTCCGGTAGCTACAGTGGTGGCATTCCGGCGGCGTCTGGTCAGAATGTTCGTCTCGTTGTGGTGAGTTCAACGCCACTTTCCGTTCGTTAATCGGACACTCGATCTATTTATTACGAATTATTTTGCGTAATTGTGATTATTTGAATTAATTGTTTTAAGTGCAAATAAATTGGTTATTGTTGGTTTGTTGATCGAGATGTATTCCAATCGTATACGAAAACATGTATTGAATGGATTGTGATATGCATGAATGTTTCGATTTACAATTTGAATCCCGATGTGATGAATTTACGCTATTTGTTAAGTACGAAGGGGTGTTAGTGTAATATCTAGAAACTAATCTTTTATGTGACTAAATGAACTTGAATGATATTTTAGAAGAACGAACATGTTGTGATTTCTCTATATGGATTTGAGACGTTCTCAATGTTATGTTTGTTGTAAATTGTGTTTCAAATATAAATTTAGATACATGAAAGATGCTTGAACAACTTGAGACTTTATGCATGATAGGAGTTAGAATTGTAATATCTTGATTTACTCTTACTACTCGAAAATGGTATATTATGAATTAAGATAAATTGATAATTGTCATGTTTGTAAGTAATTAATTCCTAGTGGAATAATTGTATAAACACTATAAACGAACAATTATGCTTAGTAATCAACTAAGGGGATGTTTGTGTAATAATTCTAAACTTTTATAAATGACTTAGGGGATGTAAGTGTAATATTTATGAAACTATGAATGTGACTTGAGCTTGTTTGATGTTGTGAAGTTGTAAAGTATGATCTTAAGTGAATTAAATGCACTCTTTATTTGTATCAAGCATGCTATCTACGTACAACAACTTTGTATGTTTATATGATCAAGTTGCTCTTACTTATGCATTTTACAACTCGTCATGAACTTGATGCTTAATTCTAACATTATAATTGAACCCTGTGACATTGGATGATTTAATATGCATTTTGTGAATACTTTGACTTCCTAAATTGATCTTGTATCTTTGGATATGGAATTGCGTGTTGGTTGCTTGTAAATATGACCTTGTTGAGCATTGATATGCCTTGAATGACCACAACACCTTATCCAAGCACAACATGAACACTTATGCATAACCACGATCATGTTGAGCAACGCCGTGCGTCTTGTTTGGTTCATATAGAGTCTAAGTCTGGGCTTCTGTATGTCTTGTCACAGAGTTTGGTGGTGCTGGTGGGCCCGAGGTTTAAAGTGTTTGGCTCTTCACACTCTCAGACTCTACTTTCACGAGGTGAGGTTTAGGATTTTGTATAGTTATGTGACCTATGACCTTAATATGCTGATTTCAACCCTTGCATGCGAGTATATCTATTATAAATACGTATGTGTTGGATATGATATGTTTATGTCCTTTTGAATCAACTCTGTTTTGGAAAATTAAATATGAAAGCATATGTAAGCTGTTTTGAAAAGTACTTTACGTTATGTTCTGTAGCAAGATTGCCATGAAAGATTGGCATTTGTGATCCATTGTGATATGTTCTGATGTGATCCATTGTGATCTGTGTGTGGATCGATCCTGGTGAGCTGCGGGAATGGGTACCCCCGGGACGGTTAGGGCCGTCGGGGCATTTATCCATTGCGTAGTTCCATTTGAGATATCATTGCGCGATCTTAGGGTGATGAGGAAGGTGTGGTATCTTGAGCCTTCGGCTAAGGCCGGGGAGGACTCTTGTGGGTTCACTACCCCTTGAGGGTGAGTCTATTTTTAGACGGTTTATTATTAGATGGTTTGGGGACTGTACATCCCCTCCATCATTGGTGTAGCGGTTGGATTGATTGTGATTTATGTTCTGAGGAGTAAAGGTGGGAAGCTCGTACTCACCGAGCAGTTGATTATGTTATGTTATGGAATTATGAATCGGGATAGAGTCTTTCTGGAAAATGGTTTCTAAACTTATATCTATATCTTATTCGGGTTCTTTCAAAACGTTTTGGTATGCAACACCTATCCTCGGTTCATGAGTCCATCCTTTTTATTCTGTGCTATGCTCCGTATATATATATAATGTGGGTATGTGTTAGCCCCCTCACTCGGTCAAGTTGATTGACCCCTCATTTACACTTTTAGTTGCAGGCGGAAGTGAGTCCTTTGAGTTGCACTTCGTCGGTCTAGTCTTTCTATTTGCATTTGTCTTTTCATACACTTTACTTATGCTTTGACTCGTAGACTTGAGATTATACTTTACTATTCGGTAGCCCTGCGTGGCACTCTCATTCGGCCCCTTGTGGCACTTGATGATTATTACTTTATGTTGATATTCGGGATTAGGTATCTATGCTAGTTGAACCCGTCACCTGCTTTGCATGTTTTGTTTTAAATGGTTCCTGTAACGCCCCGGTTTCCGGATGAACAGGTAAGCACGCCACGTGTGAGTTTGAGCGTAGATTTTATTTTATTTCTTTTAATTTATAATATATTCTTACGTGGCATTCATAATTTTATAAAATTCATGAAACATTATTTATCTTAATTCTTCGAATTCATATCATTGAAATTATTATTTCATGACACGAAAAATATTTAGTGCATGAAATCAATTACCGAGAGTGATAAAATTTCCAAATTGTCCCTAGTTAAATACTTTCTAAAATTTTGGGGACTTAATTGCATGAACTTTTAGGACCAAATTGATCATATTTTAAAACCTCGTATACTCGATTGCACAACTTAAACAATTCAAGGATTAATTGGCAAATTGGCATATTTCACACAAATCATTGGGATGAATCACGTAACAACCATATCCCCATTCTTCCTTGATCATTTCATCAAAAAATTTTCCAACCTATTGCTCTCTCTCACTCTCGGTAGTTCAAGGAAGAAAAGGGAAGAAGTGATTTTTCATTTCAATCATCAAGATTTCAAGAAATATTGCAAGAAATTGAGAGTTCATCATCACCATCATCCATTTCTTCATTTCTTTCCATCTTTAAGGTTGGTTTGCATAAGTTGATGATTCTTGATTGTGTTTGGCATGCTAGGGTTTGGGTGAGATATGCTAGATGATTGAATTAGAATTGGAAGCATGATTCTATGAGCATATCATGAATTATAGCATGGTTTATTCATGAAATAATTGGATATTTGGCTTGAATGATCAAGTTGATCATAAACTTGAAACTTGGAATTCTTGATGATATTTCATGGTTTTATATGTCTAAGTGATATATTATCATTTATTGAAGTTGTTTGCATTATATTTCCAGAAATTATAGCATCTGGGGTTTAAGAATGGATTTTTGTTGCTTTGTTGCTTTCTTCCCGAGAGCATACTCTGTTTTGCTCTGTTTTCCCAGTTGCAGAACTGGGAACGACCGTTCACAGCCTCAAGGCATTACGGGAAAGGGCGTTCCCTTCTTTCAAACAGAAACCGCGCGGCCGACTATGGGAACGGCCGTTCCCATTTTGGCCTTGGAGCCGGAAGGGCCGTTCCCATGAGGCGCGTTTTAAAAGGGGAAAAGCGCTGGCACGTTTTGGGAAATCCTTGGGAACGACCGTTCCCATTTTACAAAGGGGATCGGAACGGCCGTTCCCACCTGTTGTGCAGAACAAAAGTTTCTGCATAAATTTACGAAATTAGCCCCTCGACCCGACGACTTCTTTGACCCCGAATTGCTATAATATGTACTAATATGATGTGAAACGACATGTTATAATACCACATTGCATTTTCATGGTCGTCTCGACACATTTTCGCCGTTCGTCCTATTTTGGTCATTTTAGGTCATGTCTCACGATTGTACATCGTATTTGCACAGGTCACGAGGGCGTGGACGGGGAGCAAGCTCCTTAGAACACTTCTTTATTGTATTTTGTAAGGAAGGTGAGGTTTTGTTTTGGTAAAACGAACCCTATAACCCTTATGTGCTAGTTTTCGGCCAAAATCTATTATAATTATAAACGTTTTCAAAGCTATCAATATTTCAAGCAAGAAAGTATCGATTGTCATGATTTTCAAGCATGTTTGGCGAGTACATGATTGCACGTGGGCCCGAGGGTAATTCTTGAGCCAACCGGGAAAGCAAGGGCTGACGGGTAACTCCTGAATTATCCTCACATTGTTGGGATCACCCCCGAAGCCACTAGGAGATTAGTGGTGGAAGGAGTTCCGTGTCTAGAGGGTCATGTCCTCTACACACACCATGTCGTGGATAGTCGAGCCTTGCAAACTCGCTATCACCCGGAGGAAGAAGGAGACTGGGGATTAATCTGGCATGTCGGGTTATCCTCGGGTTATTGCATGATTTCAAGCATGAACTTGTTTATGTGAGCACTAAATATATTGCATGATCACTTATTTATCAAGCAAGCAAGCATGATCACGTATTGTTCACGATTGGGAGTTCGGTTGGAGACTGCCCTTGCTCGCCGGGGCCACATGTTCATGATATTGACAAGCCTGATTTATTAAACGTGATAAAATGATTAGTTGTAATCTCGGGCAAAGAATTAGTTCTTAAACTATATAATTGTTATTTTATTAAAGTCTTTAGCCGAGGCTACAACTTGCATGTGACGTGTGTTATATTTAATTATTGCCCCTCACTCAGTCTTCGGTAGACTGATACTCCACTTTTCAGGTACCTTTTGAGCGTGGTTGTACTAGGCGGGAGTTGGTCGAGTCCTGCATTATCACGGGTCTAGAGTTACACTTTTCTGTATATATTTTGTCGGATATCATGTTATGTTCACGGTTGATATAATTTGGACCCTTTAGTAGATACCTATTTTGTAGAGATGATAATGTATTGATAGTTAATTGGTACCTATATGTATCGGTGTAATAAATATGGTACCTATATATATATATATGAATGACTTTACTGCTTCCGCTTTTCTATTCATGATTGTTGATTTTGTGGGGAGAGTGTCCCGCCTAGAGCGTCGTTTTGTTGTCACCCGTTCGCTGTGGTCTTGGTTTATGTATGAACTGTCCATTTCATACGTGGATCGAGGCTACAGTGCGGGGGATGTGGCGCCTTGGGGTCTAGGGTGCTACATCTACAGGTGGTATCAGAGCCCGGTTGCAAAACCGAGGTTCTCGAGTCGTGTTCAGTCAGTCTAGGTCGCACGGCAAAGGATTATGTGGTATTTGGGAGTCTGCATTCTGTTGACTTACTTGATTTACTCCCTTATTCGCATTAATTGCACTACTTGATCTTCCTTGAATATGTGTTACTTGATATTATGGAAATTCTATGCACACATTTGCATTTATTGATCAAGCCACGCATGTTTAGTGATCTAATTTCAGGATGGAGCCCGACAGACATTACAGTGACCGATCCTCGAGGCACAGGCATCATCATCGCCGACACCATCGCCGCGAGAGATCACCACCTCCTTCACCGGCTCAGGCACAGCCCCAGGATTTCATGAATGCAGTAGTGGGGCTAATTGATCAGAGGTTACAGGAACGGGTACCTCCACCACCACCACCAGCACCGGTAGCACCTCCGGAGAATCCCATTTCTGCTATCTTGCGAGAGTTTCAGAATCAGCGTCCCCCGAAGTTCTATAAGTGAGACGACATACAGGCAGAGATGTGGCTAAAAGAGATTGAAAGGATTTGGCAGCTTATTCCTTGTGACAGTCAGGAGAAGGCTCGTTGCACCCTCACTCTTATTCAGGGCGAGGCCTACTCCTGGTGGGAGAGTACAGAGATTGTTCTGGAGGCAACAGGGACTGAGATTACCTGGGAGGTCTTTGTACGGGAGTTCAGAAACAAGTATATTCCTCCAGCTTCCCGTACCCGCAGATTGAGAGAGTTTACAGAGCTAAAGCAGGGAGGCAGGTCCGTGGGTCAGTACATCGCCGAGTTCGAGAGACTTTCTCGCTATGCACCTAACATAGCGAACGATGATTTTCACAAGGCGATGCAGTTCGTTCAGGGGTTGAGGCCGGACATCCAGGATGCACTGAAAGCAGCTAATACCAGTACTTGGGCAAAAGCTACTGCAAAAGCCCTAAAAGTTGAAGATTCTGATAGTGTAAGGAGGGCTACTCAGCGAGCAGGACAGGCTTCAGGCTCGAGATCAGGCCAGGGTTCGAGTTCAGGAAAAAGGCCGATGATTTACCCTACACCTCCAGCTCAGAGGGATACCGGGAAGAAACCTAAGTATACCGGGCTATCACAGAAGGGTGCAGGGCCGTTACTGAGAGGTCCGAGAGCTCCAGCACCACCCCAGCCACCTCAGAGACCGAGATGTACATGGTGTGGACATCCTACGCACACCTATGATAACTGCAGACGCCGGTTGGGCTTATGTTTGATCTGTGGGAGTAACGAGCACCTGGTTGACGGTTGTCCGGATCGTCAGGATCCACCACCTGCAGGACCGAGGCCACTGGTGAGAGCTCGGGCTTATGCACTTGCTGGAGAGGAGCAGGAGGCTGATATTGACCCCGCTGCAGTAGTTGAAGGTATTATTTGCATTCATGGCACGAACATCCATACATTATTTGATCCAGGAGCTACACACTCCTTTCTTGCACATTCTATTGCTATTACCTTGTCTTTGCCTGCTATGTGTACTTCTGTGCGCTATATAGTTAGTACTCCTTTCGGTAGTAGGCGAGAGACGGATCAGGTTTACAGGGATGTTCCAGTTGTGATTGAAGGCCGGGAGTTTCTGACAGATTTCATTGTTATGCCAATGGAGAGGTACGGAGCTATATTGGGGATGGAATGGTTATATAGGCATTGTGCTACAGTAGATTGCCGGGCTAAAAAGGTTCAGTTGGGTTCAGAGGTTGTTACGGGCTGTACTTCGAAGACCGTGCCCCTACTCTCGTTTTCAGAGGCTCAGAAGTTAGTCAGAGACGGGGCTACAGGGTTCATTGCCTATGTTCTGAACAAGCCCAAGGATCAGGTGAAATTAGAGGACACAGAAGTGGTAAAGGAATTTCCTGAGGTATTCCCAGAAAAATTGGATTCCTTGCCTCCTGAACGAGAGATTGAATTTGTGATTGATCTATTCCCGAATGCTGAGCCGTATTCGAAGACTCCTTACCGGATGGCTCCAGCCGAATTAAAGGAACTAAAAGTTCAGCTTGAGGCTTTATTGGAAGTTGGGTACATTCGGCCAAGTTCTTCGCCATGGGGAGCACCGGTATTGTTTGTTAAGAAAAAGGACGGGACTTTAAGAATGTGCATCGATTACAGGGAGTTGAACCAGATGACTATTAAGAACAAGTATCCCCTCCCACATATTGAGGAGTTGTTCGATATACTCCAGGGTTCTAAGGTGTATTCGAAATTGGATTTAAGACAGGGGTACTATCAGCTGCGAATCCGAGCAGAGGACATTCCTAAGACGGGATTCAATACTCGGTACGGGCACTACGAGTTTGTGGTTATGCCATTTGGATTAACTAACGCCCCTGCAGCTTTTATGGATATGATGCACCGGATATTCAGGCCTTTCCTCGACAAGTTCGTGGTGATTTTTATTGATGACATTCTGGTTTTCTCAAAATCAGCCGAGGAGCATGCGAGACATCTCAGGCTCGTTCTTCAGACTCTAAAAGAGCATCAGTTGTTTGCTAAGTTCAGCAAGTGTGAATTTTGGATAGATCGGGTTTCCTTCTTGGGACATGTAATTTCTAGGAAAGGGTTGGAAGTCGATCCCTCGAAAATCGAGGCCGTGCTTAAGTGGGAGAAACCTAAGAATGCCTCGGAAATTAGGAGCTTCTTGGGATTGGCCGGTTATTACAGGAGATTCGTTCAGGATTTTTCCAAGATTGCTGCACCGTTAACCCGATTGACAAAGAAGGATGTTAAGTTTGTCTGGGACGAGAAGTGTGATCAAAGTTTTAACTTTTTGAAAGAAAAGTTAGTCTCAGCTCCGGTATTAACTTTACCCGAGGGTTCAGAAGAGTATGCAGTGTATACAGATGCTTCTAAAGAAGGCTTAGGTTGTGTTTTGACTCAGAAAGGAAAAGTGATCGCCTATGCTTCTCGGAAGCTAAAGGAATATGAAAGAAATTATCCGACACACGACCTAGAGCTTGCAGCCGTGATCTTTGCGCTCGGGAAATGGAGACATTATCTTTACGGGACTTCCTTTGAGATATTTACCGACCACAAGAGCCTCCAGTATTTATTCACACAGAAGGATTTGAATATGAGGCAACGGCGTTGGATGGAAAAGTTAGAAGATTATGATTGTACAATTAAATACCATCCCGGGAAAGCCAATGTGGTCGCCGATGCACTTAGCAGGAAGGCGAGTGTATCGAGTTTGGAAATAAAGGAAAGTGAGGAAGTTGCCCCAATCGTGTTAAAGGCTCGGGGTTTCTAATATTACAATTCAGCCGGAATTAAAGTATCAGTTGTTTGAGGCTCAGAATAAGGATCCGGAAATGCAGAAGCTTGTGAGTAAAGCTAAGGACGACCAGGAGAGTCCGTTTGGGTTTGATGAGACCGGGTTGCTTCGGTTTAAGAACAGAGTAGTAGTACCTGAAGAATTGAGACGGGTCCTACTCGAGGAAGCTCACAAGTCAGCCTACTCGATCCACCCAGGAGGAAATAAGATGTATAAGGATTTGAAGCAATATTATTGGTGGAACGGGATGAAGAGAGACGTGGCAGAATATGTGAAACATTGCTTGACTTGTCAGAAAGTGAAAGCTGAGCATCAAAAACCCGCGGGACTTCTACAACCGTTACCTATTCCCGAGTGGAAGTGGGAACAAGTAACGATGGACTTTGTTTCCGGATTACCAAAGGTGAAAGGCGGGTTTGATGGAATTTGGGTAATCGTGGATAGATTTACAAAGTCTGCTCACTTTCTACCGGTCCGGATGTCCTATAAGATTCCGAAGTTGGCTGAGATCTATAACAGAGAGATTATTCGACTTCATGGTATTCCGGTGAGCATAGTTTCAGACCGAGACCCGAGGTTTACTTCTAAGTTGTGGCAGGAATTACAGGCTGTCTTGGGGACGAAACTTAAGTTCAGTACAGCATTCCACCCGCAAACAGACGGTCAAACTGAAAGGTTAATCAGGTATTTGGAAGATCTGCTTCGGGCTTGCGCGATGGAATTTCAGAACTCGTGGTCAGACCAGCTTCCCTTGATCGAGTTTGCTTATAATAACAGCTTTCAAGCTTCGATCGGGATGGCTCCTTACGAGTTACTTTATGGAAGAAAGTGCCGATCTCTGTTGTTTTTCGACTTGGAAGAATGGAAATGGTCGAAGCAGGAAGGGGTAAAGAAAGGTGAAAGGTTCGAAAGACCTTCCAAAGTCGTTCAGGCTATGATTGAAAAAGTTCAGATGATTCAACAACGGATGAAAGCCGCGCAAGATAGGCAGAAGAGTTACGCCGATAAGCGCCGAAGAGATCTAGAATTTGATGTGGGTGACCGGGTTTTCTTGAAAGTGTCACCAAGGAAGGGTTTCACCCGGATCAGGAAAGGAGGAAAGCTTAATCCTCGCTACTTAGGTCCGTTTGAGATTCTTGAAAGAATAGGCGAGGTAGCCTATCGACTGGACCTACCACCGAGTCTTACGGGGATTCACAACGTGTTTCATGTTTCACAATTAAGGAAATATTACCCCGATGAGACTACGATTCTCCCCGTGGAAGAGGTTGAACTGAAACCGAATTTGACATTTGTTCAGAGGCCGGTTAAGATCATGGATCGGAAATTTCAAGAGTTGAGAAACCGGAGAATTCCCATGGTTAAAGTATTGTGGAGAAGTGACAAGACCGAGGAAGCTACATGGGAAACAGAGGATAAAATGAAACGGTTCCACCCGGAGTTGTTCGAGCAAGACTAGAGAATCTGGGGACCAGATTCTTCTAAGGGGGGGAGAGTTGTAACGCCCCGGTTTCCGGATGAACAGGTAAGCACGCCACGTGTGAGTTTGAGCGTAGATTTTATTTTATTTCTTTTAATTTATAATATATTCTTACGTGGCATTCATAATTTTATAAAATTCATGAAACATTATTTATCTTAATTCTTCGAATTCATATCATTGAAATTATTATTTCATGACACGAAAAATATTTAGTGCATGAAATCAATTACCGAGAGTGATAAAATTTCCAAATTGTCCCTAGTTAAATACTTTCTAAAATTTTGGGGACTTAATTGCATGAACTTTTAGGACCAAATTGATCATATTTTAAAACCTCGTATACTCGATTGCACAACTTAAACAATTCAAGGATTAATTGGCAAATTGGCATATTTCACACAAATCAATGGGATGAATCACGTAACAACCATATCCCCATTCTTCCTTGATCATTTCATCAAAAAATTTTCCAACCTATTGCTCTCTCTCACTCTCGGTAGTTCAAGGAAGAAAAGGGAAGAAGTGATTTTTCATTTCAATCATCAAGATTTCAAGAAATATTGCAAGAAATTGAGAGTTCATCATCACCATCATCCATTTCTTCATTTCTTTCCATCTTTAAGGTTGGTTTGCATAAGTTGATGATTCTTGATTGTGTTTGGCATGCTAGGGTTTGGGTGAGATATGCTAGATGATTGAATTAGAATTGGAAGCATGATTCTATGAGCATATCATGAATTATAGCATGGTTTATTCATGAAATAATTGGATATTTGGCTTGAATGATCAAGTTGATCATAAACTTGAAACTTGGAATTCTTGATGATATTTCATGGTTTTATATGTCTAAGTGATATATTATCATTTATTGAAGTTGTTTGCATTATATTTCCAGAAATTATAGCATCTGGGGTTTAAGAATGGATTTTTGTTGCTTTGTTGCTTTCTTCCCGAGAGCATACTCTGTTTTGCTCTGTTTTCCCAGTTGCAGAACTGGGAACGACCGTTCCCAGCCTCAAGGCATTACGGGAACGGGCGTTCCCTTCTTTCAAACTGAAACCGCGCGGCCGACTATGGGAACGGCCGTTCCCATTTTGGCCTTGGAGCCGGAAGGGCCGTTCCCATGAGGCGCGTTTTAAAAGGGGAAAAGCGCTGGCACGTTTTGGGAAATCCTTGGGAACGACCGTTCCCATTTTACAAAGGGGATCGGAACGGCCGTTCCCACCTGTTGTGCAGAACAAAAGTTTCTGCATAAATTTACGAAATTAGCCCCTCGACCCGACGACTTCTTTGACCCCGAATTGCTATAATATGTACTAATATGATGTGAAACGACATGTTATAATACCACATTGCATTTTCATGGTCGTCTCGACACATTTTCGCCGTTCGTCCTATTTTGGTCATTTTAGGTCATGTCTCACGATTGTACATCGTATTTGCACAGGTCACGAGGGCGTGGACGGGGAGCAAGCTCCTTAGAACACTTCTTTATTGTATTTTGTAAGGAAGGTGAGGTTTTGTTTTGGTAAAACGAACCCTATAACCCTTATGTGCTAGTTTTCGGCCAAAATCTATTATAATTATAAACGTTTTCAAAGCTATCAATATTTCAAGCAAGAAAGTATCGATTGTCATGATTTTCAAGCATGTTTGGCGAGTACATGATTGCACGTGGGCCCGAGGGTAATTCTTGAGCCAACTGGGAAAGCAAGGGCTGACGGGTAACTCCCGAATTATCCTCACATTGTTGGGATCACCCCCGAAGCCACTAGGAGATTAGTGGTGGAAGGAGTTCCGTGTCTAGAGGGTCATGTCCTCTACACACACCATGTCGTGGATAGTCGAGCCTTGCAAACTCGCTATCACCCGGAGGAAGAAGGAGACTGGGGATTAATCTGGCATGTCGGGTTATCCTCGGGTTATTGCATGATTTCAAGCATGAACTTGTTTATGTGAGCACTAAATATATTGCATGATCACTTATTTATCAAGCAAGCAAGCATGATCACGTATTGTTCACGATTGGGAGTTCGGTTGGAGACTGCCCTTGCTCGCCGGGGCCACATGTTCATGATATTGACAAGCCTGATTTATTAAACGTGATAAAATGATTAGTTGTAATCTCGGGCAAAGAATTAGTTCTTAAACTATATAATTGTTATTTTATTAAAGTCTTTAGCCGAGGCTACAACTTGCATGTGACGTGTGTTATATTTAATTATTGCCCCTCACTCAGTCTTCGGTAGACTGATACTCCACTTTTCAGGTACCTTTTGAGCGTGGTTGTACTAGGCGGGAGTTGGTCGAGTCCTGCATTATCACGGGTCTAGAGTTACACTTTTCTGTATATATTTTGTCGGATATCATGTTATGTTCACGGTTGATATAATTTGGACCCTTTAGTAGATACCTATTTTGTAGAGATGATAATGTATTGATAGTTAATTGGTACCTATATGTATCGGTGTAATAAATATGGTACCTATATATATATATGAATGACTTTACTGCTTCCGCTTTTCTATTCATGATTGTTGATTTTGTGGGGAGAGTGTCCCGCCTAGAGCGTCGTTTTGTTGTCACCCGTTCGCTGTGGTCTTGGTTTATGTATGAACTGTCCATTTCATACGTGGATCGAGGCTACAGTGCGGGGGATGTGGCGCCTTGGGGTCTAGGGTGCTACAGTTCCGCTATCTATTGTTGTTGGTTTTAATTGCTTCCGCACTCTGAGTTTTGGTCAAGTTAGATCCGCCTAGCCTAGTGTGTGAGTTGGTCTCCCGTTCGCTCTGATTCGGATTCGGGCAGGGACTTTCATTTCATGTTCCGGGTCTGGGTCATAGTGCGGGGGATGTGGCATCCTCCGTTTGGGGTGTTACAGTAGCGGGTTCGACTAGCATAGATACCTAATCCCGAAATTCAATAAAATCATAAAACATCAATATCAGATTCTCTCTGTTCCTATAAACTTATTAAGAATTCCTGATAGTAGTAACAAATAATACAAATCATACATTCTCCATAACTTAAACAAATCATAGTTCAATATGCAAATGGACAGACTCTGACTCAACCGAAAGACTTAATAGACTTGACTTCCCGCCTAGCACTCCAAACCTGTAAGAACACTGAAAACAATCTGGGTCCAGTCTATCGGAGACTGGTGGGTATAATATGAGGCATAAGTAGCATATACAACAATATTTAAACATTCAAATGCAGGTTATAATCCCAAATGAAGTTTTTAGAACATTTCCCAAGTGGGTAAAATAAAGAAGTCATCAAAAGGGATTATAACGTTCATTTTTCATTTTTTTGGTCTTTCGTGGCCCAACGAGTAGGCGTGCATTATCTCCAACCAACTCCTCGTGTAGTTCATTAAACATTCATTCTTTCTTTCTTTCCTTCATGCATTACATTCTTTTGTGCACATTCATGAACATTTACACCTTCTTCCTCCGGGTGATGGCCGGGTGATCGGCCCAAACCATCCATTCATTGACCGAAAGGGGCACATGAATCCCCAGATGGCACTCAGCGTCCATTCCTCGCTAACTCCTAACTAGGTCCGGTTACACCGTTCATTGGTGGAACTAGTGTGAGGGATCACCGTCAGCCCATGCCTCATCGGGTCACTACTCACACCAAGTCCCTGGGCCCCATTCTGTGCATTCATTCATTCTTTCTCGGCAAAACATTTGGTCGGTTCATAAAAGAAGGGCATTACTTTTAAAATCATTGACCCTTGAAAACGACTCTATATACATATATACTTTTGGCTGAAAGCTTTACACATTGGGAGTATATAGGGTCATTTAACTAAATAGTAGAGAAACCCACCTGTCCTCAGCTTACCAACCAAAACAAGAAGAAATAAGAGGATCGGAAGTGTCCTAAGAACCCGGCAAGTCTCAGCCCTGGAGAAAACTGTATAAAGGACAATGGAAGGTACACATAAGACTCAAGTCTCCAAATGAGCCACATATGATGCACGGCAATGCAATGAATACGATATGAACGTGTAAGATATGATATCATGTTATAGAAACATTCTTGTACACAATTAATGTCTTAAAGACATGTATACAAGCCATTCATTCATTTCAAGAAGCGTTCAAATCCATATGAGTTCATGACTTTCATTTCTATACCACATAAATCTAAGAAATTCAGATAACAATCATCACACGTAATATAACATGTAAACACTTCATATTAATCATTAAAAGAAGCACAACATCATTTAGGGTTCAAACATGAAGCTTCAATGCATGCATGTACCATATTGGAGCAAGGAAGACATATTGAGCCATAAACTATATATAACAAGTATAACATAGGTTATAAAGGCACAAGAGGTGATATTATGTCAAGGGATCGTTCATGTGCACGATTAACATCTTAAAGACATATAACTTCCACTTCATTCATTTCAAGAATCAATCAAATTCATTTAAGTTCATTACTTCCATATACCATACCAAATTACTTCAAGGAATTCAATTAACGATGACGATACGTAGTAGATCAAGTATACATATCATATAAGGTATAAAATAATAAATACATAACATTTAGCGTTCAAGTTTAAGAGCAAAGTCCCATGCATGCATACATTAGGAGCGTTAAGGACACGTTGAAGCATAACTCAGAAAATATTGAACGAAAACTTACCAAGTTTCATAACACACAAGATAACACATTATATGACATGTTAATGAAGTGATTGACCCAAAAACGAGCCAAAGAAGCCATGCATTTAACGTTTGAAATCTGAAAATCTACACAGAAAATGTGAGGGTCACGGCCGCGACCCATTTCCTTCATGAAATGGTAGCGGCTGCTACCCATGCAAATTTCTGATTTTTGATCAATTTCTCCATGAACTCGAAACATGGCCAAATTAGGGTGTCGGCCACGACTAGAAATGCATGCAATTCAGGTCGCGGGCGCGACCTGAAGACCTCCAAATGCGTGAGAGGGTCGCGGCCGCTACCATTTTCCTTCATGGTTCGATCGCGGCCCCGACCGACCTGTTACAACATCAAAAATGGAACGAAAAACAGAGCAAAACCATACTGCCACTTAACCAACATGCTCAGCTATGAAATGATCTCAAATATGCAATGAAACAACTCCAAAACATCATGCAAACCTTCTCTCCAAGTGTTGAAACGTGAGATGAAGGTATGGATGATCATTTAATGATATATCTTCAAAATTTCATTAATGGTAACTTATGAATGCTTCAACTACCATGTAATACATCACCATAAATTCCAAGAAGGAATCAAGACCATCATATTCATGCTTGGAATCAACCAAATTCCTCAAGAAATGGAGAAAATCAATATACTTCATCAAAACCTAACTATTTCTTCATTTCAGCCAAAAACCCAAGAAAACATGCTCAAAATTGGGGATGAATGGACCAGAATGACTCATGATGAATGTATAACACAACCCTAAGCTTACCTTGTGGATTGGATGAGGTTTGGAGGAGATTTGAGCTTGAATGTTCAAGGTTGACAAGAGCTACGGGAAAACTGGAAAGCAGGGGATGTTTGGCTGAATTTCTCCAAGTGATGAAGGTTGGTTCGGTTAGAGTGAGTAAGAACAGGTTAGGTGGTTGAGTTAGGGTTCGAAGGGCTTAAACCATGGTTAATTTGGTCAAGGTTTGAATGCGTTATGGCTCTTTTAGTAAAATGTGGCAGTTTTGGCGAACGTAGCATCTTTCGGTTGAATTTCGGAGGTCCAAATAACTTTGAAAAAATATAAGGCTAAGTTCATCAAACTCGAATTTTTGATACGAGTTCAAATAAGTTGACGAAACTGGAATCCGAGTTTCTTAGCTCAAGATATCAAATAAGGAACCAATGGTACGCTAATTGCTCGTTAGCCCCCGTTTTGGATTCCAAAATCAAAATAAATTCCAAAACTCAATCAAACGAATCCGAAAATATGAAACGGACATATAACCATATTCATAACACCCATAAGTCCAACATATTAAATTTCCACGAAGTTTCGAATTCAAATCATAAAGAAACGACACGCAACTTGTCACGTAAATGCATTTCGTTCAAGAATTCATATAATTTCAAAATCCAAATAAAATTTAAGAATCCATTTTAAATATTTATTAAAAATATAACGAATTATATATTATTAAAGATTAATTAAAATACAAATAGTAATTATCATAAATGAGTAATTAGACAATTAAATAATTTAAACGCGTAATTAAGGAGCACACAAGTTATTCATGCACAAGTGATTCAAGTAATCGTATTCATTCCAATTCAAATATTGCATATATTTTAATTAATCACATATTTAACAATTAAATAATGAAATATAAATATAGAAAACACTTATAGCCAATTAATTCGCGCAAATTAGTAAACACATACGTCATATTAGAATACGAAAAAGTTGGGGCGTCATAATTAAAGTCATGCAAGACACTCAAATAGGTAATAGACATCATCCATGTTGATTATCAATTACACCAAGTAATTTAACATGATAAGGAATCAAAGCGCATAGCACAAAATTATTTAAATTAAATTTGCATGAATGCATGTATCATGGATGCTTCAGGTACCGTTCACCGTAGGGCATAATTTAGAACTATGAGTTTTGTTGTCCAATGCCTGATCTTCCCCGAAAGTGAGCTCATTGCTTGTCTTGTCTTTAAGCTCTTCAGGGTACCCCAGCGAAGCAATGATAGATCCTCTAAGGGTTCTATTCCTTATTCCCTTCTGACTTGTACTACTTCAAGTCTTCTTCGGTCTTTCATCATTTTTCATAATCTTCATTCGACTAAGCTAACTCTTTTTAAGCAACCGAGCTAGACCTCCCCAAATACCCTTAGACCATCCGTCCCGAAGTCAGATCCATAGCCGTTTTCCTTACTCAAATCAAAGCCCAACATACCATTGAAAATAACTACCCTTGGCGCCCTTAGAAGTCCATTCCCAACCTCAATATATATATGTATATATATATATATATTACACAATCTCCTTCTATCTTCCCTTCAATTTACCATTTTCACTCTCTTTAAATCTCTAAAGAGAAATTTGGTATTCGGCCCCTACAATTCCTTAATCGAAGATAGGATATTCTTGATGATTCTTGAAATTTGATTTGGATTTCCCAATGTTCATCCTTGCCGGTTTTGTCTTTTCTTAAATCTCTTTCCAAACTCATTGAACCAAACTTTATTGACAGCATCCCTTTCTATGATAACTTTAATCGGTTCCCTCTTGACAATTCAAATTAGGAGTTTCCTTAAACTCTTCATAGCTCCTTTCTCTAAATCGAACTTACATACGTAGGAAGATTCAGCGAGCTATCTTCTCACTTGCCCGTGTTATTCATTCCTTAAAGTCGTGTTATTCATCTCTGCTCACCACCATAAAATTCCCAGGTCTTCCCTAAATGTATTTCCGTTATTTCTACTAATTATTTCTTCGGCCACAACTTCAAGTTTCAATTTTCCTCTTGGTCATCCTCTCCCCCTTAAAATTTTTGTCGTTACACCTTGAACTCCATCAGTCCTTCTTTCATCGAAATCCTTGATAGGAACATTTCATTAAGGGGGGAAATTTAACGAACCTTCTAACCCAAAAATTATACCTCTCATCTTTTTTTTAATTCCCTTGGTAATTGAAACCCCTTTCTCTATTCTTGTTCGATCCCAACATCCCGAAACCAAATCTAGTCTTACTTTCCTTCGGAGTTCCTTTCCACCGACCTATCCCTTACCTGAAGTTCTTTATTTTCCTAAGTCATCTTCCTTATAGTGTGCCATCCCATTATTTCTCTTCCTCTTAACTCAGATGTGGCCCAGTCAAAGAGATTCTTGATAAGTGAGGTGAAAGAACTTCCTATAAAGTAAACACTAAAATGCATGTCGGGTAAAGATGTCAATGCACGTGTCACGCTTACAACAATTGAATATGCAGCACATTAGAGCAACGAAATCAAATAGAAATACGCGCATGAACATAAGTAAAGAAGAATAAATAATTGATGCGATGTATGATGCACGTGCCATGAATGCTTTTGGAACCTGTCACCAATATGGTAAGCGGTTAGCTCGGTAACTTTTCCTCGTTCCCCTAATCACGAGGTTACTTTGACTTGCTGATCATGCCTTGTCTTTCCCATGGTCTTCAAGTTTTCCATAAATCTTTGTGCATCAACTTGTACCATCTACGGTCCAGGATTGCAATTTCTCGATCCCTAACTTCTTCTACATCCACGGAGTTAGCATCCGAATTTCTCCCCGAGAATCGCCCTTCAACATTGCCCAACTTTCTTATAAAATTACCCCGACTGTGTTTCCAAATCCTACTTCAAATAATCACCGGATCAAGATCCCCGGGCTTATCCTTTCTTTATCGTTTCCATTCGTCGCTCTATATTTCCCAATTCAACCTCACAACACGACAATTCAGCTTGGATTTGAAAAATGAACTCAAATATGGTCCGTAGTATTGTCACCTTCCATGAATTTGTATTTCCCACGTTACTTGGCGCTCCTTCCAACCTCTTCCCGACTCGTTTTCCATCTTAGTTCAAATTTAGGGTTCCCGGACTCACTTATTCCAGATCTTGACCTTTGCAACCTCTTTTCTAACCATTAGGTTTATTTAGAAATCCCTCTTTGATGCCTTTTGAGACTTAATTCCCGCTGAATGTATTTTAGCTTGAATCTTCACAATCCTCACTATCTCTTCCATAATCCGAACCCTGAGTTGAAGTACCCTCAAGGTTCATTCACTCCATTCCTTAAGTTGAATGCTCCCATTAAATCCAACTATGGCATCCTATGTAGGAGAACCACATATACCCAGCTTAGGAGTCATAAATATTCACTGATCAACTCTTATCTTATCAAGTGTCTTTCTACCCTTGCATCTCCAAAGCAGACTTCCATTCCGATTCCTAACCCTTAACTCTAACTCCATCTATGAAAGCCACGTATTTAGAATTCTCTATATTCATTCCCGGTGCATCCTTTTTATCTTCTATGCCTCAAATTTGCAATAGGGCGTTGTTAGCGTGATACTTGGCCGTGGTTTGATAGTATCTTCATATCCTGTAATTCGAAACTTATTTCAAGGGTACATGCATGCGATTAGTGCATGCTCAGGGCACGTATTCAGCACGAAAGGCACTGATCCGATGTAAGAATGCAACAGACAATTCAACAAGAATAAAAAAGAAAGCAATTCATACTCAAGATCGATGCAATGCAAACATTATCACGTAGTTCCTAAGCCGTACGACCTAGACTGACTCAATCACGATACGAGAACATCGGTTTTGTAACCGGGCTCTGATACCACTTAAGGATGTAGCACCCGTGCGCAAAGTACCACATCCCCCGCACCGAGTCCCGACCCGAATATGAAATGGACAATCAATACTCGAGCTAAATCACGGCGAACGGGGACATACTCACTCCATAGGCTAGGCAGGAACTAAACTTTTGCAACCAAATAGGACAATCTAACAAAAATATTACCAAAGCGGATGCAAAGTACTTCCATAAATAACAAGGTAAGCAGAGAGTAACGGGTTCGACTAGCATAGATACCTAATCCCGAAATTCAATAAAAACATAAAACATCAATATCAGATTCTCTCTGTTTCTATAAACTTATTAAGAATTCCTGATAGTAGTAACAATCAATACAAATCATACATTCTCCCTAACTTAAATAAATCATAGTTCAATATGCATATGGACAGACTCTGACTTAACCGAAAGACTTAATAGACTTGACTTCCCGCCTAGCACTGCAAACCTGCAAGAACACTGAAAACAATCCGGGTTCCATCTATCGGAGACTAATGGGTATAAAATGAAGCATAAGTAGCATATACAACAATATTTAAACATTCACATGCAGGTTATAATCCCAAATGAAGTTTTCAGAACATTTCCCAAGTGGGTAAAATAAAGAAGTCATCAAAAGGGATTATAACGTTCATTTTTCATTTTTTTGGTCTTTCGTGGCCCAACGAGTAGGCGTGCATTATCTCCAACCAACTCCTCGTGTAGTTCATTAAACATTCATTCTTTCTGTCTTTCCTTCATGCATTACATTCTTTTGTGCACATTCATGAACATTTACACCTTCTTTCTTCGGGTGATGGCCGGGTGATCGGCCCAAACTATCCATTCAATGACCAAAAGGGGAACATGACTCCCCAGATGGCACTCAACGTCCATTCCTTGCTAACTCCTAACTAGGTCCGGTTACGCCGTTCATTGGTGGAACTAGTGTAAAGGATCACCGTCAGCCCATGCCTCATCGGGTTACCACTCACACCAAGTCCCTGGGCCCCATTCTGTGCATTCATTCATTCTTTCTCAGCAAAACATTTGGTAGGTTCATAAAAGAAGGGCTTTACTTTTAAAATGATTGACCCTTGAAAACGACTCTATATACATATATACTTTTGGCTGAAAGCTTTACACATTGGGAGTACATAGGGTCATTTAACTAAATAGTAGAGAAACCCACCTGTCCTCAGCTTACCAACCAAAACAAGAAGAAACAAGAGGACCCGAAAGTGTCCTAAGAACCCGGTAACTCTCCGCCCTGGAGAAACTTGTATTAGAGAAAACTGTATAAAGGAAAATAGAAGGTACACATAAGACTCAAGACTCCAAATGAACCACATATGACGCACGACAATGCAATGAATATGTATGAAAGTGTAAGATATGATATCATGTTATAGAAACATTCTTGTGCACAATTAATGTCTTAAAGCCATGTATACAAGCCATTCATTCCATTCAAGAAGCGTTCAAATGCATATGAGTTCATGACTTTCATTTCTATACCACATAAATCTAAGAAATTCAGATAACGATCATCACACGTAATATAACATGTAAACAATTCATATTAATCATTAAAAGAAGCACAACATCATTTAGGGTTCAAACACGAAGCTTCAATGCATGTCTGTACCATATTGGAGCAAGGAAGACATATTGAGCCATAAACTATACACAACAAGTACAACATAGGTTATAAAGGCACAAGAGGTGAGAATGAGAAAGTTATTTCCGAGCGAGCAATGAATCTGAGGACAGATTCTTTTAAGGGGGAGAGATTGTAACGCCCCGAATTTTCAGACGCAAAGGTACGACGTATGTGTTTACCAATTTACGCGAATTAATTGTTTTTACGTGTTTTATATTTAATTTTATTATAAATTATTATTATTTTATTTTATTATATTTTATTTTAATTTAATATTATTTTAGAATATTTTGTTAATTTATATATATATATATATATATATATTTCTTTTATTATTATTAATTTAATGATTAATGCTAATTAAGTGTTATGTTAACTAATCATGCTTTAATTAATTAATCACATGACCTTAATTTATGTTTATAATTTAATTTGATTTATTGATTTAATTTTTATTATGCATGAATTTTAATGAAATGTGCATGAATTGCATGAATATGTGCATAGTCATTTCAATTGTGCATCGTTCTTATATGAAATGATATCGAAATGCCGTAAAATTGTAGTATGTCGTAAATATGCGTATTATGAACATGCCTATATGCTCAGTTTATGTTTTTGAACTTGATTGATATGTTAACGAACTTAATTTGATTCATGGAACCAAATCGGGGGCTAATGAGCAATTAGCGCACCCTTGGTTACGTACGTGATTCCTTGAGTTCGGGAACTCGGATTCGAGTTCTGTCAACTTTGTTAAACTCATATCGAAGATTCAATTTTAATAAACTAAGCCATATAATTTTCCGAAATCATTTGAACATCCGAAATCCAACCGAAAAACGAAACGGCATCAAAATGACTACCTTTCACTATATTGGCCATAACTTGATCAAAACTTAACCAAATTAGCTATGGTTGGTGGACTTTTAACCCTAGTTCAACCCTCTATCAGCCCTTACCTGCCCAATCTCGATCTAACCCTCACACAAACCAAAAACTTCAGCCAAAACTTCTGCACCTCAGTTTTCCCGTAACTGTGCAAATCCTTGAGGTTTTGGAGCTCAAATCTCAATAAACCTTCATCCAATCATCAAGGTGAGTTAGGATTATGTTGTACATGCATCTATGGTTATTTTCATCCTTTCATCACTAATTTTGACTCAGATTTCATGGGATTTTGAACTTATGAAGGAACAGTTAGGTTTTGAAGCATTTGGATGATTTCTTGAATTCTCTTGATCTATGACTTGCTTTGATCATATATATATGCTCTTTTTACTTCATTTATGACTGAGTATGTTGGTATTTGTTGGTGGTTATGGATCGGTTGAGATATCATAAATGAAATGAATATGTATTACTTAAACTTCATACTGGATTTTGCCCTTCTCCACGTATCGAACTGCTGCCAGTTGTTGGGAGCTATTTTGATGTCAAATGCTGCTTATTTCCATCTCAATTGCAGCTGTTTTGATAGTTGTTTGTGCACATATTAGCCTGCCCTGTCTTCGTTCATTCATGCCCTGTTTTTCACGCATGAACTGTCGCCCTTTTCCTTCTCAGTTTTGCTGCATGTTTTGGGGTTAATTCCAGGCTTGGTTGCTGTATGTTTGTAGTCCTTTATCACCTTAATTGTTAGCTTGATTTGGTTGCAGAGTTTGAGCATGTTTTTGGCCTGGATACACTCCCATTTTTCTCCCCTGTTTTTCGTTCTTGGTTGCCGCCTGCTATTACTGCTTCTGTAACCTCTCCCCGGACGGGGAGAGTTTTCTCTTGGAGAGTACCCGGCCGGGTACTCTCGCTGCAGCCTGCAGAAACCTTCTGTAACCCTTACCCGGCCGCGGAGATTTGTGAAGGTTTGGCTACCCGGGCGGGTAGCTGCTGCGGCAGCTTCTTCTTCTTCTTCTTCTTCTTCTTCTTCTGCTGCTACTGCTGTTCTTCTCTTCTTCTTTTCTTTTCTTTTCTTTCTTCTGTTGCAGCTTCATTCTTTCCTTTCTCCTCTTTTCTTCTCTTTTCTTCTTTCCTTTCTTGTTGCTGCGTGAGATTTGTGCAGCTGGGGTTGAGAGCTTGGTGTGCAGCTGCTGTTCTTTTGTTGCAGGAGTGTGCGTGAGTGGTGCAATTGGTGTAGTAGAAAGTGGCATGCATGGATTCTGTGTGTGTGTGTGTGTGTTTGCTGTGCATGCATGGCTGTGTGTGTGTGAATATATATATATATATGTATTTAGTAGTTGTGTGTGCATGCATGTAATGTACTAATGTGTGTGTTAGTATTATAAATATATATGTGCATGCATGGAGTATGTGTGTACGTATAAATATGTATATATATATATATATATATATATATATATATATATATTAATTATATATTTTAAATATTATTTGATATAATTCAATTTTAGAAATTAATTGATAACTATTTCGCGTATTTAATTTACCGATTACTGATTGAACGTTTTATTTATTCTATTTCTAATTGAAAATATGAATATTACGTGTTATGAACATTAAATGAATTCTTGGATTAAATTGATATGAATTATGAATTTATGAATTTGATTGAAATGAATGAACGAATAGTTTGATTATGTGCTTTAAATTCCTTAATAGTGCACATGAACATTTTCATGATATAATATGATCTTTTATGCATTCATGTCATATTCACTTCATTGCCGAGCGTCATATATGGTGATTGAGTCTCATACATTTTCTTTTGCACAGATTGGGGTTTGGTCGGAGACGAGGGCGAGCATTGAGACGCTTGTGCCTTTCTTTTGCTTGTGAAGGTGGGTTTTTCTTCTAATAGTTAAATCGACCTAATATATCCCTTCTGTGAAAGGTTTTAAGCCAAAATAGTGTATTTATATAAATCGAGTCATTTCGGGTAAATGATTTCAAACGTATGACCCTTTTTATTTATGAAACCCTACCTTATGTTTTTGGCGAGACATGATTATGATTGCACGGGCCCCGGGACTTAGTACATGTGGCTAACCGAGGAAGCAAGGGCTGACGGGGATCCCATGTACTAGTCCCAACCAAACTACGGCGAAACGGACCTTGTCAAGGAGTTTTTGATGAGGAAACGCTAACCGGGCTTTGAGAACTCATGAACCTCATAGCCACATTGATATGATTAGGTGGTCGGGCTTTGCAAACCCGTCCACCACCCGAAGGAAGAAGGTGTATATGAATGATTATGATCATGATATGTATGAGCACAAAAGATATGTATGATAATGAATGGATAATTGATTATGATTACACGAGGTGTAGGTTGGTGATTGTGCACGCCCACTCGCCGGGCCATAAACCCTTATGAATAATTATGAATGAATATGAACGTCGTAATCCCGTTGATGTTGTCTTTCGTTTTAACCACTTGGGAAATTCTTATCAAACTTCACACGGGATTAGGGCTTGCATGTATGTGCTTAATTTCTGCAATATTATATCTTATGCCCCTTTTTATACCCACCAGTCTCTTTTAGACTGAACCCGGTTTGTTTTCAGTTGTTTTATGCAGGTATAGGAGTGCTAGGCGGGAATACAAGTCGTCTAGGTCTTGTATTTATGTTTAGCACTTCTTTTCAGCATCTCATACACTTATTGCTCTTTTGTATATGATCATAGCTTGGAGCGTTATGATTTTGTAGGCCGTGAGTGCCGTTGAATACTTGAATGATTTTGTATTTCCATTTTGGAGCTTGGTGGCTCATTGTATATATTATATGTTGTTCTTGCTTCCGCGTTTCATTATAACTCTGATTTTATATTGTCTTGAGTTGAATGGTTTAAGTGTTAGTCCCGCCTAGCATAGCGTGTGTGTTGTGTCCCCGTTCGCCGTGGATTTGGCACGTGTATGGACTTCCATTTCATATACGGGTCGGGTCTCGGTGCGGGGGATGTGGTACCTTACGCTCGGGTGCTACATCCTTATGTGGTATCAGAGCCTAGGGTTGCAAAACCCGGGCTCTCGTGTCGTGTTGAGTCAGTTAAGTCGTTCGGCTCTAGGAACAACTTGTCAATGTGTTGCATATGCATTGTTTACGTGTTTGTGTGCTTTAAAATTTCAAATTTTGATTGAATTAATTGCACTTGGATGCATGAACTAAAAATAACATGCATTTCAGTGTCTCTTGAACAGGATGCCTCCACGCAGACACTGTGAGAGATCTCCAGGGCGTCGCCGCCATCATGACCGATCCCCTACGCCTCCACCACAACCACAAGCGCCTCTAATGGACATGGGTAATTTCATGGAAGCAGTTTTTAATTATGTCGAGCATAGGAGGGCTCAAGCTCCCCCACCACAACAACCAGAACAACCGGCTCCTCCACCAAACCATAATAATAATAGGGATTCTCATGGGGTGTTTCTGAGCTACAACCCCCCTCGATTTTCGGGTTCTATTGATGATGCGGTCTCGGAGGGTTGGTTGCTTCGATTGGAGAGGATTTTCGGAGTCCGACAGTTTACTATGCAAGAGAAGGCTCAATTTGCCATATTTCAACTAGATGGCGATGCGTATGAATGGTGGAAAAGAACAAGGGAGAAACTTGAAGTGGATAGAGAGGAAATTACTTGGGAGGTCTTCAAGAGAAAATTTCGAGAGTGTTTTGTACCGGAGGTGGTAAGAGAAAGGAAGGAGCAAGAGTTCATGGACTTGAAGCAGGGCGCGCGTACGGTGACTCAATATCTTGCCGTCTTTAACAGGCTCGGGAAATATGCTCCTCATGTCACCCGAGATGAGAAGAGGAAGTCAAGGAAATTTATTGCGGGATTAAGACAGGACTTGAGACATGGCCAGGCGGGTCACAACTTTGAGTCGTTTGCCGACACCGTACAACGGGCTTTGGTTCAAGGGGAAGAGTTCAAGAAGAAGGATCCGGTTTTTAGAGCTCCAATGGGAAGAGGTTCAGGATCGAATTCGGGGAAGAGACCGATGATTCAAGCTACTCCCCCTCCAAAAGGTCCTTTTAAGAAGCCAAGAATGGGAGGACAAACTCCACCGGTTTTAAAAGCTTTACCTGCACCAACGAGAGATCGACAAGGTCCGAGTGAGGCGAGATTGGCTCAAGCTCCTTGTACACATTGTGGAGGACCAACTCACAATTTTTATAATTGTCGGAGAAGGTTGAATTTGTGTCTCATATGCGGGAAGTGTGACCATATGGCGGATACTTGTCCTGACAAGGACCCCGGATTTCAAAGACGAGTTCAAAGGCCCATGATCCCGGCTCGTGCTTACGCCCTCGAGGGTGAGGAGCAAGATGCAGAGATTGATCCTACAGCTGTAGTGGAAGGTACACTATGCATACATAACATGAACATTCATGCACTCTTTGATCCGGGTGCCACGCATTCCTTTATTTCTTGTGATTTAGCTGCTACTCTGTGCTTGCCTGTTACTTGTTTATCTTCTTGTTATTTGGTGAGTTCGCCACTTGGTGGGAATCTTCAGACAGATCGGTTGGTTCGGGAGTGTTCAGTTCTGATTGAGGGGAAAGAATATCCGGCTGATTTAATCGTCATGCCTATGAAGAGGTATGGAGTTATTTTGGGTATGGATTGGTTGTCCAGGCATCGGGCCAATGTTGATTGTTTTGCGAAGAAGGTGATTTTGGGGAATGAATTGGTGATTGGTAGTGGATCAAGATCGGTACCCCTCTTGTCTTATATGGAAGCTCACAAGTTGATGAGAGAAGGAGCAACGGGATTTATTGCTTCTCTTCTTAATAGGCCGAAAGATCAAGTCAAGTTGGAGGATACCGCGGTTGTTAAGGATTTTTCCGATGTGTTCCCGGAGAATTTAGTTCTTTACCACCAGACCGTGAGATTGAATTTGTTATCGACTTATATCCGGGATCCAAACCGTATTCTAAGACTCCGTATCGGATGGCACCGGCCGAATTGAAGGAATTAAAGATTCAATTGGAGGAATTGCTCAAAGTTGGATATATACGGCCAAGTTCGTCACCTTGGGGTGCTCCGGTTCTCTTCGTTAAGAAAAAGGATGAAACCTTAAGAATGTGTATAGATTACCGGGAGCTTAATCTGATGACTGTAAAGAATAAGTATCCTTTGCCCCATATTGAGGATGTATTTGACATGTTACAAGGTTCGGGGGTATATTCGAAATTGGACTTGAGATAAGGATACTACCAATTAAAGATCCGGGAAGAGGACATTCCGAAGATGGGATTTAACACCCGGTATGGACACTATGAGTTCGTAGTGATGCCTTTTGGATTAACTAATGCTCCGGCTGCTTTTATGGATATGATGCATCGGATTTTCCGGCCCTATTTGGATAAGTTTGTAGTGATATTCATCGATGATATTCTGGTTTATTCGAGAACTCCGGAAGAACATGCCAGGCATCTCAGAATTGTGTTGGAGACCTTAAGGGAACATCGGTTGTATGCTAAGTTTAGCAAATGCGAGTTCTGGATTGATCGGGTAGCATTTTTGGGCCATATTATTTCAAGGAAAGGTTTGGAAGTAGATCCTTCTAAGATTGAGACGGTTATTCATTGGCAAAGCCCGAAAAATGCTTCTGAAGTGAGGAGTTTCTTGGGTTTGGCGGGCTACTATCGAAGATTCGTACAGGATTTCTTAAAGATTGCGGCTCCTTTAACCCGATTGACTAAGAAGGCGGTTAAGTTTGAGTGGGACGAGGCATGCGAGGCTAGCTTTCAACTTTTAAAGGAAAAGTTGATCACCGCTCCTATATTAGCGCTTCCTGAAGGTACAGAAGGATATACAGTTTATACGGACGCCTCAAAGGAAGGTTTAGGATGTGTGTTGATGCAGAATGGAAGGGTAATTGCCTATGCCTCAAGGAAATTAAAGGAACATGAGCAGAATTATCCCACTCACGATTTGGAATTAGCGGCTGTGATCTTTGCTTTGGGTAAGTGGAGACACTATATTTATGGAATTTCGTTCGAGGTCTTTTCTGATCACAAGAGTCTCCAATACTTATTCTCACAAAAGGAATTGAATAAGAGACAACGGCGTTGGATGGAACTTTTGGCGGATTATGAGTGTACAATCCGATACCATCCCGGCAAAGCCAATTTGGTCGCGGATGCGCTTAGTAGAACAACTAGCGTGTCCAATGTGAAAGTGGAAATTGGGGATGAGAATGAGATGTTCAAGCTAAGGGCTAGTATTCGGAATATTACGGTTCAACCAGATCTTAGACAGAGATTATTTGATGCTCAGAGGACTGATCCCAAGGTTCAGAAATTAGCTGAGAAAGCTCGAGCTGATTCAGAGTGTCCGTTTGGGTTTGATGATACGGGACTTCTAAGATTCAAGAACCGAATTGTTGTGCCGGAAGAGTTAAAAAGGATTATTCTTGAGGAAGCCCATCGGTCAGTGTATTCTACACATCCTGGAGGGAACAAAATGTACAAGGATCTAAAACAATTCTACTGGTGGAATGGTTTGAAATGGGATGTTATCAACTTCGTGAAACATTGTATGACCTGTCAAGTGGTAAAGGCAGAACATCAAAAGCCATTGGGGCTACTTCAACCATTGCCTATTCCAGAGTGGAAATGGGAACAAATAGCTATGGATTTTGTTTCGGGGTTACCAAGAGTGAGAGGAGGTTTCGATGGAATTTGGGTTATCGTTGACAGGTTAACGAAATCAGCTCATTTCCTTGCTATCAGAATGTCCGTTAAAGTGAGTAAATTGGCTAAGAGATATAATGATGAGATTGTCAGGCTCCATGGAGTACCTGTTAGCATTGTCTCGGATCGGGATCCAAGATTTACTTCACGGCTATGGCAAGAATTACAGAAATGTTTGGGAACAAGGCTTCAATTCAGCACAGCTTTCCATCCTCAGACTGACGGACAATCAGAGAGATTGATTAAGTATCTGGAGGACATGTTGAGAGCATGTGCATTGGACTTTCAAAGCTCGTGGAATGAACAGTTGCCGTTAATCGAGTTTTCTTACAATAATAGCTATTAAGCCTCGATTGAGATGGCCCCTTATGAAGCTCTTTATGGACGTAAATGTCGATCTCCGTTGTTCTTTGATTTGGAGGAATGGAATTGGACCAAGCAAGAAGGAGTTAAACGAGGGGAAAAGAAGGAAAAACCCTCTAAGATGGTACAAGAGGCTATTGACAAGGTCCAGATAATTAGACAACGGATGAAGGCCGCCCAGGATCGACAAAAGAGTTATGCCGACCTTCGGAGAAAGAACCTTGAATTTGAGGTTGGTGATAGAGTTTTCTTAAAGGCATCTCCACGAAAAGGGTTCTCAAGGATTGGACGAGGAGGAAAATTAAACCCTCGGTATATGGGACCGTATGAGATTCTAGAGAAAGTTGGGGATACGGCCTATCGATTGGACTTGCCTCCGAGTTTGACTGGAATTCACAACGTATTTCATGTTTCACAGCTCCAAAAATATTATCGAGACGAGTCCGAGGTTCTACCAGTTGAAGAAGTGGAGTTAGAACCGGATCTTACCTTCGTTCAAAAGCCGATTAAGATATTGGATCGAAAATTTTAGGAACTTCGAAATCGGCGTATTCCACTAGTCAAGGTTCTTTGGAGAAGTGATAAAACCGAAGAGGCTACGTGGGAGACGGAGGAAAAGATGAGAAAATTTCACCCCGAATTATTTCCGAGTGAGCAATGAATCCAAGGACGGATTCTTTTAAGGGGGAGAGATTGTAACGCCCCGAATTTTCAGATGCAAAGGTACGACTTATGTGTTTACCAATTTACGCGAATTAATTGTTTTTACGTGTTTTATATTTAATTTTATTATAAATTGTTATTATTTTATTTTATTATATTTTATTTTAATTTAATATTATTTTAGAATATTTTGTTAATTTACATATATATATATATATATTTCTTTTATTATTATTAATTTAATGATTAATGCTAATTAAGTGTTATGTTAACTAATCATGCTTTAATTAATTAATCACATGACCTTAATTTATGTTTATAATTTAATTTGATTTATTGATTTAATTTTTATTATGCATGAATTTTAATGAAATGTGCATGAATTGCATGAATATGTGCATAGTCGTTTCAATTGTGCATCGTTCTTATATGAAATGATATCGAAATGCCGTAAAATTGTAGTATGTCGTAAATATGTGTATTATGAACATGCCTATATGCTCGGTTTATGTTTTCGAACTTGATTGATATGTTAGCGAATTTAATTTGATTCGTGGAACCAAATCGGGGGCTAATGAGCAATTAGCGCACCCTTGGTTACGTACGTGATTCCTTGAGTTCGGGAACTCGGATTCGAGTTCTGTCAACTTTGTTAAACTCATATCGAAGATTCAATTTTAATAAACTAAGCCATATAATTTTCCGAAATCATTTGAACATCCGAAATCCAACAGAAAAACGAAACGGCATCAAAATGACAACCTTTCACTATATTGGCCATAACTTGATCAAAACTTAACCAAATTAACTATTGTTGGTGGCCTTTTAACCCTAGTTCAACCCTCTATCAGCCCTTACCTGCCTCATCTCGATCTAACCCTAACACAAACCAAAAACTTCAGCCAAAGCTTCTGCACCGCAGTTTTCCCGTAAGTGTGCAAATCCTTGAGGTTTTGGAGCTCAAATCTCAATCAACCTTCATCCAATCATCAAGGTGAGTTAGGATTATGTTGTACATGCATCTCTGGTTATTTTCATCCTTTCATCACTAATTTTGATGCAGATTTCATGGGATTTTGAACTTGTGAAGGAACAGTTAGGTTTTGAAGCATTTGGATGATTTCTTGAATTCTCTTGATGTATGACTTGCTTTGATGATATATATATGCTCCTTTTACTTCATTTATGACTGAGTATGTTGGTATTTGTTGGTGGTTATGGATCGGTTGAGATATCATAAATGAAATGAATATGTATTGCTTAAACTTCATACTGGATTTTGCCCTTCTCCACGTATCGATCTGCTGCCAGTTTTTGGGAGCTATTTTGATGTCAAATGATGCTTATTTCCATCTCAATTTCAGCTGTTTTGATAGTTGTTTGTGCACATATTAGCCTGCCCTGTCTTCGTTCATTCATGCCCTATTTTTCACGCATGAACTGTCGCCCTTTTCCTTCTCAGTTTTGCTGCATGTTTTGGGGTTAATTCCAGGCTTGGTTGCTGTGTGTTTATAGTCCTTTATCACCTTAATTGTTAGCTTGATTTGGTTGCAGAGTTTGAGCATGTTTTTGGCCTAGATACACTCCCCTTTTTCTTCCCTATTTTTCGTTCTTGGTTGCCGCCTGCTGTTACTGCTTCTGTAACCTCTCCCCGTGCGGGGAGAGTTTTCTCTTGGAGAGTACCCGGCCGGGTACTCTTGTTGCAGCCTGCAGAAACCTTCTGTAACCCTTACCTGGCCGGGGAGATTTTTGAAGGTTTGGCTACCCGGGCGGGTAGCTACTGCGGCAGCTTCTTCTTCTTCTTCTTCTTCTTCTTCTTCTTCTTCTTCTTCTTCTTCTGCTGCTGCTACTGCTGTTCTTTTCTTCTTCTTTTCTTTCTTTTGTTGCAGCTTCATTCTTTCCTTTCTCCTCTTTTCTTCTTTCCTTTATTTGTTGCTGCGTGAGATTTGTGCAGCTGTGGTTGAGAGCTTGATGTGCAGCTGCTGTTCTTTTATTGCAGGAGTGTGCGTGAGTGGTGCAATTGGTGTAGTAGAAAGTGGCATGCATGGATTCTGTGTGTGTGTGGGTGTGTTTGCTGTGCATGCATGGCTGTGTGTGTGTGAATATATATATATATGTATTTAGTAGTTGTGTGTGCATGCATGTAATGTACTAATGTGTGTGTTAGTATTATAAATATATATGTGCATGCATGGAGTATGTGTGTACGTATAAATATGTATATATATATATATATATATATATATATATATATATATATAAATTATATATTTTAAATATTATTTGATATAATTCAATTTTAGAAATTAATTGATAACTATTTCGCATATTTAATTTACCGATTATTGATTGAACGTTTTATTTATTCTATTTCTAATTGAAAATATGAATATTACGTGTTATGAACATTAAATGAATTCTTGGATTAAATTGATATGAATTATGAATTCATGAATTTGATTGAAATGAATGAACGAATAGTTTGATTATGTGCTTTAAATTCCTTAATAGTGCACATGAACATTTTCATGATATAATATGACCTTTTATGCATTCATGTCATATTCACTTCATTGCCGAGCGTCATATATGGTCATTGAGTCTCACACCTTTTCTTTTGCACAGATTCGGGTTTGGTCGGAGACGAGGGTGAGCATTGAGACGCTTGTGCCTTTCTTTTGCTTGTGAAGGTGGGTTTTTCTTCTAATAGTTAAATCGACCTGATATATCCCTTCTGTGAAAGGTTTTAAGCCAAAATAGTGTATTTATATATATCGAGTCATTTCGGGTAAATGATTTCAAACGTATGACCCTTTTTATTTATGAAACCCTACCTTATGTTTTTGGTGAGACATGATTATGATTGCATGGGCCCCAGGACTTAGTACATGTGGCTAACCGAGGAAGTAAGGGCTGACGGGGATCCCATGTACTAGTCCCAACCAAACTACGGCGAAACGGACCTCGTTAAGGAGTTTTTGACGAGGAAATGCTAACCGGGCTTTGAGAACTCATGAACCTCATAGCCACATTGATATGATTAGGTGGTCGGGCTTTGCAAACCCGTCCACCACCCGGAGGAAGAAGGTGTATATGAATGATTATGATCATGATATGTATGAGCACAAAAGATATGTATGATAATGAATGAATAATTGATTATGATTACACGAGGTGTAGGTTGGAGATTGTGCACGCCCACTCGCTGGGCCATAAACCCTTATGAATAATTATGAATGAATATGAACGTCGTAATCCCGTTGATGTTGTCTTTCGTTTTAACCACTTGGGAAATTCTTATCAAACTTCACACGGGATTAGGGCTTGCATGTATGTGCTTAACTTCTGCAATATTATATCTTATGCCCCGTTTTATACCCACCAGTCTCTTTTAGATTGAACCCGGTTTGTTTTCAGTTGTTTTGTGCAGGTATAGGAGTGCTAGGCGGGAATACATTTCGTCTAGGTCTTGCATTTAACGTCTGGAGCGTTATGATTTTGTAGGCCGTGAGTGCCGTTGAATACTTGAATGATTTTGTATATCCATTTTGGAGCTTGGTGGCTCATTGTATATATTATATGTTGTTCTTGCTTCCGCGTTTCATTATAACTCTGATTTTATATTCTCTTGAGTTGAATGGTTTAATGTAACGCCCCGGCTTTTCGTTTAAACTAATGTGTCGTATTTGTTTATAAATTGCGCAATTAAATTAGCTAGCTATGTGATTAATTGTTTATAAGTGTTTCGTATTTAATTTTATTATTTAATTTTATTATAAATTATTAATCAATTATGCATTAATCAATTGCATTAATTTATTCAAATCCATTGACCTTGGATCATAATTAAAATGGAATTTAAACTTTAGTTTTAAATTGTAATGCATGAATTTATTAAGGATATACGCATGCTTGTTTATTGGTGCTACGTTCTCATATGAAATGATTTCGGAATGTTATGGAAATTTAGTACGTCGTAAATATATGTGTTATGAACATGTCTATATGCTCGGTTTATGTTTTCGAATTTATTTGAAGTGTTAACGAATTTAATTTGATTCGTGGAACCAAATCGGGGGCTAATGAGCAATTATCGCACCCTTGGTTCCGCACATGATATTTTGAGCTCGGGAATTTGGATTAGAATTCCGACACCTCCGTTACCTTCGTATCGACGATTCGGAGACAATGGAATAAGCCTCATACCTTTTTGAGATCATTAAGACCTCCGAATTCCAACCGTAACGAACAACTCGTGCAAGAATTACCCTTTTGTTGACTAGTCTTCATGGTGGGACCCTTTTTACTCAACCTAACCTAACCAAAGCTTAACCATGACTTATGTACCTTGAGTTAAGCCCTTTATTCCCCCTTTTAGCAGCAAAAACCGAACCAAACCTCCCTTATTGCTGCTACAACTGATCGAGAAAGAGGGAGAGAAGAAAGAAGAAGAAAACTTTGCCCTTTTGTGGTTTTTGAGCTCAAACCACCACCTTTCTCTTCCAAATCTTCAAGGTAAGCATATTTTTGTATTCTCTACTCATTTATACATGTTTTAATCCATTTATTTCTTGTTTTGATTCAGATTTGATAAGGGTTTCATTTAGAACATGTTTAGGGTTTTGAGGGATTCTTGCCTTCTTGGAGTAGCTTAGGTTTGGGGCCGATTTCTTGCACGAAACTTGGTTATATGAACTTGTTTCTCTTCCCTTTTGATACCCAAGCCATGATAGATGACTTATGGATGATTTCTCTTTAGAACCCTTGGATGAAATGAGAGTTTTTGAGCATGAGACTTGAGGTTGGATCCCCTCCCCTGTTTTTCGAACTGCTGCTGCACCTTTTGCCTTGTTGCTTGATTTCGTGCTTGAAAACTGATATTATGAGCTTCTTTCTTGGCCTATTTGTTTCCTAACTGATAGTATAAGATGTTAGGACGATTTTCTCTTTAGCCCCTTTGATGAAATTATGAGATATAGAGCTCTAAACTTAAAGATCAAACTACCTCCCCTGTTTCGGGACTGCTGTGTCAAATCATGGTTTGTTGCTTGATCAAATGACCTTCTTTTCGTGTGAATTTGCATGGATATGATGTACACTCATTTCTCTATATGTTAGCATTCATGTTGCAAGCTTTTGGACCCATTTTAAACCCCAAAACAGAAACACATGACCTGTTCTTATGCATGATCCATGACAGACGCGCTACTGTTGTGTGTTGTGACTTGTCGGTCATTCTAATGTGTTTCAATTCGTGCCATTTTGTATATATATGATTTATATTAGTTGATTAGTATGTTAGCATGCTTTACCTAAGGTTTTAGATTCAAATTCAACCCCTAAGTACTTGATCATGGCATGATTGAACAATTGAGCTCTTATGTGCGGTTTTGGCGCCCCAGATTTTCTGTATGATTTTGGTGCTCTTAACGTGTGATTTGGACTTTGCACTCTAAATGAAAAATGTTCCTAACATGCTAAATATATTGTATATCAAGTTTCATAAGATTTGGAGTTGATTTGGTATGTTTTTGGGGACTGATTTTGTATAGGGTTTGTTTGCCGGTAAGCTTTGGTTGCATTTTTTAGTCTGTACCGTGACACCCCCGTGTCTCATTTGCCTTGTATTGTGTGACACCCCCGTGTCACACCCTTTTTGCAGTTCTGTACTGAGACACCCCCGTGTCTCAGTCTAGTTTATTTGAGGGACACGGGCGTGTCCCTCCCCCTGCGCATTTCTTGTCTTTTCCTTTCCGGTTTGTGATTGTTTCACCTTTTTAATGCCTTTATCTTCAATTATGTTGAACTATGAACTTGTTTTTCTATGTGATAGGAGTATTGTGGTTTAATTTCATAACTTTTGGATGAGCTTTAGGCATGCTTTTGGTGAATTGCTCTGACGTGGCTTGAACGTTTCTATATGAAATGTTAAGTACCTTCTTGTATTCTTTTGATGTCTTAAGTGATACTCTTTGCCCTTTTTATTTATTATACTCAATGTAAGCATGTTGAAAGGTATAATGTGGCTATGGTTTTAAAGATATTGCCATGAATTTCGATAGATATGAAAAGATTGAACTTGAATGAATATGAATGGCTCGTCTATAGGATTTAAAGACGTTAATAGTGCACATGAACATGTTCATTACATAACATTATTTCTTATGCACTTATATCATGTTCATTGCATGCCGTGCGTCATAATTGGTTCATTTAAAGTCTTGAGTCTCACGAACACGTTACGTTGTCTTTTGTACAGCTTATCTCCAGGGTGGAGAGATCTTGATCTTTCAGGCACTCGGTTACCCGTATCCTTGTATCGTCATGTTTCAGGTGACGGTGTTTTCGTTCTAGTTATGTATAAAACCCTACAACCGTATGTGACAAGCTTTGGCCAAAAACCTAATATAGTTATATATGGTTTTCAAATGAAACGTACCGAGTAATTATTGATCGAGTAAACCATTTTCAAATGATTTATGAATTATGTTATGTTTCTTATGAATTGATATGTTTTGGCGAGACATGATTATGATTACACGGGCCCAGGGACTTAGTACATGTGGCTATCCGGGGAGGCATGGGCTGACGGTGATCCCATGTGCTAGTTCCACTATATTATGGCGAAACGGACTTCGTCAAGGAGTTTTTGACGGGGAAACGCTAACCGGGCTTTGAGGCCTCATGAACCTCATAGCCGTATTGATATGATTATGTGGTCGGGCCTTGCAAACCCGTCCACCACCGGAGGAAGAAGGTTGGAACTTGTTTTATAAATATGATTTTGTTATGTTATGATTGTTATGCACCGTGCGGGAAGGCCGAGACACGGATCGCCCAAACGACTATGATTTGTGTGTATTATAATATACTGCATGATCACATACTCAATGTATTAATGATAATTGTCGTACACGGCCGGAGTTCGTTGGAGATGATGCACGCTCACTCGCCGAGCCTTTATGTTTATGTCTAAACTATGAACCTAATGAATTTAATATGAATTAGTCGTAAAGTTCGAGCATTGTTTATTTATTTTCTTGCCCTTCGTGGGAACTAACTTCCAATAAAACCTTTGCTCGGGATTTATGACTTGCATGCGCATGTTTCTTATATATATATGTATCGGTCCTGCTCACTCAGTCATCTAGAGACTGACCCTCTCCCTCCCCAACACTTTAGTGTGCAGGTTTGGCTTTGGAGTTTCGAGCTAGGCGGAGTTATGTTGAGTTTGAGTCGGTCAAGTTAAGTTAGAAGCGTCTCTGCATTCACCTTATGTATTTAATTTGTAAATGATTCGACCTTGTAAGTTCATGGAGATGAATCTTGTATAATTGCTATTGAATTGTTTTGTTGGGCTGTGTTTATGAGTTCAAAAGAGGCCTGAAGAGCCCAAGTCTGCTTATGGTTTGTGTGTTTGAATTTGAGTTTTCCGATGCATTATAGTTTGTTGATTGGTTGCTGTGCAGGGTCTAAGTTCCGCCTAGCTTAGGAGGGTTTTCTGTTTGTCTCCCGTTCGCAATGGTTTGATACGGGTGTGGATTTACCATTTCGTTACTCGTGTTGAGCCATAGTGCGGGGGATGTGGTGCCTCACGTGCGGGGTGCTACATTTAAGGGTTAGTCCCACCTAGCATAGCGTATGTGTTGTGTCCCCGTTCGCCGTGGATTTGGCACGTGTATGGACTTCCATTTCATATACGGGTCGGGTCTCGGTGCGGGGGATGTGGTACCTTATGCTCGGGTGCTACAACTAACATGCTCAGCTATGAAATGATCTCAAATATGCAATGAAACAACTCCAAAACATCATGCAAACCTGCTCTCCAAGTGTTGAAACGTGAGATGAAGGTATGGATGATCATTTTATGATATATCTTCAAAATTTCATTAATGGTAACTCATGATTGCTTCAACTACCATGTAATACATCACCATAAATACCCAAAAGGAATCAAGACCATCATATTCATGCTTGGAATCAACCAAATTCCTCAAGAAATGGAGGAGATCAACATACTTCATCAAAACCTAACTATTTCTTCATTTCAGCCAAAAACCCAAGAAAACATGCTCAAAATTGGGGATGAATGGATCAAAATGACTAATGATAAATGTATAATACAACCCTAAGCTTACCTTGTGGATTGGATGAGGTTTGGAGGAGATTTGAGCTTAAATCTTCAAGGTTGACAAGAGCTACGGGAAAACTGGAAAGCAGGGGATGTTTGGCTGAATTTCTCCAAGTGATGAAGGTTCATTCGGTTAGAGTGAGTAAGAGCAGGTTAGGTGGTTGAGTTAGGGGTCGAAGGGCTTAAACCATGGTTAATTTGGTCGAGGTTTGAATGAGTTATGGCTCTTTTAGTAAAATGTGGCAGTTTTGGCTAACATAGCATGTTTCGGTTGAATTTCGGAGGTTCAAATAACTTTGAAAATATATAAGGCTAAGTTCATCAAACTCGAGTTTTCGATACAAGTTCAACGAAGTTGACAAAACTCGAATCCGAGTTTCCTAGCTCAAGATATCAAATAAGGAACCAATGGTACGCTAATTGCTCGTTAGCCCCCGTTTTGGATTCCAAAATCAAAATAAATTCCAAAACTCAATCAAACGAATCCGAAAATATGAAGGGAGCATATAACCATATTCATAACACCTATAAGTCCAACATATTAAATTTCCACGAAGTTTTGAATTCAAATCATAAAGAAACGACACGCAACTTGTCTCGTAAATGCATTGCGTTCAAGAATTCATATAATTTCAAAATCCAAATAAAATTTAAGAATCCATTTTAAATATTTATTAAAAATATAAAGAATTACATATTATTAAAGATTAATTAAAATATAATTAGTAATTATCATAAATGAGTAATTAGGCAATTAAATAATTTAAACGCGTAATTAAGGAGCACACAAGTTATTCATACACAAGTGGTTCAAGTAATAGTATTCATTCTAATTCAAATATTGCATATATTTTAATTAATCACATATTTAACAATTAAATAATGAAATATAAATATAGAAAACACTTATAGCGAATTAATTCGCGCAAATTAGTAAACACAAACGTCATATTAGAATACGGAAAAGTTGGGGCGTTACATAAGTCGGGATACTTTAAGTTTGGAATAAGGTTGGGTATTGACTACGAAGAACTTTATAGGCCGACCAATTTTGGATTCTTGAAGACAACAAGTAGAATGACCGAATGATGAGATAATCAAGAGAGATTATGGGGAGTCAAGACAATCGAATTGACATTCAAGTTTAGTATTCGGATCGGAAGAGAAGAAATAGGATTAAATAATCGTGGAAGATGAGCTCATTCACTCTTACGAACTCACAAAGGATGGAGCAAGGTAACTCCGATTAAGGTAACTACCATGAAGAAGACTTTGACAAATTGGAATCAAATTTGGGGAAATCTCAAGAGACCGGGTTCATGGATATAGAGGAATCGGGGTTTAAGTAATATCTTTGGATCTTGAGGTCGCACAAGAGATACAAGGGAGTGAAGGAAATTTGGAATTGGCTTTAGAGGAGATTTGGATAAATTGGAGTCGAAGTTTGGGAAGACTTAAGAGACCACTCACTTTTTTTGGTTTATAAAGAGGTCAAGCGAGGTACTTAACTACAGGAGACGAAGTTTTCGACTATAGGGATTCTCCAAGGATTAGAACCAGGAGGTTCCATTCGAAATAACAACTATGGTGAAGAGTTAGACAGATAAGAAGCCGGTTCTAGGGAAGAATTGAGGGAACCAAGTCACTCGGATATCGAAGAATTTTGGAGCAAGTGACAACCCGGGATCATGTGAAGACACAACTTGATGCAAGAAAAATTAAAGGAATTCGAAAGTTATTGGATCGCTCAAGGGATTTTAGGAAGTAACGGGAACTCGGAAATCGGTAGGTTGGAAGAGTTAAAGTGTCAAGAGATTTGGGTACGGATGGGTTGGAACGAAATAACAAATTCAAACTTTGGAACTTGTGGGTAGATGCTAGGAAATTGAGGAAGCTTGGAAGACCGTGGGTAAGCAAGAGGTAATCAACAAATTCGAGAACAAAGGACAAAGTGTCAATCTAAAGCTTACCTCTACGGGGAAAGGTACTTGCATTCATAGAACGTGCATCATTCATTTCTTTAAATTATTTAATTTCCTTTTTATATGTGTGTTTAATTGATTTAATTGCTTAAATATGTGGCATACCTTAATTGTTGGAGATGTGCGACATGCATCGAGCATTCTTACCCAATATGCATAGCTTGGTGTTTGGTTGATAGGAAATTTTATCCACCTCGTTCTTCAAGTATTGTTTTGATTGAATCGTGTTAAATCAAGAAAAAGAAGAAATTGAGGTTGCAGACTTTGGATAATAATGGAATTATGATTGCGAAGAATTGTGGGTAGTGAAGAGCTTGATGTCCATTCGGCCCTGGGTTAGAGACTATTAGAACTGGAGAGGAAAGTCCAGGCGGGGCCACATCGGGTGTTGAAGAGAGGATGTCCATTCGGCCCTAGAGTGATGGCTGACTGTCTTCCTACGGGCTACAAGACGTTAGGCCTCCCCTAATAAGACGGAACCATGGATCCTCAACACTACCTTACCCGCTTCGAGAACCTAGCTCTCCTATACGAGTATACGGATGGAGTCAAATGTAGAGTATTCTTGACAACACTCATACATACTGCGCAGGAATAGTCGAGCCACCTACCTCAAGGATCCATACACTCGTTCAATGAGTTCTCGGCCTTATTTCTCCATCAGTTTGCCAGCAACAAGCAGCAACCAAGGGGAAACGGAGCATTATTCACTGTCAAACAACGAGAAAATGAGCCCTTGAGGAGCAACATAGCGCGATTCACCTCAGCCTGCTTAGATGTGCCGATGGCCACCTCGAAAGTTCGGGCTAGCACCTTCGACCAAGGGCTTCAATGGGGAGAATTTCATAGATCACTAGCTAGAGATCCCGTGTGGAGTTGGGATAAACTCTTAGCGCGTGCCGAGAAAGAGGTGAATACGGAGGAAGCCGAGATGAACAAGTACATGGAGACCCACGAGAGACGGAGGGAACAAAGGGAGGATGGTCGTATCCAGGGACCCTCCAAACAAGCCAGAGGTACTGAGACGCGCGAGAGGCCTTTGACACTAGGGCCACGATTTGTTCAGTATACCACATTGCGCACCACACCCTCACAAACTCTGATGCAAATACAAAATACAGGATTAGTCAATTGGCCTAAGAGGTCAGAGAGTGGCCCTCGCAAAGAGCCATCAGAATGATTCTGCCATTTCCACAATGAATTCAGGCACGACACGGATGAATGATGCCAGCTTAGGTATGAGATTGAAAGGTTGATACAAGCGGGATATCTCTAGGAGCTGATATGTAGGGACCGAGCGAAAGGTTGGGAAATGTTCCCGAGGAGAAAAGCCGGAGCGGTTGGAAGGGGCTCCACCTGGAGAAGACCACCAGGAAGAGGCTAGCCCTGGCGGGAACCAGCCCCGAGGGATCAACCTAGGTGGAACGCACCCAGGAAGGATAGCACCACCCCACGGGTCCCTAAAATAGAGCCAGAGCAACCCGAGAGTTCCACCCGAGCCGAGAACCACGCAAGCAAAGCGGTGATAAAGATGATTTTCAGGAGACTAACCGACAGCGACTCCCATAGGGCTAGTAGGGCCCATACCAGGGATGCGACCGTCACAGAGCTGGCTGGTTTTGATGTCATGAAACTGGAAGGAGGCGAAAACCTTCCTGCTATGCAATTCGGTCCTACTGATATGACGGGGTTGTGTGCCCCTCATAGCGATGCTTTAGTCATTAGGGCTAGCATAGTATGTTATGATGTGGAACGAATTTTCGTTGACAACGGAAGCTCGGTAGACATGTTGTATCTCGATGCATACCAATAGATGGACCTAGGAGACGTGAAGATGGAGCCGGTCGAGACATCATTGTTTGGCTTCGCATGGAAAACAGTGCACCCCATGGGGATTGTTACTCTACCCTTAAAAATGGGGACCCCTCCCTTGACAAAGACAAAGATGGTATGATTCTTGGTGGTGAACATGCATTCAGCCTATAACGCGATTTTAGGATCCACCTTCCCATTTCAACATTTCATATGAAGGTTAAGTTTCCTGTAGCTAATGGTGTAGGTGAAGTAGCAACGGACCAGCACACAGGCAGGAATTGCTATGTCAAGACTGTCCAGCTGAGAGATAGGCAGGATGCTCAACAAAAAGGCCAAAAGAGGAATATGAATGAGAAGGGCAAAAAGGTGATGGAATGTGATGAAGAGGGAAATGAGAAGAAGACCTACCCAAGGATACAACCTGTAGAAGAATTGATGACGGTGGAATTAGTCTCCGGCGACTTTGCCAGGATCGCTAGCATAGGATCGCAATTGGATGCACGACAGAAGGAAGGATTAACAGAATGGCTCAGGAAAAATATGGATGTCTTTGCATGGTCATCCAAAGACTTGGAAGGGATTAAGCCATTGGTAGCAGTCCATAGATTAAGCGTGGATAAATCTGTTCGTCCTGTCAATCAAAAGAAGAGAGCACACGGGGCGGATCGGGATAGATACAAGACGAGGTGGACAAGTTGTTGGAAGTCAGACACATCGAGGAAATTCAATACCCGGAGTGGCTATCCAATGTTATCTTGGTGCCGAAAAAGATGGGTAAGTGGAGGATGTGCGTGGATTTTAGGAATCTTGCCCAAAAGACTTCTACCCGTTATCGAACATCGATCAACTCTTGGATTCAACTTCGGGATACGAGCTTCTAAGCATGATGGATGCTTATCAGGGATATAATCAAATTCCTCTACCACCAAAAGACCAAAAGCGGGTAGCTTTCATCACGGCAGGAAGAACGTATTGCTATGTGGTGATGCCCTTCGGGCTAAAAAACGCGGGAGCTATCTATCAGCAGTTAGTAGATCGGATGTTCAATGATCAAATAGGGCACAACATTGAAGTTTATGTAGATGACATGTTGGTGAAGAGTAGGAACACTACTGACCACAAAGCTGATCTGGAGGAAGCGTTCCAGGTACTCCATAAGTACAACATGAAACTGAACTCGGAGAAATGCTCTTTTGGAGTAAAGGGAGGGAATAGGTTTCATCGTAACGGAGAGAGGAATCGAAGCCAACCCTACTAAGATCAAAGCCATACAAGAAATGAAGGCTCCTACTACGCTGCATGAAGTGCAGTGTTTAATGGGGAAGAATAGCCGCCCTAAGTCGGTTCATATCAAAGCTGGCCGAGAGAAGCTTACCCTTCTTTCGAACCTTAAGGAAAGCCATTCGTTTTGAGTGGACTGACGAGTGCCAAAAGGCCTTTAAGGAGCTGAAGCGATACTTGTTGGACATCCCGTTGCTAGTAAAATAGATACCAGGAGAGCCGTTATATCTATACCTATCGGTCACCAGCCAGGCAGTAAGCGCGGTCCTGATTAGGGAGGAAAAAAGAGCGTAAAAGCCGATCTATTATGTGAGCAAGGTCCTTCAAGGGGCAGAACAGAGATACTCGGAGATGGAAAAATTAGTATTGGCATTGGTTATTTCAGCCCGGCGTTTGCAGCCCTACTTTTTTTATCACAACCACCCGATGAAACAAATATTGGGAAAGCCCGAGGCATCAGGAAGGCTTGTTAAGTAGGCGATGGAGCTTGGAGAATTTGATATTTCGTATTCTCCAAGGACGAAAGTCAAGGCATAAGCATTGGCGGATTTTATTTCGGAAATGACAGACCAGCTAAGCCTGCGGGGCGGCCCTGGCTATTGCACTAAGATGGTTCTGCCATCTGCACGGGGAAGTGGAGCAGGAGTGGTCCACCGTCTATTTCAACTTCAAGGCCTCTAACAACGAGGCTGAATACGAGACGCTCATCACGGGAATCAGGCTTGCCATAGAAGCCGGGGCAAAAAGCTTGTTAGTGTATTCAGATTCGCAATTGGTGGTGTGCCAAGTAGGGGGTCAATATGAAGCCAAAGAGGAGCGGATGATAGAATACCTGAAAACCATCAAAGAAATCCGTAAAGAGTTATCTTCATTCGAGTTACAACAAATACCACGAAAGGAGAACTCCAAGGCGTCACTTGGCCAAGTTAGCAAGCTCTTTTGAAGACTTCCACTCCCGAAGAATCATAGTTTTGACGCTTGAGAGATCCGGCAATGAGCAGGAGGAGTTGCCGATTCAGGGCCCCCCTGACTGGAGACAGGATGTGCTGGACTACCTAGCAGGAGATGCACCACCTGCTGACAGCAGTGAAGCAGCACGTCCAAGCAGTGCGTTTTGTGATGATCGAAGGCACCCTATACAAAAAGTCGCTATCCAGGCCATTACTAACATGTCTCTCTAAAGATGAGAGCGAGTATGTCATCTGAGAAACCAATGAGGGAAGCTGTGGAAACCATTTAGGATAGAGTATACTGGCGTGGAAGATACTGAGAGCAAGGTACTTCTGGCCGACGATCAAGGCTGACACCAAAAGCTTCATTTTAAAATACGAAAGATGTCAAAAGCACGCCCCCTTAGTACATCAACCTAGAGAACCCCTCCTGGTGATGTATGCACCTTGCCCGTTTGATAAGTGGGGTGTTGATATTTTAGGTCCGCTTTCCCCGAGGAAAGGGCAAACGAGGTTCATGATCGTAGCTGTCGACTATTTTAGCAAATGGGTGGAAGCCGAGGCTTTAGTGAAGATTACAGAGACCGAAGTGATAAAGTTTCTAAGGAGGAACATAGTGTGCTGCTTCGGGATACCCCGCGAGTTATTGTCCGACAAGGGTCGGCAGTTTCAAGGGGTATGACTGTGATCATAGTGCGAGAGCTTAGACGTTCGACAATGTTTCTCAGGTGTATGCTATCCTCAAGCGAACGGTCAATTAATGGTGATGAACAGGATTATCTTACACTGACTACAGACTAGGATGGAACGTGCTCGTGGAAAGTGGGTGGAGGAGCTCGACACGGTTCTGTGGGGTCATCGCACCACACCGAACGGGACTACGGGAGAGACTCCCTTTAGTCTCGTATATAGAGCCATGACGGTAATTCCAGCTGAAGTAGGCATGACATCGCACCGAATAACCACTTATGATATGGTGCAGAATGATGCACTAATGAGGGAAAATCTGGATACTATTGAAGAAACAAGGGATTGGGCTTTCATCCGTATGGCGTAATACAAGAGCAGAATGACAAGCGTGTACAATCGAAATGTAGCACCCATCACAGTGGGCCACCACATCCCCCGCACCAAAGTCCAATCCACATACGAAATGGAAAGTCCGTAAATGAACTAAGCAGTGGCGAACGGGAGACTGACAGACTCACACCTAAGCTAGGCAGAACGTAGACCCCGAACAAACAAAATCCAAGCAGCAAGAAAGCGGAAGCGGAAAATAAGCCATACAAAATTCAAACATACAAAAGCAAGTGACGGGTTCAACTATCCCTAGAAGCCTGTCCCGACAAATCCCATATTAAAACATAACTTAATTCAAACTTCAACATTTATATATATATATTATACAAAAGTGGTAATTACAGAAATGCAAATGCAAGACAACCTTAAATAAAACAACAAACTTGACTCGAAAGACTCCAAGATTGACTCACTCCGCCTAGCACGAACTCCAAGCTGAACCTACAAACTGAAAACATGAAGAGGGAGGGGTCAGTCTTAACTTGACTGAGTGAGGGGTTAACACACGCACCTTATATCTATATAGAGCAAAGCACGTTCAAAAATCAATATTCATGAACTCAGGGATAGTTTTTGCATGCCAAATTATTTTCCAAGTGATATATACGTATAGGGTTTACTTAAGAAAACAAACAGGACCAACTTATCTTGTACTTAGATTATATATATTTATAACATAGCTTACCCAACATTTCTTATAAATTCTTAACATATTCAGAACTTATCTTAACTTACTAAATCATTCCAAATTTTAACTTAATTTAGAATCTATCCCCGTTTCATGAACCTTAACATAACAAACATAACAGAGTCCTCGGAAGGTATGAACTCACACTCATCCAACTCGTCAGAACATAACGAAACAGAATTAAAACAGAAAACTTACAGACATAACATATCAGACCATCCTCAACTCCGGGTGATGGAAGAGTGTGTACGCCCTAGCCATCCATTCAAACGAGAGGAGCGCAAGCACTCAAACCCTCAGGATTCCTTCCCCCACCAAACCTCCTGGTGAGTTCAGGGGTGAACCTCTTCAGATAGATGGAGACTATGACTAGGCCGAGCCCGACGGCCCGATGCCATATCGGGACTCCTAACCTATAGTCTCCGGGGCCTAACATTCACAGAACAGAACATATCACTTAACTCGCTACAACAGATAGACAGTCATATCTTATACATATATTCATACTTATACATACCCCTTTCCGTTTATTCATAACCTACCCATTCCTTGCCAAACTTGGCTCATGAGAGACACACGGTTAGAGGCATAGCTTGACGGGGCAAAACATATCAAATCAAACTAATGAGGCATACATAGGCCTGTACATTGCTTAACATACTTGGAAAACTATTGCATATCCGAGCAAATACATATTTCACACTTATTTACATACTTATAAAGCTTATTAAACCACATGTAATAAAAAACCGAGCACGTTGCATTAAGGTTTAACTATATCCTAACCTCACCTTACACTGAAGAGGCCGAAGACACGATGTTTGATCCATCCCTGAACTAACACGGCCGACAAAACACCACCCCGAGTGCACCTGAGCAAACTTAACATAAGAACAAGACTTAGACCCACGAATGAACCACGAAGACACACGACAAATGCTTATATTGGGTATGACATGCATAAAATAATCATGCATTGACATTAAACCACGTTTCATGCACATAGTATAGCATACAATGCAATTTATAACGGATTATACAAGTTAAACGAGGTATAAAGCATAAAAAGGTATAATAATTCAATTAAAAGCACAAAAGAGGTCATACACAACACATACAAGCAAGCACGGATGAGAACGGATATTCCCGAACAAAAATGGTCGTTCTAAAAAATGGCCGGAGGTCAGCGAGCTCCCAAACGGTCGTTCGGACCCACATAACAAAGTGGAAACGACCGTTTGGGCAGCTTTTATCCCCAGACACGATGTGACGCCCCGTTTCTCGATCAAGGTATGCTTTGGTACGAGAGTGAACGATTTACTTTTCTTGCATGAATTATGTGAATAATATGCCTTAATTGACCGTTATGCTTGAACTTATGTGGAATATATGACATGTATGAAATACGTGACAATTTGATATGGTAATTATGTGCTCGTATTGCTTCCATTTGGCTTCGATGGCATGCTTCGTGTTTAATCAAAACAATGTGCTTATTTGGACATTAAAGCATAATTTAGGGACATAAAGGTAAATTTATTTTCTAAACCTGAAACTGGATAGAACTTGTTGTAATTGAGTAGATAATTCGATTACGAGTTCGTGGGTTTTTGAATGGCTCGATTTGGAGTTCGGACGAAGAAGTTATGGCCATTCTACGAAAAGTCAACCTTTTTATAAGACTTATAACCCAATTCCGAATTTAGCCCAATTTGAGACCCAATTCACTCCTAACCCGCTCCAATTGACCCGGTTCGCGACCCAAATAGCTGACCCAAATAACTAAATCAGATTTTAACACCCAACATCCCATTTCACGTTATTTGAAAGATTCGAACCCTTCTCTCCCTCATTTTTCTCTCCAACCCATTCATCTTCTCTCAAGAACACCTTCAACCATTTTCAAGAGACAAGATTGGAGATTGAAGCTAGAGATCCAAGACTCAAGACCAAGCTATTCTCTTTGATTCTCAGCTCCTAAGGTAAGGTTTTGTGTAAATGCTTGGGTTATGCATTGAGCTTGAAGTTCTTGGTAGAAGCATGAACTAGGGTTGAATTTTATGAGTTTAATCAATGTTTTCTTGATGAATTCGTGTTCTAAGTATGCTATTTGGACCCTAGAAACATGTTTAGGTTGGATTCCATCTATTCTCTTGATTTCACCATTTTTTGAGTTTTTGAAGATTTGAAGAAATTCTTGCATGTCTAGGATTTATTTGATTTCTTGCAATCTTGGTGTTGTAGAATGATTATGCTTGAGTTGTTATGAGGTTTGGAATCAATTTTAGTTGAATTCATGCTAGGATTAGAGATTCACCATTGAAGAGCATGCTTGAACTATGAAGCTTTTATGCATATATGTAATTCTTGCTTAAATGATTCCATTCTTGGATTTTATGCTTATATTATGTTCTTATATAATGTATAAATGTTTTATGATGCTTAATTGAGGTTTTGGAATCTTAATTTCATGTTTTGGGGTGTTTAGAACTCATTCCCGTCGAATTTGTAGTGGCTGTCACGTTTTTTTTATGTTCTGGGCAGAATCCACTAGGGTGGATTTTTGCTGTGTAAAAAATCCATGGGGGTGGATTTGAGGCAGTAGCTTCTGGACAATCCGCGAGGGTGGATTTTTTGTGAAGGAAAATCCATGGGGGTGGATTTTCCCCAGCCTTGTTTTCTTGACTCGTTTCGCTTGTTTTGACTCTTGTATGTCCTTTTCTTGTTTCTATAATACCTTTAATGAGTTGTGGCCTTATTATATGTGGTAGAACTTCTTGCATATCACTTGTTATGATCTTGTTGCCTTGATCAAGTTTAAGTTGTCACATTTTGCTAAGTTATACATTTACTTGAACTTGTATGACTTCCTACGTTATGTGTGACCTTGACATGCTATACATGCTCATGATTAATCCTCACATTTCATTAAGTGCATGATATGACTCCATAAGCATACATAACTCTCATAAGTGACTTGTTACTTAAGCCGTGCGTCGTTTACTTGGTTTGGGTCGAGTCTCACCTTTGTTAGTACGTTTGTCTTGTTAGGAGGTGCGTCTCCGGCCGAGTAGTTCGTTGCTCGCGGTCGACCTTCGAGTTCTTGGTAAAGGTGAGGAGTTATTTATATGTAAAATGTTTTCAAAACTGTGGACACCTATAGCCTTTCATATTTGTTGGTTTTGAACTCCCATTTTGAAAACGTATATTTAGGCTTTATAAGCCAAGTTTTGGGAGCTTTGCTCGTATTATGAATATTTGCTTGTGGAAAACGGTTTACAAGTAAAACTTGAAGTTTTGGTATATGGGATAGATACCCAAAATGGTTTTGAGACTTCCTTTCGAATATTACGTATGTGTGAGTTGTGTAGCGAGGTTATGTATACCTTGCAAGGACGCTTGCTCGGTTGGATCTTTTGTTAGCGCTCGGGGCGGAGTAAGTGGTAAGACCTGGAACGCAAGGGCGGACGGTTAAACCCTTACGAAGTACCCACTTTTAAACAAGTTTGCTAAGACTCCGAGGAGGTTTCGGGGTTAAGGTAAGCTTGGGGGAAGGTCGGTTTCATGGCCCACTTCTCCATGGTTCTTTTGCGATGTTCGGGGGCTGTACACTCCCGACATCAACGGTGCTCGTCGAGCCAGTGCTTCGATTCATGATTCGATTTTTCTAAAACTTGCATTGTTTTCCAAAAGAATTCGGATCATGAACACCTTTGATTTGAGCATGCATTGACCTCTTATATTTAAACTATGTAACCTTCTTCTCACCGGTTCCGTTTGAACTGACCTCCTTTACCTTTCGTGTCCGCAGGTTGCGTTTTGGAGTCTTGCTAGGCGGAGTCTTGCTTTGAGAGTTGTGTCGAGTTTAGCCTGTACTCGTTGTGTCTTTACATACTTCTTATTTATGTCTCTTATGTTTTTGGATTTATGGATTTAGAATGTATGATGTTATTATGCTAGTTTGGACCGTGTTGGTCACTAGGATGATTTTACATTCCGTATTTTGAGCATTACATGCTGGACCGTGACGGTCATCTACTTGTTGAATATATATTTCTCTTAGACCTTGTTGAATGAATTTATGCACTTGATATGTTATGATTTAAGCTTCCGCATACTTGTGATTGTTTACCCGCTTTGTGAGTCTAGTACCGCCTAGCTAGGATGTCCGTTTGTCACCGCTTGCTTCGTTCTTGGCGGGTATATGGATAGCAATTCTATATACAAGCTAGGACCGTAGCGCGGGATAGGCGTGGATGCCCTTGTAGGGGCGTTACACCCCTATTTGGTTGGTATCAGAGCCGAAGGTTTAAAACTGGGCTCTTGAGTCGTCTCGAGTCGTCTAGAGTGTACGGCATAGGGATAATGTGCTATCATGTTTATTTATTTCGCTTTATATGTGACTAAATGTTACTTATATCTCGTTAATTCTTGCTTTTACTTTTTGTAATTGCATTTCGTACTTGATATTACGTGACATGGGCATATAACTAACCAACATGCATACATGATTGAATTGTGTAGGATGCCTCCACGTCGTCATGACCGTTCTCTGGCTCGTGGAAATGAGCAAGATCCTCCGGGGAATAATCCGAATCCACCACCACCGCCGCCTTTACCTAACGTAGCGGATCTTATGGCTCTTATGACTCAGTTTGTGCAAGTTGTGAATGCACAACAAGCCGCTCAACAAGCCGCGCAAGTACCTCCTCCGGCACCTCCTCCACCACCGGTTCCGGTTGAGAGTGTTTATGACCGATTTAGTAGGCGCCGTCCACCTATATTTCCGGGTACTACGGATGATTTGAAAGCGGAGTATTGGATCACTACCATTGAGAGGATTTTTCGGGTTGTCACTTGCACCGAGGCGGAGAAGGCTTTGTGTGCTATCGATCTTCTTCGTGATGAGGCTTATAATTGGTGGCGTAGCACTATATCCCGCCTTGGGGTTGGTGAAGATAATGTTACATGGGAGATGTTCGCTAGAGAGTTTCGGGCACATTACATCCCGAAGCAAGCAAGGAAGCGCCGTGAGAGGGAATTCATGAATTTGGAGCAAGGGAATATGTCCGTGACCGAGTACATTGCCGAGTTCAATCGATTGTCTCCGTATGCACCTCATATCACCGATGAGGAAGACCGCAAGTGCGAGAAATTTATGGAAGGACTTCGTGGGGAGATTTCAAGATCTTTGGCTCCGGTGCACATTGATAATTGGGCCGATGCTACCGGGTTAGCTTTGAAAGTTGAAGCGGAAGAACAAAGGCTTGGAACTAAGAAGGGTGTTATGGGTTCCGGTTCGGGATTTAAGAGAACAACTCCACAATCGTTCTCTAAGTCACCACAACCATCTTCTAGGGGCCGTTTTATGGGAAATAAGGGGAAAGGAAAGCAAACTCCGCAAGTGGTGAAGAGGCATGATCCATGTGAGCATTGTGGGAGTACTACACATGTTGGGGAGAATTGTTGGAAGAAGCATGGTAAATGCTTCAATTGTGGCAGCACTAAGCACTTGGTGAGGAATTGTGATCAACCTAGATCTCATGGTTCGGGTAATGAGGCAAGGCCCGTGGCACATGCACGTGCTTATGCTTTGGATGGAGAGCAAGAGAATGCCGAGATCGACCCTACCGCCGTGGTGGAAGGTACACTCCACATACATAACATTCCCATACATGCATTATATGATCCGGGTGCATCTCATTCGTTTATTACTTCTTCTATGGCTACTATGTTAAATTTGCCTCTTGCGAGTGATTGTATGCTTTATATTGTGCGTTCTCCTTTGGGTGGTATGATTAGAACTGATTGCTTGTACCGTAATTGTCCGGTGAGTATTGAGGGACGCGTTTACCCGGCGAATTTGATTGCTATTCCGATAAAAAAGTACGACGTGATACTCGGTATGGATTGGTTGTATGCGCATCGGGCGAAGATGGACTATTTTGGGAAGAAGGTTGAGTTGGGTACCGGTGTGATTACGGCTTCGAGTGTTGGTGGGAGTCCGTTTATTTGTTTTATGGAAGCTAAGAAGCTCATTTGTGATGGAGCTACCGGGTATGTGGCGTATGTGTTGAACCGGCCTAAAGATCAAGTTAAGCTTGAAGAAACTAATGTGGCGAATGAGTTCCCCGATGTCTTTCCGGAATGTTTGGGGACTTTGCCACCGGAAAGAGAGGTCGAATTTGTTATTGATCTATTCCAAGAGGCCGAGCCGTTCTCGAAGACGCCATATAGGATGGCTCCCGCCGAACTCAAGGAACTTAAAACTCAACTAGACGAGTTATTGGCGTGTGGGTTTATACGGCCGAGTACTTCGCCTTGGGGTGCTCCGGTGTTGTTCGTGAAGAAGAAAGATGGGACACTCCGTATGTGCATAGACTATCGGGAGATGAATAGGATGACGGTGAAGAATAAGTATCCCCTCCCGCACATCGAAGAGTTGTTCGATTTGTTGCAAGGTTCGAAGGTATATTCGAAGCTCGATCTCCGACAAGGTTACTATCAGTTAAAGATTAAGGAGTCGGATATACCGAAGACGGGCTTTAACACGAGATACGGACACTATGAGTTCGTTGTGATGCCCTTTGGACTAACCAACGCACCCGCAGCTTTTATGGATTTAATGCACCGTGTTTTCAAGGAGTTCTTAGACAAGTTCGTTGTTATTTTCATTGATGACATCTTAGTTTTCTCTAAGTCGGTTGAGGAACACGCTCTACATCTTCGTTTGGTACTTGAGAAGCTACGTGAACACAAGTTGTATGCTAAGTTTAGCAAATGTGATTTTTAGATTGATCGGGTGTCATTCTTGGGACACATTATTTCCGGTGATGGGATTTCAGTGGATCCTTCTAAGATAGAAACAGTTTCTCTTTGGGAACAACCGAAGAATGTGTCAGAAGTAAGGAGTTTTCTTGGCTTAGCAAGTTATTACCGCCGATTCGTCAAGGATTTTTCTAAGATTGCCGCACCTCTCACACGATTAACTAAGAAGGAAACAAAGTTTGTGTGGGATGAAGCATGTGAAGAGAGCTTCCGTGTGCTTAAGGAGAAATTGACAACGGCTCCGGTGTTAACTCTACCGGAAGGTTCGGATGGGTTTTCAGTTTACATCGACGCATCCAAGGAAGGATTGGGGTGTGTGCTTATGCAAAAGGGCCGGGTGATTGCTTATGCTTCGAGGAAATTAAAGGAGCACGAGCAGAATTACCCAACACATGATCTTGAGTTGGCCGCGGTGATATTTGCCTTAGCGAAATGGCGACACTACCTCTATGGAATTAAGTTTGAGGTGTTTACCGATCACAAGAGTCTCCGTTACTTGTTCACACAGAAGGAATTGAACATGAGACAACGACGGTGGATGGAATTCTTGGAAGACTACGATTGTGTCATACAATATCATCCGGGGAAGGCGAATGTAGTTGCGGATGCATTGAGTCGGAAAGCGAAGATTGCTAATCTTGAGGTTGATTCCGGTAAGGGTGAAACCGAGATCCTTGTTTCGGAATCAAGGTTGGCTAACATCACTATAAGGCCGAATTTGAGGCAAAGGATCCTAGATGCTCAATCAAGGGATGAGTGGATTCAAAGACAAGTGATTCAAGCAAAGGCTAATCCGAGGTCTAAGTTTGGATTTGATGTTTTGGGGATCTTTAGGTACAAAGGCCGAGTATGTATACCGGATGGATTGCAAAGGTTAGTGCTTGAAGAAGCACATAGGACCGTCTATACGATGCATCCGGGTGGCAACAAGATGTACCGGGATCTTAAGAAGTACTTTTGGTGGCATGGAATGAAACGAGATGTGGCTAATTTCGTTAAGAGATGTCGACTTTGTCAACAAGTTAAGGTCGAACATCAATTACCGACGGGAAAGTTGCAACCGATACCGATTCCCGAGTGGAAATGGGAACAAGTCACCATGGATTTCGTGACCGGGCTTCCAAGGGTTCGAAAGGGGTTTGATGGAATTTGGGTTGTCGTAGATCGCCTCACCAAATCTGCACACTTTCTACCGATTCGATCAACCGATAAAGTGGAGATATTAGCGGAGTTGTATCACCAAGAAATTGTGAGATTGCATGGGATACCCGCTAGTATCATTTCGGATAGAGATCCTCGTTTCACTTCTAAGTTGTGGAAGGTTCTTAACAGATTATGGGGTACGAAGTTGAGTTTTAGTACCGCATTTCATCCGCAAACCGATGGACAATCCGAACGGGTGATTAAGTTTCTTGAGGATTTATTAAGGGCTTGTATACTGGACTTTTCGAATGAGTGGGATAAGGAATTGACTTTGATCGAATTCGCCTACAATAATAGTTACCAATCTTCGATCAAGATGGCACCGTACGAAGCTTTGTATGGCCGTAAGTGTAGGTCTCCTCTTTATTGGGATCTTGAGGAATGGAGATGGACAGAGGAAAACGGTTTGGAAAGAGGAACCGAGCCCGATTTGATTAAGGGAGCAATTGAGAAAGTGGAAAAGATTAAGCAACACATGAAAGCGGCACAAGACCGGCAAAAGAGCTATGCCGATCAGAGAAGGAAAGACGTGGAATTCGAAGTGGGTGATCGGGTTTTCTTGAAGGCAACACCGAGAAAGGATTTCTCACGAATTGGAAAGGGTGGTAAGTTGAATCCGAGGTTCATTGGTCCGTTTGAGATTGTGGAACGTATTGCGGAAGTTGCCTATCGCTTGGATTTGCCTCCGAATCTCACGGGAATTCATAACGTGTTTCATGTGTCACAATTGAGGAAGTATTTTCGGGATGAGATGGAAACTATGCCGATTGAAGAGGTACAGTTGGATCCGGACTTGACATTTAAACAACAACCGGTAAAGATCTTGGATAGGAAGGTTCAAGAGTTGAGAAATCGACAAATTCCATTGGTTAAGGTACTTTGGAAAGATCTTAAGTCCGAAGAAGCAACTTGGGAGACGGAAGAGAAGATGCGGAGATATCATCCTGAGTTGTTTTTCGATGGTAAATTTGGGGACCAGATTTCTTTAAGGAGGGGAGGGTGTGACGCCCCGTTTCTCGATCAAGGTATGCTTTGGTACGAGAGTGAACAATTTACTTTTCTTGCATGAATTATGTGAATAATATGCCTTAATTGACCGTTATGCTTGAACTTATGTGGAATATATGACATGTATGAAATACGTGACTATTTTATATGGTAATTATGTGCTCGTATTGCTTCCATTTGGCTTCGATGGCATGCTTCGTGTTTAATCAAAACAATGTGCTTATTTGGACATTAAAGCATAATTTAGGGACATAAAGGTAAATTTATTTTCTAAGCCTGAAACTGGATAGAACTTGTTGTAATTGAGTAGATAATTCGATTACGAGTTCGTGGGTTTTTGAATGGCTCGATTTGGAGTTCGGACGAAGAAGTTATGGCCATTCTACGAAAAGTCAACCTTTTTATAAGACTTATAACCCAATTCCGAATTTAGCCCAATTTGAGACCCAATTCACTCCTAACCCGCTCCAATTGACCCGGTTCGCGACCCAAATAGCTGACCCAAATAACTAAATCAGATTTTAACACCCAACATCCCATTTCACGTTATTTGAAAGATTCGAACCCTTCTCTCCCTCATTTTTCTCTCCAACCCATTCATCTTCTCTCAAGAACACCTTCAACCATTTTCAAGAGATAAGATTGGAGATTGAAGCTAGAGAACCAAGACTCAAGACCAAGCTATTCTCTTTGATTCTCAGCTCCTAAGGTAAGGTTTTGTGTAAATGCTTGGGTTATGCTTTGAGCTTGAAGTTCTTGGTAGAAGCATGAACTAGGGTTGAATTTTATGAGTTTAATCAATGTTTTCTTGATGAATTCGTGTTCTAAGTATGCTATTTGGACCCTAGAAACATGTTTAGGTTGGATTCCATCTATTCTCTTGATTTCACCATTTTTTGAGTTTTTGAAGATTTGAAGAAATTCTTGCATGTCTAGGATTTATTTGATTTCTTGCAATCTTGGTGTTGTAGAATGATTATGCTTGAGTTGTTATGAGGTTTGGAATCAATTTTAGTTGAATTCATGCTAGGATTAGAGATTCACCATTGAAGAGCATGCTTGAACTATGAAGCTTTTATGCATATATGTAATTCTTGCTTAAATGATTCCATTCTTGGATTTTATGCTTATATTATGTTCTTATATAATGTATAAATGTTTTATGATGCTTAATTGAGGTTTTGGAATCTTAATTTCATGTTTTGGGGTGTTTAGAACTCATTCCCGTCGAATTTGTAGTGGCTGTCACGTTTTTTTTAAGTTCTGGGCAGAATCCACTAGGGTGGATTTTTGCTGTGTAAAAAATCCATGGGGGTGGATTTGAGGCAGTAGCTTCTGGACAATCCGCGAGGGTGGATTTTTTGTGAAGGAAAATCCATGGGGGTGGATTTTCCCCAGCCTTGTTTTCTTGACTCGTTTCGCTTGTTTTGACTCTTGTATGTCCTTTTCTTGTTTCTATAATACCTTTAATGAGTTGTGGCCTTATTATATGTGGTAGAACTTCTTGCATATCACTTGTTATGATCTTGTTGCCTTGATCAAGTTTAAGTTGTCACATTTTGCTAAGTTATACATTTACTTGAACTTGTATGACTTCCTACGTTATGTGTGACCTTGGCATGCTATACATGCTCATGATTAATCCTCACATTTCATTAAGTGCATGATATGACTCCATAAGCATACATAACTCTCATAAGTGACTTGTTACTTAAGCCGTGCGTCGTTTACTTGGTTTGGGTCGAGTCTCACCTTTGTTAGTACGTTTGTCTTGTTAGGAGGTGCGTCTCCGGCCGAGTAGTTCGTTGCTCGCGGTCGACCTTCGAGTTCTTGGTAAAGGTGAGGAGTTATATATATGTAAAATGTTTTCAAAACTGTGGACACCTATAGCCTTTCATATTTGTTGGTTTTGAACTCCCATTTTGAAAACGTATATTTAGGCTTTATAAGCCAAGTTTTGGGAGCTTTGCTCGTATTATGAATATTTGCTTGTGGAAAACGGTTTACAAGTAAAACTTGAAGTTTTGGTATATGGGATAGATACCCAAAATGGTTTTGAGACTTCCTTTCGAATATTACGTATGTGTGAGTTGTGTAGCGAGGTTATGTATACCTTGCAAGGACGCTTGCTCGGTTGGATCTTTTGATAGCGCTCGGGGCGGAGTAAGTGGTAAGACCTGGAACGCAAGGGCGGACGGTTAAACCCTTACGAAGTACCCACTTTTAAACAAGTTTGCTAAGACTCCGAGGAGGTTTCGGGGTTAAGGTAAGCTTGGGGGAAGGTCGGTTTCATGGACCCACTTCTCCATGGTTCTTTTGCGATGTTCGGGGGCTGTACACTCCCGACATCAACGGTGCTCGTCGAGCCAGTGCTTCGATTCATGATTCGATTTTTCTAAAACTTGCATTGTTTTCCAAAAGAATTCGGATCATGAACACCTTTGATTTGAGCATGCATTGACCTCTTATATTTAAACTATGTAACCTTCTTCTCACCGGTTCCGTTTGAACTGACCTCCTTTACCTTTCGTGTCCGCAGGTTGCGTTTTGGAGTCTTGCTAGGCGGAGTCTTGCTTTGAGAGTTGTGTCGAGTTTAGCTTGTACTCGTTGTGTCTTTACATACTTCTTATTTATGTCTCTTATGTTTTTGGATTTATGGATTTAGAATGTATGATGTTATTATGCTAGTTTGGACCGTGTTGGTCACTAGGATGATTTTACATTCCGTATTTTGAGCATTACATGCTGGACCGTGACGGTCATCTACTTGTTGAATATATATTTCTCTTAGACCTTGTTGAATGAATTTATGCACTTGATATGTTATGATTTAAGCTTCCGCATACTTGTGATTGTTTACCCGCTTTGTGAGTCTAGTACCGCCTAGCTAGGATGTCCGTTTGTCACCGCTTGCTTCGTTCTTGGCGGGTATATGGATAGCAATTCTATATACAAGCTAGGACCGTAGCGCGGGATAGGCGTGGATGCCCTTGTAGGGGCGTTACACCCCTATTTGGTTGGTATCAGAGCCGAAGGTTTAAAACTGGGCTCTTGAGTCGTCTCGAGTCGTCTAGAGTGTACGGCATAGGGATAATGTGCTATCATGTTTATTTATTTCGCTTTATATGTGACTAAATGTTACTTATATCTCGTTAATTCTTGCTTTTACTTTTTGTAATTGCATTTCGTACTTGATATTACGTGACATGGGCATATAACTAACCAACATGCATACATGATTGAATTGTGTAGGATGCCTCCACGTCGTCATGACCGTTCTCTGGCTCGTGGAAATGAGCAAGATCCTCCGGGGAATAATCCGAATCCACCACCACCGCCGCCTTTACCTAACGTAGCGGATCTTATGGCTCTTATGACTCAGTTTGTGCAAGTTGTGAATGCACAACAAGCCGCTCAACAAGCCGCGCAAGTACCTCCTCCGGCACCTCCTCCACCACCGGTTCCGGTTGAGAGTGTTTATGACCGATTTAGTAGGCGCCGTCCACCTATATTTCCGGGTACTACGGATGATTTGAAAGCGGAGTATTGGATCACTACCATTGAGAGGATTTTTCGGGTTGTCACTTGCACCGAGGCGGAGAAGGCTTTGTGTGCTATCGATCTTCTTCGTGATGAGGCTTATAATTGGTGGCGTAGCACTATATCCCGCCTTGGGGTTGGTGAAGATAATGTTACATGGGAGATGTTCGCTAGAGAGTTTCGGGCACATTACATCCCGAAGCAAGCAAGGAAGCGCCGTGAGAGGGAATTCATGAATTTGGAGCAAGGGAATATGTCCGTGACCGAGTACATTGCCGAGTTCAATCGATTGTCTCCGTATGCACCTCATATCACCGATGAGGAAGACCGCAAGTGCGAGAAATTTGTGGAAGGACTTCGTGGGGAGATTTCAAGATCTTTGGCTCCGGTGCACATTGATAATTGGGCCGATGCTACCGGGTTAGCTTTGAAAGTTGAAGCGGAAGAACAAAGGCTTGGAACTAAGAAGGGTGTTATGGGTTCCGGTTCGGGATTTAAGAGAACAACTCCACAATCGTTCTCTAAGTCACCACAACCATCTTCTAGGGGCCGTTTTATGGGAAATAAGGGGAAAGGAAAGCAAACTCCGCAAGTGGTGAAGAGGCATGATCCATGTGAGCATTGTGGGAGTACTACACATGTTGGGGAGAATTGTTGGAAGAAGCATGGTAAATGCTTCAATTGTGGCAGCACTAAGCACTTGGTGAGGAATTGTGATCAACCTAGATCTCATGGTTCGGGTAATGAGGCAAGGCCCGTGGCACATGCACGTGCTTATGCTTTGGATGGAGAGCAAGAGAATGCCGAGATCGACCCTACCGCCGTGGTGGAAGGTACACTCCACATACATGACATTCCCATACATGCATTATATGATCCGGGTGCATCTCATTCGTTTATTACTTCTTCTATGGCTACTATGTTAAATTTGCCTCTTGCGAGTGATTCTATGCTTTATATTGTGCGTTCTCCTTTGGGTGGTATGATTAGAACTGATTGCTTGTACCGTAATTGTCCGGTGAGTATTGAGGGACGCGTTTACCCGGCGAATTTGATTGCTATTCCGATAAAAAAGTACGACGTGATACTCGGTATGGATTGGTTGTATGCGCATCGGGCGAAGATGGACTGTTTTGGGAAGAAGGTTGAGTTGGGTACCGGTGTGATTACGGCTTCGAGTGTTGGTGGGAGTCCGTTTATTTGTTTGATGGAAGCTAAGAAGCTCATTTGTGATGGAGCTACCGGGTATGTGGCGTATGTGTTGAACCGGCCTAAAGATCAAGTTAAGCTTGAAGAAACTAATGTGGCGAATGAGTTCCCCGATGTCTTTCCGGAATGTTTGGGGACTTTGCCACCGGAAAGAGAGGTCGAATTTGTTATTGATCTATTCCAAAAGGCCGAGCCGTTCTCGAAGACGCCATATAGGATGGCTCCCGCCGAACTCAAGGAACTTAAAACTCAACTAGACGAGTTATTGGCGTGTGGGTTTATACGGCCGAGTACTTCGCCTTGGGGTGCTCCGGTGTTGTTCGTGAAGAAGAAAGATGGGACACTCCGTATGTGCATAGACTATCGGGAGATGAATAGGATGACGGTGAAGAATAAGTATCCCCTCCCGCACATCGAAGAGTTGTTCGATTTGTTGCAAGGTTCGAAGGTATATTCGAAGCTCGATCTCCGACAAGGTTACTATCAGTTAAAGATTAAGGAGTCGGATATACCGAAGACGGGCTTTAACACGAGATACGGACACTATGAGTTCGTTATGATGCCCTTTGGACTAACCAACGCACCCGCAGCTTTTATGGATTTAATGCACCGTGTTTTCAAGGAGTTCTTAGACAAGTTCGTTGTTATTTTCATTGATGACATCTTAGTTTTCTCTAAGTCGGTTGAGGAACACGCTCTACATCTTCGTTTGGTACTTGAGAAGCTACGTGAACACAAGTTGTATGCTAAGTTTAGCAAATGTGATTTTTAGATTGATCGGGTGTCATTCTTGGGACACATTATTTCCGGTGATGGGATTTCAGTGGATCCTTCTAAGATAGAAACAGTTTCTCTTTGGGAACAACCGAAGAATGTGTCAGAAGTAAGGAGTTTTCTTGGCTTAGCAAGTTATTACCGCCGATTCGTCAAGGATTTTTCTAAGATTGCCGCACCTCTCACACGATTAACTAAGAAGGAAACAAAGTTTGTGTGGGATGAAGCTTGTGAAGAGAGCTTCCGTGTGCTTAAGGAGAAATTGACAACGGCTCCGGTGTTAACTCTACCGGAAGGTTCGGATGGGTTTTCAGTTTACATCGACGCATCCAAGGAAGTATTGGGGTGTGTGCTTATGCAAAAGGGCCGGGTGATTGCTTATGCTTCGAGGAAATTAAAGGAGCACGAGCAGAATTACCCAACACATGATCTTGAGTTGGCCGCGGTGATATTTGCCTTAGTGAAATGGCGACACTACCTCTATGGAATTAAGTTTGAGGTGTTTACCGATCACAAGAGTCTCCGTTACTTGTTCACACAGAAGGAATTGAACATGAGACAACGACGGTGGATGGAATTCTTGGAAGACTACGATTGTGTCATACAGTATCATCCGGGGAAGGCGAATGTAGTTGCGGATGCATTGAGTCGGAAAGCGAAGATTGCTAATCTTGAGGTTGATTCCGGTAAGGGTGAAACCGAGATCCTTGTTTCGCAATCAAGGTTGGCTAACATCACTATAAGACCGAATTTGAGGCAAAGGATCCTAGATGCTCAATCAAGGGATGAGTGGATTCAAAGACAAGTGATTCAAGCAAAGGCTAATCCGAGGTCTAAGTTTGGATTTGATGTTTTGGGGATCTTTAGGTACAAAGGCCGAGTATGTATACCGGATGGATTGCAAAGGTTAGTGCTTGAAGAAGCACATAGGACCGTCTATACGATGCATCCGGGTGGCAACAAGATGTACCGGGATCTTAAGAAGTACTTTTGGTGGCATGGAATGAAACGAGATGTGGCTAATTTCGTTAAGAGATGTCGACTTTGTCAACAAGTTAAGGTCGAACATCAATTACCGGCGGGAAAGTTGCAACCGATACCGATTCCCGAGTGGAAATGGGAACAAGTCACCATGGATTTCGTGACCGGGCTTCCAAGGGTTCGAAAGGGGTTTGATGGAATTTGGGTTGTCGTAGATCGCCTCACCAAATCTGCACACTTTCTACCGATTCGATCAACCGATAAAGTGGAGAAATTAGCGGAGTTGTATCACCAAGAAATTGTGAGATTGCATGGGATACCCGCTAGTATCATTTCGGATAGAGATCCTCGTTTCACTTCTAAGTTGTGGAAGGTTCTTAATAGATTATGGGGTACGAAGTTGAGTTTTAGTACCGCATTTCATCCGCAAACCGATGGACAATCCGAACGGGTGATTAAGTTTCTTGAGGATTTATTAAGGGCTTGTATACTGGACTTTTCGAATGAGTGGGATAAGGAATTGACTTTGATCGAATTCGCCTACAATAATAGTTACCAATCTTCGATCAAGATGGCACCGTACGAAGCTTTGTATGGCCGTAAGTGTAGGTCTCCTCTTTATTGGGATCTTGAGGAATGGAGATGGACAGAGGAAAACGGTTTGGAAAGAGGAACCGAGCCCGATTTGATTAAGGGAGCAATTGAGAAAGTGGAAAAGATTAAGCAACACATGAAAGCGGCACAAGACCGGCAAAAGAGCTATGCCGATCAGAGAAGGAAAGACGTGGAATTGGAAGTGGGTGATCGGGTTTTCTTGAAGGCAACACCGGGAAAGGATTTCTCACGAATTGGAAAGGGTGGTAAGTTGAATCCGAGGTTCATTGGTCCGTTTGAGATTGTGGAACGTATTGGGGAAGTTGCCTATCGCTTGGATTTGCCTCCGAATCTCACGGGAATTCATAACGTGTTTCATGTGTCACAATTGAGGAAGTATTTTCGGGATGAGATGGAAACTATGCCGATTGAAGAGGTACAGTTGGATCCGGACTTGACATTTAAACAACAACCGGTAAAGATCTTGGATAGGAAGGTTCAAGAGTTGAGAAATCGACAAATTCCATTGGTTAAGGTACTTTGGAAAGATCTTAAGTCCGAAGAAGCAACTTGGGAGACGGAAGAGAAGATGCGGAGATATCATCCTGAGTTGTTTTTCGATGGTAAATTTGGGGACCAGATTTCTTTAAGGAGGGGAGGGTGTGACGCCCCGTTTCTCGATCAAGGTATGCTTTGGTACGAGAGTGAACGATTTACTTTTCTTGCATGAATTATGTGAATAATATGCCTTAATTGACCGTTATGCTTGAACTTATGTGGAATATATGACATGTATGAAATACGTGACTATTTGATATGGTAATTATGTGCTCGTATTGCTTCCATTTGGCTTCGATGGCATGCTTCGTGTTTAATCAAAACAATGTGCTTATTTGGACATTAAAGCATAATTTAAGGACATAAAGGTAAATTTATTTTCTAAGCCTGAAACTGGATAGAACTTGTTGTAATTGAGTAGATAATTCGATTACGAGTTCGTGGGTTTTTGAATGGCTCGATTTGGAGTTCGGACGAAGAAGTTATGGCCATTCTACGAAAAGTCAACCTTTTTATAAGACTTATAACCCAATTCCGAATTTAGCCCAATTTGAGACCCAATTCACTCCTAACCCGCTCCAATTGACCCGGTTCGCGACCCAAATAGCTGACCCAAATAACTAAATCAGATTTTAACACCCAACATCCCATTTCACGTTATTTGAAAGATTCGAACCCTTCTCTCCCTCATTTTTCTCTCCAACCCATTCATCTTCTCTCAAGAACACCTTCAACCATTTTCAAGAGATAAGATTGGAGATTGAAGCTAGAGAACCAAGACTCAAGACCAAGCTATTCTCTTTGATTCTCAGCTCCTAAGGTAAGGTTTTGTGTAAATGTTTGGGTTATGCTTTGAGCTTGAAGTTCTTGGTAGAAGCATGAACTAGGGTTGAATTTTATGAGTTTAATCAATGTTTTCTTGATGAATTCGTGTTCTAAGTATGCTATTTGGACCCTAGAAACATGTTTAGGTTGGATTCCATCTATTCTCTTGATTTCACCATTTTTTGAGTTTTTGAAGATTTGAAGAAATTCTTGCATGTCTAGGATTTATTTGATTTCTTGCAATCTTGGTGTTGTAGAATGATTATGCTTGAGTTGTTATGAGGTTTGGAATCAATTTTAGTTGAATTCATGCTAGGATTAGAGATTCACCATTGAAGAGCATGCTTGAACTATGAAGCTTTTATGCATATATGTAATTCTTGCTTAAATGATTCCATTCTTGGATTTTATGCTTATATTATGTTCTTATATAATGTATAAATGTTTTATGATGCTTAATTGAGGTTTTGGAATCTTAATTTCATGTTTTGGGGTGTTTAGAACTCATTCCCGTCGAATTTGTAGTGGCTGTCACGTTTTTTTTAAGTTCTGGGCAGAATCCACTAGGGTGGATTTTTGCTGTGTAAAAAATCCATGGGGGTGGATTTGAGGCAGTAGCTTCTGGACAATCCGCGAGGGTGGATTTTTTGTGAAGGAAAATCCATGGGGGTGGATTTTCCCCAGCCTTGTTTTCTTGACTCGTTTCGCTTGTTTTGACTCTTGTATGTCCTTTTCTTGTTTCTATAATACCTTTAATGAGTTGTGGCCTTATTATATGTGGTAGAACTTCTTGCATATCACTTGTTATGATCTTGTTGCCTTGATCAAGTTTAAGTTGTCACATTTTGCTAAGTTATACATTTACTTGAACTTGTATGACTTCCTACGTTATGTGTGACCTTGACATGCTATACATGCTCATGATTAATCCTCACATTTCATTAAGTGCATGATATGACTCCATAAGCATACATAACTCTCATAAGTGACTTGTTACTTAAACCGTGCATCGTTTACTTGGTTTGGGTCGAGTCTCACCTTTGTTAGTACGTTTGTCTTGTTAGGAGGTGCGTCTCCGGCCGAGTAGTTCGTTGCTCGCGGCCGACCTTCGAGTTCTTGGTAAAGGTGAGGAGTTATATATATGTAAAATGTTTTCAAAACTGTGGACACCTATAGCCTTTCATATTTGTTGGTTTTGAACTCCCATTTTGAAAACGTATATTTAGGCTTTATAAGCCAAGTTTTGGGAGCTTTGCTCGTATTATGAATATTTGCTTGTGGAAAACGGTTTACAAGTAAAACTTGAAGTTTTGGTATATGGGATAGATACCCAAAATGGTTTTGAGACTTCCTTTCGAATATTACGTATGTGTGAGTTGTGTAGCGAGGTTATGTATACCTTGCAAGGACGCTTGCTCGGTTGGATCTTTTGATAGCGCTCGGGGCGGAGTAAGTGGTGAGACCGGGAACGCAAGGGCGGACGGTTAAACCCTTACGAAGTACCCACTTTTGGACAAGTTTGCTAAGACTCCGAGGAGGTTTCAGGGTTAGGGTAAGCTTGGGGAAAGGTCGGTTTCATGGACCCACTTCTCCATGGTTCTTTTGCGATGTTCGGGGGCGTGGACATGATTATGCACATACGGGCCCTAGGACTTAGTGCTAGTGGCTATCCGGGGAGGCAAGAGTCGACGGTGATCCCTAGTACTAGTTCTAACCAACCACGGCGATACCGACCCTCTCTAGGAGATTAGCAAGGAATGGGAGCTGAGTGCCTTTGGGGAATTCATATAACCCCCTTTGGTCAATGAATGAGGTGGCCGGGTCTTGCTAACCCGTCCACCACACGGAGGAAAAAGGTGTAAGTGTTTATGTTAATGAATGTTAATGATTATGAACAATTATGTATGAATGTGTATGATCGCTAATGTAAAGATTGGATTGATATGCACACACGAGGAGTAGGTTGGAGATATTCGCCCACCCGCCAGGGCACACATAATTACCGTATGATTGTAATGAATGAATGAGATTAATGGTTGTAATCCCCAGCGTTGTTTTACTTTGTTTTTACCCACTTGGGAAATATCTCAAAAACCTTGCACGGGATTATAACTTGCATGTGTGGGTGTTTAAATTCTACAATATTATTATAATATACCCTTTTTTATACCCACCAGTCTCTTATAGACTGAAGCCGACTTTATTTTTAGTTTTCTTGCATGTGTTGGAGTGCTAGGCGGGATTTTGAGTCTGTTGAGTCCCGTGGTTAATTCGGAGTCATTTCATATGCATATTGTAAATTGAATAAGTTATACTTGAATGTATGAATTGTTATGATTATATTTTATGAAGTTCAGGACAGGCTTCTAGGGACAGTTTGAACCCGTGATTGATGATTTATAATTTATGTTTGAAATTTTGGGACTAGGTATCTATGCTAGTTGAACCCGTCACTCCTCGCTTATATTATAATTGAGTATATCTTTTGCTTCCGCTCGTGCTTTTATTCTATTGTTTTGCTTGTTTGGTTTCGAGAGTTAGCTCCCGCCTAGCATATTGAGCGAGTGAGTCCCCGTTCACCGTGACTTGGCACGTGTATGGACTTCCCATTTCATATATGGGTCGGGTCTCGGTGTGGGGGATGTGGCGTCTCGCGCTTGGGCGTTACAGAATCCATCTAAAACTAACACACAGTTCAGAATCACGAGCAGAGATGTTGAAGAACTTATACCACTCGTTTTCCTACCTAAACGGGCCTTCAATCGCCACCTCAACATAGGCTCGAAGTTAACATTCAAACCATTGCTTACCCAAAACCGTAGGCTGTTGGAAACTCTTTGTGAAGACCGTTGCAAAACACGACCCTCAACTTACCCCGAAGCAAAACACTCGCTCACTCAAGCTACCCCGTACGGAAACCAACCTCTCACAACAACATGTGTAATGCCCGGTATTCTCGAAGGGCATCCTGACGATATTAACAAGTAAGTCTCTACACTTGTGTGTGTTTAATTTAAGAGTTCTTGAATTATGTGATTTAATGTAAATCCAATTTAATATGTGATCATTCGGATTATTCTAAAATTAATGGTTAAGTTGATTTTAAATCCATCATGTTACTTAACTTGTTTAATTTCGGTTTACTTGAATTCCTTGAGATTAATTATCAATCATGTGTTTACTAAGTGTCGTTAAATTAAACGAAAGGTTTCTAAAATTAAATTAAATTAAACTCTAATTGGTAAATCTCTATTTCATTTTAATTTATAAAATTTATGCGGAGCTTGAATATTTAGTCGTAACTTTACCGATTTTATTTACGATTATTTGTACGCTCTATTACTCTTTGCTACGCGATAAGGATACCCGGTTGTATATAACTTGTGAACAAGACACATTTCTCCCAAATCTCTTTTCTCTCTCTCTCTCTCTCATCTCCCACTCTCTCCCGTGGTCACTATGTGTGGCTTCGGTTACGAGCCCATAACTCATTCGTTTCTTGACGGAATTCAACAAACGAATAGTCCATTTCGATGATATCGGCGAGACGTACGCAAGAGTACCAATTTCATCGCCTAACGACGAACGGTTGCAGAGTTATCGCAAAATTCAGAAGCAATGGCGGAGGTGTCGGACCACCGCCACTTCGCCGGTCGTTCGCGGCAATTTTCGGCCCTCTTCATGAAGCACGCGCCCCATGCCCAGAAACTAGACTTCCCGGTGCATCTTTCTGTGCAGGCGGCGCCGCCATTGGGGCAGCGAGGAGGCCGCACGCGCCGCCTGAAGCCCACGGCGGCGGCCCGTTTTACTGTAGCGGCGGGTTTCGCCGCCTTCCGGTGGCATTTTTCGACGGGGCTTGATGATTTCCAAGGTTTTTTGACCCCCTGAGTTCATTTACGGCATCAATTTCACCAGATTTTGGCCGTAGGTGGTGGTTCCGGCAACGTGGGCGGCGGCAGAAACTTCGGCGGCCAACGGGGCCCTTTTCCGGCGATCTGTTGGCCTCGGGCCCTTCACGAAAGTTGTTCGGAACGGCGAGAACTAGTAGCCTTTGATCACGCGACTCCAGATTCGGCAGCTTGGCGGCAGATCGCGGCTGTGCAGCGGCGGCGCAATGGCGGGACTAGCTCCGGGGATTTTCTCCGGCAACCACCTTAGGGCTTTCGAAGAGCTCGTCACGGGTATGACAATGCCTTTTACGGATCGCATTTTGGTTCACCGGTTTGGAAGTATTTTGAGTTTGAAGATTTTAGGGTTTTCGTGTTCTTAGATCTGAAATTGGAGGAGATTGACTTGGAATTTCCAGAAATTGATCGAGGATTCGGAACGGGCACGAAGACTTCATTCAGGACTGATTTTTCGGGATTTTTCCGGCGACCTGCGACGGCGGCCCGGCGGCGGTCCGGCCAAATTTCGGCAGCTACAGTGGTGGCCTTCCGGCGGCGTCTGGTCAGAATGTTCTCAATGTGGTGAGTTCAACACCATTTTCCGTTCGTTAATCGGATACTCGATCTATTTATTACGAATTATTTTGCGTAATTGTGATTATTTGAATTAATTGTTTTAAGTGCAAATAAATTGGTTATTGTTGGTTTGTTGATCGAGATGTATTCCAATCGTATACGAAAACATGTATTGGATGGATTGTGATATGCATGAATGTTTCGATTTACAATTTGAATCCTGATGTGATGAATTTATACTATGTGTTTAGATATGAAGGGGTGTTAGTGTAATGTCTAGAAACTAATCTCTTATGTGACTAAATGAACTTGAATGATATTTTAGAAGAACGAACATGTTGTGATTTCTCTATATGAATTTGAGACGTTCTCAATGTTATGTTTGTTGTAAATTATGTTTCAAATATAAAATTTAGATACATGAAGGATGCTTGAACAACTAGAGACTTGATGCACGATAGGAGTTAGAAATTGTAATACCTTGATTTACTCTTACTACTCAAAAATGGTATATTATGGATTACGATAAATTGACAATTGTCATGTTTGTAAGTAATTAATTCCTAGTTGAATAATTGTATAAACACCTTAAACGAACAATTATGCTTAGTAATCAACTAAGGGGATGTATGTGTAATAATTCTAAACTTTTATAAATGACTTAGGGGATGTAAGTGTAATATTTATGAAACTATGAATGTGACTTGAGCTTGTGTACCAAACATGTTGTGAAGTTGTAAAGTATGATCTTAAGTGAATTAAATGCACTCTTTATTTGTATCAAGCATGCCATCTACCTACAACAACTTTGTATGTTTATATGATCAAGTTGCTCTTACTTATGCACTTTATAACTCGACATGAACTTGGTGCTTAATTCAAATATTATAATTGAACCCTGTGCCATTGGATGATTTAATATGTATTTTGTGAATACATTGACTTCCTAAATTGATCTTGCATCGTTGGATATGGAATTGCGTGTTGGTTGCTTGTAAATATGACCTTGTTGAGCATTGATATGCCTTGAATGACCACGACACCATATCAAAGCACAACATGAACACTTATGCATAACCACGATCATGTTGAACAATGCCGTGCGTCTTGTTTGGTTCATATAGAGTCTAAGTCTGGGTTTCTGTATGTTCTGTGCCCGAGGTTAGGAGTGTTTGTCCTTCACACTCTCAGACTCTACTTTCACGAGGTGAGGTTTAAGATTTTGTATAGTTACGTAACCTATGGCCTTTACATGTTGATTTCTACCCTTGCATGCGAGTATACTCTATTATAGATATGTATGTGCTGAATATGATATGTTGATGATCTTGTGTGAGTCTTGCGTGGATGGAGGTCATGAGGCTTAAAGTTCCATCGAGTAGGAAGGGTGTAAATATAAAACTAGTTTTGAGGCATATGTAAGTTATTTTTGGAAAAATCAGTTGTTTTATGTTTCTTTAGCGTGTTAGCCATGTTATATGGTATCTGTTCTATCCTGTTCTATTATGCTTTGGATCCTAGGAGCTGCGGGTAATGGGTCCCCCCGGGACGGTTAGGGCCATCGGGGTATTTACCCATTGCGTAGTTCCATTTGAGATATCTTCAGGTGACCCGTGCCGTAGGGAAGGTGTGGTATCTTGAGCCTTCGGCTAAGGCCGGGGAGGACTCTTGTGGGTTCGCTACCCCTTGAGGGTGAGTCTATTTTAGACGGTTTTATAGATGGTTTGGGGACTATACATCTCCTCCATCACTGGTGTAGCGGTTGGATTGATTTTTGTATTCTATGATTTGATATGTTCTGAGGAGTAATGTTTGTAAGCTCGTACTCGCCGAGCATGTGATCTGTTCTGTCTGGGAATCATGAATCGAGATAAAGTTTCTGAAATGTTTCCTAAATCTTATTTATATATCTTTTGGGTACTTTTGGAAATGTCTTTGGTATGCAACACCTATCTCTAGTTCATGAGTCCACCCTTCTGATATGTGTTATGCTCTATATATATACAGTGGGTGTGCGTTAGCCCCCTCACTCAGTCAGTTGACTGACACCTCATTTTATCTTTTAGTTGCAGGTTTCCTTTTGGCTTGAGCTAGGCGGAAGTGAGTCTTCTGAGTCACACTTGTCAGTTTAGTTGGTGTTAAGATGCATTTGTCACATACTCTATTTATGTTATGTATTCTTATTTCGCTTTTGGAGATTATGTTTTATGCTCTACTTAGACTTAAACCCGTGTGGGGTTAGTATGCTAGCATTTGGATGTAATTACCTATTCTGCTGATACTTATATTGGTTTATTACGTTGCGATGATTTGAGATTCGGGACTAGGTATCTATGCTAGTTATGTTAGGAATAGTGCCCTAGAAAGCCGATTGTATATCCGCTTTGTGCTTTTCCTTATTGTAATCACAGACAATCTTTGAATGAAATAACGAATTGAGGCAACACTTCTTTATATGCTCTTGTTTGGTATGCGTTTACTTTATCTGTGCATGTATAAGAACTCCCGTAATCCTGATGACTTTAGGACTCTACCATTTAGGTGAAATGGTTCATGAAACGAGCCCTATATAACATGAGTCATGATTAGTAACATACTCCAAGCCGATGAGTCCTACCGACAGTGGGAGTGTCAACCTAACTCCTCTAAGGCTTGCTTGTGGGATCACGCCCTTAAGAAGGACCACCTTGTTTCATGGAGGTGCAAAGTGTATAGTTGATACGTGCGTGATATATGAGGGTGCTTTCTTTAATAAGTAAGTTCACTGAGGTGCCCCGTGTGAGAACATTCCTAAATGGGAAAGGAAGTTTCTATTTCAGGAAATGGAAACTTCCAGATTAGGAAATATCTCACGAGTCATTGATGTGATTAATTGATCCTTAAGACTTGAGGTTCCTTGTCACTTTATGAGTTAACTCTGTAGTCTTAGGTATAAGCTTTAAAGGGTTTTGCCTTAGACAACTGATTCAAGGCTTATGCTGCGGCTGCAGAATGTTGGAAAACACGAATCAGAAAGCAGCGGAATTTAAAAAAATTTTCCCAACAAAAGGATCTTGAACTCGCAATCGTGTATCCAAATTCGTAAAGATAGAAAACTTACTTTTCTTTTATTCTTTCTTGAAGCGTTTCAAGCCACCCAAGAACGCTCTTCTCGCGGCTTGACAACCCGTCCCTCGAAAGTCTCTTTCTACTTCAGAATCCATTGTCGGGATAGCAATCCACACCAACCTAGATTCAATTCATGTTAGAGATGTTCTTAACAATATAACATAAAGAAAGAAACATGAAACGAGAAAAGCAGGATTGAAACTCCCTTCGAAAACCAGTTTTGCGAAAGTAGAAAACTGCCAGTCACAAAACCCTCGTGAAAAAATTCATCCTTCAGGATATGGACGAACGGTTTTCGCCATCTTCTTTGGTTTGATTTTTTCATTCGCTTCACGTCGGGTTCAGAATCGTTTCATCATCCCTTCTGATCGTTTTGCTTAATCCCCACTTTTTGGTAAAGCTTGAATCTTCAAAACTTCTAACTTGAAGCTCTCTAGAGATAGTCCACCAACTTGGCTACAATCTGACTAGTAAGGATGCTAGTTCTCTAGTTAGTGTTTAGGCTTAACCTAGGGTTTCGTTTATCTTGGAGAAAGGATGGTGTTCAACACATGAACCAAAAGAATTCGATTAGCTCAAAAGGGGAGCATGAGCTCCCCTATATATAAGAAAGGGGAGGGACGAAATTCCTAGTCCTTAATGGGCTAGGATTTTTGGTCTCTCTCTCTTTTACTTGATCATCAAGTAATTTTGACTTTGACTTTGAATTCTAATTCAAATCAACTTTCAAGAGAGCTAAAAATATCCAAACTATTTTTGGATAATTTTATACTTTATTTACCATAAAATAAATAACTTATTTTTATCTAATTAATTAATTCATAATTAATTAACTAGATTATTTTTCTCCAAAATAAGACTTTCTTTTTAATTCAAAATTAAACCAAAGTCTATTAAATAATTAACACATTTAATTATTTAATATATATCATATATATACATATACACGTGTGAGGCACGTGTCCCACGGACACGTGCTCCTCACGTGACCCACACGTGTGATTTCACACGTGTGGAACCCTCTAGGCCCGATTAACTCGTTTAATCATTTTCAAGCCTCAACTCATGTAACCAAGTTGTTGTGTGTGACCCTCTAGGTTCTCAATTCAATTAGCAGTGACCCTAATTAATTAATTCACTAATTAATTAATCAGTCCACAGATTAAACGACCATAGTCTAGCAACAGGTGTTTAACCCCTAGCTGAATTGGAATGTTCGAATTCGACAGAACCTTTAAGTCATTGATTCATGTGAGATACAATCCTCCTACTTACTATCTCTCAACCAAGATCTAGGGCAAGGGAATAATCAGAACCCTAATAATCCGGTCTTAAAGCTAAGTGCATTTCATATCCATTTGATCTCAATCCAAGAAACCCTTTTCTTGATGCCTTGATCTACTGCCTTGGCCAAGGACTCCATATGGCATATGAATGACTTACACAATAAGAGATCACCTTGCAAATGCAAGTGTAGGTCCTTTCTTGATTCTCATTCACTTTCATGAATCACTTGTGCAGCCCCAGCATAAGCCTTGAATCAGTTGTCTAAGGTGACACCCTTTAAAGCTTATACCAAAGACTACAGAGTTAACTCATAAAGTAACATGGAACCTCAAGTCTAAGGATCAATTAATCACATCAATGACTCGTGAGATATTTCCTAATCTGGAAGTTTCCATTTCCTGAAATAGAAACTTCCTTTCCCATTTAGGAATGTTCTCACACGGGGCACCTCAGTGAACTTACTTATTAAAGTAAGCACCCTCATGTATCACGCACGTATCAACTATACACTTTGCACCTCCATGAAACAAGGTGGTCCTTCTTAAGGGCGTGATCCCACAAGCAAGCCTTAGAGGAGTCAGGTTGACACTCCCACTGTCGGTAGGACTCATCGGCTTGGAGTATTTTACTAATCATGACTTATGTGATATAGGGCTCGTTTCATGAACCATTTCACCTAAATGGTAGAGTCCTAATGTCATCAGGATTAGGGGAGTTCTCATACATGCACAGCTAAAGTAAACGCATACCAAACAAGAGCATATAAAGAAGTGTTTGCCTATGATATTAATCAATCGTATATTATTCAAAGATTATCTGTGATACTAGGAAAGTGCCAAAACGGATTATGACTAATCGGCTTTCTAGGGCACTATTCCTAACAATCTCCCACTTGCCCGTAAAAGCCATTTAGGTATTCTAAGTCCCATCTTCTCAAGATGCACTTTGAGAGCCTATTGACTTTGGGCGTTTCCAAAGTGGATCTGCTATATTCTCTGCTGATGTGACCCTCTTGTTTACACATCTCTTAGGAAACACCTTTTCCTTATAAAGTCATTCGTAATCACGTGTTCAGTCTCTTGGTGAGGTCTTGGTTCTCTTACTTGAGCAACCATCCATTTTATCATACAATATGATAAAGGAGTTGTTTCATGCTAGGAACTTCATCTAACCAGTTAGATGGAGTCTCTTACCCAAACACTTAACTTAGCGTTATATAATACGACTAAGTTCTCAACTACGATAGTCGAGTTTTGCAATGTCCGTCCTTGGAACCCCTTTCCAACACATTGTATTACCATTCTGGTAGAAGTTGTATCCTTTCAATGATTTCATAATCATCTATGTTTGATGAAACAATTACATCAAAAATATCCTTTCAATGATAAGATCTTTTGGGCTCTGTAAACTAATACATATCCTCATTTCTTCTCAAGTACTCTGAGGACATCCTTTACAGAGATCTAATGACCTTCTCTGAGGTCATATTAGATTCGGCCCACTACGCTTAGTGTTGCGCCATATCAAGTCTAGTACATAACATTTCATACATTATGCACCCTTTTACGTAAAGGGATTTTGGACATTCTAACTTTCTTAAAGTTATCTTAGGACACATACTCTTCAAAAGAGGTGTTCCATTGTCCCTACTAAACTCCTTTTAGTATTATGGTTATGTACTCGTTTTGTGATAATCCTTTTATTATCTTAGATCTATCTTCTATAGATCTGAATGTCGAGAATTTAGGATAATCACTAAGATCTTTCATGTCAAATTGTTTCTTAAACAAGAATTGGTAACTTTCATGTTATCCTTGACATTCCTAATGAGAAGGATATTGTCTTCTAAAGAACCAAAAATTGACTCTTACATCACTAACTTTCATATGTACACTTTTAAGACTTATTCGACTTCCATCTGTGCCAAACGATTTGACTATCCTATGGAATCGAATTGTCTAACTCCTAGAAGCCTTTATCAATTCATAGATTGACTTTAGGGATTTGCATACCTTATGCATACTCCCACTGAATATGAGGTTTATAGAAATACCTTATTTCAGTCTCTTTCAATCTCATATTAAACAAGATAGTTCTCATATTCATTTATCATATCTCATAGTCAGAATATGAGGATGTGATAAACGCAATCCAAATGGACTTTTGCATTTCAACCGTCAAGAAGGTTGTAATGCTTTCATTCACTCGAAGCTGCACGAGCTTGATCCTATCAGGTGGATCAACCAAGGTTAAAACTTGGTTCGAGTATATGGAATCCGATTTCAAGGCTTGCTTACACTACTCAGATTCCAAATCTGACAGTGTCTCCTCTTCAAGTAATTCCATGGCTATCTAGGAACGCGTTCTAAACACGTCTTAAGAGAAGGGTTTCACACGTGTACATGCTCTAAAATTTGGCTAAGTTTTATCAGATGGGCTCGTTTCTTCTATATGTGGCATGGATATTTATTCTCAAATTTCTTTGAGGTCTGCTTGCTTGTCTTTCTTCTTCTATAGGAACGATTCCTTAAGAAAGATACATTCCTTGAGACAAATAACCTTTGTCTAAGGGAATCGCAGAAATGATATCCAATATTGTTTGTATAAACTTGAACTCATTTCAAGCCTATCTCCCACTATCCTCTTTACTTAAGAGGATTCCACTAAATTCTTGGACAAGAATAATTAGGGAATTTAGTGTGCCACATTGCATAGTGCATCTAAAGGACTGATTTTGGAAGGTGCAAAATTCAAAATCTCTAACTGCATATTCTGGGAGTTTATTCCTAGAATGATTATAAGTCAGTAAAGCTTGCTATGGAATGGACCATATCCTATAAGGTTTCATTCCCTCATTCAGAAACACTAAGGTGTTCTCGAATTAGTTTACTGAGAGATAATCCCATTATCTCTAAGATGACTAAGGAATTAGTTACTAAGATATTGGCTATCTCGATCATATCGATTTACCTATAACTTATGACTACTTCGGTTCCTAACCTCCTTTCGAAATTCTAAGAATTTCATATAAGTTTCGAATTTGTACTTTAACAAGTACATTCATTCATAATGGTTAAACTGACGATTGTATCTAGTGCTTACATTAAGCATCTTACACTCATCAGCATGGATCGAAATCCACTATAATTTTGGAACGTTCCATGTTTCTTATAAACGGGATTCAGGAACGCTTCCCTCATGACAGGATTCGCAGGAAGTCAACACTATAGGTTCATTTTCATAGAATGATCCTAAGGTGTCTGACTTGCTAATCCTTTTATATCTCAACGTTCCAAAGTAATTCGAAGCTTTGTCATCTTACTTTTGTTATCTCATTGTATGCTCAGAACATTAGTGCCTTGAGTCTTTGCACAACGGATTATGCAGAATTGACTCAAGACTAGTGAATTCTATTCCTAGTAGAATTACTAAACGAGGTAACATTTCAAAGTACTCATACTCTTTGCAGTTCCCTTTTAAAGTCCTTATTTGCTACCATAGAAGCAAACGTCCTATTTGATCTCTAGTGTCTTTTGGGCGTACCCCTTACATGCCCCTCCATTGGGCTCTTAAGGGTTTCTTCTTCTTTAGGCCTTCAAGCCTTTAACTTAGGGAGTTTTAGAAGAAGAATTAACCATCTCAACCTTTTATTCCTTCTTAAGGATGCTCTCAACCATTATCAACTTAAATGATTAACTATGCTACATTAGCATCATTCTAGTTGAGCATAAAGGGTTTGAATGATAGTCGAAGCAATGTAAGCAATCAGTGCATTGAGAACTCTTTTCTCAGTTGATGACCGAGACCATAAGATCTTCAAATAAGATCTTTAGACCTTGTTCGTGAGCACTTGTTTCCTCATTTGGAATATTGAATAATTCCATAATGTTATACCTTGTAATGTTTTTATGAGGTGGTTCAATTGCTTTTAAGTGGTTTGGAAAAATCCATTCACCTCAGATTACTTCTCTTTTGGCCCGGGTCGACTTTTCACAATTGAAAACTTCGCCCTTTAGAGAACGCCTTTCTCTAGTCGGATTCTAAAATGAATTTTAGGATCCGAAGCCATTTAGAGTTAGTCAGGACTTAGTCAACTTATTTGACTTAAGGATGGATACGAATGGGTTTGCATTTCATATTGTAGAGAATCACAGAACTACAACCTAAATGCTAAGCAGAGAAAATGTGGGCATGCTGAATTATAACGATATACAAAAGATAAGGTCTTTAATCTAATGTAGCTCCCACTGTTTTTCAAAGATCTATAATTCCCAAAGATCTAAGAGGAACACGTTTCCCAATGGGTACTAAGATCCTAGGCATTTTACCTCGAACCCACGAATCGCGGACATTCTAAGTAAGAACCCTAGGTAGGTACAACTTACCAATTCTAACACCTTTAGAATTCTTAGTAATTGTTTTTGCATCACCTATCTTTCAATATGGACCCACGACTCGTGCGACATCCATATTTACTTAGGTGTTAAGCTAGACCCATCAATCATAAGATCATGACCAAAACTTAGTTCGAACGACCCACGACTCGCGGACATCGCCCTTGCTAAAATTGACCACGAAATATTGACCATTTAAAATGACTAATTAGGTAACTAAGAACTAATAAGCTCCACTAGCTATCCCACGACTCGCGGATAATAACTAGCTTTACTTACTAAACTTAAAACCTATTGATGGAATGCTAGGAATTTAATTCAAAATTTGCATCTCGAATTAAACACCTATTTGTTCGAAATTAGCTTAATATTTAATGGGAATTTTCGAATCAACCGGAGAGTTGTCCGGTTCGACCTCACCAACATATATGTTATCCAATTTTATTAGTCTTGATTAATGCAAGTACACTTAAATGCATTTCAAACAAGTACATAAACAAATAACATGTCCTAGCATGATACTAACATGTAATGATCATGGGTTCTACCTATCTTATGCGTGATATGTGGGAGCCACTCCACAATCACAAGTTCTAACATACATGCCACATAAACAGTTTAAATCACATAAGGGAAAGCGGTAACAAAATACGAGCCCTATCTCTATTACATTTAACAATTGAGATTCCCCTCCCTAACATTTTGAGGGGTCTTCACTTATGGCCTCCTTGTTACTTGAATGTGGTCCATCTTACTCCATGGGTGCATTGTCTCCAAAATGAAAATAAAACCTCACCACCTATCTCTACTCTCAAATTACAATAAAAAGAAAAAGACATAAAGTAATAAGGCTCAATCTTCATATTGGCCTTAGACAATTACACGGGGCATACCCCGGCCTCAAAAACAGTAATATGGAAAGCCACATAATAAATCACATAACAGTACGCACATAAGTGAGGCTCCAACCTCAATTGAAAAACGCAACTATATGGCTCCAACCCCAATTTAAACCATCCATGTGCATAAATTAAAACCATACATAGATCTAAACCCATGATCACCTAACATGCTTTTGCGAGAATTTAAATTTAGCCAATAAATTAAAATTCTCATTTCAAGTCCTAATGACTTAAAACACGACTTAGATGCAATTCTTGTTCAAGAGCCTTTTCAATAAAACCCGAAAAACAACAAACCAATAAAATTCCAATTAATTTCCAAAATTAATAATTTTATTCTTTCATTATTTTCAGAAAATAAAGATTGTAATTTTTCCAAAATTTAAATCGCTTAATTTCTCAAAAATCCCAATTTAATCAAAATTTTAAAATAATTTTATTTTAGCAAAACTGATTTTAAAAGATAAAATTAAAATAAAATTTAAATCAGGATTTTACGGACCGAAAACATAAAAATACGAAACACAAAAACGGGCCCGAAAAGGGGCCTAGCCGCGCGAGGCACTTTCGCGCAGCAGCGCCCGCCGCGACTAGGCGGGCTGGGCAGGCGTCCCGCGCGGTTGCGGGACGGGCCCGGGACGGCTCCCGCGCGGTTGCGGGAGGAGCTGGGCGGCAGCGGCGGGCCTGGGCATGCGACGTGCTAGCACGCCTAGGCTCGTCCTTTTCGTGTTCCGTTTCGTGTCCAGGTTTCTCAAAACCAATTCAATCCAAAATTAAAAAATTCGATTTAAACATATTTCAATCAAAACGGTTTTCAAAAACACAATTTAAGAAAACAGTTTCAGAAATTCAGGAAAAATTACAGTTTCGTATTTCAGGCTTTCTAAAAGAACTCATGAATACCTAATTCGCATCTAAGCCTAAGAATTTCTACCAAATTCAGAATAATTGAGACGAATCAGAAACACGATTAACGAGGTGGCTCTGATACCACTTGTTGGAAAACACGAATCAGAAAGCAGCGGAATTTAAAAAAATTTTCCCAACAAAAGGATCTTGAACTCGCAATCGTGTATCCAAATTCGTAAAGATAGAAAACTTACTTTTCTTTTATTCTTTCTTGAAGCGTTTCAAGCCACCCAAGAACGCTCTTCTCGCGGCTTGACAACCCGTCCCTCGAAAGTCTCTTTCTACTTCAGAATCCATTGTCGGGATAGCAATCCACACCACCCTAGATTCAATTCATGTTAGAGATGTTCTTAACAATATAACATAAAGAAAGAAACATGAAACGAGAAAAGCAGGATTGAAACTCCCTTCGAAAACCAGTTTTGCGAAAGTAGAAAACTACCAGTCACAAAACCCTCGTGAAAAAATTCATCCTTCAGGATATGGACGAACGGTTTTTGCCATCTTCTTTGGTTTGATTTTTTCATTCGCTTCACGTCGGGTTCAGAATCGTTTCATCATCCCTTCTGATCGTTTTGCTTAATCCCCACTTTTTGGTAAAGCTCGAATCTTCAAAACTTCTAACTTGAAGCTCTCTAGAGATAGTCCACCAACTTGGCTACAATCTAACTAGTAAGGATGCTAGTTCTCTAGTTAGTGTTTAGGCTTAACCTAGGGTTTCGTTTATCTTGGAGAAAGGATGGTGTTCAACACATGAACCAAAAGAATTCGATTAGCTCAAAAGGGGAGCATGAGCTCCCCTATATATAAGAAAGGGGAGGGACGAAATTCCTAGTCCTTAATGGGCTAGGATTTTTGGTCTCTCTCTCTTTTACTTGATCATCAAGTAATTTTGACTTTGACTTTGAATTCTAATTCAAATCAACTTTCAAGAGAGCTAAAAATATCCAAACTATTTTTGGATAATTTTATACTTTATTTACTATAAAATAAATAACTTATTTTTATCTAATTAATTAATTCATAATTAATTAACTAGATTATTTTTCTCCAAAATAAGACTTTCTTTTTAATTCAAAATTAAACCAAAGTCTATTAAATAATTAACACATTTAATTATTTAATATATATCATATATATATACATATACACGTGTGAGGCACGTGTCCCAAGGACACGTGCTCCTCACGTGACCCACACGTGTGATTTCACACGTGTGGAACCCTCTAGGCCCGATTAACTCGTTTAATCATTTTCAAGCCTCAACTCATGTAACCAAGTTGTTGTGTGTGACCCTCTAGGTTCTCAATTCAATTAGCAGTGACCCTAATTAATTAATTCACTAATTAATTAATCAGTCCACAGATTAAACGACCATAGTCTAGCAACAGGTGTTTAACCCCTAGCTGAATTGGAATGTTCGGATTCGACAGAACCTTTAAGTCATTGATTCATGTGAGATACAATCCTCCTACTTACTATCTCTCAACCAAGATCTAGGGCAAGGGAATAATCAGAACCCTAATAATCCGGTCTTAAAGCTAAGTGCATTTCATATCCATTTGATCTCAATCCAAGAAACCCTTTTCTTGATGCCTTGATCTACTGCCTTGGCCAAGGACTCCATATGGCATATGAATGACTTACACAATAAGAGATCACCTTGCAAATGCAAGTGTAGGTCCTTTCTTGATTCTCATTCACTTTCATGAATCACTTGTGCAGCCCCAGCATAAGCCTTGAATCAGTTGTCTAAGGCGACACCCTTTAAAGCTTATACCAAAGACTACAGAGTTAACTCATAAAGTGACATGGAACCTCAAGTCTAAGGATCAATTAATCACATCAATGACTCGTGAGATATTTCCTAATCTGGAAGTTTCCATTTCCTGAAATAGAAACTTCCTTTCCCATTTAGGAATGTTCTCACACGGGGCACCTCAGTGAACTTACTTATTAAAGTAAGCACCCTCATGTATCACGCACGTATCAACTATACACTTTGCACCTCCATGAAACAAGGTGGTCCTTCTTAAGGGCGTGATCCCACAAGCAAGCCTTAGAGGAGTCAGGTTGACACTCCCACTGTCGGTAGGACTCATCGGCTTGGAGTATTTTACTAATCATGACTTATGTGATATAGGGCTCGTTTCATGAACCATTTCACCTAAATGGTAGAGTCCTAAAGTCATCAGGATTAGGGGAGTTCTCATACATGCACAGCTAAAGTAAACGCATACCAAACAAGAGCATATAAAGAAGTGTTTGCCTATGATATTAATCAATCGTATATTATTCAAAGATTGTCTGTGATACTAGGAAAGTCCCAAAATGGATTATGACTAATCGGCTTTCTAGGGCACTATTCCTAACACAGAAGTGATTCATGAAAGTGAATGAGAATCAAGAAAGGACCTACACTTGCATTTGCAAGGTGATCTCTTATTGTGTAAGTCATTCATATGCCATATGGAGTCCTTGGCCAAGGCAGTAGATCAAGACATCAAGAAAAGGGTTTCTTGGATTGAGATCAAATGGATATGAAATGCACTTAGCTTTAAGACCGGATTATTAGGGTTCTAATTATTCCCTTCCCCTAGATCTTGGTTGAGAGATAGTAAGTAGGAGGATTGTATCTCACATGAATCAATGACTTAAAGGTTCTGTCGAATCCGAACATTCCAATTCAGCTAGGGGGTTAAACACCTGTTGCTAGACTATGGTCGTTTAATCTGTGGACTGATTAATTAATTAGTGAATTAATTAATTAGGGTCACTGCTAATTGAATTGAGAACCTAGAGGGTCACACACAACAACTTGGTTACATGAGTTGAGGCTTGAAAATGATTAAACGAGTTAATCGGGCCAAGAGGGTTCCACACGTGTGAACCACACGTGTGGCTCACGTGAGTGACACGTGTCCTAGTGACACGTGTCTCACACGTGTGTAAATATATGTGTATATTTATTTATGTGTTAAATAATTAATGTGATTAATTATTTAATAGACTTTGGTTTAATTTTGAATTAAAAAGAAAGTCTTATTTTGGAGAAAAATAATCTAGTTAATTAATTACGAATTAATTAATTAGATAAAATAAGTTATTTATTTTAAATAAATAAAGTATAAAATTATCCAAAAATAGTTTGGATATTTTAGCTCTCTTAAAAGTTGACTTGAAATAGAATTCAAAGTCAAAGTTGGAAAATACTTGATGATCAAGTAATAGGAGAGAGAGACCAAAACCCTACCCCATAAGGACTAGGATTTTCGTCCAACCCTCCTTCCTATATATAGGGGAGCTCGAGCTCCCCTTGAGGCTAATTGATGATCTTCTTTTGGTTCATGTGTTGAACACCATCCTTTCTCCAAGATAAATGAAACCCTAGGTTAAGCCTAAACACTAACTAGAGAACTAGCATCCTTACTAGTTAGATTGTGATCAAGTTGGTGGACTATCTCTAGAGAGCTTCAAGTTAGAAGTTTGATGATTCGAGCTTTACCAAGGAGAGGGGATCAAGCCGCGAGAAGAGCGTTCTTGGGTGGCTTGAAACGCTTCAAGAAAGACAATTAAGAAAGTAAGTTTCTAATCCCTACGAATTCGGTTACACGATTGCGAGTCCTAGATCATTTTGTTCGAAAAATTTTAAATTTCCGCTGCTTTCTGATTCGTGTTTTCCAACAAGTTGAACCCGTCACTTATTTTTTACGTTGATTTAATTGCTTCCACTATCTGATGATAATTGATTTAAATTGCTTCCGCGCTCTGAGTCTGTCGAGTTAGATCCGCCTAGCCTAGTGTGTGAGTTGGTCTCCCGTTCGCTTTGATTCGGATTCGGGCATGGACTTTCCATTTCGTGACCGGGTCTGGGTCTTAGTGCGGGGGATGTGGCATCCTTTGTTTGGGGTGTTACAACATGCATACAAGGCAAAACAAAAGATGAATGATGCACGTGATATTTATGTTTAATGTGTCGTTCACCGAAGCGTTGGAATCTTATCTTTATGATGATTTGATCATTGTCGAGTTTTCCTTGCTCACGATTATGCCTTGAAATTTCCCTGTGCATCTTGTGCTTCATATATCATCCCGGTCTTCGTCCCACACTTGTTGTTTATCCTTGATAATTCTTCTAATTCAATCCTCTACTCTTAAGTGTTCTCTTGGTCTCGTTTTTGTTTCTCCCAATATTTAAATTCCTTGGACTTCGATTAATCATTATGATTCTTCTTATAATTGATAAGCCAATCATCATCAACGTCATAGCTCTTATTTCCTTGCCCGTATGTTTCTTTGTAGAAGTTCCAAGAAAGAGGTCTTGTCTTGTAACCATAGTTCCTTCTCGCTAAGATTTTCTAGGGTAAGGTGTCGATTTCTTCCCGATTAACACCCTTCTTCTCTTGAAATTTTGAAGTCCACTAGAAGCTCGTCCAAAGTCTTCCAATAATTTTCGTTAAATCTTCTCCTCCAAGAGCACGGTTATGTAGTAAATCAATTACCATGCCCCCAGGATTGTAATTGTTTATATTTTGTTCCCAAGTCCCCGAGTCAAACTCTTATTCTACCACGGTTTGCATTTGCTCGAATTATACCGTTAGTGGAACTCCTTGATACCCTTCTTTAAATACTTCCCATAAATTAACTTCCGACACTTATATTACTCTTCGAGCCCGGAACCACATTAAATCACGCCTTATGCTCGGTGAGATAAACTTCCTTGAGACTTAACCTTTCTTCAAAGTATTTCCCAAATTTCTCAAATCTTCACCCTTGCATGTAGACCACTCAACCTATTTTGTTTAATTCACCTCTTCCAATTCTTTTCGTTGAAGAGAACTTGATGGTACAAGTGAAGCAACATCCTAAAATTAAACATTAAATATGCATGTCGAGTTAAAGTGCAATTGAGATGCAGCACATAATTATCACTTGAACACGTAATAACAGTTAATTAACAATTAACAACAATTAACAATTAACAACAAGTAACAAATATGGCACGGAAACCAAAATACAATAAAAGGAATCGCAAAATTTAAATACGGTATGGGTGCACATGCAATGAATACAATTACCTCAATTTTCGGGTTCATATCGACCTCCAATTTGAAGCAAATAATCCTGTTCTCGTTGTTTGTTAGCTCACATATCGCACCTTAAATACGCACATGAACTTCATACAGCTCATATAACATGTCAAATACCAAGTTAGGAGTGGATATATTTCATATAAGATCAAAGGAATTCCAAGTAAGGCAAGCAACAAGGTAGGAAGTCACACGTGCAAGTAAGGGAGCACTTCGATCACGTAAAGCACATTTCACGCCAAACGAATCCACAAATCAAACACAATGCGTATAACTCACTCATAACACATTAAGAAAGCATATAACACATCAAAACCAAGCAAGGACAAGTTGTAGCATAGCATATTATACATATAAACAAGTACAATTCACATTAGGGTCAAGAACGGGGAGGGAATCGAACAAAACAAGCAAGAAAACAATTTCGGGGCCAAAACGTTTCTGCACCCAGATCCAGGGCCGTAGATTTTTAACAAAGGGGAGATCCACGGCCATGGTCTCAGTCCAGAAATACCCCAGAATCTGCCCTCTCATCCACGGTCGTGGGTTTAATCAAGGCAAAATATCCACGGTCGTGGCTGGTAGTTCAGTGGGAAAAACTCCATTTTTCCAACCCCAAACCTTCCAAACTCAAAACCAATCAACAAGGGACCAAGTTAACACATTATACAAGATATATGCAACAAAGATTCAAAGATTTATGCCCTAGATCATGCCAAAACCGAACCTAAAGTGAAGGGGAAAGGAAGAGATGAATCAACTTGATCAAGTTCTTCAAATTCCACAATGGTAACTCCATGAATCCTCAACCAACATGCATACTAAATTCATGAAACTCTTAAATGATGTCTAAGAAGCAAATACCATGCATCAAGCTCAAAGAAATTGCAAGGAATCAAGCAAGAATCATGAAATTATCACAAACCCACACTATTCATCATGTAAGCCATAGGAGGAGCAAATATGGATGAAATCATGCAAAGTTGGAATTAAAATGACCACAAAGGTAAGGAGAATTCAAAAAGAGACTTACCTCTTGAATTGGACAAGAATTGGTGGAGTGAAAGACCGAAAATCTCAACTTGTGCTTAGGGTTTGCCTTTCTTCCTCTTCTCCTCTTGGTGCTGCACTTGAGGAGCCTTTTTCTTCTCTCTTTTGCCGAATGGGGAGTGTGGGAGAGAGTGAGGTATGGGTTAGATACATAATAGTCAAAGATTGGGGCTTAGTTGGTGTTAAATGGGACCCACAAAGTAAGAATAGTTAACAAAAGGGGTAACTCTTGACACAAGGTGCTCATTCCGGGTGAAAAACGGGGATCCAAATGAGGTTAGAAAAATATGAATCTTGATTCCTTGTCTTGATTTCTTCGTTACAAGTTCAACACATCTTCCAAAATTCGAATCTGAATTCCCGAGCTCAAGTTACGCCTTCCGGAACACAAGGTGCGCTAAAGCTCGTTAGGCCCTTATGTCCCTAACACATAAAACGGTTCCAAAAACCGTATCAAATGAACTCAAAAACAAGTAACGAGCAGAAGGGAACACTCATAACACGTATTAATCATGTATAGCACGTAGTCACAAAAGTCGAAAACGAAAACGGGCACAAACAGAGCAAGAAAGGAGCAAAGAAAGCAAATACGTGCAAATAAGTCACACATGGTTCAAATAAGAGTCATATAATTCAAATATATCACAAAAGGAAAATAATAAACATATAATTCACGTAATTAATTAATTAAAAGCGCACGTAGCTCTCTCGTGAAAGCGTACCTAGAAAGGCCAGACTAGAGGGATGTTACAACCTCCCCTCCTTCAAAAGGACTTGTCCTCAGGTCCAAAGCGAGACCTAGGAGGCCTCTTGAATGAACTCAACTCCACGCTTCCGCTGCGCTGCTCTGATCCAAAAATTGTAGTCTCATCGGGACATTACTTCCTCAATGAGAAATGAGGAAGACTTCTCATATCCCGATAGCTCGGTAGCGTTTGCCAACTCCGAGTAAGTCTCCTTAGTCTTAGCAAACTCTATGTCTGGTTTGCTCCCACTTCCAAATAGAATTCGAAAGTAGTTGGAGAATCCCACCGGATTGGTTCTCGATCTTCTACCGATAACACATTAGACATTGCTACACCAAGTCTATAATGTCCTTTCTTATGCCAACACCATTACCGGCTCTTCAAGTCTCGAACCAGGAGTGGAATTAGTCTCGTGGCTAAGCACTTCTTGCGACATAAGCCCTAACTCTCCGTTAACCACGCACAACCGAAGTCTTCCTTAGCACCTCGATTGTAACGGAGAAGTTTGAGTATCCTCGTGTAATCAAGGTAACTCTCTTCAAGAGCCTCATCCACTCGAACCATGCCTCTTCCTTGTCTTTCATGTCACGGGACGACTCTTGTGTAATGACGAACCTCTTGTTGACTCCCGATAACACTAGAGACTTATTCTCTAAGGCAATTCTCGATTCTTCTACTAAAATTCGTAGTCGACCATACCCTTGTGGAAACCACACCCAGCAAAGACCACGGAACGCTGAAGAAGGATAAACAACTCCTCGAAGCAAGCAAGAAGGGTATTTATCTTCCACAGTTAACCTGTGCAGCTCACGAGAATATATACTAATCCTACATCTCGTCTTCTTCTAAGATAGGATCAAGGTACTCCATAAAGAAGCATTCAAACAGATGAAATTACCTTCTAAGATCTCGTCAACTACGACTTAACTCCAACAACCACGCTAAAGCCCACCAGAAGGGAAACTCCAAATAAGGTCCAATTCCGGGATAAAGACCACGACAACCTCGATGTCCTTATCAGGTGGAAACGAATTCCAACCTTTAAAGAAACACCAAGGGTGGCTTACTTCGATCTTTGTCTCCTTAAGCTTGGCTTGACCTCTAAGTTACCCCAAAGGAAAGCCACAAAGCTCATTGCTCCTCCCCGGAAAAATCAACCACTCCCACGAAGGATATAAGCGGGTTAGCCTTCCATCTATTACCCGAAAATATCGTTGAGCCCAAAAAGGACCTCCAAAGTAACCCCTAACGCCTACGGCGACACCGTCACCTTAACACGAACTAGGCGCCTTCAAGAAAACCACCAGGCAAGCTCGGCCCTCACAACTCACCAAGCACTCGAACACTCGCCTCACCAAACTCCCTCCAAGCAGAGAGCCAACATAAGAAGAAAAGAAAAAGGAGACGACAAGAAAGAAACAACACGCAAGCACCAAGAAGCAACAAGGAAGGAAAGGAACACAAAATAAAATTAAAAGATGCATGTATGTTGTGCCATGAATGCTTTGTACCTTTCACCATGGTAAAATGTGGATCTCGGCCTCGAGTTCCTTGCTTCCACTTGCATCAACTCGGACTTGTCTTGGAGTCTTTGGATCACGGCTCTTCATAGATCTCAGATTCTTGTTCTTCGGACAACCACTCACCAAATATCCCGTTTCGCCACACTTGTAGCATCTTTTGAGCTTCTTCCGACAAACTTCTTCCGTATGGTTCGGACCTTGGCAATAGGAACATTGAATTGGTTCCATTGGAGTAGGCATCGAATCCATCTTCATGAGTTGAAGTTTCTTCTTCTTGGTGTCGGTGACATCTTGAAGTCTTTGGGATTCCTCTCGAAACATAGGCCTCTTGTTTGAGTTTGAGCTCGCTCCTTGATCTTGCCTCACATAAGAAGTGTGAGACCCCATCTTTTCCTTATCCATCTCATCTTGAATCGGTCTTCTAAGTTCCTCGGACCATTCATGCACCGGTGAAATTTGGAAAGCTTATTGGATCTCGTCTCTTCGCTTTTGTATATAGCTCCGGACTTTAGGGCAATCTTGATTAGCTCTCGAGCCTTCTAGCTCCGTCATAAGATCATCCATTCTCTTCTTTTCTTGTTCAAGGTTAAGGAACTCTTGAAGTTTTGTAACCAGTTCCTCTGGAGGAATATACTTGTAGCAAAATTCTCGGATGAAGGTCTCCCATGCGAGTTCTTCTCCGGACTCCTTTAATCTTGATCTCACCTCCTTGAGCCATTTTGAAGCTTCACCTTGGAGTATACTTGTAGCAAAATTCTCAGATGAAGGTCTCCCATGCGAGTTCTTCTCCGGACTCCTTTAATCTTGATCTCACCTCCTTGAGCCATTTTGAAGCTTCACCTTGGAGTAGACGGGAAAGGCACTTGACTTTCTTTTGTGAAGTCTGTAGAGAGCGGCGCCCCAACCCCCGCTCTGAAGCACCCCTCAGGTAATGGTGTGAGCCATTACTCAAGAAATACCCCAACGAACGGCATGTCCGTTAACAATTAACAAAAACAGTGTTTAACAATGTGGCTTATGCAGCGGAAATCAGAGTATTTTAAAACTTTTCAAAACACGTGCGTGATGGCATATAAGCAAGCAAGTACTGATCGTTAAGCAGAAGAGACTATTAACATTACTGTATCAACTGAACGTTGTCACGGGAGCATTAGATAGCAATTGCAGCAGTATCCAAGAAGCAGAAGGATTATTACAAAAGCATAAGGTAAAGTATCAATGCAGCCATATAACATATGCAGGACACAAAATAGATTAATAAAGTAAAGTCCTGACTTAAACAAAATGAACACTCTAGAGCTTCAAGATACCTCTAGACTGCGGCTGCAAGACCTGAAACCATGAGGCCAGAAAAACAGGTAGAGGTATTAGTCAAAGTGACTAAATGAGGAATATCTTTAAAAGAAAGCACTTAAAGTAAACGTTTGAAGTAAAGTTCATAAGGTAAAACCTTTAATGCAAAGCTTTAATGAAGAACTTAAGAATAGGTTCAAGTGATAAAACCCTTTGATGCAATGCTATAAGAAATGAGAGTTTTCAAAACACTTTCATGAATGTTGTCACACGCGCACACATATGCTATGATTTGGTTCATATGATTTTCATAAAACGGGATAAAGGTAGGGAACAATTTTGCAAGATATGAACCAACTTTATGAAAATATTGATGCCCGCAAGCTAGGCTTCTCCATCATTACTCCAGAAAACATGACCATTAATAGGGTGTCGGACCGAGATCAACAACACCCTAACACATACACACATGCACCATCCTCCACCAAGTTTCACTTCGGGGAGCGACCCCTACCTGACCATTAACCATTGATTTGGGAATAGACTTGCTATCCATTCCCGACAATTGTCCTGACTTAACCAAACCTCCTGATTAAAGTCGGTGTCAATCGCCTAGTGTGGCGGCCGGTATTAGTGATGTCATTGGCGCTCACCTCCCGAGCATCACCTCTACACATAACCGCCGGGCCCATACCATTAACCATTGATTGCTTGCACCATTGACGACATCCAGAATAAATCCGAATGTATGAACCATTGAACATATGTATTGAACCATTAAACCATTGATGCAATACTTTGAAAACATAAACCATTGATGCATTACTTTGAAAACATGTGCCATTGATGTTATACTTTGAAAACATAAACCATTGATATTATACTTTGAAAACATGTGCCTTTGATCAATGAATAACAAATAGGATTGGGTTCTTTGAAGAATCATCCCTATAAAGGGTATTTCAAAACAAGAATGGTAAAGCTCTAGGCTTTGAGTTTCAAAACAATTGAATCTTTAAGTATTCATGGTTCCAGTTGAAAACATTTTTAACCTCACTTATTAGTAACAGTAGGTAGGATAGATTATGCAGTGCCCTGGGGATTCCAGTTGTAACATCCCGACTGATCAGACTTTTCAGGTAACCTCTTATGTGCGCTATTCAATTACTCACGTTATGTGTTGATAATCTGCCTTATGAACTCGTTTATATGCTCGTTATATGTTTTGGTATTTGTTTTGGTTGCCTTTTTGAGTTCGTTTTGGAGACGGGACCTAAAGGAGGCTAGAGAGCACTTAGCGCACCTTGGGTTCCGAGACACGTATCTTGAGCTCGGGAATTCGGATTCGAATTCCGTCACCTCCATTGAACTCGTTTCGACGATTCGGGTTCGATGGGACAAACCTCACATTTTTCTAAGCTCGTTAAGACCTCCGTATTTCAACCGTAACGAGCCCCTTACGCTTGAGAGCCACCTTTTTGACCTAGCTTTGAGTTGTGGACCCCACTTGAACCTTATCTAAGCCCTTAACCTTGGGTTATACTTGAGTTAAGCTCTCCTCTCCCCTTTTTGTGCTGAAAACCGACCCATTCTCTCCCTCTCTCACCAAATCGATCAGCCAAGCAAAGCAAGGAAGAAGAAGACAACCTTTTGGCCATATTTTCCATTTTGAGCTCAAATCTTCATCAAAACTTCTCCAAATTGAAAGGTAAGTTCTTGGTTGCAATCTACACTCACTCTTCTCTCTTTTATGTGATTTTGAGTTCAATTCCATGGTTGATTGTTGAGATTTTACAAGCATGTGAATAGTAAGTGTTGGAAGTTTTGGATTGATTCCTACTCCTTTCTTGTTTTCTTGAGATTTGTTGTTGTTGGTATGCTCCTAGGACTTGTTTCTTGGCAATTGTTGCATTTCTTTGCTTGGTAATTAGAGCATGAGTGTTGGGTTTTTTTGTTTTGGAGTTGCTGAGTTTCTTTAGAGCTGCCTGCGTTTTCTGTACCGTGACACGGGCGTGTCACGGTTTGCCCTTCGTAGGTGACACAGGCGTGTCACCTTTTGAGTTCGTTTTCGCTTTTCTGTACCGAGACACGGGCGTGTCTCGGCTTGCCTTGTTTCGGTGACACGGGCGTGTCACCTAGGAATTCTAGTTTCGTTCGTTTTGTTTCCTTTCCGTTGTTTCTTGATGTTTATTCTTGCCTCGTTTATGATATATGTTTGATTATGCTTTGAATGCTCATAGATGATCTAAATGTGGATTCATTTCATATCATTTGCATCATAACCATACATACGCATGTACCGAGCGTCAATGTGGTTCATATTGAGTCTAAGAGTGTTCCTTGTTGTTTGCCTTGTTCAGAGGTTCTTCCTGTTGAGGACGAGCTTGCTCCGTAGGTGTCCGGTTTCCTCTTTTTGACTCCGCTTCGTTCGTTGCCAAGGTGAGGTTTTGTTCTTTTAGTTATTCGACCTATAACCCTACTTGATTTGAAGCCTCGCATGTGGATACGTATAATATATGGTAAATAAGTGTATGATACTTATGTTGCGGGATTTATCCCATTTGTTATAAGAGTTTGAAAACGTTTGTATAAGTGTATAAGCTATTTTGCTTTCGTTTACAAAAGCTTAGTTTGGTGCAAGTGTGTGTGGGTGTAAGCGAGATGTGGCTTTGAAAGATAAGCTTTAAGATTTGTCTGTGTGACTTTCGTGATCTGTTTGGGCCCCGGAGTGTGGTATGGTAATCTCGGGACGGCCGAGGGGTCGCCGAGCTCTTCCATCAACACCTCCATTTGAGAGTCTCGCCCAACCTTAGGAGGTTGAGGAAGGGTGTTTCTCTTGAGCCGGCGGAGGCAACCGCCGAAGGTTTCAAGGTAGTAATTAAACCTTGTCTCGTTTGTGTATGTGGATAGTTAGGGCCGATCAACCCTTCTATCAACCGGTGTTGGGGATGGATTCTGATTTGTTTTGCTTTGCTTTGTTCTTCGTATTTGGAAGTTGGGGATGTGTGTGACTCGTACTCGCCGAGTTGGTTTAAGCTTTGTATGATCTACGGAACGAGAGTGGATTCTTAATTCACCTGAAACTTGGAGTCTTATTTTGCCCTTTTCCCTTTCCTTTAACTTATATATATCTATATCACGGGAATTAATTTGGCTTGCAAAAAACCACTCTCGGTTCAAGGATCTTTCCATTTGATTAAGTGCTTTGCTATATATATATATATCGGGTGCGTGAGTTAGCCCCCTCACTAGTCGCTAGGACTAACCCTCGTTGTTGTTTTCCCCTTTTTCCTTTTTTTTGAGTCTGCAGGTTCTTCCGAGTCAAGCTAGGCGGCAAGTGTCTTTTGGGTTTAGCTTGGGTCTTCATGCATTCGTAGTGGATTACTTCTGCTCTTATTGCTGTATTTTGGATTATGTATTTATGATTACGCTTACTCTATTTTGGGCCGAGTTGGCATTGTTTATTCTGTTTATAAACTGGCATGAATGGTTGACCCTTCCCCACTTTTGAAATGTATATGTGATCTTGGGATATATGTTGATTATAATTGCTTCCGCTACTCTGATTTTAATTCTTGCAATTCTTGGGGGTCTAGGCCGCCTAGCGAGGGTGTGAGTTTTGTGTGTCTCCCGTTCGCTATGGTCTGATACGGGTGCGGACTTCCCTTTCGCTACTCGTGTTGGACCTTAGTGCGGGGGATGTGGCACCCTTCGCTCTGGGGGTGTTACATCCTGGCGTGGTATCAGAGCTCTCGGTTGTAAAACCAGAGCTCTGGAGTCGTGTTGAGTCTGTCTAGGTCGTTCGGTATAGGAGTATGTGACTATTTACATTCATTCACATCTCTACGTGACTTATTTGCTTAAATTTGTGATAATTGACTTCATGATCATGAACTGAACTCCATGCATAGATATCTTCTTGATTTGTGTATTTTCAGGATGCCTCCAAGAAGGAGAGCAGATAGGGAACAGACTTCTGATCTTAATCAACCCCCCTCCACAAGCACCTCCACCTCCTCCGATGAATGCTGAGAATATTGTGCAGGCCCTTCTGAACCAACTTCAGCAGAACCAAAGGAATAATCCACATTGGGAAGGACAAGGTGGGCAAGTAACTCCGGCCTTTAAGGAGTTCAGAAATAACAATCCGCCAAAGTGGTATGGAGGAGATGACATCCAAGCCGAGGAGTGGTTGTCGGAAGTTGCAGGAATTTGGGAAATTTGCCCCGCTCCTTCGCATGAGAAAGCTGTTTGTACGGCCCGGTTTGTTCAAGGTCCCGCATCCAATTGGCTCAAAGCTATGAGAGCTCGATTGGAGAGGAATGGAGAGGAATTCGATTGGGAAAGCTTTGTGAGAGAGTTTCGTCATAAGTATGTTCCATCAAGTGCTCGTGAGAGAAGATTGCAACAATTTACAGAACTGAGACAAGGGAACCGTTCGGTTGAAGAGTATATCATGGAATTTGAGAGACTTGCACCGTATGCTCCACACATCACCAATGATGATACCCAGAAGGCCCGGAACTTTATTCATGGTTTACGATATGAAGTCCAGGATGCTCTTAAGGCAGCTACAGTGGATACGTGGGAGAAGGCTACGAGGAAGGCAATTAAGGTGGAAGCCAACAACAAGAGATTGAGGCCGACTTACTCTTCGGGCCAAGGTTCGAGCTCTAATTTGGGGAAGAGGCCTGTATCCTATAGTGGGCCTCCGGTCTTCAAACCCCAAAGTCCTCCTACTTCAGTCAAGAAAGCTCGACCTCTGGTACCGACGGCACTAGCGTTACCGGCCCCGATTCAGTGTAGCTATTGCAAGGGTCCCAACCACACCGAGGAGAACTGCCGGAAGAAATTGAGAAGATGTTATAAATGTGGAGAGCCCGGCCATATGATCAGTACTTGTCCTCAAGTGAGAGCACCTCAGCCTCGAGTTCCTCCGCCGTTGAATGTGATGCCTCCGAGAGCACCGATCCAAGCGAGAGCCTATGCTTTGGAGGGCGAGGAAGAAAATGTAGAGGTGGATGCCAACGCCGTTGTTGAAGGTACTATCCACATTCATGGCATTCCATTGCATGCATTGTTTGATCCGGGAGCAACGCATTCATTTATTGCTTCCCGGCTTGCTTCTACTCTTCCCTTGCCTGTTGCTTGCCTAGATGATTCCTTTATTGTTTCTTCTCCCCTTGGTGCTACTTTGTCTACGAATTGTGTTTATCGAGGTTGTCCGGTGGTTGTGGAAGATCATGAGTATCCGGCAGATCTGATCAAGATGCCTATCAAGAAGTATGGGGTAATTCTGGGAATGGACTGGTTGTACCGTTATCGAGCCATGATGGATTGTTTTGCTAAGAAGGTGACTTTGGGTTCTACGGTCTTTGCGGGTCAGAGGTTGAAGACCTGCCCGTTTATTTCCTTCATGGAAGCAAGTAGACTGTTTCGGGACGGTGCGACGGGCTATGTGGCCTACCTTTTGAATAAGCCAAAGGATCAGGCCAAGCTCGAAGAGACGGAGATCGCGAAGGAATTCCCCGATGTGTTTCCGGAGAACTTGGGATCTTTACCTCCGGATCGGGACGTCGAGTTTGTGATAGATCTCTATCCCGGAGCAGAACCGTATGCGAAATCTCCCTATAGGATGGCTCCAGCCGAGTTGAAGGAGTTGAAGACGCAATTGGACGAGCTCTTAGAGTGTGGTTACATTCGCCCGAGCACTTCTCCGTGGGGTGCTCCGGTCCTGTTTGTAAAGAAGAAAGACGGGACTTTGCGAATGTGTATTGACTACCGTGAGCTGAACCGGTTAACGGTTAAGAACAAATACCCGCTCCCTCACATTGAAGAGTTATTCGACCTCCTGCAAGGTTCGAGGGTTTATTCCAAGTTGGACTTAAGGCAAGGGTATTACCAGTTGCGTATCCGGGAGGGAGATATACCGAAGACGGGTTTCAACACGAGATATGGGCATTTTGAGTTTGTGGTCATGCCTTTTGGTCTGACCAATGCCCCAGCCGCATTTATGGATATGATGCACCGAATATTCCGGCCTTACCTCGATAAATTCGTGGTCATCTTTATAGATGATATTCTGGTGTATTCGAGGTCCGAAGAAGAGCACGCGCGGCATTTGAGTATTGTCTTGTCTACACTTCGGGAGCACAGATTGTTCGCCAAGTTCAGTAAGTGCGAGTTCTGGTTGGATCGAGTTTCCTTTTTGGGTCACTTCATTTCGGGGAATGGTATAGAAGTGGATCCTGCGAAGATCGAAACGGTGATGCTTTGGAAACCACCGAAGAATGCCTCGGAAGTGAGAAGTTTTCTCGGGTTGGCAGGGTACTATAGGCGCTTTGTGAAAGATTTCTCGAAGATTGCCTCCCCGTTGACCCGGTTAACTAAGAAAGAGGTGAAGTTTGAGTGGGATGAGGCGTGTGAGAAGAGTTTCCAAACTCTTAAGGAAAGGTTGACTACTGCACCGGTTTTAACCCTACCCGAAGGTTCGGAAGGCTACTCAGTTTACACCGATGCTTCGAAGGAAGGTCTCGGTTGTGTGTTAATGCAGAATGGTAAGGTTGTAGCCTACGCCTCAAGGAAGTTAAAGGATCATGAGAAGAACTATCCCACTCATGACTTGGAACTCGCCGCAGTGGTGTTTGCTTTGATGAAATGGCGGCATTACCTTTATGGAGTTACTTTTGAAGTGTTCACCGACCACCAGAGTCTTAAGTATCTGTTTACCCAGAAGGATTTGAACGTAAGACAGAGGAGATGGATGGAGACACTCGAGGACTATGATTGTAAGATTCAGTACCATCCGGGTAAAGCCAATGTGGTGGCGGATGCTTTGAGTAGGAAAGTGAATGTTTCAGGTTTGGAAGCAGGTTCTAGTAGACAGGGTTCAGTGGTTCTGGTTTCAGAGGCTCAATTGGCTAATATTTCGGTTCAGCCGGTTTTAAAGCAGAGACTGATAGAAGCCCAATCTATGGATCCAGAGATTCAGAAATTAATAGTGAAGTCAAGGATTGATCCTGAAACCGAGTTTGGATTTGATGATTAGGGATTGTTTCGATTTAAGGCTCGGGTTTGTGTCCCTCAAGGATTTAAGCAGTTGGTACTTGATGAAGCCCACAAGTCAGCGTATGCAGTACATCCCGGTACCACCAAAATGTACAAGGATCTAAGGACTTTATACTGGTGGAACGGCATGAAGAGAGACGTTGCTAACTATGTTAGGAGATGTCAAACATGCCAGGTGGTGAAAGCAGAACACCAGAAACCGGGAGGAACTCTCCAACCACTTCCAATACCCGAGTGGAAGTGGGAGCAAGTGACAATGGACTTCGTGTCCGGCTTGCCAAGGACCAAAGGAGGTTCCGATGGGATTTGGGTGATTATTGATCGGTTGACAAAGTCCGCACACTTTCTTAAGGTGAAGATGTCCGACAAGGTTCCTAAGTTGGCCCGGTTGTATCGGAAAGAGATTGTTAGATTGCATGGTACCCCGGTCAGCATTGTTTCAGATAGAGATCCTCGGTTCACATCTGGTTTTTGGCAGGAATTACAGAAGTGTTTGGGGACGAAGCTCCATTTTAGTACTGCATTCCACCCACAGACGGATGGCCAGTCAGAAAGGCTAATAAGGTATCTCGAGGACATGCTTCGTGCTTGTGCCTTGGATTATCCAAATTCGTGGGATGAACAGTTGGATTTGATTGAGTTTGCCTACAACAACAGCTTTCAGTCCTCTATTGGCATGGCGCCGTATGAAGCTTTGTATGGAAGAAAGTGCCGATCCCCTCTCTTTTGGGATATTGATGAGTGGAGATGGACTAAAGATGGAAAGCTCGAGAGAGCTAAGAAGCCTAAGGAAATTCAGGATACCATCGAGAGGGTGAAAGTGATTAAACAGAGGTTGAAAGTGGCTCAAGACCGGCAAAAGAGTTATGCAGATAGGAGAAGACGACCCTTAGAGTTCGAGAAAGGAGATAAGGTCTTTTTAAAGGCATCTCCTAGAAAAGGGTATGCTCGGATTGGTAAAGGCGGGAAGCTTAACCCACGCTACTTAGGCCCCTTTGAGATCCTTGATCGAGTTGGGGAAGTAGCTTACAGACTTGATTTACCGCCGAGTTTGACCGGGATTCACAATGTGTTCCATGTCTCGCAGCTTCGGAAACATTATCCCGATGAGTCTTCTATTCTTCCAGTTGAGAAAGTTCAGTTAGAGCCGGATTTGACTTTTAAGAAGTATCCGGTTCAGGTGTTGGATCGAAAGATGCAAGAGTTGAGGAATAGACAGATCCCTCTCGTGAAAGTCTTATGGCGTGATCAAGAATCCGAAGAAGCTACTTGGGAGACTGAGGATAAGATGAAACAGTTGTATCCGGATCTTTTCAAGACCTCGCCTCGGACCTGAGGACAGGTCCTTTTGAAGGAGGGAGGGTTGTAACATCCCGACTGATCAGACTTTTCAGGTAACCTCTTATGTGCGCTATTCAATTATTCACGTTATGTGTTGATAATCTGCCTTATGAACTCGTTTATATGCTCGTTATATGTTTTGGTATTTGTTTTGGTTGCCTTTTTGAGTTCGTTTTGGAGACGGGACCTAAATGAGGCTAGAGAGCACTTAGCGCACCTTGGGTTCCGAGACACGTATCTTGAGCTCGGGAATTCGGATTCGAATTCCGTCACCTCCATTGAACTCGTTTCGACGATTCGGGTTCGATGGGACAAACCTCACATTTTTCTAAGCTCGTTAAGACCTCCGTATTTCAACCGTAACGAGCCCCTTACGCTTGAGAGCCACCTTTTTGACCTAGCTTTGAGTTGTGGACCCCACTTGAACCTTATCTAAGCCCTTAACCTTGGGTTATACTTGAGTTAAGCTCTCCTCTCCCCTTTTTGTGCTGAAAACCGACCCATTCTCTCCCTCTCTCACCAAATCGATCAGCCAAGCAAAGCAAGGAAGAAGAAGACAACCTTTTGGCCATATTTTCCATTTTGAGCTCAAATCTTCATCAAAACTTCTCCAAATTGAAAGGTAAGTTCTTGGTTGCAATCTACACTCACTCTTCTCTCTTTTATGTGATTTTGAGTTCAATTCCATGGTTGATTGTTGAGATTTTACAAGCATGTGAATAGTAAGTGTTGGAAGTTTTGGATTGATTCCTACTCCTTTCTTGTTTTCTTGAGATTTGTTGTTGTTGGTATGCTCCTAGGACTTGTTTCTTGGCAATTGTTGCATTTCTTTGCTTGGTAATTAGAGCATGAGTGTTGGGTTTTTTTGTTTTGGAGTTGCTGAGTTTCTTTAGAGCTGCCTGCGTTTTCTGTACCGTGACACGGGCGTGTCACGGTTTGCCCTTCGTAGGTGACACGGGCGTGTCACCTTTTGAGTTCGTTTTCGCTTTTCTGTACCGAGACACGGGCGTGTCTCGGCTTGCCTTGTTTCGGTGACACGGGCGTGTCACCTAGGAATTCTAGTTTCGTTCGTTTTGTTTCCTTTCCGTTGTTTCTTGATGTTTATTCTTGCCTCGTTTATGATATATGTTTGATTATGCTTTGAATGCTCATAGATGATCTAAATGTGGATTCATTTCATATCATTTGCATCATAACCATACATACGCATGTACCGAGCGTCAATGTGGTTCATATTGAGTCTAAGAGTGTTCCTTGTTGTTTGCCTTGTTCAGAGGTTCTTCCTGTTGAGGACGAGCTTGCTCCGTAGGTGTCCGGTTTCCTCTTTTTGACTCCGCTTCGTTCGTTGCCAAGGTGAGGTTTTGTTCTTTTAGTTATTCGACCTATAACCCTACTTGATTTGAAGCCTCGCATGTGGATACGTATAATATATGGTAAATAAGTGTATGATACTTATGTTGCGGGATTTATCCCATTTGTTATAAGAGTTTGAAAACGTTTGTATAAGTGTATAAGCTATTTTGCTTTCGTTTACAAAAGTTTAGTTTGGTGCAAGTGTGTGTGGGTGTAAGCGAGATGTGGCTTTGAAAGATAAGCTTTAAGATTTGTCTGTGTGACTTTCGTGATCTGTTTGGGCCCCGGAGTGTGGTATGGTAATCTCGGGACGGCCGAGGGGTCGCCGAGCTCTTCCATCAACACCTCCATTTGAGAGTCTCGCCCAACCTTAGGAGGTTGAGGAAGGGTGTTTCTCTTGAGCCGACGGAGGCAACCGCCGAAGGTTTCAAGGTAGTAATTAAACCTTGTCTCGTTTGTGTATGTGGATAGTTAGGGCCGATCAACCCTTCTATCAGCCGGTGTTGGGGATGGATTCTGATTTGTTTTGCTTTGCTTTGTTCTTCGTATTTGGAAGTTGGGGATGTGTGTGACTCGTACTCGCCGAGTTGGTTTAAGCTTTGTATGATCTACGGAACGAGAGTGGATTCTTAATTCACCTGAAACTTGGAGTCTTATTTTGCCCTTTTCCCTTTCCTTTAACTTATATATATCTATATCACGGGAATTAATTTGGCTTGCAAAAAACCACTCTCGGTTCAAGGATCTTTCCATTTGATTAAGTGCTTTGCTATATATATATATATCGGGTGCGTGAGTTAGCCCCCTCACTAGTCGCTAGGACTAACCCTCGTTGTTGTTTTCCCCTTTTTCCTTTTTTTTGAGTCTGCAGGTTCTTCCGAGTCAAGCTAGGCGGCAAGTGTCTTTTGGGTTTAGCTTGGGTCTTCATGCATTCGTAGTGGATTACTTCTGCTCTTATTGCTGTATTTTGGATTATGTATTTATGATTACGCTTACTCTATTTTGGGCCGAGTTGGCATTGTTTATTCTGTTTATAAACTGGCATGAATGGTTGACCCTTCCCCACTTTTGAAATGTATATGTGATCTTGGGATATATGTTGATTATAATTGCTTCCGCTACTCTGATTTTAATTCTTGCAATTCTTGGGGGTCTAGGCCGCCTAGCGAGGGTGTGAGTTTTGTGTGTCTCCCGTTCGCTATGGTCTGATACGGGTGCGGACTTCCCTTTCGCTACTCGTGTTGGACCTTAGTGCGGGGGATGTGGCACCCTTCGCTCTGGGGGTGTTACACCAGTGCTCAACCTTAACTCCTGTAAGTGTGTACTAAGGTGAGCTTAAAAACTAAGACACACTTCTATAACGATGCACATAAACATATAAAACAAGTACGGAACATGTAATGACAAGAGAGTAATACCATTTAAGGTACTAGAGAAAGATAACACACAAAGGAATCCTTAAAGTGAGTTATCATTAACGTGGGATTATGATCTTACTATAATCGATTAGGAATTAATCATATTATGAATCCTATCGCAAAACCTTAGGTTATAAAACAAGTCCTCGAAAGAAAACACATTTTGAAATCACATTTTAGACCCCGGATTGGAAAACCCTAAGTGCAAATGTCTATTAAGAAAGCACAAGTTTTAATTCACTTTTACTATTCAAAAGCACTATTCACAGTTACTACTCCAGATTACTATTCATGGATTACTATTCATAGGTTACTATTCACTTATCGGGTCAAAGGGTCGGGTCAAACCCACACACTAAACATACACTCATGCACACACACGAGCACACTCACACATACACGGCATGCACACACACACACCCTAATTCAATTATGATCTTGATTATAACCTATAGTTTCAAGTTGATGTTATAATAAGCAAGTGTGATCTAGGTTAAAGGCATAACCTATGGTTAAGAGGTCTAATTAAAGCATAACATCAAGTTATGAAACACTATTCTATCTTAGGTTATAACATGTGACACTATCAAAGTGTATAACATATGATCAAGTACTATTCCATTAATGCATATCATATCATAAGCTCAAGTCATAACATATGAGTCATGTAACATTGTAACAATGTAATAACATATCATTGACATAAGTCATAGCATATCAAGACCATTAATCATGTAGCTTTCATCAATTGAGACCATATAGTAACATGTAACAAGTTATGATATAATTGATCATAGGTTACTATTCTATTGCATAACATGCTTGAACATAAATTAAATATCATAACCATGCATCAATTATCATCATATAATAGCTCCATAACATGATCATACCATATACTAAAGCAATTCATAACATTTCATTAGGGGTGGGCATTTCGGATCGGGTATCCGCTACCCGATCCGACCCGATCGGGTAAAACCCGATCGGATCGGGTTTTTTTCGTAAATTCGGATATCGGGTCGGGTACCCGAAACCCGACATTATATATCGGATCGGGTTCGGGTAGTATTTTACTACCCGAACTACCCGATCGGGTACCCGAATTACCCGAATTTTTTTTAAAAATGTATATTTTTTATATATATATGCATATTATATATATATTACAGATATTATATATATTATAGTATGTACATGTTCTATATATTACAACATGTATGATATTATATATATATATATAATTAAAGTATGTATATGTTATATATATATTACAGTATATATATTATATATATTATAACATGTATAATATCAATACATACTTTAATTATATATATATATATATATATATATATATATATATATATATATATATATATATATATATATATATATATATATATATATATTACAGTATGTATATTAAAGTATGTACTTTAATATATATATTTATATATTACCGATATTCTATATATTATAGTATGTACATGTTATATATATTACATGTATGATATTATGTATATATATTAAAGTATGTATATGTTATATATATATTACAGTATATATATTATAACATGTATAATATTATACATATATATATATATATTAATGTATATGTTATAAATATTACAGTATATATATTATAACATGTATATATATATTTATATATATATATATAAATGCCTTTAAAATAGCAAAAAAAAAAAAAAAAGTGAAAATTTAGCCGGGTACCCGAACCCGACCCGACCGGGTACCCGATAAAATCGGATACCCGATTGTCGGGTACCCGACCTTCTTCGGATCGGATTCGGGTAGCAAAAAATGCTACCCGATATTTCGGGTACCCGACCCGAAAAACCCGAACCCGCAAAAACCCGACCCGCGCCCACCCCTACATTTCATAGCATATACTAAACAATTAAATCATAATTCACTATTAACAAACATATCATAAAAACTATATAATAAATGCATAATATAAAATCATATATGGCTTAGGGAACCCTAAGACCCAACCTAAACATAATATAAACATACCATAACATAAAAATATAAACTAAACTAAAACATAACATAAAACATAGCAAAATAAAACAACATCTAACCTAAGAGAGAGGGGGGAGGCCGCCGGCCACAAGAGGGGGAGGAGGAAGAAAGAAAGGGAGTTGTTAACACAACATATGAGCAAGGAATTCAATGGCATGAGGGCTCTATTTATAGTTTTTGGGAAGCCCCTCACCTTGTAATAAAAGTATAGGTAAGGGTAGGAGAGCAAAATGGTAAAACTTCTCTTGGAAGCTAACTTTGTTCTGGAAGCTAAAATAGGACTGCTGGGGGATATTTCGGTAATTTCAGCTCCAAAACGTGAAGGTGAGTGTCTGGAAGTATAACCATTCCATCCGGGCAAAAATTAGCTTCGAAACGCATATTCATACGTCGAAATCGGATTTACCGTTTGAAAGTTACATTAGTTTTAGTGAATAAAAGTTTTAAGCCCGAAACTCAACACGAGTGAAAAACGACTTTCGAGAATGATTTTCGAGTCCGGATTGTTTCCAAAATTCAAGAAATAAATCGAGAAGCATTTTGAATCCAATATCGACTATAAAACGTTTTACCGATAGAAAGTTGAAAACGTAGAATGAATAGTGAATTCTTACGTACAAGCGTACGCTTCAAAATTTCGAGCTAGGGTTTGAATCAAGAGTTGTAAAACATTTCAAAAAATCTTGAAATAGATCAAGTAGTGCAAATCCTAAGAGAAAACATTTTCCGAATGAAAACCGTTCGTAGAAGGAATAGTGAACTAGGGTTTTCGTAAACATTTTCAAATAAAACAAAGCTCAATATAGATTTTCAAGTCAAGATTGATTTCAATAGACTCGTCTCGACCCAAGGATAGATTTGACTGTAAACTTGGGTAGGAAAGATATCAGAATCAAAAGCTCATTTTTAGATGAATAGTAACTTTGGTCGGTAAGTTCCCAAAATGCCCTTATGGTTCAAGGAAGGTTTCCGAAGCTTGGAAAACAAGTTCAAAGGATAGGAAAACATGTGATATGAACCTATAGGGTTCCATTGAAGCATTGTGTATAATAGGCTTGGGAAATGAATAGTAAACTGTATCAAAGGCCAAGAATTCCCCCTTAAAACATGTCAGATCACATATGAGCACAAAGTTCATGTAAGAATGAAATGCATGAAGGTTTATAAAGTTGGATCACGGTCTATAAACGCCTTACGAATACCCTTAGTTTACCGTTTTCATCCAGACCCTGTTTTGGGCTGTTACAAAGTCCCCGGACAATTCTCCCAAATCCCTATCATCATGGAGAGCCATTCTTCGGCTTCAATACTATCACCTCCAAACCACTTCGGTGGATTAAAATCATCAAGCTTCTTGTAGACCAAAAACTCTTGTTTCTCTTGTTTCCCTATTGATGCCGAATGTGGATGTGAAGATGCCATCCGGAAATGAGAAAATGATTCCAAAATATCGATGCGTGCCGGGTTTAGTACATGTTCGTGTGAGCAATTAGCATAATTAAGCCAAATAATTCAAGTAATTCATGTAAGAGATGAGAGTGAATGCAAACAATCACATAATCCTAAGCCGAACAACCTAGACAGACCCAACACGACGCTAGAGCTCTGGTTTTGCAACCCAGAGCTCTGATACCACGCAAGGATGTAAAACCCCGGAGCGAAGGGCGCCACATCCCCCGTACCATAGCCCAACACGTGAAACGAAATGGGAACTCCGCCCACGCATCGAACCATGGCGAACGGGGAGACAAACAAAACTCACCCCTAGGCTGGGCGGTCTAGACCCTGAACAGAGTGTGCAAGAGAATCAAAAGCAGAATGCGGAAGCAACAGGATCGCAAAACATAAGACATGCATCCAATCTAAAAGCAAGGTATAACAAATATTACATGCCATGCCCATCCCGGGCGAAATAAAACATACCTAGTTCAAATTACAAAACATAACTTATACATAATACCATATTTACGTATTTATACGTAGTACCAAATATACATAGTACCAAGACGGGAAAGTAAAGATGCATATGCAAAAGCTATGCAAAAGACTCGACGACTCGAACTACTCCCAAAACAAAAGACCGCCGCCTAGCACGAACTCCCAAACCGGGTACCTGCAAACTCAAACAGAAAAGGGGAAAAACAAACAACGAAGAGGGGTCAGTCCTAAAAACTGGTGAGGGGGCTAACACACGCACACGTACATATGAGTAGAGCACAACATAATCAAATCGAAGAGCGTTCATGAACCGGGGTTGGTTTTTGCATTCCAAATCATTTAAACCCATGATACTACATATAGGAAGAAAGGTTTAGGGCCTAAGGCCACAATCCACCAAGTTTTAGAAATTAGAAATCCAATCCCGTATCACAAGCCATAACGGAAACGAAGACTTAGACTAACTGGCTCGGCGAATCCGAGTACCAACCCACTTACTCCATAGCAAAACAAAGAGAAGACAAAGCAAAAAGCATAATTCAACGAAGACTTAGACTAACTGGCTCGGCGAATCCGAGTACCTGGAATGCCGAAGAGACGGGGCGTCACAAGAAAAGTGAAGCCCCTGGAATTCCAAGTAGGGGACTTGGTGCTCCGTAGAGCCAATGCTCTGAAACCCGTGGGCAAGTTGGGCCTTACATGGGAAGGGCCATATAAAGTCCCCAAAATCGTGGGACGCGGAGCATACGAATTGGAAGTTGCCGACGGGGTGGCACTCCCCCGACCCTGGAATATTCAAAATCTAAGGAAATTCTACTCCTAAGGGGGAGAGAGAGTGGACGGGATGCCATCCAACAAGTAAACTCTTCATTCCTTCCTTTCTTTTGCGGTTATTGTAAACAAATAGGGCAAGGTCACGACACGATGCCATGGGATAAACAGACCTTTACATTAGTGAACTTTTGAATTATTGGACAGTTACTTGTAGTTTTCCTTTCTTTTTTATGCTTATTGTGAATAAATGAAGTGAGGTTCTGATACAGTTTCATTTTATCAAATGAATGTTGCTCTTTCTTTTTCTCTTTTTATGATTATGATGAATGAATGATGTTTGAGGTGTAAAATATGTGGAGTGCATGGTGGATGTAAGTAATGGGGTATGATGGATGTGGTGTTGTTTGATATTGCAAAGCCCGATGATTTTGGTACCCAAAGTAAAAAGATTTCATTCCGGGTACCCCTTGAAGGGGAAAGGCAAACGCTCCCCCAGGAAGGAGTTGGAATAACACTCCTTGGCCAAATGATCACAATATAGCATGATTAAAGTATCACCTCCAGAGGTAATATATAAGCGGAAGGAGTGTGACGAGATCCTCCTTGGGAAGGGGTTCTGAACAACTCCTTAGGAAGGTGGATCCTAAACCCACCTTGGATTATACAACATTCAATTCACACCTGCGAGTTGGCAGGTCCACTTATAAAACAGCCTGCCTGGTCCGACCGCCTGGCCACCCCGGTGGAGATACCTTCCACTTAGCTTGCGAAAATTGGATAGCTCCTTATAAGCAATGTAAAAAAAAAAATTGCTGAAGAGGATAGAGAATCCGAATATCAAAAGAAAATGCAGCGACATCATATTCAAAACCCATAACAAAGGGTTCACAAACATCGACCCGAAATACCAGACAAAACAAAGAGTATCCACCACGATGTTCAGAAAGAACAAAGGCAAATCTTGTGACAAAATAACTTCACCAATCCCAATAGAATAATTACGATACGAAGTGTTTAGGAATGCAGAAAACCATGAAGAAAGTTGAAGGGCAAAAGCTACTGAAAAGAAATATCAATCTTGCTACTCTTTGCTAGGACAAAGGGGTGCATCGGGAGGCACTCCAACAGGGCTTGCTCCTTCAAAGGGCTGGAAGGAGGAACTTCCAGCAGACAGGATGGTGTCCTTCTCCTGAACAGGCTGAGCAACACGGTCCACCTCAGTTGTAGGTGGAGGGCCTAGAAAGTTATCCCCGTTGGCAGGATTAGCATCGCACTGTAGGTCTATGGATAAAACTTGTTTTCCCCGGCCTATAAAGCAAAAGGGAAGACGATCAAATCCTTGCAAATAAATATTAAAGAAGTGGTTTTCAAGCTACTAAGAAGAGCAGAGATGGGCAAAAACCGTACCTGCTGGAAAAAGCATAGAATCTTTGCTTCTAAGAACCACCCAGGATCTCCAGAACTCTCTTCAACAGTCGCTTTAGAGTCTAGGAAAGATAGATGAAAGCCGGGGAAAAGATTACCAGAGGCCAGCAGTCGGCTTTTACAAGCCTTAGAGCCCTCAAAAAAGTGAAAAATAGCCATAGCAGTGTTGGAAGGCTGAGAGACTGGCTTACCCCCCTGCTGGAAGGAAGAAGACATCTTGAGCTCTTCCATCTTGCGTCGATAAATGCTATCTATTAACTGCCGACCAATCTCCGAGTGAGGGAAATCCTGGTAGGCCTTTTGATGGATGTCCTCCAGCTGAACCGGATGCTCCTCCTTGAGAGTTTATAGACTTTGCCCTAGTTCTTTCCTTCGGTAGCGCTCGTCCTGGTAGTCACTCTTGGCATCCTGATATTTTGCCTCAAGGCTTGCTTTCGCCTTCTCATACTCCTCCTGGGCCTCATGGTGTCTCTGTTTGAGCTCTTCGTACTTCTCGGTGATCCTCACTTCAGTCGGCGAACGACACTTAGACAGCCATTGGCCGATCATCATGCTAGCCTGTGGCGACAAAGAAAATGAAATTAGAGCAGGAAGGAAAGCAAACAAAATCAACAAACAAAACATAGAATCAGTGTAATTGAGTCCGAAAAAACACCTACAAGGTGAGAAAGGCCACCTATTTGGGGACCTCATCAAGGGACAAATTGTTTAAATAGGACTGGTTCGGGGTAGTGGCCATTCCTTGAAGTAGTTACAAGGCCGCCTTACTGTCCTTCTTGGCAAACACGGAAGCGTTGGCGGGGACATCCCAGGTAGGCCAACAAAGTCCACGAACCCAGCGGTTGACAGGGCAGGCAGAGGAGGTACTCCTGCCAACGACGCTCCTACTAGAGTGGCGACGAAATAGCCGGAGCCCAGTGGTAACATTCCTACTGGAGGAGCTGTAGAAAATGTAGTCTCCCGCCTTCTCTTAGGGCTTCTCCTTGGTTGGTCACTTCCGCGCTTCCCTGAACGAATCCTTTCCAGAGAATCAGCAATGGGCCTGTTCTCGAAAAAAGAGCTGGCAGATCTCGAGCGATGGGCTGAAGAAGAACAGCCTAAGGTTGGATTCCCTGAAGAGTTTCCATCGAAACGTGCCATTAGAGAGAAATAAGAGAGAAATAAGATGTGAAAAATAGAAGGTATGGAGAAAAATCAACTAAGGAGAAGCAAAAGTGTCTAGAAGATTAGTAATGGGCGTGAGGCAAAAGTACGAGAGCAGGAGATCGCTACACAGCTTCCGGGTCTGATAGCCTTGGGTATTCAATTCCTTGAGAAAATCCGAAGAGCCTTTGGATATAGTAGAACTCTTCTCCGTGCAGAGCGGGATAACTGAAGAGAGAAAATAACAGGGAGCTTTTCAGGCTGGGAGGGGCGAACAAAGAAGTACTTGGCTTTCCAACCCCTCGGTGAATTGGGAGCCTACAGGAAAGTGGCTTTCCTGCGAGAGAATATGTAAAACTCTCCCGGAGTAATTGAGTGGAAGTAATAGAAAGAATGAAAATCATACACCCACACGGTTTATCGAGATGCTTTAACAACACAATATAGGCAACAACAATAGATATAGCATTAGGGGTTAGCTGTGACAGGCAAATATGCAACTTCCGTGAAAGTTTTACTACAAAAGGGGGGAGGGGAAAGCGTAATCTGACTCTCAACTGAGCCTCATAAAAACAAAGGAAGCCCGAAGGGGGCTGATGAGGGTGCTCGTGTTGCTTGGGCGCCCGGAGCTCCCAATCAGTTGGAATATTCAAATCATTACGAAGCTGTAGCAAGTCTTTCTTAGTCAGGACCGAACAGATGGTGGCACAATCAGGAGTAGGACTATCCACTTCCTGCTGCTCTGCATCTTCCTCCTTAGAGCTAGAAAGGTCTCCTTCCCCAGTCTCTTCAGAACTGCCTGTAGAATTGTCCTCATCATCTTATCTGACAGAATCGCTTACTGATCCATCCTGTTCGGAAGAGCCGCTGTCCCGCCCTTCCTGCTTAGAAGAACTCCCTGTGTCACTGGAGCTATGAACGCTCTCCTCTCCTACCTGGTCAGGACCAGTGTGTTGGGAAGAAGAGGAATGAGATTTACGGGGAGCTTCTCCCAAAGTTGACCCTCCATGGTTGGGACTAGTCTGACCTTGGGCAAGATGATGGTCCGGATGAAGCTATGATGATTGTTGGGATGATCGGGAGAACCGGGCACCCAAACCGTTACCTAACTAAAAACAGGGAAGCAAAGCAAAAGTTCCAAAAGATAGTAAAGCAAAGTGGGCCCCACGATTTACGTAACGATAAATGAAGAACACAAAAGCATATATGAGAGCAACGTATCTACTACACTCGTGAAAAGAACACAAAATGGCATCAGAGCAACAAACCACAAAGCATTGAAATCACATCAGTCCTAATCCGAGACACCATTAATCCTAAGCCCAAAAAACAAAAGAAGATTGACGTTTCCAAAAGAAAGAGAAATAATGAAAAATTACCTAGGCGATAAGGGACGAATCGAGCGAAAATTGGACAAAGATGGTGAAGCGTAACAGTAAAACTTGTTGTGCAAGGTAAACCACGTTAACTTTGAAGTTCACTTCCTGAGCGGTCGCACAATGAAGGAGGAGAGGAATGGGTATGTAATTCTAATAAAAAATCATAAAGTTTGAAGGAAAAAGGGACGTATAGAATCTTACCTTTCAAGAACACCATAACGATGGAAGACGCCCTAGTTGCGGCGGAACTCCAGCGGCGGTGACGGCAGAGGTTCACTGCAAGGAAAGGTGTGGCGTCATTAGCAAAATTAAAAAAAAAAAAAAAAAAAAGAGAGAGAAATAGAGAAAGAAGGAGCAGAGAAGATGAAAGGATTACATGATGTAGAACCTCTTACGGTGGCGGTGACATGCGAAGAAGACAAGAACACAAGTGCTGCAAAGGGGAGAGGATGGTGAATCTGTGATAAATGGAGTAAGAAGAAATAGAGAGAAAGTAGTGCTTACCCAAAAAACGAAGGGTTTTGCTTGATGGCGTGGGAAATGAAATGGGGTGTAATCAAAGAGACGCTTAGGATTTAAAATGCAGGCCCCTCCTTTATTATTGGAGGTTCATTTCCTAGGATAAGTAGGATTCTTACGAAATATTATCTGCTTATAACGGATACACAATTGAGATATTATCTTCTTATAATTAACGCATATTTGGGATATTACCCCCTTGTAATTGGCTTATATTTGACATATTACCTTATTATGATACATGTGTTGGAAGGAAAAACTAGGAGGAGATTTAGATAATTGCTTTAAATATTTGATTTTATCTAACTTCCTTTGAATCCATTATCGGGGAAGAAGTATGTATTTAGCCAGGAAAAAGAATCCTAGATTCTCGCATAATTGGAGTGTCATGTGTAAAAGTTGCTGAGGCTAAGCTGATTAGCAAGGGTAGTCGATCCGAAGTGGTCCTACCTGCCATAACCAGGAGGGTATGATAAGGACATCCTGACTGAAGCGATCCCAGAGCGTATGGTTTGACGGTTGTACTATTTTCCCCTTATCAGGGTTTTTTCCACGTGGTTTTCCCTTATAAAGGTTTTAACAAGGCAACCACGTAATGTGGGGAGCTAAGGAGACCGATCAAATTGAGCAGACTGGCGAGGACGGATTACTCGCTACCATTGGAAAGAATAATACATCACGATACTCTCACAGCCGGATACCTTCGACTACGAGAGTGGGGGGAGTGAATGATGGACAACAAAATCGACAAGGGCCCAATCCGTAAAAACGGCCCAAGAATCCTATAAAAATAATCACTAGATTCCATGCATGAAGGAGGTCCAATGGCGGATTCAGGAGCTCAAATTCCTGATGAGTAGCAGGAGAGTGAAGTTCGCCTCCCATCCAGGAAGCACGTCACAGCGTTGCGGGTCACTAGTAGGAGGAGGTCGGGTTCTGTTCGATCGGGCTAACTGAAATCTTTATGAGGTTAAACGAGTCCAAGTCAGTCATACCAAGTTAATACATGCTCATTTGGTTAAGCATATTAAGGGATAATGGGAGTTTAAATTCGAAGAGTGGGGGAGAAGTTACCTCACCACTTTTCTCTCAAAGCCCTAACCACGCTTAGCTAGATAAGGGGAAAATGGCAACAAAAAGAAAAAACGATCCATTCTGTAGAGATTAACTGATCTCGAGCACTTGTAGGCAGATTCAGTGATTTCTGGCTCTTCAAATTTTTTGTAAAAACGCCCTCCCGTGATAAGCAATAACATCATTCATTTTCTTCTCATTTTCTCTTTCGAATTTTATCTTCTTAATCCATAATCCCAAGTTTATTTCATAAGTTTAGTGTTGCCAATTTTTTCGTGTGCATCAACCTTCATCACGATTGTGTTGTTGACCGAGATACAAGCAATGGTGTCGACGCCCTTTTTCAAGGAACTAGGGAGATGCTTCTGCGGGTAGGTCGAAGAGTTGATGGTGGTGGAGGGAAAAAGGGGCGAAGGAGGAAGAGGAGAAGTAGGAGAAGAATTTAAAGCAAGTTCCCTTTTCTTTTCATGAAAAAAAAATAAAATGATTGATTTGCCCTTAAAAACACATCTTAACCGCAAAAATCCACTGGAAATTCAAATTGGGCACTAGAATGAAACAATTTAAATGTTGGGTAAAGAATCCTCAAAATTTAAAGGTTGGCCGCTAAAGTGCAAAACGCCCCAAACGTTGTGGTGCCAAAAAAAAAAAAAAAAAACAATGAACCCTAATTAATTATATAATATTGTTTTTTTTTTACTTTTTCCTTTTTTCCTTTTTCCTATTTCATTTTACTCATTGGCCTACATAGAGAAAATATTTTTCCTATTTTTCTTGTCAATCCTAGATAGAAAAAAAAAAACAATGAACAGGTGTCTATTTCATGTCTTATGTCTGTGAAGCCTCGTGTTTTCATACCAATCAGGTATCATGTCATGAGTCATTTTAAGACAAATGTTATGTGTTTAATTCTGTTTTGCGTGTTAATTATATGTTTAATTTATTTAATTGTGTGATTTAATTCCTCAGTGATATGTTATACATGTTATGACATGCCTTAATTGCTTAATTGTCCTTCACTGTCACTTTCTAAATTTTAAGGACTAAATTGATTAATAAAGGTTTGAGTTTAACTGTAACTAAATTAAAAGTTTATGGGTGAAAATGATAATGTAAACTCAAGGAATTTTATGTAAATCTTTCACAAGAGCACTCATTTTCATTCCCGAGCCCCTAAACTTTGATCCTCGTATTTATACAAATCCGTTAACTGCCACTTGCTTAATTTGGAGACCCTCAATCTGTAAACCCATATTTTTTTATCCTAACGAAAACTAGATAAATTATTTGAAAATTAACCAATCCCAATCCAAGCAAAAATATCTCATGGGGCCCACGTTGACCTTTTTTTTTTTCTCTCTCTCTCTCTCTCTTTTCCTCTTTCTTTCCCCTCATCTGATCTCTCCCCTCACTCGATCTCTTTTCTCTCTTTCTCTCTCACCTATCTCTCTTGTTAGGAATAATGCCCTGAAAGTCGATGTAATAGTCTGCTTAGTACTTTCTTTTTTGTAAATCATAGATAATCTTCGAATAGTAAAAGAACTAGGGTAACACTTCTTTATATACTCTTGTTTGATTATATGTTTACTTTCTGTGCATGTGTAAGAATTCCCCTAATCAATATAACTTATAGTACTCAACCATTTAGGTGAAGTGGTTTATGAAACAAGCCCTAAATCACTTAAGTCATGATTAAAAATCACTCCAAGCCGATGAGTCTAACAGACAGTGGGAGTGTCGATATGACTCGTTCAAGGCTTGCTCGTGTGATCGCGCTCTTAAGAAGGACCACCTTGTTTCATGGGGTGCAAAGTGTATTGATCATACGTGCGTGATACATAGGGGTGCTTAGGGATGTAAATGAGACGAGTCGAGTCGAGCCTTATAATTTTTGGCTAGTTTGGGCTCGGGCTCACCCTTAAATTTACTAGCTCGGGCTTGGATCATGAGCCAGTGACCCACAGATAGAGTGGCTCAGGCTTTGCTCGAGCCTAGCTTGCTTGGTTCGGGCTCGACTCACAAGCCTTGGAGCAATTTGCAAGAAAGAGAAAAACAGCAGCAGATTGAATATCGAAGATAAACATTAATAATAACAACAATATTGAAGGGAAAAAAATTAAACAAGTTTCTACACATCCAAAAGTGAAAAAATGAACTTTTAAATACAGATCTGACAAGAAAAACAACATAGCGATCCAAATCCCTTTAATTTGTTGAATGAAAACAAACAAAATAATGTAGATGTGAACATTAATTTCTAGATCAGACCTATTCTTACATAGATCTCAACTAAAACTTAAAAGTCTGACCTGTTCTTGTATAGATCTCAACTTCAATTTGTAGATAATAGTGGAGGAGACGCCTATGGAAGCTTCATGCTGCAGGTGATGGATACGGCGGGTGGATCTGCAAAATGGTGGCGCGGTGACGAGATGGTGGTGTTGTGGTTGGAGGTGCGGCGAGACGGTGATGAGATGGTGACGTGACGGCATTTGGTGAGATGTGTTATAGGGCTGAACTGTTGTAAATAGAGGGAGGGGCGGGTTTAGGTGATTAACGGGTGAGGTGGTGGCCGCCGGCGAGAAGTGCGGTGGCGGATCGTGAGGTCTGATATGGGAGGCGTATTCAGAATGTTAAGAATGTGAAGAAATGGGGTTTAGGTTTAGCCGCTTAGGTTAGGTTGATGTATATAATATATTTTATTTATTAATAAGTAATATATATATATATATATATATATATATATATATATATATAATAGTGTGTCTAGCGAGCCGACTCGCGAGCTACGAGTTATGAAAGATGTGGCTCGGGCTTAGCTCGTAGGATCATGGCTCGGCTTGGTTCGCCAACTTCAAACCCTAGGGCGTGTTAGGAATAGTGCCCTAGAAAGCCGATTGTATATCCGCTTTGTGCTTTTCCTTATTGTAATCACAGACAATCTTTGAATGAAATAACGAATTGAGGCAACACTTCTTTATATGCTCTTGTTTGGTATGCGTTTACTTTAGCTGTGCATGTATGAGAACTCCCCTAATCCTGATGACTTTAGGACTCTACCATTTAGTTGAAATGGTTCATAAACCAGCCCTATATCACATAAGTCATGATTAGTAAAATACTCCAAGCCGATGAGTCCTACAGACAGTGGGAGTGTCAACCTGACTCCTCTAAGGATTGCTTGTGGGATCACGCCCTTAAGAAGGACCACCTTGTTTCATGGAGGTGCAAAGTGTATAGTTAATATGTGCGTGATACATGAGGGTACTTACTTTAATAAGTAAGTTCACTGAGGTGCCCCGTGTGAGAACATTCCTAAATGGGAAAGGAAGTTTCTATTTCAGGAAATGGAAACTTCCAGATTAGGAAATATCTCACGAGTCATTGATGTGATTAATTGATCCTTAGACTTGAGGTTCCTTGTCACTTTATGAGTTAACTCTGTAGTCTTAGGTATAAGCTTTAAAGGGTGTCGCCTTAGACAACTGATTCAAGGCTTATGCTGGGGCTGCACAAGTGATTCATGAAAGTGAATGAGAATCAAGATAGGACCTACACTTGCATTTGCAAGGTGATCTCTTATTGTGTAAGTCATTCATATGCCATATGGAGTCCTTGGTCAAGGTAGTAGATCAAGACATCAAGAAAAGGGTTTCTTGGATTGAGATCAAATGGATATGAAATGCACTTAGCTTTAAGACCGGATTATTAGGGTTCTGATTATTCCCTTGCCCTAGATCTTGGTTGAGAGATAGTAAGTAGGAGGATTGTATCTCACATGAATCAATGACTTAAAGGTTCTGTCGAATCCGAACATTCCAATTCAGCTAGGGGTTAAACACCTGTTGCTAGACTATGGTCGTTTAATCTGTGGACTGATTAATTAATTAGTGAATTAATTAATTGGGGTCACTGCTAATTGAATTGAGAACCTAGAGGGTCACACACAACAACTTGGTTACATGAGTTGAGGCTTAAAAATGATTAAACAAGTTAATCGGGCCAAGAGGGTTCCACACGTGTGAAATCACACGTGTGGCTCACATGAGTGACACGTGTCACTGTGACACGTGTCACTGTGACACGTGTCACACACGTGTGAATATATATATATATTATATATATATATTAAATAATTAAATGTGTTAATTATTTAATAGATTTTGGTTTAATTTTGAATTAAAAAGAAAGTCTTATTTTGGAGAAAATAATCTAGTTAATTAATTACGAATTAATTAATTAGATAAAAAAATAAGTTATTTATTTTATAATAAATAAAGTATAAAATTATCCAAAAATAGTTTGGATATTTTTAGCTCTCTTAAAAGTTGACTTGAATTAGAATTCAAAGTCAAAGTTGGAAAATACTTGATGATCAAGTAATAGGAGAGAGAGGAACCAAATCCTTGTCCAACAAGGAATAGGTTCGGCCGTCCCTCTCCCTTTCCTTTATATAGGGGAGCTCATGCTCCCCTTTAGAGCAAATTGGCAATTCTTTTGGTTCATGTGTTGAACACCTTCCTTTCTCCAAGATTAAATAAAACCCTAGGTTAAGCCTAAACACTAACTAGAGAACTAGCATCCTTACTAGTTAGATTGTGATCAAGTTGGTGGACTTTCTCTAGAGACTTCAAGTTAGAAGTTTGAAGATTCGAGCTTTACCAAGGAGAGGGGATCAAGCCGCGAGAAGAGCGTTCTTGGGTGGCTTGAAACGCTTCAAGAAAGAACAAAAGAAAAGTAAGTTTTCTATCTTTACAAATTTGGTTACACGATTGCGAGTTCGAGATCCTTTTGTTGGGAAAATTTTTTAAATTCCGCTGCTTTCTGATTCGTGTTTTCCAAAAAGTGGTATCAGAGCCACCTCGTTAATCGTGATTCTGATTCGTCTCAATTATTCTGAATTTGGTAGAAATTCTTAGGCTTAAATGCGAATTAGGTATTCATGAGTTCTTTTAGAAAGCCTGAATTACGAAACTATAATTTTTCTTGAATTTCTGAAACTGTTTTCTTAAATTGTGATTTTGAAAACCGTTTTGATTGAAATATGTTCTAATCGAATTTCGTAATTTTGGATTGAACCGGGTTTTGGAGAAACCCAAAAAAAAATACGAAACGGGACACGAAAAGAATGGGGCTGGGCGTGCTAGCACGTCGCACGCCCAAGCCCCATTACCGCCGCCCAGCCCTCCCGCATCCGCGCGGGAGGCCTCCCGCCCGCGCCTAGGCGCCTTGCTCGCCTGTCCCGCAACCGTGCGGGACAGCCGCCTGCTCCTCCCGCAACCGCGCGGCAGCGCCCGCCCAAGGATGGGTGGGACTGCCTGCCCACGCCGCACGTCTGCGCGCAAGGGCTCGCCTGGTGCGCACACGCTGGCGGCAATCGCTGTCGGCTGTGCACAACGCTGGCGCGCGCCTAGCGCGCGTTCCTGCGCGGTGGGCGGGCGATCCCGCTTAGTCCCGGGCCGGGGTTTTCGTGTTTTCGTGTTTCGTGTTTTTCGGTCCATAAAATCCCGATTTAATTTTATTTTAATTTTATCTTTTAAAATCAGTTTTGCTAAAATAAAATTATTTTAAAATTTTGATTAAATTGGGATTTTTGAGAAATTAAAGCGATTTGGATTTTGGGAAAATTATGAATTTTATTTTCTGAAAATAATGAAAGAATAAAATTATTAATTTTGGAAATTAATTGGAATTTTATTGGTTTATTGTTTTTCGGGTTTTATTGAAATGGCTCTTGAACAAGAATTGCATCTAAGTCGTGTTTTAAGTCATTAGGACTTGAAACGAGAATTTTAATTTATTGGCTAAATTTAAATTCTCGCAAAAGCATGTTAGGTGATCATGGGTTTAGATCTATGTATGGTTTTAATTTATGCACATGGATGGTTTAAATTGGGGTTGGAGCCCTATAGTTGCGTTTTTCAATTGAGGTTGGAGCCTCACTTATGTGCGTACTGTTATGTGATTTATTATGTGGCTTTCCATATTACTGTTTTTGAGGCCGGGGTATGCCCCGTGTAATTGTCTAAGGCCAATATGAAGATTGAGCCTTATTACTTTATGTCTTTTTCTTTTTATTGTAATTTGAGAGTAGAGATAGTGGTGAGGTTTTATTTTCATTTTGGAGACAATGCACCCATGGAGTAAGATGGACCACATTCAAGTAACAAGGAGGCCATAAGTGAAGACCCCTCAAAATGTTAGGGAGGGGAATCTCAATTGTTAAATGTAATAGAGATAGGGCTCGTATTTTGTTACCGCTTTCCCTTATGTGATTTAAACTGTTTATGTGGCATGTATGTTAGAACTTGTGATTGTGGAGTGGCTCCCACATATCACGCATAAGATAGGTAGAACCCATGATCATTACATGTTAATATCATGCTAGAACATGTTATCTGTTTATGTGCTTGTTTGATATGCATTTAAGTGTACTTGCATTAATCAAGACTAATAAAATTGGATCACATATATGTTGGTGAGGTCGAACCGGACAACTCTCCGGTTGATTCGAAAATTCCCCTTAAATATTAAGCTAATTTCGAACAAATAGGTGTTTAATTCGAGATGTAAATTTTGAATTAAATTCCTAGCATTCCATCAATAGGTTTTAAGTTTAGTAAGTGAAGCTAGTTATTGTCCGCGAGTCGTGGGATGGCTAGTGGAGCTTATTAGTTCTTAGTTACCTAATTGATCATTTCAAATGATCAATATTTCATGATCGATTTTAGCAAGGGCGATGTCCGCGAGTCGTGGGTCGTTCGAACTAAGTTTTGGTCATGATCTTATGATTGATGGGTCTAGCTTAACGCCTAAGTAAATATGGATGTCGCACGAGTCGTGGGTCCATATTGAAAGATAGGTGATGCAAAAACAATTACTAAGAGTTCTAAAGGTGTTAGAATTGGTAAGTTGTACCTACCTGGGGTTCTTACTTAGAATGTCCGCGAGTCGTGGGTTCGAGGTAAAATGCCTAGGATCTTAGTACCCATTGGGAAACGTGTTCCTCTTAGATCTTTGGGAATTCTAGATCTTTGAAAAAACAGTTGGAGCTACATTAGATTAAAGACCTTATCTTTTGTATATCGTTATAATTCAGCATGCTCACTAGTTCTCTGTTTTACCATTTAGGTCGTAGATTCTGTGATTCTCTACGTGTTTCGAAATGGCAACCAAAAACCCTCTTGTATCGATCCTCGAGTCAAACAAGTTGACTGGTCCCAACTATTCTGATTGACTGAGGAATCTAAAAATCATTTTAGATTCTGAGAAGAGAACTTATGTTCTCTTCGAAGGGGAGCCTAGTCCCGAAGGGGAGGCTCCCACTCGGGCCGAGTGGGACGCGATTCAGAAGTGGAAGGATGATAATCTCCAAGCCCGTTGCCTTATGTTGGCTAACATGTCTCCGGACTTGCAAAGACAACATGAGGCCATGGAATTTGCTTGGGAGATTTACGACCACTTAGAGCAACTTTACCGCCCTCATGAACGTGTTACAAGGTATAACACTTCAAAGGAATTGTTCCACTTGAGAATGAGGGAAGGTTCAAGTGTCCATGAATATGGACTCAAGTTTCTTGCCCTTACTGAGAAACTTGCTTCCATGGACATGCCACTGAAAGATGAGCTTTCAGTGGATTTGTTGCTAGCTTCGCTCCCACCATCATTCAACCCATTTGTCCTTAACTTCAACATGAATCATGCTGGTGCTACTGTAGCTGAGCTGATTAGTCAGCTTGTGACTGCTGAAAGCACGATCAAGAAGGACAATAAGGTTTTGATGGTGAATGCTCCATCTTCCTCTTCTGGGCCTTCTAAAGGTAAGGGCAAGAAAGCCCAAAAGAAGAAGAAGAAACCCCTTAGGCCAACTGGTGGCATTTCGAAGGGGAAGGCCCAAAAGAAGAAGCGTGATCAGAAAGAGGATGTTTGCTTCCATTGTGGCAAAGCGGGACATTGGAGGAGAAACTACCCAGAGTACAAGGCTACTCTAAAGAAAGGTATCTTTCTCGTTGAAGTAAATCTTTCTATTAATTCTAGTTCTTAGGTACTTGATACCGGTTGTGGAACTCATATCTGTAATGATGTACAGATGCTAAGTGAAGTCCAACAACTCAAATAAGGAGAATGTGTCTTGAAGATCGGCGATGGCTCAAACGTTGAAGCTCGAGCTTTAGGCACAATTAGATTAGATTTAGGTAGTTTTGAGTTAGTCTTAAATAAAGTCCTTTATGTACCGAGCATTATTCGTAATATAATTTCAGTTCCAATATTAGATTGTAAAGGTTATGAAACTTATATTAAGAATGGTGAATATTTTATCAAACGGAACAACTCTTCCGTTCACATTGGTACTCTAAGTAATGGACTTTACCTAACTCAAAATATCAATATTATGAATATACAACGAGAAAGAAAGCGTAAGAGAGATGACAAAGTTTCAGCTCCCTTATGGCACGCTAGATTAGGACACATTTCCAAGAACAGAATTAGCAAGATAAACACTTTAGGATCATTCTCTGAAAATGATCTTAAGGAGTTAACTTCTTGCGAATCCTGTCTCAGAGGAAAGATTATTACAGATCTAATTATTCCCTTGCACTAAATCTTGATTGAGAGATAGGATGTAGGAGGACTTTATCTCAGCTAGGGGTCACACCCCTGTTGCTAGACTATAGTAGTGTGATCTATGGACTAATTAATTAATTAGGAATTAATTAAGCAAGGTCACTACTAAATGAATTAAGAACATAGAGGGTCACACACAAATGCCTGGTCACAAGGGTTAAGGCTTGAATCGATTAAATGAGTTGATCGAACCAACAAATTGTTGGATAAGGGTTGCACGTTTAAGACACACGTGTCCTGCGTGACACGTGTCACGTTGTGATATGTTAAATAATTAATATTGATTAATTATTTAATGGACTTTAATTTAATTTTGAATTATTATTGAAGTTCTAATTTGGAGATATTAAGTCTAATAAATAATTAATTATGAATGAATTAATTATTAGCATCAAGTTATTTATTGTAAATAAATAATTAAATAAAATATCTAAAAGAGTTAGATATTATATTCTTGCTAGACAAGTTGGTCAAAAGGAGACTTTTGGTCAAAGTAGAGAGTCTTTCTCTCCAAGCAAGAATCAAGTAGCTAGGGGGATAAGAATCCTATTCCAAATAGGATGAAGGGTTGGAACCCAATAGCTATTTATACAAGGGGTTCGAACCCCTTGATGATTGATAGCAAAAATCTCCTTCTCCATAATATATCACACAAACCCTAGAGCCTGAATAGTGAATACTAAACATAGAACTAGCATCTGCCCTGTTTAGATCATGATCGAGGCTGGTGTGGATTATTAGTCTAGTGGGCTGCTTTCGTGGAGTCTTGAAAGATTCGAAGGAGCTTGGGGACTTGCCGCTTGAAGAACATTTGTGGACGGCTTAAACGTGTCAAGAAAGCGTCGATCTAAGTGAATTCTTGAATCCCTACGAATTGGGAATAGGAATTGCCGGTCTATATTCTGCCTTTTGGGAAAAAAAATTTAATTTTCGCTGTATTTCCTTTTCGTGTTTTCCCAACAAATGCTATCAGAGCCACCTTGCAAGGCCTATTTCTAATTCGTCTTTGTATTAAGAATTTGGTAGATTTTCTTAGATTTAGATGTGATTGAGTATTTATTAGTCTTTTAGAAATCTGAAAAATTAAATTTGTGTTTTTCCTGAAATTTCTGAAAAACGTTTTCCGAAAATTTTGATATAAATTGTTTTGAATGAAATTTAATTAAATCGACTTTTAATTTTTGGATTGATCTGAGCTTTTGAAAAATATTGCGAAACACGAAATCGAGTTATGACCCGAAAATGCGAGACTAGGACGTGCTAAGGAGTCGTACACCCAAGCCCCGCCATCACCACGCGCCTCACGGAGGCGTGCCCGCACGGGCCGCCCAGCGGCTGCCGGGCATCACAGCGAGCACCTCCCGCAACTGCGCGGGAGCCTTCTCGGCCACACCCGCCAGCGCCTAGGCGTGCCCGATATCTCCTCCCGCAACCGTACGGGAGCCCCCGCCAGCACCTCCCATAACCGCGCAGGAGCCTGCCGCTTAACCCACACTACGTGCCCACTGGCAGCCGGCTGCGCCTAATGCGTGATGTCGTGCGGCTTATGGGCGAAAGCTGCTGCGTGCAGGCGGTTCGTTCCTCGCGATCTTGTTTTCGTGTTTTGTTCAATCTAATCTTGATTTAATTTTTCTAAAAAATTTATTTTTATTAAATTAAAATTATTTTTGAAATAATTATTTAAATTAGGATTTTTGTGAAATTAAACGGATTTAATTTTTGGGGAAAATTAGACTTATTATTTTTGAAATAATGAAAGGATAAAATTATTAATTTTCAGAAATTAATTGGAATTTTATTGATTTAATATTTCTTGGATTATTTGAAAAGGCTCATCAATAAGAATTGCATCTAAGTCGTGTTTGAAGTTGTTAGAACTTAAAGAGAGAATTTGAATTTATGGTTAAATTTAAATTCTTGCAATTTTATGCGTGTTTAGTGATCATGGGTTTTAGTCTTGTGATGTTTTAATTTATGCACATGGATGGTTTAAATTGGGGTTGGAGCCCTATAGTTACGTTTTCTAATTAGGGTCGGTACCCCACTTATGTGTATATTGTTATGTTTTTATTATGTGGCTTTCCATATTACTGTTTTTGGGCCGGGGTATGCCCCGTGTTTACTTGTCTGTAACGACCCTACTTTTCGGCCGTACAGGTATGATGTATGTGTTTATTATTTGCACATTTTAATTGTTTATTTATTTTATTCTTCGTTATTTATTTTGTTATTTGTTATACTTTGATATTATTTGATATTCGTTTTGAACTTTATTTGAATTTTGAACGTATTGCTTATATGATTATGAACGTGCCTTGCTTGAATCCGATTTGATTTTTGATTTTCGTGAAAACTTGGTATGCATGAATTATGTGTATTATGATCATGTTTATATGCTCGTTGCATGATTTTGATCTTGGTTGTTTGAGTTTTTGGTTCGTTTGTGTGATCGGAACCGAAAAGGGGGCTAAAGAGCATTTAGCGCACCTTGGGTTCCAGGAGGCGTAACTTGAGTTCGGGAACTCAGATTCAAGTTCTGTTACCTCTGTTGGCCTCCTCTCGATAATTTGAAGCCAATGGGACAAGTCTCATATTTTTCTAAGGCCATTTGAACCTCTAAAATTCAACCGAAATGAGCACCTCGTACCTAAAATGACAACCATTGACTATTCTTGAGTCGTGGACCCCACCTACCATGCCTAAACCCTTAACCCTTAACCTATACCCACTTGCTACATCTCTCACCCTCTCCCTACCTCAACCACATGAGCCACACACCCAAAAAGAGAAGAAAAAGTTCAGCCAAAGAAGAAAGGAAGAATAAAGGAAGAAAATTATTCGCCTTGTGGGATTTGAGCTCATCTCACTTTCAATTCTTCTCCAACTTGAAAGGTAAGTCCATAATTATTTTCTCCATGTCTTTGTGATCATTTCAAGTTATATTTTGCATGATTTCACCAAGTTATGAGTAAGATTTGATATAAGTGATTAATAGTGAGGGTTATATGACTTTTGGTGATTCAATCTTGTTTCCTTGCAATTTCTTTGAGTTTCATGAGTGATAATTGATCGCAAGACATGTATTTATACTTGTATGGACTTATTTTGCTTGGTGGTTGAGAATTGAATAAGTTGCCATTAATGAACTTGAAGGAATTTGGAATAACTTGGACATGCTCATATCTCTTGCATATATTTCATTGTGTAGCATGATTTTAGCTTGTTTCTTGGCATGAATTGCATGAAATTTTGTTGTTGGAACTTACCTTAAGGTGTTAGCATGATGTTGATTCTTGGATTTTGGAGACATAGTTGAGGAGTTAACTCTTTTTCTCTTTGTTGTTTTGCTGCCGAGCAGGGACACCCCCGTGTCATTTTTAAGACACGGGGGTGTCCCCTTGCCTTTCGTGTATGTACTCAGACACGGGGATGTCATGAAAATGCCTTGGCATGAGATACCCCTGTGTCCCCTGGCTTTTTTAACGCCTATACTCGGACACGGGCATGTCACCTTTTTGCTTGAGAAGGTGACAACCCCGTGTCTCCCCTGCTTTCTTGAGTGCTTGTTTTGCTCTTTGTTTATTCATTTCTTGTTAGTTCCTTGGTTCTTTTATGACTTTTATGCATCGTTCAGATGTTATTACTTGAGTTATGATTGCTCTATGAAACCCTTGACTTGGATTGCTATGATTTATGAAACATACGATCCGAACAAACGTGAAAACCTCCGTATATTGAATGTACTTGAATGGATTGCTTGATTATGTGGCTTCATGACACGACTTTACTTCTTATACATCTCATATCAAGTGTATAGCATTCCCGTGCATCGTATATGGTCATTTTGAGTCTCACTTCACTTCTTTTGCACATATTTAGGTCCAATCGGAGACGAGGGCGGTCTTTGAGGCTCTTGTACTTTCTCTTTTGCTTTTATAAATTGGGTTTCTCTACTATTAGCTAAATTGGCCCGATATACTCCTAATGTGTAAGTTTTGAACCAAAGTATTATATCTATATATATCGAGTCTCTTTAGAGTAAATGATTTCAAATGTAAAGCATTTCCTGTATGTATCCCTACCGAATGATTTTGGCAAGAACATGAAAGAAAGCACTGAATAGGGCCCAGAAACTTAGTGCATGTGGTTATCCGAGGAGGCAAGGGCCGACAGTGATCCCTTACACTAGTTCCAACCAAACTACGGTGATACCAGCCCTCTCTAGGAGATTAGCGGGGAATGGGAGTTGAGGCCTTTGGGAATTTATATACCCCACTGGCCGTAATGAATAGGTGGCCGGGCCTTGCAAACCCGTCCACCACCCGGAGAAAAAAGGTGTATATGAATGATTGAATGAAAGAATCGTATGAATGAGCACAAGATTATCCTGTGATCACTAATAAACTAATGTCTTATGTTTACATAAGACGTAGGTTGGAGATTATGCACACCCACTCATCGGGCCATGACTACTCTAATGAACGAATATGATAGTCGTAATCCCGTTGATACTTTTCTTTATTTTACCCACTTGGGAAATGTTATGAAACTTCATATGGGATTATAGCTTGCATGTATATGTTTAAATTCCGCGATATATTTATACTATGCCCTGTTTTATACCCACTTTCTAGTTGTGCAGGTATGAGAGTGCTAGGTAGGAATTCGATAGGTCTTGCATTTGAGTCTAACACTTTCTTTTGGTTACACTCATGTTACTTTTGGATTTTTTTATGTTTATGTATATTGGAGCGTACCTCTTTGTATATTTAGGTGGTGTGGGCCGTTGAATGCTTGAATACTTGAAATTATATTTTGGAGCTTGAAAGCTCGTTGTACATGTTATATGTTATGAAATGCTTCCGCTTTCATGTTCTTACTCTGATTTTAATATCTTCCGTCTTGTATGGTTTAAGGCTTAGCTCTCGCCTAGCATAGCGAGTGTTGTGTCCCGGTTCACCGTGACTTAGCACGTGTATGGACTTTCCATTTCTTATACGGGGTTGGGTATCGGTGCGGGGGATGTGGCTATCACGCTCGGGCACTACATTGTCTATGGCCAATATGAAGATTGAGCCATATTATTTTATGTAAAGAGAGTAGATCTTAGGATGTGAGGTTTTTTTCCTTTTACTTTGGAGATTTGCACCCATAGAGTAAGATGGATCCATCAACAAGTAGCAAGGAGGCCATAAGTGGAGACCCCTCAAGTTGTTAGGGAGGGTTTCTATTGTTGTAATAGATAGGGCATCGTTTTATTTCCAATTCCCTTATGTGATTTAAACTGTTTTATGTGGCATGTATGTTAGAACTTGTGGTTGTGGAGTGGCTCCCACATATCATGCATAAGATAGGTAAAACCGATGATTATCTCATATTAGTATCATTCTAGGACATGTTATCGGCTATGTGCTTGTGTGAAATGCATTTAAGTTGTACTTGTATTAATCAAGACTAATTAAATTGGATAAAATATATGTTGGTGAGGTCGAACAGGACAACTCTTCGGTTAAATCAAAAATTCCCTTAAAATATTAAGCTAATTTTGAAAATATGTGTTTAATTCGAGGTGCAAACTTTGAATTAAATTCCTAGCATTCCATCAATAGGATTTAAGTTTAATAGAGAAAGCTAGTTGTTGTCCATGATTCGTAGGGTGGCTATGTGAAACCTGTTAGTTCTTAGTTTCCTGATTGATCATTCTAAATGATCAATATTTCGTGATCAATTTTAGGGAGGGCGATGTCCACGAGTCGTGGGTCGTTCGAACTAAGTTTTGATCATGATCTTATGATTGATGGGTCTAGCTTAACGCCTAAGTAAATATGGGTGTCGCACGAGTCATAGGTCCATATTGAAAAGATAGGCGATGCAAAAACATTACTAAGAATTCCAGTGAGTTGGAATTGGTAAGTTGTTCCTACCTTAGGCTTTATTTGGAATGTCCGTGAGTCATGGGTTCGAGATAAAGTGCTTAGGTTCTTAGTACCCATTGGGAAAACAAGTTTCCTCTAAGATCTTTAGGGAATTACATAGATCTTCTAAAAATAGTGGGAGCAACATAGATCAAAGAACTAATCTCATGTATATCATTATTATTCAGCATGCCCACTTAGTTCTTTGTTTTTTCATTTAGGTTCTGTGAATCTTTACGTGTTTTGAAATGGCAACCAAAAACCCTCTAGTATCGATCCTTGAGCCAAACAAGTTGACTGGTCCTAACTATTCTAATTAGCTTAGGAATTTAAAAATCGTTCTAGATTCCGAGAAGAGAACTTATGTTCTTTGCGAGGCGGAGCCTATTCCCGAAGGGGAAGCTCCGACCTGGGCTGAGCGGGACGCGATCCAGAAATAGAAGGATGATAATCTCCAAGCCCATTGTCTCATGCTTGCTAACATGTCCCCAGACATGAAAAGACAACATGAATCAATGGAATTTGCTTAGGAGATTTACGACCACTTAGAGCAACTTTACCACCCTCATGGGCGTGTTACAAGGTATAACACCTCAAAAGAATTATTCCATTTGAGAATGAGGGAAGGTACGAGTGTCCATGAATATGGACTCAAGTTTTTTGCTTTTATTGGGAAACTTGCCTCCATGGACATGCCACTGAGAGATGAGCTTTCGGTCGATTTGTTGCTAGCCTCGCTCCCACTATCTTTTATCCCATTTGTCCTTAACTTCAACATGAATCATACAAATGCTACTGTAGCTGAGCTGATTAGTTAGCTTGTGACTGCTGTAAGCACGATCAAGAAGGACAACAAGGCTACGATGATCAGGACTCCATCTTTTTCTAAGCCTTCTAAAGGCAAAGGCAAGAAAGCCCAAAAGAAAAAGAAATCCCTTAGGCCCAATGGCTTCATCAAGAAGGGAAAAGCCCAAAAGAAGAAACGTGATCAGAAAGAGAACATTTTCTTCCATTGTGGCAAATCGAGGCATTGGAGGAGAAACTGCCAGAAGTACAAGGCTACTCTAAAGAAAGGTATGTTTCTCATTGTAGTAAATCTTTCTATTAATTCTGACTCTTGGGTACTTCATACCGGTTGTGGATCTCATATCTGTAATGATGTACAGATGCTAAGTGAGGTTCGGCAGCTCAAAGGAGGAGAATGTGTCTTGAAGATTGGAGATGGCTTAAGCGTTGAGGCTCAAGCTTTAGGCAGAATTAGTGTAGCACCCCTATACGTAGGGATACCACACCCCCGCACTATAGGCCGATCCACATACGAAATGGACAATCCGTACATGAACTAACCTATAGCGAACGGGTGGCAAAGAAAAGAAAAGACGAGCTAGGCGGGACTAAACCCCAAGGCAATACAAAATCAAGACATAACAGTTAAAAGCGGAAGCATTAACTCATAAATACATATAGGTACCAGATTTATCAGATAGATACGTATAGATACCAACTAACTATCAATACATTATCATCTCTTATACATGATCAAGTATTCAAATGTGATAACATTAGACATGACATGAGAAGTAGTAAAAAATATACATGATGGTACACTGATAGACTCGTGACAATGCAAGACTGGACCAGACTCCCGCCTAGCACGACCGGCTCTCAAGTAGCTGAAAAGTGAAGTATCAGTCTACCGAAGACTGAGTGAGGGGCATAAATATATATAGCGCAACCACATGCAAGTTATAACCTCGGGTAAGGTTTTATAATTAAAAACATTATACGTTCACAATAATAGAGAACTCGCCCGAGATTACAACTATCAATATTAATTACTGGATCGTTTCATGCAATCAATCAATACATGGCCCCGGCGAGTAAGGGCGGTCTCCAACCGATCTCCCAATGAACATGAACATGCTTGCTTGTTTAATAGTCAATAGGTGATCATGCAATTCACTCATCGTGCAATCGTGCGATAGTGTACTCATATAACACGTTCATGAAATGACAATCATGCAATAACCCGAGGCGCATCCGTGGTGCCGGACTCGTCCCCAGTCTCCTTTTTCCTCCGGTTTGATGAAGGGATTGCAAGGCCCCAACATCCAATCTCATTGAGCATAGGGTACATGAATCCCTAAGCCCGGAGCTCCTTCCTCCACTAATCTCCTAGTGGATTCAGGGGTGACCCCTAGTGTGGTGAGGATAGCGCCAGAGTTACCCGTCAGCCCTTGCTTTCCCGGTTAGCTCCAGTCACTACCCTCGGGCCCAAACGTATTCGTCATGCTACTCGCCTAAACATGCATGAAACAATACCTGACTTGCTTGCTTGCTTGCTTGCTTGAACCTGGCTTGAAATGATCAATGATTTATAGAAAGTATAACCGTAAATACTATTTTGGCAAAATATCACATAAGGGGTATATGGGTTCTATGTAACTAACAATTAAACCTCACCTATACCGACAAAGACAAGTAGGCACGACCTACGGGGCTTGCTCCTCGTCCCTACCCTCGTGACCTGTGCAAACACGACACTTATACATGAGACATGACCTAAAATGCCCAAAATGTGACGAACGGCGGAAATGTAACGAGATGACCACGAAATTGCAATGTGGTTTGATAACATGTTGTTTCACATCATATTAGCACATATTACAGCAATTCGGGGTCAAAGAAGTCGTTGGATCGAGGGGCTAAAAATGTAATTTTATGTAGTCACATTTGTTCTGTCAGCGAGGTGGGAACGGCCGTTCCGGACTCCTTTGTAAAATGGGAACGGTCGTTCCCATAACCCCAAAAGCGCACCAACGTTTTCCCCTTTTAAAACGCAAGGGAGCTGGGAACGGCCCTTCCGGCACAAGGCCAAAATGGGAACGGCCGTTCCCATGCTCGGCCGCCTAAATCATTTGAAAAGGTGGGAACGCCCGTTCCCACAATGCCTTGAGGCTGGGAACGGCCGTTCCCTGTTTCTGCAAATATGAAGAACAGAGAAAAACAGGGGAGGGCTACGGGAATGCAAACAAAGCCACCCAAAAATCCATTTTGATCAAGACAAACATATATTTTCTGGAAATATGATGCATATAGGTTCAAGAAATGATATTCTAGCACTTAAACACTCAAAGCACACAAGATCATCAAGAATTCATGATTCCACACTCATGATCACACTTGGTCATTCATACCAATTATTCAAGAATCTCATGAATTAATCATACCATACTTCAAGATATGATCATTTAATCATGCTTTATACAACAAGGAGTTCATCTAGCATGCAATCCTCAAACCCTAACTACCTCAAATATGATCAAGAATCACATATATACCTTGAGATGACAATAGAAAGAAGAAGATGATGAATATGGATGATCAAGCTCCAAAACTCCTAGTTTTCTTGGAAAGAGTTGATGATTTTGATGAAATCTTCCTTTGTCTTCTTGGTATGTTTGGCTCGGTAGAAAGGAGCAAGAAGGAATGATGATTCTAGGTGAAAGATGAGAATGAAAGCAAGGAGGAGATGCATATAACATGATATTTGGGAAATATGTAATATTTGCAATTAAACCCTCCAAGTTATTTAAGTTATGCAATTAAGGATCTCAAGTTTGGAAAGTGATTACTTTAGTCCTCAAAGGTTTTCATGCAATTTGGTCCCTAAGTTTCAAACGAATGGACATATAGGGCCAAGTTGACAATCAAATCATTTCCGGTAATTATTTCACGACTTAAATATTTTCAAGTTATGAGATAAATTATAAGTTTAATATGAATTTCATGAAAGTATTATAAAATATAATTTATAAAATTATTTTAGACATAAAATATTAATAAATGAAAATCGGGGCGTTACAACTAGATTAGATTTAGGTCATTTTGTTTTAGTTTTAAATAAAGTCCTTTATGTACCAAACATTATTCGTAATATAATTTCAGTTCCAATACTTGATTGTAAAGGTTATGAAACTCATATTAAGAATGGTATTTTTTTCCTTAAAAGGAATGATTTTTCAATACACCTTGGTACATTGAACTTTATCTAACTCAAAACACCAATATTTTGAATATACAACGAGAAACAAAACGTAAGAGAGATGACAAAGTCTTAACATCCTTGTGGCACGCTAGATTAGGACATATTTCAAGAACAGAATTAGCAAGTTAAATACCTTAGGAACATTCTCTGAATATGACCATAAACAGTTAACTTCTTGTGAATCTTGTCTCAAAGGAAAGATGTCCAAAACTCCTTTCAAAGGGAGTGTGGAAGGAGCCAATAAGATCTTGGATTTAATCCAAACTGATGTTTGTGGACCGCTTAGTGTAAGCACTCGAAACAATCATCAGTACTTTATAACCTTTACTGACGACTTTAGTCATTATGGTTATGTGTACTTAATGAAGTACAAATCTGAGGCTCTTGAGAAATTCTTAGAATTTCAAAAGAAGGTTGAGAACCAAACTAGTCACAAGATCAAGACACTACGATCTGATCGAGGTGGCGACTATCTTAGTGAAGAATTCCTTAGTCATCTCAAAGATAATGGAATTATCTCTCAGTGAACTCCTCCGGGAACTCCTCAGCTTAATGAATTTTCTGAGAGAAGGAATCGAACCCTGCTAGATATGATTCGTTCCATGATGAGTTTCACTGACTTACCACCTTCTTTTTGGGGTTATGCTCTAGAAAGTGCAACCAAGATTTTGAATCTTGTTCCTTCCAGGCCAGTCCTTAAAAAGCCCTATGAAATGTGGCATGGTAAAATCCATAGTTATTCTTACTTGAGAATCTGGGGTTGTCCTGCTTATGTGAAGAGGATAGTGGGAGATAAGTTAAAAGCATGTTCTAAGTTATGCTACTTTGTTGGCTATCCTAAGGAATCCATAGGATACTACTTCTATGATCAAACTGAACAAAAGATGTTTGTTTCAAGAAATGCGACTTTTCTTGAGGAACCGTTCCTTGGAGAAAAGAAAAGCAAGATCACAGAACTCGAAAAAATTCGAGATATACCCGTGCCACACGTGCAAGAGACGCCCCATCTTGATAACCCAAAGCCAATCAAAAACTTCGATACATGTGAAAATCCTCCCCTAAGGCGTTCTGAACGCGTTCCTAGACAGCCTGAGAGATGGTATGGTTTTCTCCATGAAATCTCGCAAGAGGATATTGATCCTTTAACTTATGTGGAGGCACTATCAGCTCGGATTCTGAATAGTGGAAACAAGCCATGAAATCCAAAATGGACTCCATGTACTCTAACCAAGTTTGGACCTTGGTAGATCTGCTTGATGGGGTGAAACTCATAGGGTGTAAATGGATCTTTAAGCGAAAGCTTGGAGTAAATAGTAATGTTGCAGCCTACAAAGCAAGACTTATTGCTAAAGGGTTCACTCAAAGGCTAGGTGTGGACTTTAATGAGACATTCTCACCGGTTGCAATGCAAAAGTTTATTCGAATCATGCTTGCCATAACAGCGTATTATGACTACGAGATATGGAAAATGGATGTGAAAACTGTCTTTCTCAATGGAGACATTGTTAAAGACATTTATATGGATCAACCCCCAGGTTTCACATTCAATGGGAGTGAGCAAAAGGTTTGCAAACTCCAAATATCAATCTATGGATTGAAACAGGCTTCTAGGAATTGAAACGTTCATTTTGATAAAGCGGTCAAAGCATTTGGCTTCGTTCAAAACTCGAATGAGTCCTGCGTGTATAGAAAGGAATTGGCGACTTTAGTGCAATTCTTGGTACTTTATGTTGATGTCATCCATCTAATTGGGAATTCGAAGGATGACATGAAAGTTACCAAGTTATGGTTATCGAACCAATTTAAGATGAAAGATCTTGGTGACACATCTTATATTCTCGGAATTAAGATCTATAGAAATAGATCTAAGAGATTAATAGGACTATCACAGTTGACGTACATGGACAAATTGCTGAAGCGGTTCAGCATGAAACATTCTAAGAATAAGAATCTTCCTATGAGCATAGTAACATGTCTTTCAAAGAAGATGTGTCCTAAGAAAAATCTTGAGAAAGAAAGAATGGCTCATATTCCTTATACCTCGGCATTAGGTAGCACTACAAGAAAACAGACGAATTCCGAGGGAATATATCCCTCGGAACATTTCCGAGGGAATTCCGAGGGAACTCGCCAAATTAATTTCCAAGGGAATATTCCCTCGGAAATGTTAGCGCCAAAGTTAGCCGCCAATTTTTCTGAGGGATTTCCGAGGGAAAATTCCCTCGGAAAAATGAAACTTATTTAATTTTTAAATTAATACTATTTTCCGAGGGATTTCCGAAGGAATTATTCCCTCGGAAATTTTGTAAAATTAAATCCTGAATTTTTCGAGGGAATTTCGGAAAATTAAAACTAATTATTTCCTAGACTAAAATTAGTTTCCGAGGGATTTCCCTCGGAAAGTAAAACTTATTTAATTTTTAAACAAACTTTCATCTTATTAAATTGATTTTTTAATGAATATTCTATTGTATGAACATTCCGAGGGATTTCCGAGGGAAAATGAAAATTTCCTCTGAAATCCCTAGGAATTCCCTCGGAATTTACCTTGCCAATTTAATATTGAAGACTACGTAACAATTCGTTGAATTTAATTACAATCCATGATAATTATATGCGTTGTTAGTGAATTTAATAAGCTAATGATAGTTTTTATATTAATAATTTTTAATTATACATATGTAATCGAACTTTGGATAAGTATTTCGAACGATATCCATGTAGAAGTTCGTGTTCTTTTCAATTGAAATCGAATTTTTACTTCATATATAATATATATTTGTGTGAGATTAATTTTTTTTAGTTATTTCATTAATAAATAAAATTTCACGTTATGAAATTGATATTTTAAAGTATGATTTTCTGTTTTTATATTTTAATTTATGAAAAAATCCGAGGGATCTCTGAGGGAAAATGGAAATTCCCTCGGAATCCCTCGGAATTTTCCATAATAATTTTTTATTATTGAACACATGTAAAAATTTGTTGAATTTAATTACAATCCATGATAATTATATGCATTATTAGTAAATTTGGTAAGCTATGGTAGTTATTATATTAATAATTGGTAATTATACATATGTAATTAAACTTTGGATAAGTATTTCGAACGATATCAATGTAGAAGTTCGTGTTCTTTTCAATTGAAATCGAATTTTTACTTCATTTATAATATATATTTGTGTGACATTAAATTTTTTTATTTATTTCATTAATAAATAAAATTTAACATTATTAAATTGATATTTTAAAGTATAATTTTCTGTTTTTATATTTTATTTTATGAAAAATTCCGAGGGAATTTCCATTTTCCCTCGGAAATTTCCATAATTATATTTAAAATTGAAGAATTATTATAATTTATTAACTTTAACTATAATCAATGATAATTATATGTATTATTGGTGCATTAAATATGATAATGATATTTATTAAATTAGCAATTAATAGTTAAATATATGTAATCAAACTTTCTATAAGTACTTCCAACAATATCTGTAATTTCCCATATCAGTTGGGAAGGAAAACGAAGCCTGCCTTATAATAGGGGGTGGAAACTTGTCCTTGTGGACGCGTTCTGCGTGGGTGGGCGCCTGCGGGCTTAAATTCCATCGCTTGGGAACAAAACTCGTGCCTGGGCTATTCCAGTGGCGGGACAATATTCACTTACTGGGCCAATCCTGTTATTCACTGTTGTGGTATCAGAGCGGGTGCCAGGAAGCTGGTGTGCCAGCGAGGACGCTGGGCTTTCCTTAGGGGGAGTGGATGTAATATCCCACATCGGTTGGGAAGGAGAACGAAGCCTGCCTTATAATAGGGGGTGGAAACCTTTCCTTATGGACATGTTTTGCATGGGTGGGCGCCTGTGGGCTTAAATTCCATCGCGTGGAAACAAAACCCGTGCCTGGGCTATTCCAGTGGTGGGACAATATTCATTTACTGGGCCGATCCTGTTATTCACTGTTGATCCCACATCGGTTGGGAAGGAGAACGAACTCCTCCTTATAAGGGGGGATGGAAACCTTAGCTTGCAGACGCGTTTTTCCTGGTGGCGCAACCCACCAGGAAGAACAAAACCCATGCCTGGGGACACCAGTGGCGGGACAATATCTGCATACTGGGCTAGTCCTCTAACTGTTACAATATCATTCTAGATGTTCATGCTCGTTTAACTTGAAATCGAATTTCTTATTCAAATATTTGTGCCACATCATGTTTTTTTTTTAAATTCATTTATAAACAAAACTGTGTTATTAAATTGAATTTTTAAAAAAATATTTTTCTCTCACTTTTTTTTAAATTTTTTTATATTAAATTCCGAGGGATTTTCGAGATAATTCTTTTTAAATTATTACCTATTTTCTTTCTAATTTAAATTATGTGGGCCGATTTTCTATTTATTAAGTGTTGGGGTTGTTTTCATGATTTTAAAATTTCTAACTTGGGCTTAATTGATCTTATTGGAAACTGGAGGACAAAATCGCATTACCTAAAATTTTGAGGGACTTATTTACAATATTGGAAGAAGAAGGCTTTTATACCATGAAACCCTAGTTCTACCGTCATTTGCTTCCTTCCTTGACAGCGGCTACCCATTGCTCTACCACCATCCCCCCCTCTCTCTCATCCAAATGAAGAAACGGAACGATAATCACCGCCGCCTCAATCCGATCCACCACAACACCACCATCTCTCCATTTCTGAACCAACATCGGCCAGATCTTCCCTTTCTCGCTGATCTTCATCTTCGAACTCTAATGCCACCACCCAACCGCCTCGTCACTAGAAGATCACCACCGTGACAGTCGACCACCATCCACCAGCTTCGGACAGCCATGGATTCTGGCTGCCTCCGACGAGACACCGCATCGCCGCCGCCTCCTTCTTCCACCTCTCTTGGACCGATTCTTCCCTCTCCCAATTTCAAAAGACAAGAAACAACAACATTTCAAGGCCGATTCGAGAAAGCCTCTCTGCGTTGGTCTCACGCGCTCCCTTCCTGATGGTAACCCTAATTTTCCTATCCATTTGTTGATATTGGCGATTTTATTTGGTTGATTGTTTTCTTTACGTTTTAATGCTTGACGGTAACCCTAGAATAGTTGATGATTGAGGTTCGAGATTTGGTTATGTTGAGCTTAGTTGTTCTGGTAGCTAGCTTTTTATTTGTGTTCCTACGTGGCTGCTGGTTAGTATCTAGAGAAATGGTTGTGGCTTTGAGCATTTGAAGGAATATATGCTTTATACACTTTGGTATGGGAATCTGAATCGTGTATATACTTCTTCTCGTTATGCAACTGATTTCTGATTTCTCGTAGCATGTTGAAATTGAGATTTCGTAATGATTGTTTGATTATACAAATTTTCCTAGTGAGATAGAGCTTCTGATTATACAAATTTGGTGGTCTGTCTAGGCATTGTGCCATTGATTTATGAGTATTCTAGTTTCTAAAAGAAAATGTGTTTTTCTTCTTTTTTGCTTTAAGAAAGCAGAAATTGAGTGATTTTCGTCATTTATTTGTCAATCTAGAAAATTCGTAATTGCATTTATAGTTCACTTAGTGAATCTGCTGATTGGGAACTTATAAATCCGTAACTTCAAGCTAACCTCATGCTTCAATTGTCTAATGTATTAACAGTTCAGTTGACTATAGATCACACTCTGTTGTGGTGCATGATAGGTGATAGATTGATTCGGCATGGGATTGTTAGATAGTTAATTATTTATTAACAATCCAACAAGAATAAAATAAATAAAAATTTGTATTATGAAGCTAATATTGAATGTTAAATCTTAGTTGAGAGAGCTTTTTTCTTTATGTTTTCTTTGTCTTAATCACAGATGTTTATTAAAAGTGTGTAGAATTCCACCTTCTATGTGAACCAACATCTGATATACCAAGAAGTAATTGTTGTACAATAAACCTATTATAAATAATTGAGTTTTACATGATGCTATATCCAATATTTAGCAATAATCTTGTTTTGGTTTTGCCACCACATCTCTTGTTGTAGTAAATTCTGTTGATCATTCAACATCTATTTGCTGGAAACTTCAACACAGCTGCCAAAAGGGTCGTTCTTGTTCTACACTTTGAGAATGAGAATGCTATATCCAATATTTAGCAATAATCTTGTTTTGGTTTTGTCACCACATCTCTTGTTGTAGTAAATTTTGCTGATCATTCAACATCTATTTGCTGGAAACTTCAACACAGCTGCCAAAAGGGTCATTCTTGTTCTACACTTTGAGAATGAGAATGGTTTTACAGAATAGTTCCTGCTAGGTCTACTCTCAACTTAATAACTTCATAAATTACGTGAAATTAATTTTGTATGGAATGGAGTCTTTCTAATTACTTGAGCTATCGTTGTACTCTCGACTTTCGTTTTCTTTTTGATTTGTTTATAAGGATTAAATCTTGAAGGTTCAGAATGTTTGATTAGAAACTTACCCCATCCACTATTAACATTTACCCATTGAAATAAGTTTGATTGGTCAAGCTTTGTTCATGTATCTTGCGTGTATATTTCAGTTTTAAAGGTTGTGAGAGGTATTGTACGAGGTGATTTGGCTGCATAGTTCAAAATAATCGAGGTTTGTTCTTGTGTTCTTGATCATTGATTTTAACCTTGTAGCATTTCGATTCGGTCTCATTAATATTGATTACTTATTCTTAATATTTTCAGGTTTAACATTTGCTGAATATTGAACACTTTGCTAGAGAGTAAGTATGGATGCACTCTTATTATTTTATTGTTGAGGAATGTTAGCAATATATGTATATATATATATATATATATATATATATATGTCTGAAATCAGAGAGGGGGGGGGGGGGGGGGCATGGGGTGGTGGCCGCCCCCCCAAAATTTTTGAATTTTTTTTTATTATATGTAAATTTTAGAAATTTTATTATTTTACCCCCCCTAATTTATAAATTTGCTCCCCCCTCCCCGCAATTACAACTCACTAATCCTAATAATTAGGTTTTATTTTTAGATTAATTTGAATTTTAGTATTAGTTTACTTTAATTATGATTCTTTTTCTCAATCCAAATGCACTTTTTACGCTTTCCAATAGAAGTCTTTTGATATTCTTTTCTTTTTTCACATATTAAAAAATCTCTAATTAATCTTTCTCTCTCTCTCTCTTTACCGTCTTTTTCTCTTTTATTTTTCTATTTTTCTTCTTTTTGTTTTTCTTCTACTCAACTTAAAACTCTTATTTTTCTCCCAAGTTATCCAATAAAACCAAAAGATAATATTAACTTATATTTGATTTTAATTTTTCTATTTTTCTCTTATAGTTTTAGTATGAATAAATTATATAGATAAAATTTATAATTAATTTTTTAATTGTAGATTAGTTCATTATTTTGAGAAAAGATTGTATCTATGAAAATAGGTTAAGTAATAATTGTGTTTAATTTTGGATAAATTATTATTAGTATGACAATAGAATAAAGATAACTATGTTTAATTTTAAATAATATATTGTGTTTAATTTTAGATAATTTAATATTGATATGAGTTCTGTGTATTAAGAAAATATCGTTTCTTATTTATATAATTGTGTTATTTTTCTTCTTTTATTATGGATAATTATTTAGTTAAAAAATTGTATCTAAATAGTAATTTTAGTTTGTGTTTTATTAGAATTTCTTTTATTACAAATAAATTATTTAGCTAATAGATTGTATCTTAAATAATAATTTTAGTTTTCTTTTATAATAGATAACATTTATAATTAATTTCTTAATTGTATCTTTTATCTCTATGACTATTAGAATAAAATATGTCAAATTATACATAGAATATTATATTTTATTTTTTTTGTTGAATGGAAATATTATAGTTATAATATGTAAAAATTTGAGACACTTTTTAGTGTATTTTTAATCAAATTAAAGTTTTAAGTTATACATATTTTATTTATATATATCGAATAAAGTAATATTTTTATTTTTAATAAAATAATATTTACTTTTTAAAAAATATTATTATATTTTAAATTTTCGGCCATCCTATCTGAAATCCTGGCTCCGTCCCTGTCTGAAATATTTTTTCAGAACTCGCTTATGTGTACAGTTTATTTCTGTATTGTAAATTGTAGATGCCAAAGCAGAATTTAGCAAACTATAGGTATTGTCAGGGTAAACACTTCATAAAATAGTCTAAAATTTTTGTCTTTGCCTATGTTGATAGATGTATAAAATGATTCTTGATTAATGTTACCTGGATTTATCTTGCAGTAGTTGATGTGATTAACAACATTCCCAGTGTAACGATTGGAACTTCCAGCTCTATTTTCGGATGATAGTTGGGTAGCTGATGTAGCTTCAATTATGATCATTTTGTTGTTACTAAATAATGTATGTGGATTACTTTATTATTTTTGGAGATAATTTTTGTTTTACAGTTTTGTTATTTCAGTAGATGATTTTGTTTTTATGTAAGAACAAATGATTTTTGACATTAAATATTTAATTATATTTATATTTTTAGATTTGTGATTTGATATATATTTACATTTCAGATTATAAATAAATATTTTATAGTAAGTATAATATTTATTCAAAATAAAAATATATAATAAATTTTATTTACAGAAATCCGAGGGAATTTCGAGGGAGTTCCCTCGGGACAATAAAATTTAATAAAAAGGTGAAAGGTAAGATTCTGAGGGAAAAATCCTTCGGAATTCCCTCGGAAAATAAATTTCCATAAAATCATGGAATGATTCCGAGGGAATTTCCGAGGGAAACCCCTCAGACAGTTTTTTAAATTTTTTAGTTTTATTATCCGAGATTGTTCAGTTTTTTTATTTTGATTTCCGAGGGAATTCCCTCGGAAATATTTTTCTTTATTTTTTAAAATTTTATTTTTCGAGGGAATTTCCCCTTGGTAATTTTTTTGGCTTATTTTTTAAAATTTTAATTTGCGACTGTTTTCTTGTAGTGTAGCATAATGTATGCGATGCTATGTACTCGACCGGATATCGCTTATGCACTTAGCATAACAAGTTATTTCCAATATGCCCCTGGAGATGGTCACTGGACTGTCGTGAAGAACATCTTAAAGTACATACAAAGAACTAAGGAATTGTTCTTGGTGTACGAAGGACAGAAAGATCTGATTGTCGAAGGATTCTGTGATGCAAGCTTTGCATCTGACTTAGATGATTTTAAGTCTATGTCAGGATATATTTTCTGCCTTAATAGTGGAGCAGTGAGTTGGAAGAGTTCCAAGCAAACGACCACTGATTCCGAACACTTAGCTGCAAATGATGCAACTAAAGAAGGTGTCTGAATTAGAAACTTCATTCAAGAATTGAATATCGTTCCTAGCATGAAAGAGCCCATCACTATGTTTTCTGACAACAGTGGGGCGGTTGATCAAGCAAGAGAACCAAGATCTCACCAAAGGACCAAGCACATAATGAGAAAGTATCACCTAATCTGTGATATCATCAAACGAGGTGATGTGAAATAGAGAGGGTCGCATTAGCAGAGAACGTGGCAGACCCACTTACAAAATCCCTTAGTCGAGAAGCATTCAAAGGTCATCTTGCAAAGATGGGACTTAGATTAGCTTGTGAGTGGCTTTGACGGGCAAGTGGGAGATTTTTAGGAATAGAGCCCTGAAAGCCGATGTAATAGTCTGCTTAGTACTTTTCCTTTTTGTAAAACATAGACAATCCTTGACTAATGAATGAACTAAGGCAACAGTTCTTTATATGCTCTTGTTTGATTGTATGTTTACTTTCTGTGCATGTGTAAGTGTTGGGAAAACACGAAACAGAAACGCAACGAAATTTAAAAAAAAATTCCTAAAAGAAGATCGAATCTTGCAATTCTTATTCCTAATTCATAGGGTTCTAAGAAACTCACATAGATCAACGCTTTCTTGACATGTTTGAGCCACCCACAAACGCTCTTCAAGCGGCAAGTCCCCAAAGCTCCTTCGAATCTTTCAAGACTCCACAAAAGCAGCCCTCTAGAGAAATAGTCCATACCAACCTCGATCACGATCTAAACAGGGAGGATGCTAGTTCTATGTTTAGTGTTTAGACTCTAGGGTTTATGTGATATAATTTGGAGAAGGAGATTGTGTATCAATCTACCAGGGGTTCGAACCCCTTGTATTTATAGCTAAGGGGTTAAAACCCCTAATCCTTAATGGAGTAGTATTCTTATCCCTTTTGCTATTTGACTACTTGCTTGAAGAGAAAGACTCCCTATTTTGACCAAAAGTCTCATTTTGACCAATTTGTTTAGCAAGAATAAATATTTAACTCTTTTAGATATTATATTTAATTAATTATTTATTCATAATATATAACTTGAAGCTAATAATTAATTAATTCACAATTAATTGTTTATTAGACTTAAAATCTCCACATTAGAACTTTAATAATAATTCATAATTATATTAAAGTCCATTAAATAATTAATCAAATTAATTATCCAATAATCCCAATCAAGTAACACGTGTCACGCAGGACACGTGTCCCACACGTGTGAATCACACGTGTGGCCCTTGACCAATCTTCCATTAGTTCGATCAACTCGTTTAATCGATTGAAGCCTTAACCCTCGTGATCGGGCATTTGTGTGTGGCCCTCTAGGTTCTTAATTCAATTAGTAGTGACCCTAATTAATTAATCAGTCCACATATCACACTACCATAATCTAGCAACAGGTATGTGACCCCTAGCTGAATAAGAATGTCCCAATTCGAAAGAACCTTTTAAGTCATTGATATGTGAGATAAAATCCTCCTACATCCCATCTCTCAATCAAGATCTTGGGCAAGGGAATAATTAGAATCCCAATAATCTCGATCTTAAAGTTAAGAGCATTTCATATCCATTTGATCTCGATCCACTGCCTTGGCTAAGGACTCCTTTATGGCATATGAATGACTTACACAATAAGAGATCAACTTCCTTACACAAGTGTAGATCCTTTATCGAGACTCATATGCTTCCATGTGCCACTTGTGCAGCCCCAGCATAAGCTTTGAATCAGTTGTCTAAGACGACATCCTTTAAAGCTCATACCTAAGACTGCAGAGTTAGCCCACAAAGTATCGATGGAATCTCAAGTCTAAGAACTACTTAATCACATCAATGACTCGTGAGATATTTCCTAATCTGGAAGTTTCTATTTTCAGAAATAAAAACTTCCTTTCCCATTTAGGAATTTTCTCACCCGGGACACCTCAGTGTACCTACTTAGAATAAGTAAGCACCCCCATATATCACACACGTATCAATCAATACACTTTGCACCCCATGAAATAAGGTGGTCCTTCTTTAGGGCGTGATCACATGAGCAAGCCTCAAACCACTCCCACTGTCTTTTGGACTCATCGGCTTGGAGTGATTTCTAATCATAACCTAAGTGACTTAGGGCTCGGCTCATGAACCACTTCACCTAAATGGTTGAGTCCTATAAGTCATATTGATTAGGGGAGTTCTTATACATGTACAACTAAAGTAAACATACATTCAGATAAGAGCATATAAAGAAGTGTTACCTTAGTTCATTTATTATTCAAAGATTATCAGTGATTTAGAAAAGGAAAATGTAACATCCTGGATTCAAGGGCCAAGAAGAAATAGGTAAGTAAAGGGTTAAGAAGAATTTCCTCTAGGTCCTTAGTCACTATTTATCCCTAAATGTAGAATTTTTTTGGGACACCATTACCTTTCCAATATTGGGTTCAAACGAATCCTTGCAAAAATTTATGAATTATGATATCATCCCCGAACCCTAATTCTCATTATAACTTCCGTAGTAACCAAAACCGGCCTAAGAAACCCTAGTTTAGCCCTAATTTAGAGATTTTCGAATTTCAACGTTTTCCCTACTCAATATTTTAACCAAAATGATCCTTGATTATTTTATGAATTTTAAGACCTTTTCCAAACCCTAGTTCAAATCCTAGCTTGTTTTATAAAATTTTCATACTTTTCTTAAAGTACTATTCCCGCCGTAAAAATTAACTTTTGGTATCCAATATTATACTTAAAATAATTCTTAAATTATTTTATGAATCATGAACACTTTCTCAGAAATTATTTCACATCCTAGCTCCGTTTTAATTATTTTCTTATATTTTTCAAAATTCCGAACCCTTACTACTTTAACTTGAAACGTTTAAATGTTAAGTGTTTATAATCATCGGAAAGCCCTTTCGATCCTCTTTATTTTGCAACTTTTACCATTTCAAACTAAAATCTGGATATTCTTCTATGTTTTTATTATTATTTTTACCCTATTTTAGATTTATTTTATGATGATGTATTTATTAGGTAATATATGTATACATAAGCCCTTACATCATAAGGACACCTAAGTATACACCTAAATACCCTATAATTATACACCTGGCCTACCCTACACCATGAGTCACTACCCTAAAGAATAGAAAATTACCCTTAAGTCCCCAAGATGATACCTATAAATAGCCCGCCAAGCTCACTTTCAAGATCACACCAAAATCACTCATTTTGTCTCCCTAGTTCGAGCTCCCTATGTCTCTCTAAGGAATGAGTCTTGTTCTTTTATTATTTCATGCTTTATAAGATGTTCTTAGGGTATTAGGAATATAGCATGCTTAGATTTAATTAAATTATGTCTTTAGGAATTTTATTTTATGAAATATATCTGTTGGGTCTAAATTTGAGGTGTCCAGAACCGATCACTTTATGATTTGTTTAATGTAGGGAAACAGGGGATGGAACTCAAGTGGAATTCACCGAAAAAGATGAGGGTTCAACCTGCTGGGACAAACACCAAAAAGAAAACGGTCAGAAGGCCAAGCTGGGGGAATTGGGGGTCATGCCCAGCTTGGCTCTCTGATGCTCAAGTCTGGCTATGAACTTGAAGAAGAAATAGTTGCAGAGCTAAGTTTTGAAAGCATGCTTATAGTGAAGGGGATGGACTCCCTTATTTATAGTTGAGGGTCAGGGACCATTTGGTAATTCTCACCGTGTGATCCTAGCCTAATGTTGCCCTAACACGTGGCGTGATGAGGAGAAACCTAGGAGGAATCTCCTGCAAAAGCTGGCGAAAAGTTGGTGGCGGGCAACGGTGGCAGGTGCGCGGGTGTGTACCTTGTGTCAGAGGGCCGTTTTGGGTTGTTAACGAGGGCAAGGCGCACGCTCGAGTTTAAGATAGGTTTTGGAGGCTCGCAGGTTCGAGGGGCACCTGGGTCGATGCCATGGAGCATGAGGGGAGAATCAAAGCCCCTGTCCATTAATGTGGGATGGTTCCTCCAAGGGTGAGCGCATGAGGACACTGAGGGTCACGTTACATCACACTCGGGATCTAACTCTTTTGATAAATTAGAATATCCTTGGGAACGAGGGTGAGGCTCATTCCGAGGGTGGCATATGTGGGGCCCTGGCTTCTACGCGTCGCACGCTGATGACGCCACGTGTCAAAGGGAGGGTCAAGCGTGTTTTAGCCCCATCATTTTGCCCCCCCCCCCCATTTTGTAACCTTCAGTAATGAGGGCTGTAGAATTCCTGATTTCTAACGTCCGAGGGTGACTCTCGTTTAAAAAGGTAGCGTGCTTGGGAATTTTCTTCTGAACAAGCAATTATTGATGTCCTTTCATACTGACTGCTTGAAACATCAGGCATTATATACTGCAGGTGAGTGGGCACGACTTTTCAGGTAACGGCGCGTGAATCTTAGGACGTGTGTGACGGTTCCCAAAAGTGGGCAGTTACCAAGGCGGGAATGATTGTAACTTTTGGATTAATTTTCCCAAATCCCGCCAACTTCCTTTCCTATAAATAGGGGTTCTATTTCATTCATTTTTCTCCCTTTACGTATCCATAAAATCTTCAGAGATCTTGCTGCATTTTCAGAGGATTTTCAGCAACCCAAACTTTCTGAGAACTTTAGGTAATTTCTTTCTTCTTCTTAAGTTTCTGACTTGCTAACTCTAGATTGTTAGGTCTCCTTCCTCCCCTTTTCCCATTTCTGTTCGTTCCGCCACCTTCAAACCACCATGTCCAAAAGAATCACAGAAAAAACGGTGATGGAGATTGATGAAATGGCCAGCTCAAGCTCTTCTTCTCATAACCCTGCTCCTCTCCATCAAACGGTGGAGGAGATGTTCGGAGATGTTAGGGATGAAGATTTGAACGCCGCCGTGTCTGCTATGGGCGAGAGAAACCCAGGTGGGGTTGACCATATCTTTGAGGAGATGGAACTGGTGATGGAGGCGGAACGGCAAGGGGTTACATTTCCATAGACGGAGAGGGCCACCCACCCTCATCGCCACACAGTAACAGTGGCTATTCTGGGTCCTATTTAAGAAGAAACGAGGACTGGGCCCTCGGAAGATCCCCCTGCCAAGCGTAGGAAGAAGACAAGAAAATCCAAGAAGCCCAATGAGGGGGAAGGCTCAGGTATGCAAGCCACTAAGAGGACACCCGATGAAACCCCTAGTACCATAACTGTGGGGGATTTAGTTACAATGAGGGCTCCCCGGTACTGGGACGAGCGTTGACCTACAGAATTCTAGCTCCACACGAGAGGGATAACAACCTCTCCCCCCCTCCCCCGGCGGGAAATGACGTCTATAAGGATGCGGTTGAGGTTGGGGGGTTGAGATTCCCCATTTCTGTTCCCGTGGCCAGCATCCTGAATCTCAACGGCATTGTCCCCAATGGCATTGCCCTCATCAATGCCTTTGTAGTTCTGATGAAGTGCACAGGGAACGAGCCGTCAATTCACAACTTCAACAGCCTCTTTCAAGTGGTCCGCTCACCACGCTCATCTCCAACGGCGGGCTTTTATTATATCCAAGCCAAGTCCAATTTAAGATTAATAGACTCGCCCTCGACATCTTATGGAACTGACTGGAAGGAGAAATTCTTCTTCGTGATGGCCCCCGAGGATGAAGATTTTGGGGTTCCCCGAGAGTGGGTTAGGTACGGGGAGGGGTCCCTCGTAAGATCCCGCTTAGCTCCTTCACTTTGAGGAGCGCTCGGTGGCTTATTAAGGCCAAGGAAATGATGGATGATGAGGAAGTTCTATTCCTTTACGGGCTCATAAATGACCCTAAAATGATTGAGAACCCTCCCGCCCGAAACTTGGAGAGAGATGGTTAGATTCTAGGACACTAACTGTTAGATAGGATTGCTCACTTTATACTTGTATTTTTCTATATTTTGTAAGGAATAGTTGACCCTTGTTCTTCTTATTTCAGGTGCCAGTATACTGATGTCGGGAAGAGGCAGAATGAGGAACGTGGCCAACCTATTAGCTACTCAAAACCCACAGCAGCAGCCCCAGAATCAACGAGGGTAGAATCAAGGCCGAGAGACCGGCCGAAGGGACGACCTTGGGGGCCACCGCAGGGCCAGTTCTCCCACGTCGACCGGGGTCGAGGCAATAACCGTGTGACCACTCCTGAAACCCGTATCGTCCTGAGGTAAGGCAACAGGTCAAACCAGCAGGGAGGAGACAGGCCACAGACCAACCCTCAAGAAAATCAGCAGAGACCGCGCTCGAGCATGGTAATAAGAGAGCCCCAAGGGGGCCAAGTGTAGCCCTCAAGGAAGAGGAAGAGGATGACTGATGCCATTCCTATAATTGGCAAAAGAAAGCAGGTGGTCGGGGGCGACCGTGGTGATGGGGAGACTTCTTCCTCTGAGGAAGATCAATTGTGGAATTTCGAGTGCATGGGTGATAAGGCGTTCGGGAGCGACCCAAACGAGGACACCACCATGTTGAGAAATCTCCCGCTCGCTCGGAACATCATCTACGGGCTTTACCAAAGGGTCCAGTTCACGGGGGACCACAGGCGGTTATACTCTCAAAGCATGGATCAGGTGGTCGAGGATCTCGCTCATGCGCTCATTTCTGTAAGTCCTCTTCTTACTCTTGTTAATTGTTTTTCTTGTTTCTCTATAAAATGCTAAGTGCTGGAAATTCTGCAGCAAGTGCTACCGAGGGTCAGAAACCTCCAACGACACAAGGCAGTGTACTCCGAGCACAAAGCTAAGTACAAAAAGATGGCGCGCTCAGCTGACCCAGCTCAAGTCCAGGAGGAGATGGATATATTGAAGGCCCAACTTGAATCCCTCAAGGCCGAGCATGCAAAAGTAAAAAAGGAGCTGGAGAAGTAAGAGGGGACTCGGAAAAGGTACTGCACGGATCTGACTAAAGCCAAAGAGTCCAACGAGAAGCTAAGGCGGGACTTGAATGAGAGGACCCTGTAACTGAATGCTGCTGAGAAGAAGTTTACTGAGGTCACCAAGAGGGCTTGCGAAGAGGAATTTAACAGGCTACTCCCCGAGCGTATTGCGTTAGCCAACCGAAAGGCCCTCGTTAGATTCTACCACTCCAAGACGTTTGGTTTTGCCGCCTCCCTACACTATTATGATGAGGCCCAGAAGGCCTTCAATTTGGCTGTTGAACAACTCATCCACTTGGGCTTGGCAGACGCCTCTTCTCGAGGGCGCGCGGACACGAGACTCAGCTTCGACTAGCGCTGCTCACTTCCTGAAGAAGGCGAGGAGGACCCTAAGGCCAATTTGACTGAGCCAGAGTACAATGATTTGGTCAACCTCTTATAAGATGAGTTTATGAGGGCTCGCCAAACGAAGGGTCGACCCCTTACTGAAGAGAATAATGAGGGGGTTACTGATGTTGTATCTGTCCCCAAGGGCCAACTTGACAACGCGATCCAAACGCCGGTCAGTGAGAATACTCCCGCTCCAGCGGTTGAGGCCACTGTGCCACCGAATACTCCTGCTGCTACCTCTGAAACATCCCAAGTTCAAGAGCCTAATTCTTAAGCGCTAGCTCCGTCAATAGAAGTGGTGGACCTTGAAGAAGTCCCAACACAAAATATCCAGCCTTGATCTATTTTCCCTTGTAACAACTTTATCGTTTCTTCTTTTAGAACTTTGCAGTAAGCTCTTCACTTCTTTTTCCTCTCTCTTTGTTTTGTTTTGTTTTGTTTTTTTTTTAACATCCATTAAGGGCCACAGAGCCCTCGTATTCTGTAATTTGAGCATTAGCTCCTCTTTTATCTTTACTAATGACTGCGTGTTTCCTTTTTCCTACTGTGCTTGTCTTTTATGCTCTTTACTTTGTGCCTGTTTTATCAAATTCTAACATAAGAGTTGAGTACAAAGCTGAGTAATCATGGCATACAAAATTGCAAAATTATATTAAGTCTCTGGTAAACGTGAGGGTCCCGCTTCGAGGGTACCTTAGTTAAGACTTATGACAACTTGTCTAAAAGTTTCATGAATGTTAGATGCGAGGGGTTTGCCTATGAGGGCCCCTGGTCACTTAAGAAATTTTTATAAGAAACTGTGATGAGCACGAGGGACCTTATTCCAAGGGTTCCCAGGCTATTTTTAAAAAGATTTCATAAAAATTCGTAAAGCACGCGAGGGGCCCTCATTTGGGGGCTTCCTGGTTACTTAGTGAATTTCTTGCGAGTTTTGAAAGAACGCGAGGGATCCATTTTCAAGGGCTCTCTGGTTCACATTTAGCACTATGAACACCTATTTCAAATAAAACGCGAGGGACCTCTCTGCGTGGGCGCCCTGGTTATTTGGGGAACTTTCATAAGGACTTTTCAGAAGGTACACGAGGGTCTCATTTACGAGGGCACCCTGGTTAAAGCATGCGCAGGGAACTCCTGCCCTGAACGCGAGGGGCCCATTTATAAAGCTGCCCTAGTTACTTGGGATATTCCTGTGCATGTTTTTGTTAAGAATTTTCCTAAGTGTTGGGAAATTTTGAGCACGAGCTGACAGTGAGATTCCAGCTAGCTATTTTGTGACTTCGAGCGCGGACCAGAAGTTAGATCGGGTTGGTCTTGCCTTTCGCCTCGGGATCAGTTTTTAGCGTTATCAAGCTTTCCGATGAGGGCAAACCTTCATGCGGAGTTTAGCGCTTGACAAGCATAACTTTACCCTTCGTAAAAGGGGGGATTCACACGTCTTGTGCCTCTGTGTCCATTGCCTAGGGTTCCAAGGGGGAATTCCTTGCCAAATATAAGAATAGAAGAAAACCGGTTATCTAGAAGAAAATCATTCCATTATCTTGCGCTTAAGAAATACATGAAGCCCAAAACTGGGATTTTACAAGAATATTTCCAGAAGATTTAAACATAGAATCGTCGAAGGTTACACGCATTCCAGGGTCGGGGGAGACGCTCGCCTTGAAGCGTCTCGAGCGTGTAAGTGTTATTAGCTCGGACTTGGATGATTTTGAATGGTCCTTCCCAATTTGGGTCCAATTTTCCAATGTGTTTTGAAACTTCTACTTTTTTTAAGACTAAGTCTCCCATCTGGAATGTCCTTTCTTTGACTCGCTTGTTATATAGTTGGACCACAGATGCTTTGTATTTGTGGATACATGCCAAGCTCTGTTTCTTTTTTCTTCCAATAGATCCAGCTCAAGTGCCCTGTTCTCCTCGTTAGTTGCGGGCTCGAAATGTGCCACCCATGCAGACTCATGTATAATCTTTGCGGGTATCATAGCCTCTGAACCATAAACGAAGGAGTAGGGGGTTTCTCCAGTAGCCGCTCGGGGGGTTGTACTGTAAGCCCACAAAGCTCCTTGTAACTCTTCAGCCCATTCACTTTTCTTACTTTCCAGCATGGTTTTCAAATGTTGCAAGATGATCCTGTTGGTCACTTCATCTTGACCGTTTGCCTGGGGATGCCCCACGGAAGTGAAGCGCTATTCAATGCCTAATTCCAAACACCATTCTCGGGTATCTACCGCAATGAATTGGGAGCCATTATCTAAAATTAGTACCCTCGGGATACCATATTTGCAAATAATGTTCTGGAAGATGAAGTCCCTCACTACCCGAAACGTGATTTTGGCCACGGCCTCGGCCTCAACCCATTTTGTGAAGTAATCTACAGCCAGGATGACAAACTTTTTTTGTCCAATCGCTATTGGTAGTGGCCCCACAATGTCAATGCCCCATTGATCAAAAGGCCACGAGACATCTATGGGGATCATCTAAGCTGCTGGTAATTGTGGGAGGTTAGAGTGAAATTGACACTTAGGACATTTCTTAGAAAATACGAGGGCGTCTTCGAGGACTGTGGGACAATAGAAGCCACGTCTCAATACCTTTTTAGCAAGAATACGCCCCTCTGAGTGATTTCCATAGCTCCCTTTATGGATATGTTCGAGGGTCTCTATGGCTTGTGAGGGCCTTAAGCATCTCATTGGTAGGCCGTGGTAAGAATTCTTAAAGAGCCTCCCCTCGGGGTCCAAGGAGAAACGAGGGGCCTTGTTCCTTATCTTTGGCGCCTCCACTTTGTTGGTGGGACAAGCACCATCTTTAAGAAACCTGATGATATCATCAAGTCAGCATGGTTCCTAGGGATCAATTATGGCTACCGCTCGAATAGGTACCTTTCCCAATTTCCATTATCAATGGTTCCTCTGCTCTTAAAAATGTAACAGAACGCGCACATGACCCTTCGAGGGCGGAGACAAATTTGGAAAGAGCATCGGCGCGCTCGTTCTCCGCTTCTGGAACCTGAAGTAAGTGGAATTCCTTGAACTTATCAATTATTTCTTTTGCCTTTCCCAAGTACTGCACCATGGTGGTTTCTCTAGCCTTATAAGTTCCTTCAATCTGACTTGCAATTAATTGTGAATCAATATAAGCCGTGATCCTGGATGCTTCATTTTGGAATGCAATTTTTCAATCCTTGAATGAGAGCCTCGTACTCCGCTTCATTGTTGGTTACTTGAAAATCCAATCTGATTGAAAAATCTCAATCGATTCCATTGGGGTCTCTGAGGGTGACCCCCGCTCCTTCTCCTTGAGAGGTCCAGGAACCATCTGTGTACAGAACCCATAGACTATCATTTTCTGGCATGACGGTTTCCAATCCGAAGTGCTCAACCAGCAGATCTACAACCACTTGTGCCTGTATGGCGGTTCTTGGCTCGAAGCTGATATCAAATTGGCTTAGTTCAATGGCCCACTTAATTAGCCTTCCAGAGACGTCCGGCTTGGACAGCACCTACCTTAGTGGCTGGTTTGTGAGGACAGTGATTGAGTGTGCCTGAAAATAGGGCCTCAGCCATCGTGACTCATTGATGAGAGCAAAAGTAAACTTTTCAATTTCCAGGTACTTCTTTTTTGCACCCTGCAATGTTTTGCTCAAATAATAGATAGGTAGATGCTTACGCTCATGCACGGCCACCAAAACCTCGCTCGTGGCCTCCGTTGAAACTGAGAGATACACAAACATGTTTTCACCCTCAACCGGCTTTGTCAGAAGCAGGGCGCATGCCTTCGTGACTCATTGATGAGAGCAAAAGCAAACTTTTCAATTTCCAAGTACTTCTTTTTTGCACCCCGCAATGTTTTGCTCAAATAATAGATAGGTAGATGCTTGCGCTCGCGCACGGCCACCAAAACCTCGCTCGTGGCCTCCACCGAAACTAAAAGATACACAAACAGGTTTTCACCCTCAACCGACTTTGTCAGAAGTAGGGCGCAAGAGAGGTAAGCCTTCATATTATGTAGCGCTTTTTCGTATTCTATAGGCCAAGCGAAATTTCGAGCGTTATGTAAAATTTTGAAATATGGCAGATTTCTCTCGGCGGAGTGGGAAGTGAACCTGTTCAAAGATATTATTTTCACTACCAAAACTTGAACCTCTCTGACATTACGAGGGGATAGAATATCCAAGATGGCCTTGATCTTCTCTAGGTTAGCTTCAATTCCACGCTGGCTAACCATATATCCCAAAAATTTTCCTTCTCGCACCCCAAACGTACACTTAGAGGGATTCAATTTCATGCCGTATTGTCGTAATATGCAAAGCGTGCACCTCAGGTCTTCCAGATGAGAAGATTGGCGCTCGCTTTTGACAATCATATCATCTACATAGACCTCCATCGACCCTCCGATTTCCCTCTGGAACATCCGATTAATGAGGCGCTGATACGTAGCACCCGCATTCTTGAGCCTAAAGGGCATGACCAAAAAAAAAATAGACCCCCTTGTGTACCATGAACGAGGTTTTGGGGCGATCCTCGGGGGCCATGAAGGTTTGGTAATACCCTTGGAAGGCATCCATCATGCTCATGAGCTCACAGCCTACGGTCGAATCTACCAGCTGGTCAATCCGAGGCAAGGGATATGGATCCTTGGGGCAAACCTTGCTGAGATACATAAATTCATTGCACATCCTCCATTTGTTGGTGCTCTTGGGTACTAGTATAACATTGTAAAGCCATTTTGGGTACATTATGGGCTAAATATATTGGCCCTCGAGGAGCTTGTTCACTTCCTCCTCAATTACTCTCTTCCGAAATCCATGGACTTCTCTCGTCTTCTGTTTGATCGGTTTGAAAGTAGGGTCCACGTTGAGCTTGTAGACTATAACACTGGCTGGGGTCAATCCTCACTATCCCAATGAGGTCTGACGCTTTCCAAGCAAAGACATCAATATTCTCTCTCAAAAAATCGATCATCATGATCTGCGAGGGTCCCGAGAGGCTAGAGCCAATTTGGGTGGTTTTATCTTTGTTGCCAGGCTCTAATTCGATGGTTAGGAATTTCTCTGTGGGCTCAATCCGCACATCCGGACGAGGGATCTCAAGTGCTCTTTTCTTCCCTGTTAAGCGATTATCAGAGCGTCCCTTTTCGTCTTCATCCGCCTCTTTCTCAGAGGATGATTCCCCAACTGCACCTAGGGGGGTGCTCTCGGGATTGCCTCCAGTGTTAGGATCCTTCTTCTTGTTTTTCTTTTTATTCAATTTGGCTCTTTTTTGCACTGGACCGTCCTCATCTAGGCTGGAAAAGTCCACTGACTTTTTAGTGGATCCAATCTGGAATGCCTTTTCGGCTTTAGGCTTTTTGAGAGACAGCATGTAGCATTCCCACGCCTCTTTGACGTTGTAGAGAACTTCGCCAACCCCCTCGAGAGTAGAGAACTTGATCTTCTGGTGGTAAGTAGAGACGATCACCTTGAAATCAACGAGGGCGGGCCGCCCGATTATGATGTTGTAAGGGATCTCAATCTCTACCACCGCATAGGTGACCATGAGCGTCCTTCACTGTGGGGCACTACCAAAAGAGGTGGCCAAGCGAATCTGTCCCCGAGGGATAACCTCGGAACCCCCAAAGCCAATGAGGGCCTTTTTAAGGGGCTCGAGGGGAATGCTAGTGATATTCATTTTATGGAAAGTGGTGTAAGGGAGAACATTAACGGAGCTTCCACTATCAACCAAAACCCTCTTTACAATGTGATTGTGAACATCTAGGCTAACGGGGCAATCAGTGGTTTCACTTGCCCCGTGGGGTGTTCCAATATGCCCTAAATCCCTATCGCTGAACCCTATCACTTCATTTTCCTTAGGGTTGTTGACGCTCGCTTCCTTGATGGCATAAATTTGTTTAGGTGCTGAGGGACATTGGTCGTAGCTCCGCACATAACGACGTCGAGAGGCATTGGAATCCCCTCCCGAGGAGCCTCCAGCGACCATATGGATAATCGCAAATGGAGCATTTTCTTGTTCAGATATCTTCTGCTTGCCTCGGGTACTACAATCCAAGCCTCACCCTCGGGGGCTCCTTGAGCGCGACTGACTCCTCCTTCTCTCTCTAGTCCGCTAGTTATAGCGTTCGTCATAACGTTCCAAAACCTTCACAAATCCTTTCAAGTGGCCTCCAGCAATTAGCCTTTGTATTTCATTTTCTAGCTGGCGACACTGTAGCGCCCGGAGCGGCGAGCCACCACATCCCCCGCACCTAGCCCCGAACCCACATATGAAATAGAAATCCATACATGAGTCCAAGACTAAGCGAACGGGAACCTACACGCACACGCTAAGCCAGGCGGAGCTAAGACAGGACCAGAGTGCGCAAAATAATATTAATGCGGATTCAAATAATCAAATCCAGGAAGAAAAATCCACAAAATATACAAAATAGAAATTCATACATAATTTATTAACCGAATGATAACATACACCTACTACAATTTCCACAATCGAATCATATACTAAAGCATGACTGAATGCAAATGAAAATGCAACTCGAACTAGAAGACTTGAACCCGACCGACTCAAGACTCCGCCTAGCACGCCCAACCTGCAAACTGAAGAGTTGAAAGGAGAGGGTCAGTCCACCGACTGAGTGAGGTGGCTAATGCACACCCACACACATATACGTAAAAAAAACAAAGCACTTATTAAAAAAAAAAAGGACTATGAACTGGGAGTAGGGTTTTGCATACCAAAACCATTTTTCCAAAAAGAGCTCTTATTTATACATATATTCATATCATCTTACGTTGGAAAGCTCATAAGGACTCATAGATATAGAAACGCATATGGATTCATATTAAAACTCATAAGGATTCTTATATTCATAATGATTCAAACCTTAACATAAAAATCTCTTAATGAAACTGAAAGATCCTATCCCGTTTCATAATCCAAATAACAAAAGAGTTCAAATACCCGGCGAGTACGGGTCAACTTTAATAAAAGAATTCATAAGAATCGTAAAGAAACATAAATACATAAAATTCATGAAACATATATTCCCGTATTCCATCCACCTTCTCCGGAAGTCTGCATGCGGGTTACGGGCCCACATCGTGCAACTCGATACCGATACGTGGGGTAGCGATCCCACAACGTACCTTAGGGAGCACGTGCACAGGGGTGATAACCGGAGACCCCAACAGCCGCACCGGGTCTCCCTTACCCATGTCTCCAGGGCCTAGGGATTCATATGATTCATAAGGATTCGTAAGATTCAGAAGGATTCATACCTAACTCGCAAAACCTAGAAACATACGATTCATACTTAAGAAACATATCAAAAGAAACATACCTTACCGTGCAACTCGGCATATGCTATACACATACCTCTCCGTGTCTTCCTAATTCATAATATGCTGAGAGAAATCCATAGTTTGCTTGACGATACACGGTTTGTAGCATAGCCTCGTTGCAAAACCAATTTTAAGCTTATATATGCCCATAAGTATAATTTCAGAAGAATTCATATGAAATCGAATAACAAGATCCATAATGTATCATAAGACACATATTTAGTATATATATAATAGTATATTCGCATGCGGGCTTGAAAATGAGCACATAGGGTCATAGGTCGCATTCACTAAAAGAAAACAAACCTAAACCTCACCTTTTACCAAAATTGCTCATGAACGAGCTTGTCGACCAAAAAGAGGCTTAAGTGGTGGAACCGACACCTCCGGAACTCAACTCTGAGAAAACGAACACAAACTTATGACTTAGACTCAATCATGAACCACTTAGACGCACGATGATGCATAAGGATGCAAATGGATGCAAATTCACGTCAAAGATATCATACTTAGTCTTATAAGAGCACTTAGCGAGAATTCAAACCAGAATTCAAGAATTGAACTCATAACAAGTCAAATAAATTCATATATTAACATATTATATGCATTCATAGAATTAAAGTTCAAGGAAAGATCATGAAATGCAAGAATGCATCAATTAGGTCATTTAAATTCATAGTTCGTGTAAAACGTATCATATCATTTCATAAACGAAATTCATAACTCATGGCATATAATTCCACCATTTAAAGGTCACATTCATGAAATGATTTCCTAAGGTAGTCATAATATCATACTATTTTAATTAATCCACTTATAGCACTTAAATATAAAACATACAATATATATAATATATTACGCATACACGTACATACTTACACTACATAATACATATATACACGTACATGCATTAAAATTGCATAACATATCATTTTCATGCAATTTATATGATACACGTAATTTACACCTAAGGAATGAACAACATGCATTAATCATACACATTCTAGCTGAAAACTCAAACCAAGAAATAACATGCAAGAACAAGGAATTCAAAAGAAATAAAAGAAGGAAAGAAACAAAAGGGGAAAGGAAGCAAACACCATCTCCCCGCCCGGGGAGATTTCCTACACAAAACTCCCCTCCCGGGGAGTTAAATACAGAAACTAATCTGCATAGAAGTCCCCGGTCGGGGACTCCCAAGTGCAAATTCTCCCCGCCCGGGGAGAATGTTGTAGCAACAAAAACGAGCAGCAACAGCGGGATTCCTCCCCTGCTCCAGCCCTTTACAACAGCAGCACTCAACAAGGGAACAAGGCAGAAAAATAATCACCTAAATCAGCCACAAAAATATGTAAATTCCAGCCCTCCAATTCACGCAGCAAACCGGCAACAAAGAGAGATCCAACATGCCAGAGTTCAAGCCATTTTCTTACAAAACTTGAAGTTCATAAGTGGTGAATCCTAATACACCTCACATACATCACATTTAAGTTCATAAACACTTAATAGCAGCTAGGAGGATCACATTTCATGCCTTAAATCACCCAAAACGAATTCAAAACAAGGATTCAAGAATTGAAGGAAAAACCTAACTATTCAGCCCCTTGATCAAAGAATACTCAAACCACCTTGAAAAATCACAAACTAAAGCTTGAAAGAATGGAAACGAGACAAGGATCAAGAATATATAATTACCTCTTGAAATGGTTGAAGGATGGAAGAGATAGAGCTCAAAATCTCCAAGATTTGAATAGTGGCAAAGGGTTTCTCTTTCTTCCTCTTCTTAATCTCTTCGTTTTTCCCCCTTTTCAGCTGCTGACCGAAATGGGGTTAGTGGGTTAGGTAGAGGGTTGAATTACGGTTAAGTAGGCTCAAGAATTGGGCCATTTGGTTAAGAAACGAGAAAGTTATGGCTAGAACAGTAAAATGTGGCAAAGTTGCACGAGGTTCACGTTTCGGGCAAGTTTCGGAGTATCAAATGGACTTATAAAAATATGAGGATAGGTTTCTTAGCTTTAAAATCTCGTTACGAGTCCGGCGCCACTTCCGGAATTCGAATCCGAATTCCCGAGCTCAAGATATAAATTTCGGAACACAAGGCGCGCTAAAACTAGTTAGGCCCTCGAGTCCCCAAAACAAATAAATGGTGCGTTACCATTTCAAACAAGTCCAAAAATGTAAAACGAACATAAAAACGAATTCATAACTCACAAATCTCGAACATATCAGAAAAGCACGAAATTTCGATCTCAAATCGAACACAAACGCAACACATTTCTACAAATAAGCATATTATTCAAATAATTAAAATTAATTTTTCAAGAAATAATACATAAAATAAAATTAAATTAAATTAAACGAATAAAAAAAATAAATAAAATTTTATTAAAAGGTTAATTTTCAATTAGGTCCAAAACTTTCAAAAAGTTGCAATTAAGTCCAAATTCAAGTTTTCAATTAAGTTCACTAATTTTAAAGTCATACAATTACAAACTTAAATCACGTATATCACATAAATTCACGAAATTAGCATACTCGGGAATTAAATTCAAAATAGGAAAATCAAATACAAAAGTTCAGACGTGGAAATTAAACAATTAGAGTATATAAATCACTTAAACAATTAATTCAACGTATAAATTAAATCAAAAGAAGAATTAAAACGTCGGAGAAACCTCTCGTGACGTCATACCTGGCTCGTCGGAGAGACTGGAAGTCACAGACACTCATTAGTGTCGTGCCATTTCTGCTTGTAGAAGGCGCAGTATTTTCCCGAGCGCTTCTGAGACTCTGTTTTTCTCAATTTTTGAGGTCTTTTGAAGAGTTTCTTGTCTGAAAGGGAGTAGATCTCAGAGATGGGCCTGTTGAGGGGGATGCGCTCGAATCTACGAGGCGGAGGAGATGATTTGCGTCGCTCCTTGTGGGGTTCACCTCGTCCCCACTCGTTCTTCGGGTGGCTGGGTTGCCTAGGGGCATTTGATCCGTACATATCCTTGAGTGTGAAATACAGCACAACGATCTCCCTCATGGCCATGAGTGATACTGGCCTTTTCTTAATAATAGCATCAACAAACTTCTTGCTCACATACTGTTTGTGATTGACAACATTGAAGAGCACATAGATCAGAAAGTCCATTGAGGGCCTCTCCACCAAGAGCACCTCCTTGTTAAAGCGATCAAAGAAAGATCGGAGGGGCTCATGTTCGCCTTGGACCAAGTTGTAGAGGGCCGTTGGCTCAATGACCGGGGCCTTTAGGGAATTAAAGTGATTCAGGAAGGCATTAGTGAGATCTGTGTATAACCTGATCGAGCGGCGCGGTAACCACTTGTACCATTCCTAGGCCATTCCTACGAGGGAAGTGACAAAAACCTTGGCCCAATAGTGACTGGAGTGCTCGTACAGGTGCATAAGATGCAGAAAATGGTCCAAATGCTCTGTGGGGTCGGTGGTTCCATTATAGCGGTTGATGGAAGTAGGTACTTTGCCCATTCCATCTTGGGCCATCAACACTTCTTCAACGAGGGAAGAGCCCCTCGCCAGAAGGTGGTGGTATCCCCCCTCGTGATCGTAATTCTCATAGTTTTTTCCTGCTCCTGGTGTCGTGGAGATTGATGTCGTCGGACATGTTGACGAGCGTCTCTGCCCATGGCTCTCTCGTCCCCAACTTGGGGAGCTTGACACCACACTCGAGAGAGATGTCCAACCATGTCTTGCAGCCCCTGCAACTGGTCTTGCACAGCCGCGAGTAGGTTGGGATCTTCTTCTCTTGCTTTGCTGTCCCGTATTAAGGCCTACGAGTGGGCCTTGGCGTCAACATCAATTCTTTCTACAGGCTCTTTTCCCTTGCTCGCCTGTACGCGTTCCCGTTCTCTCCTCAGCATGGTTTGGCTGAACCATGGGAAGTGATAGGGTCAAGGTGTAACTAGGTGGAGGCATCATGAAGGGGTATCCTCCTGGGTGAATTTGGGTGGCGTGGAGTTGGTTCTGGGGAATATAAGGCCCTGGTCCTTCTGCCACCGCGGTAGCGGGTTGCTCCACGTTGGTGTGCGCCGCGGTCATCACTTGGTCCGCCATGGGGAGAGCCCCTCCAACTGGTGGCGCCCCTCCAGTAGTGGCTGGGAGTAGGGCGTTATCGTTGTTGCCGTGTGGAAGGTTGTCGTCGCCTTTCACTGCGCCTGATCTGGTGGTGACCATGGTGAAGATGGTGTTTGTTTCTCAACTAGCAGAGGAGAAGAAAGGAAATTAGTGTATTCCTACAGATGATGCCAAAAATGATGGGTCTGAATATGAGGTGTCCAAAATCCGATCACTTTACGATTTGTTTAGTGTGGGGAAATAGGGGATGGAACTCAAGTGGAATTCAACGGAAAAGATGAGGGTCAACCTGCTAGCACAAACACCAAAAAGAAAATGGTCAGAAGGCCAAGCTGGGGGAACTGGGGTTGATGCCCAGTTTGGCTCTCCAACGCTCAAGTCAGGTTATGAACTTGAAGAAGAAATAGTTGCAGAGCTAGGGTTTGAAAGCTTGCTTACAGTGAAGGGGATGAACTCCCTTATTTATAATTGAGGGTCAGGGACCCTTTGGTAATTGTCATCGCGTGGTCCTGGCGTAATTTTACCCTAACACGTGGTGTGATGAGGAGAAACCTAGGACAAATCTCCTGCAAAAGCTAGCGAAAAGTTGGTTGCGGGCAACAGTGGCAGGTGCGCGGGTGTGTACTGTGACACCCCTGTCCCACATCGGGAAAGTATGAGAGTTAAGTTCAGTATATAAGTTAAAGAGTCCAAGTATAACCAATGGATATCCCTTTTGGGCAGTGGTTTAGGCCCAATTTGAGGTTATACTCGGTGGGGAGACTTGCGCTCACGTCCAACGGGCCCGCAGACCCGGGGCGTGACATGTACCTTGTGTCAGAAGGCCGTTTTGGGTTGTTAATTAGGGTGAGGCCCACGCTCGAGTTTAAGATAGGTTTTGGAGGCTCGCAGGTTCGAGGGGCACCTGGGCTGATGCCATAGAGCATGAGGGGAGAATCAAAGCCCCTGTCCATTAATGTGGGATGGTTCCTCCGAGGGTGTGCGCATAAGGACACTGAGGATCACGTTACATCACGCTCGGGATCTAACTCTTTTGACAAATTAGAATATCCTTGGAAACGAGGGCGTGGCTCGTTCCGAGGGTGGCATATATGGGGCCTTGGCTTCCACGTGTCGCACGCTGATGACGCCATGTATCAAAGCGAGGGTCAAGCGTGTTTTAGCCCCATCAATATGCCGAAATTGTTAGCATGAATTAGGATATAATATAATCTGAGTATATTTTTAAATATTTATGATTTTATTTTATTAAATTCATGCCAAGAATAACTTATTTAGAATTAATTTTATGATTAAAGTTTCATAAAGTGCTACATTTAGGTTTAATCACATGTAATGAATATAAAATTGAATAAGAATGATCATAAGCCAATATGAACATATTCATAAGTCTAAGAACATGTTCATAATGTTCTTGAACAATTTAAAGTGCCATTGTGGCAGTGTGTGTGTGTGTGTGTGTATGAGTTCAATTTTATGTTATAAAGGGTTTAATTCTTAAGAATTTGAATAGTAAATGTTTTCAATAGAAATTTTGTTAGTTAAAGAATTCATAAAACCTAATTCATTAAAGAAATTCCCTTAAACGGGTAAAATTAGGTTTTACCAAATATTCTCTAACGTGTTATAGTTATGTGTTTACTTGATTAGAATAATATGTTACTCCTTTTAAGTATGAACTTATGTGTTTTATGTGCTTATTTGATTAGAATAAAGAACCTAGTCCTAAGCCTATAGTAGTTAATACTTTCAGGCGCAATGGAATCCATATTACAATGTCTGACTACCGGTATAGGTGAGGGTTAAAACATTTTCAGTTGAAATCATGCCTATATATAAGTATCTATATAAAAATTATTTTCAAACCTTATTTGATTTACTCCCTATACATATTATTATACAATATCCTTTATTACGAGGAAAACACTTTTATGTCGGAATCAGGATCTTACCCGGACATTAAATATTTCATTCCTATTGTTACTAAGAACTGATTCCCGACCAAGCAAGCAAAATATCTTATTATTACTATTATTATGGGCCCCGGCTGTATCTGTAGCGAGCAATTACCCGGAAGGTATTGGGCCGAGGGTGTTGTTGGTGCTGCGGACTACCACCAACTCTTGGTAGTGGTTTAACTGGAGGTTAGTTACTCCACGCCAAGAGATACACAAGGGAGTGGTATGAGCTCCCAATTATTGTTATTTCCACTAGGGGTAGCTCCCCATAGCACCGGAGTTAAGGAGGCATTATCTTACTTGGTTTTATCAAAGTATCGGTGCCTTGATCAGCCCGATACTGTTTTACCAAATTATTTAAGGAGTTATAGATGGAGAAGCCTAGCTTGCGGGCATTAAAGTTCTTATTACAAACGGTTCATATTCCTACAAACATTCCAAACTACCCCTATCCATGTTTTACACATATCATGAACAATTTCATATTTCTTATATCCTATTGCTAATATTTTAGATCAAAATCTTGTTGATCATATAAATATAAATACGTATATATATATCTATAAAATATTACACCCCCTTCACTTAGTCACTTCGACTAACCTTCTCGCCCATTTTAAAATGCATGATTTCAGGAATCAAGGGAACGACAACTAGAGGTATCTTGAAGCAATAAGTTGTCATGCCTAGTATACCAGAACTGATTCTAAGGTCATAACATTCGGAGTTTTTAAATCATCTATCCATATGTTTTACCCCAGCTTACCACTATGTTATACTCCCCTTTATGTCAGTTACTTCGATCAGTAATAACAATACTGGCTCTTTGTGTGCATTAGCACTTCTGTACACTTATAAAGTTTAAATCTCTTTATCTTTCGCCGCACTATGTCATGCATTTGACTCACGTATTATCTTGACTGTTCGCCGTAGTATTTCCTGAATGTTGGGTCTAACCACCAATTTGGGAGTATTGTGGTGCGGGGGATGTAGTGTTAGGGGAGGCGCTACAGAAAAGTACTAAGCTGACTATTACATCGGTTTTCAGGGCAATATTCTTAACAGTAAGAACTCCCCTAATCAATATAACTTATAAGACTCAACCATTTAGGTGAAGTGGTTCATGAAACAAACCCTAAACCACTTAAGTCATGATTAGAAATCACTCCAAGCCGATGAGTCCAAAAGACAGTGGGAGTGTCGATATGACTCGTTCGAGGCTTGCTTGTGTGATCGCGCCCTTAAAAAGGACCACCTTGTTTAATGGGGTGCAAAGTGTATTGATGATACGTGCGTGATACATGGGGGTGCTTACTTATTCTAAGTAGGTACACTGAGGTGACTCGTATGAGAATATTCCTAAATGGGAAATGAAGTTTCTATTTCTGGAAATAGAAACTTCCAGATTAGGAAATATCTCACGAGTCATTGATGTGATTCAGTAGTCCTTAGACGTGAGATTCCATCGATGCTTTGTGCTCTAACTTTACAGCCTTAGGTATATACTTTAAAGGATGTCGCCTGAGACGGCTGACTCAAAGCTTATGCTGGGGCTGCACAGTGGCACATGGAAGCATATGAGAATCGATAAAGGAACTACACTTGCTTAAGCAAGTTGATCTCTTATTGTGTAAGTCATTTATATGCTATATAGGTGTCCTTGGCCGAGGCAGTGGATCGAGATCAAGAAATGGGTTTCTTGGATCGAGATCGAATGGATATGAAATTCACTTAATTTTAAGATCGAGATTATTAGGGATCTAATTATTCCCTTGCCTTAGATCTTGATTAAGAGATAGGATGTAGGACGACTTTATTTCACATATGTCATTGACTTAAAGGTTCTTTCGAATTGAGACATTCTTATTCAGCTAGGGGTCAGACACCTATTGCTTGATTATGGTAGTGTGATATGTGGACTAATTAATTAATTAGGAATTAATTAAATAAGATCACTACTACTTTAATTAAGAACCTAGAGGATCACACACACAAATGCCGGTCACGAGGCTTAAGGCTTGAATCGATTAAACGAGTTAACCGAACCAACAAATTGTTGGATAGTGGCTGCACGTGTAAGACATACGTGTGGGACACATGTTCTACATAACACGTGCCACGTTGTGATATGTTAAATAATTAATATTGATTAATTATTTAATGGACTTTAATTTAATTTTGAATTATTATTGAAGTTCTAATTTGGAGATATTAAGTCTAATAAATAATTAATTATGAATTAATTAATTATTAGCATCAAGTTTTTTATTGTGAACAAATAATTAAATAGAATATCTAAAAGAGTTAGATATTATATTCTTGCTAGATAAGTTAGTTAAAAGGAGACTTTTGGTCAAAGTAGAGTGTCTTGCTCACTCAGTCTTCTAGAGACTGACCCCTCTTTCCACTTTTCCAGTTCTTGCAGGTTTCGTTAGGCGGGAGTCGAGTCTTAGCGTTGCTATTCGAGTCCACTTGTACACTTGAGTCACATTTTACTTTGTTATGCTTGTTATAAAATTCTATCTAATTAGGCCTGCGTGCTAACTTATGTTTTATGCTTATTGTTGGATTTGATTCAGGACAGGTTGCATGTTTAGTTGAACTTGTTGTTAGGATGCATGTTGGATTTTATTTATGTTATGTAATTGTTGGGCTTGTAGCCTTGTTGGAGTTTATGTATTTATCATATTGCTTCCGCACCGCATTATGGATATTCTTGATTAATTGGTACAGGGTTAGATTCCGCCTAACTAGGAGATCTTTTATTTTGTCACCCGTTCGGACTTATAGTGTGGGGGAAGTGACGCCTATCGTTGCGGGTGCTACATAATTGGGGAATTAATGATAGCCTAAATTTAACTAATTGGATAATTAATTGCAACGCGCAAATATAATTAATTGGAGAATTAATTATAAAGGCCTATTAGAATTAATTAGAGAATTAATTTTAAAGCCCAATCCGGAATAGGGAAGCCCAATAAATAATTAATTATTAATTACAAATTGACATTATATATTTATGAAATAAATATAACATTATCCAACTTTATTTATTTGAGAAATAAATGGAGGATATTATCATCCTTGTTTATTTAAGAAATACAAGAGAAGATATTATCTTACGTTATTTTTTTGAGAAATAAATATAAAGATAATGTGGCGTCCCGTCCATTCGATCATATAGGTATGACGTCACGTGTGAGTTTAATTAAGTGTTTATGTTATTTAAATTCCTTTTATGTGGTTTTAATCGCTTTATAAATTTGTTTAGGTGATTTAATTGATGTAAATGCTTAATTGAAATATTTGATCATATGACTTTGAATGTTAAATTATGAAATTTGCATGTAGGGGTATGGATTTTATGAATTTGTATGATATGTGTTTCAGTTGGGCTCGATTGATTTTTATTTGAAAGTTTTGGACTTAATTGAAAATAGGTTTTGGACCAATTTGGAACTTTTTGAAAGTTTAGAGACCTAATTGTAATTAGGGTGTTTTCAGGCCATTTTGGTTACTATAAGCTTGGAAATTCGGATTCGAATTGTGACATCGCCAATAGATTCGTTTCGATGATTTGGGTCCGATGACATTAGCCCCGTATTTTGTTAGGTGAAAAATATTTGATATTTTGAGTCCATTTTCCACGTATTTTTTTTTGTCAATTATGAGCTATTTATTGCGTGAATTTGCCCTTTTCAGGTAATTTCCACTAAGGAGTCGAAATTGGCAAGATTGGAGCGAAAACAATGAAACAAGCACAAAAGTGGAGCTTTCCGAAGAACCTGGCGGCCGCGAGGAATTTAATACTAAAAAGTTAGCGGCCGCAAAGAGCTGGAAAAAGTGCTTTAGCGATTCTTTAAGAATAGCGGCTGCGAAACACTTTGCCTTAGATCATTGGCGGCCGCGAAACACCCCAGGCGTGGACTCTCGGGAATTTTGGGCTTTTTACTTATTGAAAGGGTATTTATATTAGAAAACCCTACAACCTAAAGGAGTATTAGATTTTGGAGAAGCGCAACAGTTGGAGATGTAGAAAGGAGGGAAGAAGACCTTCAAGTTTTTTCAACCTCGTCAAACATTCGATTTTTCTATGTCGAATTGATTCTATTATTTCGTATTTTACAAGTATGCAAACTAATGTCTCTTATTTTCCACCATCGGGCACCTATGAAGACTCAGAATTACATTGATGAGTATTTTATTATTATTATTATTATTATTATTATTATTATTATTATTATTATTATTATTTTTACACACGCACGTCAAAGCAGGATTCGAACCCAGGATCTTATTTTGGAGAATGAACCCACTAACCACTTGGACCAACCCCTATTGGCCGATTGATGGGTACTTATTTATTATCTTTTTGTTTATTTATTTTTTAACAATGCTAATTATTGAAATTTTCATATCTTTATGGAGAAAGTAACATCCCGCTCTTCCGACGTACGAGCTTCGCCACGTGTCGGCCTTTTTGTGTGTTTAACTATGTGATTTTGTATTTTGCGTGGCCCTATTTTCAGCTCTTTAAGAGTTGAGGGGCTTGTTTGTAATTTTCTTTTTTTAGGGTTTTCCGGTCACTGCTCGTTTGATCGAGATTTTGACAACTTTGACCCCTTTAACGCGTTCGGGGAAACGAAACGAATCCGTAGACTTTAAGTTTGCCAAATTCTGACGTCGTTAGCCCCTTCTTACAGATCATTTTACTCGCGAGGACCCAGGATAAAACACCCGGATCCTCGTTAAACGTGCCAAACTTCAACACTCTCTCCATGTTGTTCCTGCTCTCTCCCTCTCTCGACCCAAACACCACAACATATACTAAACACACGCACACTTTGGAACTTGGCCATTTCTCGACGGATTTTGACGAATGAGTAGTGTATTTCGAAGAGCTCGATGACACGAACACAATGGTACCAAGATCTTGGCCCGACGACAAGCGGTGACGGAGATATCCATGATTTTCAGTCACAGTGGAAGGGGTGTCGGACCACCGCGACTTCGCCGGCGTCCCGCGGTGGTTTCCGATGACCTTTTAAGACATGACCACCAGCTTCAGGATGGTAACTCGCCGGCTATTATTTTGATGTTTGTGGTGCCGCCATCGAGGTCGCGGTAGTGGCGCATGCGCCGACCGAAGTTCACGCCACGGCGGCGCGGTACTGTAGTGGCGTCTTTCGCCGCGTTTCGGTGACTTTTTCCGACAAAGGGTGGTTCCTACCCTTTTCTTACCCCCTGAGTTCATTTTCGGCCTTGATTTTAGATAATTTTGGCCGTAGGGGGTGGTTCCAGATTGGCAGCGGTGGCGCGGATATTGGCGGTGATTTGGGGCTTTTCCGACGAGTTTTTGGTGTCCGGCCATTCAGAGAAGTTGCTCAACTCGATGAGGCCGAGCTGTTCGTATAGGTCCCGGTTCAAGAATCGGCCGTTGGCGGCGGATCGTGGCAGCGCAGTGGTGGTTCATAGCGGAGGTCAGCTCCGGCGTTTTTCCTGGCGAATAGCTTATAGGTTTCGAAGAGCTCGTGTGGGTAAGACAATGCTACTTACAGATTCGATTTTCGTTCACTCGTTTGGAAGTAATTTGATTTTGAAGATTTTGGGGTTTTCATATTGTTAGATCTAAAATTTGGGACGATTGGCTTGGAATTTTCAAAAATTGATCGAGGATTTGGAATGAGCACGAGGAGTACTTGCACTGGTGAATTTTTGGGATTTTTTTTCAGGTACGTTCCGGCTGCGGCAAAACGACGGCCATCCATAGTTTCGGCAGCTCCGGTGGTGGTATTACGGTGGCCTTCGGATAGGTTGTTTGCCTCGTTGTGGTGAGTCCAACACCACTTCCCGTTCGTTAATCGGACGCTCGATTTAATTGTTGCGAATTATTTTATATATTTGAGACTAATTGATTTAATTATTTTAAATGTATTTTAATTGTTAATTGCTTGATTGGTCGATTGAAATGTATTCTTATGTATATGAAATCATGTATTATATGAAATGTGATATGTATGGACGTTTTGGATTGCAAATTGAATCCCGGTATGTTGAATTTGTGCTATTTACTTAAGTTAGAGGGGTATATGTGTAATTTTCCCATGTATGCAAATTGTATGAGTTCAATTAATTAAACATTGTCAATTGATAAACAAATACGCTAATTATGCTTTTGATTAAGAGAAGTTATTATGTCGAGAATGATTAAGACTTGAAACTTTGCAATTTAGGTTTAATTGCTTAATTTAATATGAACCTATTATACGATATATGAATTGTATGAAACTTTGAATGGTTACAATTATAAACTTTGGTATGTGAAATAATTTTTTCGTATGAAAATGAATTGGTTATGTATTCTATGACTTTGATGGAATATTGTTGCTTAATTTAAAGTATTGGCATGATTTGAATTTGCAAGAAATATGTACAACGTGTTAACTTTATGTTTGCTTTAATTATCATGAGAATGACTTGATTGGGAGTTGTAATATGCTTCTTTGACTAAATTGCATCTTTTAAAGGATAGTGGTAATTGTAACTTGTTCCTTGGGATAATTAGATAAGTATTTGATCTATTTGGCCTTTCAATACGTTAATTTTGTATGAAATGTATTACATGAATGTAATTTGCATGTTTTGTGGACGTGAACCATATGAATTCCATTTTCTACATTCATAAGCATTGTCGTACGTCTCTGTGTGGTTGTCTAAGTCTGAGTCTGAACCCTACGTTGTGTTTTGTGTGCTCAGTTGGAACAGGTGCACCCGGGTTGGTGATAAGTGAGTCGTGCAGGTTCCGGGGTGGACCGTTTGCTTTGTGTTTGGCTTTATTTGGTACCAGGTGAGGTTTTGTTTTAATTAAACCCTAATGATATATGTCTGATGTTTATGCATGTGAATATAAGCCCTTAGTATATGTAAATATGTGTGAATTATGAATGTGTGTGACTAGGTTAGATTTAAAATACGATACGCTATGTATGATACGTATGTATGTGAGAAGTATGTGTGTGTATGTGTGTGTACGGTTTATATACATGTGATAAGTACGAGTGATGTGCGTTTTGGAAAGTGTGTTGGGTGCGTATGTTCAAGGTGAGTGTGTTTCTATAACTTTGACTCCGTTTTGAACTTTGAATATGTTGTGATTCTCTGGGCGTGTGTTCTGAATGCGGGACAACTCATTTTAGGTCGACGGATGTATGTGTGTGTTTTGAATCCAGGACGGCACATTTTAGGTCAACGGATAGTGGGTGTGTGTGTTATGTTTGATTTTCGTTATGTTAGTTTGTTAAGAAATAGTTCATGAAACGGGAGTGGATTCTTAGTCACTAAAATTTGGTTGTTTTGGCCTTGGCCTAACTACCTTTCTCTCTATATCTAGTATCACGTGGGAAATGATTTAGAATGCAAAAACCATGCCCCGGTTCATGAACTCACATCTATGCTATGTGCTGTGTAGCACCCTAACCCCCAAGGCACTACATCCCCCGCACTATAGCCCGATCCACATACGAAATGGACAATCCGTACATAAACCGAAACCATAGCGAACGGGTGACAATCAAGAAGATAACGAGCTAGGCGGGACACTTCGCAACATACACCAACCAAGACATGGAATTAAAAGCGGAAGCATATCATTTAATAAGTATAGGTACCATATTTACCAAAGTATATACATAGTAGATACCAATATTAACTATCAATACATTATCATCTCTTATATAATATACAGATCCAAGTATCCAAAACGTGATGACAATGATCATAACATGCTATAACCAAAAGTTCTATACATGAAAAGTACAATACTAGACTCGGTGTAATGCAAGACCTGACCGGACTCCCGCCTAGCACGACCACGACCAAAAGTACCTGAAAAGTGAAGTATTAGTCTACCGAAGACTGAGTGAGGGGTAAATATATATATAACACACGTCACATGCAAGTCATAGTCTCGGGGGTGAAGACTTGGAAATGAAATAAATATAAGTTTCAAGAATACTTGTTTTTTGCCGGAGAATACGACTATCAGGTTTAACTTGTTAACTTGTCAATTGCATGAAACATGTGGCCCCGGCGAGTAAGGGCAACTCTCCAACCTTTCTACCAACGTGAACGATACGTGCATGCTTGAAACATGAAATAGGTGATCACGCAATTCATTAAGTGCACAAGTAGTAACGTAATCATGAGTGAAAACATGCAATAACCCGAGGACAACCCGTGATTTCGGATCCGTCCCCAGTCTGCTTCTTCCTCCGGGTGATAGTGGGTTTGCAAGGCCCAACTATCCACGACATAGTGTACGTAGGGAACATGACTCCCTACGCACGAAACTCCTTCCCCCACTAATCTCTTAGTGGCTCCTGGGGTGATCCCAATGAGGTGAGGATAATTCAAGAGTTACCCGTCAGCCCTTGCTTTCCCGGTTGGCTCAATAACTACGGTAATGCCCCGAATTTCAAACAGTCAGGTACGCTCGACACGTGTGAGTTTCACGAGTCGTGTATCGCCTGTCAGGTGAGGTTTATTTACTAGTTATATAAAACCTGTATAATCCCTTACGTGGTCTTTCGGCCAAAGGTTTTTATATTTATAATTTTCATGAAATTACTTATCATTTCAAGCAAGCAAGTCATGTTCATGAAAAGCAAGCAAGCAAGCTATATTTCGTGCATGTTTTAGGCGAGTAGCATGACCGTTCACGTTGGGCCCGAGGGTAGTGACTAGAGCCAACCGTGCAGGTGCACGCTAGGCTGGAGTTGAGTCGAGTCGAGTCCAGTTCATGTAGTCGAGTCAACCATGGTTCGTGTATTTGGTTAATTAGTGTTACTTATGAAATTATGGTTAATGTTATTGTTTTATGTTAGAGATGTTAATGTACTGATATGTATAGTTAGAATATATTTTATTTGGTAAATGAGAAATGACCTGACATGATAAATGGAAATATTTGATAGTGATTACTTTATGCTTCCGCTTAATTCTGTTGCATGTATAAGTTAATCCCGCCTAGCTTGTCAGTTATTGCATTGTCACCCGTTCGCTATAGGTTAGTTCATGTACGGATTGGCCGTTTCGTGTGTGGATTGACCTACAGTGCCGGGGTGTGGCACCTCTACGTGTACGGGGTGCTACAACTACCCTCGGGCCCAAGTGCAATCATGAACTCACCAAAACATGCTTGAAATCATGAACAATCATGGCTTGCCTGCTTGAAAATGTTTATATTTTGGAAAACGTTTATATATATAATAGATTTTGGCCGAAATATCACATAAGGGTTGTAAGGTTCTAATTACCTAAAACAAAACCTCACCTTTGCTTACAAAATAAAACAAGGATATGCTCTAGGGAGCCTGCTCCTCGTCCACGACCTCGTGACCTGTGCAAATACGACATGTATACGTGAGACATGACTCGACATGAACCAAATAGGACGAACGGTGAAAATGCAACGAGATGACAAGCAATATGCAATGTAGCATGAAAATATCTTGTTTTGTCCTATATTCAATCATATAATAGCAATTTGGGATCAAAGAAAGCATTGCATCATCATGTCAAAATTTTAATTTTATGCAGAAACTTTTCTTCTGCCAGACGAGGTGGAAACGGCCGTTCCGGCTTCCCTTTGAAAATGGGAAGGGTCGTTCCCATGGCCCTTTAAAACGTGCCAGCGTTTTTAAAATATAAAGCGCGCCTTAGATGGGAACGGCCCTTCCGGCACTCAGGCCAAAATGGGAACGGCCGTTCCAGGCTCGGTCGCCTAATTCAAATCAAAAGCGTGGGAACTACCGTTCCCATAAAGCCTTAAAGCGGGAAGGGTCGTTCCCAGCTTCTGCAACTGGAAAAACAGAGCAGACGCAGGGGATGAGCTACGACAACAACAAAACAACCACAAAAACCCAAGCTTTGATCCACAAGTGCAAGAATTTCTGGAAATATGCATGTATACATGTTCAAGACATGATAATATATCACTTAAACACATAAATCATGAAATATCTTCAAAATTTCCAAGTTTCATGTTCATGCTTCTCTTGATCATTCAAGCTCAAATTTCTTAAGAATTCAAGGAACAAATCATGCTATAATCACATATTCAGGCCTCAATCAACAAATAATTTAGTTATGCAATAATTCTCAAACCCTAGCCATCACATATTTGATCAAGAACCATGAATTCATTCATATGCCCACCTTCAAAGTTAAAGAAATGAAGAAGATAGATGGAGATGATGATCAACTTCCAAAACTTGGATTATTTCTTGAAATTCTTGATGAAAAATGGTTGAAATCTCCTCTTCCTTTTTAGCTTAAGGTTCAGTGAGAAAGGAAGCAAATGGACCGATGGATTTGGATGAAAAAAATGAAAAAGAAGCTTGGAGAAAATGATATATCGATTCATCCCATTTTGAAATGTGTAAAATGCCACAATTTGCCAATTAATCCTCCAAGAAATCAAGTCATGCAATTGAGGATATATAGTTTTGAAATATGATCAATTAAGCCCTTGGAATGTTATGTAATTAAGTCCCCAAATTTAAAAAATATAAACGTATAGGGACAATTTCGTGATTGAAGCACTCTCGGTAATTATTTTACGTAATAAATATTTTTCCATGACTTGAAATAATTTTCCCATGATATAAAATCATATAATTCACATAGAGAATGTATTATGAATTTTCTAAAAATATGGAATGTCACGTAGGAAAAATAGAAATTTAAAGAATTAAAATGAATCATACACTCAAAATCTCACACGTGGTGTGCTTACCTGTTCATCCGGAACCGGGGTTTTACGACTCTCCCCAGCTTAAAAGAATCTGGTCCCCAGATTCTCTAGTCCTGAGTGAACAACTCCGGGTGGAACCGTTTCATCTTATCCTCGGTTTCCCACGTAGCTTCCTCGGTTTTATCGCTTCTCCACAAAACTTTAACCATGGGAATCCTCCGGTTCCTCAATTCCTGAAATTTTCGATCCAAGATTCTGACCGGCCTCTGAACAAATGTCAAATTCGGTTCCAATTCCACTTCTTCTACGGGGAGAATCGTGGTCTGATCGGGGTAATATTTCCTTAACTGAGAAACATGAAACACGTTGTGAATCCCCGTAAGACTCGATGGTAGGTCCAGTCGATAGGCTACTTCGCCTATTCTTTCAAGAATCTCGAAAGGACCTAAGTAGCGAGGATTAAGCTTTCCTCCTTTCCCGATCCGGGTGAAACCTTTGCCTGGTGACACCTTCAAGAATACCCGGTCACCAACTTTAAATTCAAGATCTCTTCGACGAGTGTCGGCATAACTCTTTTGCCTATCTTGCGCGGCTTTCATCCGTTGTTGGACCATTTGAACTTTCTCTATCATAGCCTGAACGACTTTGGAAGGTTTCTCAAACTTCTCACCTTTCTTTATCCCTTCCTGTTTCGACCATTTTCACTCTTCCAAGTCGAAAAACAACGGAGATCGGCACTTCCTTCCATAAAGAAGTTCATAAGGAACCATCCCGATCGAAGATTGAAAGCTGTTATTGTAGGTAAATTCAATTAGAGGTAACTGTTTTTGCTACGAATTCTGAAAATCCATCGCGCAAGCCCGGAGTAGATCTTTCAAATATCTTATGAATCTCTCGTTTGACCGTCTGTTTGTGGGTGAAATGCGGTACTGAACTTGAGTCTCGTTCCCAACATCTCCTGTAACTCTTGCCACAACTTAGATGTGAATCTCGAGTCTCGGTCTGAAACTATGCTCACCGGAATACCATGAAGTCGGATAATCTCTCTGTTATAAATCTCGGCCAACTTTGGAATTTTATAGGACATCCGGACCAGTAGAAAGTGAGCAGACATCGTAAATCTATCCACAATTACCCAAATACCATCAAATCCACCTTTTACCTTCAGTAATCCGGAAACAAAGTCCATCGTTACTTGTTCCCACTTCCATTCGGGAATAGGTAACGGTTGTAGAAGTCCCGTGGGTTTTTGATGTTCAGCTTTCACTCTCTGACAAGTCAGACAATGTTTCACATACTCAGCAACGTCTCTTTTCATTCTATTCCACCAATAATATTGTTTCAGATCCTTATACATTTTATTTCCTCCCGGGTGGATCGAATATGCTGACTTGTGAGCTTCTTCAAGCAGAACCCGTTTCAACTCTTCAGGCACTACTACTCTGCTTTTAAATCGAAGCAAACCGGTTTCATCAAACCCAAAAGGACTCTCTGGATCAGCTCTAGCCTTACTTACCAACTTCTGTACCTCCGGATCATTATTCTGAGCCTCAAATAACCGATATTTTAAGTCCGGTTGAATTGTGATATTAGAAACCCGAGCCTTTAACACAATTGGAGCAACTTCACCACTTTCTTTTACTTCCAAACTTGATACACTCGCCTTCCTGCTAAGTGCATCGGCGACTACGTTGGCTTTTCCTGGATGATACTTGATCGTGCAATCATAATCCTCTAACTTTTCCATCCAACGTCGTTGCCTCATATTTAAGTCTTTCTGTGTGAATAAATACTGGAGGCTCTTGTGGTCGGTGAAAATTTTAAAAGAAGTCCCGTATAAGTAATGTCTCCATTTCTCGAGAGCAAAGATCACGGCTGCAAGCTCCAGGTCGTGTGTAGGATAATTCTTTTCATATTCCTTTAACTTTCGGGAGGCATAAGCAATCACCTTTCCCTTTTGAGTCAATACACAACCTAGGCCTTCCTTAGAAGCGTCTGTATACACGGCATACTCCTCTGAACCTTCGGGAAGTGCTAACACCGGAGCTGAGACTAACTTTTCTTTCAAAAAGTTAAAATTTTGATCACACTTCTCGTCCCATATAAACTTGACATCCTTCTTTGTTAATCGGGTTAACGGTGCAGCGATCTTAGAGAAATCCTGAACGAACCTCCTATAATATCCGGCCAATCCCAAGAAACTCCTAACTTTCGAGGCATTCTTTGGTTTTTCCCATTTAAGCACTGCCTCAATTTTCGAGGGATCGGCTTCCAAACCCTTGCCTGAAATCACATGTCCTAAGAAAGCAACCCGATCGATCCAAAATTCACACATACTGAATTTAACAAATAACTGATGTTCCTTTAAAGTTTGTAAAATGAGCTTAAGATGCTTCGCATGCTCCTCGGCAGATTTTGAGAATACCAAAATATCATCGATGAAAATGACCACGAACTTGTCGAGAAAAGGCCTGAAAATCCGGTGCATCATATCCATGAAAGCTACAGGGGCGTTAGTTAATCCAAATGGCATAACCAGGAACTCGTAGTGCTCGTATCGAGTATTGAATCCCATCTTTGGAATATCCTCTGCTCGGATTCGCAGCTGGTAATACCCCTGTCTTAAATCCAATTTCGAGTAGACCTTGGAACCCTGAAGTATATCAAATAACTCCTCGATATGTGGAAGAGGATACTTGTTCTTAATAGTAATCCGGTTCAACTCCCTGTAATCGATGCACATTCTTAAAGTTCCGTCTTTTTTCTTTACAAATAACACTGGTGCTCCCCAGGGAGAAGAACTCGGTCTGATGTACCCAACTTCCAATAATGCCTTAAGCTGAACCTTTAATTCCTTCAATTCCGCTGGAGCCATCCGATATGGGGTCTTGGAATACGGCTCTGCATTCCGATATAGATCAATCACGAATTCAATTTCTCGTTTAGGAGGCAAAGAATCTAATTTTTCTGGAAAGACCTCGGGAAATTCCTATACCACTTCCGTGTCTTCCAATTTCACCTGATCTTTGGGCTTATTCAGAATGTAGGCAATGGACCCTGTAGCCCCATTTCGGACTAATTTCTGAGCCTCTGCGAAGGAAAGTAGAGGTACCATCTTCGAAGTCCAACCCGTAATAACCTCTGAACCCAACTGCACTTTCTTCGCCCGGCAGTCTATTGTAGCACAGTGCCTATATAACCAATCCATCCCCAGAATAGATCTGTATCTCTCTGTAATAGCCTAAGGTGCTTGTCCCACATCGGTTGGAGAGGGGAATAAAGCCTCCTTTATAAGGGGGTGGATACCTTTCCCTTGTTGAGGCCTTTTCCTAGGTGGGCGCCTTCGGGCTTAAATTCCACCGGGAAGAACAAAACCGTGAGGGTGGTGTTGCTTAGCCCACCAAAGCGGACAATATCGACAGGCGGGTTTTCGGGCTGTTACAAATGGTATCAGAGCCGGGGCCCGGGCCGGTGTGCCAGCGGGGACGTTGGGCCCTCTTAGGGGGGTGGACTGTAATAGCCTAAGGTGCGTGTCCCACATCGGTTGGAGAGGGGAACAAACCCTCCTTTATAAGGGGCTGGATACCTTTCCCTTGTTGAGGCCTTTTCCGGGGTGGGCACCTTCGGGCTTAAATTCCACCGGGAAGAACAAAACCGTGAGGGTGGTGTCGCTTAGCCCACCAAAGCGGACAATATTGACAGGCGGGTTTTCGGACTGTTACAAACACTTAAGGATGTAACACCCCAAACGGAGGATGCCACATCCCCCGCACTAAGACCCAGACCCGGTCACGAAATGGAAAGTACATGCCCGAATCCGAATCAAAGCGAACGGGAGACCAACTCACACACTAGGCTAGGCGGATCTAACTCGACAGACTCAGAGCGCGGAAGCAATTTAAACAATTATCATCAGATAGCAGAAGCAATTAAATCAACGTACAAAATAAGTGGCGGGTTCAACTAGCATAGATACCTAGTCCCGAATATCAGCATACATAACAGGTGACGGGTTCAACTAGCATAGATACCTAGTCCCGAATCTCAAATCATTGCAAAGTAATAAACCAATATAAGTATCAGCAGAATAGCTAATTACATCCAAATGCTAGCATACTAACCCCACACGGGTTTAAGTCTAAGTAGTGCATAAAACATAATATGCAAAAGTGAAATAAGAATACATAACATAAATAGAGTATGTGGCAAATGCATCTTAACACCAACTAAACCGACAAGTGTGACCCAGAAGACTCACATCCGCCTAGCTCAAGCCAAAAGGAAACCTGGAACTAAAAGATAAAATGAGATGTCAGTCAACTGACTGAGTGAGGGGGCTAACGCACACCCACTGTATATATATAGAGCATAGCACATATCAGAAGGGTGGACTCATGAACCGGAGATAGGTGTTGCATACTAAAGACATTTCCAAAAGTACCCAAAAGATAGTTATAAGTATAAGCTTTAGAAAACATTTCAAAAACTCTATCTCGATTCATGATTCCCAGACAGAACTGAACACATGCTCGGCGAGTACGAGCTTCCAACCTTTACTCCTCAGAACATATCAAATCATAAACACAAAATCCAATCCAACCGTCACACCAATGATAGAGGGGATGTACCGTCCCCAAACCATCCAGAACAGACAAACCATCAAGGGGTAGCGAACCCACAAGAGTCCTCCCCGGCTGTACACCGAATGCTCAAGATATCACTCCTCCCCTATCTCCCTGAGTCGCGCAATGATATCTCAAATGGAGACTATGCACAGGCCAAGCCCTAACGGCCCTATACCGTCCCAGGGATTCCTTACCCATAGCTCCCCGGATCCATAACAGAACAGAACAGATACCATATATCATGGCTAACTCGCTACAGAACGGATCATAACATAACATAACTTTTCAAAACAGCTTACATATAATTTGATATCTAATTTTTCCAAAACAGAACTGATTCACAAGGTCATAAACATATCATATCCAACACATACGTATTTATAATAGATATACTCGCATGCAAGGGTTGAAATCAGCATATTAAGGCCATAGGTCGCATAAGTATACAAAATCCTAAACCTCACCTCGTGAAAGTAGAGTCTGAGAGTGTGAAGGGCCAAACACTTTAAACCTCGGGCCCACCGACACCACCAAACTCTATGACAAGACATACAGAAGCCCAGACTTAGACTCTATATGAACCAAACAAGACGCACGGCGTTGCTCAACATGATCGTGGTTATGCATAAGTGTTCATGTTGTGCTTGGATAAGGTGTCGTGGTCATTCAAGGCATATCAATACTCAACAAGGTCATATTTACAAGCAACCGACACCCAATTCCATATCCAAAGATGCAAGATCAATTTAGGAAGTCAATGTATTCAAAAAATGCATATTAAATCATCCAATGACACAGGGTTCAATTATAATATTATAATTAAGCATCAAGTTCATGTCGAGTTATAAAGTGCATAAGTAAGAGCAACTTGATCATATAAACATACAAAGTTGTTGTACGTAGATGGCATGCTTGATACAACTAAAGAGTGCATCTAATTCACTTAAGATCATACTTTACAACTTCAAAACATGTTTGGTACACAAGCTCAAGTCACATACATAGTTTCATAAATATTACACTTACATCCCCTAAGTTATTTATAAAAGTTTAGAATTATTACACATACATCCCCTTAGTTGATTACTAAGCATAATTGTTCGTTTAAAGTGTTTATACAATTATTCAACTAGGAATTAATTACTTACAAACATGACAATTATCAATTTATCGTAATTCATAATATACCATTTTTAAGTAGTAAGAGTAAATCAATATATTACAATTCTAACTCCAATCATGCATCAAGTCTCAAGTTGTTCAAGCATTTTTCATGTATCTAAATTTATATTTGAAACACAATTTACAACAAACATAACATTGAGAACGTCTCAAATTCATATAGAGAAATCACAACATGTTTGTTCTTCTAAAATATCATTCAAGTTCATTTAGTCACATAAAAGATTAGTTTCTAAATATTACACTAACACCCCTTCATATCTAAACACATAGCATAAATTCATCACATCGGGATTCAAATTGTAAATCAAAATACACATGCATATCACAATTCATTCAATACATATTTTTGTATATGATTGGAATATATTTCGATCAATCAAACCAACAATAACCAATTTATTTGCACTTAAAACAATTAATTCAAATAATCACAATTAGGCAAAATAATTCGTAATAAATAGATCGAGTGTCCGATTAACGAAAGGAAAGTGGCGTTGAACTCACCACAACGAGAAGAACATTCCGACCAGACGCCGCCGGAAGGCCACCACTGTAGCTGCCGAAATTTGACCGGACTGCTGCCGGGCCGCCGCCGAAGGTCGCCGAAAAAATCCTGAAAAATCAGTCCTGAATGAAGTCTTCGTGCCCGTTCCGAATCCTCGATCAATTTCTAGAAATTCCAAGCCGATTGCCCTAGATCTGAAATCTAAGAACACGAAAACCCTAAATCTTCAAACTCAAATTACTTCCAAACCGGTGAACCAAAATGCGATCCGTAAAAGGCATTGTCTTACCCGTGACGAGCTCTTCGAAAGCCCTAAGGTGGCTTGCCGGAAAAATCCTCGGAGTTAGCACCGTCGTTGCACCGCCGCTATGCCACCGCGATCCGCCGCCAATCCACCGAATTTGGAGTCGTGTGGTCACAGGCTACTAGTTCTCGTCGTTCCGAACAACTTTCGTGAAGAGCCCGAGACCAAAAGATGCCGGAAAAGGCCCCCGTTGGCCGCCGAATATTCTGCCGCCGCTCACGTCGCCGGAACCACCACCTACGACCAAGATCTGGTGAAATTGATGCCGAAAATGAACTCAGGGGGTCGAAAAACCTTGGAAACCATTAAGTCCCGTCGAAAACCACCGCCGGAATCACCGAAAACGACCGGCGAAGTTTGACCAGATCCACCACCAGCGGCCTGATCTTTGATCGGCGCGTGTGGAGCCACCGCTGCTCTAATGACTGTGACACCACTTCCATGTTTTAGATCTCGTCGAGACATTCGATTTGTATACCAATTTCGCTATATTCCGATGTCGGAGGAGGCCGTACGAGGCTGTAGAAGTTGATGCCGCAATCCAATCGCGAATTCCGAACCTATCAGCAGCCATGTCTGAAAATCGCAGATTTCTCCTCCATCGTTGGTCGTTTGGCTAAGATCTTTACACCATCGTGATCCTCTCATCGAAATGGACTACTCATTCGTCGAATTCCGTCGAGAAACGGCCAAGTTACGATTAGTGTGTGTTTTAGATGTAGTGTGTGTGCGGGAATGAGAGAGAGAAAGAGAGAACCAAGAGAGAGAAGAGGAGTTTGGGAGAAATGTGTCTTGTACGCAAGCTATATACAACCGGGTATCCTTATCGCGTAGCAAAGAGTAATAGCGCGTACAAATAATCGTAAATAAAATTGGTAAAGTTACGAATAAACATTCAAGCTCCGAATTAATTTTATAAATTAAAATGAAATAAAGATTTACCAATTAGAGTTTAATTCAATTTAATTTTAGAAACCTTTCGTAAAATTTAACGGCACTTCGTAAACATATGATTGATAATTAATCTCAAGGAATTCAAGTAAACCGAAATTAAACAAGTTAAGTAACATGATGGATTTAAAATCAACTTGACAATTATTTCATGGAATAAATTCGAATTAAATTAAATTAGACAGTTAGGGTTACATATGTGCGTAATTAATCGAGTTGACAATTAATCTTAGAATAATCCGAATGATCACATATTAAATTGGATTTACATTGAATCACATAATTCAAGAACTCTTAAATTAAACACACACAAGTGTAGAGACTAACTTATTAATATCGTCAGGACGCCCTTCAAGAATACTGGGCGTCACACTCTCCATCGGCATAACAATGAAATCTGTCAAGAACTCTCAGCCTTCAATCACCACTGGAACATCCCTGTAAACCTGATCCGTCTCTCGCCTACTACCGAAAGGATTAGTAACTAAATAGCGCATAGAAGAGCACATAGCAGGCAAAGATAATGTAATAGCAATAGAATGTGCAAGAAAGGAGTGTGTAGCTCCTGGATCAAATAATGTATGGATGTTCGTGCCATGGATACAAATAGTACCTTCAACTACCGCTGCAGGGTCGATCTCAGCATCTTCACCTCTCCAGCTAATGCATAGGCCCGAGCTCTCACAAGTGACCTCGGACCTGCCGGTGGCGGATCCTGACGATCCGGACAACCATCAACTCTATGCTCGTCACTCCCGCAGATCAAACATAAGCCCAACCGTCGCCTACCGTTATCATATGTATGTGTAGTAAGTCCACAAAATCTACAACCCGGTTTCTGAGGTGGCTGTGGTGGTGCTGGAGCTCGTGGAGCCTTCTGTGATGGTCCGGTAGCTTTAAATTTCTTCCCGGAATCCTTCGGGGCTGGAGTTGCAGAATAAGCCATAGGCCTCTTTCCTGAGCTCGATCCTTGTCCCGATCTCGAACCCGAAGCCTGTCCTGTACGAGGAATAGACCTCCTGGCAATATCTGAATCCTCGACCTTTAAAGCTTTGGCCCAGGTGCTCGTGTTAGCTGCTTTCAAGGCATCCTGAATATCGGGTCGGAGTCCCTGCACAAACTGCATCGCCTTATGGAAATCATCGTTCGCTATGTTAGGTTCATAGCGAGAAAGTCTCTCGAACTCAGCGATATACTGGCCAACAGATCTCCCACCTTGCTTCAACTCTGTAAACTCTCTCAACCGGCAGGTACGGGAAGCTGGAGGAATAAACTTGTTTCTGAACTCCCGTACAAAGACCTCCCATGCGATATCTGTCCTGGAAGCCTCCAATACTATCTGTGTGCTCTCCCACCAGGAGTAGGCCTCGCCTTGAATCAGAGTAAGGGTACAACGGGCTTTCTCCTGAGTATCACAAGGTATGAGCTGCCAAATCCTTTCAACCTCTTTTAACCACATTTCAGCCTGTATATCATCTCCTTTATAGAACTTCGGGGGACGCTGATTCTGAAACTCCCGTAGCATAGCTGAAATGGGGTTCTCCTGGGGTGCTACGGGTGCTGGTGGTGTTGGAGGGACCCTTTCTTGCAATCTCTGATCAATCAACCCCACTACTGCGTTCATAAAATCCTGAGGCTATGCCTGAGCAGGTGGAGGAGGAGGTGATCTCTCATGACGATGATGGCGACGATGATGATGACGCCGATGTCTCGGGGATCGGTCACGATGATGTCTATCACGATCCATCCTGAAATCAAATCACTACACATGTGTGGTTTGATTAATAGATGCAAATGTGTGTATATAATTCCATAATGTCAATAAGCACACGTTCAAAGAAGATCAAATAGCTCAAGTAATGCAAGAATTCAAGTAAATCAAGTAATTCAATTGAATGTAGACTCTCAAATAGCAAGTAATCCTATATCGTGCGACCTAGACTCACTTGACACGACTCAAGAACCTCGGTTTTGCAACCGGGCTCTGATACCACCTGTAGATGTAGCACCCTAACCCCCAAGGCACTACATCCCCCGGCCTATAGCCCGATCCACATACGAAATGGACAATCCGTACATTAACCGAAACCAAAGCGAACGGGTGACAATCAAGAAGATAACGAGCTAGGCGGGACACTTCCCAACATACACCAACCAAGACATGAAATTAAAAGCGGAAGCATATCATTTAATAAGTATAGGTACCATATTTACCAAAGTATATACATAGTAGATACCAATATTAACTATCAATATATTATCATCTCTTATATAATATACAGATCCAAGTATCCAAAACGTGATGACAATGATCATAACATGCTATAACAAAAAGTTCTATACATGAAAAGTACAATGCTAGACTCGGTGTAATACAAGACCTGACCGGACTCCCGCCTAGCACGACCACGACCAAAAGTACTTGAAAAGTGAAGTATCAGTCTACCGAAGACTGAGTGAGGGGTAAATATATATATAAAACACGTCACAAGCAAATCATAGTCTCGGGTGAAGACTTGGAAATGAAATAAATATAAGGTTCAAGAATACTTGTTCTTTGCCCGAGAATACGACTATCAGGTTTAACTTGTTAACTTGTCAATTGCATGAAACATGTGGCCCCGGCGAGTAAGGGCAATTCTCCAACCTTTCTACCACGTGAACGATACGTGTATGCTTCAAACATGAAATAGGTGATCACGCAATTCATTAAGTGCACAAGTAGTAACATAATCATGAGTGAAAACATGCAATAACCCGAGGACAACCCCGTGATTTCGGATCCATCCCCAGTCTCCTTCTTTCTCCGGGTGATAGTGGGTTTGCAAGGCCCAACTATCCACGACATGGTGTACGTAGGGAACATGACTCCTTATGCACGAAACTCCTTCCACCACTAATGTCCTAGTGGTTTCGGAGGTGATCCTAATGAGGTGAGGATAATTAAAGAGTTACCCGTCAGCCTTTGCTTTCCGGTTGGCTCAAGAACTATCCTCGGGCCCAAGTGCAATCATGAACTCGCCAAAACATGCTTGAAATCATGAACAATCATGGCTCGCCTTCTTGAAAATGTTTATATTTTGGAAAACGTTTATATATATAATAGATTTTAGCCGAAATATCTCATAAGGGTTGTAAGGTTCTAATTACCTAAAAGAAAACCTCACCTTTGCTTACAAAATAAAACAAGGATATGCTCTAGGGAGCCTGCTCCTCGTCCACGACCTCGTGACCTGTGCAAATACGACGTGTATACACGAGACATGACTCAAAATGCACCAAATAGGACGAACGGCGAAAATGCAACAAGATGACGAGCAATACGCAATGTGGCATGAAAATATCTTGTTTTGTCCTATATTCAATCATATAATAGCAATTTGGGATTAAAGAAAGCATTGCATCATCATGTCAAAATTTTAATTTTATGCATAAACTTTTCTTCTGCCAGATGAGGTGGGAACGGCCGTTCCGGCTTCCCTTTGAAAGTGGGATGGGCCGTTCCCGTGGCCCTTTAAAGCATGCCAGCGTTTTTAAAATATAAAGCGCGCCTTAGATGGGAACGGCCCTTCCGGCACTCAGGCCAAAATGGGAACGGCCGTTCCCAGGCTCGGCCGTCTAATTCAAATCAGAAGCGTGGGAACAACCGTCCCCATAAAGCCTTAAAGCGGGAAGGGCCGTTCCCAGCTTCTGCAACTGGAAAAATAGAGCAGAAGTAGGGGATGAGCTACGGCAACAACAAAACAACCACAAAAACCCAAGCTTTGATCCCCAAGTGCAAGAATTTATGGAAATATGCATGTATACATGTTCAAGACATGATAATATATCACTTAAACACATAAATCATGAAATATCATCAAAATTTCCAAGTTTTATGTTCATGCTTCTCTTGATCATTCAAGCTCAAATTTCTCAAGAATTCAAGGAACAAATCATGCTATAATCACATATTCAGGTCTCAATCAACAAATAATTATGTTATGCAATAATTCTCAAACCCTGGCCATCACATATTTGATCAAGAACCATGAATTCATGCATATACCCACATTCAAGTTAAAGAAATAAAGAAGATAGATGGAGATGATGATCAACTTCCAAAACTTGGAATATTTCTTGAAATTCTTGATTAAAAATGGTTGAAATCTCCTCTTCCTTTTTAGCTTAACGTTCGGTGAGAAAGGAAGCAAATGGGCCGATGGATTTGGATGAAAAAAATGAAGAAAAAGCTTAGAGAAAATGATATATCGATTCATCCCATTTTAAAATGTGTGAAATGCCACAATTTGCCAATTAATCCTCCAAGAAATCAAGTCATGCAATTGAGGATATATAGTTTTGAAATATGATCAATTAAGCCCTTGGAATGTTATACAATTAAGTCCCCAAATTTAAAAAATATAAACATATAGGGACAATTTCATGATTGAAGCACTCTCGGTAATTATTTTACGTAATAAATATTTTTCCATGACTTGAAATAATTTTCCCATGATATAAAATCATATAATTCACATAGAGAATGTATTATAAATTTTGTAAAAATATAGAATGTCAAGTAGGAAAAATAGAAATTTAAAGAATTAAAATGAATCCTACACTCAAAATCTCACACGTAGCGTGCTTACCTGTTCATCCGGTAGAGGGGCGTTACATGTTGTGCTCCGTATACGTATGTACGCATGCGTGTGTCGCCCCTCACTCAGTCAGTGTAACTGACCCCTCCCTCTTTGTGTTTCTAGTTTGCAGGTTGTTGGAGTTCGAAGTAGCGGCTGTGTTTCGTGTCTGTCGAGTCGGTGTCAGTCTGTTTGATTTTGTTAAGTACTTTGTTTCGAATTATGTATGAAATTATATATATCATATGGTCTACAGAGGTTTATGATTATGATTTGATTTTATTTAATTCAGGACAGGTTAGGACAGGTTCACGGATTAGTCGAACCCGTTTTTGTTGTATGTTATTCGGGACAGGTTACGACAGGTTTCGTTGATTAGTTTAACCCCGTTTAGTTGATGTCGATTTACTTTCTGGAGTGTATAAATTATGCTTGTTGTTTTAAAGTTTTTGCAAGTTCGTATGTTGAACCGCTTCCGTATTCAGGTTTCACATATTTTCATATGTACTGTGTTTAGGTATAGCCTAGCTTAGGTCGGATTTTTGTTTGTCACCCGTTTGCTTTGACTTGGTGCGTGTGCGGACTTTCCATTTCGTACACGTATCGGGTCTTAGTACGGGGGATGTGTTGCCCCACGCTTGGGGTGCTATATCTAAAAGTGGTATCAGAGCTACCAGGTTCAGAACCCGTACTCTGGAGTCATGTCGTGTTGGTCTAGGTCGTACAACATAGGAATATGTGTGCATTGCATTCGTTTGACATGGAGTTTTGATTCTGAGCATGAATTGTTTTTAGCTAATGTGATTATGTGTGCGTTATGATTATGATTATGCAATATTTTAATTAATGCACTTTATTAACTGCAATTAATCATTGCATTTTTGTAACCTGTGTGTTACATTTCATTTGCATCCCTAACCTTCATGCACTAATTTTAGTGTTTGAACTACAGGGTTGCTTCATCAACAATTTAACCGGGTTTCATGGCATCATCACAACTTCATGGTTAAGATTTCCAACACCATGGTGAATAGTACACTAAGCACTCATGGCACGAGCATACATGCATCCTTTATTTGATTAATTCTTGTTATTAAATGATATACTTGTCAAGTGTGTTATACATGATTCTTGTAATTGCTAATTGTACTACTTTGGTGTATGCATGTTTGGGTGCTTAATTACTTGTTCTTATGTGAAGAGAGATGTTAGAGTCTCTCTATTTATGTGAGAGGGAGATTTAATTCTCTCTGTTAATGTGCTAGGGAGATGCAGGATTCTCTCTATTTGTGTGATAGAAAGATGTTGGATTCTTTCTAAGTTTTGTGCACGAAAGATGTTGTATGCTCTTGTACTTAGGTATTCGAGAGATGTTGGATTCTCTTGAATTTAGGGGTTTGAGAAATGCTGGATTTTCTCAAACTAGAATGTCTGGGAGATGTGGAATCTTTTGGACTTAGGTTGAGAGACGAGGTCTTTCTTTTATGTGGTTGAGCGATGGGGTTCTCTCTTTTGTGTGCCGAGAGACGGGGTTCTCTCACTTGCGTGTTGAGAGATGGGATTCTCTCCTGTTTATCGCAGTTGCGTAACGTGTGGCCTGAAGACAGTTTGCAAGCGACGAGGACACGATGGTATCAAGCTTTGTGTACTGTGGTAGCTAGGGGTGTGCTCTGAGCCTCAAGCTGGCTTAACTCGAACTCGAACGATGTCAAGTTCAAGCCAAGCTTAATCGAGATCGGCTTATGTGTTAAGCCAAGCTCAAGCCTATTTCTTTGAGGCTCGAGGCTTGCAAGAGTATTTATATATATTTATATTATATACATATATTGATAAGTGTATTATATATATATATATATATATATATATATATATATATATATATATATATATATTATAATGTTTAATAATTTTTATAAATAAATATCCAGTAAATTAATCTACATTTATATGATTTGTTAATACTAAATATATGATATATTAAATATTTTCATCTACTTATTTTGATAATAAATATGATTTAATAATATCACAATTCAATAATTACAACAACATATCATTCTATACAATACTACTAACATATTACTATGATAATATATAATATTTATCCAAACAAATAATTTAATAAAAAATAGATTCAATCTACTATAGTAAATAATTAATTATATAAGTACATATCTTAATAAAATATTAGTTAATAATTTATTTGGTATAATTACAGGATATATAACATAATTTATTACTATATTATATATTATCTATAATATATGTATGATCCTTACTAAATTTTGTATCATAATATGTCTTAATAATATATTATTTTACAATGACACATTAGACCATATAATATTATTAATACAAAAATATATTCATAAAATATTCACTCAAATATTTAATATAATAAAATAATAAATATCATATACCTTAATAACTAAATAATAACATAAGTATATATTTTAATAAAATATTAGTTAATAATTTTTATTGTGTAATTACATAATTTATAGTTTATTCTAATATAATTAATAATACTCGTACATAATCTAAAATATCATGTATATATTAATGATTATAATTTATTAATAATGATATAAAAAACTTAGAAATATTAATATACTATATATATTATATATCTTAATATCTTTGTTATTGTTTAATATTATTATTGAATGAGAATTAAAAAAGATCCAACTAATCTCTAGGCTCGTCAAGTCGAATCGAGCTCGACTCGAATTTTGGGCAAGCCAAGCTGAAGCCCTCAAAAAATAAGTTTGACAAGCTCAAGCTCAATCTCAAGCCACGCAAATAATTTTCACGCTCAAGATCAAGCTAGATTTTTTTTTGGCCAAACTCGACTCGACTCGGCTCGAAACGCACCCTTAATGGCAGCCATCCGTATCCTAGTAGTGACCAAACGAGTTTGAAGCGACCAACGGTCAAGTATTCTGACAGACTTCAGTGACAATGAGACACCATGAAGGGAATAGATGCAAACGATGGTAGTAAACTTCACAATCAGGGCTATGACTCTACACAATCTCGGAAGATGAATTGAGGGACTACAACCCGAGGCTTTTCGACTCAGCAATAGGATCTGGGGACCAGATCCCTTAAGGGGGGGAGGGGGAGGGGAAGTTTGTAACATCCCGCTCTTCCGGCATACGAGCTTCGCCACATGTCGATTTTTCTATGTGTTTAATTATGTGATTTTGTGTTTTGCGTGGCCCTATTTTCAACTCTTTAAGTTTAGGGGCTTATTTATAATTTTCTCTTTTTAGGGGTTTTCGGTCACTGTTCGTTCGATCGAGATTTTGACCTCTTTGACCCCTTTAACACGTCGGGGCACCGAAACGAGTCCGTACACTCTAAGTTTGCCCAATTCTGACGTCATTAGCCCCTCCTACATATCGTTTTGTGCGCGAGGACCCGGGATAAAACACCCGGATCCTCATTAAACGTGCCAGACTTCAACTCTCTCTCACTATCGTTCCTGCTCTCTCTCTCGACCCAAACACCACAACACACACTAATTGATTTACTTGTTTTAAATGTAATTTAATTGTTAATTGCTTGATTGGTTGATCAAAATGTATTCTTATGTATATGAAATCATGTATTGTATTAAATGTGATATGTATGGACGTTTTGGATTGCAAATTGAATCCCGGTATGTTGAATTTGTGTTATTTGCTTAAGTTAGAAGGGGTATATGTGTAATTTTCCCAAGTATGCAAATTATATGAGTTCAATTAATTAAACCTTGTCAATTGATAAATAAATACGCTAATTATGATTTCGATTAAGAGAAGTTATTATGTCGAGAATGATTAAGACTTGAAACTTTTTAATTTAGGTTTAATTGCTTAATTTAATATGAACCTATTATACGATATATGAATTGTATGAAACTTTGAATGGTTACAATTATAAACTTTGGTATGTGAAATAATTTATTTGTATGAATATGAATTGGTTATGTATTCTATAACTTTGATGGAATATTGTTTCTTAATTTAAAGTATTGGCATGATTTGAATTTGCAAGAAATATATACAACATGTTAACTTTATGTTTGCTTTAATTACGCATGAGAATGACTTGATTGAGATTTGTTATATGCTTCTTTGACTAAATTGCATCTTTTAAAGGATAGTGTTAATTGTAACTTGTTCCTGGGATAATTAATAAGTATTTGATCTATTTGGCCTTTTAATACGTGAATTTTGTATGAAATGTAATATATGAATGTAATTTGCATGTTTTGTGGACGTGAACTATATGAATTCCATTTTCTGCATTCATAAACATTGTCGTGCGTCTCTGTATGGTTGTCTGAGTCTGAGTCTGAACCCTGTGTTGTGTTTTGTGTGCTCAGTTAGAACAGGTGCACCCGTGGTGGTGACAAGTGAGTCGTGCAGGTTCTGGGGTGGATAGTTTGCTTTGTGTTTGGCTTTGTTTGGTACCAGGTGAGGTTATGTTATAGTTAAACCCTAATGATATATGTCTGATGTTTATGCATGTGAATATAAGCACTCAGTATATGTAAATATGTGTGAATTATGAACGTGTGTGACTAGGTTAGGTTTGAAATATGTTACGCTATGTATGATACGTATGTATGTGAGAAGTATGTGTGTGTATGTGTATGTACGGTTTATATGCATGTGATAAGTACGAGTGATGTGTGTTTTGGTAAGTGTGTTGGGTGCGTATGTTCAGGGTGAGGGTATTTGTATGACTTTGACTCCGTTTTGAACTTTAACTATGTTGTGATTCTCTGGGCGTGTGTTCTGAATTCGGGACAGTTCATTTTAGGTCGACGGATGTGTGTGTGTGTTTTGAATCGGGGACGGCTCATTTTACGTCGATGGATGGGGTGTGTGTATGTTATGTTTGATTTCCATTATGTTAGTTTGTTAAGAAATAGTTCATGAAACGAGAGTGGATTCTTAATTACTAAAATTTGGTTGTTTTGGCCTTGGCCTAACCACGCGGGAAATGATTTAGAATGAAAGAACCACGCCCCAGTTCATGAACTCATATCTATGCTATGTGTTGTGCCCCGTATATGTTTGTAGGCGCGTGTGTCGCCCCTCACTCAGTCAGTGTAATTGACCCCTCCCTCTTTGTGTTTCTAGTTTGCAGGTTGTTGGAGTTCAAGCTAGGCAGCTGTCTGTCGTGTCTGTCGAGTCGGTGTCAGTCTGTTTGATTTTGTTAAGTACTTTGTTTCGAATTGTGATGCCCCGATTTTCAAGTTACTCAGGTACGTGCACCACACGTGAGAGTTTGAGGGTTAGCAACTTTCTTTTCCTTTGTATGTGTATTTAATTTTAATTTTGATTATGTGTCTTACATGATTTAATTGACTATGTTATTTAAATTCGTTTATAATATGCTTACTTGCTAATTAAGTGTTTTATTTCGTTCATGTACTTATTTGAAATTGTATGAAATCCTTGGGGCTCTTTTCAACTTTCAATTTAGACCAAATTGCCAACCTATCAAATCTTGGCACACTAATTCAATCACTTAAATTCTTGGAGGGCTTGGTTGCAATTTTACCCTTTTCTTCCCCTTGTTTGATCGATGAAATATATACATACATATATACCCATTCTCTTCGCATTTCACTCCAAGAAACAAAGCAAGAAAGCTCTTCCATCTCCCTCCCTCTCCATTCGATGCACACAAGGCCAAGCAAGGGATCAAGTTTCTTCCTATTTTCTTCAAGAAATCATCATAAGACTCCTTCCTCTTCTTCCCCTTCATCTCTTATTTCCTTCAAGGTAAGATGGTATATATATGTTTGATGAATTCATGAAGTGATACTAGGGTTTTATGACATATACTGAATCCATGAGCCAAGATGCATTATTTGTGAAATATATGAGTTGATTGATGCATATATATCAAGATTTACAGGGAACTTGAAGCATAGATGATCATCTTCATTTTCAAGGGTTTCCTTGGCATATTTGATTGAATCAAAGCACCTTTCTTTGGCTTATATGACTCTAATTGATGTATTTAAGTCTTATACATGTTACGTGTTAGTTTTAAGTTGATTTCTTGCATTGGTTTGGGAGTGGGAATGGTTTGAAACCATGCCCATATGTATACCCTATTTTTCCCCTATTTTTTCACCCAGCGGCTTCCCAAACGCCCGTGTGGCCTCCCCTTCAATCACCAAACGTCCGTTCCAAACCTACTGCCTCACCTGAGCCTTTCCAAACGCCTGTTTAGGTTTCCAGGCCATTTTATAAACACCCGTTTACCCCTCAAATGAACTCCGATTGACCTGAATTTTGAACCTACGGAAACCTCTTGAAGTATAGAATATTCTCCAACTAGAATCACCTCAATATATCTTCTTATTTGTGAGATATAATTGATTCATTTTGGTGTCGCCACTTTACTGTAAATCTGCATGCATCCAAATTCGGGCTTACGCCATTTCCTCCTCGTTTTGAACTAGAATAGGAGCTATATATCATCGGAAAGGTCTATTTGTATAATTTCATATCCAATAAAAAACTCAATTCCAACTTCTAGAACGCAAGATATTCCCATTTTTCCACAGCCTATACATTTCCGAAAATTGTCAACTTTTGCTAAACTTCGTCAAAACCGTTTTTCTTGTGTTCCTTTCACCCTTTTGACTCCCGTATATGATTTATATGAGTTGTATGCTTAATTAATTGTTAATTATGCTCGTATGTGACACTCCATTCTTCATAATTGCTTTTATAAGACTTATATGCATAATAACTTAACGTTTTATGACTCGTAATGTGCCGTAAGACTTGTTTATGCATGAACATGGGTTATCAAGTATTTGATTGACTATATGAGTGCATTACAATCTATTTGTGTGTTCCATCATATCTTATGCAATTATACATTTGTTGTGCGTCGTATTTGGTCCATATAGAGTCTAAGTCTTGGGCTTTCGTGTTTTTTTTTCAGACAAGGTTGCAGGTGTCGAGCCCGAGGCCTAGCTTTGTCCGTTTTCACTCTTTTCTTTTCAAGCACAAGGTGAGGTTTAGGATTTTGTATAGTTATCGACCTAAAGCCTTTATCTGATGTTTTCGAGCCTCGCATATGACTATATATTATTTATATAGCTAAATAAGTGTTGAATATGAAATGTTTATGACCTTATGAAACAACTTTGTTTTGAAAAGTTAACTATGAAGGCATTTATAAGCTATTTTGCAAAGCTAGGTTATGTTTAAGTTCAGTAGCGGGTTATGAATGAAAGGTTATATGAATGATATGTGTGTGGGGATCCAAGGAGCTATGAGTAAGGAGCCCTCGGGATGGTATTGGGCCATCGAGGTAAAGCCTGTGCATAGTCTCCTTCGGGAGTATCACGTGTGACCTCGGGAGCTATGGAAGGCGTGATATTTTGATGTCTTCGGTGTAAAAGCCAGGGAGGACACGTTGTGGGTTAGCTACCCCACGTGAGTTTGTTAAAGTTATAGATGGTTAGGGTCGCGTGTGTGTGACACCCCGTCCGATAAATCGTACAGGTATACGTCACGAGAGAGATTACGTTACGTACGTTTGTGGGTTAAATTCCATTTGATTTGTTTAAATCTCAACATTTATTAAATACGTGACTTAATTGGCTAAAAATGGAGAAATATAAAATATAAATTCTTGCATGACAACATAAGAATGGAACTTGGTTGAATTTAAATTAGTTGTTGGCGTTGGATTTAAATAGGGCTTGGACCTATTGATGTGTTTGGGCCTAACTTGAGTTAGGTGAGTTTGGGTCATTCGGGACCAATATGAGATCGAGAATTTGAATTCGAATTCCGACACCACCATTGGACTTGATTCGGTGATTCGGGTCCAACGGAATTTACTTTATATTTTTCAGAAACCGTTTAGACCGTAAACCTTTTAATCTTGACTTCTTGGGCCGAAAGTCATTTATTTGAGCCCAAATCCTAATAAAGCCCCTAGCCTCATATTATATTTTGGAAACCCTAATGAAATCTTTAGCCACCATATATATACCATAAAACCCTAACCTAGCTTCATTTTAATCTTCACTTCACACAAATCATATTATCCGTGGAAGAGCTTCAAGAGAGGATGAAGATCTAAGACTTTCCTACACCTTCAAGAGCTCATATTCTTTGATTCCTCATTCCTTCACAAGATAAGTTAAGCTTTGGATCTCTTTTGATGAGTATTTCATTTCTATTCTTGGATTGGAGCATGAAATTGTTAGTATGAACTTGAATGATGAGATCTTGAATTCCTTGAGCAAGCCTTGACGATTTGAATGCTCCTTATGTGTCTTAGTTGCTGGAAATTCGTGTAGGAAGACTAGGGATTCATATCTTCATGTTTAAGCTTGAAATTCATGAAAATGGATGCTTGAGATTTTGGGAAAAAACCTTCCCAAACTTGAATTAATTGATGATTTAATGCTAAGCATGATTTATATGATGTTATACCTGAATTTCGTGATATTTTATGGTGGATTTGGTGTTGGTTTGATGATTTTTTGTGTTTCCCTTCTTCTTCCCGAAACTGTCAAGTTTCTGCTTCAGATCTATGGCCGGAACGGCCGTTCCCGTTTGTGCTTTAAGCCCGGAACGGCCCTTCCGGGCTAGGGTTGAGTTTTGGTGGCCGAACATGGGAACGACCGTTCCCATGTGTGCTTGGACTGGGAACTGCCGTTCCCAGTCTCGCTTGGCCTTGGCGTGGGAAGGACCATTCCCATGCTATGTTGTGCATGGGAATGGTTGTTCCCATGCGTCTGTGACCCCTTTACTTGCCTTTTTCATGCGTAATTGATTCGTTTGAGTTGTTACTTGACTTGTATGCTCCGATATGACTTGGAATGCAATCTCTGAACCTTTATACTTCCTTACTTGCATGATTTACTTAAATATTTGAATTACCCCTTGTGACTAATTTGATAAACATCATTTCATTTCGCATGTCATTCATACTTTGTACGCCATGCGTCTTACTTGGTTCATGTAGAGTCTAAGTTTGGGCTTTTGTATGTCTTGTCACAGAGTTTGGTGGTGCCGGTGGGCCCGAGGTTTAGAGTGTTTGGCCCTTCACACTCTCAAACTCTACTTGCAGAAGGTGAGGTTTAGGGTTTTGCATAATTAAGCGACCTACGACCTTAATATGATGATTTCAATCCTTGCATGCGACTATATACTATATATATATGATTAGATATATGTTGGATATGATATGATTATGACCTTGTGGACCATCCTTGGTTTTGAAAATTAAATATGAAGGCATATGTAAGCCATTTTGGAAAATATGATATGTTATGATTCTGTAGCGAGTTGGCCATGAAATATTGGCATCTGTATGTATGTATGTATGTATGTGGATCCGAGGAGCTATGGGTAAGGAGCCCTCGGGAGGTTAAGGTCGTCGGGGATATACCTGTGCGTAGTTCCATTTGAGATATCATTACGCGACTCAGGGAGATAGGGGAGGCGTGATATCTTAAGCCTTCGGCTAAGGCCGGGGAGGGCACTTGTGGGTTCGCTACCCCTTGTGAGTCTTTATGTTATAGATGGTTAGGGCCAACTCATGGCTCTTCCATCATTGGAGTAGAGGATGGATTGATTCTGCTTTATGTTCTATTCGGTCATGCAGAGTAAAGGTTGGAAGCTCGTACTCACCGAGCATATGTTATGAATGTATGGGATTTGTGAAACGGGATAGGCTTCTCTAAATGGTTTTCCAAACTTATACTATTTTGGGTATTCCAACTGTTTTGGCGTGCAAAACCCTAGTCCCGGATCATGAATCCACCCTTATGTTATGTGTTGTGCTCTATATATATACTGTGGGTGTGTGTTAGCCCCCTCACACAGTCAGTTGACTGACCCCTCGTTTTTTCTTTTAGTTCCAGGTTCTTTTGGCTTGAGCTAGGCGGAAGTGAGTCTTCTGAGTCACACTTGTCAGTCTAGTTGGAGTTAGGATGCATTTGTCGCATACTTTACTTATGTTATGTATTTATGTTTCACACTTGAAGGTTATGTTTATGTTCTACTTAGACTTAAACCCCTGTGGGGTTAGTAAGCTAGTACTTGGATGATTATTAGATATTGATGATACTTATGTTGATTATTATTGGATTATGAATTGATATTCGGGATTAGGTATCTATGCTAGTTGCACCCGTCACCTATTATGTATGTTGATATTCGGGACTAGGTATTTATGCTAGTTAAACCCGTCACCTGCTTTGCATGTTTTGTTTTAAATGCTTCCGCTATCTATTGTTGTTGGTTTTAATTACTTCCGCACTCTGAGTTTGTCAAGTTAGATCCGCCTAGCCTAGTGTGTGAGTTGGTCTCCCGTTCGCTATGATTCGGATTCGGGCATGGACTTCCTATTTTATGACCGAGTCTGAGTTCTAGTGCAGAGGATGTGGTATCCTCCATCTGGGGTGCTACAGTGTGGCTCTTCCATCAAAGGTGAGATGGTTGGATGTGTTTATGAATTTTATATTTTATTCTGATCTAAGGAGTAAGGTTGGAAGCTCGTACTCGCCGAGCACGTGTTATGATTTGATATAGGAATTATGAATCGGAATAGTGTTTATGAAAATGATTTCTAATTATATATGTAAGTTTGCTTTGAAACATTTTGGATTGCAAAACTTATTCCCGGTTCATGAGTTTAGTTTTGGTTATGTGCTATGTTTTATATATATAGGGTGCGGGTGTGCGTTAGGCCCCTTACTCAATTAGTTGACTGACCCCTCATTTTATCTTTTAGTTGCAGGTACTTTTGGCGTGCGCTAGGCAGAGAGTTGTGTCTTCCGAGTCGAACTTGTTGATATAGGTCTTCTTAGGTTACATATGTCTGCCTGCACTTTCTTTTGTTTAATTTATGTCTAGAACACTTGAAAGATTAATATTTTGTTCTGCTAAGACCGTGTAGGCCAATGTACATGTTGTATATATTGTTGGTACCTATATGTAAATATGATATACGTATTTGTGTTGGTACCTATAAGTTTCCATGATATGCATATAATTACTTGCTTTGGATGATTTTCTTGCTTCCGCACGCCTTTAGTCAGTTTAGTTAGCTCCGCCTGGCTTAGTGGGTGAGTTGGTCTCCCGTTTGCTAAGATTCGGATTCGGGTACGGACTTCCCATTTCATAACCGGGTTTGGATCTTGGCTCGGGGGATGTGGTCCCTACGGTTGGGGTGCTACATCCTTAAGTGGTATCAGAGCCCCAAATTGCAAAACTAAGGTTCAGTGTCGTGTTGTGTCGGTCTAGGTTGAACTACATAGGACAATTTGGTTATTTGAACATATGCATCATGATTTGCTACGCTATGCATTTGAAATTTCTATCATTTTGTTGAATTTATACTACGTGATGCATTACATTTCTTTGGTGTTCTTTTCTAATTTATTATATGACATAACCACTTACTAATCGGCATGCATCTATCTACATTGAAGTTGTTGAGATTTTCAGGATGCCGCCACGTCGACAACACCACAATCAACCTTCAGACTAATATCCGCGCAACCAAGGACAGTCATCAACCGAGTTGCCACCCATGAATCTAATAGCAATGTTATACCGAGAATTTAAGACCTTTAATCCTCCGCGATTTGGGGGAGAAGATGAAATTCGGGCTGGAGAATAGCTCTCGGAGATAGAGAGTATATTTGAAGTGTAGCCATGCAATCCTCAATACATGGGCCGTCTTGTTACACTACTTCTACATGGACAAGCGAAGCAATGGTGGTTAGAGGTTTCTCGAAAATTAGGGGTAACAAGCGAGCAATGGACATGGGACGTGTTCGTCTTAGAATTTCGAAAGAGGTACATGTCGTGTGCTCTACAAAAACAAAGGTTTGAGGAATTCCTTTCGCTAAAACAAGGAGATAAGATGGTCTCGGAATATATGGAAGAGTTCGAGAGATTAGGAATTTTGTACCCTATATTATGGGTAATGACAGGATGAAAGCTAGACACTTCATGGATAGCCTCCGGGAAGAATTCAAGGTAGCTTTAACTGAAGAAGATATGAGCACGTGGGATAAGGCCATGGAGAGAATTTTAAGGGTTGAAGCTTCGATCCTAGCAAAAGGAAAAGGAGAAGAGGTATCGGGCCTAGAGTTGAGCCGGAATTATGCTCAAATATACAAGTGAAAGAAAAACCCCATCAACCTAGAACTCGAACTAAGATGTCACGCCCCGGGTCCGCGGGCCCGTTGGATGCAAGCGCGAGTCTCCAAGCCCACCGAGTATAACCTGAAATTGGGCCTAAACCACTGCCCAAAAGGGATATCCATTGGTTATATTTAGACTCTTTAACTTATAAACTGAACTTAACTCTCATACTTTCCCGATGTGGGACAGGGGTATCACAATCACCCCTCCTTCAGAATCGAGAGGGGTATCACAATCACCCCTCCTTCAGAATCGCGACGCTCGCGACGTCCTCGTCGCGGCATGACATATAGCCCATGACCGACTCGTCTACGTTGGGACTCTAGAGGTGCTCCTAAGGGCTCAAGAGGTGGCTCCCACACATGTAGCGCTTTTCCCCACAGGCTCAAGAGGTGGCTCCCATGTGCATAGCACTTTGCCCCGTATAGCACTTAGCTCCTGCGGCTGACGAGCTGCTCTGATACCATTTGTCACGCCCTGGGTCCGCGGGCCCGTTGGACGCGAGCGCAAGTCTCCAAGCCCACCGAGTATAACCTGAAATTGGGCCTAAACCACTACCTTAAAGGGATATACATTGGTTATATTTGGACTCTTTAACTTATAAACAGAACTTAACTCTCATACTTTCCCGATGTGGGACAGGGGTATCACAATCACCCCTCCTTCAGAATCGAGAGGGGTATCACATAAGAGAATCCGTGGAAAGGAACACAAGATCGAGAATACTTCAAAGTCTGGGAAAAGGCCGAAATTGTACACTTATTGTGGAGGGACCACCCACACCTAAAAAACATGTTGGGACAGATTAAAGAGGTGCTATGTTTGCGGAACAGTGGAGCACAAGATCGCCGATTTTGATCAATCGAAAGCCAACAAACAACGAATTCGGGGTCAACAGCTTCAAATTGGAAATCAATATAGACCCGAAAATTGAGGTAATCGCATTCATGGCACGTACATTCATACCATATTTAAGAATTTATAATTAATTACCCTCCGTGTCATAATTGCTAATCGTTGCTAAGTGCCAATTAATTGTTATTATGTGTTTGAGTGACAACTATGTGACACATCTCATTTACACTTTGACTCGCCATGCATATTTAGTGTTTACTTTTAGAGTTATGTTCCCTTTATATCATCAAGATTGGTCCGACGAAGTTAGAAGAGAAGGTTTGATAAAGAGGGTTGATTTGATGAATCTATGTACAAGGTTGAAGATTTTGGAAATTGGTGTATACGTCAAAGAAGAGTTAAATTTCAAAGGGGTTTATTTTAGAGAATAAGGCATGCATAATCAAAGATTCAGACTCGAGGAATAATGGAAGTGTTGGAATTTGCTCTTGGGGAAAAATGATTAAGGAAAATACCCAGGAACTTCACTAAAGGTTGTAACCCAAGTAAGCACCAATCGTGTTGGAATAGGGGTTCGGTTCAAGATTTAGTGAACAAAGGTGTTCAATCATAAATTCGGAACATGATGATCGAGTCATCATTCAACCACATGTTTGGGAAAAAGGAAAACCCAATGAGATTACCTGTGGATTTTGGGTGAACTTTAAAGAACTTCATAAGATAGAAATGAAGTTGAGGGAGGTTATCGGACAGAGGGCGAGGTATCGAGAGCAACATCAACCATGGGGAGAAGTAACTCTTTGAGAAGAATTTATGAAGTACATTGATGAGAGAATTGGGTTTTCGGAATGACTGGAGCACCGAGTAAATTGAATCATGCAAACGAATATCTCCAAGGAATGAAGAAAACTAAGAAAAAGCTACGAAGATAACTTGGATGCACTTTTCCTAAAATTCAAAGGAGAAATGAAGGTTGTTAACCGGGTGAGAATCGACACATTACTTGAGAAAGTCTTTGCGGGAAGTAACTATATTGGTTACTAGACAAGGCCCCTTTTCTTGGAATTTCTATGAAGAAACATTCGAGTGAAGGAATTCGAGCCATAAGGTTGATGATGGGGTATTGGATTCACAAATTGTACCAGGTCATAGTGGCTAACCGAAAATGGACAAGCTTAAATTCTTGGGAACAGGAACAAGACCGAGAACACTCAAGGGTGGAGGATTGGATCGGAGAAATTGCCAAGGATTGACAACAACCGTGGGATGATAATGAGGATGATATTTGAAGTATAAGACACATCAGGAATACTTTTAGGATTAGGGATTATAATTCGAGCTACTAAAGATTAGTTTGAGCAATCGAGAAGGTTGAGTATATTTTGTGGTGAAGAATAAATGGATTGGATGAATATCGAGTACACACCCAAGATTGGAACTTCGGACTATGGCGGTTACCAAAGATTGGGAAAATGGATCGTGGAATGAAAATCGGGTGGTCATTGGAGTATTGAACGAAGAATCAAGTGTCTAAATGGAAGATTCCCAAAACAACGGTGAACGGTACACCAAACATCCATGGAATATGCATACATGCAACTTTTATTTAAATAATTTCATGTTGCCATATGCCTTGATCACTAATTATATTAGTTGCTTTTGTATGATACTCGATGTATTTGATATTCCCTACCTGTTCGTTGTGTTGTTGTTGTATGATTGTTTATTTGATTTTTGTTTTGGGGGCTTTGGAGGTTTTCCTTCTTTGTGTTTGAGAGACGGGGTTCTCTCGTTGTTTGCCAAAGAGATGGGGGTTCTCTTGTTTGTTGCTTGAGAGATGGGACTCTCTCATTCGTTGCTCTTTACCTGTTTAGCTTGCCTCTGGCGTCAGTTTAGACTTTCGAGTGCTTAGGTTTCGGTGAGTTAAGGGTCGTGACTTAATAGCAATTGAATATCCCTTGTTCCTTGAAGACCTTCCCCGAACTAATCCCTGACGGGGAAGTTGCTAATCCTCATGGCATGAACACGGGAAAGTTTGTTTAGAAGTTCAGACTCGAGGCTTTGGACCTGAGGACAGGTCCTTCTTAAGGGGGAGAGATTGTGACGCCCCGATTTTCAGGTTAATCAGGTACGCGCGCCATACGTGAGAGTTTGAGGGTTAGTAATTTTCTTTTCCTTTGTATGTGTATTTAATTTTAATTTTGATTATATGACTTATATGATTTAATTGATTATGTTATTTAAATTCATTTATAATATGCTTACTTGCTAATTAAGTGTTTTATTTCGTTCATGTACTTATTTGAAATTATATGAAATCCTTGGGACTCTTTTCAACTTTGAATTTAGACCAAATTGCCAACCTATCAAATCTTGGCACCCTAATTCAATCACTTAAATTCTTGGAGGGCTTGGTTGTAATTTTAGCCTTTTCTTCCTCTTGTTTGATCGATGAAATATATACATACATATATACCCATTCTCTTCTCATTTCACCCCAAGAAACTAAGCAAGAAAGCTCTTCTATCTCCCTCCGTCTCCATTCGGTGCACACAAGGCCAAGCAAGAGATCAAGTTTCTTCCTATTTTCTTCAAGAAATCATCACAAGACTCCTTGCTCTTCTTCCCCTTTATCTTTTCTTTCCTCCAAGGTAAGATGGTATATATATGTTTGATGAATTCATGAAGTGATACTAGGGTTTTATGACATACATTGAATCCATGAACCAAGATGCATTATTTGTGAAGTATATGACTTGATTGATGCATATATATCAAGATTTACATGGAACTCGAAGCATAGATGGTCATCTTCATTTTCAAGGGTTTCCTTGGCATATTTGATTGAATCAAAGCATGTTTCTTTGGTTTATATGATGTCTAATTGATGTATTTTAGTCTTATACATGCTATGTGTTAGTTTTAAGTTGATTTCTTGCATTGGTTTGTGAGTCGGGATGGTTTGAAACCATTCCCGTGTGTATACCCTATTTTTCCCCTGTTTTTTCACCCAGCGGCTTCCCAAATGCCAGTGTGGCCTCCCCGTTCAATCACCAAATGCCCGTTTACAAACCTACTGCCTCACCCGTGCCTTTCCAAACGCCCGTTTGGGTTTCCAGGCCATTTTTCAAACGCCCGTTTACCCCTCAAACTATAGTACCTTGCACGTGAGGCACCACATCCCCCGCACTATGGCTCAACACGAGTAACGAAATGGTAAATCCGCACCCCGTATCAGATCGTAGCGAACGGGAGACAAATAGAAAACCCTCCTAAGCTAGGCGGAACTTAGACCCTGCAATCAGAACTAATCAGCCAAACATAATGCATCGGAAAACTAAAATTCAAACACACGAACCATAAGTAGACTTGGCTCTTCAGGCCTCTTTTAACTCATAACCAAAGCTCGACAAGAGCAATTCAATAGCAATTATACAAAGATTCAAGTTCATAATCGTACAAGGTTGAATCATGCACAATTTAAATACATAAGTGAATACAGAGACGCTTCTAACTTAACTTGACCGACTCGAACTAAACACTACTCCGCCTAGCTCGAAACTCCCAAGCCAAACCTGCATACTAAAGTGTTGGGGAGGGAGAGGGTCAGTCTCTAGAAGATTGAGTGAGCAAGAGCGATAAATATATATAAAACACACACATGCAAGTCATAAATCCCGAGCAAAGTTTTATTTAAAGTTAGTTCCCAAAAAGGCAAGAAAATACTAAGCAATGCTCGAACTTTACGACTAACCATATTAAATTTATTAAGCTCATAATTTATACATAAACATAAAGGCTCGGTGAGTGAGCGTGCATCAACTCCAACCAAACTCCGACCGTGTATGACAAATATCATTAATACTTTAAATAGGTGATCATGTAATATATCATAATACACACAGATCATATACTATATCATAAGTCATAATCGTTTGGGCAATCCGTGTCCCGGCCTTCCCGCACGGTGCATAGCAATCATAACATAACCATATTCATAAAACAAGTTCCAACCTTCTTCCTCCGGGTGGTGGACGGGTTTGCAAGGCCTGACCACCTAAACATATCATTGTGGCTATGAGGTTCATGAGGCCTCAAAGCCCGGTTAGCGTTTCCTCGTCAAAAACTCCTTGACGAGGTCCGTTTTGCCGTTAACATAATGAAATCAGCACATGGGATCACCGTCGGCCCTTGCCTCCCCGGATAGCCACATGTACTCAATTCCTGGGCCCGTGAACATAACATACATGCATAATCTCGCCAAAACATATCAGTTCATGTGAAACATATCATATTTCATAATTTATTTGAAAAGGGTTTACTCGATCAATATTTACTCGAGAACTTTACTTTAAAAGTAACATATATATATACATGAGGTTTTGGCCAAAGCTGGTTACATAGGGTTGTAGGGTTAATATGTAACTAAAACGAAAACACCCTCACCTGGAAGACCTCAAGACATAAAACATGAGCAATACGGGTGCATATTTAATCCGGAAGTCTCCGCCCTGGAAACGAAATGTACAAGAGAATGAACGATGTGTACCAGTGAGAGGAGACTCAAAATGACCAAATAGGACGCTCGGCAATGTAATGATCATGATATGAATGAAGAAAAGATGCTATAATGTAATGAACACGTTCATGTGCACTATTAAAGTCATAAAGACATATAAACATTCAATTCGTTCATTCAATGAAGTGTTCGTATTCAAACGAATCCATATCCTTCACATTTCACGTCAAAGGAATTTAAATCATATAATCAAGTCATTCAAATATAATCATAGCACAAGTTAGACCAAATTTCTAATTAGAAAATAAACAATTACATACATCACATCACATAATATAACATATTTCCAAAGTTTGAAAACAAGAAGAAATCATATGATAGGGAAAATAGGTTACGGAAATCACAAACGCCACAAAATGCACATAAACGGCTTTCACCAAAAGAATGCCTAAATCTCATCCAATTGTTATGAAATCAAACCACCATACTCTCGGCACAAAGTAAAACAAGTTCTTAGTTCAACACGAATGAAGATAAGGGCGTTAAAGAGGTGAAACAGTCAAAAACCGAAAAGGAAAAGACAAGAAATGCGCAGGGGGGAGGGACACGCCCGTGTCCCTCAATTTGAATAGACTGAGACACGGGGGTGTCTCAGTACAGACCTGCCAAAAGGGCATGACACGGGGCTGTCTCATATTACAAGGCAAATGAGACACGGGGGTGTCACGGTACAGACCCAAAAACGCAACCAAAGCTTACCGGCAAAACAAACCCTATACCAAATCAGTCCCAAAAGCATGCCAAATCAACTACAAATCTTATGAAACTTGATATACAACATATTTAGCATGTTAGGAGCATATTTAATTTAGAAAGCAAAGGCCAAATCACACGTTAAGAGCACCAAAACCATGCAACAAATCTGGGGCGCCAAAACCGAACATACGAGCTCAATTGTTCAATCATGCTATGATCAAGTGCTTAGGGGCTGAATTTGAAGCTGAAACTTTAGGGAATGCATGCTAACATACTAAACAACTAATATACATCATATATATGCGAAATGGCACAAATTGAAACACATTAGAATGACCAACGAACCACAAAAATGCAACAGCAGCAGGTCTGTCATGGATCATGCATAAAAACAGGTCATATATTTCGGTTTTGGGGCTTAAAATGGATCCAAAAGCTTGCAACATGAATGCTAACATATAGAGCAATGAGTTTACATCATATCCATGCAAATTCACACGAAAATAAGGTCATTTGATCAAGCAACAAGACATGATTCCACACAGCAGTCCAAAACAGGGGAGGCAGTTTGATCATCAACTTTGGGGCTCTACATCACATAATTTCAACAAAGGATCTAAAGAGAAAATCATCCTAACATCATATACTATCAGTTAGGAAACAATTAGGCCAAGAAAAAAACTCATATAATCATTTACAAGCAAGGAAATCAGCTGCACAACCAAGCAAGGTCACAAGAGCAATTACCCCCAAAATCCTATTCATGCTCTTAGCCCAAACCCTTATCAAATCTGATCCAAAGCAAGTACTAAATGGATGAAATCATGTATAAAAGAGTAGAGGATACATAAATATACATACCTTCAAGATATAGAGAAGAAAGGAAGTGATTTGAGCTCAAAAATCACAAGGGCCAAGGTTTTCTCTCCTCTTTTCTTCTCTTCCTCTCTCTCGATCAAGTGCAGCAGAAAAATGGGGGTTTTGGGTCGCTTTTTGCTGATAAAATGGAGGAGAAAGAGGTTAACTCAAGCATACAAGTCATGGTTAAAGCAGGGTTAGGTTTAAGAGGTGTTAAGGGGTCCCACCATGAAGACTAGTCAACAAAAGGGTTGATCTAGCACGAGTTGTTCGTTAATGTTGGATTTCGGAGGTCTTAATGATCTCAAAAAGGTATGAGGCTTGTTCCATCGTCTCCGAATCGTCGATACGAAGGCAACGGAGGTGACGGAATTCGAATCCGAATTCCCGAGCTCAGGATATGACGTCCGGAACTCAGAGCGCCCTAAAAGCGTTTTAAGCCCTATAAGTTCCGTCTCCAAAACCAAAATCAAAACTAAATCAAACGAGCTTAAAAATACAACGTAATCATGTAAACACGTTATTAATTCACATAATTCAAGTATAACAAGTTGGCATAAAAATCGGAATTGAAAACGGAGTTAAACAAACCAAAATTGGTTCGAAAAGGGTTTAAACGTTTAAATTCCAAAACTAAAAGCTTAATATCATTAAAATAAAGTAATTAACATTTAATACACTTAAAATAAAATTAAATATATAAAACACGTATAAATAATTATTTCACGCAATTTGGTAAACACATACGACATACTGTACAAATAAGAAAAACTGGGGCGTTACAACCTCTCCCCCTTAAAAGAATCCGTCCTCGGATTCACTATCTGCCTAAAAACAATTAGCGGAGGAACCCCGTTCCCCACAAACAACAAGGAGAGAATCCTCGTCTCTCAAACAACAATGAGAGAACCCCGTCTCTCAAAAGCAACAAAGAGAGAACCCCGTCTCTCGAACAACAATGAGAGAACCCCGTCTCTCTAAAGCAACAAGTGACGAAGTTCAAATTACCAAACACAAACACAACGAAGAGCAACCAACAAGGAGGAAGCATCAAAACAACCAATTACGACAACTTAACCAAAACCACCACATAAAGCCAAGGAACAATTATCACTTATTTAAATCCAACATCGATTATACAACATTTGTTAACGCATCAAGGAATCAAAGCACAAATTATCAAAATTATTTAAATTAACAACGCGTGTATGCATATGCCATGGATGTTTAAGGTACCGTTCACCGAAGCAATGAGGTTGAAGGTTGATAATTCATAATCGGCTTTCTAGGGCACTATTCCTAACAGGTTGCGTTTGAGGTTAATCACTTTCTGAAACATAAGGATAAGGGAAAGGAGGGTTATTTTAAGCTGAAGCTCAACATGAGCAAAGTATAGGACCGGGTCGAATAGGTTCCTCGAGAGACTTCTAGTCAGGTTAGGTTTCCCCCTTGCTTTCATTTCCCATATTATAACTTGTATTTCCTCTGTTTCCTACTCTTTCTTAAATGATGGCTAAGAATTCGGATACCTGGTTCCGGAGAGAGGCATCCGTCAGGGTGACCCTTTCTCCCCTTTTCTTTTCTTGATGTGCGCAGAGGTTTTGTCTATGATGTTACAGGAGGTGGAGGTGAATGGTCGGTTGAAATAGATTGCGGTGTGTAGAAATGTGCCTAGAGTGTCCTAAGCTTTTATTCGCTGATGATACCTTAATTTGTGGTCAGGTGAGTCGAGAGGTGATGATGTGTGTTAAGGAGATTTTGGATCGCTATTCTCTTGTTTTGGGTCAAACTATGAATCTGGATAAGTCGTCTATTGTGTTCAGTAGAAATGTAAAACCTGAAGACCAAGGAGATATGACCGGTATTTGGGGAGCGAAACGTGTTAATAGGCTTGACCTTTACCTTGGTCTTTCTTCGATTGTTGGAAGGTCCCGGAGGATAGCCTTCTATGTGATTCTGGATAAAATCCGCAAACGTGTGCAAGGCTATTTTGAGGAGTTTCTCTCCAAAGCCGATAAGGAGGTGTTGATTAAATCGGTATTACAATCCATTCTATCGTATACCCTGAATTGCTTCCTACTCCCGGACTTTCTTATTCAGGATATTGATACCACCATTTCCCAATTCTGGTGGAATAACCGGGATACTAGGGAGACACATTGGCTTACTTGGTCTAAGTTGTGCTGCCGTAAAGGGGTTGGTGGTTTGGGGTTCAGAGCTTTCAAGTTATTTAATTTGGCTATGCTCACTAAGCAATTGTGAAGGATTATTAGGAAACCGAAAAGCCTCATTGGACGTATTCTTAAGGCCCGTTCTTTCCCCTCTTCGAAAATCTGGGACGCACCACTTGGAAGATCTTCTTCTTACATTTGGAGAAGCTTACATTCTGCGAGGTAGCTCATACCTGGGGGAACCCGTTGGAGGGTTGGAAATGGGGAGAAGATTCACATTTGGCGGGACCATTGGCTTCCCCGGCATCAAAATTATAGGCCTAAGTTCAGGCCGGATGCTTCTATTTCTCCGGAGTGGGTGTCAAAGCTCTTCAAGCAGGGTCTTCTGCAATGGGACGACGAGTTGGTTAGAAACGTTTTCTTCGATGGTAACGCCCACACCATTCTTAACATTTCTCTTGGTTTCGTACGACGTGAAGACTTGATGATATGGGACTTCAATAAAAATGGTACCTTCACGATTAAGAGTGCTTACCACCTTTCAGTGTCATTGGCGGAACGGGACCGGGCATCCTCTTCCTCTAGGGATCAGCCCATTTGGAAGGAAATCTGGAGTATCAAGGCCCAGCCGAAAGTTAAAAATTTTATCTAGCGCTACTGTCATGGAATCCTTCCCACTAGAGCACTTCTCCAGTTTAGACACATGGTGACAGAGGTTAGTTCCGCAGTTTGCAAGGCTCCAGAGGAAGATTTCGCTTATGCTCTTGTTACCTGCCCTGCGGCTCGACAAATCTGGGTGCTGTCTTGCCTTCCCCAGAGGTTGGTGCAGCTTTAGCTACTGATTTTTGTTCTGGTCTGCTTATGGAGCTGAAGGAATTAGACTCGGTGGAAGTGTGCAAGTTGGTGACCACCTGTTGGGCTATCTGGCAGTCTCGCAATCTGAGGTTTGTGGAAGGAACTGAGCAGCAACCACAAGAAGTGATTTCTCATGCACTTTCGAATATGATGATGCAGCCTGCTATCAATGATGAGCAGAATTTACAGCCTTCCAGTTCAGGAACTGTAAAATGGCAACGGCCGGGAGAGGGCTGGGTAAAGATCAACTTCGATGGGGCAATATTCAGGGATAGGAATTTGGTGGGGATCGGCATTATCGCTCGGGATTCAGTGGACAGTGTATCGGCTGGGAAACGGACGTTCTTAGGAACTCGACAGACCCGGCAGTGGCGGAGGCCCAAGCGGCCTTATCAGCGGTCATCTTAGGTCGCGACTTCGGTTGGAGAAGGATTATCTTGGAAGGCGATTCTCTGAACCTGATCAATAGCCTGCTCAAGAACACGGAGGACCTCTCCAACTTTGGTAATCTTGTCGCGGATATCCAGCATATTAGTACCTACTTCGCCAAGATCCGATTTTCCTTCACTAAACGTGATGCCAATCTAGTGGCTCACAAACTTGCTCGTAGTGCGGTTTCGGCCTACGTTGGTTCGTCGGATTTCCTAACTTTTATTTCTAGTGCTTTGTTAGCTGACGTTGTTTAGTTTAGCCGTTGTGGTTGGTCTTAAAAAAAAAAAAAAAAAAAAAAAAACACTACACCAAACCCCATGTGTTTGTTTCAAATTGCAGAAAAACCCGATCTTATAAAAACTAGTTCAAAAAATCCTATGTTATTTTATTTTTTGCACACCGCCCCCTCATTCCATCTGGTCAACCTTTAAATCTTTTAATCCTAAAATACCCTAATTTACATATTAAATTAATATTAAAAATATACATACTATATGTATTAAGAATAAAAATATTACAATTATATTATTTTTAAAATATACATATTTAACATATGCATATTATATTAAAAAATGAAATTAAGTATTAAAAATCACTTTTTATATTTTTTAAAATATATCAAAATATACACATGAAATAATTATTATTTTTAAAAATATTGTTAATTACACAAATATGTACTATATATATATAATATATACATATATAATATTTTATATTAATATATTATGTATATAGTATATATTATTATTGTATATATTATATTATATAAATATTAATCTAAAATATTTATATTTTAGATTAAATATAAAATATTATATAGTATATGTCTATGTATATGTAAATATGTATATATATATATATATATATAATATTATATTATAGAAATATTAAACCTACATATATAATATTTTATATTCATATATTATGTATATAATATATATTATTATTATATATATTATATTATATAAATATTAATCTAAAAAATAAAATATTTTAGATTAAATATAAAGTATTATACAGTATATCTCTATGTATATGTATATATATATATATATATATATATATATATAATATGTTATATTATATAAATATTAACCCTCCCCCTCCCTTCTTCTTCTTCCCCGTTAGCAGCTTGGGCGGAACCCCACCTTTTTCCTTCCCCATTAATAGCAATGACCGTCGCCGCCCCTGTAACATCCCGCTCGTCCGGCCGTGTAGGTACGCCTTAGCGAGAGTGTTACGTGCGCATTTAATTACTTAATTATGCCTTTAAATGCTTAATTAATTGCTTAAGTGTTTATTTGAATATTTATTTGTATTAATTGTTACGTGTTTAAACGTTTTTCCCCGTTTGATTCCTTTCTTTATCCGTATGTTCCCGTATCTGCTTCTAATTATGTGAAATTATGTGACAACGTGTTATGCATGAATTAAGTGTTTTAAGAACTTGTTTAAGTGCTGATTAATTGTTTTTGAGTTCGTTTTATACGGTTCATCAACCGTTTTATTTGTTAAGGGATTCGAGGGCCTAATTTGCTTAGCGCACCTTGGGTTCCGAAGGGCGTAAATTCGGATTCGAATTCCGGAAGAAGCGTTGGAATCACAACGAAGAATGGAAGTTAGAGAACCCAACCTTGCATTTTTCTAACCTCGTTTGATCTCCCGTTTTTCGCCCATAACGAGCCTTGCGTGTGTTTTGACCCCCTTGCACTAAAATGGCCATAACTCCCTCATTTGTTGACCAAATTAAGTCATCTTTGGGCCCACTTGCTCCTCATTTAATTTACTTTCTTTCCTTTTCCCTTTCATTTCGTTTTTCAGCTGGAAAAGGGGAGAGAAGCAGCAGCAACCGAGAGAGAGAGAGAAAGGAGGAAGCTACATGCCATTTTTCGATTTCCAAGCTCGCTTCTCATCCGATTCGGATCAAATTTGAAAGGTATGTCCAGTTTTGTATTCTCCATCTCTTCCTCTTTCTTTTAAGTCCAGATTTGCTAGCTTACTTGATCATTTGAGTATGTTTTGGCCATTCATGTGAATAGTAAGGGTTAGAGGCATATTTGATGATTTTGCTTGATTCTTTGCATTTCCTTTGGATTTAATCCATGTAATTTGAACCTAATACATCCTATAACATTTGTATGGACTGAATTTGTATGCTAGATTAGGATTCATGGGAGTTTGATTCAAGAATTTGGAGTTTTGGTTTAATATGTGCATGTTTGATCCCTTCTCCCTTCCCTTGCATATAGGTTCAGATTCAGCATGATTTATGGCATGTATTTGATGTATATTTGCTACATAATGTTTCCCTTATATGTTGGCTTGAGTTAGGATGGTTTTAGTGAGGTTTTGGGTGAGTATTGGAGCTGTTTCTTCGTTCTTTTGCTGTTGTCGCCCGCGGTCGCGCCCACAACCAAAACATGAGTGTTTTGGGTCGCGGTCGCGACTTGTTTTTGCCCAATTTTCAACCAGGAACAGTGGTGGCATGGTTTTAGAGGTGTGGTCGCACTCGCTATGTAGCACCCCAGATGTAGGATACCACATCCCCCGCACTAGGACTCAGACTCGGTCATGAAATAGGAAGTCCATGCCTGAATCCGAATCATAGTGAACGGGAGACCAACTCACACACTAGGCTAGGCGGATCTAACTCGACAAACTCAGAGCGCGAAAGCAGTTAAAACCAACAACAATAGATAGCAGAAGCACTTAAATCAACATACCAAATAATTGACGGATTCAACTAGCATATTTACCTAGTCCTGAATATCAATATACATAACAGGTGACGGGTTCAACTAGCTTAGATACCTAGTCCCGAATATCAATATACATAACAGGTGACGGGTTCAACTAGCATAAGTATCATCAATGTCAAACAACATCCAAATACTAGCTTACTAACCCCACACGGGCTTAGGTCTAAGTAGAACATAAACATAATCTGTAAGTGTGAAACATAAATACATAACATAAGTAAAGTATGCGACAGATGCATCCTAACACCTACTAGACTGACAAGTGTGACTCCGAAGACTCACTTCTGCCTAGCTCAAGCCAAAAGGAATCCTGCAAACTAAAAGATAAAATGAGGTGTCAGTCAACTGACTGAGTGAGGGGGCTAACGCACGCCCACAATATATATATATATATATATAAAGAGCACAGCACAGAATAAAAGGATGGAGTCATGAACCGAGGATAGGTGTTGCATACCAAAAACATTTCCAAAAGTACCCAAAAAGATAGATATATAAGTTTTAGAAAGCATTTCAGAAACTCTATCTCGATTCATGATTCCCAAACATAACAAATCACATGCTCGGCGAGTACGAGCTTCCAACCTCAACTCCTCATAACGTAAATCAAAATCAATCCAACCTCTACTCCAATGATGGAAGAGCCACGCGTTGGCCCTAACCATATATGATAAACCGTCTAAAAATAGACTCACCCTCAAGGGGTAGCGAACCCACAAGAGTCCTCCCCGGCCTTAGCCGAAGGCTCAAGATACCACACCTTCCCTACAGCACGGGGTCGCGTGAAGATATCTTAAATGGAACTACGAAATAGATGAATACCCCGACGGCCCTAACCATTCCGAGGATCCATTACCCGTAGCTCTCTAGGATCAGATCCACAACAGATCACAACGGATCACAACAGAACAGACCACAACGGATCACAACATAATATAACATACGCCAATCTTTCATGGCAATCTCGCTACATAACCACAACACAACTGTTTTCCAAAATAGCTTACATATGCTTCAAAAACTGGTTTATATATTTTATCCCTACACAATGGAATTTAAGCCACGAAGGCTCCCTCCCACGTAGGACACACGCGAAGTTCATAAACATATCATATCCAACACATACGTATTTATAGTAGGGTATACTCGCATGCAAGGGTAGAAATCAGCATGTAAAGGCCATAGGTCGCATAACTATACAAAATCCTAAACCTCACCTTGTGCAAGTAGAGTCTGAGAGTGTGAAGGGCCAAACACTCTAAACCACGGGCCCACTGGCACCACCAAACTCTGTAACAAACGTACAAAAACCCATGACTTAAACTCTATATGAACCAAGACGCACGGCGTACCAAGAGATGAATGACATGTAATATGGAATGAAATGTACACATGGATCACGTAGCATAGTTCACATATTCCTCCAAATCATGCAACTAACGAAGTATTAAGGTTTAACAATGCATTATGGAATGATATGAATCACATAGGTCAAGTAGCATAGCATAGGATAAACTTTCATACGAAGTTATTCAATTAAAATGACGTATTATCATCTAAGAATGGAATCGAAGTCATATCATAACATATAATTCATAAAACATCTCAAACGGATCAAGTAAACACAAAAGAACATGCATAAAAGGGGAACAGATAATTCCCATGCACAACATAGCATGGGAATGGGCCTTCCCACGCCAAGGCCTAGCGAGGCTGGGAACGGCCGTTCCCAGCTCAAGCACACATGGGAACAGTCGTTCCCATGTTCGGCGCCCAAAACCAAAACCTTAGCCCGGAAGGGCCCTTCCAGGTCAAAGCACAAACGGGAACAGCCGTTCCGGCCATAGATCTGGAGCAGAAACTTGACAGTTTTGGGAAGAAGAAGGGGAATACCAAAAATCATCAAACCAATACGAAATCTACCATAAAACATCACAAAATTCAAGTATATCATCATATAACTCATGCTTAGCATCAAGACATCAATTAATTCAAGTTTTGGAAGGTTTTGCCCAAAATCTCAAACACCCATTTTCATGAATTTCAAGCTTAAACATGAAGATATGAATCCCTAGTCTTCCTACACGAATTTCCAGAAACTAAGACACATAAGGAGCATTCAAATCATCAAAGCTTGCTCAAGGAATTCAAGATCTCATCATATAAGCCATATTCTTCAAGTTGGGCATAAATCACCATTTTCACAAGACTTCCTCATACAAGCTCATACATTCAATTTCATGTTAGGATTCATAGATAGAAATGAAATACACATCAAGGGAAATCCGTAGCTTACCTTGGCTCTTGAAATGATGAAGAAACGAGGGAGATATGAGCTCTTGAAGGTGTAGGAAAGTCTTAGATCTTCATCCTCTCTTGAAGCTCTTCCATGGATGATATGATTTGTGTGAAGTGAAGATTTAAAATGAAGATAGGTTAGGGTTTTATGGTATATATATGGTGGCTAAAGATTTCATTAGGGTTTCCAAGATATAATATGAGGCGAGGGGCTTTATTAGGATTTGGGCTCAAATAAATGACTTTCGGCCCAATAGGTCAAGATTAAAAGGTTTACGGTCTAAACGGTTTTCGAAAAATATAAAGTAAATTCCATTAGACCCGAATCGCCGAATCAATTCCAATGGTGGTGTCGGAATTCAAATTCGAATTCCCGAGCTCATATTGGTCTCGAACGACCCAAACTTACCTAACATGAGTTAGGCCCAAAACACACAAATAGGTCCAAGTCCTATTTAAATCCAACTCTAACAATTAATTTAAATTCACATAAGTTTCCGTTCTTAAGTTGTCATGCAAGAATTCATATTTTACCATTTTGGATTTTTAGTCAATTAAGTCACATTTTCAATCAAAGTTGGAATTAAACACATAAAAAGGGAATTTAAATCACATAAGTGCGTAATGTAATCTCTCTCGTGACTCATACTTGTATGATTTATCGGACGGGGCGTCACACGCGACCACATTTGTGCTTGTTTTGGGTCGCCCCCGTGACCCCTTTTGGGGGGCAGTTTCGAACTGCTCCCTCTTTTCTTGTTTCGTTTGTCGTTTCTTCGTGTTTTCCTTGTTTTTCTTGCTTTCTTTTTGTATTCAATGCATGTATAACTTGTATATTATGTATTATGTAATTTTTTGAGAATTTATTACGTGACCTCGTTGATTTTATACGCGATGAATGACGATATGCCTCATACGTGCTCTAACGTGCATGCATGCAAGAATGTGACAATTATTTGATTTGTATGATATCTAATTGCTTCTCTTATGATATGTATGAATCGTATACATGCTATTTAATGTGTTAAGCTTGTTGTATGCAATATATGAATTTGTTTAACGTGGAATAAATGTCCTACGTGTTTCATATGTGATTATACGTGCATGCATGAGCCCTTGTAATTTTAATTGCTTTGCATGGTGCTTTCTTGCTCCTTTCATGACTTGCATGCATAGTTAATTTAATATATGGCATGTTATGAGTGTTATATGAAATTCATGAAGGCATTTAACGTAAATTATGGAATTTAATACGTGGTACAAATCTACATACGCTAAATGATCTCTCATTGTATTTCTTATGCATCATTTGCATTCATATTCATATGCCGAGCGTTTAAGTAGTTCATATTGAATCTAAGTATGTCCCTTGTCCTTTGTTTTGTCTTTAGGTCCCTTTCATGGTTGACGAGGAGGTGTTGTAGAAGTGTCTTGGTTCGTTGCGTCCGGTGTGGTCGACAAGGTGAGGTTTTCTTCCCTTTTAGTTAAATGACCTACAACCTTATGTATATTTTAAGCCCGCATGTGATATACATTTATATATATAATTATGTAAATACGTGTTTGATTAGTATTTTGTGGGATTTGCCCATTTTTCTATGAAATATTGGAAAAACTCTTTTATATATACGTAACCTGTTTTATGTTTATTCGATTTGAAAAGGGTTGGTGTGTGTGAACGTTTTGAAAATAGCGAGAAATACGACTTTGAATATAAGTTAGAAAATTTTGAAATTTCGAAATTAATAAGACTATGAATTCTGACTTTTGAAATGGGCCCGGGGAAGTGGTATGTGATTCTCTGGTTGACCATGGGGTCGCCGAGCTCTCTCATCAACACAACCCCATTTTGATGTAGGAAATTCGCCCATCCTTGGGAGTTCGAGGGGAAGGCGGTTTTTCTATTACCAGCGGTGGCCGGGGAGTGGGTAGGTCCCCCGTCTCACACATTCTAACGAGAGTACGGGGTTGAGTGAACGTTAACTCATCCCCAAACGGTGAAAGGGTGGATTGTTTGTGAGTTTTGCTTTATTTTGATTCCGTTTCTAATTTGAAAGGAGTTAGGTGGGTTTGAACTGGTTCTCGCCGAGTCTTTGATTTTTGCTTATGGTTGTTGTTCGTGAAACGGGAGTGGACTTGTATAATTGGTAAACCTGGTTTATTTTGGATAGTTTAGCGAGTTTCATGCATTGCTTTAGTTTATTTTTTACTTTTGAATTTTCGAAACATGTATAAGACTTTAAATTCAGAATTCAGTATAATTGTATGATCTAACTAGCTTCATTATGGTATATTTGACTAATTTACGAGCATGAATATTTGTAAGTATGTATCCTGGTGCTTCTGCTTATGTAATTGTTTATTTTCGCGCACTCTGATTTAGGGTCTAGACCGCCTAGCCTAGGTGAGATTTTGTTTGTCACCCGTTCGCCGTGGCTTGGTGCATGTGCGGGGTTTCCATTTCATTACACGTGTCGGGCTACGGTACGGGGGGTGTAGTGTCTTGCGCTCTGGGGTGCTACAGCCCCACCGCCCACCCCCTTCTCCAACTAACACAGCAGCCACTCCCCTCCCCGCCCTTCTTCTTCTCCTTCTCCCCACCCTTCAGTCGCCGCCGCCGTCGCCACCGCCGCCGCTTTCCTTCTCCTTCCCCGCCCTCGAGCCGCTGCGTCCCCTTTCCTTCCCCACCCAGTAGTAGATCCGCCACCGCCGCCGAAGACGGAGATATCGCCTTCTCCGATGAAGGCAGATTCGACGGCCACCTGGACACCGCCGCCGCTGCGAAAGCAGATGGACTTCCATGGTGTTTTTTTTTATAATTAAGTTTATATTATATAAATGAAATTATATATATATTATATATAATAATTTTATATTATATATTAGGGGTGTAAACGGATAATAAACGGATCGGATGTATGATTACCATATCCTTATCCGTTTATGATTCGGACGGATACGGATAATATCCTTTTAAATCGAATTCGGATAATATCCTTTTTATACGGATACAAGGCGGATTCGGACGGATTCGGATTTTCATCGGATTTTTAACTATTCAAAATTTGACATAAATTATTTATTTATATAACTTCGAACTTTTAATCAGATTATCAACTATTCATTTATAGATAAATTATTTAACTTTGAATATATATATTTTAGACGAATAGAGAAATAATAAGTATATCTATATAGATCATTTTTATGTTTTAGCGAATGTATAAATGTGGTGAAATTATAAATTTTATCATATAATTAATTTGAAATATAATACTTTTATTAATAACATAATATATGTTAATTATATTATCTCTATATGAATATTGACGTGAACATATAGTTACTAATAAAACCTAAGGTTTTTCTTTAATAAATGCGCTAAAAAATTTACTTAATACTAATAATCTATCATACATACACAGTTTTGTGTATATATTTTAATATAATACATTATTTATCGGATACGAATTACAGATAAATCGGATAACGGATATATCTAACGGATAATGAAACGGATCGGATGTTAAACGGATCGGATGCCTTATTACCATATCCTTATCCGTTTATAATTCGGATGTCTATAATCGAATACGAATAATATCCTCTTGAGACGGATTCGGATAATATCCTCTGTAAACGAATTCGGATGCGGACGGATATCGGATTTTCGAATATCCATTTACAGCCCTATTATATATATACACATATATTTCATTAAGGGCATTATAGACATTTCACCATAAAAAAATAATTTTTACGCGCAGTCAACGCGCGTGTAAGTCCAACATTAGGGCATAGGGTTTTTTTTGCAAAAAATTAACAAACATGAGGTTTTTTAGATGATATTTTATATGTCAGGATTTTTTTTTTCCTATTTCGCCTAACACAGGGTAGTACACGGTGCATTTTTCTCATTATTAATTCTTGAAATGTATTTATCAAAGAACTGAAAATTAATTTAGAAAGGAAGAAAAAATTACTTAAGATGTCTTTTAAGTAAATAAACCTTATAAAAACAGTAAAAAGGAATAGAATTTGACATTATTTCACTTTCCTTACCTGGAGTATATAATATATATATGTTATTTGTTATAGTTTTTTCGACATTAATATACTGAGAGACTCTACCGAAATGATATATCCTTTCTTGGTTCACAAAGATAGAATTTAAATTTTAAAATTCTTATGGGGTTCCATTAAACCAAGTGAAATTTAGTTTTTGTAGCATATTTAATACACATTTATGGTGCATTGACTTAATGTATTATGTATAAGAAGGAATACGCACGTGTATATGTGTTATGGAGAAAAATATTCACTGTAAAAGAAAATATTTAATTGTTAAAATGATAAAAAAAGAAAAATATAGAATACTTAAGTCTTTTAATTAAAGTAGGGGCGGTCGATTTTAACTCCCAATGGGTTGAAAAAATTTCACTAACCTCCGCACTCTAAAAATTGTCCATACTAACTCCCCAAGTGAGTTTGATAATTTTACTTATCTCTCCACTAACCTAAAATGTCAACTTAACCCTCAATTGATCCTTTATATGCAACAAAATGGAATGAAGCAATAGGATTTCATCACTCCAAAATTCTTCCACCCCACTTCGCCACAGAACGTCGTCGTCGGTTCCACCCCACTTTGCCGATGACGGTGGTCTATTTCGGCAAGAGGGGAAATTCTTCTTCCCTCTATCTCGCTGGTCTCGCCCCATTTCGCCGGCGACGACTAATAGAGCTCGATTTTGGGTTTTGAGAGCTCAAGTGAATCGGCGCCGGAAACTCTCTCCGATAAACTCCAGGCCGAGTTTTCATTCTCGTGGTCTCTAAACTCAGGTAACTTCGTTCTTTTTCTCTATTTCTTAGGGTTGATTCTACATTTCGTGGTTCTCTCCCTTTTTCCTTTTTTTTTTTTTTTGCTTTGTTTTGTACAAATTCATGGATTGCTCAAACGAAGAAGGTGACCCTAATGCACCTGTGTGTCTTTTGTGCGGTATCTGCTATAACCGTATAAGTTGTCAATCTATCCCATACCAATAGGTGAAGAGATGGTTGTGGTCGAAAATAAGCAACAGGTGAAGAGAGGGTTGTGGTCGAAAATGAACAGGATCAATTTATTTTTCCACGTAATGTGAGAGTTCAACCTGGACGTAGAAGATAAAAGAGAATACCATCCCAAATTGTCAAAAGAGATTTGACATGTTCACGTTGCAAATTAAATACTTGATTTTAAGATATTAGTAGTCTGTTATTCCTTCTTTGTGCTGCATATCGCGTAATTAGTACTATATCTGAAATGTGGCTTGAGATCACAAAACCTTGGTTCTGAATAATTTATACTTTATAGCCACATATAAACACTCTATTATTATTTCCCTATACTACATATCGCCCTATTTGTACTAGAGGAAAAAATTTTTGCATGGAATCACGCCTCTTGGTCAACTAGATGAAATCCTTGGTTTTCATGAATTTATACTCCATAATGCTAATTAAGTACCTTAATTTTGCTTCCTTGTACTACATATCGCCCTATTTGTACTCCATCGGAAATGTGGCAAAACTTGGGTTCTCAATAATTTATACTTTATAGCCACATATAAATACTCTATTATTGTTTCCATATACTACATATCGCCCTATTTGTACTAGAGGAAAAAAGTTGTATGGAATCACGCCTCTTGGTCAACTAGATGAAATCCTTGGTTTTCATGAATTTATACTCCATAATGCTAATTAATTACCTTAATTTTGCTTCGTTGTACTACATATCGCCCTGTTTGTACTCTATCAGAATTGTGATTCTACACTAATAATACAAATGATCAATATACTAAATGATATGTTGTGTGACTCTAAACTAATGATACAAATGATCAATATACTAAATGATATGTTGTGTGACAATATAATAATGATACAAATTATGAATATACTAAATGATGATGATGGATGTAAGATTATGTGATCATGTATACTAAATGTTCATACTATACTAAATGATACAAATGATATGCTGTGTGACAATACACTAATGATACAAATGATCAATATACTAAATGATAATGATGGATGTAAGGTTATGTGATCATGTATACTAAATGATATATACTAAATTTTCAACTATACTAAATGATACAAATGATATGTTGTGGGCAATATACGAATGATGCAAATGATCAATATACTAAATGACACATAACAAATTATCAAATACACTCAATGATAAATATTATAAGCTTACATTTCAATGAAATACCACATTTCCATGAAATTATACTTCATAATAGGATATTAATACCGTAATATGATGTTCCAGTACTTCAAAATGTGAACTTCATACTGCACTAAATGATACATACTAGAAGCTTAAATTTCCATGAAATACCATATTTCCATGAAATTATACTTCATAATGGGATATTAATACCATAATATGACGTTCCAGTACTACAAAATGTGAAATTCATACTACATAAATGATACATACTAGAAGCTTACATTTCCATGAAATACATATTCTAGTATTGCAAAATGTGATATTTCTACTTCAATATCCACCAACAATAAACATCATAAAGTTCAAGGACAAATAACAATATACAACCCTTTTCTCAATATCCACCAACCAAAGGAAACAACATATCCACTTACCAAAAACAAACAAAATATTCACTTACCAACAACAAACAAAATATCAAACTAAGATATGTAAACATCCGCTTTTAATCACCATTGAAGTTGTCTTCTGCAAACAGGATGGAGGTAACCAAGTCAGAACGATAGTATGCCATCTTCATCTTCAAGGAGTCATTTCAGAAAGCAGGATCATCCCGTATGAAACATTTAGAAAATAAGTAAAAAAAGGCACCACAATCCAAGCTGTTATCACCCTGAGAAGAACATACATGACCAACATTCACATCACTCGGAAGCTCATACTTATATGCATGAATCAGGTACAAGCGTATAAACTTTGCCAATAACTTCGAATGCTTATTTCTTCATGTTCGGGCTTCATTTAACCCCGAATATATTCCGTTTTAGTGCAAAGGGTCACTGGGGAACATCGAGTTTGAAATGTAACTTGCCTCGGCTCAGTCATTTCTGTAAAAAATTACATCATAAAATTAGGGCATTTGGATTCGAACAACTCGCTAACAAATTAGGGTATTTCGATTCAAGTAACACATAAAAAAATCAAGACATTTCAAATCTAGTAACTCACTGACAATTTCGTGTACAAAAAATCTGTAATTGCGTAGCCAAAAATCAGAATCTCGTAACCAAATTCATATTTAGAGTATTGGAGAATTTTACATGGGGGAGCTTCCTCACATTTGAGTCTCGCATTGGGGATTTTTCACTCATTTCCAGATTAAAGTATCAAATTTCGAATGAATTAAAATTTAAATATAGAATATTTTAATGCCAAAATTAAAATTAGAATAGATTAGAAGTGATATTGATTCCATAATATATTTGACGTGGGCCATTCGAGTTCTGCCACATGGCGGCATCCTCGAGGTCAAGAGTTGGAGGCACTCAACCCTGAAGTTGAGATTGAGCTTTCCCTCCGACCAACAAAATGGGCTAGGTAAGGTTGGGTTAGTGTTGAAGCTAGATACTCGACTCGAACATCAACGGTTAGTTGTGGTCTAATATCACTCGAACCTCAATCAGGCCACCTCTACCCCTGACGCCCTGTACAGTTGTGAGGTCCATCGAACCGCCATTAGCATTAAATGCTTGGATCGTACTTGCTACGGTACCTCATATGCATTAAATGCGTATTGGACTCTGTGTGTGGCCACTTCAGACCATCAGGCTATAAATACCCCTCCCCCCCAAACCAATTATTGTTGTTAGGTAAGCACATTAATTATGTTTGATCGAGTCGAATATCTCTGGCTAGATCGGATTACTGACTTGAGCATCGATGTATTGTCCATAGGTCCAACCTAATCTTGTCCCAAGTTGGCTTTCGTATCACGTTTGTTCCATCCTCATGGCCCACCTCCCAGGTCGTGGACTTCCCCTCAAACAAATTCTACTTCCCCTCAAACAAATTCTAAGTGCTCGACCGGTTCCAATTCGAGGTAAAAGTGGTTAAAGTTTCAACAAGATCATTTTGACACCGTCTGTGTGAAGTACTCAAACAGAAGCCTTGTGAGAATGAGAATTAGAAGTGGTAGAACTTTTGGTCTAAACGGGCACGAGCTGAGAATGTGCCAGGCACAGTCGACCTAAGCACTACTCAAGGTCGGAACGAGGATAATCGCTCCGGGGTCCCCCCGAATGGTTTTCTCTAGACCCGAGCTCGATGCTTACCTTGAGCAGTGCTAAGTTGATGCCATGGCAGCAACAGTTGAGGTTTGAGCCTCAGTGTTCCCAGTGAAACCTCACACCAGCCCGATGGACCTCATGTTCACCTCAGTCCATTATGCATAACCCTATGGACCACCCATGCACTACAGATACTTGTCCCAGGGTCTATGAGGGTATCCTCCACCTCTTCCGACTTACTGTCAATCACATTACTCCCCACCGTCTCCCCACCAAGCCCCACATATGGCAAAGTGTAGGTCGAGGAGGCTAGGCGACAAAAGTCCTACCTCGAGAAGATGTGGTTGAGTTGGGTCTGCGACGTCAAGATACAAGTAAGAGGCCCGTAAAAGAAGCCCGACCTAAAGATGCCCAACCACCTCGACAAAGGAGGAGAGAGGTTGAGAGAGGAGCCTTTCATGTTCCCGGAACATCGCAGTGAGTTTCGAAGAGAATCTCTAGGAGGAGGGAAGGTAGTCGAATGAAGGACCTTGAGATACAGACTTCCTCCCCGAGATCAACCAGTGCAACCGCCGAGAGCCCTTTCAGTTTATGAGGTCGAGAAGGAAGAAGAGTCTCATTGTGACCCCCCCTCCCAAGAAAGTAGAATTAGTAACAGTAACAATGATAGCGCCAACGTGATCCAGTCCCGCTACCACTCCAAGCACCAGATCAGAGAAAAAGGAGTGTTCGAGAGGCTCGTTCCCTATTTTGCGAATAGATTATCGAGGCAGTGGTTAAGGATAAAATATACACTAACCTCCCGAGCTATGCAGGGAGAACTGATCCCGAGAGATATATCGATCGATTTGAGATCGAGATCAGTATGTTCGGCTATTCTCCTAACATCTAGGCAAAGATCTTCGCGATGACCCTCGTGGCAGCAGCCCAGGACTGGTTCTCAAAGCTACCACCTCGATGCATCACAGCTTATGACAATCTGGTTGAGAGGTTCATAGCTCATTTATCATCGGTGAAAGGAGACAACCTCCCCACGACTTACCTGTAGAACATCGTACAGGAGGAGCATGAAAGCTTGAGGGAATTGTTCATGAGGTTCTCTCAAGCTGCTGTTCAGGTCGAGTGGCTAACCCGGACTCTATTCACATTGCTCCGTAACACTGAATGAGCCATATAAATAATTATGTAAAAGCCTGAGTCGATAGCAAAGATCCTCGAGATAGCTAGGGATTGGATGAGGGTTGAGGAATTGGAACCCTCCAGGCGTCCTGCTCTGAATCGAAAGGAGGATCTGAGCCAACCCCTTGAAGCCGAATTGAAACATGAATTGAGGCCCCAAGTCGGGCAGGGCTCTGGTAGTGGGACGAAGAAGCATTACACCCCCGCCAACAAGTCAATGCAGGAGATTTGGAATGCCTCCAACAAGAAGTAATTCAAGGCCCCGAAGCCCATTAAGGAAACAAAGAAAAATAGAAACTCAGGAAAATACTGTATCTTCCATAAGTAGACGGATCACAATACCTTAGAGTGTTTTTGTAACTCCCCGATCTTTCGGCCGTACAGGTATGAAATATGTGTTTATCAAATTGCGCAATTTGAACTTAAATTATGCATATATATTTTCTTTTAGAATTATATATTTAATTCCTTTATTTGTTTATATTATTTGAATTTAAATTTGAATTTTCTTATGAATTCTTGAACGTTTACGCCTATATGTTTATGTTTGAGTGTCGTTTCTATCCGAGTTAATTTTTGAATTTCGTGGAAATTTGGTATGTTGGAGAATTATGTGTTATGAACATGCACATATGCTTGTTTTATATTTCGGACTTGTTTGTTTGGGTTTTAGATTTATTTCAAGTTTTGGAACCAAAACGGGGGCTAAAGAGAATTAGCGCACCCAGGTGACTTATCTTAAGCTCGGGAGTTCGAATTTGAATTCCATCACATACGTTGAACTTAAATCGATGATTCGGATTCAATGGGTCAAGCCTTATATTTTTCTAAACTCGTTTGGACCTCCGACATTCAACCGAAACAAGTCTCGTTCGTATAATTGCCACACTTAACCATTTGAGCCATAACTTAACCAATACTTGACCAAATTAATCATGGTTTGACCTTAAATGACCCTAGTTAATCCCCCTAGCTGATGAAACATCTCCCAATTCGTTCCTCACTCAAGAGAAGGAAGAAAACTCAGCCAAAGCCTAACACCAAAAACTCCATTTTTGCCACTATTAACTTTTGAGAGATCTTAAGCTCTAATCTCTTCCAAACCTCATCCAATTCAAGAGGTGAGTATATAATTGTAATCTACATTCAATTGTGTTCATTTTAATCCATGCATTCCTAATTTTGAGTTAGTTTTGATAGAGTTTTGAATGTATGAATGAATAGTTAGGTTAATGGATGATTTCTTGATCATTTTGATTCCTTGGAGTTTTTGATTGTTTGGAAGCATGAATATAGGTCACTCTAGTATCCTTATTGCATTTATGAACTTGATTCTCTTGGTAGTTGAGGATTAAATGTGTTTCCATTAATGAACTTATTTCTTGATCTTGAAGATGCAAGAGTTGATCATTCCATTTCCTTTCTTTTCTTGGATTGCTTGAACATATATGAATATGTGATGAATATGCCTTGATTTATGATCAATATTATACCTTGGAATGTTGGTTTTCTTGGAATTTCTTAAGCTTTTGGAACAGGGGTGTGTTATGGATGTGTTTCGTTGGAGAAGAAGAAGAAAAAAAGAACAGGGGAGGTTCTCGGACAGGGGTAATGCCTGTTACCCCAATTCCCTTACAAGGAGGTAACCCCCATTACCTCCATTGCTTTTCAAAACTTGGAGCGTCTGCCGGTAATGCCCGTTACCCTAGATGTACTAAAATATGGTAACCCCCTTTACCACCAAGATCAAAAGCCACTGCCTCCAGGAACGGGCGTTAATCAACTTAGCCTTGAAGGGGGTAACCCCCGTTACCCCCCTTGTATCCTTGAACCTTTTATATATATTAAGATATTTTTGGAGCTTGGATGCTCATTGTAAATGTGTTATGATATGATATGCTCCGCTTTTATAGTCTTGCTCTAATGTTTTCACTTCTCGTTCTTGTATGGTTTAAGGGTTAGCTCCCACCTAGCATAGCGTGTTTTTTGTGTCCCCGTTCACCGTGATTTGGCTTGTGTATAGACTTTCCATTTTATATGCGGGTTGGGTCTCGGTGCGGGGGATGTTGTGTCTTGCGCTCGGGTACTACAGTTTTTCCTTGAGGGATGAGATCAAGAGGTTGATCAAAGAGGACCATCTGCTAGAGTTTATTAAGAAGATGGATGACTTGGGCCTCCGAGATTAGGAGAGAGCAGACCACAGCCCCCCCTCCCATGCACAGAGATGCAAAACAGCCTATTAAAAAGGACCAGCACAATCTGTCGTGCTATGGTCGAATCAATATGATTGTTGAAGAACTAGTCGGAGGTGATTCAAAGACCGTTCAAAAGCGCACTTGAAGAAAGGCGTAGAGAAGCTTTTATGAGCCTCGGGAGGTGATGAAAGTCGAGCATAAGGAGAAGTGGGTCGATAAAGAAATCACTTTTAGTGATAAGGATTTGATCGACGGATCACCACGGGAGGGCGAAACGCCTAGTTGTCCGATGGTGGTCACATTAGATGTTGCAAATATCAAAAACCCTTGTAAATTACGTAATTAAACTCACTCGTGACATTATACCTTGATTGCCGAAGAGACGGGGTATCACAATTTCTCCCCTTAAGAGAACCTGCTCTCCAGGTTCTATCGCTCGAGTTAAACCACGAGCAACTCTCCCCATATTCACCCAAGTTTAGGGTTTGCGACATCCCGAAAAGGATTAGCCCGGCAAAGGGGTTCAAGCGCCGAAGTAGCGGTTTGAATCTCCATTTCAATCCGGTCATTTAAATTTCTTGGTTGACTGGCACGAAAAAGAGGGTCTAGAGTAGATTCATCTCTGACCGTTTGAGTTCATTTGAGTTAACTTTCGAGCTCGGTGTTTTCTCGAATGGTGCAATTAATGAACTCATGTCATATACACAACCAAATTCAACTGAATCTCTTCCTTATCAACGATCTAATGTTTAAAGTGTCTACCATTCGAACCTTCTTCTCACACCACCAAAATCTCTCGTAGGTGTTTGTTGAATTCGTTACAAAGCACGACCCTCATCTAACCACTTGACAATGACACTTATACGCACAAAGCTACCTCGTAGGGCAACTAACAACCATCAACAACACATACATAACAAAACTAAAGGATGCATGATGCACGTGATATGCATGTTTAATGTACCGTTCACCGTTGTTTCAAGACTTTTGATATTTGAAGTGTAGGTAGGAGGCCAATATTGGTGTTATGAAGCTCAAGGCTCAAAATTCTCAAACTCAGACCCCTTAACGGATCACTAATTTGATCCCCTATGTGGCTCGGTATTTCCATAACCATCCGGATTTCAACCCACTGTAGACTTCTGTTTTCAACAAATTCCTGATCTTATTTCCACTCTTGAGTGTACGCTTTGCCTTGTTCTCTTCCTGGCAATTTAAATCCCTTGGTCTCTGGTTTGCTACCGTAACTTCCAAGTTAGGCATCCTCCTATACTCCTATTAAATTACTTCCCAAAGAAAATATTCCTTGTTAGGTCCCACGAATCCGGTATGTTATAAACAATTTCCCGAGCTTAACCTTCTTAATCAAATCCTTTAAGGCTTATACCGGACGAATGGATCTCTCTTCATCGTCGTAGTGGTTCCATTCTCATTCTAAGCATCACCAATTTTCGTCTTCGAGTTTATCTCCAATTTAACCTTGTCCTTTCCATGACAATCCGTGAAAACCTCAACTGAAGTCTTCCACTGGCCTTAGAACCGCCTCCTCTTCCAATGGCACATTTAAAGAGTGAGTCAGCCTCCATACTCTGGAATTGCGACATATCACTCCTGCTTCCAAACCTCGAGCCAAACTCTTGCCCCAACACCAGTAGGGTCCTTTAGGAATTATACCGTTAATAAATTCCTTTTGGTGCCCTTTCTCAGTTGTTCTTCATAAATCTACTCAACATTCTTATTGTGACACCCCGTCCGTCCGCATGTACAGGTTGGTACCACGTGTGAGTTTAATTTCTAAATTTGCATTTATTTTCTTACTACTTGATGCATCTTACATGATATATATATATATATATATCTTCTTTCAATTCTTATATGATTATTTGAAGTATTTGATACGTATATGCCTTACTTGAACGTTTGATTCGATTATTTGGGCTTTGAGATTTGGAATTCGAACCCCGAACATGCCTAATTTGTATAATACGTGAATTATATGATTCTCGGACTTAATTGTATGATTTATATGTGTTTTGGACTCATTTGTATTGGTTTGGACTCAATTGAATTTTATTTCAAACTTTTGGTCCAATTTGCAATTTGGCCACCCTTGAGTCGTTTTCTCGTAACTTGAGCTCAAGAACTCGGATTCAAGTTCTGTCTTCACCATTGTACTTGAATTGATGATTCGGAATCAATGGAACAAGCCTTGTACTTTTTCAATGTCGTTTTGACCCCCAAGGATGCAGATTTTGACTCCACGTACCTATAACGCACCTATATGCTTCCACTTGAGAGACTAGATCTATGCCTTACCTCTAGCCTTGACTTTTAACCCCCCAAAACTCAGTCATCCCTCTCTCTCTTGTACTGAATTTTGAACCAAGAAGAAAAGGGAAAGAGAAGAGGAGAACTCCAAGCTCAAAACCTCCATTATTAAACCTTAAGCTCAAGTCTTAAGCTTTTCTTGCTCCTTTTCTTCAAGGTAAGTTAGGAAATTTGATCTCCTTGATCTTATAAGCATTTTACAATTCTTATATCATAATTTTATGTTAGAGATCATTGGATATGCATTGGTTGATGAATACTTGGATTTTGAAGTCTTTGAAGAATTTATGCATATCTTATTCTCTTTGAGCTTGAAGCTATATATGTTGATCAATATGGCATATTTATTGCTTGTATTTTCTCCTTATTCATGGTAGGTGGATGTTTTATGAGTTGCCATTAATGCATCTTTGAGTTTTTTGAAGAAACTTGATGAATCTCTTGTTTCCTTTAATCCTTTTCTTTCCTGGTTTGGAGATGCTTGTGTGGGATGGTTTTTGCTTGGAATCCTTGTTTAATTTTGTAGTTTCTTGCTCCTTTTCATGCCTTGATGTTGTGGGTGAAGAACAGGGGTTTTGGCTGCCATTTTCATGGAGAAACCGAAGCAAACTTTGAAGAGTTTTCCCTCACGCGAGATGACACGGGGCGTGTCTCTTGGTCCGATTTTTCTGTATTGAGACACGCACATGTCTCCTTTTTGAACTAGGGTGAGACACGGTCATGTCTCAGCCCCGGTTTGGGTCTATACTGAGACATGGTCGTGTCTCATTTTGCTCTTTAGGGGAGACATGGCCATGTCTCAGCTCCTTGTGTGGCTGTTGTGTTTTTCCGTTTACGTTTGCTTGTTTCGTTATTCTCTTGCTTTGTATATGACTCCTAATTGATATTGGCATGCTATATTATGTGTTAACTTGCTTGTATTAGTTTTTTGAATTAATTTGATAAGATTTGAGCGAGTTATGATTCGATATGTTATAAGTGGTACTTTTACGCACTTCATATGCACTCATTTCATTCATAAGCATTGTCGAGCATCTAATTGGTTCATATTTGAGTCTAAGTCTTGGGTCTTGTGTTATTTTGTTTCAGAGCCTATTCTGGATGTCCACGAGCCCGAGGTCTAGGTGTTCATTGCTAGGTTTTGGCCCCAGTTTCTACCCTTTTGCTACAAGGTGAGGTTTAGGATTCTTTTATTCTAGTTAAGCGACCTATGGCCTAATATGTGTTGATTTCTCACCCCGTATGCGACTATATATCTTATATATAGTTAAATATGTGTGTTTAAGATATGTTTATGACCTTGTGAATAAGTTTAAAGTTTATGAAACTGGTATAAGTATAAGTATATGTAAGTTTACGTTTTAAATTCGTTTATGTTATGTATGAGCGAGCATGCCCTGAAAGAAGGGAATTGGCATTGGTAAGGTATCTTGGGCCCCGGGAATTGTGGGTAAGGATGCCCGAGACGGCAAGGGCCGTCGGGTTAAGCCTGTGCATGATTCCCATTCGTAGTATTACACGCGATTCTTGGATGTTGATGAGGCATGATGCTCCGAGTACATTGTAGGTTAGCTACCCCTTGTAAATAAGTAAGTAGGTGCAGAGGGTTTGATTCCCGATAACAAGGTTGTTGGGGTTGGATTTGATTTATAATTTCAGTTTTATGTTATGTTAAGGAGTAAGGGGAGGTCCGTTCTCGCCGGATATTTGTTTATGTATTGTTTCATGGATTGTGAATCGAGTTAGGATTTCTTTACTTAGTATATGTTGTGCTTTTGACAACGTTTGGTATGCAAAAACCCTAGCTCAATTCATGACCATCACCTTTGATAATTGTTATGTTTTATATGTATTTAGGTGTGGGTGTGCGTTTAGCCCCCTCACTCAGTCGAGTTTTGACTGACCCTTATTTTCTTACCTCCAGTTGCAGTTTGTCTTGAGCTAGGCGGGGAAGTACTTCAAGTCGTGTAGTACTTTCGAGTCTAGGACGAGTTGCATTCATATTTCCTACTTCTAGATACTCCTCTTATAGATTTGATGTTTGGATTGTATATTTTAGAGAATTCTGAATATCTGATGTATTTACTCGATCTTTTGGGTTGTGAGGTCATGTATTTATGATAATGTTCGTTATATGTTTGAGCTCTTTAGATCCTGTTTGTTGCTTTTGCATACTTATATGTTGTTTCGCGCGCTCTGTTCGAGTTTTAGCCCCGCTTAGCCCAGTGTGTGAGTACAGGTCCCCGTTCGCTTAGACTTGGGCTCATGTATGGAAGGCCATTTCATATGTGAGTTCGGGTTTAGGTGTGGGGGATGTGGTGGCCCATCGCTCCGGGCGTCACACTTATTACCTTTCGAACGTGAGTTTATGATCAACCACGCCTTAGAGCCAGTAATGGGAACTTGGTGTATTTGTTTACGAGAAGCTCCCCATAATTTAAGCTCTCCCCTTTTTGATACCCTTCTAACTCCTTTAACCGATTCCCTTTCATTTCTTCTTAAATTCGATCATTATTCTACGTATTTCTTCTGATATCATTGAACACAACTTGGCGGTATGAAGGAAGCATCATCCTAACAAGCAAACACTAAATATGCATGTCGGGTTAGAAGTGCAAATGAAATGCATCACGTAGTTACCACTCGAGCACATAGAAATGCTAGAAATTGCAATTACGACACGAAAGATAACTAATTACGAGATTTAAATATGTTATGGATACACGTGCCATGAATTTGAATACCACCATTTCGGATTCATGACGGTCTCTAATTTGAAGCCTTGGATCCCTCTTTTGTTGTTTGCTAACCCTTGACTGATCGCAGTCGGAGATCTTGTGCTCCGTTGACCCACAAGAGTAGCACCTCTTCAGTCTATCCTGGCACACTTCGTAGGTATGGTTGGCGAGAAGACCAATCAAAGTTCGGTTGATGTGTTGGCATCCTGAAAAGCTCAACTAAAACAAGGTAGATATATGCATGCAGGTTAGTATGCCAGTATGTCACATAATTCAATCAAGCCGGGCAATCAAGGAATGCGATGCAATATGGAATATAAAGCCAATAAGTTAATATAATCAAATACTTAGCTCAGAAAATCAAATTACAATGCACACATAACCACATTGTCCTATGTCGTTCGACTAACTCTGGTTTTGCAACCTAGAGCACTGATACCACTTTAGGATGTAGCACCCCGTATGGTGGGTCACCACATCCCCCGCACCAAAGCCCAATCCACATACAAGATGGAAGCCCGTACATGAACCAAGCAGAGGAGAATGGGAGATAGACAGGCTCACACCTAAGCTAGGCAGAACGTAGACCCTGTGATTCCCCGCGTCTTCGTACGTACAAGTTCGGGCCACGTGTGAGTTTATTTTTCGTATTTGTATTTAACTTCATACTTTAATTGATTTATATTCTTGTAATTTATTTTTTATTCTATGAATTATATGAATTTAAATGAAATTATATGAATTATTTAATTTAAAATGCCAAGAAAATGCTCTAAGTGTTTATCTGATTTTAATTCCTATGATTTATGAATTTATATGATATGAATTTAATTCCTTAGCATGCTAATTTCATGAATTATGTGACATAAATGCTTTAAGGGTGTAATTGTAAGTTTTTGAAATGTTTGGGACCTAATTGAAAATTAAGTCTTGGACCTATTTGGCACTTTTTAAAAGTTTAGGGACCTATTTGAAAAATAGGCCACCTTGAACTGTTTTACGAATATCTTGAGCTCGAGAACTTGGATTCAAGATCCGTCTTTGCCTTTAGACTCGTTTTGATGATTCGGAGCCAACAGAACTAACCTTGTACTTTTTCAACGTCATTGGAACCTCCGACAAAGCAAATTTCAGTTCTAATGACTCATAACCATAACCCTACCCGTTTTCACACTTCTTGACCCGGTTTGAACCTGTTTCTTTCATCCTTTTTAGCTGAATTCTTACCTTTTCTTCTCCATATACACGAGACAGCAGCAACACAAGAAGAGGAAGAAAGGAAAACAAGAAAACTTGCCATTTCTTAAGCTTATGAACTCAAACCTTCACCATACTTCATCATCTCTTCAAGCTAAGGTAAGAATTGGATTCTTTACTTTTCTAACTTGTTTTTCCTCCACGAAATTGTTGCTTTAAGTTAATATATGTTTGAGCATGAGTATGAGCATGAATAGTTAGGTTAACGTGTTGATTTTGAATTGAATGATCAAGCATGTTTTATATGAACTTTTAAGTGTGTAGCTTTTATATTACATTTCTTGAGCTTAAATCCATGGAGATTGAATATATGATGTTCCACCATTAATGGAGTTTGAGATTGAAGCATGGAAGCTTGGTTTTGGGTTGGAATTCTTGCTTATAGAGTTGGCTATGTGTTAGGATAGGTTATGCTTGTTCTTCCCCTTGAATTTGCTTGTATTTTCCATGCCTTTTCATATCTGCCTGCTGCTGTTGTGTTCCTGCTACATTCGTGGTTTGATACAGAGGAAAATAGGGGTATGTGCTTGCCTGTGCGGAGGAGGACATACCTATGTCCTCCAAGATATTTTGGGGCTGGGGTTCTGACCCCAGCCACGCCCCGTGTCCCCCTTTTTGCTTAGAGAATAGACACACCCCGTGTCTATATGATGTTTTTGTGTCTGTATTGAGCCACACCTGTGGTTGCAAATACAATAAAGGGGAGACACACCCATGTCCCCCCATGCCTGCACGTATGTACTGTTTTGTTCGCCGTTACCTAAATGAGCTCCGTTTGACCTAAAATTTTAACCACAAAAACCCATTGAAGTGTAGAGTATTATCCCGTTGGAATCACATTAAAATCATACCTTGATTGTGAGATATAATCGATCTATTTCGGTGTTGCCACTTTGCCAAAAATCTGCTTTCGTCCCATTTCAAGCTTACACCATTTTTACATCGCTTTGAACCAAATTTCACACCATATATCGTCAGAAAGATCTGTTTGTCTAGTCTCTTATCCAACACACAAAACACAATTCCAACTCCTAGAACTTAAGATATTCCCATTTTTCTACAGCTTACCCAATTCAATAAACTGTCAGCTTTTACCCAAATCCATTTCCTTGCATTTCTTTCATTTCCTTGACTTCTGTATGTGATTAAATTGATCTCTTTTGCCTCAACCTTTGCATTTTTTATATGTTTAATGGATTCCTTGTTGGAAAACACAAAAGAGTTGAGCAGCAAAAGTTTAAAAAATTTTCAAAAGTTTAATCGTTGTCTTGTAATCTTCGTATCGTATCGTAGGGTGTTTTAGAAACTTACAAAGTTAAAAGCTTTCTAGTGATGTTGTAATCACCTAACGAACACCCTTCAAGCGAAATCCCTCGAACGGCTTCGATTTAGACTCCAAAGTAGAAGCCCTCCAAAGCTTATCCACACCAGTCCTAGAACACGATCAAGCGAGTGAGAATGCTAGTTCTATGGCTTGTGTTAGGCTAGGATAATTTTGCTTTGAAAACTTTTCTTTTGCATTTTCTCAAAAACTTAACACTTCGTGAGTGTTGGTCTAAAGAATAAGAGAAGCACCTCTACTAGTATTTATACTAGGGGGTTTGAAAATCCCTAGGGTTTCATAAACCTAGTGGACTTTGTTTTCTTGCTCACTAATTAACTAATTTAATTATTAATTTAATTTGAAGAATAAATTCCCAACTTGTTCTCCAAGTCTTGCAAGAATAGTCTTCTCTCTCCTACAATAGGAAGTTGGACTTTTCAACTTTCTTAAAGTTAAAAGTCAATATTCAATAAATAATTTAATTCCTAATTAATTATTTATTGGGTTAAGCTTATTTGAGAATAATCTTAACAGTTAATTCAAAATTAATTAAAAGATTAAAATTAATTAATTACAATTTAATTAATTAATTCTAGAAAAGAATTCGCGTATGAAATAAATCACACGCACGAGGCCACGCGTGAGGCCATGTGTGCTTGACACGTGGCAGCAGTCACGTTTTATGCCTCGTTTCGATCGACTATTTTGATCCTTCATTAATCATATTAACACCCTAACATAACCCTCGTGTTCTGGCATTTGTGTGTGACTCTTTAGGTTCATTATTCGATTAGCAATGACAGCAATTAATTAATTCCCTAATTAATTAATCACTTCACAGATCACACTACCGTAATCTAGCAATGAGTGTGTGAGCCCTAGCCGAATAATGAAATGAATCGAAGAACCTTTCAATCAATGACAATCAGTGAAATACGATCCTCCTACAACTCCATCTCTCAATCAAGAACTAAGGCATGGGAATATTCTCAGAGCCTAAATATTCTTGATCTTTAAAGTTAAGTTCGTTTCATATCCATTTCGATCTCAATCCTAGAAAATCCCATTTTCTAGATGTCTTGATCTTTTATCCACCTTGGCCAAGGGTTTAATGTTTAATGGACTACAAACAACTTAATCAGTAAGAGATCATTCTTGCTTCTACATATGCCACTTGTGTAATCCCAACATAGGCCGTGGTTCAGGTGTCTATATGGTGACACCCTTTTGAGCCTATATCAAAGATTACAGAGTTAGCTCATATGAGACATTACAGAATCTCAAGTCTAAGGATTAATGAATCACGTCATTGACTTGTGAGATATTTTCTAATCTGGAAGTTTTTGGAAACTTCCTTTCCCGTTTAGGAATGTTCTCACGCGGGACATCTCAATGATGAAGTTCTTGTAACAATCACCCTTATGTATTATGAAAGCATCAACGTATGCACTTATCACTCCATGAAACTGAGTGATCCTTCAAAAGGACATAATCACATAAGCAAGTCTCAGCAGAGTCAAGGTCGACACTCCCACTGTCTGTCGGACTCATTAAATTGGAGAAGTTTCTAATCCTCGCCTATGGAGTTAAGAACTTGTTTCATGTGTCCTTTCCATAATGACAAAGTTCTTAACGACCACATCGGATTAGGGGAGTTCAATACATGCAAAACAAAGTCAAACCCAAACAGACATAAATAAGCACATAAAGAAGTGATTGCCTATAAACAAAATCATTTCGTTTATTATTCAAAGACTGTTTGTGATTTTACAAGGAAATAGTAAAGAAAATATCTGCTTTAAGGGCACTATTCCTAACATTCCTTTTACCTTAAATTGATCCGTATGCATTGTTAACATGTAATATGACATATTATGAATTGAATATTAAATGAACTAATGATAATAAATGGGCATGATCTATTCGTGTAATGAGTGATTGAATCTTTTACGTGTCTAAGTGGCATTAATTGTGCACATTAATATCTTCATAGCACATTGTTGTTGCTCATGCATGTCTTATCATGTTAATACATTTTTGTAAGTCATATTTGGTTCATTTGGAGTCTTGAGTCTCACGATTGCACCATGTTGCTTTTTTGTATAGTTTTCTCCAGGGCGGAGACTTGTCTGGTTCATAGGCTATCTTCAAGTCTTTCTTTCTTCTTTGTATTATTTGGCTAAGCATAGCCAGGTGGGTTTCTCTTATATTAGTTGAACAACGACCCGATATATATCTAATGTGTAAGTTTTAAGCCAAGGTAATATATATATATATATATATATATATATATATATATATATATATATATATATCGGGTCATTCCTAAAGAGTCATTGATTTAACATTAAAGCCCTTTTCTTAATGAACCCTACCTATTGTTTTGCCGAGAACATGAATGATTACACTTAATGGGGGCCCTGCGACTTAGTGTACGTGGCTATCCAGGGAAGCAAGGGCTGAAGGTGATCCCGTGCACTAGTTCCAACCAAATTACGATGTTATCGGCCCTCGTTAGGAGATTAGCGAGGAATGGGAATCGGGCTTTTGGGGATTCCTATACCCCACTAGCCACAATGAATGGGTGGCCGGGCCTTACAAACCTGTCCACTAACCAGAGGAAAAAGGTGTATATGAACGATCGATTGATTGTGTACGGAAGTTTATGTGTGTGATAACTAATGAATAAATGCTTAATAATAAACAAGGTGAAGGTTTGGAGACTTAGCCACTCGTTGTGTTTATGAATGACCTAATGATTGAAAATGATTGTTGTAATCCCGTGTGTTATCTTTCTTCGTTTTTACCCACTTTGGAAATATTTCAAAACTTCGTATGGGATTATAGCTTGCATATATATGTTTACTTTTTCATGATATTATTGTGTTAAGCCCTGTTTTATACGCACCAGGCTCTTAAAGACTGAACCCGATTTGTTTTTAGTTCTCTTACAGGTATTGGAGTGCTAGGCAGGATTTTGAGTCTATAGACTCTTGGGAGTCGTGTATAGCTTTCCTTTATGTTACACCCATATCATTTAATCGTTATTTATGATTTTGAACGCTTGTGAGCGCTTAATTGTTTAATTGTTGGGCCTTGTCAGTCATTTATTGGAATTGTTTGAAGTTCGAAGCTCCTTATCGCTTTAGTTAGAGCCTTGAGCTCACTACTTATGCTATGGTTATGATAATGCTTCCGCTCATGTTTCTTTATCCTACTATTGTTTACTTTATTGCTTATTTGGTTTCAAAAGTTAGCTCCCTCCTAGCATAGTGAGTGAGTTGTGTTCCCGTTCGCTCTGATGTGGTATGTGTATGGATTACCTGTAGCGCTCGAGGGTGAGGCACCACATCCCCCGCACCGAGACCCGACCCGTATATGAAATGGGAAATTCATACAAGTGCCAAATCACGGCGAACGGGGACACAACACACACGCTAAGCTAGGCGGGAGCTAACTCTTAAACCAAGCATAACCAAAACATAATTAAATCAGAGTGACCAGAACAATAGCAGAAGCAATTCAACATAAGTACTTATAGGTACCAACACATAGCAATACATATCGTATTTAAATATAGGTGCCAACACTTACAACCTGTACAAAAGCCATCACAGCACAAAATAACATAATATACGCTCCATACATAATCATAATACAAGAGTAATAAGAACAAGCAGATATGAGTGTAAAAGGAAATGCTAGACACTAATGCAAGACTTAGACGACTCGTATTCCCGCCTAGCACCTCCAAACCTGCACAAAACAACTGAAACCAAACCGGGTTCAGTCTAAAAGAGACTGGTGGGTATAAAAAAAACGGGGCATAATATATAATACAACGGAATTTAAACATATACATGCAAGCCCTAATTCCATTCGAAGTTTGATCAGAATTTCCCAAGCGGGCAGAACAAAGAAAACATCAATGGAATTACGACTATCATATTCATTCATAAATAATTATAGGGTTTCATGGCCCTGCGAGTGGGCATGCATTATCTCCAACCATCATCTCGTGCAATCATATCCATAATTTATTTATTTTCATGCATAATAATCTTATGTGTACATTCATACGATTCATAATCATATATATACACCTTCTTCCTCCGGTGGTGGACGGGGCTTGCAAGGCCCGACCACCTCATACATTGACCCAGGGGGGGTACATGAATCCCCCAAGGGCGCTCAGCTACCATTTCACGCTAATCTCCTAGCGAGTTCAGGTCTCTGTTAACTGGTTGGGACTAGCACATAGGATCACCGTCGGCCCTTGCCTCCCCGGATAGCCACATGTGCTAGGTCCCGGGCCCGTGCATCATTAACAATCATGTCTCGCCAAAACATAAGGTAGGATTCATAAGAGAAAGGCTTACGTTTGAAATCATTTACTCGAGAAAAGACTCTATATACGTATATTATACATTTGGTTTAAAACTTTGCACATCGGGTTTTATAGGGTCATTTTTGCTATTAGAAGAGAAACCCACCTTGAAGCGGCAAAAGGATAAGAGTAGAGCCTCAAATAACGCCCTCGTTTCCAACTAAACCCGAATCTGTGCAAAAGAGGTAGTGTGAGACTCAAAATGACCATATACGACGCACGGCAATGCAATGTGGATGATATGAGATGCATAAGAAAATGTTCTCAAGTCATGGAAGTATTCTTATGCACAATTAACACAATAAAGTCACATAAACGTTCAAAATCATTCATTGCATTCAATAAGTGGAAGTACCAAGTTCATTCATTCATAAATCATAACAAAACAAGCCATAAACTAGATACATTAATCATAACACATAATAATACATATTAACATAGCATAGAAGTCATAAAAGAGGTGGAGGAAGATTAAATAAGCGGAGAAAAATAAGAAAAACGGAACCGGAGTGAAAAAAAAAACGCAGGACAAAATCCACCCCCATGGATTTTTCCAAATGGATTTCCAGAAACTGACTGACCTAAATCCACCCTAGCGGATTTTTCCAAAGGGAAAAATCCACACCCATGGATTTAAGTCTGCGGCCAAAAAACACAAAAACAAGGCAAAAAACCGAAATGGAAGCTAAAAGGCACAAAACCAACTCACAAATCTCAACCCAAAAGCATGTAAAATCAGGTCATAACTCATATATTCAAGCTATATCACATTAAACAACAAGAACTCCAAGTAAAGAATCAAGGAATTAACATGCAAATTATAACTCCAAGCTCCATCAATGGCAAGACCAAGAATCTCCAACAATCATGCAATACAAGTTCATATCCATCTAACTCCATGACAAAGGGTCAAATACTACTCATGCAACTCAAAGAAAATCAAAGGAAATCAAAGTTGATCATCAAAATGCAAAAAGGGCCACTATTCATCATCTTCTTCCAATATAACTCATAAATGGATGAAACCATGCAAAATTAAACATAAAGGGATTACCAAGAGCTATACTACTCAAAAATAAGCTTACCTTCAAGAAAAAGTGAGGAAAGATAGGGAGATGAGCTCAATTTCTCCAAGGGTTGCACTATTCCTCTTTCTTCTTCTCTTTTCTTCTTCTTTTCTTTTCTTTGGCTGAATTTGGGTGTGTGAGAGGGTGGGATTTCGGTTTGGGGCTGAAAGAGAGAGAGAGAGAGAGGTACAAGTGGCTTAGGTCTTGGGCTTAGGGTCTACGGACGTCATTTAGGGCCGTAACTTGGAGAAAAGTCAATGGTTTGTCGTTTTTAAGCACGAGGTGCTCGTTTCGGTTGAAATTTGAGAATCTAAATGATCTTAAAAAGGCATGAGGCTTGTCCCATTGTCTCCGAATTGTCGATATGGATTCAATGGAGGTGACGGAACTCGAATCCTAGTTCCCGAGCTCAAGATATCACATACGGAACCAAGGGTGCGCTAATTGCCCATTAGCCCCCCGATTTGGTTCCAAGAATCTAATTAAATTCAAAACTCATGCACCCAAGAACAAAATCATGCAACGAACACATAGGTAAGATCCTAATACACATAATTCATTTACACAAAGCTATCACGAAAAACGGAAATCGAATCGGAATCAAACAAGGTATAATCATATGCGTATAAGCAAATACGTTGGAAATTCAAATAAAATTCAAATAAAATAAGAAATAGATTCAAGTATGGCAAGAATGAAATAAATAAATGAAAGTTAATGTAATTAAACAATTAAATCACGTAAATAGTAAACACATACGTCATACCTGTACGGCCGAAAAGTCGGGGCATTACAATCTCTCCCCCTTAATCATATCACGAAAAACGGAAATCGAATCGGAATCAAACAAGGTATAATCATATGCGTATAAGCAAATACGTTGGAAATTCAAATAAAATTCAAATAAAATAAGAAATAGATTCAAGTATGGCAAGAATGAAATAAATAAATGAAAGTTAATGTAATTAAACAATTAAATCACGTAAATATTAAACACATACGTCATACCTGTACGGCCGAAAAGTCGGGGCATTACAATCTCTCCCCCTTAAAAGAATCCGTCCTCGGATTCATTGCTCGCCCGGAAACAATTTGGGATGGTACTTCTTCATCTTTTCTTCCGTTTCCCAAGTGACCTCTTCGGTCTTATCACTCCTCCATAGAACCTTAACCAAAGGAATTCGCCGCTTCCGAAGTTCTTGAAACTTTCGATCCAATATCTTTATCGGCTTTCGCACGAAGGTGAGATTCGGCTATAATTCCACTTCTTCAACCTGTAAGACCTCGGATTCATCTTGATAATACTTCCGGAGTTGAGAAACGTGAAATACATTGTGAATTCCGGTTAAATTAGGAGGTAAATCCAAACGATAGGCTGTATCTCCAATTCTTTCCAAGATCTCAAACGGACCTAAATATCGAGGATTCAACTTCCCTCCTTTCCCGATCCTTGAAAATCCTTTCCTTGGAGATGCCTTCAAAAAGACTCTATCTCCTACCTCAAACTCAAGATCCTTTCTTCGTTTATCTGCATAGCTTTTCTGTCGATCTTGAGCCGCTTTCATCCGTTGTCTAATAATTTGGACCTTATCGATAGCATCTTGAACAGCCTTAGAGGGTTTTTCCTTATTTTCCTTCCTCTTCACACCCTCTTGTTTGGTCCAATTCCACTCTTCTAAATCGAAAAACAACGGAGACCTGCACTTCCGTCCGTAGAGAGCTTCATAAGGTGCCATCTCTATCAAGGCTTGATAGCTATTGTTGTAAGCAAACTTGATTAATGGCAACTGCTCATTCCACGAGCCTTGAAAATCCAATGCACACGCTCTCAACATATCTTCCAAATACCGAATTAACCTTTCTGATTGTCCATCAGTTTGAGGATGAAAAGTTGTGCTGAATTGAAGCCTCGTTCCCAGACACTTATGTAATTCTTGCCAAAATCTTGAAGTGAACCTTGGATCCCGATCCGATACGATGCTGACCGGTACTCCATGAAGTCGGACAATCTCATCCTTATACTTCTTAGCTAGCTTACTTACCTTGTCGGACATCCTAATGGCAAGAAAATGAGCTGATTTCGTCAACCTGTCCACGATAACCCAGATTCCATCAAAACCTCCTTTCACTCTAGGTAATCCCGACACGAAATCCATAGCTATCTGTTCCCACTTCCATTCCGGAATAGGTAAAGGTTGAAGTAATCCCGATGGCTTTTGATGTTCAGCCTTCACCACTTGGCAAGTCATACAATGCCTTACAAAATTAACCACATCCTGTTTTAATCCATTCCACCAATAAATCTGCTTCAAATCTTTATACATCTTGTTTCCTCCGGGATGGATCGAATATCCTGACCGATGAGCTTCCTCAAGAATAATCCTTTTTAATTCTCCCGGTACCACAACTCTATTCTTGAATCTTAGAAGTCCCGTATCATCGAAACCAAATGGACATTCTGGATCATCTCGAGCCTTTTCTACCAATTTCTGAACTTCAGGATCAATTCTTTGAGCCTCAAACAATTTCTGTTGAAGATCCGGTTGAACCGTGATACTCCGAATACTAACTCTTAACTTGAATGATTCCTCATCAACTCCCGTTTCCAATTTCACATTGGATACACTAGCCTTCCTACTAAGTGCATCCGCGACCACGTTGGCTTTGCCGGGATGGTATCGGATTGTACACTCATAATCCGCCAACATTTCCATCCAACGCCTTTGTCTCTTGTTCAACTCTTTCTGAGAGAATAAATACTGGAGACTTTTGTGGTCGGAAAAGATCTCGAATGATATTCCATAGAGGTAGTGTCTCCACTTTCCCAAAGCAAAGATCACAGCCGCTAACTCGAGATCGTGAGTGGGGTAATTCTGTTCGTGATCCTTCAATTTCCTTGAGGCGTAGGCAATCACCTTTCCATTTTGCATCAAGACACAACCCAAGCCTTCCTTTGAGGCGTCCATAAAAACCGTATATCCTTCAATACCTTCGGGAAGTGCTAATATTGGTGCAGTTGTCAATTTTTCCTTCAAAAGTTGAAAGCTCGCCTCGCATGCTTCATCCCACTCAAATTTAGCCTCTTTCTTAGTTAGTCGGGTCAAAGGGCCAGCAATCTTTGAAAAATCCTTCACGAATCTCCGATAATAACCAGCCAAACCCAAGAAACTTCTTACCTCTGAGCCATTTTTTGGACTCTGCCACTGTAAAACCGTCTCAATCTTTGAAGGATCTACTTCCAAACCTTTCCTCGAGATTACATGGCCGAGAAAAGCTACCCGATCAATCCAAAACTCGCATTTACTGAACTTAGCATATAACTGATGCTCTCTCAAGGTATCCAAAACCACTTTGAGATGTCGAGCATGATCTTCCGGTGTCCTTGAATACACGAGTATGTCATTAATGAAGATAACCACAAACTTGTCCAAATAGGGCCGAAAAATTCGGTGCATCATGTCCATAAATGCAGCCGGAGCATTAGTTAATCCAAAAGGCATCACTATAAACTTATAATGCCCATACCGGGTGTTAAATCCCGTCTTCGGAATGTCCTCTTCCCGGATTTTCAACTGGTAGTACCCTTGTCTTAAGTCCAACTTCGAATATACCCCCGAACCTTGTAACATATCAAATAAGTCCTCAATGTGGGGCAAAGGATACTTGTTCTTCACGGTCATCCGATTCAATTCTCGGTAATCTATGCACATTCTTAAAGTTCCATCCTTTTTCTTAACAAAGAGAACCGGTGCGCCCCAAGGTGAAGAACTTGGCCGAATATATCCAACCTTGAGTAACTCTTCTAGTTGAATCTTAAGTTCCTTTAATTCGGCCGGTGCCATTCGGTAAGGAGTCTTAGAATACGGTTCGGATCCCAGATGCAAATCTATCACAAATTCTATCTCCCGATCTGGAGGCAAAGAACCCAAATTCTTCGGAAAAACATCGGGATATTCTTTAACAACGGTGGTGTCCTCGAACTTTACTTGATCTTTCGACTTGTTAAGGAGATAAGCCATAAATCCCATAGCTCCATCTCTAATCAATTTGTGAGCTTCCATGAAAGACACTAGAGGATTCACTTTCGCACTAATACCAACAATTTCTTCTTCGCCCAACTTAATCTTCTTAGCGAAACAATCAACCGTAGCCCGATGCCGAGACAACCAATCCATTCCCAGAATAACCCCATATCTCTTCATAGGCATGACAATGAAATCTGCCGAATACTCTTTCCCTTCCAACAACACTGAGCAGTCTCGTATCAATTGATCCGTCTGCAAACTCCCTCCTAGAGGAGAACTCACCAAATAACAAGAAGATATACAGATAACAGGCAATCACAGAGAAGCAGCTAGATCACAAGAAATAAAGGAATGCGTGGCACCCGGATCAAAGAGTGCATGAATGCTCATGTCATGAATGTGTATGGTACCTTCCACCACGGCGGTAGGATCGATCTCAGCATCTTGCTCCTCGCCCTCAAGGGCATAGGCATGGGCTTGGATCATGGGTCTTTGAGCTCCTCTTTGAAAGCCTGGAGTTTTATCGGGACACACATCTGCCCTGTGGTCAGCTTTCCCACATATAAGGCAAAAGTTCAACCTCTTCCGACAGTTATTGTAAGCATGAGTCGGACCTCTACAATAAAGATATGGGGGTACTTCTCGGTGCTGTGCTATGGATGCCGGTGCCACTGGTAAAGTTTTCGGGGCTTGTGGGGCTTGCCCTCCAAACCGAGGCTTCTTGAAGGGACCTTTAGATAGTGGAGTAGCTTGAACCATAGGCCTCTTTCCCAAACTTGACCCGGAGCCTTGTCCCATTGGATCTCTAAAAATCGGATCTTTCTTTTTGAATACCTCTTCTTGTTCCATTGCCCGCTGCACCGTGTCTGAGAAGGATAAATAGTTGTACCCAGCCTGGCCATGTCTCAAGTCCTGCCTTAGTCCTGCAATGAATTTCTTGGACTTCCTCTTCTCATCCCGTGTAATGTGAGGAGCATATTTCCCAAGCCTGTTGAAAGTTGCAATATATTGGGCCACGGAACGATTGCCCTGCTTCAAATCCATAAACTCTTGCTCCTTTCGTTCTCTTACAACCTCAGGCACGAAACACTCCCGGAATTCCCTTTTGAACACTTCCCATGTAACCTCTTCTCCATCAACTTCCAGTTTTTTCCTTGTTCTCTCCCACCAATCATATGCCTCGCCATCTAATTGAAAAATGGTGAATTGAGCCTTCTCTTGGGTAGTAAACTGCCGAACCCCATAGATCCTTTCCAATCTTGTTAACCAACCCTCCGAAACCGCATCATCAATAGAACCGGAGAACCGAGGAGGATTGTAGCTTAAAAATACTCCATGAGAATCCCTATTGTTGTTCGGTGGAGGGGCTTGTTGCTCGGCTTGTTGTGGTGGAGGAGCTTGAGCCCTTCGGTGCTCAACATAATTGAAGACCGCTTCCATAAAGTTTCCCATATCCATTGGAGGCGGTTGTTGTTGTTCAGGTGTAGGAATTCGGTCACGGCGATGTCGTCGCTCTGGAGATCTATCTCTATCTCTTCTTGGAGGCATTCTGTCAATAGAACACTGAAATGCATGCCTTCTTTAGTCCATGCATGTGCATGCAATTAATTTAAGCAAAAGTCAAAGAATAGATCACATAATCACATAACAAATGCATATACAACACGTTGACAAGTTGTTCCTAGAAAGCCGTACGACTTAGACTGACTCACACAATACAAAAGACCGGGTTTTGCAACCCTAAGCTCTGATACCACTTAAGGATGTAGCGCCCGAGCGTGAGGCACCACATCCCCCGCACCGAGACCCGACCCGTATATGAAATGGGAAATCCATACACGTGCCAAATCACGGCGAACGGGGACACAACACACACGCTAAGCTAGGCGGGAGCTAACCCTTAAACCAAGCATAACCAAAACATAATTAAATCAGAGTGACCATAACAATAGCGGAAGCAATTCAACATAAGTACTTATAGGTACCAACACATAGCAATACATATCGTATTTACATATAGGTACCAACACTTACAACCTGTACAAAAGCCATCACGGCACAAAATAACATAATATACGCTCCATACATAATCATAATACAAGAGTAATAAGAACAAGTAGATATGAGTGTAAAAGGAATTGCCAGACACTAATGCAAAACTTAGACGACTCGTATTCCCGCCTAGCACCTCCAAACCTGCACAAAACAACTGAAACCAAACCGGGTTCAGTCTAAAAGAGACTGGTGGGTATAAAAAAAACGGGGCATAATATATAATACAACGGAATTTAAACATATACATGCAAGCCCTAATTCCATTCGAAGTTTGATAAGAATTTCCCAAGCGGGCAAAACAAAGAAAACATCAATGGAATTACGACTATCATATTCATTCATAAATAATTATAGGGTTTCATGGCCCGGCGAGTGGGCGTGCATTATCTCCAACCATCACCTCGTGCAATCATATCCATAATTTATTTATTTTCATGCATAATAATCTTATGTGTACATTCATACGATTCATAATCATACATATACACCTTCTTCCTCCAGTGGTAGACGGGGCTTGCAAGGCCCGACCACCTCATACATTGACCCAGGGGGGTACATGAATCCCCCAAGGGCGCTCAGCTACCATTCCACGCTAATCTCCTAGCGAGTTCAGGTCTCTGTTAACTGGTTGGGACTAGCACATGGGATCACCGTCGGCCCTTGCCTCTCCGGATAGCCACATGTGCTAGGTCCCGGGCCCGTGTATCATTAACAATCATGTCTCGCCAAAACATAAGGTAGGATTCATAAGAGAAAGGCTTACGTTTGAAATCATTTACTCAAGAAAAGACTCTATATACGTATATTATACATTTGGTTTAAAACTTTGCACATTAGGTTTATATAGGGTCATTTTTGCTATTAGAAGAGAAACCCACCTTGAAGCTGCAAAAGGATAAGAGTAGAGCCTCAAACAACGCCCTCGTTTCCAACTAAACCCGAATCTGTGCAAAAGAGGTAGTGTGAGACTCAAAATGACCATATACGACGCACGGCAATGGAATGTGGATGATATGAGATGCATAAGAAAATGTTCTCAAGTCATGGAAGTATTCTTATGCACAATTAACACAATAAAGTCACATAAACGTTCAAAATCATTCATTGCATTCAATAAGTGGAAGTACCAAGTTCATTCATTCATAAATCACAACAAAACAAGCCATAAACATGATACATTAATCATAACACATAATAATACATATTAACATAGCATAGAAGTCATAAAAGAGGTGGAGGAAGATTAAATAAGCGGAGAAAAATAAGAAAAACGGAACCGGAGTGAAAAAAAAAAACGCAGGACAAAATCCACCCCCATGGATTTTTCCAAAGGGAAAAATCCACCCCCATGGATTTCCAGAAACTGACTGACCTAAATCCACCCTAGCAGATTTTTCCAAAGGGAAAAATCCACCCCCATGGATTTAAGTCTGTGGCCAAAAAACACAAAAACAAGGTAAAAAACCGAAATGGAAGCTAAAAGGCACAAAACCAACTCACAAATCTCAACCCAAAAGCATGTAAAATCAGGTCATAACTCATATATTCAAGCTATATCACATTAAACAACAAGAACTACAAGTAAAGCATCAAGGAATTAACATCCAAATTATAACTCCAAACTCCATCAATGGCAAGACCAAGAATCTCCAACAATCATGCAATACAAGTTCATATCCATCTAACTCCATGACAAAGGGTCAAATATTACTCATGCAACTCAAAGAAAATCAAAGGAAATCAAAGTTGATCATCAAAATGCAAAAAGGGCCACTATTCATCATCTTCTTCCAATATAACTCATAAATGGATGAAACCATGCAAAATTCAACATAAAGGGATTACCAAGAGCTATACTACTCAAAAATAAGCTTACCTTCAAGAAAAAGTGAGGAAAGATAGGGAGATGAGCTCAATTTCTCCAAGGGTTGCACTATTCCTCTTTCTTCTTCTCATTTCTTCTTCTTTTCTTTTCTTTGGCTGAATTTGGGTGTGTGAGAGGGTGGGATTTCGGTTTGGGGCTGAAAGAGAGAGAGAGAGAGAGATACAAGTGGCTTAGGTCTTGGGCTTAGGGTCTAGGGACGTCATTTAGGGTCGTAACTTGGAGAAAAGTCAATGGTTTGTCGTTTTTAAGCACGAGGTGCTCGTTTCGGTTGAAATTTGAGAATCTAAATGATCTTAAAAAGGTATGAGGCTTGTCCCATTGTCTCCGAATTGTCGATACGGATTCAATGGAGGTGACGGAACTCGAATCCGAGTTCCCGAGCTCAAGATATCACATACGGAACCAAGGGTGCGCTAATTGCTCGTTAGCCCCCCGATTTGGTTCCAAGAATCTAATTAAATTCAAAACTCATGCACCCAAGAACAAAATCATGCAACGAACACATAGGTAAGATCATAATACACATAATTCATTTATACCAAGCTATCACGAAAAACGGAAATCGAATCGGAATCAAACAAGGTATAATCATATGCGTATAAGCAAATACGTTGGAAATTCAAATAAGATTCAAATAAAATAAGAAATAGATTCAAGTATGGCAAGAATGAAATAAATAAATGAAAGTTAATGTAATTAAACAATTAAATCACGTAAATAGTAAACACATACGTCATACCTGTACGGCTGAAAAGTCGGGGCATTACATTACCCATTTCATATACGGGTTAATTCTTAGTACGGGGGATGTGGCGTCAAGCACTCGGGCACTACAGACCCTAACTTCAAAATCAGATAACAAAAACAAGTGCGAAAGAGGAAACATTCAAACTAAATTAAATCATGCAAGAATAGTTGACGGGTTCAACTAGCATAGATACTTAATCCCGAAATCAAACATAAATCGTAAATTCATAACATAATTAAAACATACATACATATATGCATACATTCATCCGTACATACTTATTTGAATTACAATATGTATATGCAAAAGACTCAAACTTGTATAAAAGACTTGATAGACTCGAGGGACCTACTCAAGCCACCTAGCTCGGACTCCAAAGTAGGACCTGTAAACTAAAAAAGTTGTGGAAGGAGAGGGTCAGTTACACTGACTGAGTGAAGGGCTACCCACAGACACCTACATATATATAAGAGCACAACACGTTCAAATCATAATGTTCATGAATCCGGGGATAGTTTTTGTATGCCAAAATATTTGTCCGTGATATACAAATAGGGCTTACATAGCAAACGAATCAAAATAATATGTAACTTATGCGAATCATATCATAATGTGCCATTCCATAACTTGTCTTATCATTTTAAATCATAACCATATTTTAACTTATTAATGAATCAATTCTCGTTTCACGAACCTTAGCATAATATACATACGTATAGCTCAGCGGGTACGAGCATCATTAACCAACCTCCTTCTCAATTTATATCATATCATCACGAAAACAAAACATAAAACGTATATACTTAACATATCTCATCCACTCCAATGATGGAAAGGTGTACACCCCCTAGCCATCCATACAGTTGAGGGGAGCATAAGACTCAAACCCTCTGGACACCATCCCCCACCAACCTTCTGGTGGGTTCAGGGGTGATCCGACATATGGAGCTACGCCCAAGCTTATCCCGACGGCTTATTGCAATCCCAGCTATCTTGGCCCGTAGACTCCGGGGCCCAACATTAACGTTACATACCATTTCAGAACGTACCATACTTAACCCGCTACATATCATATCGTATCATAATAAGCGTAACATACCTTACCTTGTAACAACTATGCTTTGCATACCTCTCCGTGTCAAATCCATACCATATCCTTAGCTCGTAACTCTCGGCTCATAAGAGGCACACTGTTTGAAGCATAGTTTAATGTTGCAAAACTTAACAAATCAAAAGCAAATCATAACAGGCGTACGTAGGCTTGTACATGGCGTATCATACTTGTAAACTTATAACGAAGTCATAAAAATACATATCACGCACGTATTTACTTATACTTAGGGGCTATAAACCACATGTATTCAAAAACGAGCACATAAGGTAGGGTCATAACTATAATCCTAACCTCACCTTACACCGACGAAGCCGATAACATGACGATTGATCCACCTCGAAATCAACTCGGCTAATGAAACACCGCCCTGGGTGCACCTGAACAAACTTAAGACAAATGCAAGACTTAAATTTAAGAATGAACTACAAGACTCAAACAAATCAATACATGTTTAATATTTAGGTGCCCGATTTTAAACTCACCTTTGAGTTTCATCTCCATAAGCAATTCGTGTATCCTCGCTATCGTTGGAAAGCTGTGGGAGAATTTTCCAACCAATGCAAACTCGAAAGGCAAGGAAAGCTCGGCGAACTCCATATCTAAGAAGTTGATATTTGTTAGCCCATTACATTCTAAAATCACGCCATACGACTTGTGATTTTCATTCCTCATGTAACATCCTGTTAGTCCGATGTACAAGGGGTTTATCGGTCATTTCTCATTCGATCGAGGTTTCGACGTCTTGGACCCTTTTAACGAGTTCGCTGCATCGAAACGAGTCGGTAGACTCTAAGTTTGCCCAATTCTGACGTCGTTAACCCTTCCTTCTGGCCATTTTCGTACGTTGAGGACCAGTATAAAATACCCGGATCCTCGTTAAACGTGCCAGACTTCAGCTTCCTCGTCCTTTCTCTCCCTCCAGCGATCCAACCCGCACCACACGCACTCCACGCCATGACACACACACACACACATATCTCAAACTCGGCCGATACTCGACGGAATTTGACGAATGAGTAGTCCATTTTGAAGAGCTCAACGACGCGAACACAACCGTACTAAGATCCTGGCCCGACGACTGGCGGAGGTAGACTTTTTCTACCATTTTCAATCAAAGCAGAAAGGGAGGCGGACCACCATGACTTCGCCACCTCCTCGCGGCGGTTCCCGGTGGTTTTTCTTCGACACGACCCTTAGAGCCTCGTAGAGGACTTCCCAGCGTTCATTTTGCGGTTGGAGGCATGGCCATCGGGGCCGCGGTGGCGCTACATGCGCCTCCTGAAACTCGCGTCGCGGCGGCGTGTTATTGTAGCGGCGGCGATTCTGCCGTTTCGGCGCCTTTTTCCGACAAAGGTGGTGTTTTCTACCCTTTTTCGACCCCCTGAGTTCATTTTCGGCATCTTTTTGATCAGATTTTGGCCGTAGGTGGTGGTTTCGGTGATTTTGGCGATGGTAGAATTTTCGGAGGACATCGGGGTCCCTTTTCATCGATCTTTTAGCAACGGACCCTTCGCGAAAGTTGTTTGGCATGACGAGATCTATCATTTCCCGTTCACCCGACTCCAGATTCGATCATATGGTGGTCGTGTGTGGCGGCACATAGCGGTTCTACGTCGACCGTTTTCCCGATAACTTTTTCGACGAATTGCTATAGGCGTTTCAAAGGTCTCGTCACGGGTAAGCCAATGCAATTTACGGATTCGATTTTCGTTCACCGGTTTGGAAGTAATTTGATTTTGAAGATTTTGGGGTTTCATATTGTTGGATCTAAAATTGGGGACGATTGGCTTGGAATTTCCAGAAATTGATCAAGGATTTAGAATGAGCACGAGGAGTTCTTGCACGGGTGATTTTTGGAGAATTTTTCGACGGGTTCCGGCGGTGGCTCCGGCGGCGGCGCTCCGGTGGTCGCCGGCCAGTTTGTTCTTCTCGACACGGTGAGTCCAGTGGTGCTTTCAGTTCGTCAATCGGATACCCGGTTGATTTGTTATAAATTTTTGAAGTTATTGTATTTATTTCGTTAATTGTTTTAATTGAAAATTTCGATCATGTATGAACAATAAATTAAAATTATAAGTTGTATGTTATATGAAAATATGTTATGATGTATGAAAGCTTGATTCGTGATTTATTGAATTTAATTGCCTCGTTTATGCTGCTTCTCGTATATGTTTCTTGCTTTTAAGGGGTGTTAGTGTAATTTTAGAAACTAAATTGATTATGATATCATATGAAACCCATGAAATAAATTATGAAAAGATATATTGTATTTAATTTGAATGAATTGTTCAAGTATGCTAATTGTTATTATATCGTGAAATATGTCAATGTGTATTTTGTATATAAATTATTATGTAATTCGTGTTTATTTTCTTGAGACTTGGTGCATGATATGAATTGAATTCTTAATGTCTTGAATTATTTTATGTAATTGATGGTATGAATTTTATAAGCTATGCATTTCTTGACATGTAAATTGAATTGTAATTTTCCATAAATGATTTGATTGTATATATGTGGATTATATGTTGCATCATTTGCATTCGTGAGCATGGTCGTGCATCTATGTGGTTGCTGTTTGAGTCTAAGTCCTATGTTCTGTGTGTTCAGCTGTTCAGGGGTTTTCTAGGAAGTGTCTGTCAGTTGTCTGGGTTCTAGTGAGACTTCCTTTCTCGTGTTTTCCATTTTCGTCGGTGTAAGGTGAGGTTTTAGGATTTTTGTTTTAGTTAAAGCGACCTATAACCCTCTGTGCTCGTTTTCAAGCCTACATGCGATTATTCTATTATATTTATATAATAGATATGTGTTTATATGATATGTTTATGAATTTGTCATACGATTAAAGGTTTTTGAACTATATGTACGAGCGTATGTAAGCTTGAAATGTTTTGCAACAAAGCTATGCTCCAAACCGTGTGTCTTCATGCCAGCTACGAATTAGGATGACACGGAGAGGTACGTTTATGGCATATGCTAAGTTGCAAGGTATGGTATGTCCGATCAGGTACGTAAGTCTGTTATGTTACGATAAAATAAGTATGATATGTAGCGAGTTATGATCTGATTTGTTCTGTTCTAATTTGATGGGCCTCGGGAATTGTGGGTAAGGATGTCGAGACGGCAAGGGCCGTCGGGTTAAGCCTATGCATGATTCCCAATTGAAGTACGTACGCGCGACTCTTGGAGGTTGAGGAGGCGCGGTGCTTCAAGCACAATGTGGGTTAGCTACCCCTTGTGCATTGGTAAGAGTAGTGAGGGTTTGCTTCCCGAACTACATGTTGTTGGGGTTGGATTGGTTTTGACTTATGATTTCTGTTTTATACGTATGTTAATAAATGACGAGTAAGTGTAAGACCCGTACTCACCGGGTATAAGAATTTGATTCGTTATGATGATTATGAAATGGGATATGATCTTTCCTTTAAGCTATGTTTGATTAGGATATGAATATACGTAAAAGTTTGATTTGAAAATGGTTTTGGTATGCAAAACCCTACTCCCGGTTCATAGTATTTCTTTTGATACGTGCTCTGCTCTTTATTATGTATAACTGCGCCGCTCATGACGTGAAAACCACAAAGAAGAAGAGCTAGGTTGAGAGAATTTGTTAAGAGAAAAACTCTTCGTGTAGTGGCTATCGTTTCACATTAATTGATTACTAAGCTACTTACTCTGTTAAATGCAAAGACAATATTCACCTTATTAACTAAGTTTTAGAATAAGATCAAACAAACCTATACATAAATTAATTAGATCTAAGCATACAAATTTATAGAAAACGTAGCCTCTTATCTTAAATCCGACATTGTGCTTTCGGTTTTTTTTAATCCAACATTGTGCTTTCGTTTATTTGTTTATTCTTTGTACTGTTGCCCCTTTCCTTTTCTTTTCTATTATTTTTAACTCCTTTTTGTTGGTTAATATTACAAAAGGGTTAATCCCAGACACCCTCCTGTCCTTTGGGGGGTTTGCACTTTCCCCCCTATTCTTTGAATTTTAGCAATTTTTCCCCTAACCTTTGAAAAATATCACACTTAACCCCTTTGAACAAACTTAGACCGTCGATTTCTCCTCCGTCATAGCGAGCCAAGCTTCAAGACCACCGCCATCGTATTCGTCTCTCCAAGGAGAACAAAGCCCATACCCCGCTCGACACTATTAGCCGCCAAAAATTTCGTTCATCGTGCGTCGTCTTTGATCGATGATTTCTGCTTCGTCGGCTGTATTTTGATTTCGAAACAATTGTTGTGTTCCTTGCAACGAGGGCTTCAATTTGATATATAATATCAACACATTTGAAATCAGATTCATACAGATTTGCTTTATTAAAGTTTATTAAAAGGGGTTAAGTGTGATATTTTTCAAAGGTTACGAAAAAAATTACTAAAATTTAAAAAATAAGGGGGAAAGTGCAAAACCCTTAGACAGGGGTAGGGGTGTGCAAACTCCGGGAAAACAGACTGAACCAAACCGAAACTACGGTTCAGTATTCGGTACGGTATCGGTATTCCCATTCGGTATACCGTACCGTACCGAATACCGAACTCATATATGTATTAAAATATATATATATAATATATATTACGTATTAGTATCTGTATAATACTTTGTATATATGTTATAATATTAATATAATACTTTAAGCATTTATCATTTAATTATCCACGGTCCACACCTTTGTCATTTATTCATTAATCAAACTTCTTGACTCATTTCAGAGTTCAGACAACCAAACTCATTTGACATTTCAGAGAAAAAAACCCTGTCTTTGCGCCGCTGCTACTGTTAAGGGGTCAAGGCTCTTTGCCTCCGTCGCCGTGTTAGCCATCTTCTCCGCCGTCTTGGACATCTTCTCTGCCGCTGTGTGTCGCCATATTCCAGCTCTAGGCTTGAGCAAGTCAGCAAGACAACAACTCTCAAGGTAAATTTCGGCTGAAATTTTAATATTTCGTAAAATCGATTTTCACACTTGTTACCCTTTAATTGATTACGAGACCTTTGGGTTTTTGTTGTGATTTACAATATATCCTGTTTTGAGGGTTTTCTTGAAATCGATTTGTCAAAGAAATAACTATGCATCGCAGATCTGTGATTTTTATGGCTTTATTTCTCATTTTTTCACTTATTAATTACTATTATTCACTTATATTTTACAGAAATGGAAAAAGAAGCTGAAAATACTGACTCAACAACAATGAATCCACCTTCCAATGCTTTTAGTCCAGCCGTTGGTTCATCATTTGAAGAGATTCCAGTTGAGGCCTTGAATTTGAGTGACAATGCAGAGTCCAAACAAAAAGATCCGGCAGAAACTCAACAAGAAACTCAGCAGGAAACTGAAGGAAGGCCAAAGAGAAAAGAGCTTTCTAAGAGGGCCAAGGCTTGGGATCATTTTATTCTCTATATCGATGAATTTGGAAAACCAAGAGCGAAATGTAAGCATTGTAGTCGAACCTATGCAGCTGATCCAGTAAAAAATGGGACTTTAGGTATGAATAACCACATGAAGGTATGTAAGAAACACCCTGATAATGTTTCATCTGGTGATAATCATACAATTCAAAGTTATTGTCAAAGTGTGACTGGTGGTAAAATTATGTCTTCTAGTTGGAAATTTGATTATGAGGCTGTGCGAAAGGCATTGGCTCGTATGACTATTGTTGATGAATTGCTTTTTAAGTTTGTTGAGAATGAAGGATTTAGGCACTTTATGTCTATTGTGTGTCCTCAATTTCATGTGCCTTCAAGAACAACCATTACGAGAGATTGTTACAAGTTATACTTTGATGAAAAGCAAAATTGAAGAATTATTTTAAGAAATCTGGACAACGCCTCTCATTGACCACTGACACATGGACTTCGAATCAAAGATTAACATATATGGCTTTGACTGGTCATTTTATTGATGAGGACTGGAAATTACATAAAATCATTCTTAATTTTATTCCGTGTCCTTCACATAAAGGTGATGAAGTAGGCTTGTTAATTGAGAAATTCTTACTTGATTGGGGTGTTGATAAGATTTTCACAATAACTGTTGATAATGCTTCATCAAATGATACAACTGTGGCTTACTTGAGAAGAAGATTGACTACGTGGGGTACTTCTATTTTGGGTGGGAAGTATTTGCATATGAGGTGTTTGGCTCATATTGTGGCTCTTGTTGTTAGAGACGGGTTGAAAGAGATGAATAAATCTGTTGAACGTGTTCGCACTGCTGTAAGATATGTCAAACAGTCACCTGTTAGATTGAGAAAGTTTAATAATTATGTGGCTGAGGAGAAAGTGCAAAGTAAGAAATCTTTGTGTCTAGATGTTCCAACTCGATGGAATTCGGTTTATATGATGTTAGAAAAAACATTGATATATCAGGGTGTGTTTGATAGATATGAGATTTGTGATGCTGATTTTCGGACTGATTTTACTCCCGGTGGAAGTCATGGAGTTTTGGGACTGCCATCAAAAGAGGATTGGGATATGGTGGATAGATTGGTTACCGTATTGCAACATTTCTATGAACTTACTCTTCGAGTATCTGGTTCTTTATTTGTGACATCTAACACTTTTCTTAATGAGATTAGTGATATAGATGATTTGCTAAAAGAGTGGTTCAAGAGTGGTGATGATGTGCTGATAGACATGACAAAGAGAATGAAACTAAAATTCAACAAATATTGGGGGAATATCTCAAAGATGAATATGACGTTATATGTTGTCGTGATGCTTGATCCTCGTCACAAATTGGAATATGTTGAATATGTTTTCACGAATATGTACGGTGAAGACACTGGACAAGACATGCTAAGTTTGGCCAAAAAAGCCCTTTATGATGTTTTTGAAGAGTACAAGGAGTTGTTCTCTGGTACACTTCCACCATCATGGACTTCTAGTTCATTCCCTTCGGATAGTAGTGATGGAAGTTCATCTCCTTTATCCGAGGTTGAGCGTGAAAGAAGAGTTGCAATGGCAAAAAGGAAGAAGTATCATAAGATGATTTCAGAGATTGGAAAAGTGGATCAATCAGAGGTGGATATGTATTTGCATGAAGGAATTGAGAAAGATTCTGATGATTTTGAAATCATTGAATGGTGGAAAATGCATTCTCCAAGATTTCCCATTTTATCTAGATTGGCTCGTGATTTGCTTGCAATGCCCGTTTCTACAGTGGCATCTGAGTCGGCATTCAGCACCGGGGGGGGGGGGGGGGGGGGGGGGGGGGGGGCGCATCATTGATGACTTTAGATCTTCATTAACTCCAAAGATGGCAGAAGCTTTGATTTGTTGTCAAGATTGGCTTCGTCGCGGTCCAATCAAATCCATTGAGGAAGAATATGAGTCCATTCAAAAAATTGAAGAAGGTATGGAATAATATATATGTTTTTTATAAAGCTATTTTTCATTTAGTAATATTTATATTTTCTGCTTGTAGATTTGGTGTCTGTTGTTGGAACGGAGTCAAACATCATTGGATTATGATGGGTATGAAAATTGAAGAAGGTATGAATGAATGATCAACATTGGAAGGAAGATCAGAAGTTGTTGTTCAAGATCAAGAGTCCTCTGTACTTTTGTTGAATGTTCTTGAAAACTTTGAATCTAACTTGGTTTATCTCAGTTTGTGTTAGATTTGTTGAATGTTTTATGTTTGTTAAAGACTATTGTTGTTGTGTACGAGAGTATGACGGACTGTATTCTGAACTTGGTGGATGTATTTTGAATATGTTTTGTGCATTGTTAGTTTGTTATAGGTTTTTGGGTTTCCTTTTCCATTTTTGTTTTTTTTAAATTTTTCCAGAAAATTTCGGTATAACGGTTTTTCACTGAACCAAACCGAAATTACTTAGGTTTTTACCAAACCGAACCGTGAAATTTGGTTCGTTAATCGGTTTTTAAAAATGACATACCGAAGTTTCGGTTCGGTTCGATAAAACCGATTGAACACCCCTAACCGGGGGTTCTATGGGATTAACCTTGTTACAAAATTGTGTGAAAAAGCGAAAACCAAAAGCGCCAGCGGAAAATCATATGCATATGCGCCCCCTATTTCGCTTATTAGAACTTCTACTTGGAGGTGTGTTATTGGCTTGATACCAATACATAGGGACCCCCCTGATGTGGCCAAAACTCTTATTCCATCCACAATTGCCCTTCCTCCTGGTATTTGTAATTATTTTTGCGTTAAATGCACTTTTCTTACTTTTTTTTAGGGTAATTTACACCCAGATACCCTGTGTTATACGAAATTATCATCAAAAACCCTGACAAAAAAAAAATACTCTAAAAATCCTTATGTTTTTAAAAATGTATATCAAAAACCCTGCGATCGGGACGTGCGCTACACGCGCGTTGACTGCAAGTATGATTCATTTTTTTTTCACTTTTTCGCCTAAAATGACTATTTTGCCCCTGTATTATATACATATAAATATATACAATAATAATAATATATTTAATATATATATATATATATAGCTAGAGAGATAAATAAATAAAAAAATTGAGATAAACAATAAATTTTATAAATATCATTTAATGTAAACACAATTTGTTCTAACAAATTTGGAAATTTACATGAGATTTATAATTTATAAAAAAATAAAAAAATAAAAAAAATAAAGGGGAAGAACACGGAAAAGGGGGAGAGACTGTCTTCTTCCCCCTTACTGAAAACTCAGACAAGAAGATGGAGATGCCGTCCCAACGCCACCATCGCCTCCCCAATCGACCGCTGCCGCCATCTCAGGTCCACCGCCACGACGAACCACCACCTCCATTCTCCTCCTCACCACCAACCCAATCTCCTTCTTCTTCTTCTTCTTCTTCTTTTTCTTCACACACGCAGACACACATCTATTGCCGGAAAAACGGACATCGCCGCCGCTGGCGCACAACCACCATCTCAGGTCCATCGCCACCACGAACCACCACCATATCCACACAAACACACACGCACAAAAACATTTACACAAACAAATATTCAGATCCAGATTTAGATCTGGATCTGACAAAGAGAAGAGCCGTGACTCAGGGTGGTTCCCATCGGGGTGGAGGGCGGCGGATTTGATGGTCGGGTAACCAAAAATGGGGGGTGGCGACTCGACTCTCAACTCAGGCCGCCGGCTACTTTTTTCGACTCCTCTGATTGTGACGGTGGTGGCGCAAGGATTGTCATGGCCATGAAAGTGGTGTCGCGATTGTGACGGCGACCCAGGGTGAAGTCGACTCCGGTGGCGCGAGGGAGGGTTTCCATCGGAGAAGACAAAGTCTTCTTGGAGAAGTTGGCTGGGTCTGCAGATGGCTTGGTTTCCATCGGAGAAGACAAAGTCTTCTTGAAGACAATAATTTTTAATAATATATATATATATATATATATATATATATATATATATATATATATAAATATAATATGTATATGTATTATGTATACCGTGTATAGTGTATACATATATATGTATAATATATATATTAAATAATATGTACAGTGTATATGTATTATATATATTTTTTATTAATATGCATAATATGTATTATGTATATATTATATATATGCAATAAATTTCTAAATTTATTAATATGTTTATGTATATATTAATTAAGATTTTATAAATTTATTAAATACCTACATATATATATATATATATATATATATATATTCACAAATAAATAAATATATATATATATAATAAATAATTGATATAGTGTACAAGGGTATAATGGGCTTTTCAACTTTTTTTGTTGACCAAATGGGGGTAGGGGGCGGTGAATTTATTTAATAAAACTCAGGGTTTTCTGTATCATTATTTTTTTCAGAGGGTTTTTTATTATGATTTCGAATAACACAGGGTTTTTGGGGTTGTTAGCTCCTTTTTTTTATCAGATTTCTCCCTATTATCCCAAGTAAAATTTACCAACTATATTTAATCTACTTATTAGTGGTTATATCAAATATTTAGACTATGGTGAAAATAATTTATGGGAATAGCAAACTTAATTTGATCAATGATCTATACGATCTTGAAATTTAATGTAAGAATATACTATAGTTATTATTATTTTTTGTTTTAATTGTAATCATATGTTATAAAAAATTGAAATAAGGGAATTAATTTTTCACACTTTATGTGCAAATAGCTTATAAAGATTCTTAATTAAGAATAATTTTTTTGTTGGAAAATAATATTTGAAATTTTAATTTAGATTATATTTTCTAGATTAGTTGTTATTAAAGATGGATATTTTGAGTTTTTTGCTCGTTCACACCTGTAATATACCTAATTAGCACTTCAAATCCTGTGATTTGAAATGTCTCAAAGGAACCATGTGATTGTATTAAATTACCACTAAATTAACACTTAAAACCCTACAGTTGTGACAACAATCGTAGGGTTTTCAGTGCTAATTTAATACAATCACATGGTTCGCTTATAGATATTTCAAATCATAGAGTTCGAAGTGCTAATTAGATATATCATAGGATTTTAGGACAATAAACTTTGAATATTTTACTAGAGATTGAATTGTGATTATGATTCATGCTCCAACTAACTGCAACATTTCATTTATATAGTACCTATTTAGTTAAATTGAAAAATTATAACATATTAGGTTAGATTAATGAATTAATAAAGACAATTGTTATCTAATCATGTGTACCAAAATAAATCTAACAGGAAATTAAGTCTCCCACTAACTAGCAACACTAATTGCCGTTCTAGAACGTCTCTGTGACATTTCGCATCATTCTTTTTTCCTTCTTGCATTTGATTCTCCAGTTGAGTTGTAGTTCTTGTACCGTTTCTGTTGTTTATTTGAATATTTTGATCATTGTTTAAAAAAAAAATTAGAAGAAATGTTTATGGCAAATGAAGCAACGTGTCCTAAATTATAATATTATTGCACGACTTACATCTTTATTTTTGATATATTATGCTTGAATTATAGTTCTAATAACGTTTTATTGGTAATTCGTTAACTAATTGCCAAAAAGGAAGAGAAAAGAAAAAAAAAACTCCTCATGTGGGTGAGTTGGGGTTAGATTAGTCATTTCAAGAGTGGAGATAGCATAAATATTTATGCAAATAATAGAAAGTTTTGGACTTTGAACCAGAAGAAACCAAACCAACGGAAGAAAAGTATTAACAGATCTATACTTTTCTCGATTCCGTCTCACATTTACACACACAAATTTCCTTCCAGGAACTGCTCAATTCGTGTTGATTATCGATCCTTCGCCTGTACGTTATGCGTAGATAGACGAAACGGAGAACCTCTGAGTGCAAGTGGAAGGGGTGAGTGAGTATTGCTGTTTGTGATTATGGCATTTCGTTTCCCTTTTCCATTTAATTTTGGTGCAATGCAGTGATTTCCTTTAGATCGTTCGGTTGGCGATTTCATTTATTGTGAAAAGGTTTTTTTTTTTTTTTTTTATTTTTATGAATTGATTCTCATGTTCTTTCAGAATTTGTATTTACTGCTTACGCATGGACATTTGTTTGTTTATTCTTTACCAGGTTAACCCTTGTTGGATTTGGTGAATTGCGGCTTTTTTTTCTTCATTCATTGATGGGGAAAGGGAAGAAAAGTAATCATCGAGGTGCAGATAAGGAGGCAGAAAGGGACTCGTTTGCAGCGTGGTCGAAAGATGTGAGAGCGTGCGAGGAGAAGTATCGAGTAAGCAAGGAGCGTGGATTGTCAGCCGATGATGTGGAGAAAAGGAGAGAGATCCATGGGCTCAATGAGTTGGAGAAACATGAGGGCCCCTCAATATTTAGGTTGATTCTGGATCAATTTAATGATACATTAGTCAGGATACTATTGATTGCTGCAGTAATTTCCTTTGTGTTGGCATGGTATGATGGGGAGGAAGGTGGGGAGATGGAGATCACTGCATTTGTGGAGCCTTTGGTAATATTTTTGATATTAATAGTGAACGCCATTGTTGGGGTTTGGCAGGAGAACAATGCTGAGAAAGCACTGGATGCATTGAAGGAAATCCAGTCGGAGCATGCGAGTGTTATTCGTGAGGGTAAGAAGGTATCTGATTTACCTGCAAAGGAGCTTGTTCCTGGTGACATTGTGGAGTTGAGAGTTGGGGATAAAGTTCCAGCGGATATGAGGGTTCTAAGCTTAATCAGCTCGACCCTTCGTGTTGAGCAGGGTTCATTGACTGGAGAGAGTGAAGCCGTTAGTAAGACTACTAAGCCTGTTGCTGAGGATGTTGATATTCAAGGGAAGAAGTGTATGGTTTTTGCTGGAACAACTGTGGTGAACGGCAATTGTATTTGTTTGGTGACTCAGACTGGGATGAATACTGAGATAGGGAAGGTGCATTTGCAGATTCATGAGGCATCCCAGGGTGATGATGATACACCCTTGAAGAAGAAGTTGAATGAGTTTGGAGAGGTTTTAACAGCTATCATTGGCGCCATATGCACTTTGGTATGGCTGATTAATGTGAAATACTTCCTTTCATGGGAGTTTGTAGATGGGTGGCCAAGGAACTTCAAGTTTTCATTTGAGAAGTGCACTTATTACTTTGAGATTGCTGTGGCGTTGGCTGTGGCTGCTATTCCAGAAGGATTGCCTGCAGTTATTACTACTTGCTTGGCTCTTGGAACACGCAAGATGGCTGCTAAGAATGCACTTGTTCGCAAATTGCCTAGTGTTGAAACCCTTGGTTGTACGACTGTGATTTGCTCTGATAAGACTGGAACTCTTACTACCAATCAGATGGCAGTTGCTAAGCTCGTCTCCTTGGGTTCCTGGGCAAATGTTCTTCGTTCTTTTGATGTACATGGAACTAGCTATGATCCTTTTGATGGGAAAATACAAAACTGGTCAGAGGGTCAGTTAGATTCTAACCTTCAAATGATTGCAAAGATTGCTGCTGTTTGCAATGATGCTGATATCGAGAAAGCTGGTCATGATAGATCTGAACATTATGTGGCCAATGGATTGCCGACTGAAGCTGCTCTTAAGGTACTAAATTTACATTATCTTTGTCGTTCCATGTTTGGCTCAATATGATGCCTTTACATATTACATGCTTCTTCTGTGATATATTGGTAGCATCAGAAACTTTTGAGTTCTTGTTAGAAGTAATTAGTGATTCATCTTCTTGAGGATATGTGTTTGATGCAATGCAGGTTTTGGTTGAGAAAATGGGCCTTCCAAATGAGTTGAGTTTTGGATCCTCTGGTGGACATGATGGTGTTTTAAGTAAGTTGTTCTTCTTTGTTACTTAGATTGATTTCCTTTATTGGAGTTTCTGTACTGATGTGCAACTTTTGTTTGGTTTATCCAAGGGTGCTGCCACACATGGAATAAACTTGAAAAGCGGATAGCCACCCTTGAGTTTGACCGTGATAGGAAATCCATGGGAGTCATTGTGAATTCTAGCACTGGGAATAAGTCACTACTTGTAAAGGTATGTTTGTTTTCCCTTTTCGTAAGTATATGCCGCCCTAAATATTTGGATCTAATTCGTAGTTAGTTGTAATCCCAGTTATCCCGTAACTTATGTTCTCAGAAAATATTAGCGATGACCAAAATTGGGCACTAATCTATTGTACTCTGCTTGTGCATCTCATCCATTCTCTTCCACAACCTTTTTGCTTAATCTTTTATCAGTAGCTGAGAAAGTAACGGGCCGCATTATGCAGGGTGCGGTTGAGACGTTGTTGGAGAGAAGTTCCTTTGTGCAATTGAGGGATGGCTCTATTGTAGAATTAGATAAAAGTTTAAGGAATGTTATACTGGAGAGTCTTCATGAAATGTCAACGAGTGCATTAAGAGTTCTGGGTTTTGCATACAAGGATGACCTCCCAGAATTCGCGACATACAATGGTGATGAAGACCATCCTGCACATCAGCTCTTATTGAACCATGCAAACTATTCCTCTATTGAGAGCAAATTAGTATTTGTTGGCTTGGCTGGTTTGAGAGTGAGTTTGCTTTTCTAATTTCTATTTTTTAGTTATTCTCATGACTTGAAAATTCTGATCGAACATTTTGATTTCTTTAAATTGTCAAAGGACCCACCTCGGAAAGAAGTCCCTCAAGCAATTGAGGATTGCAGAACAGCTGGCATACGAGTTATGGTAATTACAGGAGATAACAAAAATACAGCTGAAGCAATTTGTCGTGATATTGGTGTTTTTGATCACCATGAGAATATCAGCTCAAGAAGCTTAACAGGAAAAGAGTTTATGGAGCTTTCTAGCCGTGACAAAGAAAGTCATTTAAATCAAAACGGAGGGCTTCTTTTCTCAAGAGCTGAGCCAAGGCATAAACAAGAAATAGTGAGGTTGCTCAAGGATCTTGGTGAAGTGGTTGCCATGACTGGTGATGGAGTGAATGATGCACCTGCTTTGAAATTGGCCGATATTGGAATTGCAATGGGCATTGCAGGAACTGAGGTAATTTTTTTAGCACTTCTGGCTTGGTCCTTCTATTCATCATGAATAGGTTTCGATCAAATATAAATTGTGTGGATATGTTATTTCCTCCTGTTTGTTTAGAATATGAAGTGTGTGGACAGATCGTAATTTTTATCTAGCCATGAATAATCCCATTACAACTTCTTGCTTTTATCATGCTAGGTTGCAAAGGAAGCTTCTGACATGGTGTTGGCAGATGATAATTTCAGCACAATTGTTTCTGCTGTTGGCGAAGGCAGATCCATTTATAATAACATGAAGGCTTTTATCAGGTCCAATTTTATGCTAGTCTTCTACCTCCTATTCCTTACCAATTATGTAAAGATCCCATGGTACTCTCTTTTGTGCTGATTCTGATTTTGTACCGAGTATTTTTGGTTCTATAGACAGTTAGAAGGTAGGATTCAGATTAAGGTAGTTCTGCAATTTGTAATTGTCCATTTGATATACTGCTTTAGTACAATCCTTCCAACTAAATTATACATCATAATTTATTCCCTGTTGCAGATACATGATATCATCAAACATTGGTGAAGTTGCATCAATATTCCTAACAGCTGCTTTAGGCATTCCAGAAGGTCTGATACCAGTCCAGCTCCTTTGGGTTAACTTGGTGACTGATGGACCACCAGCCACTGCTTTGGGATTTAATCCACCTGATAATGATATAATGAAGAAACCACCAAGAAGGAGCGACGACTCATTGATCAATGCCTGGATACTATTCCGTTATTTGGTAATGCTCTTTCATGATCTTGCTTTCCTAAAACAATTTAAAAATAATAAAATTTAACAATCAATTCTTGTTTCTCATTTATAAAACAGGTTATTGGGTTATATGTGGGTTTAGCAACAGTTGGAATATTCATAATCTGGTACACTCAATACTCTTTCCTCGGCATTGACCTAAGTGGAGACGGTCACAGCCTGGTGACATACTCACAGCTCACCCACTGGGGCGAATGTGCCACCTGGCAGAATTTTACCGCCTCTCCTTTCACAGCTGGGAACCAAGTCATCAATTTTGAAAACCCATGTGACTATTTCCAGACTGGAAAAATCAAGGCGATGACTCTTTCTCTCTCTGTTCTTGTTGCCATTGAAATGTTTAATTCATTGAATGCTCTATCTGAAGACGGAAGCCTCTTATCAATGCCTCCATGGGTCAACCCTTGGCTTCTTCTGGCAATGTCGGTCTCATTCGGTTTGCATTTCCTCATCTTATATGTGCCTTTTCTTGCTCAAATATTTGGTATTGTACCTTTAAGCCTTAATGAATGGCTATTGGTGTTGGCTGTGGCTTTACCTGTCATTCTAATCGATGAGGTTCTGAAGTTTGTGGGGAGATGTACAAGTGGAACACCAGAAGCAAAGGTGAGAAGTGCATCGTCGAAACAAAAGGCCGAATAAAGAAGATGAATGTGACAGATTTTGTAGGTGATTCGAGTAACAGAATGGCTCATTATTTATTTTTATAAAGAAAGGCCTGAAATGGGATTGATCTTCTATATAGGATATAGAACAAGAAGCATTTGCTTTGGACCTTTATATATTTGAAAGTGATTTTGACATTTTTATTACTTTCAAATGTAGGAATCAATAGGTGTTAACTTGTTTCTTTATCTATTAGTTTCAAGAAAAATGAGTTTTCCGGGCACTAATAACAGTTCCCGAAGGGTGTTGACTTGTTTCTTTATCTACTATATTAATATATAAGCAATGTTCGCATTTTGCACTTGAAAGTATTATTTCTTTTTTATCTTTGGGGTTTTGAGCTTAAAGGGGAAAATTGCATTTTTAATTCCATTCGTTTTATATTGTTGTAATATTAGTTTCGTTCGTTTTAAAAATTCAAAAATAATCTTATATTCTATGATGCAAGGACACTTCTAAAAATATCATTTTGCCGTGTCGTGTCGTGTCGGACACTCCCTACGTGGGAAATTTAAGAAAAAAACTGTGTCGCCGTATCCGTGTCGTGTCGTGCCCGTATCCCCGTGTCCGTATCCATGCATCATAGCTTATATTTTAAAAAAATGTTGCAATAATAGTCTCACAAGTTACAAATTGCAGTAATAGTCCCAGCTAGGGGTAATAAATTGGTGAGTTGGACTGGGTTTGAGTTTGGGTTTGGGTTAGGTTCATATGGGGTTAGATTTAAAATTTTAAATGGTTTGGTTCTAGGTTCTATTTTAAAGGATTCTTAATGGGTTTTAAATGGGTTATGATTGGTTTTAATGGTTCGCTAATGAGTTTTTAATGATTCGTACTCAATCCAAGTAAGTGGGTATATTTGATATTTTTTAGACTAATTTGATCCAATTAACCTATTTACAACCCGTTTTTTTTAAAATGTTTCATCCGATTGGATAATTTTGGGCTTGTTTTTTTGTGTTTCGACCTGTTTCGACCCATTTTCGATTCATTTTACCCATTTGGATCCATCTTACCCGTGTTGGGAAAAACATGAAAAGGAACGCAACGAAATTTAAAATTTTTCCCAAAAGTAAGATCGTGTCTTGCAATTTCTATTTCCAAATCATAGGGATTCAAGAACTTACAAGGATCGACGCTTTCTTGACACGTTTTGAGCCACCCTCAAACGCTCTTCATGCGGTAATGGCAATCCCGTCCCTCAAAAGATTCTTTCTACTAGATTCCACGATAGGTCTCCTCTAGAGTAATAATCCACACCAGTCCTAGATTCAAATCATGTTAGGGAGAGTGCTAGTGGTATAACATGTGTAAAGAAAGAAACAAGAAACGAGTAGAAAGAGAGCAAGAGAATTCTCCCTAATTCTTGAACCCATGTAGATTGGACATTGTAACGCCCCGGTTTTTCCATTTATGTGTTATGTGTTATTATATTAATTTTCATAACATTATATGAATTATATTTATATGAATTTATATGAAATTATCGTTAACGTGAATTAATTGATTATATGTGACCTCACTTAATTACATAGCATGAAATGGATTTAAGTGACCTTTTTCGATGGAATGAAACTTGATTTCATGCATTCAAATATTTGAAGGACTTAGTTGCAAAATATGTTGAGTCATACATTGTTAGTGGAAGACTTTGTAAATATCTTATGTATATTCATCTCTCTCTCACATTTTTTCATTCATCATTTTCATCCAAGAATACACATACTCACACACACTCTTTACGGTTTAAAACACCAAAGAAGGAGGAGGAATTTCATCATCTCAAGTTTAAACTCAAGGAAGAAAGTTGCATAAATTGGAGCATCATCATCATATCATCCTTTCATACTTTGTTTCTTCATTTCAAGGTATATTATGAAGTTTTATGGATTTCATGAATCATATGTGAAGTAGGGTTTGATGATTATGATGTGTTTTCTTGTGTACAAGTGATTAGAAGTATGCTTAGGATCATTACCTTTCAAAGCTTGCATGAATTCTTGGGTTAATTGAGAAGATGGTGCCATTAAATTACATGGGCTTGGATGATGATTTCTTGATGATCTATGTATGTTTCCATGGATTAATTGGTGCCTAATTGATATATGCATGACATATGATAGTTTTGGGTTGGTTTCTTGCCTTGGTTTGGTGTGAGAATCACTCCGAAGCCAAATTTCGAGCCTGCCCTGTTTTCCATTCGTGTTGCTGCTGTAGTACCATCCACGGGCGTGAATTTTGACCCACGGCCGTGGATTTGAGTCCAGAAAACTTAGATTTTCGGCAGAAGAATCCACGAGCGTGGAGATTTGTACATGGAGAAATCCACGACCGTGGATCCTCTCCTGTTTTTAGCCTGAGTTTGTTTTGCTTCGTTTACCACTCAAACGAACACTGATTGACCTGATTTTTTAACCGACGGCAAACTCTTGAAGTCTAGAACAGCCTCCAATTGGAATCACCTCATCATCTTTTGTCATTTGTGAGATATAATCCATTCTTTTTGGTGTCGCCACTTCACCGACAATCTGCATTCATCCAACTGCGGGCGTACGCCATTTTCACCTCGCTTTGAACTAGAAAACGACCCATATATCATTTTAAAGGTCTACTTGTCTAGTTTCATTTACAACAAACAAAACTCAATTTCAACTTCTAGAACTCAAGATATTCCAGTTTTCCTACAGCGTATGCGTTTTCGGAAATTATCCGTTTTTGCCAAACTTCACCAAAACCTCTCTTACTGCATTCCTTCACTCTCTTGGATCCCATATGTGAATGATATGATATATATGCTTGATTATTAGATAGTTATGCTCCTATTTGACACTTCTTGGTACTTAGTTGCTCAAACGTGATTGTGTGACTCCATGCCTTATATAAATTAAACTTGAAATAATTGAATGATATGAATACATGATTCCTTGATATTAATTTCACCTCTTAGGTGTTAATTGGTTTTCATACATTCTAAGTGTCACTTGATTGCTAGTTTATTTATTTACATGAGCATGGCCGTGTGTTAAACTTGGTATCATTTCGAGTCTCGTCTCACGAGTTCCCGTTATTTCCTTTCTTGTCCAGTTTTTCTCCAGGACGGTGATCATTGGTCGTTTAGTCACTTTCTTGTATCCTTGTCTTGTTCTGTCGCTCGTCAGGTGAGGTTTAATTCTAGATATGTAGAACCCCTGCAACCTTATGTGACGTTTTTGGCCAAAATGTAATTGCGCTTATATTTATTTAAACCCCTCACTCAATCTTTCTGTAGCACCCCGCACGTGAGGCACCACATCCCCCGCACTAAGGCTCAACACGAGTAATGAAATAGTAAATCCGCACCCGTATCAAACCCTAGCGAACGGGAGACAAACATAAAAACCTTCCTAAGCCAGGCGGAGCTAGACCCTGCAATGATAACCAATCCACAAAGTATAATGCATGGCAAAGCCCAAGTACAAACATACAAACCATAAACGGAATTTGGGCTCTTCAGGCCTCTTTTAAAACATAACAAAACCCAGTAAAAGCAATTCAATAACGATTACATAAATATTCAAGTCCAAGATACTACAGAATCGAATCAAACATAAATCCGATACATGAATGAGTGCAGGGACTCTCCTAACCTAACTCGACCCACTTAAAGACTCCAAACACCTCCGCCTAGCTCGAAACTCCGAAGCCAAACCTGCACACTAAAGTGTTGGGGAGGGAGAGGGTCAGTCTCTAGAAGACTGAGTGAGCAGGAGCGATATATATATATAAAAACATGCACATGCAAGTCATAAATTCCGAACAAGGTTTTATTTGAAATTAGTTCCCTAAAAGGGCAAGAGAATGATCAATCAATGATCGGATTTTATGACGAATTCATATTAAATTCATTACATTCATAAATCATACATAAACATAAGGCTCGACGAGTGAGCGTGCACAATCTCCAACCAAACTCCGACCGTGTACAACAAATATCATTAATAAGTTGATTAGGTGTTCATGCGATATATCATAATGCATGCAGACCATAAATCATATCATAAATATATTCGTTTGGGCAATCCGTGTCCGGCTTTCCCGCACGGTGCATAATCATATCATAACATACACATAAGCATAAGTATAAATCATAACCAACCTTCTTCCTCCGGGTGGTGGATGGGCTTGCAAGACCCGGCCACCGGTTCATACATAGGCCAATGGGGGTACATGAATCCCCCAAAGGCACTCAACTCCCATTCCCCGCTAAACCTCCTAGCGAGGGCCGGTATCACCGTATATAAGGTGGGACTAGTACAAGGGATCACCGTCGGCCCTTACCTCCCCGGATAACCACTTGCACTAAGTCCCTGGGCCCGTGAACATATCATATTTGCATAATCTCGCCAAAACATTTGCTTTCATACTTAGGATACATACTATAAGAAAACATACCTTACCGTGCAACTCGGCATATGCTATACACGTACCTCTCCGTGTCATCCTAATCCGTAGCTAGCATGAAGACACACGGTTTGGAGCATAGCCTTGTTGCAAAACCATTTTTAAGCTTATATACGCTCATACGTATAATTCAGAAGAATTTACTCGATAACTTCATTTGAAAACCATATATATATAATCATAAGGTTTTGGCCAAAGCTTTTCACATAAGGGTTGTAGGGTTCGTTACATAGCTAAAACAAAACCACCCTCACCTGAACCGTGACGAAACAAGGAACGAGTTACCAAGTGCCCGAACGATCAAAATCTCTCCACCCTGGAGATAAACTGTACAAAAGACCACAAGACGTGTTCGTGAGACTCGAGACTCCAAATGAACCATATATGACGCACGGCAATGCACAAGCATGATATGAAGGCATAAAGACCATATTAAGTCATGAAATGTTCATGTGCATTATAAAGGTATTTAAATCGTATAACCAAGTCATTCACTCATTCATTCATTCTCATTCAATTTCATCAATTCATAACTCCAATCAAATTAATTCAAGAATTCAAATAGGAGCATAGAACATACTCAAGCTCTCCCATAATGCTACCACATACTTCATATTACATAAGATAGCATATTTCCAAGGTTTGACAACAAGAAGGAATCATATGATACAGAAAATGAGTTACGCGATTCATAGACGACATATAACACACATAAACGGCATTAAGCAAAAGCATGCCTACAACTCATCCAAATACCATGAAATTACACCATAATGCTCCCAACAAATAGCAAAACAAGTTCATAGTTCAACACCAAAGGGGATAAAGTCATTCAAGAGGTGAAACAGATCAAAAACCGAAAAGGAAGCAACACGGACTGCGCAGGGGAAGGGACACGGGGGTGTCACCTTCCTTAGCCAAACTGAGCCACGACCGTGGCTCAGTACAGAGCTGCCCAGAAGGTGTGACACGCCCGTGTCTCACACTTATGTGTAAATGAGACACGGGGGTGTCACGGTACAGAACTAAACCACACACAAAGTTTTACCGGCAAAACTGAACCCATACCAAATCAATCCAAAAACATACCAAATCAATTCCAAATGCTCTGAAACTTAATATAACACATATTTAGCATGTTAGGAACATTTTTCATTTAGAGTGAAAAGGCTAAATCACACGTTAAGATCATCTAAGTCATGCAGCAAAACTGGGTCGCCAAAATCGCACATAAAAGCCCTATTGTTTCAATCAGCCATGATCAAGTACTTAGGGGTTGAATTTGGATCTGAAACCTTGGGGAATGCATGCTAACATACTAAACAACTAATACACATCATATATATGCAAAATGGCACAATTTAAAGCACATTAGGGTGACCAACAACCACACAATTGCAACAGCAACAATTCTGTCAAAGATCATGCATAAGAACAGGCCACGTCTTTCGGTTTTGAGGCTTAAAATGGATCCAAATACTTAAAACATGAATGTTAACATATAGAGCAATGAGTGTACATCAACTCCATGCAATTTCACACGAAATGGAGACCATTTGGTCAAGCAACAAAGCAAAATGAACAGTAGTAGTCCGGAAGACAGGGGAAGCAGTTTGATCATCAAGTTTGGAGCTCCATATCTCATAATTTCATAAAAGGGTCAAGAGAAGAAATCCTCCTAACATCATATACTATCAGTTAGGAAAGAAATAGGTCAAGAAACAAGTTCATATGATCATGTATAAGCAAGAATATCAGCCACACAAGCAAATAGGTCACAAGAGCAAAAATCCCTAAAAGTTCATATCAAACTCATCCCTCAAACCCTAATCAAATCTGATCCAAAACATGATGTAAGTAGATGAAATCAAACATAATAGAGTAGAGAAGACATAAATATTCATACCTTAAAGATTTGGTGAAGGAGGGAAGAGATTTGAGCTCAAAATCACAAAGGGCCAAGGGTTTTCTTCCTTTCTTCTCTTCTCCTCTCTCTCGTTCAGCTGCAAGAGGAGATATTTTGGCTCGGTTTTCAGAGGTAAAGGGGTAGGAGAAAGGCTTAACCCAAGGTACAAAAGTCATGGTTAAGGTATGGTTAGGTTAGAGGAGTGTTAAGGGTCCCACCATAAAGACTAGTCAACAAAAGGAGCTCTTCTTGCACGAGTTGTCCGTTATGGTTGGATTTCGGAGGTCTTAATGATTTCAAAAAGGTATGAGGCTTGTTCCATTGTCTCCGAATCGTCGATACGAAGGCAACGGAGGTGTCGGAATTCGAATCCGAATCCCCAAGCTCAAGATATCACGCACGGAACCAAGGGTGCACTAATTGCTCGTTAGCCCCCGATTTGGTTCCACAATCAAAATTAAATTCGTTAACATAACAAATGAATCCGAAAACATAAACCGAGCATATAAGCATGTTCATAACACACATATTTACGACATACTAAATTTCCATACCAATCCGATATCATTACATATATGAACGAAGCACAAATAGAACACTCATGCGCATGAACGAATTCATATTGTTATAAATGAATTACTAAAACTTAAATTCCATATTAATTAAATTAAAACCAACTAATAACATATTGAAAGTAATTAACAAAATTACCGAAATAGTTAAGGTAACATGAAACCTTAATTAAGAAATTAAACACTAAATATCAAAGTAGAATAAAATGAAATAAATTAGAATAACAATAGTTTATAGTTTAAATCAAATATAAACATTTATAAAAAATTAATCATATAATTAAATAATTAAATCGCGCAATTTATAAACAAATATGCCACATTGTTTAAATTGAAAAACTGGGGCGTTACACTTTCATAGGATGGCATCTCACATTTTCAGGTTTGTAGGGTACGTGCTAGGTGGGATTGAGTCGGTCTTTTACTTTGGTCTAGCACTTGTCCTTCTCACTTTCATGCATTTATTGATGCATACCTATTACTTATGAATTGTTATGGTATCTCCGTATATTATGAATTGTCTTTTAGAGAATTGATATTATATATATGGAGTTGATGGGAATGGCCTTGAAAGATGTTAAGAACATGAATGTATATTATGCTACCGTTTATTGATTATGCATGTTTGTATTCAACTGAGGGTTAGTCCCGCCTAGCTAGTGAGTCATTTTTTTATTGTCTCCCGTTCGCTATAGGCTTGATTTATGTATGGGTGCTCGTTCCATATGTGGATTGAACTATAGTACGGGGGATGTGGCTACGTAGCGTTCCGGGTGCTACATCCTAAGGTGGTATCAGAGCCCTGTTGCAAAATCAAGGTTCTAGCATCGTGTCTTGTGAGTCTAGGTCGTACGGCTTAGGAAAAATTTGATAACTTGCGCATTGCATTGATTATTGGCGTTATTTGTTGACTTATCGCTATTAAAATTGCTTGAACTTTGTGCGCTCAAAGTGTTTTAATTTTCACTTTGTTGAATTATTTGTTACATTTTGCATCAAATCCATGTCTTTGGTGTCGATTATGTGACATGAACATGTACTAACCGCATGCATTTAACTTTGAATTAATTTTGAGTTATAGGTTATAAAGATTATATCAAACTACGACCAATTTCCACGGCAATAACGGACTATCTCCAGCCTTACTTTCAACCGTGGAAGATGGAAGGAATGTACCAGGATTATAGGGGAGTGTGAGAGTGTGGCCTTCCTTGATGGAGCTATGGTTCGAAGGTCAGGGTTCGGAATAGAATGTTTGAATTGTGGGATGACTTACAAGCTCTAGGGGAATTGAAGAAAATTCAAAGAGGTGGAGTTGGGGTTGATGATGTTAAATCATCATAAGATCAGCACATACACCTATGCCACATCGAAAGTTAGTCAACTGAACTCAACGGGGTTGTGCAAACCGAGGAATGGAAAGAAGGAAATCTTGGAGGTGTTAAATCTGAGATTCTATTCAACATGGAGATGAAAATCTTCAAGTAAGTTTAAGGCAGGAAAGGTTCATTGGAAAATCAATAACAAGGACTGTCAAGTAAGAACTTCCAAGTAAATCGAGTTAATTGAAGCCAAGTTTAGAGTAGAAGGTTCGAGATAAAATAGGACTCATGAATAGCGAATAATACAATCATCAAAGAAGGACTTCCAAATAAATTAAGTTACTAGAAGTCAAGTTTGGAGTAAAATAAGAAAGAGAGGAATTGAATTATATCGGATCCCCGGGTAAGATATGATAAGTTCAAGGAATGTGGATAGACATTCTCTAGAGGGTATTAAGTATTTCAGATTGAGGGGGGGCTAGATCGATGAAGAAGAATGAAGAGACTAAGAAAAAGGGTAATTGAAGTCACTATGGATTTCGAGTAAGGAAGAAGTTGAATTGAAAGATATGGAGCAACAAATGGAAACTGTAAAGAAAGATAATTAACTTTTGGAGGGAAATTATATGCTCAAGGTGTAGGCAAGTAAGAAAACAAAGCATATAACCGATTCAAATTCGCAAAGAGTAGATTTAGAGGACTTCAATGGAGGTGATGGCTAGGGAGGAATTCAGATAACAATTAGAGATTAATTCCTCGAAAGAACACAAGGTATCAATTTCATGGAAGTAGAAGCATTTGAGTTCAAGAATCATAATTTTGATTACAAAGTTATGCGAGTTGATACAAGGAAACTTTGGTCAAGAAGATGTTTAAGGTGAAGGCTCGAGCCACACTTAGAATCAATAAATTGGAAGGAATACTTGGGGACGGAATCGAGTTCAAGAAATTTCAATTCTCGAGTGATGGAAATGTACGAGTTGTTGTTAAGGATTTTGGAGAATTGGAAGACCGTGGGTAACAAGAAATGACCAATCAATTCGAGGCAAGCTCATAAATCCACAAACAAGGAAAAGTGTCAAGCTAAAAGATGCAACTACGGTGACAGGTTCAACGCATTCATGAGCACGTGCATCATACATAGTTTAAATTATTTAAATTTCTTTAATTATATATGCATTCCTAATTGAGCTTAATTTTCCAACTTGTGTATTTTATTACTTACAAGTGTGACACATGCATTGACATATTAACCCGACATGCATTGTTAAGTGTTTTCTTGATAGGAACTCTCCCCACTTCATGTATCAACCATTACTTTAACCGAGACATAACCGAATTATGATAAGGAATTAATGGGGGTGAAAAAGGATAAAAGAGGAAGAGCAATTTAGAGGTCGGAGAAGTAGCCGAGAGTTAAATTGGTAGAAGTGGGTTGTTATTCCTACTGATCGTTGCAAAAGTAATGTGAGAAATTTTTTGGCTAAGTGGCGTGGTTAGAATTATTTATACCAAGAAAGCTAAATTGAAGGAATTGAGAATTTTCAATTTAGGAAGCGGTGGTACGAGCCAACGGGTAAGAATAGGCATTCTTAAGGGGGAGAGTCGATCGGGAAATGACTTTAATTTATGGATGGGCTCAAACGGACTACTTTTAATAGAAGTAACAAAAATGCAAGAGTTACCCACAATGGGATTTCTCGAAAGTGGAAAAAGGGAAAGAATTAGATGATTATTATAATTGATGACCTTTAAGTTTGGAGTGAGAAAATTTTGAGAATAATTTTAGGAAGGAGAAGCACTTCAAGAAATGGAAATGGGTATTCAAGAAATGGTGGGAGATTTAGTACTCGGGTGAAATTTCAAGAGCAAGGTGAGGAAGACTTCGGGAATAATATTGAAAGAGACGAGTGCCTCGAGAGATGAAGATACAGATTCAAAGAGAATTGGAAACATTAATAGATAAGACGGGGTAAAATTTTTGGAATAATATCAGAAGGGGTAAGTGCTTCAAGAGTTGAAGATGAGTATTCAAGAAGAGTTTGGGAGTTGAAATGACAAGGTGGAGTAAAGAATGATCGATGACGCTTTGGGTTGAAGGATCAACATCATTGGCCTCTTACCACCGAACACGCATGAATTTAAGTCTTCCAAGGTTGAACGGATTGAGTTCCCAATATGACGTGTTTCTTATCTTGGAAAGGAGGGGGCCGTAAGAGAACTTCGAGGAAAATTTTGGTGAGGAAGGTACCGGATAAGAGAATACGGGTTGGTCGGTTGTTTTCCACAATAAATCGGAGACCTTATTAGATGGAGGACTATGATTCGAGTTATTAAAGATTAGATCGAGTAGTTGAGGAACCGGATACAAATTTTGATGAGAAGCCGATCTAATTATCACATTTCATGACGGACAAAGTCAGAGTAATTTAACCAAGCATTGGACATCACATGAATAAGACAGGTTACAGGCTGATCAGCTGTTTCCGTGATGAACCGGGAATACTTTTGGGATTAGAGGTTAGAATTCAATCTACTAAATATTAAGTTGAGTATTCGAGAAGGTCGGGTATAATTCGTGGTGAAGAAGAGGTGAATTGAGTTAATATTAAGTGTACATCCAAGATTGGGACTTCGGACCGTGGTATTAGTTAGGATAAGAGAATTGATCATGGAAGCAGGATTGAATTATCGTTTAAGTATTGGATATCGAGGATTTCAATGTTCGATGCTTTGGGTGGAGGAATCTCCAACATCAAATCAAGTGTTGGAACGAATCACTACCATGGAAGATTCCCGAACAACGGTGAACGGTACATCAAGCATCCATGGCACATGCATACACGTAACTTAAATTCAAATAATTTCATGATGCCAAGTGATTTGATCGTTAGTTATGTTAATTATTTTTGTATGAACGATAATTGGTGTATTTGTTATCTTCTACCTCTTCTTACGTGAAAACTTGTGTGAGAGTTTTTTTAATCGAGTTCGGGTTGTTACATTTCTTGTTTGAGCGACAGGGTTCTCTCGTTACTTGTTTGAGAGACGGGGTTCTCTTGTTGCTTGCTTGAGAGACGGGGTTCTCTCATTTCTTGTTTGAGAGACGAGGTTCTCTTGTCGTCTGTTTTGATGTTAAAACTCGGCAATGGACCTGGGGACCAGGTCCTTTTTGGGGGGGGGGGGGGGGGAGAGAGAGGAGAATTGCAATGCCCCGGTTTTTCCATTTATGTGTTATGTGTTATTATATTAATTTTCATAACATTATATGCATTATATTTATATGAATTTATATGAAATTATCGTTAACATGAATTAATTGATTATATGTGACCTCACTTAATTACATAGCAAGAAATGGATTTAAGTGACCTTTTTCCATGGAATGAAACTTGATTTCATGCATTCAAATATTTGAAGGACTTAGTTGCAAAATGTGTTGACTGTTGAGTCATACATTGTTAGTGGAAGACTTTGTAAATATCTTATGTATATTCATCTCTCTCTCACATTTTTTCTGTAGCACCCGGAACGCCGAGATGCCACACCCCCGCACCATGAGTCTAGCTCACACATGAAATGGGTAGTCCATATATGAACCGAACTCATGGCGAATGGGTGACAATAAAAAAAACTCAAAAGCTAGGCGGGTACCCTCAAATACTACCAATAAACAATTCAGAACAATAAAAGCGGAAGCAATAGCAATCAATACTTATAGGTACCATATTTACATATTTACTTATAGATACCAACATTTATATAATAGTAGGTACCAACACTTATCAATACATTATCATCTCCTATACATCGTACATGTATAAATAACCCAAAACCACTAACATGATAAGCCAAAAATACCAAGAACATGAAAATGCAATGCTAGACTCAACTCGACAACTGGACACGACTCGGACTCCCGCCTAGCACGCCACTGACAGTACCTGAAAAGTGTGAGGTGTCAGTCTACCACAGACTGAGTGAGGGGTTTATAAATAAATATTCGCGCAAGTAACATGCAAGCCATAATCTCGGGTAAGGGTTCATAAAATAGAAACAACATAAGTTTAATAGTAAAAGATAACTCGCCCGAGATTACAACTAATCAATTTAACAATACACTCAATTTAATTCAATTCAATCAGTGGCCCGGCGAGTGAGGGCAAATCTCCAACCTTTCTCCGACAGTGTACAATAATTCAGTCGTAATTAATTAAGTGATCAAGCAATAGAACTTAGTGCACAATTAGCAATTTCAATCAATAACTCCTTCTTCCTCCGGGTGATGGCGGGCTTGCAAGACCCAACCATCCAGGCACGGTGTACGTCAGGAGCATGACTCCCACGTACGGGATTTCTTCCTCCACCAAACCTCCTGGTGGATTCAGAGGTGATCCCACAATGGTGAGGATAGTGCAAGAGTTACCCGTCAGCCCTTGCTTTCCCGGTTGGCTCAATACACTACCCTCGGGCCCAACGTGAACAATAGTTACTCGCCAAAACAATCAATGCGTTAATCAATCAATCAATCAATCCAATTCTGTGAAATCAATTGAAAATCATAAGGTTCGAAAACTATAGATATATAGATACGTTTTGGCCGAAAATCAATTAAGGGTTATAAGGTTCTATGTATCTAGAATTTAAACCTCACCTGACGAGGGACGGAACAAGACAAGGATACAAGAAAGTGCCCAACGATCAATGATCTCCGCCCTGGAGAAAAACTGGACAAGAAATGAAATAACGTGAACTCGTGGGACAAGACTCAATATGAAACCAAGTATGACGCACGGCAATGCTCATGTAAATAAGTAGAACTAGCAATCAAGTGACACTTAGCATGTAAGAGAACCAATCAATATCTAAGAGATGAAATAAATCTCAAGGAGTCACATATTCAATCATTTCAAGTTCAATTCATATAGTGCATGGAATTACACAATAAAGTTTAAGCAATTACGTACCAAGAAGTGTCAAGTAAGAGCATGCTTATCAATTAATCAAGTATATACAACATATAATTCACATATGGGAGCCAAGAGAGTGAAAGGAATGCAATAAGAAAGGTTTTGGTGAAGTTTGGCCAAAACCGACAATTTTTGGAAATGTACATGTTGTGGGAAAACTGGAATATCTTAAATTCTAGAAGTGGGAATCGCGTTTTGTTTGTTGGATATGAAAGTAGACACATAGACCTTTCCAACGCTATATGGCACGTTTTCTAATTCAAACCGAGGTGAAAATGGCGTTGGTTCGAAGTTGGACAAAATGCAGGAAAAGGTGACACGCCCGTGTCACCAAAATACACTAAGCCGTGACACCCCCGTGTCACGGTACAGAAACTCAACCCAACGAACACCCCCGTGTCACGCTGAAGAGGGGAAAAGTGACACCCCCGTGTCACTGTACGCAGCAGAAGAAACAGGGCCAAAAACAGGGGATGTCGCGGGAAAAGGTTCCCAAACCAATCAATCACCAAACTACATCAAATAAACACTTGAAAACCAACATATAGCATGTATATGATCATATATATCCATTAATCATCATATAATCCAAGGAAACATGCATCAAATCATCAAGAATTCATCATCAAAATCCCATATAAAATCATATATTCCCAACTTCAACATAACTTCAAGTTTCATGCAAGAAATGAAGAAACAAGGACCTAAACATGCTTCTAATCATGAATAAGCATGAAAGCATCAATCAATCATCAAACCCTACTCAACCAAATAATCAAAAGCTCAAACAATTCATACATATACCTTGAAAGAATGAATGGAAAGATGAAAGGAACTATGGAGATGATGGTGATGCCTCATACTCATGCAATTTCTCCTTGAAATTAACTTGGAATGATGAAATCTCCTCCTTCTCTTCCATGGTGTAAAAATCGATATTTAGTGTGTGTGTGTGTGAGGTTAATTTGATGAGAATGAAATGAAATGGAAGAGATGAATGAGATATTTACAAAAGTCTTCCACATATATGCATGACTCATCACTTTTTGCACATAAGTCCCTCCATTATATGAATGCATGCAATTAAGTTTCAATCCATGTAAAATGAGTATCTAACTCTATTTAAGTCATGCAATTAAATCCACACATTTACATATATGAGCATTTAGTCACGTTAACAATTAATTCATAAAAGCTCATGGAAATATTATGCATCTAATGTTATGAAAAATATATAAAGTATCACATAATATCAATTAAGCACATTATCAATTATGGCATAATGCATAAATTGAAAACGGGGCGTTACATTTTCATTCATCATTTTCATCCAAGAATACACATACTCACACACACTCTTTACGGTTTAAAACACCAAAGAAGGAGGAGGAATTTCATCATCTCAAGTTTAAACTCAAGGAAGAAAGTTGCATAAATTGGAGCATCATCATCATATCATCCTTTCATCCTTTGTTTCTTCATTTCAAGGTATATTATGAAGTTGTATGGATTTCATGAATCATATGTGAAGTAGGGTTTGATGATTATGATGTGTTTTCTTGTGTACAAGTGATTAGAAGTATGCTTAGGATCATTACCTTTCAAAGCTTGCATGAATTCTTGGGTTAATTGAGAAGATGATGCCATTAAATTACATGGGCCTTGGATGATGATTTCTTGATGATCTATGTATGTTTCCATGGATTAATTGGTGCCTAATTGATATATGCATGATATATGATAGTTTTGGGTTGGTTTCTTGCCTTGGTTTGGTGTGAGAATCATTTGGGAGCCAAATTTCGAGCCTGCCCTGTTTTCCATTCGTGTTGCTGCTGTAGTACCATCCACGGGCGTGGATTTTGACCCACGGCCGTGGATTTGAGTCCAGAAAACTTAGATTTTCGGCAGAAGAATCCACGAGCGTGGAGTTTTGTACATGGAGAAATCCACAACCGTGGATCCTCTCCTATTTTTAGCTTGAGTTTGTTTTGCTTCGTTTACCACTCAAACGAACACTGATTGACCTGATTTTTGAACCGACGGCAAGCTCTTGAAGTCTAGAACAGCCTCCAATTGGAATCACCTCATCATCTTTTGTCATTTGTGAGATATAATCCATTCTTTTTGGTGTCGCCACTTCACCAACAATCTGCATTCATCCAACTGCGGGCGTACACCATTTTCACCTCGCTTTGAACTAGAAAACGACCCATATATTATTTTAAAGGTCTACTTGTCTAGTTTCATTTACAACAAACAAAACTCAATTCCAACTTCTAGAACTCAAGATATTCCAGTTTCCTACAGCGTATGCGTTTTCGGAAATTATCCGTTTTTGCCAAACTTCACCAAAACCTCTCTTATTGCATTCCTTCACTCTCTTGGATACCATATGTGAATTATATGATATATATGCTAGATTATTAGATAGTTATGCTCCTATTTGACACTTCTTGGTACTTAGTTGCTCAAACGTGATTGTGTGACTCCATGCCTTATATAAATTGAACTTGAAATAATTGAATGATATGAATACATGATTCCTTGATATTAATTTCACCTCTTAGGTGTTAATTGGTTTTCATACATTCTAAGTGTCACTTGATTGCTAGGTTATTTATTTACATGAGCATGCCGTGTGTTATACTCGGTATCATTTTGAGTCTCGTCTCACGAGTTCCCATTATTTCCTTTCTTGTCCAGTTTTTCTCCAGGGCGGAGATCATTGGTCGTTTGGACACTTTCTTGTATCCTTGTCTTGTTCCGTCGATCGTCAGGTGATGTAACACCCTAAACAGAGAAGTGCCACATCCCCCGCACTATGACCCAGACCCGGACAGGAAATGGAAGTCCATGCCCGAATCCGAATCAGAGCGAACGGGAGACCAACTCACGCACTAGGCTAGGCGGATCTAACTTGACCAAAATTCAGAGTGCGGAAACAAATAAAACCAATCAACAATAGATAGAGGAAGCATTTAAAACAAAACCGGCGAAGCAGGTGATGGGTTCAACTAGCATAGATACCTAATCCCGAATAATAGATCAACAAACATAACAAGTGACGGGTTCAACTAACATAAATCCCTAGTCCCGAATATCAACATAAAGTAATAATCATCAAGTGCCACAAAGGCCGAATGAGAGTGCCACGCAGGGCTACCGAATAGTAAAGTATAATCTCCAGTCTACAATTCAAAGCATAAGTAAAGTGTATGAAACGACAAATGCAAATAGAAAGACTAGACTGACGAAGTGCAACTCAAAGGACTCACTTCCGCCTAGCAACTCCAACAACCTGCAACTAAAAGTGTAAATGAGGGGTCAGTCAACTTGACCGAGTGAGGGGGACTAACGCACACCCACAATATATATATAAAGAGCATAGCACAGAATAAATGAATGGGCTTATAAACCGGGGATAGGTGTTGCATACCAAAGACGTTTCAGAATAACCCAAATAATTATAGATATAAGTTTAGAAACCATTTTCAGAAAGACTCTATCCCGATTCATAATTCCATAACAAAACATAATCAACTGCTCGGCGAGTACGAGCTTCCAACCTCAACTCCTCAAAACATAAATCAAAGCCAATCCCTCTGTTACACCGATGATGGAGAGGATGTGCGGTCCCCAACCATTTAATAATAAACCGTCTAAAAATAGACTCACCCTCAAGGGGTTGCGAACCCACAAGAGTCCTCCTCGGCCTTGGCCGAAGGCTCAAGATACCACACATTCCCTACAACACGGGTCGCGTGAAGATATCTCAAATGGAACTACGAAATAGATGAATTACCCCGACGGCCCTAACCGTTCCGGGGTATCCATTACCCGCAGTTCACCAGGATCGATCCACACACAGATCACAATGGATCACATCAGAACAGATCACAATGGATCACAAATGCCAATCTTTCATGGCAATCTCGCTACAGAACATAACGTAAAGTACTTTTCAAAACAGCTTACATATGCTTTCATATTTAATTTTCCAAAACAGAGTTGATTCAAAAGGACATAAACATATCATATCCAACACATACGTATTTATAATAGATATACTCGCATGCAAGGGTTGAAATCAGCATATTAAGGTCATAGGTCGCATAACTATACAATATCCTAAACCTCACCTCGTAGTAGTAGAGTCTGAGAGTGTGAAGGGCCAAACACTCTAAACGGGCCAAACACTCTAAACCTCGGGCTCACCGGTACCACCAAACTCTGTAACGAGATATACAGAAGCCCAGACTTAAACTCTATATGAACCAAATAAGACGCACGGTAACATAGAACATTATGTAAGAAATGCATTATGGAATGATATGTATCACATAGGTCATGTAACATAGCATAAGACACGTATTTAATAATAAATTACACAATTAACATGAAGTACTAGAGTTTAGAGCATAATTAAAGTAATATCATAACATATAATATACCAAGCAACCCAAAGGCTAAGATAAACAATCTCAGTTCATATCATTCTTAAGGTTAAAAGCGCATTTATAACATATAAAGATATTCTAACACTTTCGATAATTACCCAAGTCAGATTATAATAGCAATTACCCTAAAATAGAAATGGACACAACACATTAATGTCGTCAAAGGAAGAAAGCGGGGTTACCTTGAATTCTCATTTCATATTTTGAACTTATAATTACATTATCACTTAATTATATATATAACGTTAATATTCAGAATATTATATTAGAAATTTCATTTATGTATATTACACAACAAACACCCATTAGCAAATAATTTACCTAACTTAATTCAATTAAATTAGCTTTGTGAAGAACCCAGAATAACCAATAATTTCACTAATCATGTAATGCACACACGTAGGGTTCATTAATGGGCAACAGAATGGCGTGCGTGACAATGAAATACAACAATTCATACCAAATTTCAAATGAAAGGAATGCCGTGTGGTGGGGACAAGGACGCAGGGGGTCAGGCTATCCAATTCTTCAATCAAACAGACAATGCATCTCTTTTATGTTTTGAGGGAATATTTGACTTTTAAATTCCAACTTGTTACTGAATATGTACTGCAAAGCTTAATTAATTCCAAGAAAAGTGTCACGGTTGCCTATGTACAATCACGCTGCAAATTGTATATTCACGCAGCAATTGTTCAACTTTAGTACACCTATCAAGTATTAATAAATTCAAAAGTACAAAACTGAAGGTTTGAAATTCCATTATCTCGTCCAGATTTCCATTTCCCTTTCTAAGTAATCATATCATCCATTAATTATTAAATATGTTGCACCTTAATTCGACAGTTCCTAATCCCATTAGCCTTGATTAATCATGTACCCACCGAAAGATTATTTCTGTACGCGTAATTCAAGGATTGCAACAGCATGAAGACTATGATGGCAACAATTAAATTTCCAGCAGACGAAACTCACGGAACCAACAAAAAGGCAGACAACAGGGCATAAATTCCAGCCTAATTAATTAATTAATACATATACCATCAAAGCTTGCTCAAGTAATTCAAGATCTCATCATTCAAGTTTATACCAACAAATTTCATGCTCCAATCCAAGAATAGAAATGAAATACTCATTAAAAGAGATCCAAAGTTTACCTTGTCTTGTGAAGGAGTGAGAAATCAAGGAATATGGGCTCTTAGAATGAAAAATGGTTCAAGTCTTGATCTTCTCTTGAAATTTCTCCATGAATCTCTTGGAAGCTCTTGTGTGGTTTGAAATGAAATGAAAAGGGGATAAAACTATTTATATGGTGGCTAATAGTTTTAGGTAAAGGTTAGGGTTTCCAAGATAAAATGTGGGCTAAAGGCTTGAATAGGATTTGGGCCCAAATAAATGACCTTCGACCCAATAAGTCACAATTAAAAAAAAGGTTTAAAGTCTAAATGGTTTTCGAAAAATGTAAAATAAATTCCGTTGGACCCGAATCACCGATTCAAGTCCAATGGTGGTGTCGAAATTCGAATTCGAATTCCCGAGCCCATATTGGTCCCGAATGACCCGAACTCACCTAATTCAAGTTAGGCCCAAAGCACACAAATAGGTCCAAGTCCTATTTAAATCCAATTCCAACAATTAATTTAAATTCATCCAAGTTCTATTCTCAAGTTGTCATGCAAGAATTCATATTTTACCATTTTAGGTTTTAGTCAATTAAGTCACATTTTCAATCAAAGTTGGAATTAAACACATAAAAAGGAAATTAAATCACATACGTGCATAAGATAAACTCTCTCGTGGCGCATACCTGTACGATCTATTGGATGGGGCGTCACAGGTGAGGTTTAATTCTAGATATATAGAACCCCTGCAACCTTATGTGACGTTTTCGGCCAAAATGTATCTATATATATCTATAGTTGTCTAAACTTTAATAATTTTCAACTGATTTCATGGAACGGATTGATTGATTGATTTATTGGGCGAGTAAAGCATGTTCACTTTGGGCCCGAGGGTAGTGTATTGAGTCAACCGGGAAAGCAAGGGCTGACGGGTAACTCTTGCACTATCCTCACCATTTTGGGATCACCTCTGAATCCACCAGGAGGTTTGGTGGAGGAAGAAATCCGATGAGTGGGTGTCATGTTCCCGACATACAACATGATTGGATGGTTGGGTCTTGCAAGCCCACCATCACCCGGAGGAAGAAGGGTTCATGAAACTGTTAATTGCTCGCACATAATGACTTGTATGATCACTTAATAAATTGTAACATTCATGATTGTTCACTGTTGGTGTAAAGGTTGGAGAATTTCCCTCACTCGCCGGGCCACATATTGAATTGATCATAATTGGATTATTAATTGATTAGTTGTAATCTCGGACGAGTTCTACTTTATTATTGAACTTATATTGCCTTCTTTTATAAAACCTTACCCTAGATTGTAGCTTGCATGGTAATTGCGCTTATATTTATTTAAACCCCTCACTCAGTCTTTCATAGACTGACACCTCACATTTTTTGGTTTGCAGGGTACGTGCTAGGCGGGATTGAGTCGGTCTTTTACTTTGGGTCTAGCACTTGTCCTTCTCACTTTCATGCATTTATTGATGCATACCTATTACTTATGAATTGTGATGGTATCTAGGTATATTATGAATTGTCTTTGGAGAATTGATATTGTATATATGGAGTTGATGGGAATGGCCTTTAAAGATGTTAAGAACAAGAATGTATATTATGCTTCCGTTTATTGATTATGCATGTTTGTATTCAACTGAGGGTTAGTCCGGCCTAGCCAGTGAGTCATTTTTTTTATTGTCTCTCGTTCGCTATAGGCTTGATTCATGTATCACTACTAGAAAAATGGCCTGTTGTGACGCCCTATTATGACGCTTTTTAAAAAAATATTATTCTTTATTTAATTTTATTAGAAGATTTTGGCTTTTGGGTAGGAACTTTTTGGCGGGTTTGGATTAGAAAAACAGAGGGAAACATCAAACACCAAAATTGAAGCATCGGGAAGCCCGACTCAAACAAAGAAAATGGGTGAGAGTCAGGGACATCAAACACCAAAATTGACGAAACCCTGCTGAACGAAATTCAAAGAAATCGAGGAATCATCGCCGAATCTTCCGCTCCGTAGCTCCGCCGTTGTTCCACCGCTGTGCCGCTGCTCCACCCCTGCGCCGCTGAACCAGGGTTCGGTTTCCAGAGCTCCGCCGCGGCCTTGTCCTGCCCTGCCAACCCTTCTCTTTTTCTCTTTTCTATTTTGGATTTTTGGCTTTTCTTCTCACTCTGGTAATTTCTGCCTCTCAATCTTTCGGTGTTTATCGTCTCCAATTTAATAGTTGCAAAAACTAATTGATTTTTGTTTATCATCTGAATTCATGTTTAATCGGTGAAATTTCAGTTGAAAAACATTCCAATTTTAGGTCATCAGAAGCTCTGTCTTTCCATCTACACCTCTTTTCTGAATGTTTTCTTTATTTTTGTGTGTGTGTTTACATTGGATGATCACTGTTTGTGTGTTTTTATTTTTAGCAGAATCTGGACTCGGGACAGTAAATGGATTGATCGAGCAATTTGCTCACCGGGGTTCTGTGAGGGAGACTTCGCTTGCTTCCTCTGCTTTTAAGGTATTGCTATTCATTTTTTCTGATCGATTCATTACTGGATGTTTGGCAAATATTTGTATTTTCAGAGTTGTATTTTTCATTTTTGTAATTATGATTTTTTGAACTAGTTTAGATATGTTTGTAGAATGGAGTGCTGGAAAAGTCAGACACGAGTTTACGTAACATGAGCTTCTATGTATGATCAGCAGTTTGTTTAGGCTGTTAGCTTTAGTTTCTATGACTAGTAGTTTAGTTTATTAGTCCTGTTATAGAAGTGTGAATGTCACAATATTAGACAAAGCAAGTTAAGCTCAACTCCTGTTGATTATTGACAGCTTTAGCATATTTTATTTGGTGGACAAGCTAAGTAAAATTTACGAACATGGTGGTTCTTCTTGAAACAGAACCCGATATCATGCTTTGCTTAAGTAATAATTTTTAGTTCTATTAGCTATGTAAAGCACGATACTTATTGGTAGGGGCTTCTCTTCTTGTTATCTGAATTTTAGCTTAATTTCCAGGCTGCTCCTTTGCTTACGAAACTTCTTCCAAACAATGGTCCATCTGGATATGTGGGCTCTAAGTTTTTAAATGCACTTGCACTTATTGGAGTAGGAGGTACAAGGCTTTTGAGCTCTGCAACAATAGCATAGGCTTCTGATGAGGCAAAAATTTTCAATCATAGGGCTTTTCAATCTGAATTTTTGTTTATCGTCTCCTATGTCATAGGGTTTTTCAATCATGAATATCAGTTCCTCATCCTGATAACTGTTTGAGCAAGCATTTTAGGTCATGCATATTTATGAAGGATTAAAATGATATAAGATTGTTGATGAAACTGTATGACTGAACATTGTTGGAACTGATTATTGGTGAAATGCATTTCTAGTGAATATTAATTATAAATAATTATGAGATTTATCAAAATAGAGGACTTAGGTGCCTGAAGAACTTAAGAAGCAAATGGAGGACTTAGGTGGGTTACTCACAATTATGTTGACTATGTATTTTAAGGCAGCCTTATTTTGATATTCAAATAATTCGAAAAGTTTTTAATGCTTAAAATTTGCTTAAACTTGACTTGTCCTTTGCTATTGTATTCGTGGCTACAAGGATATGGATTCCATGAATATTACGTACAATATTTAATACGATTATTAAAATTGAACTCAGGTTATATAATTTTGTGGCAGGGAGTATGCTAGTACATACTTTGATTGTTAGTTGCTGTAATTGGAGGTAAAATGGTGCTACTTCATATGCTGTAATTTCGTTCCACTTCTACCATATTTTTTGCCTCTCGCTTTTGTAAGTCTTCCATTTTAGTCTGATGTTGTCTTAGTTTAGTTTTGACTCGTTCAAGTTGAACTTGGTTTGCGTTTAGTGTAGAATTTGGTTGTAGGAATTAGATTTTGAGGAAATTTTGATACTAATTTAAGTTACTGGGGTTTGTTGTTAATTCATCTTTGCTGAAGTAATATGGGCGATGAAATGTACAGCTGAAATTGCTCCCTTTTGTTGAAATCCATTAATTCTTGGAAGTTTTAATCCTGGATTTAATTCAGTTGTGCTTTTGGTGGAATTGAAATGAAATATTATGGTTTCACAAGTTTTAGATGCTTAGGTTACAAAAAATTTTAAATAGTTCAATGTTTTTGCGAAAATTTACACTTGTCTTGGTGTAGCTATTGGATTTCTACCTAGAACTAATAGTAAGGCCTCAAATTTCAATATATATGTGGGTTGGTTCTTATGGGGTAGTGTGTTTAACCCCCTGTTATTTCTGCTACTTCAGAATAAATGTATGTGGTCCCCCATAGTTTCTTTGGATCTTTGTAACTTGACTTTAGCCTAAAGAGAAAAGTGTTACTTGAACCTGATGTTAATCATGGTTAGCCCTAAACCAGTTTACTATCTAATGAGCCCAGTTTTAATCTATTTTACTGGAGGACTTTCAAGCTACGGATTAATAGTCAATGATTTAAAATATGAAGTAGTGGCCAAATGGTTGGGCTCTAATTTACTGGAGGAGCCCAGTTTTGTAGATTAAAGTGATGATATGCCAAATGGTTTTTAAGTTTCTTCGGTCCTAATGTGTTTGGTAGGAAATGTTAACAGGGTCACCTGGTGACAGATTGCTCAATTTATTTTCTATATCCAAACTATGGCCGTATAAGAAATCATTATCTATATAATTGATTGGAAATCATTTTAAACTAACTTGAAATGTCTATTCTTGTTCCAGGCAGCCATTTTATATATTGGTGATTCTATTTACTCTTTTTATCGAGTATTCTACAAAGAGCAAATATATTTTTTGTTTAAAGGTGTTTAACAATGCTGCGAAGTGTGACCCATCCATACCTTACGACTTATATTCTAGAATAGTGATTACGAAACATACTTGCAACATAAAATCACCAATTATTCTAAGAATATTTCAAACTAAGAGGTAAAGGATTTGAAATCCTTCATAACATGACATTATTGAAACAAGCTTAGCTAGTTAGTATGGTATCCAACCTCATGGAGGGATAAAATACCACTACTGGTAACTTCTACGTCATTCTAATATTTAACAGGCTCATTAAATTTTTTTGATAAATTATGCATTTACTTGTTTATGTGTATGTTTCTCAATGCTTGAAGTTCATGTTTGGTTTCAATAGAAGTCTGAATAACCATTATTATCATTATCACTTTGTTGTACTGTAACTGCAGCAATATGCAAGCTGAAATACTTAATTAGCACTAATTACAACCTGGTTGTTATGATTAGCATCATAAACCTGCGTGCATTTACTGGATAATAACTAAAGGCTGCATCACTTGTGTTAGTTAATTAGTAGCACTATTTTCATGTTTGATTTAATTAGCCTAGTTTTAACTTTCAATGGTTAATTAAGGTTTTGAAATGCTACTGACATTGCAATTAGAATAATTAAATTAGAGAACTTTGTTTATGATTAAGGTTTCGAAATGCGTATTTATGCAAATAATTTCCAGTGAACTGGTCTTTTATTGTCACCACCATTTCACCTTGAGAGTTTTTGTGAATATTTAAATTTTCGTCTGTGTTGTTTAAATTAGATTGGAGCAAAACTATCCTTGCATAGTGTGTTCCCTCCTTTTCTGCAGGTTCAAGAAGCTGCAAGTGGAAGTTTTAGTGTCCAGATGCCAGATGTGTGGATTAACCTAGCTCATGTCCATTTTGCTCAAGGCAATTTTGCTTTAGCCATAAAAATGGTTAGTTCAGATTTCTTGCACTTGCTTACAAGGACAAATAACCTTTCTTAATCATGCACTCTTTAAAACAGACAAATAAAAGAATTTCTAAAAATGAACATGCAACGAGCACTTGTGCTTAAACATTGATGTTTAGTTTCAAAGTGCTTATGAACTGGTGTGAGGTACTCATGTTTAGGTTGAAGAATTAGATGAATTTTGTGGTTTTGATTTTTCCTATATGATTAGGAGTGATGTATGCTTGTTTTAGCATGAGTTATTAGCTTAAATATGTAATAAGAGATGATTTTCTATTCTAATTTCTTAGGATGGAGTTACATATTCTGAATAGGATTAGAAGCATGGTAGTGATACAATTTCATTGAGTTAATCGCCTTGAATTTGCTTTAAAACAAGATAAGAAGAACTTTTGATTGAATCGCTGATTTGACTGTATTTAAGCATGGAAACATGAGTGTTTATATGTTAAATATGTTTAGGAATATTGTAGGCAAAGTTGTGTCATGAGTTTTGATGTTTTTGGATGAGTATTGCATGATCAATAGAGTTAAATGCATAAACAGAACTGTAACAGCATGCATGCAGAAACTTCAGACGTACATTCCGCACTCATACGATCTTGGTTTTAAAAACTATTTTAACTGGGTATTACTAGTATATTAAGGTTTAGGCCTATTAAATTTTGTGCTAATCTGAGCCCATTTGATACCCGAGAAAAATTCAAAACATCACAACAGTCCCTTATTTATTGGTCTGGAATAATGGCTTCAGAAAATTTGCTAAATATAGGAGTACTTATGAATTATTAAGGCTTAGTTAGTGGTATTTCGGTTGCATTCTTTTAAATCAGAAATTTTTTCTTCTGGTTGTTTGTCCAGACAGTTTTGCTATTAATTTTATTTATTGGTTTCTTTAAATTATGTAGGTTGGATCAAAAGTGTTATTAAAAAGTATGTTTGATCCATCTAAAACCGTGGCGATTGGTTGTCTTCAAAGTTTAGATCCATCAAAAAGACTTGGGCAAGTATTGTTGGGAAATAATTGATTTGAGGTGGTCATCAATGTTGCAGTGGAAGTTGAAGAAGATTTAGTTCGACCCACACATCACATTTCAAAAAAATTGCAGATGTAATTGGGGAGGTTGTTGCATGGCCAAAAAATTTGGTAAGGATCATTGATTAGCTCTACGAAACTTTATTTCATACCTATTTAATATTGACTACAATAATGGATTTTTTATATAGGTTGCTATGGCTCACGATTGACACCATATGTGAGGCTTGGTTTGTTTTAGTTTAATTCTCAACTACGTACTCTAAGTACTATAAGTAGCCGTCATTGATACTTAACCTTTTGTCATTTTGGTTGTGGCCAATATCATATATTAGGTCCAAATTGTACCTAACATTATTTTGGAATGAAAATTTCGTGAACATATTATTATTATGTTATTTGATTTGGTTTTTTAATTATGTTGTTATTTACATTTGTTTGTTGAGACTAAATTACTAGAATAGAATTAGAATTATTCGGGAAAATATAAGTTTTAATGACATTTTATTTTGTTCTAATATCACTTAATGTGACGCTTTATTCCGTCAAAATATCACTTAATGTGACGCTTTAGTCCATCATAATATAAGATATTGTGATGCTAAATTTTGTCACAACAAACATTTTGATGACGCTTTATTGTGTCATAACACCATTTATTGTGACGCTATTTTTTGTCATAATAAAGTTTTAAACAGGCATATCACACTTTTTAATGACGCTTTATTGCATCAAATTAAAGTTTATTGTGATGCTTTTAAACGTCCTATTAACAGTTAGTTACGGTAGTTAAATATTAAATGTGACGCTGAAAAGCATCACAATATCATTACATGTGACGCTGAAAAACGTCGCAACATCATGTCTATAATGACACACTAAACCGTCATAATAGTAGCGCCACAATATCATATTGTGACGGTTACATAAGTGACACTTTTACATGGCGTCACAAAATCAAAAGCATCACAAAAACCCATTTTTCGTGACGCTTTTCAGCGTCACAAAAACCCATTTTTCTAGTAGTGATATGGGTGCTCGTTCCATATGTGGATTGAACTATAGTGCGGGGATGTGGCTACCTAGCATTCCGGGTGCTACAGACGTGATCCCTCTATCACGCGTAAACCCTAAATTCTCGAACCCTAGTCCCTTTTATAAGGCAAGGTTCGAACCCCTTAAGTCTAGTTGGAATCGGTCCAACTTTGACTTTTCTTCTATTTTTCTTCCTCTCCAAGTAATAGGAATCTTATTCAAAATAAGATATTTATTCTTCTACAAGAAAAACTCCTAATCAAATTAGGAATATTTAATTATTCTAATAATAATTAAATATCTTATTCCAACAATATTTATTCTAATCATATTAGAATTAATATTTACTAGAATAAGAAATAGAAGATATTTAGTATTTATTTATTCTAATCAAATTAGAACAACTAAATAATCAAATACTTAGGATTAATTCTCTAATTAATTCCATGAAGGGCTTTAGAATTAATTCTACCGAGCTAAAATTAATTCTCTAATTAATTTTATTTGGCTTTATAATTAATTCTCTTAATAAATTATATTAGGGATTTATAATTAATTCTCTAATTAATTATATTTGGGCTTTATAATTAATTCTCTAATTAACTAACACACGGTCCAATTTCTCAATTGGACCTCACACCCAAAATCTTGACCACGTTTCGATCAACTATTTAATCTTTCCTTCAATACCCTTTGAACCTGACATTTGTGTGTGACCCCCTAGGTTCATTTTCAGTTAGCAGTGAACATAATTAATTAATACACTTTATTAATTAATTAGTTCACAGATCACACGACCATAGTCTAGCCATAGGTGCGTGACCCCTACCCGAACAATGAATATATATTTGAAAGAACATTTTAGTCAATGACATTTGTGAGGTACGATCGTCCTACCATCCCATCTCTCGATTAAGATCTATGGCATGAGAATAATGAGAGCCCCACTAATCCCGATCATAAAGCTAAGTTCGTTTCATATCCATTTGATCTCAATCCAAGAAACTATTTTCTTGATGTCTTGATCCACTACCTCGGCAGAGGATTTAGGATGACATATGAACGACTTATGCAATAAGAGATCTTCTTGCATTAAAGCAAGTGTAGGTCCTTTGTTGATTCTCATATGCTTCAATGTGCTACTTGTGTAGCCTCAGTATAAGCCTTGAATCAGTTGTCTCGTGAGACATCCTTTAAAGCTTATACCAAAGATTACAGAGTTAGCCCATAAAGCATCAATGGAATCTCAAGTCAAAGGATTACTTTACTCGCGTCATTGACCTGTGAGATATTTCCTAATCTGGAAGTTCCCTCTTCCTGAAGTGGAAACTTCCTTTCCCATTTAGGAATCTTCTCACACGGGACACCTCAGTGTACCCGTTCTAATAATGAGCACCCTCATGTATTGCATACGCATTAACTTATGCATTTTACACCCCATGAAACAGGATGCTCCTTCTTAAGGATGTAATCCTCAGTCGAGCCTAATCAACACTCTCACTGTTTGTTAGTCTCATCGACTTGGAGTGATTTCTAATCCGGCTTTAAGTTGGGGCTTGTTTCATGTGTCATTCACCTGATGACAAAGTCCCTAATAGCCTTATGGATTAGGGGAGTTCTAATACATGCGCACATAATGGAAACATACAAAACATGTATTGCACATAAAGAAATGTTTGTCTATGATAATAATCAATGATATATTATTCAAAGATTGTCTGTGATATAAGGAAAGTCCCAAAGCAGATTATGTCGAATCGGCTTTCTAGGGCACTATTCCCAATAATCTCCCACTTGCCCGTAAAAGCCATTTAGGTACTCTAAGTCCCATCTTCTCAAGATGTACTTTGATAGCCTATTGACTTTGGGCGTTTCCAAAGAGAATCTGCTATTTTCTCTGCTGATGTGACCCTCTTATTTACACATCTCTAAGGAAACACCTTTTCCTTATAAAGTGATTCATAATCACGTGTTCAGTCTCTTGGTGAGGTCTTGGTTCTCTTACTTGAGCAATCGTCCACTTTATCATACATTATGATAATGGTGTTGTTTCATGCTAGGAACTTCATCTAACTAGTTAGATGGAGTTTCTTACCCAAACACTTAACTTAGCAATATTCAATACGGCCAAGTATTCAACTACAGTAGTCGTGTTTTGCAACGTTCGTGCTTGGAACGCCTTTCCAACACGTTGCTTTGCCATTTTGGTAAAATATGTATCATTTCAATAATTTACAATCATCAAAATATCCTTCTAACAATAAGATCTTTATGGGCTTTATAAAGATATCCTCATTTCTTCTAAAGTACTCTGAGGGTATATTTTACAGTAGCCCAATGACCTTCTCTAAGGTCATATTAGATTCGGCCCACTACGCTTAGTGTTGCGCCATATCAAGTCTAGTACATAACATTGCATACATTATGCACCCTTTCACTTAAAGGGTCTTTGGATATTCTAACTTTCTTAGAGTTATCTTAGGACACATCCTCTTTAAAAGAAATGTTCCATTGTCCATACTAAACTATTTTAGTACACTGGTTATGCACACGTTTGTGACAATCCATTTATTCTCTTAGATCTATCTCTATAGATCTTAAGTTGAGAATTTAGGACTTATCACTAAGATCTTTCTTGTCAAACTGTTTCCTAAACAAAATTTTGATTAGCAAATAACATGTCCTAGCATGATACTAATATGAGATGATCATGGGTTTCCCTATCTTATGCGTGATATGTGGGAGCCACTCCACAACCACAATTAAAGTTCTAACGTACATGCCACATAAAACAGTTTAAATCACATAAATGAATTGAAAATAAAACGATGCCCTATCTATTACAATAATAGAAACCCTCCCGAACATTTTGAGGGGTCTTCACTTATGGCCTCCTTGTTACTTGTTTTGTGGATCCTTCTTACTCCATGGGTGCAAATCTCCAAAGTAAAAGGAAAAACCTCACTTCCTAAGTTCTATTCTCTTTACAGAAATTAATATGGCACAATCTTCGTATTGACCATAGACAAATACGCAGGGCATACCCCGGCCCAAAAACAGTAATATGGAAAGCCACATGATAAACACATAACAATACGCACATACGTGGGGGCACCGACCCCAATTGAAAAACGCAACTATGGGGCTCCAACCCCAAATTTAAACCGTCCATGTGCATAAACTAAAACATTCACATGACTAACCCATGATCACCTAATATTCTAAAATTGCAAGAATTTAAATTTACTAATAAATTTAAAATCCTTTTAACTTTAAGTTCTTCTAACTCAAAATAATCTGAAAACAGTTCCTTGTTCAAGAATATATTCAAAATCAAAGGCTCGAATCTGATAAAATTAAAGTTAATTCAAAATTAACAATTTTAAAAAAATTATTATTTCAAAAATAATAATATTAATTTTCCCGAAAAATAAAACCAATTTTAATTCCCAAACATCCCAAATTTAATTTTATTTCAAAAATATAATAAAAATCTCCGGGAACGAATCTTGTTCGGAAACCACCGCACAAGTACGCGGCCTTGCGCATTGCCCCGCAGTTGACGGAATGCACAAGAGACAATTTTGTTTGTCCACCAATAACATGAAATCCACTTCAATTTTACTTCTAAAATTAATTTTAACGACAAAAACCCATTAATTATTTCATCAATGATAATTATCTTTCATAGAAATAATTAACAACAATAAGTCATTAATAATTTCTATAAAAGGTCAACGTTAAATTAGGCAAATGGGTTTCATGTTTCAGAAGGCAACAAACTCAGTATTCCCATGCATGTATCGTGAGTGGGGCGCCCACTAGCGGCGGTGGGATGGGCAGCAATGGCTGCACATGCGTACGCCATGCGTGCACGGTGCTCTGCGATCACGCGCAGCCCAACTCATCCGCGGCAGTGGCGGGCGGCCAACACGTTTGGCCCTCGCCACCCGTTTCGTTTCCATCCAATAAATCAAAACTTTCGTTTTAAAATTCGGGAATTAAAATCATGATTCAATAAATCTAAAATTAAAACAATTCTAATAAATTTTTCGGAAAACGTTTCTCTCAATTTATCAGGAAACTTTTCGGATTCTAAAGCTAAGATTATGAAACAAATTCAAGAATACATAACTGTAACTCAGATTCAAGAATTTTCTTGAAATTCAATAAAAAGATAGATTAGAAATAGACTAGGGCTGTCAATGGGGCGGATTTTAATCCGAATCCGATCCGAGTCCGATCCGAATTTTAGCATATTCGTCCGATAAAAATATTCGATGGATCATATCCGATTGTAAATATTCGTTATCCGAAATAAATGGAGCGAATATGGATTTAAGGAATCCGATCCGTTAAGAATCCGAATCCGATATTATATATAATATTTAATTAAATAAATTATTTACTAGTATATAATATTAAGTAAAATGATTAAAATTAAAATTTTCACATATTTATCATTTTAAAAAATAATAAAATTTAAATTTTTTACTCTAAAATTATATATTTTCTTTTAATAATAAGTTTAAATTAATTTATTTTAAATAAATATAAACAAAACTATCAAATAATTCATTAAATAATAATTATTTATTAAATATTATGTAATTATATTTATTTTTTATATCAAATTTGTTATTTAAAAAATTAAATTTTATTACTAATCGGGTCGGATCTTTTGTCGGATCGGATCCGACCCGATTATATATGGATTCAAAAACAATGAATCCGAATCCTATAGGATTCGGATTCGGATCCGATATTCGGATTCTCTTATCGGATTCGGATCCGGAATCTCCTGATCCGGTCCGAATCCGACCCGTTGACAGCCCTAAAATAGACGTTGCAAGGTGGTTCTGATACCACTTATTGGAAAAAACACGAAAAGGAACGCAGCGGAATTTAAAATTTTTTGCAAAAGTAAGATCGTGGCTTGCAATTTCTATTTTCAAATTAATCTGAGAGATTCGAGAACTTACAAGGATCGACGCTTTCTTGACACGTTTTTAGCCACCCTCAAACGCGCTTCATGCGGTAATGGCAACGCCGTCCCTCGAAAGATTCTTTCTACTAGATTCCACTGTAGGTCTCCTCTAGAGTAATAATCCACACCAGTCCTAGATTCAAATCATGTTAGGGAGAGTGCTAGCGGTATAACATGTGTAAAGAAATAAACAAGAAACGAGTAGAAAGAGAGCAAGAGAATTCTCCCTAATTCTTGAACTCATGTAGATTGGGTTAGGAGTGCGTTTCGAGTCGAGTCAAGTTTGGCAAAAAAAATCTAGCTTGAGCTTGAGCTTGAAAATTATTGGCATGGCTTGAGATTGAGCTTGAGATTGTCAAGCTTATTTTTTGAGGGCTTGAGCTTGGCTTGCCCAAAATTCGAGCCGAACTCGATTCGACTTGACGAGCCAAGAGATTTGTTGGATATTTTTTAATTCTCATTCAATAATAATATTAAACAATAACAAAGATATTAAGATATATAATATATATAGAGGCCGTTTGGTACGTATTTTGACTTAATTTAACTTAATTTTATTCGGGCTTTTTAAGTGATATTAAGTTGTATTGAAGAAATTAATATAGCGTTTGGTATTGGAGATTGTCATTAATATACCTTAATTCTACTTTTATAATTTAACGTTTGGTATAGCAAATTAAGTTCGAATAAAATTCAATTTCCAATTTTACCCTCATGCACTTTCTATCCTTCATCATATTTGCTAACTCTTCATATGTAATAAAACTTTGATAATAAGATATAATAACTTTATGAAAAAGAAATAAACTCTCATAATAAAACAAAATTGAAATTCTCAAATTATGATACAAGAAATGTAACACCCGAGCGCAAGGTGTCACATCCCCCGCACCGAGATCCGATCCGAATATGAAATGGACGATCCATACCCGAGCCAAATCACGGCGAACGGGGACAACCACACACTCTAAGCTAGGCGGGACTAACCCTTGAACCAGAAAATCAGAATAAACATTAAAACGGAAGCAATAAACGATCATACATCATATATATATACACCATGAGCATCCAAGCTCCAAAAACAATTCATATACATCATCACATGCCATCACGACCCAAAACATGTACGCTCCACATCATTTCATATACAACGGTAAAAAATAAGAGTATGCAAGTGTGAGACCAAAATACAGAGCTAGAGACAAATGCAAGACCTAGGACTCGTATTCCCGCCTAGCTCTGTCAACACCTGCACAAAACAACTGAAAACCAAACGGGTTCAGTCCAAAAGGGACTGGTGGGTATAAAACAGGGCATAAATAGAATATATGACGGTAATTAAACAATCACATGCAAGCAATAATCCCAAGTGATGTTTTAAAGGACTTTCCCAAGTGGGTGAATAGAAATCATCAAAAGGGATTATAACGAATCATTAACATTAGGTCATTAGTGGCCCGGCGAGTGGGCGTGCATTATCTCCAACCAACACCTTGTGTAAATCATTTAAACATTCATTCTTTCTTTCTTTTCATGCAATCATTCTTTTATGCACAATCATTAACATTTACACCTTCTTCCTCCGGGTTGGTGGCGGGTTTGCAAGGCCCGACCACCCATTCATTGACCAAAAGGGGTTACATGACTCCCCAGATGGCGCTCAGCGTCCATTCCTCGCTAACTCCTAACGAGGTCCGGTTACGCCGTTCATTGGTGGAACTAGTGTGAGGGATCACCGTCGGCCCGTGCCTCCCCAGATAGCCACTCACATTAAGTCCCTGGGCCCCATTCGTGCATTCGATCATTTCTCGCTAAAACATTAGGTAGGGTTCATAAAATAAGGCTTTACGTTGAAAACGTTTACTCTTTAAAACTACTCTCTATATATATATAATTTTGGTCGAAAGCTTTCACATTGAAGGTATATATATGGGATCATATATCTACATAGAAGAAAAACCCACCTTAAACCGCAAAAGAAGAAAGCACGAGCCTCACTGACCGGCCTCGTCTCCAACTGAATCAAAATCTATACAAGAAAAGTGAAGTGAGACTCAATATGACCAAATAAGACGCTCGACAATGCAATGATCATGATGTGAATATGTAAAAGGTAAAATTATGTTCATGTGCACTATTAAGGAATTAAATCATACATTCAAGTCATTCAATTCATTCGAACTCTCAGTTCCACCCTCTCAGTCAAATAAATCCAAATAATATTAAATATTCACTTTCATATATAAATGTGCAAATATGTTACATTATAAAACATATACGTATATATACAATGCATACGTACAGCCATGCATGCAAAACAAAATGCATGAAAACAGAGGGTGACACGCCCGTGTCACCTCTACACACTAAGCCGTGACACCCCCGTGTCAGGGTACAGCGGACTATGCGCATTAAAATAGAAGGTGACACGCCCGTGTCACCATTACAAAGCAAACCGTGACACCCCTGTGTCACGGTACAGAAAACCCAGACCAACATGCACCCCCGTATCACGCTGAAAGAGGAAAACGTGACACGCCCGTGTCACGTACGCAGAAAAACAGGGCAGTGATCGGACAACAACAAAACCCAACCAAAACACCAAATTCAATCATCAAATGCAATCAAAACTTGAAGAAACATGTATCCATACTTGAAGTACCGTAAAATCTAACATATATACTCGTATCATGCATTGATCATCAAGATTTATCAATATCAAACCCATATGTCAACCTATGATCTAAGCTCCTAAACTTCACAACATATGCATCAAACTTAAGCTCAAAGTTCACAAACATGCTTCCAACAACAATTACTCAATCAACCAATTCATACCAAAGCCGTAGCAATCACATTCAAAGCAAGAATTCATCAAAACTCCAAAATTACCTTAAATGAAAGAAATGGAAGAAGAGATGAAGAGATGATGTTGAAGATGCTTCAATGATCACAAATCCCACAATTAAGAAGCTTGAATGATGAAATCTTCCACCTATCTTGAGAGGGTTTGGCTCGGTTGAAAGGAAGAAGAAAGAGCAAGTGTATGTAATGTGTTTGTATGAAAAGGAGAGGCATGGAACGTGATTTGCTGCTATGAAGGAGAAGGAATTGGCCAAAATTGCTATTAAGTCCTCCGATTCTTTAAGTCATGCAATTAGGTTCAACTCCAAAACAAATGAGCAATTAAGTCCTAAATATCATGGAATGATCAAATAAGGTCACAACGAAATTAAGTCAAGTTCGGGAAATTAATTCACGTTGCAATCAAGTTCGATTTAGGCAATAAATATCAATTGTAATGAATTCACAAAATACTAAATATTAAAAACTTGGGATATAATAATTAACATATATTCACATTTAATATATTTAAAATAAAATAAGCATGTAAATCACATATGAATAATTATTTCGCGCAATTAGGTAAACAATTAAGTCATACCTGTACGGCCGAATTATCGGGGCGTCACAAGAAACAAACTATGATAGGTATTCATATAAAATTTTCCTTATATGTATTAATTACTAGAATATATTTTATTGTAATTAGTTAGATAATTAGAACATATAACTTTAACATGTTATTTTGTCTAAATTATTCTAGAAATTAACACCAACTATGGCGTCAAGCCCGGCTCAATCGGTACTCACAAACAAATATACGTAATTATTAGAGTATTTATTAATATATATCCTATATTTAAATTTAATTATAATATAATTTATTACAATACGTAATGTATTTTGCATATGAGTTTTCATGAAGAGGGGTACAACTTGGAAAATTGAAAATGAACAGTACCCATGGGAAGTTGGGTCTTGAATAAGCAGACTTAATTTTGGCATATTTGAGAGATGAGAATCTACACTTAATTAGCGCTGTCAATGGGTCGGATTTTAATCCGAATCCGATCCGAGTCCGATCCGAATTTTAGCATATTCGTCCGATAAAAATATTCGATGGATCATATCCGATTGTAAATATTCGTTATCCGAAATAAATGGAGCGAATATGGATTTAAGGAATCCGATCCGTTAAGAATCCGAATCCGATATTATATATAATATTTAATTAAATAAATTATTTACTAGTACATAATATTAAGAAAAATGATTAAAATTAAAATTTTCACATATTTATCATTTTAAACAATAATAAAATTTAAATTTTTTACTCTATAAGTATATATTTTCTTTTATTAATAAGTTTAAATTAATTTATTTTAAATAAATATAAACAAAACTATCAAATAATTCATTAAATAATAATTATTTATTAAATATTATGTAATTATATTTATTTTTTATAACAAATTTATTATTTAAAAAAATAAAATTTATTACTAATCGGGTCGGATCCGACCCGATTAGTAATAAATTTTATTTTTTTAAATAATAAATTTGTTATAAAAAATAAATATAATTACATAATATTTAAGGATCCGATCCAACCCGATTATATATGGATTAAAAAACAATGAATCCGATTCTCTTATCGGATTCGAATCCGGAATCTCCTGATCCGGTCCGAATCCGACCCGTTGACAGCCCTACACTTAATACACAAACAGTGCGGGCCTTTGCCGGGCTTGATATTAAATGGAATTGGCCCATTTGAGTTAATATTGAATACCAAACTAAATATTAAGCTCTCTATCTAGTATCTATGAGGGTTAATATCCATACCAAACACTCTCATAGTATATTAATATTTCTAAGTTTTTTATATCATTAATATTAATAAATTATAATCATTAATATATACTTGATATTTTAGATTATGTACGAGTATTATTAATTATATTAGAATAAACTATAAATTATGTAATTACACAATAAAAATTATTAACTAATATTTTATTAAAATATATACTTATGTTATTATTTAGTTATTAAGTATATGATATTTATTATTTTATTATATTAAATATATGAGTGAATATTTTATGAATATCTTTTTGTATTAATAATGTTATATGGTCTAATGTGTCATTGTAAAATAATATAGTATTAAGACATATTATGATACAAAATTTAGTAAGGATCATACATATATTATAGATAATATATCATATAGTAATAGATTATGTTATATATCTTGTAATTATACCAAATAAATTATTAACTAATAGTTTATTAAGATATATACTTATATAATTAATTATTTATTATAGTAGATTGAATCTATTTTTTATTAAATTATTTGTTTGGATAAATATTATATATTATCATAGTAATATGTTAGTAGTATTGTATAAAATGAAATATTGCTGTAATTATTGAATTGCGATATTATTAAATCATATTTATTATCAAAATAAATAGATAAAAATATATAATATATCATATATTTAATATTACTAAATCATATAAATGTAGATTAATTTACTGCATATTTATATATATAAATTATTAAACATTATAATATATATACATATATATATATATACATAAAATACACATATCAATATATGTATATAATATAAATATATATATATACTAGCTTGCGAGCCGGCTTGCAAGCCTCGAGCCTCAAAGAAATAGGCTTGAGTTTGGCTTGACATATAAGCCGATCTCGATTAAGCTTGGCTTAAGCTTGACATCGTTCGAGTTCGAGTCGAGTCAGCTTGAGCTCGGCTTGTGCGGCTCACAAGTCAGCTTAGCTCAGAGCACACCCCTAGATTGGGTAGTCCCTTTTATAGGGCAAGGTTCGAACCCCTTAAGTCTAGTTGGAATCGGATTCCAACTTTGACTTTTCTTATATTTTTCTTCCTCTCCAAGTAATAGGAATCTTATTCAAAATAAGATATTTATTCTTCTACAAGAAAAACTCCTAATCAAATTAGGAATATTTAATTATTCTAATAATAATTAAATATCTTATTCCAACAATATATATTCTAATCATATTAGAATTAATATTTACTAGAATAATAAATAGAAGATATTTAATATTTATTTATTTATTTATTCTAATCAAATTAAAACAACTAAATAATTAATTATTTAGAATTAATTCTCTAATTAATTCCATGAAGGGCTTTACAATTAATTTTTAATTAATTCTAACTAGCTAAAATTAATTCTCTAATTAATTTTACTTGGCTTTATAATTAATTCTCTTAATTAATTATATAAAGGATTAATAATTAATTCTCTAATTAATTATATTTGGGTTTTATAATTAATTCGCTAATTAATTAACACACGGCCCAATTTCACGCCCAAAAGCTTGCTCACATGCCACACGTGTACATTTATACGTGTGGTCTCATTTCGATCAACTATTTGATCTTTCCTTCAATACCCTTTGAACCTGGCATTTGTGTGTGACCCCATGAATTCATTTTCAGTTAGCAGTGAGCTTAATTAATTAATACACTTTATTAATTAATTAGTTCAGAGATCACACGACCATAGTCTAGCCACAGGTGTATGACCCCTACCCGAACAATGAATATATATTCGAAAGAACCTTTTAGTCAATGACAGCTGTCAGGTACGGTCGTCCTACCATCCCATCTCTCGATTAAGATCTAGGGCATGGGAATAATGAGAGCCCCACTAATCCCGATCATAAAGCTAAGCTCGTTTCATATCCATTTGATCTCAATCCAAGAAACTCTTTTCTTGGTGTCTTGATCCACTACCTCGGCCGAGGGTTTAGGATGGCATATGAATAACTTATGCAATAAGAGATCTTCTTGCATTAAAGCAAATGTAGGTCCTTTGTTGATTCTCATATGCTTCCATGTGCTACTTGTGTAGCCTCAGCATAAGCCTTGAATCAGTTGTCTCATGAGACATCCTTTAAAGCTTATACCAAAGACTACAGAGTTAGCCCACAAAGCATCGATGAAATCTCAAGTGAAAGTATTACTTTACTCACGCCATTGACCTGTGAGATATTTCCTAATCTGGAAGTTTCCTCTTCCTGAAGTGGAAACTTCCTTTCCCATTTAGGAATCTTCTCACACGGGACACCTCAGTGTACCCGTTCTAATAACGAGCACCCTCATGTATTGCATACGCATTAACTTATGCACTTTACACGCCATGAAACAGGATGTTCCTTCTTAAGGACGAAATCCCACGAGCAAGTCTCAGTCGAGCCTAATCAACACTCCCACTGTTTTTTGGACTCATCGACTAGGAGTGATTTCTAATCCGGCCTTGAGTTAGGGCTTGTTTCATGTGTCATTCACCTAATGACAAAGTCCTTAACAGCCTTATGGATTAGGGGAGTTCTAATACATGCACATATAATGGAAACACACAAAACATGTATTACACATAAAGAAGTGTTTGCCTACGATAATAATCAATCGTTTATTATTCAAAGATTGTCTGTGATATAAGGAAATTTTCAAAGAAGATTATGTCGAATCGGCTTTCTAGGGCACTATTCTCAACAACCCAATCTAAAGTGTCAAAAATAAATTGAATAGATTGAGAAATAGGTGAAACAAGTTCAAAATGGGTCAAACAAGTTTAAAATTAGTTAAACTAGAAAAAAAAAAAACGTATCAAATGGGTCTAAAATTGGTCAAACATGTCAAAAATTGGGTGAAATTGGTTCAAAATGGGCCAAACGAGTTCAAAATAGATCAAACAAGTTGAAAAACAGGTGGAACGGGCCAAAAATGAGTAAAAAAACAGGTGGGAAATTATCTTATTATAATAAAAAAATCTCTTATTTGCTCATTTTATTTTAATTTCTTTACATTTCAACATTGATAACATGTTAAAATATAACAATATAATTAATACCGTATTATTAAGACATGTCATAAAATCATTCAAACTGTATCAATTTATTTGCTAATATTAATAACAATATGTTATAATTACATATAACTTATAGTTCTGCTATAACAACGACAAATTTTTTAGTTTTCTATCTTAATTACAAAATAATATTTTAAATAATAAATATTCCCAAAAAATACTTTAAATAGATTTATAACGTTATACATAATCTCCATGTGTATTTTCGATTACCTAATTAACGGTGAGATTATTATTACAACGTTTTCTTAAAATATGAGACCATTTTTGAATTTTTTAAACGAGTGGGACTACTATTGTAACGTTTTCTTAAAGTATGAGACCATTTTCGAATTTTTGAAATGAGCGGGACTAATATCACAACGATGTAAATCAAATAGGACTAAAATCACAATTTTTCCGAGCTTAAAGTAAGTGAAGGGTTTGTGATATTTATGTACAGAATGTTTTAATGTACGGACATTATTAAAAATATTATTTTATTGCGTCAAACACTTCTCACTCAAAAAGTTCCAAAACAATTATGTGTTGCCGTATCTTATATTATGTCTTGTTCGTATTACTGTGTCTATATCTATACTTCAAAGGTTGAATGTCACGAGTGCACTACTGCTTAAAAGAAGAGAAACAACAGCGGAACAAGTTATCACCAAGTTATTAACAACTTGTGATTCTAGCTTGTAAAGACTTTGATATAAATGATATAATTAAAAGTTATCACTAAGTCACTAACAACTAATCATATATCCTTCAAAGTTTGTGCCTTTCTTTTCGTGGAAAGAAACAAGGTTCACATAAAAAAAAACATTAGAGAACAAAGAAATAAAAAATAACTACTAAATAAAAGGTTTGATAATACTTGTAACGTGTTAGAAACTTAGAATCTAACCGCATTGTCAATTAGGAACCTAACCATCCCAATTTGATCCCAAATAAAATCATGAAAAAGTGCAGGTTAGCGTTGACCTTTTGCTATAGATTGGACAGTTTGTTGACTTTATATGAAAAAGCCTATTATTTAGGTAGAATATCGGCTTCCTTTTGCTCTTGTAGGAGGAAAAAAATGTACAAATGAAAATGACTATAGTGCTGGAAACCCCTTATCTTGATCATGATTTTATTTCAACCCTCATGATTCTAGAAGTTTTGCCAGTAAAATTGCCAAACAATGCTGTCAAACTGATGTTGAAATCCCACTTCAAAAGTCAAGATTTAATGTGTGTTGCTTGTGAAATTGCACCTCTTGCCATTATACACCGGCACATCTATATGCCTGGAAGAAATTTTTCAAGTATATGTGTTGCGTCCTTCCCTGAACGCTATAATACCTCGATTCTTATTCTCACTTCGTCTCTCTTAATTTTTTGGTTCTTCTCGATGTTCTCCTTCTTTATTTATAAGTGTGTGTTGGGGTTTATCATTCTAGTCTCCTCATACCTCAAATCTCTGAATAGGACTCTAGACTCATTCTTATTTGGATATGTTGGTTACTTGGCGGATGCTTTTAAAGAGTGCCCTAATCATCGTTGCATTCTCATTAGCAGGTTTGTTCGCTCGTACCAGCGAGCAAACATCATTATCGGTGAAAAAGTTCCTATACTTCAGGTTGGATAAGTCATATTAATGGGTCTATCTTAGGGTTATTAGGTATGTCCCCAACAATATGTATATCTATCTAACTATATATATCTGGTTATTAATCCACTTTCTACAAGTTTGGGGCTTGTATAAATTCAATATGAAGTAATCGTGTTAACTCAATTGCGGCATTTAGATGATCAGAATTTAAATCTGAAGTTTTATTTGAAACTTAGAAAAAATTTAGCGTCTCAATTCACTTTACCAATTGATTTTTAGTTCATCGTCTATCACTCAAACAAACGACGCCCACACACAAAGGGCAAAATGACATGTAATATGCAAGAACTTCCTTTTTCTTGCGAAAATAATTAGTATGCACAAACTTCAGGAGCACTATTCTAGTGCGTTTAATTTTGCCGGTTTCGATAATGTTCATTTCCAACTGAATGAATTTGGAAAAAAATATTTTAAATACCTTAATATTATGTTAGTTTCAAATGATCAACGCCCCAAGTCAAAAAAAAAAATATATGTATAAAAAAAGGTTCTGACAATATTTTTGTTTTAGACTAAACTCAACTATATATTTTATTATAAAATACAACCTAAACATCATATTGTGCAACTTAATTACACAGATCATATAATTTGTGAAAATATATCATCTACGTATCATACAATCTCTAATGCACGGACACTTTTAAAAATATTAATTTTCCGTGTCGTGTCGTATCGGACACTCGTGTCCGACACTTCTCACGTGGAAAATTCACAAAAAAATCTGTATCGCCGTATCTGTGTCGTGTCATATCCGTGTCGCCGTGTCCATGTCCATACAACATAGCATACAATATATGAAATTGAGTTGCACTTCGTAACAAGAATTAGTTAGTTGTTGCAACTTGCAAATAGACACAATTGAAAGTTTAAGAGTGATTACTTTTTTTTTTTGGTGCAAAAAGTTTAAGAGCGATTACTGATTAGTTAAAAAAACAACAATATTAAGATTGTCCTTATATAATATATAGAGGGGATACATGCATGTTAAAATAGTGATATTGATACTCGTGGAGAGTCAAGATTTGGCCACAATAGTGATATCTTATTTTAAGTCAAAGAGTCGAGGCAGGTAGATCGATGATCACCATAAACCTATAATCTAAAAATACTTTGCTTTTCTCTTTCGGCCTTAAAAGGCAAATTTAAACTCATTGGATTTTCAATTTCGGACCCATTAAAAGCGGTCTTATCTTTCATCTTTCTTCCTTTTCGTCTATTACAAATAGCCACCAAAACTATGTTATAATTATGCATGCCTTTTTCAGAAATTAATAAACTACTCATATAATTACTCTATAAATAATATTTTGAAATTCGAAGCTACAATCAACGTACATCGATCAGAAATGAAGAGTCTTGAAGCAACATGTTTCTTAATAACCCAAATAAACAAAAGAAAAAGTAATTATATATTTCTTGATTCACCACTAAGTGAGATATTTTAGTTGTTCGGCACTATACTAACTGAATTAGAGTCTCGTGTTCGAACTTTTAAGAAAACACAACTATTATTAATGAGGAAAATTTTGCACCTTATTAACCTAGGCTCTCATACCATGAAACAGAGGACGTAGATGTTCCAGACGAGATCTTGGTGGAACTACCAGAAAAGGTTCCAGACGAACTTCTAAAGAGTTCCAGAGAAATACCAGAAAGCGCGATCCGATGATGTTGGTGAAGGGCGTACCAAAGTTCAAAACCCAGCAGATGGTTAGGCCGCATACCTAACAGAGCGTCAAAAGGTTACGGAGGTGACGGTCGCAAGATCCCAAGGGGCTGAGGTGATGGTCGGCAGAGCGTCGATAACGGTTGACAGAGCATCACAAGAAAATCTCAATTTTACAATGATACCATGAAAGTGTATATTGTTTTCTCCATTTAATAATATCAGAGTACAGCGGAATATATAGAATATAGAAAGCCCTAACAACCTATACAAGATATTCTAGAGAATTCTATACAATAATTACATAATTATATCCTAAATATAATACAAAAGAATATTACTAAAGAATATCTCTAAAGATAACAAAATAACAAATATCTCTACAAGAGATATTTATAATATCTACCGAATATAACGAAATATTCCTACGTTCACATATTTAATTCAATAGAACCAATATATATTTCTTGATATTACTAATTTTTTTTCCGGAAAGATGATTCCACTAATTGACAGGTGCTTAGAGTTCAAAAATAGAGCTAACAAATGGGCCAAAATGTAATAATTGATGGTAAGTAGGGGATACTTGGTGAGTGATTGAGTGCTAATAGTCGGTTAAAAAGGTCGGCCACTGTAGCCGTAGTAAGGTAGAAAGTGTTCGATTTTAAAAAATTATAGTTGCACCATTTTTGAAAAATAATATTATTTATATTTTTAATATAATAATTTTTCGTTCCTTCTCATCTTAAATTCTAGTTTTATATCTACATATTACAAGATATGAAATAAATTGTCCCTACAAGAATTTTCTGGACCGATAATTCTAAGGTATATTTTCACTTTATATATCAACTACAATTATTTCAAGGCTCAAATCTTAGACTATAGTTTTTACCTAAACATTTTTAAAGAGGAATTAATGCTCAAATTCCCAAGTCACAGCCCGCTCGCCTTTATGTATGTGAGGTTGTTTGACCGTACATTAAGAATATTATTAATTTACTTGTTTAATATTATGCTTAGATGTTAGATAATGACTTACATGATATATATACCTCTTCATGTGAAAAATTATTAACCTAGGTTAGAACTTTCAAAACATTACTTAATGCCAACTTTAGTATCTTCATTTTAATGTATAGAGAATATATAACTTTGTTTGTCTTTTTTCTAATCGTTTTTTGTCGATACAAATCCGAACTTTATTACTATTCAAAAATATCCTATTGAGATCCTGCTCCACCACCCCGTATTATATTTTATATACATTAGAAACTAAATCGGAGTCAATCGATGAGTGAATGGCCCCCAAGTCTCTAGTGTTGAAAACTGTTTGCATAGGCCCTTTTGACTAAATAACTATAAAATCTCGATTTCTCCTTGTTTTTCCATGTTAGACCCATCTCAAGAAAATCATTGTCTTGCAAGATGTTTTTGCCACCAAATGGCAAATATTCTTCTATGTATAAATCATTAAAAGTCATTGGATTCTTCCTACTTTAGTTTTACTCCTTTCCTTTTTTTGTGAAAAAGAAACATAATAAAATGCCAACATGAAAATGTTTATGACAAACAATGGACCCAATAGGTGGGTTACGTGGGTATATAGAGGAAAACTAACCAAGGGCTGTATGAATTAGGCCATTATGTTCGGAGGGGGGATCTCTGTTTTGCTCTAATTTTCCGCAAAACGTGACTTATTCAAAAGTTATACGTATTCTTTTAAAAGTTTATAAATTTACCCGCCGCCCTCTTATCATAATCTATCTATTCACAGTTTAAAAGAGAATTTTTTTTTTTTTACCATCCGTACTTTGGCCGTTTTTGTAATTTACCATCTTGGGCAACTTTCATTGCAAACTGTCATCTGAACTTTGCAATTTTAACAAATCGCCATCTTTTGGTGGTTTTGGCCAAAAAACTTGACACGTGGCATGTTTTGAAATGCATCACGTCAGTTGTATTTTCACCAAAACCACCAAAAATAATGTTTAGATGACGGTTTGTTAAAATTGCAAAATTCAGATAGCGGTTTGCAATGAAAGTTGCCCGAGATGGTAAATTGCAAAAACGCGCAAAAGTCCGGATGACAAATTTTTTTTTTTCTCCAGTTTAAATATTTACTATTCAACTATCTATTTGTCTATTTATATCTTATAAAAGTTTAATTTCATTAGTATTTCTTTTTCTTAACTCCCTTGCTAATTACAACATACCCATAACATGGCCTTAATTAAGTGATGCAAATATATGTTCATTTTCTTGTTCCAACATTATATTTGACCTTTTGCCGAAGCGAATTTGGATTCGATTGTCACTTTACGCCCACTGCAACCTCGACTGTAATCCTTGAAGGTGGCTACTAGAGTCACCGTGTTTCCACGCCCCAAATCCTTAGTATCCGGATGATGGACTTTTGCGAAAGCGAATTCGAATTCGATTGTCACTTTACGCCCACTGCAACCTCGACTGTAATCCTTGAAGGTGGCTAGCTACTAGAGTCACCGTGTTTCTACGCCCCAAATACTTAGTCTCTAGATGATGGACTACGTAAGAGAGATCTATTATATGAGTACACTGTATATCTCATATATTTTATCTCGCAGATGAACTACGTATATATAGGATGGAAATAGGGTTACATAAACTCTATTCTATGGGCTCGTCATAGGCCCACATCAGTTACTTAAACTAATTCCTATTATTTAGGGATGTGGTCGGACCCACTTTTAACTACAACTCACACTCGGCCACGTAAGCCATTTAATTATACAAAATAATTTTACAACAATACCTCTCTTACGTTTCATACAAGAAATGGGGTGTGCGACCAAAAAGTAACAAATAACGTTAAATTAAGTTATCATCCAACTAACATAACATTTTCACATCTACGATGCCCCAAGTCATTAAAGTCATCACCAATAGCATACAATGTCCCTTTATGCTATATCGATATTATATGACTATAACACATATAGTCGCCCGGGCTAATACGGTGAAGATAAAATGATTGTTCCCTAGATACCACGATAATACATCTTAGATTGACTGTTTTCGTATTGTGCACGGCTGGACTGTATAGATCTTAGTCCTTGGAAAAACACAATAAAGTAGCATCATCAAACTTTGACTTTTAGGTCAAAGAGCATCGGTCATATGGACACACAAGTCCGCAAGGTCACACAGTGACAAAAGAAGAGAATCGATTGTCACCCTTTGTAACGGTCGTCAAAGAGCACACACAGTATGATATGTGTGTCATAACTCCCACTAAGGTAAGCATGTCACGTATCTATGCCATGCGAATTCATAGTCTAGATTTTTACTCAAAAATCTAACTTGAACCTCTCGATCAAACACACTCAGTGTTCATCTACCGTTCTGAATTCGGCTTTGAGGCTTTATATGAAAATACGAATTCCATACTAGACTCACCTTGAGTCTCATCTTAGACTTACTAAGGCGACTACTAAGTTTATCAATATTATCCTTACAACACAAGTAAGATAATATTCCAATGTTACACACACCTAGTGTTAACATGGTTTAGTCTCATCCTGATCGCGACTCATGCATCAGGGCAATTACTCATGTGACAGAGTGAATCAAAAGCCTCGTGACTATTTTATGTGCCTAATAAAACAATTGTGTACGTAAAAGCATTGGTCAAGAAATAACGATTTTATTTCAATAATGCTCAACGAGTTTATTGCATCAAAAATCCTGTGATATACCTAATTAGCACTCAAAACCCTGTGATTTGAAAATTCTCAAAGCGAACCCTGTGATTGTAATAAATTAGCACTCAATTAGAATTTCAAACCCTACAGCCGTGGTTGTAGGGTTTAGAGTGCTAACTTTAATACAATCACAGGGTTTTCAGTGTATGGCGTCTCGTACGAAATGATAACGCCTCTTGATTGGCGTCTCGTACGAAATGATAACGCCTCTTGATATGCTTGGTCTTTACTATGAAATTTCGGATCTTTACCAAATTGGATGGCAGTCGTATTGTCACATCTTATTTCTGTAGGTTCATCAACCCCCGAGGTGAGGTTGAGGTCCTTTAGAAACTCTTTCGACCAAATCGCCTCCTGCGTGGCAATAAAACGTGCAACATACTCTGCTTCCATGGTTGATAAGGCTATGCAGTCTGGCTTCTTACTGCACCAAGATACGGCTCCTCCACCAAGGATGAAAACGTATCCGGAGGTGGACTTGGATTCATCTATATCACCTCCCCAATCAACATCCGAATACCCCTTCAGTCTCAAGTCCCCACCCTGATAGTAAAGGACTAAGTCACTGGTACCACGAAGGTATCGCATGATTCTCTTGACCACTTGCCAATGAGCAGGTCCTCGGTTACTTTGATAACGGCTCACCAAACCAACCGCAAAATAGATGTCAGGCCTTGTACATAACATGGCATACATCAAACTCCCTAAGGCACTAGCATAAGGAACGTTGCTCATTTGCTCTCTTTCTTTATCTGCTTTAGGGCATTGATCAAGGCTTAAGGTCAGACCCTTCTCAACTGGAGTATCAACGGGTTTGGAATAATGCATTCGAAAGCGTTCCAAGATTTTCTTAATATAAGTTTCTTGAGACAAGCCAAGAAGATTCTTAGAATGATTTCTCATTATTTCAATACCTAGGACATACCTTGCCTCACCTATATCCTTCATCAGAAGACAGAGGACAACCACTGCTTAGTAGCATTGATCATCTCATGTTGGTCCCAGCCAAAAAATGCCATCAACATACAGAGAAAGAAATATAATCCCTTCTGTAGTTTTCTTGACATATACACAATGGTCTTCATCTACCATATTCAAGCCAAACTCAGAAATGGCTTCACGGAATCTAAAGTACCATGGTCTGGAAGACTGCTTTAAACCATATATGGATCTCTTTAGACGACAAACTTTGTCTTCTTCACCTTTTGATACAAAACCAATAGGTTGATCCATATAAATCTCTTCCTCAAGGATACCATTGAGGAAAGCAGTCTTTACGTCCATTTGGAATAATTCTAAATCTAAATGGGTAACCAGGGCTAGGAGTAGGTGAATAGAGGCGAGTCTCACCACAGGAGAGCCCTAGGGTTTTCGAACCCTCTTGTATAAATATAAGGGTGGGTTCTTCTCTTAATCTTTAGACCAACACTCACGAAGTGTTAAGTAAAAAATTTTCAAAGAAAAATTATCCTAGCCATTAACACAAGCTATAGAACTAGCATTCTCACTTGCTTGATCGTGTTCTAGGACTGGTGTGGATACGCTTTGGAGGCCTTCTACATTGGAGTCTAATTCGAAGGACGTTCGAGGGACTTTCCTGTTGAAGGGTGTTTGTTAGGCGGTAACAACATCAGAAGAAAGCTTCAATGAAAGTTCCTAACGTTACAGTACGAAAATTGCAAGACAACGATTAAACTTGTGGAAAAATTTTAAACTTCCACTGCTCAACTCTTCCGTGTTTTCCAACAAGCGGTATCAGAGCCATCTTGCAACGTTCGTATTGTATCTTTACTGCTTTTGGAATTTTGATGAAAATTCTTGAATTTGAGTATATGTTGTGTATTCATGGTTTTGTTTGAAATACAAAGTTACCGGATCAAAACTGTTTCTTGAAAATTTGCGAAAATTGTTTCCCGATTAAACCTGGTTTTGAACTGTTTGAATCTAATTTGTTGAGAACTATTTTAATTCGAAAACTAAATCTGGAATTTTGGAAATTACTGTTACGCCCCGGGTCCACGGGCCTGTTGGACGCGAGCGTAAGTCTCCAAGCCCATCGAGTATAACCTGAAATTGGGCCTAAACCACTGCCCAAAAGGAATATCTATTGGTTATACTTAGAATCTTTAACTTATATACTGAACTTAACTCTCATACTTTCCCGATGTGGGATAGGGGTGTCACAATCACCCCTCCTTCAGAATCGCGACGTCCTCGTCGCGGCATGACATATAGCCCATGACCGACTCGTCTGCATTAGGACTCTAGGGGTGGCTCCTACGGGCTCAAGAGGTGGCTCCCACACACGTAGCACTTTGCCCCGCAGGCTCAAGAGGTGGCTCCCATGTGCGTAGCACTTTGCCTCATATAGCACTTAGCTCCTACGGCTGACGAGTGGCTCTGATACCATTTAAGGATGTAACACCCCAAACGGAGGATACCACATCCCCCGCACTGAGACCCAGGCCTGATCATGAAATGGAAATCCATGCCCTAATCCAAGGATAGGAATGAAATACTCATCAAAAGAGATACAAAACTTACCTTGTCTTGTGAAGGAATGAAGAATCAAAGAATATGAGCTCTTAGAATGAAAGATGATTCAAGTCTTGATCTTTTCTTGAAGCTTCTCCATGAGTTTCTCTTTGAGGCTAACTTATGTGGTTTGAAATGAAATGAAAAGGGGATGTAGGTTATGTAGTGGCTGATAGATTTAGGTCAAGATAAGAAAACCGGTTTAAGTAACTCCCGGTTCAAGTGAACCGGTCAATAAAAGGGATAAAGGCCCAAACGGTATCCAAAAATTGAGAAATAAATTCCATTGGACTCGAATCATTGAAACGAACACAGTGGCCGTGTCAGAATTCGAATTCGAATTCCCAAGCTCATATTGGTCCCGAACGACCCAAACTCACCTAACTCAGTGTTAGGCCCAAACACACAAATAGGTCCAAGTCCTATTTAAATCCAACTCCAACAATTTATTTAAATTCAACCAAGTTCCATTCTTAAGTTGTCATGCAAGAATTCATATTTTACCGTTTTGGATTTTAGTTAATTAAGTCACACTTTCAATCAAAGTTGGAATTAAACACATAAAAAGGGAATTAAAACACATAGGTGCGTAAGGTAAACTCTCTCGTGGCGCATACCTGTACGATTTATCGGACGGGGCATCACAATTACGAAATGAGATCGGACCGGATTGCATAGCCGCGTGTATCGCGCACGCCACCCCGCCTTGTTTGCAGTCCGTGCGGGCAGACCGACCGGGCATGCTAGGGCTGCGCACGCTTTTGTGCGTGCAGCGCCTAGGCGTGCCTAGCACTGGCCTGCGCATAGCCGTGCTGTAACATCCCGAATTTCGGGGCCAAGAAGAAATAGGTAAATCAAAGATTAGAAGAAAGCACTAATTCATTTTATGTGAACAATGTGCTTTTATTGAATGTTATTTTATTTCAAGACTCATATCACTATTCATTCACCGAGCCTAAACCTTCACATATTCTTCATGAACCTTAGAAAGTTAGATTTCACATCTTCCGAATTCATATCTTATTCTAAGATCCACTTTGGAAATGGTTTGTCAAAAATTACCATTAGGTCCCTAATTACTATTTACTTCACAAACGTAGAAATTTTCCGGGACACTTTTACCTATCAAATATTGGACTCAAATGAATCCTTAAGAAATTTTATGAATTATGTATCATTCTCGAACCCTAATTCACATTATAACTCCCGTACTAGCCAAAACCGGTCAAAAACCCTACTTTAACCCTAATTTAGACATTTTCGAGTTTGAACGTTTTCCCTATCCAATATTATAACCATAATGATTCTTGAATTATTTTATGAATTTTAAGACGTTTTCCGAACCTTAGTTCAAATCCTAGCTCATTTTACAAATTTTTCCTATTTTTCCTAAAGTACTGTTCCCGCCGTAAAAACTAACTTTTAAACCGTACAACATTTGGTATCCAATATTATACTCAAAATAATCCTTAAATTATTTTATGAATCATGAACACTTTTTCGGAAATTAAATCTCATCCTACCTTCATTTTATGTATTTTATCATATTTTTCAAAATTGCAAACGTTTAGTACTTTAAAGTTAGACGTTTAAACGTTAAGTGATTATAATCATCGGAAAGCCCTTTCGATCCTCTTTCTTTTGCGACTTTTACCATCTCAAAATAAAATCTGAATATTTTCCTACATTTTCATTATTACTTTCACCCTATTTTTGATTTATTTTATTATGATGTATTTATTAGGTAATATATGTATACATAAGCTCCTACGTCACATATACACCTAGCATACCACCTAAGTATCCTAATAAATACACTTAGCCTACTCACCACCCTTAGTCACTACCCTAAACTATAGGAAATTGCAACATAAGCCCTTAAACCACACCTATAAATACACCTCCAAGCTCATTTAGAAGACTACACGAAAATCACTCTCATATTCCCCTAACTTCGGCCACCCTAGCTCTCTCTAAGGTATGAGTCTTGTTCTTTTATTATTTTATGCTTTATATTATGTTCTTAGTATGATAATAATAGTAGCATGCTTAGATTTAATTAAATTATGCTTTAGGAATTTTATTTTATGAAATATATGCCTAAATTGTTAGTTTTATGTACAATGTGCTTACATTATGAATTTTATTTAATTAACTGCATGAATTAGGATATGAAATAATCTGAATATATTTTGAAATAATTCTGATCTTATTTGATTAAATTCATGCCTAGAATAATTTATTTAGAATTATTTTTATGATTAAAGTTACATAAAATGCCACATTTCAAGTTTAATTATATGTTATGAAGCTAGAATTAATTAAATATGATCATGAACTAATATGAACACATTCATAAGTATAAGAACATGCTCATAATGTTCTTAAATCAAATTACACATGCGCTAGTATGTGTATAAATTTGGTCAATTTTATGTTATAAACTGTTTAATTCATAAGAATTTGAATAGTAAATGTTTTCAATAGTAATTTTGACTTTTAGGTAAACATATATACAAATAATTTCGAAATTAATTATAAAATAAATATAAAATAGGTTTTAGAATTTTTAAAGAAGGATTTTGCCCCGAATTTTCCAAAAATGGTAAGTTATGAAATTATTTCAAATTCTAACCCACATTGTCAAATTAAATCCCAGATTTCATTCATATTACTCTAATTAGGATTATAATGTGATTAATAAATATTAGATTAGTTAAAGACTTCATAAAATTAAATTCCCTTAAACGGTTGAAATTAGTATTTACCGGGAATTCTCTAACGTGTTATATGTTATGTGTCTTGTGTGCTTACTTGATTAGAATAATAAGGTCTAATGTGTTACATTATGTACCATATGTGCCTATTTTATTAGAATAATAAGAACTTAGTCCTAAGCCTATAGTAGTTAATACTTTCAGGCGAAATTAAGACGGAGCAGTGGAACCTACATGACTACCGGTATAGGTGAGGGTTAAAACGTTTTCAACTGGAATCATGCCTAGACATATGTATCTATATGGAACTGATCCTAAGTGTACACTGTCTTGAGTCTATTTTCGGTATAATTAAGCCATCTCATATTTCATCTTGTCGTACTCTTTTGCAAACTATTTTGATCAATAACAATAATCCTTGTTCTTTATACGTTATCCTCCCCACATACTGGCAAAGTTTTAAATTTCTTTATCCTCCGCTGCACTGTGACATACGCTTCACTCATATATTATCCTGACCGTTCGCCGTAGTATTTCCTGAGTGTTGGGTCTACCCTTCACTCGGGGAGTATTGCGGTGTGGGGGTTGTAGTGTTATGTGAGGCGCTACAACTTAAAGTGGTATCAGAGCTCCAGGTTGCGGAATCTGGGGTTCATCGTTATTCTTGTGTCCTTAGTGCTTAAATTGTGATCAATCACTGTTGGGAGGGCCGACCAACATGTGCCTTGTTACAATTGTAGTACTAAACCCTTCCTCTATCAAGTCAACCATACAGTTTTAATCCACACCAAAATCCTGAGTTTTATTTAATCCTTCAGTACTTCTCGAAACTATTCAATTCATTGGTTAACTTAGTCATAAGATCTGCATCTTCTTCACCTTACTTGCCTTTCTAGCTTGTGAAACCTTTCACTTATATTTCTTAGCTCGTTCAAGTCTCAAGTTATTAGAGCTGCTTCAAGATACCAGTAGGACCGAAAACTAACTTATTGATTTCCTGTGCCTTTATATGTCTAACCTTGCTAAAAAAAAAAAATAAAAAATGTTATGTCTATTAAATGCTATTACTTGGAAATTTTCATTTTCATGATCATCTGCAAATCATTCTCAACCGTTATGCATTATATTCTCTCTAAGGGTGATTGCAGTTATAAATGTCATCCCCAAAGAGGTTAAAGGTACGCCTTCTAAACACGCCAGTTACTGCCCCTAGCGCCATGCATTCATTCATTACATAATGCTTATGTGTGCGTTTAAGATTTTTTCACTTGAAGAATTACCTTATGTGTTTAAAGTAAGTCCTACTTTGGAATTGGTCTTATCATGAATAGAGGACACAAACACTACCTAAAGTTATTTTGAAACGTGAGTAGAATCTAAGGACAGATTCTCTTTAAGGGGGGTGGATTGTAACATCCCGGATTTTGGGGCCAAGACGAAGTAGGTAAATCAAAGATTAGAAGAAAGCACTAATTCATTTTATGTGAACAATGTGCTTTTATTTAATGTTATTTTATTTCAAGACTCATATCACTATTCATTCACCGAGCCTAAACCTTCACATATTCTTCATGAACCTTAGAAAGTTAGATTTCACATCTTCCGGATTCATATCTTATTCTAAGATCCACTTTGGAAATGGTTTATCAAAAATTACCATTAGGTCCCTAATTACTATTTACTTCACAAATGTAGAAATTTTCCGGGACACTTTTACCTATCAAATATTGGGCTCAAATGAATCCTTACGAAATTTTATGAATTATGATATCATTCCCGAACCCTAATTCTCATTATAACTCCCGTAGTAGCCAAAACCGGCCAAAAACCCTACTTTAACCCTAATTTTGACATTTTCGAGTTTGAATGTTTTCCCTATCCAATATTATAACCATAACGATTCTTGAATTATTTTATGAATTTTAAGACCTTTTCCAAACCTTAGTTCAAATCCTAGCTCATTTTATAAATTTTTCCTATTTTTCCAAAAGTACTATTCCCACTGTAAAAACTAACTTTTAAACCGTACAACATTTGGTATCCAATATTATACTCGAAATAATCCTTAAATTATTTTATGAATCATGAACACTTTCTCGGAAATTAAATCTCATCCTAGATTCATTTTATGTATTTTATCATATTTTTCAAAATTCCAAACGTTTAGTACTGTAAAGTTAGACGTTTAAACTTTAAGTGATTATAATCATCGGAAATCCCTTTCGATCCTCTTTCTTTTGAGACTTTTACCATCTCAAAATAAAATCTGAATATTTTCCTACATTTTCATTATTATTTTCACCCTATTTTTGATTTATTTTATTATGATGTATTTATTAGGTAATATATGTATGAATAAGCACCTACGTCACATATACACCTAGCATACCACCTAAGTATCCTAATAAATACACTTAGCCTATTCGCCACCCTTAGTCACTACCCTAAACTATAGGAAATTGCAACATAAGCCCTTAGACCACACCTATAAATACCCCTCCAAGCTCATTTAGAAGACTACTCGAAAATCACTCTCATATTCCCCTAGTTTCGGCCACCCTAGCTCTCTCTAAGGTATGAGTCTTGTTCTTTTATTATTTTATACTTTATATTATGTTCTTAGTATGATAATAATAGCAACATGCTTAGATTTAATTAAATTATGCTTTAGGAATTTTATTTTATGAAATATATGCCTAAATTGTTAGTTTTATGTACAATGTGCTTACATTATGAATTTTATTTAATTAACTGCACGAATTAGGATATGAAATAATCTGAATATATTTTGAAATAATTTTGATCTTATTCGATTAAATTCATGCCTAGAATAATTTATTTATAATTATTTTTATGATTAAAGTTACATAAAATGCCACATTTCAAGTTTAATTATATGTTATGAAGCTAGAATTAATTAAATATGATCATGAACTAATATGAACACATTCATAAGTATAAGAACATGCTCATAATGTTCTTAAATCAAATTAAGGTGCACATGTGCGAGTATATGTATAAATTTGATCAATTTTATGTTATAACGTGTTTAATTCATAAGAATTTGAATAGTAAATGTTTTCAATAGTAATTTTGACTTTTTGGTAAACATATATACAAATAATTTCGTAATTAATTATAAAATAAGTATAAATAAGTTTTAGAAATTTTAAAGAAGGATTTTACCCCGAATTTTCCAAAAATCGGTAAGTTATGAAATAATTTCAAATCCTAACCTACATTGTCAAATTAAATCCTAGATTTCATTCATAATACTATAATTAGGATTATAATGTGATTAATAAATATTAGATTAGTTAAAGACTTCATAAAGCCTAATTCATTAATTAAATTCCCTTAAACGGTTGAAATTAGTATTTACCTGGAATTCTCTAACGTGTTATATGTTATGTGTCTTGTGTGCTTACTTGATTAGAATAATAAGATCTAATGTGTTACATTATGTACCATATGTGCCTATTTTATTAGAATAATAAGAACTTAGTCCTAAACCTATAGTAGTTAATACTTTCAGGCGACATTAAGACGGAGCAATGAAACCTACATGACTACCGGTATAGGTGAGGGTTAAAATATTTTCAATTGGAATCATGCCTAGACATATGTATCTATATAAAGACTATTTTCAGGCCTACCTATTATTTACGATTTACTACCCTTTATACATATTACTATACTACAATTACAATATCCCTCTTAAGGGGAAATACTTTCATGCCGGAATCAACGTTTTACTAGGACGTTATATATCTTAAGTCCACTTTATCAAAACATTGATTCCGGATTATGCAAGCAAAATATTATTCTTGATTCATGTTATGGGTCCTGGCGCTTAAACCGTGTCGATTAATTACCCGGAAGGTATCGGGGCCGAGGGTATTGTTGGTGACCGGACCACCACCACCTCTTGGTAGTGGTTTAACTGGAGGTTAGTTACTCCACGCCAAGGGATGAGGGAGAGATAGCTGCCTCCCGAATCGTGTTCATGGTCTCTAGGGTTTGCTCCCCTATTGACACCAAGGAGTAGTGGAGTTGATATCATTCTTGATTTTATTGAAGTATCGGTGCCTTGATCAGCCCGATATTGTTTTACCAATTATTTAGGGAGTTACGGTTGGAGAGGCCTGGCTTGTAACAACCCGGAAACCCGCCTATCGATATTGTCCGCTTTGGTGAGCTAAGCGACACCACCCTCACGGTTTTGTTCTTCTCGGTGGAATTTAAGCCCAAAGGCACCTACCCAGGAAAAGGCCTCAACAAGGGAAAGGTATCCCCCCCTTATAAAGGAGGCTTTGTTTCTCTCTCCAACCGATGTGGGACAAGCACCTTAGGCTATTACAGTCCACCCCCCCGCCCCCCTAAGAGGGCCCAGCGTCCTCGCTGGCACACCGGCCCGGGCCCCGGCTCTGATACCATTTGTAACAACCCGAAAACCCGCCTGTCGGTATTGTCCGCTTTGGTGGCTAAGCAACACCACCCTCACGGTTTTGTTCTTCCCTTAAGGATGTAACACCCCAAACGGAAAAGTGCCACATCCCCCGCACTATGACCTAGACCCAGACATGAAATGGAAGTTCATGCCCGAATCCGAATCAGAGCGAACGGGAGACCAACTCACACACTAGGCTAGGCGGATCTAACTTGACCAAACTCAGAGCGCGGAAGCAATTTAAACAATTATCATCAGATAGCGGAAGCAATTAAATCAACGTACAAAATAAGTGACGGGTTCAACTAGCATAGATACCTAGTCCCGAATCTCAAATCATCGCAACGTAATAAACTAATATAAGTATCAGCAGAATAGCTAATTACGTCCAAATGCTAACATACTAACCCCACACGGGTTTAAGTCTAAGTAGAGCATAAAACATAATCTCCAAAAGCGAAGTAAGAATACATAACATAAATAGAGTATGTGACATATGCATCTTAACACCAACTAAACCGACAAGTGTGACCTAGAAGACTCACATCCGCCTAGCTCAAGCCAAAAGGAAACCTACAACTAAAAGATAAAATGAGGTGTCAGTCAACTGACTGAGTGAGGGGGCTAACACACACCCACTGTATATATATAGAGCACATCACAGATCAAAAGAGGGGAAATGGTATCAGAGCCGGGGCCCGGGCCGGTGTGCCAGCGAGGACGCTAGGCCCTCTTAGGGCGGGGGTGGACGGTAATAGCCTAAGGTTCTTGTCCCACATCGGTTGGAGAGGGGAACAAAGCCTCCTTTATAAGGGGGTGGATACCTTTCCCTTGTTGAGGCCTTTTCCTGGGTGGGTGCCTTTGGGCTTAAATTCCACCGGGAAGAACAAAACCGTGAGGGTGGTGTCGCTTAGCCCACCAAAGCGGACAATATCGACAAGCGGATTTTCGGGTTGTTACAAATGGTATCAGAGCTCTAGGTTGCAAAACCGAGCTCTTGAGTCATGTTGAGTCTGTCTAGGTCGTACGTCATAGGAATAACTGCGCATTGCATTTGTTTGACTTGATATTTTGACCATTCGGCATAAATTATTTCGTGATTATATGATTGTGTGCACATTATGACTTAGATTATGTAACATCTTATTTTATGTGCCTTATAAATTATAACTAATTGTTGCTTTTACGTAATATGCATGTTACATTTCATTTGCATCTTTAACCCGCATGCATCGAATTTAGTGTTTGAATTTCAGGGTGCCCTATGAGTCAACACTAAGATTTCCCTCCGTCAACACTACCTATTGGTACTACAACGAAAACACACCATAATTCGAAGATGAAAGGATTCTTTACCAAGATCAATGTTCATGAAAAGGTTCAGAGTTGAAGGAATGAGATTTGCTATGTTGACTTACTATCTTAAAGTCAATTGAAAGATGGAGTTTGAGGAATTTTCACCTTGAGGATTCGTTCATTTGGAAGTAGTCACCTTGTTGAGGAAATGAGTCAATGGAGGAGAGTCTGATCAAGTAGAACCGTTTTGAAGGAGTTTGATGAGCTTTCGCCTTGATGATTCCTTTATTTGGGAGTAGTCACCTTGTTGATGGAAACGAGTTAATGTAGAAGAATCCGATCAAATAAGATCCGATCAAGTTCAAGGGATGTGGATAGGTAACCATGTTACTTAAGCAAAGAGCTACAAACCATCTGTGAGTGTTCAAGGTTTTGGTGCCGTTTAGAGTTAACAAACGACAAGAGAAGATTGGTTGTTAGCTCTTTGGGTGTTTCTACAAGATAAGATGGAAGATTCTACTGAGATGGGAATGGATCACATAGATGCCAAAAGATTTTATTCAAGTTTTAGAATCATATACCATGGATTGCTTTGGGAAGTGCTTAGCACCACGATCACTCAACGAAACTCTGAGGTACATATCTAATTGACAAACGAACCATGAATAACTCCTTGAAGATGAGCAGACTAAGATTTAACACATAAATGAGAATTCTTGGGAGAAACTGAAGATGATTCTAGTTGAGTAAGGATTACGATCTAGTAAGGGCTTTGGTGATAAACGAGCTTTGCTGAGTTACCACTTTATGAAAAGACTCAAGACAAAGAGGTTCAGATGACGAGGGTTGCATCATTGTCGGCTTAAACAACTCCTACTGCTTCATCTCGACTTTCTTGTCAAGATTTTTACACTTTGGTTAACGGTACGCCAAGCATTCATGGGATTTGCATACATGCATCGTTTAAATACTCTTACCTTGTTTTGCTTGATGTGGGTGATGACTATTGTTGTTTTAATTGTGATAACTTGGATACCTGATCTAGTAATTGTAACTTGAAATTTCTACTCGATATGAACCGTTGCTGAGATGATGAATGAGTTATGTACTTATGTGAACTATTTATGCCTATGTGATTTAAAACTCTCTTGATTGCTCACTAATTTCTCATATAACATACATACATACTGTAACCTTATTTTATAGGGATTCCATCGCGATATCCCCCTTGAGTTAAGGTATGAGCGTTGAATCTATACTCAAGGGACACCGATATCAGTTGTATAAGGTACACCAAACTTGCATCACATACTTTTCGTCAAGTGTTACTATGATGTGTGTATGTATGAATAACTGATCAGTGAATTTCTGTGTAAGAGAGACCTTAGGTTCCCTCTTTTTACGTGTTGGGAGATGTTGGAATCTTTCTAAGTTTTTTGCGCGAGAGATGTTGGATTCTCTTGTATTTAAATATTCAGGGATGCTGGATTCTCTTGAATCTAGGGGTTTGAGGAATGCTGGATTTTCTCAAACTAGAATGTTGGGAGATGTTGGAATCTGCCCGACTTAGGTTGAGAGACGGGGTTCTCTCAATTATGTACTTGAGAGACGGGGTTCTCTCTTTTATGTGTGCTCGAGAGACGGGGTTCTCTCTCTTGTGGGTGCTGAGGGACGGGGCTCTCTCACTTTCGTGTTGAGAAATGGGATTCTCTCTTGTTTGTTGTGGTTGCGTTACGCGTTGATTTGACTACGGGTAGCAAGTGGCGAGTCTGAGACGACATCGAGGTTGGGCGCGGTTGTAGCTATCCGGTCATGGGAATGACTGACCGAGTTCGAAGTGGTGTCGCTTAGCCCACCAAAGCGGACAATATCGACAGGCGGGTTTTCGGGTTAATACATGGCTTGCGGGCATTAATGTTCATGTTACAAACGGTTCATATTTCTACAAATATTCCAACTACCCCTATCCCTGTTTTACACATATCATGAACCGTTTCACATTTGTTATATCCTAGTGCAAATAGTCTAGATCAAGATCTCCGTGATCACAAATATATATATATCCGGATAGATATAAATTATCATACCCCCTTCACTTAGTCACTTTGACTAACCCTCTCACCTACTTTAAAATGCATGATTTCAGGAATCAAGGAACGATGGCAACTAGAGGTATCTTGAAGTATTACAATGTCATGAACAGTAGGATGGAACTGATCCTAAGTGTACACTGTCTTGTGTCTATTGTCGGTATAATTAAGCCATCTCATATTTCATCTTGTTGTACTCTTTTGCAAACTATTTTGATCTATAACAATAATCCTTGTTCTTTATACGTTATCCTCCCCACATACTGGCAAAGTTTTAAATTTCTTTATCCTCCGCTGCACTGTGACATACGCTCCACTCATATATTATCCTGACCGTTCGCCGTAGTATTTCCTGAGTGTTGGGTCTTCCCTTCACTCGGGGAGTATTGCGGTGCGGGGCTTGTAGTGTTATGGGAGGCGCTACAACTTAAAGTGGTATCAGAGCTCCAGGTTGCGGAATCTGTGGTTCATCGTTATTCTTGTGTCCTTAGTGCTTAAATTGTGATCAATCACTGTTGGGACGGCGGACCAACATGTGCTTTGTTACAATTGTAGTACTAAACCCTTCCTCTATCAAGTCAACCATAAAGTTTTAATCCACACCAAAATCTTGAGTTTTATTAAATCCTTCAGTACTTCTCGAAACTATTCAATTCATTGGTTAACTTAGTCATAAGATCTTCATCTTCTTCACCTTACTTGCCTTTCTAGCTTGTGAAACCTTTCACTTATATTTCTTAGCTCGTTCAAGTCTCAAGTTATCAAAGCTCCAGGTTGCGGAATCTGAGGTTCATCGTTATTCTTGTTTCCTTAGTGCTTAAATTGTGATCAATCACTGTTGGGACGGCCGACCAACATGTGCCTTGTTACAATTGTAGTACTAAACCCTTCCTCTATCAAGTGAACCATACAGTTTTAATCCACACCAAAATCCTGAGTTTTATTAAATCCTTCAGTACTTCTCGAAACTATTCAATTCATTAGTTAACTTAGTCATAAGATCTTCATCTTCTTCACCTTACTTGCCTTTCTAGCTTGTGAAACCTTTCACTTATATTTCTTAGCTCGTTCAAGTCTCAAGTTATTAGAGTTGCTTCAAGATACCAGTAGGACCGGAAACTAACTTATTGATTTCCTGTGCCTTTATATGTCTTACCTTGCTAAAAAAAATGAAATAAAAATGTTATGTCTATTAAATGCTATTACTTGGAAATTTTCATTTTCATGATCATCTGCAAATCATTCTCAACCGTTATGCATTATATTCTCTCTAAGGGTGACTGCAGTTATAAATGTCATCCCCAAAGAGGTTAAAGGTACGCCTTCTAAACACGCCAGTTACTGCCCCTAGCGCCATGCATTCATTCATTACATCATGATTATGTGCGCGTTTAAGATTTTCACTTGAAGAATTACCTTATGTGTTTAAAGTAAGTCCTACTTTGGAATTGGTCTTATCACGAATAGAGGACACAAACACTACCTAAAGTTATTATGAAACGTGAGTAGAATCTGAGGACAGATTCTCTTTAAGGGGGGTGGATTGTAACATCCCGGATTTCGGGGCCAAGAAGAAATAGGTAAATCAAAGATTAGAAGAAAGCACTAATTCATTTTATGTGAACAATGTGCTTTTACTGAATGTTATTTTATTTCAAGACTCATATCACTATTCATTCACCGAGCCTAAACCTTCACATATTCTTCATGAACCTTAGAAAGTTAGATGTCACATCTTCCGGATTCATATCTTATTCTAAGATCCACTTTGGAAATGGTTTGTCAAAAATTACCATTAGGTCCCTAATTACCATTTACTTCACAAACGTAGAAATTTTCCGAGACACTTTTACCTATCAAATATTGGGCTCAAATGAATCCTTACGAAATTTTATGAATTATGATATCATTCCCGAACCCTAATTTTCATTATAACTCCCGTAGGAGCCAAAACCGGCCAAAAACCCTACTTTAACCCTAATTTATACATTTTCCCTATCCAATATTATAGCCATAATGATTCTCGAATTATTTTATGAATTTTAAGACCTTTTCCAAACCTTAGTTCAAATCCTAGCTCATTTTATAAATTTTTCATATTTTTCCTAAAGTTTTATTCCCGCCGTAAAACTAACTTTTAAACCATACAACATTTGGTATCCAATATTATACTCAAAATAATCCTTAAATTATTTTACGAATCATGAACACATTTTCGGAAATTAAATCTCATCCTAGCTTCATTTTATGTATTTTATCATATTTTTCAAAATTCCAAACGTTTAGTACTTTAATGATAGACGTTTAAACGTTAAGTGATTATATTCATCGGAAAGCCCTTTCGATCCTCTTTCTTCTGCGACTTTTACCATCTCAAAATAAAATCTGAATATTTTCCTACATTTTCATTATTATTTTCACCCTATTTTTGATTTATTTTATTATGATGTATTTATTAGGTAATATATGTATACATAAGCTCCTACATCACATACACACCTAGCATACCACCTAAGTACCCTAATAAATACACTTAGCCTACTCACCACCCTTAGTCACTACCCTAAACTATAGGAAATTGCAACATAAGCCCTTAAACCACACCGATAAATACCCCTCCAAGCTCATTTAGAAGACTACACCAAAATCACTCTCATATTCCCCTAGTTTCGGCCACCCTAGCTCTCTCTAAGGTATGAGTCTTGTTCTTTTATTATTTTATGCTTTATATTATGTTCTTAGTATGATAATAATAGTAGCATGCTTAGATTTAATTAAATTATGCTTTAGGAATTTTATTTTATGAAATATATGCCTAAATTGTTAGTTTTATGTACAATGTGCTTACATTATGAATTTTATTTAATTAACTGCATGAATTAGGATATGAAATAATCTGAATATATTTTGAAATAATTCTGATCTTATTTGATTAAATTCATGCCTTGAATAATTTATTTAGAATTATTTTTATGATTAAAGTTACATAAAATGCCACATTTCAAGTTTAATTATATGTTATGAAGCTAGAATTAATTAAATAGGATCATGAACTAATATGAACACATTCATAAGTATAAGAACATGCTCATAATGTTCTTAAATCAAATTACACATGTGCTAGTATGTGTATAAATTTGGTCAATTTTATGTTATAAACTGTTTAATTCATAAGAATTTCAATAGTAAATGTTTTCAATAGTAATTTTGACTTTTTGGTTAACATATATTCAAATAATTTCGAAATTAATTGTAAAGTAAATATAAAATAGGTTTTAGAATTTTTAAAGAAGGATTTTACCCGAATTTTCCAAAAATCGGTAAGTTATGAAATAATTTCAAATTCTAACCTACATTGTCAAATTAAATTCTAGATTTCATTCGTAATACTCAAATTAGGATTATAATGTGATTAATAAATATTAGATTAGTTAAAGACTTCATAAAACCTAATTCATTAATTAAATTCCCTTAAACGGTTGAAATTAGTATTTACCGGGAATTCTCTAACGGGTTATATGTTATGTGTTTTGTGTGCTTACTTGGTTAGAACAATAAGATCTAATGTGTTACATTATGTACCATATGTGCCTATTTTATTAGAATAATAAGAACTTAGTCCTAAGCCTATAGTAGTTAATACTTTCAGGCGAAATTAAGACGGAGCAATGGAACCTACATGACTACCGGTATAGGTGAGGGTTAAAACGTTTTCAACTGGAATCATGCCTAGACATATGTATCTATATAAAGACTATTTTCAAGCCTACCTATTATTTACCATTTACTACCCTTTATACATATTACTATACTACAATTACAATATCCCTCTTAAGGGGAAATACTTTCATGCCGGAATCAACGTTTTACTAGGACGTTATATATCTTAAGGTCACTTTATCGAAACATTGATTCCGGATTATGCACGTAAAATATTATTCTTGATTCATGTTATGGGCCCTGGCGCTTAAACCGTGTCGAGCAATTACCCGGAAGGTATCGGGCCGAGGGTATTGTTGGTGACCGGACCGCCACCACCTCTTGGTAGTGGTTTAACTGGAGGTTAGTTACTCCACGCCAAGGGGGAGAGATAGCTGCCTCCCGAATCGTGTTCATGGTCTCTAGGGTTTGGTCCCCTATTGACACCAAGGAGTAGTGGAGTTGATATCATTCTTGATTTTATTGAAGTATCGGTGCCTTGATCAGCCCGATATTGTTTTACCAATTATTTAGGGAGTTACGGTTGGAGGGGCCTGGCTTGCGGGCATTAATGTTCATGTTACAAACGGTTCATATTGCTACAAATATTCCAACTGCCCCTATCCCTGTTTTACACATATCATGAACCATTTCACATTTGTTATATCCTAGTGCAAATAGTCTAGATCAAGATCTCCTTAATCACAAATATATATAAATGATGACAACTAGAGGTATCTTGAAGTATTACAGTGTCATGAATAGCAGGATGGAACTGATCCTAAGTGTACACTGTCTTGAGTCTATTGTCGGTATAATTAAGCCATCTCATATGTCATCTTGTTGTACTCTTTTGCAAACTATTTCGATCTATAACAATAAACCTTGTTCTTTATACGTTATCCTCCCCACATACTGGCAAAGTTTTAAATTTCTTTATCCTCCGCTGCACTGTGACATACGCTACACTCATATATTATCCTGATCGTTCGCCGTAGTATTTCCTGAGTGTTGGGTCTTCCCTTCACTCGGGGAGTATTGCGGTGCGGGGCTTGTAGTGTTATGGGAGGCGCTATAACTTAAAGTGGTATCAGAGCTCCAGGTTGCGGAATCTGTGGTTCATCGTTATTCTTGTGTCCTTAGTGCTTAAATTGTGTTCAATCACTGTTGGGACGACCGACCAACATGTGCCTTGTTACAATTGTAGTACTAAACCCTTCCTCTATCAAGTCAACCATAAAGTTTTAATCCACACCAAAATCTTGAGTTTTATTAAATCCTTCAGTACTTCTCGAAACTATTCAATTCATTGGTTAACTTAGTCATAAGATCTTCATCTTCTTCACCTTACTTGCCTTTCTAGCTTGTGAAACCTTTCACTTATATTTCTTAGCTCGTTCAAGTCTCAAGTTATCAAAGCTCCAGGTTGCGGAATCTGGGGTTCATCGTTATTCTTGTGTCCTTAGTGCTTAAATTGTGATCAATCACTGTTGGGACGGCCGACCAACATGTGCCTTGTTACAATTGTAGTACTAAACCCTTCCTCTATCAAGTCAACCATACAGTTTTAATCCACACCAAAATCCTGAGTTTTATTAAATCCTTCATTACTTTTCGAAACTATTCAATTCATTAGTTAACTTAGTCATAAGATCTTCATCTTCTTCACCTTACTTGCCTTTCTAGCTTGTGAAACCTTTCACTTATATTTCTTAGCTCGTTCAAGTCTCAAGTTATTAGAGTTGCTTCAAGATACCAGTAGGACCGGAAACTAACTTATTGATTTCCTGTGCCTTTATATGTCTTACCTTGCTAAAAAAAATGAAATAAAAATGTTATGTCTATTAAATGCTATTACTTGGAAATTTTCATTTTCATGATCATCTGCAAATCATTCTCAACCGTTATGCATTATATTCTCTCTAAGGGTGATTGCAGTTATAAATGTCATCCCCAAAGAGGTTAAAGGTACGCCTTCTAAACACGCCAGTTACTGCCCCTAGCGCCATGCATTCATTCATTACATCATGATTATGTGCGCGTTTAAGATTTTCACTTGAAGAATTACCTTATGTGTTTAAAGTAAGTCCTACTTTGGAATTGGTCTTATCACGAATAGAGGACACAAACACTACCTAAAGTTATTATGAAACGTGAGTAGAATCTGAGGATAGATTCTCTTTAAGGGGGGTGGATTATAACATCCCGGATTTCGGGGCCAAGAAGAAATAGGTAAATCAAAGATTAGAAGAAAACACTAATTCATTTTATGTGAACAATGTGCTTTTACTGAATGTTATTTTATTTCAAGACTCATATCACTATTCATTCACCGAGCCTAAGCCTTCACATATTCTTCATGAACCTTAGAAAGTTAGATGTCACATCTTCCGGATTCATATCTTATTCTAAGATCCACTTTGGAAATGGTTTGTCAAAAATTACCATTAGGTCCCTAATTACCATTTACTTCACAAACGTAGAAATTTTCCGAGACACTTTTACCTATCAAATATTGGGCTCAAATGAATCCTTACGAAATTTTATGAATTATGATATCATTCCCGAACCCTAATTCTCATTATAACTCCCGTAGGAGCCAAAACCGGCCAAAAACCCTACTTTAACCCTAATTTATACATTTTCGAGTTTGAACGTTTTCCCTATCCAATATTATAACCATAATGATTCTCGAATTATTTTATGAATTTTAAGACCTTTTCCAAACCTTAGTTCAAATCCTAGCTCATTTTAAAATTTTTTCCTATTTTTCCTAAAGTATTATTCCAGCCGTAAAACTAACTTTTAAACCGTACAACATTTGGTATCCAATATTATACTCAAAATAATCCTTAAATTATTTTATATATCATGAACACATTTTTGGAAATTAAATCTCATCCTAGCTTCATTTTATGTATTTTATCATATTTTTCAAAATTCCAAACGTTTAGTACTTTAAAGTTAGACGTTTAAACGTTAAGTGATTATATTCATCGGAAAGCCCTTTCGATCCTCTTCCTTTTGCGACTTTTACAATCTCAAAATAAAATCTGAATATTTTCCTACATTTTCATTATTATTTTCACCCTATTTTTGATTTATTTTATTATGATGTATTTATTAGGTAATATATGTATACATAAGCTCCTACATCACATACACACCTAGCATACCACCTAAGTACCCTAATAAATACACTTACCCTACTCACCACCCTTAGTCACTACCCTAAACTATAAGAAATTGCAACATAAGCCCTTAAACCACACCTATAAATACCCCTCCAAGCTAATTTGGAAGATTACACCAAAATCACTCTCATATTCCCCTAGTTTCGGCCACCCTAGCTCTCTCTAAGGTATGAGTCTTGTTCTTTTATTATTTTATGCTTTATATTATGTTCTTAGTATGATAATAATAGTAGCATGCTTAGATTTAATTAAATTATGCTTTAGGAATTTTATTTTATGAAATATATGCCTAAATTGTTAGTTTTATGTACAATGTGCTTACATTATGAATTTTATTTAATTAACTGCATGAATTAGGATATGAAATAATCTGAATATATTTTGAAATAATTCTGATCTTATTTGATTAAATTCATGCCTAGAATAATTTATTTAGAATTATTTTTATGATTAAAGTTACATAAAATGCCACATTTCAAGTTTAATTATATGTTATGAAGCTAGAATTAATTAAATATGATCATGAACTAATATGAACACATTCATAAGTATAAGAACATGCTCATAATGTTCTTAAATCAAATTACACATGTGCTAGTATGTGTATAAATTTGGTCAATTTTATGTTATAAAGTGTTTAATTCATAAGAATTTGAATAGTAAATGTTTTCAATAGTAATTTTGACTTTTTGGTTAAAATATATACAAATAATTTCGAAATTAATTATAAAATAAATATAAAATAGGTTTTAGAATTTTTAAAGAAGGATTTTACCCGAATTTTCCAAAAATCGGTAAGTTATGAAATAATTTCAAATTCTAACCTACATTGTCAAATTAAATCCTAGATTTCATTCTTAATACTCTAATTAGGATTATAATGTGATTAATAAATATTAGATTAGTTAAAGACTTCATAAAACCTAATTCATTAATTAAATTTCCTTAAATGGTTGAAATTAGTATTTACCGGGAATTCTCTAACGTGTTATATGTTATGTGTTTTGTGTGCTTACTTGATTAGAACAATAAGATCTAATGTGTTACATTATGTACCATATGTGCCTATTTTATTAGAATAATAAGAACTTAGTCCTAAGCCTATAGTAGTTAATACTTTCAGGCGAAATTAAGACGGAGCAATGGAACCTACATGACTACCGGTATAGGTGAGGGTTAAAACGTTTTCAACTGGAATCATGCCTAGACATATGTATCTATATAAAGACTATTTTCAAGCTTACCTATTATTTACGATTTACTACTCTTTATACATATTACTAAACTACAATTACAATATCCCTCTTAAGGGGAAATACTTTCATGCCGGAATCAACGTTTTACTAGGACGTTATATATCTTAAGTCCAGTTTATCCAAACATTGATTCCGGATTATGCAAGCAAAATATTATTCTTGATTCATGTTATGGGCCCTGGCGCTTAAACCGTGTCGAGCAATTACCCGGAAGGTATCGGGCCAAGGGTATTGTCGGTGACCGGACCGCCACCACCTCTTGGTAGTGGTTTAACTGGAGGTTAGTTACTCCACGCCAAGGGATGAGGGAGAGATAGCTGCCTCCCGAATCGTGTTCATGGTCTCTAGGGTTTGGTCCCCTATTGACACCAAGGAGTAGTGGAGTTGACATCATTCTTGATTTTATTGAAGTATCGGTGCCTTGATCAGCCCGATATTGTTTCACCAATTATTTAGGGAGTTACGGTTGGAGAGGCCTGGCTTGCGGGCATTAATGTTCATGTTACAAACGGTTCATATTTCTACAAATATTCCAACTACCCTTATCCCTATTTTACACATATCATGAACCGTTTCATATTTGTTATATCCTATTGCTAATATTCTAGATCAAGATCTCCTTGATACCCTCTCGCCTACTTTAAAATGCATGATTTCAGGAATCAAGGAACGATGACAACTAGAGGTATCTTGAAGTATTACAGTGTCATGAATAGTAGGATGGAACTGATCCTAAGTGTACACTGTCTTGTGTCTATTGTCGGTATAATTAAGCCATCTCATATTTCATCCTGTTGTACTCTTTTGCAAACTATTTTGATCAATAACAATAATCCTTGTTCTTTATACGTTATCCTCCCCACATACTGGCAATGTTTTAAATTTCTTTATCTTCTGCTGCACTGTGACATACGCTCCACTCATATATTATCCTGACCGTTCGCCGTAGTATTTCCTGAGTGTTAGGTCTACCCGTCACTCTGGGAGTATTGTGGTGCGGGGGTTGTAGTGTTATGGGAGGCGCTACACGCGCGGGGATGCCCGGGCTGTTCCGGAACCCTATTTTCGTTTCGTGTTTTAGTTTTCGTAAAATCCCGAATTACGAAAAAATTGATTTTATTTTAAAATTATAAAATAAGTTATTTTTGAAATAATTATAAAATTTTGGATTTTAGTGAATTAAAGCTAAGTTCTTAATTTTAAGAAAGTTATGAATAACATTTTGAATTTTATTTTAGACAAAAATTTAATTTTGAATTAATTGTTGTTTTGTCTTGGTCCGGTGATTCAATTTTGAATAAATTCTTGAATAATGAACTGCATTCAAATTACTTAAGTTAGCTGTAAATTGAAGTCAAGGGAATTTTAAATTTAATTGGTAAATTTAAATTCAAGCGGAAGCATGCTAGTTTAGGTGATCATGGGTTAGTCTTAAGTATGGTTTTAAATTCTGCACATGGATGATTTCAATTGGGGTCGGAGCCCCATAGTTGCGCGTTTTCAATTGGGGTTGGAGCCCTACTTATGTGCGTATTGTTATGTGTTTATTATGTGGCTTTCCTTATAATTGTTTTTTTGCCAGGGTATGCCCCGTGTACTTGTCTATGGTCAATATGAAAATTGAGCCATATTACTTTATGTAAAGAGAGTAGAAATTACGAAGTGAGGTTTTTATTTTCATTTTGGAGACAAGCACCCATGGAATAAGAAGGATCCACAAGGAGCACTTGAAGAACGGTGGCCATAAGAAGATCCCTCAAAATGTTTAGGAGGGTTTTTATTAATGTAATAGATAGGGCGTTTTATCCATTAAATTTTGTACCCCTATGTGATATGAATTGTCTTATGTGGCATGAATGTTAGAACTAGTGACTTTGGAGTGGCTCCCAAATTCACATGTTATCTGCTAATTGCTTCTGTGTTGCACTTTATGTGAAACTGCATTAACAAGACAATTATAAATTGGATAACATTATATGTTGGTGAGGTCATTCAAAAATCCCATTTAAATATTGAGCAAAATTCGAATAAATAGGTGTTTTTATCAAGGTAATAAAATTCCTAGCATTCCATCAATAGGATTTAGGACTTAATAAGTGAAACTAATTGCTGTCTCACGAGTCGTGGGGTAATTAGTGTAGTTTATTAACTCTTAGTTTCCTGATTAATTATTTTAAATAATTAATATTTCTTGACCATTTTAGAATGGACGATGTCTCACGAGTCGTGGGTCGTTCCGGACTAAGTTTGGTTGAGACCTTATGATTGATGGGTCCTACTAAACACTAAAGTAGATATGGATGTCTCACGAGTCGTGGGTCCATGATTGAAAGACTAGTGATGCAAAAATATTACTAGGAATTCCATGGGGATGGAATTGGTAATTCGTACTTACCTAAAGATTCTTAGACCTTTGGATGTCTCACGAGTCGTGGGTCCAAAACTAAGAATGCTTGGGATCCTAGTACCCATTGAGAAAATAAGTTTCTTCTAAAGTCGTTGGGATTTCTAGACTTTCTAAAAACAGTAGGAGAACATATTTCTGAAGACCTTGATAATATGTAATCGTTATTATTCAGCATGCTCATGATCTCTCTGTTTTTCCATTTAGGTTGTAGTTCTGTGATTCTCTACAATTGAAATGGCAACCAAAAACCCTTTGGTAACCATCCTTGAATCAAACAAGTTAGACGGGGCCCAATTACTCTGATTGACTTCGGAATCTAAAGATAGTTTTAGATTCTGAAAAGAGATGATATGTTCTCTTCGAGGGAGAGCCTGTTGCTGAAGGCGAGGCTCCGACTCGGGCCAAAAGAGAGGCGATTGCGAAATGGTCTGAAGACAATCTTCAAGCCCGTAGCCTCATGTTGGCCAACATGTCTCCGGACATGCAAAGGCAACATGAGTCAATGGAAAACTCTTGGGAGATTTATGACCATCTCGAGCAATTGTACCACCCCAAAGAGATTGATTTAAGGTACAACACCTTTGGAGCTCTTTCATCTCAGAATGAAAGAAGGTACAAGTGTCCATGAGCACGGTCTCAAGTTTCTTGCTCTGAACGAGAAACTGACCTCCATTGAGTGAAGAACTCGCTGTGGATTTGTTGCTCGTATAGCTTCCACTATTATTCAATCATTTCGTGCTAAACTTCAACATGAATCATCCTCATGCTACTATAGCTGAGTTGATTAGTCAGCTTGTGACTGTTGAAGACACGATCAAGAAGGATATCAAAGTAATGATGGTCACTTCCTCTTCTAGGTCTTCTAAAGGCAAAGGGAAGAAAGTTCCCAAGAAGAAGGGATCTCTTAAATCCGATGGAGGGGTTAAAAAGAGAAATGCCAAGAAGAGAAAAGATAAAACAGAGGATGTTTGCCATCATTGTGGCAAGAAAGGGCATTGAAAGAGAAAATGCCAAGAGTACAAGGATACTCTAAAGAAAGGTGCGTTTATTGTTGAAGTAAATCTATCTATTGATTCTAATTCTTGGGTACTTGACACCGGCTGTGGAGCTCATATCTATAATGATGTACAGATGTTAAATGAGGTCCGACAGCTTGAAGAACGAGAATGCGTCTTGAAGGTTGGGAATGGATCAAGCGTTCAAGCCCAAGCCATTGGGATGTGTAGATTAGATTTAGGTGTCTTTACTTTAGTTTTGGACAAAGTCCTTTATGTACCTTCTATTATTCGTAATATCATTTCCATTCCAATACTTGATTGTGAAGGTTATGAGACTTTTTCTAGAAATGGAAACTTTTATCTTAAGAAGAATAAAACTTCCGTTTTGCTTGGTACATTATCTAATAGACTTTATACAACTAAAGACACTAATATTCTGAATATACAACAATTAAACAAACGCAAAAGAGATGACAAGATCTCGGCTTCTTTATGGCACGCACGTTTGGGGCATATTTCTAAAGATAAGATTGCTAATTTAACTAATTTAGGATCATTCTATGATAATGAACTTGAAGAGTTGACTCATTGTGAATCATGTCTTAAAGAAAAAATGGCCAAAACTCCCTTTAATAGTAAAGTGGAACGTACCACTAAAGTATTGAATTTAATCCATACTGATGTTTGTGGACCACTTAATGTAAGTACGAGAAACAATCATCAGTATTTCATAACCTTCATAGACGACTTTAGTCGTTTTGGTTATGTGTACTTAATGAAGTATAAATCTGAAGCCTTTGACAAATTCTTGGAATTTCAAAAGGAGGTTGAGAACCAAATCGGTCACAAGATTAAGACACTTTGATCTGATCGAGGTGGCGAATATCTAAGTGACGAATTCCTTAGTCATCTCAGAGATAATGGAATTATCTCACAGTGAACTCCTCCGGGAACTCCCCAATTAAATGAAGTTTCGAAGAGAAGGAACAGAACCTTACTTGATATGGTTTGTTCCATGATGAGTTTCACTGAATTACCACCTTCGTTCTGGGGTTATGCCCTAGAATCAGTAGTTAAGATTCTGAATCTTGTTCCCTCCAAATCTGTACCCAAAACCCCATTTGAGATGTGGTTTGGCAAAATCCCTAGTTATTTTTACTTAAGAATTTGGGGTTGTCCTGCTTACGTGAGGAGGACAGTGGGAGATAAGCTTGAAGCAAGACCGAGCTTATGCAACTTCGTAGGATATCCTAAAGTTTTAATAGGATATTATTTCTACGATCCTCTCGAACAAAAGGTCTTTGTGTCAAGAAATGCTACTTTTCTTGAGGACTCGTTTCTTAAAGAAAAGAAAGGCAAGATCGCAGAACTCGAAGAGGTTCGAGACCAAGGTCCTACACCAAGTTTGGAGAAGAAACAGGGCCTAGTTGGAATTGGTAAACCTGGAAAGAAAGTGAAAGCGTTTATAGACTTCAATCCCTCAAATGTTCTTCATGCGCCACATTTCTATGTGTTTTAACTTGTCCTTACGTGCTATTGTGTGACTTTGAGAGAGATCTTATTTAAACTCCTAGATTACTATTCATTTCCCGAGCCTCCATTCCCTCAATAGAATACTAAAAACTCAAATCTGTATTTCTTGAATACCTTAACTCACATCTCTTGTTTTAAAATCATTTTCGGAAATTTAACATCACAGTTATGATTTTATCCCCATGTCATTGTTTATCCACTAAACGATATCCTCTTATCTCATTCGTAGAATCTTAGAGGCATGAAACTTATATTTTTCTATCACTTACATATGCTTCCATGACCCGAAACTCTTTACAAAAATTGTTGATCAAAATTACCATTAGGTCCCTTGATCACTATTCATTCCATACAATTAGGAATTTCTCGGAAAACTTTTTCCTATCAAATATTATAGTCAAATGAATCCTTGAATCATTTCGAGAATTTTGATATCATCCACAAACCCTAATTCCTATTCTAACTCAAGTAGTATCGAAAATCACTTCAAAACCCTAGTTACTATTCTTACTGTAAACGACTTTTTATCCGTACACTTTTTGACATTCAATATTATAGTCAAAACGATCCTTGAATTATTTTATTAATTTTCATACATTTACCAAAACTTGATTCCAACCGTAGCATATTTTATAAACATTTTGCTTTTTAAAAATTATCATTTTATTTTAAATAATTAGCTTTCATTCAATATTCAAAATTATACTTAAAACGTTTCTTGAATTTTTCTCTAAACTATCATAATTTTTCCAACCTTTAAACTTCATCATAGCTTCGTTTATATAATTTTATCATAATTTTCATCATTTTTAACGTTCATGACTTGTAAACGAAAAACCTAAACGTTCCACATTTATAATCATAACGAAGCTTATTTTTCACTCATTCTTTCATTATTTTACCACTTCAAGTTCTCGTCTCTCGACTCTTGAATAAATTTTATATTATTTTTATTAAATATGACATCACCCATGACATCACCTTCCTAAAATGGAAAGTCTAAATATGTGAATTGAAGTCTTCCACATTCCTATCAAAGTTCCCTACAATTGTGTGATTTAGAGATTTCCACATTTCCTACAAAAATTCCATACAAATGTGTGGGTTAAAGGTCTTCCACATCTCTTCCATATTCTTAGAAATTGCAACATAAGCCCCTAAATCCCAAGTATAAATACCCCTCCAAGCTTATTTCCAAGACTACACAAAATTCACTCCATCTCTCTCTCTCTCACGCCACTCCTCTCTCTCCCTAGGATAAGGTGTGTTTTATTTTATTATTTCATGCTTTATATTATGTTCTTAGTATAATAATAGTAGTAACATGCTTAGATTTAATTAAATTATGCTTTAGAAATTTATTTTATGAAATATATGCTATTTATGCTAGTTTAGGAAAAATATGATAATATATGTGAATTTTATTAAATGCATGGATTATGATATGATATAGTATATTCATATGTTTAAGTATTCATGATCTTGCTTAATTAAATTCATGTCAAGAATAATTTATTTTGAATTAATTTCATGAATCATGTTACATAAAGTGCCACATTTTACCTTTAATCATATGTTATGAACCTAGAATTTATTAAATATGATCATGAACTAGTATGAACATCTTCATAAGACCAAGAACATGTTCTTGATGTTCTTGAATGAAAATTAGTGTGCGTGTGATAGTGTGTGTGTGTGTATGAAGTTAATTTTATGTTATAAAGTGTTTCATTCTTAGAAATTTGAATAGTAAATGGTTTCAATAGTAATTTTGACTTTTTGGTCAAAATTTCTACCATATATTTCGAAATTAATATAAAAATGATTATAAAATTAGTTTGGGAATTTTTAAAATAAGGATTTTATCCGAATTTCCAAAAATCGATAATTGTGAAACATTTTCCAAATATAACCTACATTATCAAATTAAATCCTAAATTTCATTTCAAATCTTATAATTAGGATCATGATGTGATTAATAAATATTTAATTAGTTAAAGATTTCATAAAACCTAATTAATTAAAGAAATTCACTTAAACGGTGAAAATAAGGGTTTACTGGGTAAAATTAAAGTTTCAAAGATCATTTAAACGTTTCATATTATCGTTTTGAAATTCAAAACGTTCAAGGTTTCAAACATTAAAGAATTAAGATTTTTATGCAAGTTTTGAATTTCAAATAAAGATATTCATTTAGGATTTTCAAATCGGATATTTTCAAATATCATTTCCAAAATAAGATTTCCTTATTAAAATTTATGAACTTATTTTATAATATAAAAGTTTACTAAGATTCATAATTTAATAACCGCTTGTTTTATAAGTCTTGTTTGAATGTTAAAGTTTTATTTTATCAGAATATTATTATGTGATCTCATTCCATGATTATGACATGTTTTATGATAACTTGTCTATGTGAGTAGTTTTGGTTACAAAATAGAAACTTATAGTTGATCACCACTCATAGGTGAAGATCTGGATGGACTAGGACTCCGGTATTATTACATAATACCTGGTTACTGTAGGTCAGGTTAAACGTTTTCAACTGGGATCATGAGTATATATATGAGTATATATATATATATATATATATATATATATATATATATGAAACATTTTATGACCTACCATAATACCATTCAATTTTTATTCCTTTATAAATGATATTGCCCTTTTTGAAAATACTTTGATATCAACTTATATTGTTCTAGTATACACAATCAATTATTTTAAAGTATTCATAACATCTTGTCATAAACAATTAAAAGTATCTCCTGCTAAATTATCTCGGTACTATGCTACCATTTATCGGGTATCGTTAAATGCAAGCAAAATATATTTTCTTATTGTGGGCCCGGTGGTTTTGGTAGAAGTAGTAGTCCGGGAGGCATGGGCCGAGGTCTACTATTATACCAACCGCCAACTAGATCATGGTGGTCGTCTAACTGGAGGTTAGTTATTCCACATCAAGTGACGGGAAAAGGTACACCCCTCCCAAGTTCATGTATATCGTCACTAGGGGTAGCTCCCTGAGGTGACACTGGAGGAAGAAGAATGGTATCGTTGTATTTCTTTTTATTAAGTAACGACATCTTGATCAATGTCGTTACGAATATTCTTGGTTTTAAGGAGTTAAGGTTGGAGAACTCCTAGCTTGCGGGCACCATATTGTTTCACAAAAAGGGGTTCATATTTTCTTAAAAAGTATAGTACATAATCCCCCTACCCCTTTATCTTCAAATAAATATGCACCCAATATTGATATTGTTGTAAGTATTTTCCTACTATCGGGTACTAACCAAGGAGTTTCTTGGTTAATCCCACTATGGATACTGATTTCGCATTTCTCTCAAAATTATTACTTCATTCTTATTCAATTACTATTAAAGATCCTTTCAAATAAAAGTGTCTTGGTAAAAATCCTAAAGTTTTATAGTTTCACTCAACCACCCCACACTTAGTCACTTTGACTAACCCCTCGCTCTTTTCAAATTCATGATTTCAGGTATTGCCATAGCTCATTAGCTGGTATCTTGAAGCATAGAGAGCCCATTATCTTGTGCATATTAGATCAGGTTTATTAACTAAGCCAAGTTAGACTATAATCTTGTATAGTTATTATATTACTCCAGTATCATACTCTTAAATCATGAACAACTCTAACTCTACGGTATTGCTTCTAAATTTTCATGAGTTTCAAATTATTCCAAATTCTTTTATTTACTGCCCCAAACATAAGCCGTTGTTTTAAATGTTTCAAATTCCGCTGCCATGTTTTATTACTCTGATATCGTATAGCATCGTCCGTTCGCCGGTGTGCCTCGCAGGTGCTAGGTCTTACATCCGCCTAGGAAGTGCAACGGTGCGGGGTTGTAGCATATTTGGGGCGCTACATTTAGTATGGAAGATTCCAAACGTGGGAGACTTCCAATGGGCCCGGGAACAGTTCTTTCGAAGAAGCTGTGTCCCAAGACTGAACTTGAAAAGTCCAAGATGTCCAAAATTCCTTATGCATCAGCTATAGGAAGCATAATGTATACGATGCTATGTACTCGATCGGATGTGGCTTATGCACTTAGTGTGACTAGCCGATTCCAATCTAACCCTGGTGAAGGTCACTGGACTGCTATAAAGAACATCCTTAAGTACTTACGAAGAACTAAGGATTTATTCCTAGTTTATGTAGGCCAGCAACATCTTGTCATTAGAGGATACTGTGATGCAAGCTTTGCATCAGACATGGATGACTTTAAATCCATATCGGGATACATATTCTGCCTGAATGGCGGAGCAGTGAGTTGGAAATGTTCCAAGCAAGCGACCACTGCAGATTCGACCACTGAGGCCGAATACTTAGCTGCAAACGACGTAACTAAGGAAGGTGTTTGGGTAAGAAACTTCATCCACGAGCTGGGTGTTGTTCCTAGCATTAAAGACCCCGTTACAGTGTTCTGTAACAACACCGGGGCGGTTGCTCAAGCAAGAGAACCAAGATCTCGCCAAAAGACCAAGCACATTTTGAGGAAGTATCACTTAATCTGTGATATAATGAAGAGAGGAGATGTGCAAATTGAAAGAGTCATATCGACAGAGAACATGGCAGATCCACTTACTAAGGCCCTTAGTCAACAGGCTTTCGAAGGATATCTTCAGAAGATGGGTCTTAGATTAGCACCTGAGTGGCTTTGACGGGAAAGTGGGAGATTGTTAGGAATAGTGCCCTTAAACAGATGTTTGCTTTACTATTTCCTTGTGAAATCACAAACAATCTTTGAATAATAAACGGGATGATTTTGTTCATAGGCAATCACTTCTTTATGTGCTTATTTATGTCTGTTTGGGTTGACTGTGTTTTGCATATATTGAACTCCCCTATTCCAATGAGGCCGTTAAGAACTTTTTCGTTATGCGAACGACACATGAAACAAGTTCTTAACTCCATAGGCGAGGATTAGAAACTTCTCCAAGTCGATGAGTCCGATAGATAGTGGGAGTGTCGACCTTGACTCTGCTGAGACTTGCTTGTGTGATTATGTCCTTTTGAAGGATCACTCAGTTTCATAGAGTGATAAGTGCATACGTTGATGCGTTCATAATACATAAGGGTGATTGTTACAAGAACTTCATCACTGAGATGTCCCGCATGAGAACATTCCTAAATGGGAAAGGAAGTTTCCTGAAACTTCCAGATTAGGAAATATCTCACAGGTCAACGACTTGATTCATTAATCCTTAGACTTGAGATTCTGTAATGTCTCGTATGAGCTGTAACGCCCCGGTTTTTCATTTATACTAATATGTCGTATTTGTTATAAATTACGTAATTAAATCATTTAACTATGTGATTAATTATTTATGAGTGTTTTAAATATTAAATTTTAATAAATTGTTATTAGTTTATTTTATTTTATTTTATAATATTATTTCGTGAATTAATTCACTTAATTGATAACTAAGAGTTAATGTTAATTAATTATGTTTTTAAATATTAATAAATTAATTTTATCTTTTAAAATCGTTGACTTTTATACAATTTAAAATAGAATTTGAATTTTATTATTTAATTTGAAATGTTATGAAATTGTTACGTTTGCGCATGAGTGTTTTAATCACGCCTCGTTGTTATATGATTTGATATCGAAAATTCATGAAATTTTAGTATGTTGTAGATTTATGTGTTATGAACATGTTTATATGCTCGTTTTATGTTTTTGACTTCGTTTGACGTGTTAACGAAATTATTTTGAATTGTGGAACCAAATCGGGGGCTAACGAGCAATTAGCGCACCCTTGGTTCCGTATGTGATATCTTAAGCTAGGAAACTCGGATTCGAGTTTCGTCAACTCCGCTGAACTCGTAACGAAAATTCGAGTTTAATGAACTTAGCCTTATAATTTTCCCAAGTTATTTGAACCTCCGAAATTCAACCAAAACACGAAACGGAAACCAAATCTGCCATAGTTTACTAAAATGACCATATCTTATTCAAACCTTGACCAAATTAACTATGGTTTGATTCCTTAGAACCCTAACTCAACCCTCTAACCAGCCCTTATCACCCCAAAGCGAGATAACCCTCATTCCTTGGAGAAAATTCAGACAAAACCTTATGATCTCCAGTTTTCCCGTAGCTCAAGCCAACCCTTGGAGATTCAAGCTCAAATCTCTTCCAAACCTTCATTAATCAACAAGGTAAGCTTAGGGTTGTATTGTACATTCATTATGAGTCATTTTCATCCTTTCATCCCCAATTTTGAGCTTGCTTTCGTGAGTTTTTAGAGAAAAAGGTGAATAGTTAGGTTATGATGAATGTCTTGATCTCTTTCATTCCTTGATGAATTTGGTTGATTCCAAGCATGAATATGATTGTCTTGACTCCCTCTTCTTATTGATCATCATTGATTTTGTGGTAGTTGAGAGTTTGGTGTGATATCATTAATGAACTTGCTAAGGAAATGCATGAAACTTGAATTGAATTTCCCTTCCTTATGTATGGTGGTGCTGCTGCTACGTTAGGGACTGAATTTTGCTGTCAATTGTTGATCCTTCATTGCTCTTTCATGCCTGATCATGATAGTTTAAGGTTGGTTGAAGATTTGTGGAGTTTTCCCCTGTTTTGTCCCTGTTTTTGCTGCGATTTGTGACTGTCATTTGTTGCTCGTCTTTCCTTGCTTAACTGTTGTACTTTATTGATCATTTGTGAGTGATTTTGTTACCTTTTCACTGCTGAACTACTGGCATATTTGCTTGCTACCTGCTGCTGGAAATGTTTGCATTTAAAACAGGGACTTGAGCCTTGTTTTGCTGCTGCCTAGCGTCTGGAATGTAACTCCCCGACCGGGTAGCTTTGTTACAGAACTACTATATGTTGCTGCTAAATTCTTCTTCTTCTTTCTTTGCCTGATTATTATGTGTGTTTGTATATATATATTAGTGTAAGCTTGTAGGTGTGTTGTTTGTGTATTTGTGTGATTGCATGCATGCATAGTGTGTGTGTGTACGTATATATATGTATATACTAACTAATGCATGATTTGTAATTGATAATATTTGCATGCATTTTCATGTTAATGCATGCATGTTGTACGTGTTATAAAGTATATTTGCATGCATGCTTTGTAATTTGACAATATTTGCATGCATGGTATGGTATATATATATATATGTTTATTTAATATTAAATATTATTTGATTTGATTTAATTACGAAAATTTAAATGTTATCTATTTCACATTCTTTTCTAATTTCTAATTTTAAATTGAATGTAATTATTTGTCTATTCTATAATTGTAAACGTGATTTAGTACGTACTATGATCGTTATGTGAAATTCTTGAATTGAATTGTTATGAAATGTGTAAGGATTGAACTTAATGAATATGAACGCTTCCTTGAACGAATGATTGACTTGTCTTTATATGATTTAAATGCATTAATCGTGCACATGAACGTGTTCATTACATAATATCATCTCTTATGCCCTCATATCATGTTCAATGCATTGTCGTGTGTCATATATGGTTCATTTGGAGTCTTGAGTCTCGCAAATACGTTACGTTGTCCTTTGGACAGTTTTCTCCAGGGTGGAGATGCCGGGTTCATATGGCACTTTCAAGTGTGCTTGTCTTCTTGGTATTGTTGGTAAGAGGCGTACAGGTGGGTTTCTCTACTATTTAGTTAAATGGCCCTATATACTCCCAATGTGTAAGGTTTTCAACCAAAAGTATATATGTATGTAGAGTCGTTTTAAGAGTAAATGATTTCAAAGTAAAGCCCTTCTTTTTATGAACCTACCAAATGTTTTGGAGAGAAAAGAATGAATGTTATGCACAGAATGGGGCCCAGGGACTTGGTGTGAGTGGTGACCCGAGGAGGCATGGGCTGACGGTCAACCCTCACACTAGTCCCACCAATGAACGGCGTAACCGGACCTCGTTAGAAGTTAGCGAGGAATGGACGCTGAGTGCCATCTGGGGAGTCATGTTCCCCTTTTGGTCAATGAATGGATGGTTCGGGCCGATCTCCCCGAGGAAAAAGGTGTAAATGGTCATGATTGAGCACAAAAGAATGTTATGCATGAATGAAAGAAAGAAAGAAAGAATGTTTTAATGAACTACACGAGGTGTTGGTTGGAGATAATGCACGCCCACTCGCCGGGCCACAAACGACCTAATGAAAATGAACGTTATAATCCCTTTTGATGACTTACTTATTTCACCCACTTGGGAAATGTTCTAAAACCTCATTGAGATTATAACTTGCATGTAAATGTTTAAATATTGTCTTATATAATATATATGCCCTGTCTTATACCCACCAGTCTCTTAAAGACTGAACCCGGATTGTTTTCAGTGTTCTTGCAGGTTTGGAGTGCTAGGCGGGAAGTCTTGTTTATTCAGTCATTCGGTTAGGTCAGAGTCGGTCCATGTGCATAATGAGTTATGATATGTTTAAGTTACGGAGAATGTATGATTTGTATTGATTATTACTACCCTCATGAATTCAAGATAAGCATTCAGGAATAGAAAGAATCGGGAATTGATGCTTTATGATTTTTTTGAATTTCGGGATTAGGTATCTATGCTAGTTGAACCCGTTACTCTTTGATTATCTTGATATTTACGTATGTACCTTGCTTCGTCTTTTTAGTTGCAATAGTTAGCTCCCGCCTAGCTTAGCGAGTGTGTATGTCCCCGTTCGCCGTGATTTAGCTCGGGTATGGATTGCCCATTTCATATTCGGGTCAGGTCTCGATGCGGGAGATGTGGTACCTTGCGCTCGGGTGCTACATCCTTAAGTGGTATCAGAGCCCGGTTGCAAAACTGGTGTTCTCGTGTCGTGATTGAGTCAGTCTAGGTCGTACGGCTTAGGAACTACGTGACAATGTGTGCATTGCATCGATCTTGAATATGAATTGCCTTCCTTTTTAAATTTTGTTGACTTAGCTGTTGCATTCCTGCATTGGATCAGTGCTTTTCGTGTTGAATACGTGCCATGAGCATGCACTAATCGCATGCATATATCCTTGAAATGAATTCTGATTTATAGGTTATGAAGATAATATCAAACCACGACCAAACATCATGCTAACAACGTTCTATTACAAGTCCTTTCTGAGGCATGGAAGATAGGAGGGATGTAACGGGGAAGGATATAGAGAGTTCGAGAGGCGTGGTCTTCATGGATAGAGTTAGAGTTCAAGGGTTAGGGGCTGAGATGGAAATTCAACTTTAGAGATGTAAGTGTAGAGGGACACTTGATGAAATAGGAATTGATCTGGGAATATTTATGACTCCGAAGATTGACATATGCGGCTCTCTTTCATTGGATGTCATAATTGGATTCAACGGGGTCATTCAACTTAAGGAATGGAGTGAATGAACCTTGAGGGTGCTTTAACTCAGGGTTCGGATTATGGAGGAGATAGCGAGGGTTGTGAAGATTCAAGTTAAACCACATGCAGCGGGAATTAAGCATCAAGAGTCGTCAAAAAGGAATTCCTAAATGAATTTAATGGATAGAAAAGAGGTTGTAGAGGTTAAGATCGGGAAAGGATTGGAAGAAGCCAAGTAACGTGGAAAATACAAATTTAAGGAAGGTGGTGATATTGAGGACGGGATTTGAGTTCGGTTTCCAAATCCAAGCTGAATTGTCGTGTTGTGAGGTTGAATTGGAAATATGGAGCAACAAATGGAAACGGTAAAGAAAGGCAAAGATGTTTTGGAAGGAAATTATACGCGCAAGTGGGAGCAACTGGAAAGCAAGTTCTATTTCCAATCTAAACTCTTAAAGGATAAACAAGGGAATCTTGATCCGGGTGATGACTCGAAGCAGGATTCGGAAACACAGTCAGGGTAATTTTTTTTTTTAGAGAGTTGATGCACAAAGATTCATGGAAAACTTGAAGACCGTGGGAAAGACGAAGCATGATTAGCAAGTCAAAGTAACCTCGTGATTGGAGGAACGAGGAAAAGCTACCGAGCTAACAACTTACCACATTGGTGACAGGTTCCAAAACATTCATAGCACGTGCATCATACTTCGCATCCCATTATTTATGCTTCTTTACTTATGTTCGTGCGTGCATTTTTAATTGATTTCGTTGCTCTAATGTGCGGCATATTTGCTTACTGTAAATGTGACACATGCATTGACATCTTTACCCGACATGCATTTTAGTGTTTACTTCGTAGGAAGTTCTTTCACCTCACTTGTCAAGTATCTCTGCGACTGGGCCACATCTGAGTTAAGAGGAAAAGAGATAGTGGTATGACACATGACAAGGAAGATGATTTCAGAAAATGAAGAACTTCAGGTAAGGGATAGGTCAGTGGAAACGAACTCCGTAGGAAAGTAAGACTAGATTTGGTTTCGAGGTGTTGGGATCGAATAAGAATAGAGAAAGGGGTTTCGATTACCAAGAGAATTGGAAAAGGATGATGAGAGAATTTTGGTGAAAGAAGGATCAATGAAGTTCAAAGTGTAACAACAGAATTTTTAAGGGGGAGAGCATAACCAAGAGGCAAAATTGAAACTTGAAGTGACAGCCGAAGAAATAATTAATAGAGATAACGGTAATATATTTAGGGAAGACCTGGAAGTCCTAATGGTGGTGGTCAGAAATGAATAAGACGACCTTAAGGGTTGAAGATAAAGGAGTTTTGAAGGAGTTAGAGGAACTCCTAAGTTACGATGTCAAGAGAGAATTGATTCAAGTTATCATAGAAAGGGATGCTGTCAATAAAGCTTGGTACAAAGAGTTCGGAAAGAGATTTTAGAAGCGAAAAACCGGCAAGGATAAACATTTAGAAGATTTAAATCAAACTTCAAGAATCATCAAGAACATCCTTTCTCCGATTAGGGAATTGTAGGGGCCAAATGCCAAATTTCACCTTAAAGGTTTAAAGAAAGTGAACAAGGGTAAATCGAACGGAAGATGGTAGAAGATTTGTGGGATATCTATATTAAGGTCAGGAATGAACATTTAATGACGCCAAGGGTAATTATCTTCAATGGTAGGTTAGGTTTTGATATGGAAAAAGGAAATAACTATGGATCTGATTTCGGGACAGAGAATTTAGGGGTATTCGGGGAGGTCAAGCTCGGTTAATTAAAAAGAGTTGGTTGGTCGAATGAAGATTATGGGAAATGATGAGAGATCGAAGAAGACTGGAAGCAGTACAAGTCAGAAGGGAATGGCGAGTAAAATCCTTAGAGGATCTATCATTGCTTCACCGGGGTACCCTGAAGAGCTTAAAGACAAGTCGAGCTCTAAACTCACTTTCGGGACAGATCATGCATTGGACTACAAAACTCACAACTCTAAATTATGCAATTACGGTGCACGGTATATGAAGCATCCATGATACATGCATCCATGCAAATTTAACTTAAATAATTTTTATGTTAAGTGCTTTGATTCCTTATCATGTTAAATTACTTGGAGTAATTGTTGATCAACGCGGATGATATCAATTACCTGATTTTAATTATGGTTTCACGTGTGTTGCTTGGGAGTATTGGAGACTTCCTTGCTTTATTTTGTTTGTAAGAGATGGGGATTCTCTTATTTTGTTTGAGAGACGGGGTACTCTCTTTGCTTGCGAGAGACGGGGTTCTCTCATTGCTGCTCGAGAGACGGGGTTCTCTCATTGCTGCTTGAGAGACGGGGCTCTCTCTTGATTGCTTACGAGAGACGGGGTTCTCTCATTGCTGCTCGAGAGACGGGGCTCTCTCTTGATTGCTTGTGAGAGACGGGGAATCTCCCATTGGTTGTTTTAGGCGTATAATGAATCCGAGGACAGATTCTTTTTAAGGGTGAGAGATTGTAACACCCCTGTTTTTCATTTATACTAATATGTCGTATTTGTTATAAATTGCGTAATTAAATCATTTAACTATGTGATTAATTATTTATGAGTGTTTTAAATATTAAATTTTAATAAATTGTTATTAGTTTATTTTATTTTATTTTATAATTTTATTTTGTTAATTAATTTACTTAATTGATAACTAAGAGTTAATGTTAATTAATTATGTTGTTAAATATTAATAAATTAATTTTATCTTTTAAAATCGTTGACTTTTATACAATTTAAAATAGAATTTGAATTTTATTATTTAATTTGAAATGTTATGAAATTATTACGTTTGCACATGAGTGTTTTAATCACGCCTCGTTCTTATATGATTTGATATCGAAAATTCATGAAATTTTAGTATGTTATAGATTTATGTGTTATGAACATGTTTATATGCTCGTTTTATGTTTTCGACTTCGTTTGACGTGGTAACGACATTATTTTGAATTGTGGAACCAAATCGGGGGCTAACGAGCAATTAGCGCACCCTTGGTTCCGTATGTGATATCTGCGCTCCAGTTTTCCAGTAGCTCAAGCCAACCCTTGGAGATTCAACCTCAAATCTCTTCCAAACCTTCATTAATCAACAAGGTAAGCTTAGGGTTGTATTGTACATTCATTATGAGTCATTTTCATCCTTTCATCCCCAATTTTGAGCTTGCTTTCGTGAGTTTTTGGAGAAAAAAGTGAATAGTTAGGTTATGATGAATGTCTTGATCTCTTTCATTCCTTGATGAATTTGGTTGATTCAAAGCATGAATATGATTGTCTTGACTCCCTCTTCTTATTGATCATCATTGATTTTGTGGTAGTTGAGAGTTTGGTGTGATATCATTAATGAACTTGCTAAGGAAATTCATGAAACTTGAACTGAATTTCCCTTCCTCATGTATGGTGCTGCTGCTGCTACGTTAGGGACTAAATTTTGCTATCAATTGTTGATCCTTCATTGCTCTTTCATGCCTGATCATCATAGTTTAAGGTTGGTTGAAGATTTGTGGAGTTTTCCCCTGTTTTTTCCCTGTTTTTGCTACGATTTGTGACTGTCATTTGCTGCTCGTCTTTCCTTGCTTTAACTGCTGTACTTTATTGATCATTTGTGAGTGATTTTGTTGCCTTTTCACTGCTGAACTACTGCCTTATTTACTTGCTACCTGCTGCTAGAAATGTTTGCATTTAAAACAGGGACTTGAGCCTTGTTCTGCTGCAGCCTAGCGTCTGGAATGTAACTCCCCGGCCGGGGAGCTTTTATGCTTGGAAAATACCCGGCCGGGTAGCTTGGTTATAGAACTACTATATGTTGCTGCTAAATTCTTCTTCTTCTTTCTTTGCCTGATTATTGTGTGTGTTTGTATATATATATATTGGTGTAAGCTTGTAGGTGTGTTGTTTGCGTATTTGTGTGATTGCATGCATGCATAGTGTGTGTGTGTGCGTATATATATGTATATACTAACTAATGCATGATTTGTAATTGATAATATTTACATGCATTTACATGTTAATGCATGCATGTTGTACGTGTTATAAAGTATATTTGCATGCATGCTTTGTAATTTGATAATATTTGCATGCATGGTATGGTATATATATATATATATATATATATATATATATATATATGTTTATTTAATATTAAATATTATTTGATTTGATTTAATTACGAAAATTTAAATGTTATCAATTTCACGTTCTTTTCTAATTTCCAATTTTAAATTGAATGTAATTATTTGTCTATTCTATAATTGTAAACGTGATTTAGTACGTGCTATGATCGTTATGTGAAATTCTTGAATTGAATTGTTATGAAATGTGTAAGGATTGAACTTAATGAATATGAACGCTTCCTTGAACGAATGAATGACTTGTCTTTATATGATTTAAATGCATTAATCGTGCACATGAACGTGTTCATTACAAAATATCATCTCTTATGCACTCATATCATGTTCAATGCATTGTCGTGCGTCATATAAGATTCATTTGGAGTCTTGAGTCTCACAAACACGTTACATTGTCCTTTGTACAGTTTTCTCCAGGGTGGAGATGCCGGGTTCATAGGGCACTTTCAAGTCTGCTTATCTTCTTGGTATTGTTGGTAAGAGGCGTACAGGTGGGTTTCTCTACTATTTAGTTAAATGGCCCTATATACTCCCAATGTGTAAAGTTTTCAGCCAAAAGTATATATATATATAGAGTCGTTTTAAGAGTAAATGATTTCAATGTAAAGCCCTTCTTTTTATGAACCTACCAAATGTTTTGGCGAGAAAAGAATGAATGTTATGCACAGAATGGGGCCCAGGGACTTGGTGTAAGTGGTGACCCGAGGAGGTATGGGCTGACGGTGAACCCTCACACTAGTCCCACCAATGAATGGCGTAACCGAACCTCGTTAGGAGTTAGCGAGGAATGAACGCTGAGTGCCATCTGGGAAGTCTTGTTCCCCTTTTGGTCAATGAATGGATGGTTCGGGCCGATCACCCCGAGGAAGAAGGTGTAAATGTTCATGATTGTGCACAAAAGAATGTTATGCATGAATGAAAAAAAGAAAGAAAGAATGTTTTAATGAACTACACGAGGTGTTGGTTGGAGATAATGCACCCCCACTCACCGGGCTACAAACGACCTAATGAAAATGAACGTTATAATCCCTTTTGATGACTTACTTATTTCACCCACTTGGGAAATGTTCTAAAACCTCATTTGGGATTATAACTTGCATGTTAATGTTTAAATATTGTCTTATATAATATATATGCCCTGTTTTATACCCACCAGTCTCTTAAAGACTGAACCCGGATTGTTTTCAGTGTTCTTGCAGGTTTGGAGTGCTAGGCGGGAAGTCTTGTTTATTCAGTCATTCGGTTAGGTCAGAGTCGGTCCATGTGCATAATGAGTTATGATATGTTTAAGTTACGGAGAATGTATGATTTGTATTGATTATTACTACCCTCATGAATTCATGATAAGCCTTCGGGAATAGAAAGAATCGGGAATTGATGCTTTATGATTTTTTTGAATTTTGGGATTAGGTATCTATGCTAGTTGAACCCGTTGCTCTTTGATTATCTTGATATTTACGTACGTACCTTGCTTCCGCATTGAATTTATTTCTATTTTGGTCTTTTTGGTTGCGATAGTTAGCTCCCTCCTAGCTTAGCGAGTGAGTATGTCCCCGTTCGCCGTGATTGAGCTCGGGTATGGATTGTCCATTTCATATTCGGGTCGGGTCTCGGTGCGGGGGATGTGGTACCTTGCGCTCGGATGCTACATGAGCTAACTCTGTAATCTTTGATATAGGCTCAAAAGGGTGTCTCCATATAGACACCTGAATCACGACCTATGTTGGGATTACACAAGTGGCATATGTAGAATTAAGAGAATCAACAAAGGACCTACACTTGTTAAGAACAAGGATGATCTCTTACTGATTGAGTTGTTCATAGTCCATTAAACATTAAACCCTTGGCCAAGGTGGATAAAAGATCAAGATATCTAGAAAATGGGGTTTTTTAGGATTGAGATCGAAATGGATATGAAACGAACTTAACTTTAAAGATCAAGAATATTTGGGCTCTGAGAATATTCCCATGCCTTAGTTCTTGATTGAGAGATGGAGTTGTAGGAGGATCGTATTTCACTGATTGTCATTGACTGAAAGGTTCTTCGATTCATTTCATTATTCGGCTAGGGGTCACACACCCATTGTTAGATTACGATAGTGTGATCTGTGAAGTGACTAATTAATTAGGGAATTAATTAATTATTGTCACTGCTAATCGAATAATGAACTTAAAGGGTCACACACAAATGCCAAGACAAGAGGGTTATGGTAGGATGCTAATATGATTAACGAAAGATCAAAACGGTTGATCAAAATGGGTATTGGACGAGGCTTGTACCACGTGTCAAGTACACGTGGCTGCCACATGTTACATGGACAACGTGGCTGCCACGTGTCACGTACACGTGGCTCACGCGTGTCCCATATCGTGTGATTTATTTCACACGCGAATTCTTTTCTAGAATTAATTAATTAAATTGTAATTAATTAATTTAGTCTTTTAATTAATTATTGAATTAATTGTTAAGACTATTCTCAAATAAACTTAATCCAATAAATAATTAATTGGGAATTAAATGTTTTATTGAATATTGACTTTTAACTTTGGGAAAGTTGAAAAGTCTAACTTCCTATTGTAGGAGAGAGAAGGTTATTCTTGCAAGACTTGGAGAACAAGTTGAGAACTTATTTTCTCCAATTAAATTAAATAATTAATTAGTTAATTAGTGAGCAAGAAAACAAAGCCCACTAGGGTTAGGAGAACCCTAGGGTTTTCGAACCCCTTTGTATAAATACAAGGGTGGGTGCTTCTCTTATTCTTTAGACCAACACTCACGAAGTGTTAAGTTTTTGAGAAAAATTAAAAGTAAAGTTTTCAAAGCAAAATTATCCTAGCCATTAACACAAGCTATAGAACTAGCATTCTCACTTGCTTGGTCGTGTTCTAGGACTGGTGTGGATACGCTTTGGAGGCCTTCTACTTTGGAGTCTAATTCGAAGGACCGTTCGAGGGACTTTGGGCTTGAAAGGTGTTTGTTAGGCGGTAACAACATCACAAGAAAGCTTCAATTAAAGTGAGTTTCTTGTTATTCCCAACATTACAGTACAAAAATGGCAAGACAACGATTAAACTTGTGGAAAAATTTTAAACTTCCCCTGCTCAACTCTTCCGTGTTTTCCAACACCTCATAGCATCCATCCATTCAGAACTATTCGGTGAATTTATAGCCTCCTTAAAGGAAGAAGTGTAACATCTGCTCGTCCGGCCTTTTCAGGTACGCCTTTATGGGAGAGCAAAGTGTGCTTTTAATTATTTAATTACGTGAACTATATGTTTATTATATTCCTTTTGTGATATATTTGAATTATATGACTCTTATTTGAACCTTATATGACTTATTTGCACGTCTTTGCCTTCTTTGCTTCGTTCTTGCTCCGTTTATGCCCGTTTTTGTTTCCGATTTTTGTGACTATGTGCTATGCATGATTAATACTAGTTTTGAGTGTATCTTTATGCTCGTTACTTGTTTTTGAGTTCATTTGATACGGTTTTTGGAATCGTTTTATGTGTTAGGGACATAAGGGCCTAATGACCTTTAGCGCACCTTGTGTTCCGGAAGGCATAACTTGAGCTCGGGAATTCGGATTTGAATTCCAGAAGATGCGTTGAACTTGTAGAGAAGAAAAAAAGACAAGAAATCAAGATTCATATTTTTCTAAGCCCATTTGATCATCCGAATTTCTTCCGGTTTGAGCCTCTTTTGACAGATTTGCCACATTTTCTAAATAAGCCATAACTCCCACAATTGTTGACCAATTCAACTCATTCTTGGCCCCACCATCCACTAACTTGCTCCTCTATCCCTTCCCTCAGCCCGAATTTCATCCACACCCTAAAAGAGAGAAGAAAAGAGCCCCAAGTTCAGCTTTGTGGAGAAGAGAAGAGGAAGAAAGGGGATCAAGCCATTTCTCCATGTTTTGAGCTCAAACCTTGATCAAATCTTCTCCAATTTAAGAGGTAAGTCTCTTTTGGTTTCTCCATGTCTTTGTAGTTCTTTTGAGTTGAATTTGATGAGTTTTCATCCATGTTTGCTCCTTCTATGGCTTGAAGCATGAATAGTGTGGGTTTGATGCTTTTTCATGAATTTTGCTTGAATCCTTATCAAATCTTTTGATGTAAAGCATGTTATATTACCCTAATGTATCCTACATGACTTCTATGAACTTAGTATACATGTTGGGTGAGGATTCATGGGGATTCCATTGATGAATTTGCTTGAACTTGAATATGTGATGTATCTCTTCCTTTCCCCTTCACCTTAGCTCGGTTTTTGCATGATCTAGGGCATGAATATTTGAAAAGTTGTTGCATATATCTTGTATTATGTGTTAGCATGAGTTTGGGGTTGAGTTTTGGTGTTTTAGGGGCCAAAATCTCGAATTTTGGTGTTGGAGCAGATCCAGGGCCGTGGATTTTTACACTAAAATCCACCCACGGCCGTGGATCTGAATGGCAGAATTTGGTACATTTCTGGACTGAGCGTGGATCTCCCCTTTGTTAAAAATCCACGGCCCTCGATCTGGGTACAAAAATATTTTAGCCCCAAACTTGTTTTCTTGCTTGTTTTGTTCGATTCCCTCCCCGTTCTTGACCCTAATGTGATATGTACTTGTTTATATGTGTAATGTGCTATGCTATAACTTGCCATTGCTTAATTTTAATATTTTTCATGATTGTATAGTGTGTTTTGAGTGTCGTACGTGTTGCATTACATTTAAGGATTCGTTTGACGTGAAATGTGCTTTATGTGATCTAAGTGCTTCCTTACGTGCGAATATGACTTCCTACCTTGTATGTTTTGCCTTACTTGTAATTCCTTTGCTTTTATATGATACGTATGCACTCTTAACTTGATATTTGACATGTTATATGGATTATATGAAGTTCATGAGTTTGTTTAACATGGAATATGCGACCTATGCTTTGATATGATTCGATATGTTTCAATGTGACCTAAGTGTTAACTCATTCGCAATCCTTATGCATCATTTGAATTCATATGCATATGCCGAGCGTCTAATTGGTTCATATTGAGTCTAAGCTTGTCCTTGCTCTTTGCTTTTGTTCTTAGGTTTGTCTCGAGGTTGAAGAGGTGGTTCCTTTTGTTCGGTTTGGTCAGCAAAGTGGGGTTTTCTTTCCTTTTAGCTATGATGACCTACAACCCTAAATGTGTTTTAAGCCCGCATGTGACTTATATGTATATATGTATATAGATATGTGCATGATATGTAATTTGTGGGAATTGGTCCCTTTTGTTATAAGATGTTTGAAAACTGCTTTTATGTATAAGTAAGCTATATTTTCGTTTGTTCGTTTTGAAAATGGGTTAGTGTGTGTGCGTGTTATGTTTTGGCGAGATGAGCTTTGTGGTAAGTGTAAGTGTAAGTTTGGGCTCCAGAGTTGTGTGGTTCGGGAGACTCGGGACGACCATTGGGGTCGCCAGTTACAACCCCAGGACACTTCTCCACTTTATAGGATCAACCCCGAAACCCACTCGGAGGGAGGTGGGGGATGGAGTCCTTGGGCGTGAGTGTCATGAAACTCACTGCCCTGACGTATAAGCGTATTTGCTTTAAGGTAAGTGTGGGGGTGGAGAGCGGCCGCTCTCTTCCTCAAAAGGAGTAAGGTGGGATTGATTTATGTTTTTCTTCGTTTTGCTTCGCTTTGCTATGGAGTAAGTAGTTTGGGACTCGAACTCACCGAGTCATTATGTTTACGTCTTAGCTTCTGTTTATGGTTTATGAAACGGGATTGGATTTCTAATTTCTAAAACTTGGTGGATTTTGGCCTTCGGCCCTAAATCTTTCTTGCTATATGTAGTATCACGGGTTTAAATGATTTGGAATGCAAAAACCAACCCCAGTTCATGAACACTCTCCGATTTGACTATGCTATGCTATGCTTTACTTATACGTACGTGCGCGTGTGTTAGCCCCCTCACCAGTCTTTAGGATTGACCCCTCTTCGTTGTTTGTTTTTCCCCCTTTTGTCTTGAGTTTGCAGGTGCCCGGTTGGGGAAGTTTGAGCTAGGCGGCAGTCTTTTTCTTTTGGAGTCGTTCGAGTTGTAGAAGAGTCTTTGCATATGCATCTTTAATTTCCCGCTCTGGTACTATGTATAATTTGGTATTATGTATAAATATGGATAAGTTAAGCTTTGCATTTTGAATTATGAACTTTTGTATGTTTTAATTTGGCCCGGGGTGGGAAAGGCATGTAATAATTGTATTTTGTGCTTTTGGTTGGATGCATGTATTTTGTTATGTTATGCGATCCTGTTGCTTTCGCTTTTGCTTTTGATTTTCTTGCGCACTCTGTTCAGGGTCTAGACCACCTAGCCTAGGGGTGAGTTTTGTGTGTCACCCGTTCGCCATGGTTCGATGCGTGAGCGGAGTCCCCATTTCGTTTCACGTGTTGGGCTATGGCACGGGGGATGTGACGCCCTTCGCTCCGGGGTGTTAGAAGAAGGCTCCCCAATTTCTAAAAGAGTTCATAGGAATATTTCCTCTTCGAATTGAAAGTATCGTCGAGGAATTCTTCCAATATTTAAGCACCTGACTTTAAGGTTTCAAATTAGATCCATTTTAGAAGGTCTTTTTCCTAGAAATAAATGTGTTTTATTTAATAAGCCCCACCCATCTAATATATATAAATGTGTTTTATATAAAAAGTCCAATTTTAATGATTATAAATGTGTTTTATATATGAGTCCAAATAAACTAATTTATATAAATATGTTTTATATAATATTATATAATATGTTTATATAATACTCTTTAGTAAATTAGTTTTTCATCATATAAATTCGTTTTATATATCAGTAAGTCCATAACTATTAATTTATATAAATAAGTTTTATATAATATCATATAACATGTTTATATAATAATTCTTTTAGTAAATTAGTTTTACTAAATTAAATTGATTTTATATATCTATAAGTTCAAACCCACTAATATATATAAATGTGTTTTATATATTAAGGCCCAATTGAATTATCATACGAATGTGTTTTATATAAGTCCGTCTGAACTAATTTTTATAAATATGTTTTATATAATATTATATAATTTGTTTATGTAATAAATATTTTATTTAGTAAATTAGTTTTACTAAATTAAGTTAGTTCAATTTTTTTTATGTAAATTCGTTTTACTTAATTTATTAAAAATCATTAGTTGATTAAAATTTATCTTTATGATAATTTAATACAAATTATGTTAATTTGTTTAACAATAATTTAAATTTTATGAATTCGTTTCATTTAGACTTGTGATAATTAAATTACTTGAAAATCCAGAATCATATTATGTGATGATTATGAGCTTAGCGAAATTTTCGAACATGTAATGTGAATGAAGGAAATTCTTGTTAATTTAATTATTTAGTTATGTGCCTAATATATTGTCCTTTCTTTATATACTTAGAGACATGTCTTCGAATCGCTTGGCACCTGAGACTTTAGGAAAACTCGACATTTGGCATAGAAAAATCCAGTACTACCTTCATGACCGCGAAGTAATGGACCCCTTAACTACTAGTAAGGTTGCGCCTACTGAGTCTAAGAAAGGAAAACATCCTTCTCAGACTAACGGACCAAAGGGTGGCGTGGCCAAAGTAGGAAAACCTAAAGAAAAGAACATGGCACGTGTGAACTGCTACAATTGTGGGAAGAACGGTCACTTTGCTCGGGATTGCCCCGAACCAAAGAAGGAACCTACTTCTCATTCCCCTCTTGAACTATATGTTTGTGCACATACATTAGTTGCTAATCATTTTCCGAATTGGATTGTAGATTCGGGAGCAAGCAAACACAAAGTACAAGATCGAGTTGGTTTCCGAGAGTTTCATCGTTATCCGGTGGGAACTCAAACAGTCGTTTTAGGAAATGGCAGCGAGGAAGACATCCTCGGCATAGGGACATACCAACTAAAGCTTCGTGGAGGAAATATGTTGTTTCTTCATGATGCTCTCTATGCACCGGGGGTGCGATGTTCTTTAATTTCAGTAGTTTCTTTGTTGAGACTTGAATTTTCCTTTAATTTTAATTCTAGTGGTTTAGAGATTTTGTACCATGGCAATGTGTTTGGCCATGGTTCATTGCATAATAGTTTCTTTGTTCTTGACTTGGATGATATTTATAATAATAATTCCTCGCTTGCCTTAGTTGCTAATTTCGATTGCGATTTTGAATCTGTTAAATGGCATGCCAGACTAAGCCACATAGGCCAAGATAGGATAAGTCGACTAGCTAAAGAAGGTCTTTTAGACCGACTCACTAGGGTTAAGTTACCTAAATGTGAGTCATGCCTAGCTGGTAAGGCAACCCGAAAACCTTTTGGTAAGGCTTCAAGGGTATCAAGTCCCTTAGAATTAGTCCATTCTGACATATGCGGACCCATGAACGTCAAGGGACATCATGGTGCTATTTATTTCCTTACTCTCATAGATGATTATTCACGTTATGGGTATGTGTACCTACTATCTCACCGCTATGAAGCACTAGATGTGTTCAAGTGTTTTGTGGCAGAAGTAAAAACTCAATTGGAACAAAAAGTTAAGACTCTTCGAACTGATCGGGGCTGTGAATATCTCTCTGATATGTTCAAGGAGTATTGTGAAGGAAAGGGTATATGCAGACAACTTACTATTCGTAGAACTCCACAACAAAATGGTATTGCGGAACGAAGGAATCGTACTTTACTTGACATGGTTAGATCAATGATGGCGCAAGCTAGTCTCCCGATCAGTTATTGGGCAGATGCACTGCTGACGACAGTATACATACTTAACCGTGTACTAAGTAAAAGTGTACCCGCCACTCCATATGAGTTATGGAATGGTAAAAAACCTTCCTTGGACCACTTACGCCCGTGGGGTTCGGCTGGCTATGTGCACAATCCAAACGACAAGCATGGAAAACTTGGTCCAAGAACCACTAATATGGTGTTTATAAGGTATCCCAAACATTCAAAAGGGTTTGTAATGTTTGGTGAACACCTAGATAGTGGCATGACGGAAATAGATTCCCGCAATGTTGAATTTCTTGAGAATGAGTTTTCAAGTATCGGTGAAATTAAAAAGGACCTTGAGTTGCAGCCTGATGATGATTTATCTCTTGGTGAGGGGAGGGAAATGAGAACTCACCAAGTCACCAAGGATAATTTAATTCCATTAAATGAAGGAGACAGTGGTATTAGTCCTACAATCCCAGATAGTGAAAACTTGTCTGTTGATGAACATTAATCCGAACATGAGGTAGGCCCAAGTGTTAAACTTCCCACACCACCAAGGGATAGTGGGAGTGATTCGATACCCGAGCAAACAAGTAACCAAGGTCCTAGATTACGAAGAAGTGAACGTGGAAGAATTTCTCAACGATACTTTCAGTTCGAAGAGGAAATATTCCTATGCACTCCTTTAGAAATTGAGGAGCCTTCTTCCTTTAAGGAGGCTATAAATTCAATGAATAGTTTTGAATGGATGGATGCTATAAGGGACGAGATGGAATCAATGGCAAAGAATAAGGTTTGGGATTTAATTGATCCATCCGCTTTGCGTTTTATCTTGAAAACTCATTTGTTTCCAATTGATTTACGCTTAGGTGGAAGGTCAACTAAATCCCAAACCTTATTCTTTGCCATTAATTCCATCTCGTCCCTCATAGCATCCATCTATTCAGAACTATTCGGTGAATTTATAGCCTCCTTAAAGGAAGAAGGCTCCTCAATTTCTAAAGGAGTGCATAGAAATATTTCCTCTTCGAACTGAAAGTATCGTCGAGGAATTCTTCCACGTTCACTTCTTCGTAATCTAGGAACTTGATTACTTGTCTGCTCGGGTATCGAATCACTCCCACTATCCCTTGGTGGTGTGGGAAGTTGAACACTTGGACCTACCTCATGTTCGGATTGATGTTCAAAATTAAATATGAGATTGATAACTCGATTTGTTTATTTCTTTTTCATTTTTTAAAACCCAACCAAACTAATAAATCACAACTCATAATCAACATGAATAACAAGTTCAGAAACTTAGGATAGCTTCGTTCTCCATAGCTGTACTCGGTCGCCTTCCTCACAAGCATGTGTGCTGCTCCATTGCCTGTGCCACGAATATGCTACACCTCATGAAATGGCATGCGCGACAACACTTCTCGCATATCAGCTACCAAGATACCCGTATAAGATAGGTCCTAATTTTCTGTTCTGATTTTTCGGATAACAGCCTCACAATCGCCCTCAATCACAACATCATTCCATCCTTCCTTCTTCGCCATACTCACCGCCTCCAAAGCGGCAATCATTTCTGCATGCTCCGGATCCAGTCGTCTAGCTTTGTTGTAGCTCTTCTAGCAAAGGACACTGCCATTGGAATCTCTAGCTATAACTTCCACACGATATCTCCCCGTCCTATCGAAAATAGCTGCATCAAAATTTAATTTTATCTTACCCATTCTTGGTTTCTCCACTCTGCTCCCCCCGAGTGAGATTGGGGAACTTCTTCTGCAACTCTGCCAACATGGAAAGCATGATAATAATTTGTCAGGAACTATGTTACTGATATTGCTTCTTGGTCACCCAACCCACTCCAATATAAATTGCGGCTTCTTCACAAACTTCAACACATGGTAAGCAAAAAATCGCCTATTTGCCCAAGCAACTTATTTACCACCTCCCCGTGCCACTGTTCCGGTGACCCCCTCCCTAATTAGATATAATTCTCCACGAGATATTGGAAAATGACCACACTTGGCGTGAGAAGGGGCAGTCCAAAAAAATGTGCCTTGTTATCTCCGATGAAGAATTACGCCACAGATAGCTTACTTCCTGTCCACATTTCCGTTTATCCAAATTTGCGCAGGTGGCTAAAGCCTCTCTGCGCAATATCTAGCTAAACATTTTGATTTGCAGTGCAACACTTCTATTCCGTAAGAAAAGCCAAGATCCAGCAGAAGATTGAGCTACGAAAACCATCTTGGACATATTATGAGTGGCCAAATGCACTTTGCACCGAAAACCTCCCTTTCACATAAAAATGCCATACCAGTTTATCTTTATTAGCCAGGCTCCCACTGGAATCCTTAGAATCTCATCCACATCTGCTTGAACAAAAAGACCCTAACCACCTTCTCGTTCCATCCCCCTCCTTCACCGAGCATGTGACAAACATGTGTGAACACTTTCTAAGCCAATGGTGGGCTGATAGGTTTGAAAGAGAAAAGGCATGGAATCCACTTATCAGTCCATATTCGTATCTTAAATCCATTACTAATCCTCCACCGGGTCCCTAGTTCAAGAAGTAGTCGTGCCTCCATAATACTTCTCCATGTAAGTGACGGATGATTCCCCATTCTGACTTCAAAGAAGGAGCAAGGTGAAAAGTATCTTCCTTTGAGGAGTTAACTAAGCAAAGAATCCAGCTCCATAAGCAAACTGTTGAGTGTGAAATTTGCATGGATTTAAGCGTTAATTAAAGTATATTTTTGTGCCGTTTGATGCGTTTATATGTTTATTTTGCTCCATTTAGGTGTTTTAGAGGTTAGAGTTAAGAAACGGCGAAACGAGGCGAATTCACGCTTTTTGGAGAAAATAGGAGTAACCCTCATTACCCTTTAGGCGTGCATTATTGTTAACCCCCGTTAACGGATACAGGAGCATAACCTTTTTGGCGAAGTATGGGAGTAATGCCCGTTACTCCCTAGTAGTATAACTCTGGTAACTCCCGTTACCAAAGGCAGTAGGAGGAACTCTTTGGCACAGGAAGGGTAAAGCCCGTTACCCCTGAGCAGAAGGAAAATGGTAACGGCCGTTACCACTTATAAAAGCGTTATTGCGATTTCACTCTAGTAACAGGCGTTAATGATGGTTGTGCATGGAGAGGTAACGCCCGTTACCTAGGGCGGCGAGCAGAATTTTGGACTACTATTTAAGTACGTTTTGGAGTCTATTTGGAGGGACTTCTTCTTCGGTTTCTGACCTAGTTTTGGAGAGAAGAGATACAGAGTTTTTGAGAGAGTTGTTCAGAAAATTTCGAGAAGACGAAAGGATCGAATTCTTATAACAATTTCCCGTTTTTTCAGTTTTATTTATTGCTTTAATTATCAAACTAATTCCTTTAGGTTTAGTTTTAATGTGTTTTGCATGTTGGATTTGTTTTTCCAGATTTTATTGAATGTTTAGAGTTCTGTTTTTGAGACTTTGTTTGGATTTGATGAATATGAAATTCTTGAATGCAATTTCCTTTAGTTTTACAATTTTAACTTAATTATGAGTATCAAAATCCCTAGGGCTAGGGAAATGATGATGAATGCATGCTAAATGTTTGATATAATGCTTGAATGACTTGTGCTACTTCTTAGTTTTGAGAACAGATTCAAATTGAAGTGCAACGGTCTGGCCAGCCTTAACATCGTGTAGAATTACCTGAGAGTCAAAAGATTAACGGTAATTGAGATGGTTTTCATAACTTGTAGGTATAGAATGCAAAGAGATTTGGTTCTTAACCTATAAAATGGTAAATCTTATTCTATGCCAAGCCGCTAGAACAAGATTTGCACTAGTCTTGAACGTATTGGTTTAATTAATCATTGATGATTGTCAGAATTGTTAGGAATAGTGCCCTAGAAAGCCGATTGTATATCCGCGTTGTACATTTCCTTATTCTAATCACAGACAATCTTTGAATAAAATAACGAATTAAGGCAACACTTCTTTATATGCTCTTGTTTGGTATGCGTTTACTTTAGCTGTGCATGTATGACAACTCCCCTAATCCTGATGACTTTAGGACTCTACCATTTAGGTGAAACGGTTCATGAAACGAGCCATATATCATATAAGTCATGATTAGTAAAATACCCCAAGCTGATGAGTCCTACAGACAGTGGGAGTGTCAACCTTACTCCTTTAAGGCTTGCTTGTGGGATCACGCCCTTAAAAAGGACCACCTTGTTTCATGGAGGTGCAAAGTGTATAGTTGATACGTGCGTGATACATGAGGATGCTTACTTCCATAAGTAAGTTCACTAAGGTGCCCCGTGTGAGAAGATTCCTAAATGGGAAAGGAAGTTTCTATTTCAGGAAATGGAAACTTCCAGATTAGAAAATATCTCACAAGTCATTGATGTGATTAATTAATCCTTAGACTTGAGGTTCCATGTCACTTTATGAGTTAACTCTTTAGTCTTAGGTATAAGCTTTAAAGGGTGTTGCCTTAGACAACTGATTCAAGGCTTATGCTGGGGCTGCACAAGTGATTCATGGAAGTGAATAAGAATCAAGAAAGGACCTACACTTGCACTTGCAAGGTGATCTCTTATTGTGTAAGTCATTCATATGCCATATGGAGTCCTTGGCCAAGGCAATAGATCAAGACATCAAGAAAAGGGTTTTTTGGATTGAGATCAAATGGATATGAAATGCACTTAGCTTGAATACCAGATTATTAGGGTTCTGATTATTCCTTTACCCTAGATCTTGGTTGGGAGATAGTAAGTAGGAGGATTCTATCTCACATAAATCAATGACTTAAAGGTTCCGTCGAATCAAGACATTCCAATTGAGCTAGGGGTTAAACACCTATTGCTAGACTATGGTTGTTTAATCTGTGGACTGATTAATGAATTAGTGAATTAATTAATTAGGGTCACTGCTAATTGAATTGAGAACCTAGATGGTCACACATAACAACTTGGTTACATGAGTTAAGGTTTTAAAATGATTAAACGTGTTGATCATACCAAGGGGGTTCCACATGTGTGAAATACACGTTTAGTTCACGTGATTGGCACGTGTCCTTAGGGACACGTGTGTCACACGTGTATATTATTTATGTATTGAATAATTAATGTGTTAATTATATAATAGACTTTGGTTTAATTTTTGAATTAAAATGAAAGTCTTATTTTGGAGAAATTAATCTATTTACTTAATTATGAATTAATTAATTAGATAAATAAGTTATTTATTTATTAATAAATAAAGTATAATATTATCTAAAAGGGTGTTGGATATTTTAGCTCTCTTAAAAGTTGATTTGAATTAGAATTCAAAATCAAGGTTTGGAATTACTTGATGATCAAGAAATAAGAGAGTGGGACCAAATCCTTAGTCCAAAAGGACTAGGTTCGGCCGCCCCTCTCAAAGCTATATATAGGGGAGCTCGAGCTCCCCTTAGGGATTGATCGATTCTTCTTGGTTCATGTGTTGAACACCATCCTTTCTCCAAGATCACATAAACCCTAGGTTAAGCCTAAACACTAACTAAAGAACTAGCATCCTTACTAGTTAGATTGTAATCAAGTTGGTGGACTATCTCTAGAGAGCTTCAAGTTAGAAGTTTTTAAAGATTCGAGCTTTACCAAGGAGAGAGGATCAAGCCGCTAGAAGAGCATTCTTGGGTGGCTTGAAACGCTTTAAAAAAGATTATTGAAAAGTAAGTTTCTTTACCCTACGAATTTGGATTCATGATTGCAAGTTTCGCTCCTCTTGTTGGAAAATTTTTAAAATTTTCGCTGCTTTCTGATTCCGTTTTTCCAACAAGTGGTATCTGAGCCACCTCGTTAATCGTGTTTCTAGTTTGTCTTAATTATTCTGAATTTGGTAGAAATTCTTAGGCTTAGATGCGAATTGAGTATTCTTGAGTTCTTTTAGAAAGCCTGAAATACGAAACTGTGTTTTTCCTAAAAATTTCTGAAAAATGTTTTCTTAAATCTATTTTTGAAAAGCTGTTTTAGTTGAAATTCGTTTAAATCATAATTTTGATTTTGGATTGAACCGGGTTTTGGAGAAACCTGAGATACGAAACGAAATACGAAACAAACACGCGACCCCGTCCTAGGCGCGCCTGCTCGCCTGTCCAGCAACCGCGCGGGACAGCCTCCCGCACGCTCCCGCAACCGCGCGGGAGCACCCGTTCGGCATCGCCCACACGCCAGCAGCAGCGAGCTGCTCACGTTGCGCGCAGGGCGCGGGCCTATCTTGCGCGGGCTGGCAGCACAAGCTGCCAGCACCGCGCGCCTAGCGCGCGACGCTGGACGGCGAGCAGTTGCTCGTTTTGGGCGGTCCTGGGCCCGGATTTCGCGTTTTTATGTTTTCGGTCCTTGAGATCCCGGTTTAATTTTTTAAAAATAAATTGTTTTATTAAATTAAAAACTTATTTTTGTAATAATTGTTTAAATTGGGATTTTGAGAAATTAAAGTGATTTAAATTTTGGGAAAATTACAGACTTTATTTTCTAAAAATATTGAAAGAATAAAAATCATTAATTTTCAGAAATTAATGGAATTTTATTAGTTTATTGTTTTTTGGGTTTTTATAGAAAAGGCTCTTGAACAAGAATGGCATCTAAGTCGTGTTTTAGGCTATTAGAGCTTAAAGCGAGAATTTTAATTTATTGGTTAAATTTAAATTCTTGTAATTTAAGCGTGTTAGGTGATCATGGGTACTAGTCTTTGTATGCTTTACATTTAAGCGTGTTGCGCTTTTCGATTGAGGTTGGAGCCTCACTTATGTGCGTACTGTTATGTGATTTATTATGTGGCTTTCCATATTACTGTATTAAGGCCGGGGTATGCCCCTTGTATTTGTCTAAGGCCAATATGAAGATTGAGCCTTATTACTTTTCAGTACTTGTTCTTATTTTTGAGAGTAGAATAGTTGGTGAGGTTTTTATTTTTATTTTGGAGACAATACACCCATGGAGTAAGATGGACCACATTCAAGTAAGAAGGAGGCCATAAGTGAAGACCCCTCAAAATGTTAGGGAGGGGAATCTCAATTGAAAATGTAATAGAGATAGGGCTCGTATTTTGTTACTGCTTTCCCTTATGTGATATAAACTGTTTATGTGGTATGTATGTTAGAATCGTGATAGTGGAGTGACTCCCACTCATCACGCATAAGATAGGATAGACCCATGATCATCTCATGTTAGTATCATGCTAGGACATGTTATCTGTTTATGTTCTTGTTTGAAATGCATTTAAATTGTACTTGCATTAATCAAGACTAATAAAATTGGATAACATATATGTTGGTGAGGTCGAGCCGGACAATTCTCCGGTTGATTCGAAAATTCCCATTAAATATTAAGCTTATTTCGAATAATAGGTGTTTAATTCGAGATGCAAATTTTGAATTAAATTCCTAGCATTCCATCAATAGGTTTTAAGTTTAGTAAGTGAAGCTAGTTATTATCCGCGAGTCGTGGGATAGCTAGTGGACTTATTAGTTCTTAGTTACCTGATTGATCATTTTAAATGATCAACATTTCGTGGTCAATTTTGGCAAGGGCGATGTCCGCGAGTCGTGGGTCGTTCGAACTAAGTTTTGATCATGATCTTATGATTGATGGGTCTAGCTTAACGCCTAAGTAAATGTGGATATCGCACGAGTCGTGGGTCCATATTGAAAGATAGGTGATGCAAAAATAATTACTAAGAGTTATAAAGGTGTTAGAATTGGTAAGTTGTACCTACCTAGGGTTTTACTTAGAATGTCCGCGAGTCATGGGTTCCATGTAAAATGCTTAGGATCTTAGTACCCATTGGGAAACGTGTTCCTCTTAGATCTTTGGGAATTATAGATCTTTGAAAAACAGTGGGAGCTACATTAGATTAAAGACCTTATCTTTTGTATATCGTTATAACTCAGCATGCTCACTAGTTCTCTGTATTACCATTTAGGTCGTAGATTCTGTGATTCTCTAGGTGTTTTGAAATGGCAACCAAAAACCCACTTGTATCGATCCTCGAGTCAAACAAGTTGACTGGTCCCAACTATTCTGATTCGCTGAGGAATCTGAAAATCGTTTTAGATTCTGAGAAGAGAACTTCTGTTCTCTTCGAAGGGGAGCCTAGTCCCGAAGGGGACGCTCCCACTCGGACCGAGCGGGACGCGATCCAGAAGTGGAAGGATGATAATCTCCAAGCCCATTGCCCACTCGGACCGAGCGGGACGCGATCCAGAAGTGGAAGGATGATAATCTCCAAGCCCATTGCCTTATGTTGGCTAACATGTCTCCGGACTTGCAAAGGCAACATGAGGCCATGGAATTTGCTTGGGAGATTTAAAACCACTTAGAGCAACTTTACAACCCTCATGAACGTGTTACAAGGTATAACACTTCAAAGGAATTGTTCGATTTGAGAATGAGGGAAGGTTTAAGTGTCCATGAATATGGACTCTAGTTTCTCGCCCTTACTAAGAAACTTGCTTCCATGGACATGCCACTGAAAGATGAGCTTTCAGTGGACTTGTTGCTAGCCTCGCTCCCACCATCATTCAACCCATTTGTCCTTAACTTCAATATGAATCATACTGGTGCTACTGTAGCTGAGCTGATTAGTCAGCTTGTGACTGCTGAAAGCACGATCAAGAAGGACAATATGGTTCTGATGGTGAATACTCCATCTTCCTCTTCCGGGCCTTCTAAAGGTAAGGGCAAGAAAGCCCAAAAGAAGAAGAAGAAACCCCTTAGGCCCGTTGGTGGCATTTCGAAGGGAAAGGCCCAAAAGACGAAGCGTGATCAAAAAGAGGATGTTTGCTTCCATTGTGGCAAATCGGGACATTGGAGGAGAAATTACCCAGAGTACAAGGCTACTCTAAAGAAAGGTATGTTTCTCGTTGAAGTTAATCTTTCTATTAATTCTAGTTCTTGGGTACTTGATACCGGTTGTGGAGCTCATATCTGTAATGATGTACAGATGCTAAATGAAGTTCAACAACTCAGAGAAGGAGAATGTGTCTTGAAGATCGGCGATGGCTCAAAAGTTGAAGCTCGAGCTTTAGGCACAATTAGATTAGATTTAGGTAGTTTTGAGTTAGATTTAAATAAAGTCCTTTATGTACCGAACATTATTCGTAATATAATTTCAGTTCCAATTTTAGATTGTGAAGGTTATGAAACTTATATTAAGAATGGTAAATATTTTATCAAACGGAACGACTCTTCCGTTCACATCGGTACTCTAAGTAATGGACTTTATCTAACTCAAAATATCAATATTATGAATATACAACGAGAAACTAAACGAAAGAGAGATGACAAAGTTTCAGCTCCCTTATGGCACACTAGATTAGGACACATTTCCAAGAACAGAATTAGCAAGATAAACACTTTAGGATCATTCTCTGAAAATGATCTCAAAGAGTTAAATCCTGTCTCAAAGGAAAGATGTCCAAAGCTCCTTTTAAAGGAACTTTGGAACATGCATATAAGGTCTTGGATTTGATCCATTCTGATGTTTGTGGACCGCTTAGTGTAAGCACAAGAAACGGTCATCAGTATTTCATAACCTTTACCGATGACTTTAGTCCGTATGGTTATGTATACTTAATGAAGTATAAATCTGAAGCTTTTCAGAAATTCCTAGAATTTCAAAAGGAGGTTGAGAACCAAACTAGTCACAAGATCAAAGCACTTCGATCTGATCGAGAGGCGAGTATCTTAGTGAAGAGTTCCTTAAACATCTCAAAGATAATGGGATTATCTCTCAGTGGACTCCTCCGAGAACTCCTCAACTCAATGGAGTTTCTGAGAGAAGGAATTGAACTCTACTCGATATGGTTCGTTCCATGATGAGTTTCACTGACTTACCACCTTCTTTCTGGGGTTATGCCCTAGAAAGTACAGCAAAGATTTTGAATCTAGTTCCCTCTAAGTCAGTCCCTAAAACGCCCTATGAAATGTGGCATGGTAAAATCCCTAGTTATTCTTACTTAAGAATTTGGGGTTGTCCTGCTTACGTGAAGAGGACAGTGGGAGATAAGTTTGAATCTCGTTCTAACTTATGCTACTTTGTAGGTTATCCTAAGGAATCCATTGGATACTACTTCTATGATCAATCTGAGCAAAAGGTGTTTGTTTCCAGAAATGCCACTTTTCTTGAGGAACCGTTCCTTAAAGAAAAGAAAGGCAAGATCATAGAATTAGAAGAAGTACAAAGTGATCTCACACCACCCACTGAAGAAACGTCCCCTTTTGATCAACCACAACCAATCACGAATTTCGATACACATGAAAATCCTCCTCTAAGGCGTTCTGAACGCACTCCTAGACAGCCGGAGAGATGGTATGGATTCTTCCATGAAATCTCTCAAAAGGATAATGATCCTTTAACATATGAGGAGGCACTTTCAGATTCTGACTCTGAATAGTGGATAGAAGCCATGAAATTCGAAATGGACTCCATGAACTCCAACCAAGTTTGGACCTTGGTAGATTTGCCTGATGGGGTCAAACTCATAGGTTGCAAATGGATCTTTAAGAGAAAGCTTGGAGTTGATGGAAGCATTGCAGCCTATAAAGCAAGACTGGTTGCAAAAGGATTCACTCAAAGACCCGTCGTGGACTTTGATGAAACCTTTTCGCCAGTTGCAATGCAAAGGTCTATTCGGATCGTGCTTGCCATTGCTGCATATTATGACTATGAGATATGGCAAATGGATGTGAAAACTGCCTTTCTCAATGGTGACATTGACAAAGACATTTATATGGAGCAACCCATAGGTTTCACATTCAGTGGGAGTGAGCAAAAGGTTTGCAAACTCCAAAGATCAATCTATGGATTGAAACAGGCTTCTAGGAATTGGAACATTCGATTTGATGAATTGGTCAAAGCGTTTGGCTTCATCCAAATTTTGAATGAATCATGTGTGTATAGAAAGGAATTGGAGACCTCAGTGCAATTCTTAGTACTTTATGTTGATGACATCCTTCTTATTGGGAATTCGAAGGATGACATGAAAGTGACTAAGTTATGGTTATCGAACCAATTCGAGATGAAAGATCTTGGTGATGCGTCCTATATCCTTGGAATTAAAATCTATAGAGATAGATCTAGAAGGTTGATAGGACTGTCACGGTCGATGTACATTGACAAAGTATTGAAGAGATTCAATATGGAGTCAGCAAAGGTTAAGAACCTTCCTGTGAGTGTAGGAACATGTCTTTCAAAGAAGATGTGTCCTAAGCTAACCTTGAGAAGGAGAGAATGACTCATACACCTTATGCGTCAGCAATAGGTAGCATAATGTATGCAATGTTATGTACTCGACCGGATGTGGCTTATGCACTTAGTGTGACAAGTCGTTTCCAATCTGACCCTGGAGATGGTTACTAGGCTGCCGTGAAGAATATTCTTAAGTACTTGAAAAGTACTAAAGATTTATTCTTAGTTTACGGAGGTCAGAAAGATCTTACTGTCGAAGGATACTGCGATGCAAGCTTTGCATCAGACTTAGATGATTTTAAGTCAATGTCAGGATACATTTTCTGCCTAAACGGCGGAGCAGTGAGTTGGAAGAGTTCCAAGAAAAGGACCACTGCAGATTCGATCACTGAGGCCGAATACTTAGCTGCATATGATGCAGCTAAGGAAGGTGTTTGGATTAGAAACTTCATTCAAGAGTTGAATGTTGTTCCTAGCATGAAAGACTCTATTACTATGTTTTGTGACAACACTGGGGCGGTTGCTCAAGCAAGAGAACCAAGATCTCACCAACGGACCAAGCACATTATGAGAAAATATCACCTAATCCGTGATATTATCAAAATAGGAGATGTGCAAATTGAGAGGGTCACATCAGCAGAGAACATGGCAGATCCACTTACTAAACCCCTTAGTCGAGAAGCTTTCGAAGGTCATCCTCAGAAGATGGGACTTAGAGTAGCTTTAGAATGGCTTTGACGGGCAAGTGGGAGATTGTTAGGAATAGTTCCCTAGAAAGCCGATTGTATATCCGCTTTGTACTTTTCCTTGTTGTAATCATAGACAATCTTTGAACAAAATAACGAATTAAAGCAACACTTCTTTATATGCTCTTGTTTGGTATGCGTTTACTTTAGTTGTGCATGTATGAGAACTCCCCTAATTCTGATGACTTTAGGACTCTACCATTTAGGTGAAATGGTTCATGAAACGAGCCCTATATCACATAAGTCATGATTAGTAAAATACTCTAAGCTGATGAGTCCTACAGACAGTGGGAGTGTCAACCTGACTCCTTTAAGGCTTGCTTCCCACGCCCTTAAGAAGGACCACCTTGTTTCATGGAGGTGCAAAGTGTATAGTTGATACGTGCGTGATACATGAGGGTGCTTACTTCCATAAGTAAGTTCACTGAGGTGCCCCGTGTGAGAAGATTCCTAAACGGGAAAGGAAGTTTCTATTTCAGGAAATGGAAACTTCCAGTTTAGGAAATGTCTCACGAGTCATTGATGTGATTAATTGATCCTTAGATTTGAGGTTCCATGTCACTTTATCAGTTAACTCTGTAGTCTTAGGTATAAGCTTTAAAGGGTATCACCTTAGACAACTGATTCAAGGCTTATGCTGGGGCTACACAAGTGATTCATGGAAGTGAATGAGAATCAAGAAAGGACCTACACTTGCACTTGCAAGGTGATCTCTTATTGTGTAAGTTATTCATATGTCATATGGAGTCCTTGGCCAAGGCAATAGATCAAGACATCAAGAAAAGGGTTTCTTAGATTGAGATCAAATGGATATGAAATGCACTTAGCTTTAATACCAGATATTTAGGGTTCTGATTATTCCCTTACCCTAGATCTTGGTTGACAGATAGTAAGTAGGAGGATTGTATCTCACATGAATCAATGACTTAAAGGTTCCGTCGAATCGAGACATTCCAATTCAGCTAGGGGTTAAACAACTATTGCTAGACTATGCCGTTTAATCTGTGGACTGATTAATTAATTAGTGAATTAATTAATTAGGGTCACTGCTAATTGAATTGAGAACCTAGAGGGTCACACACAACAACTTGGTTACATGAGTTAAGGCTTTAAAATGATTAAACGAGTTGATCATACTAAGGGGGTTCCACATGTGTGAAACACACTTGTGGTTCACGTGATTGGCACGTGTCCTTAGGGACACGTGTGTCACACGTGTATATTATTTATGTATTAAATACTTAATGTGTTAATTATTTAATAGACTTTGGTTTAATTTTTGAATTAAAATGAAAGTCTTATTTTGGAGAAATTAATCTATTTAGTTAATTATGAATTAATTAATTAGATAAATAAGTTGTTTATTTATTAATAAATAAGTATAATATTATCCAAAAGGGTTTTGGATATTTTAGCTCTCTTAAAAGTTGATTTGAATTAGAATTCAAAATCAAGGCTTGGAATTACTTGATGATCAAGTAATATGAGAGAGGGACCAAATCCTTAGTCCAAAAGGACTAGGTTCGGCTGCCCCTCTCAAAGCTATATATAGGGGAGCTCGAGCTCCCCTTAGGGATTGATCGATTCTTCTTGGTTCATGTGTTGAACACCATCCTTTCTCCAAGATCACATAAACCCTAGGTTAAGCCTAAACACTAACTAGAGAACTAGCATCCTTACTAGTTAGATTGTAGTCAAGTTGGTGGACTATCTCTAGAGAGCTTCAAGTTAGAAGTTTTTAAAGATTCGAGCTTTACCAGGGAGAGGGGATCAAGCCGCGAGAAGAGCGTTCTTGGGTGGCTTGAAACGCTTTAAGAAAGATTATTGAAAAGTACGTTTCTTTACCTTACGAATTTGGATTCATGATTGTGAGTTTCGATCCTTTTGTTGGAAATTTTTTAAAATTTCCGCTGCTTTCTGATTCCGTTTTTCCAATAAGAACAACGTTGAAATTAATTAAGCACTTGGTTGTACCTTGAGAGAGGATAATACAAATTGAAGTGACTAGGTTGTAGAATTGCACTTGTCAAACGAGTATTATATTGAATCTTGAATGTATGAACTATTACTCCCCAGCCTATTTAGTTTACTGAATTTAATCAGCGTGTGTTAGTAATCAATTGCATTTTATTCTAGTTAGTTATTTTAATGTTGTTTTAGTAGAGTAATAAACAATTTGAATTCGCTTGGTCTTTAGATTAGAAAGAAGTATTGAGTGGTGATTGATTTCCCTTCCCTGTGGGTACGATCTTGTTGTGCTACACGTATATTTTAAGTGTACACTTGCATGATTGGTTTAACTTATTAAATAAAAAAAACAAGTTTTTGGCACCGTTGCCGGGGAAGGAGTTTTAAATCAATATTACTTAAATATTTTAATCTAGTGCTTTAGACCATTACTTACTTTGTGTTCATAGTTGGAATTGAACTAAGGATTTCTTTTTCCTTTACGCAGGTTCACGGTGCGTGCGACGATCTCAAGACCCAGAACTAGTACCTTACGATCCGAAAATTGAGAAAACACTTAGTGCTATTAGGAGGAAGCGAAAAAAAGATAAGAAACCGACTACCATACCGATGACAGACCCACCCCAAGATCCACCACCACCGGCCATAAGAGATTACAATGTGCCGAATGCTGGGGCGATTCAGAATGCAACCCGTCCCCCGATTGCAACAAATAACTTTGGGATTAAACCAGCTATAATCAATTTGCTGCAAAACAATCCGTTTTCAGGATTACCACTGGAGGATCCGACATCACATCTTGAGTTCTTTCTTGAGGTTTGTGATACCTTCAAGATCCACAATGTCACCACCGATGCTATCCAAGTGAGGCTTTTCCCCTTTTCATTAAGGGAACGGGCTAAAACATGGTTGAGTACTATACCAAAGGAGTCTTTTCAGACTTGGGACGCATTTTCTCAGGGCTTCCTAGCTAAGTTTTTTCCCATTAAACAAAACTACGAAGTACAAGAATGATATTCAAGGTTTCAGATAATTAGATAGGGAATCCTTCTACGAGGCTTGGGAGAGATTTAAGGATTTGCAGAACTGGCGGATTGATTTAAACATTCTACAATGGGATATCCACAACTTTCAGATGAGCGATGGACGCCACAACTGGCGGGGCTTTCTTATCGAAATCTGAAACAGTCGTTTCTGAATTGTTAGATAACATGTCACAAAATGATATCTTTGTACAAGAGAGGAGCCATTCCCAACCAACTAAGGTTGCAGCAGGAGTCTTAGATCTAGATGGTGTAGCCGCCATTAATGCCAAGTTTGAGGCTCTTAACAAGAAACTGGACCAACTTTCTGTGAATGCAGTTGGGATACAAGCCCAACTAATTCAGGTAACTTGTGAAATTTGTAGTGGTCCACATGCATTTAACTTTTGTCCTTATACTGATGTAGGTGAATAGGTACAAGAGCAAGTGAATTATACAAATAACTCAGACTCCTACTACCCAAGTTGGCAGCGCCATTCACCACATCAACCCAGACCACAATATCAACCTAGACCTCAAGTAATACCTCAACAAAATCTCATCCAAAGACCAGGCCAATACCTAATACAACCACAACCTCCACCATACATCACTCATACTCAACCTCTACAGGAACAAAACAGGGATGGGAGGCTGCACTTGAGAAATTCATAGCCGTATCTTCAGATAGGTATCAAACATTGGAGAATCAGGTAGAACAGGTAGTAAACCAAAACAGGAATTTGGAGACTCAGATTGGTCAAATTGCCTAGTCTTTGAATATGAGAGGTCCAGGGAATAATCCGAGGTAGCATTGTAAAGCCATTGCCTTGAAAAGAGGTAAGGAATACGAAGGACCAAAAATGCTTATAGACTCTGATGAAGATAATACTGTTGATAAGAAAGTTGAAGAGGCAGTTGAGACCAACAAGAGAAAAGAAGAGGATAAAAAGGAAGAGCCCCTGTAACGCCCCGATTTTTCATTTGTACGAATATGTCGTATGTGTTTATAAATTATGCAATTAAATTATTTAATTACGTGATTAATTGTTTATAAGTGTTTTAAATATTTATTTTAATATAAATTGCTATTTGTTTAATTTATTTTATTCCATTAAAGTGGAAATTATTTAAATTGATAATTAAGAATTAATGTTAATTAATCTTGTTTAATTATATTAATTGAATTCAATTTTCCATCGTTGATTTTTACTTTTAATTTAGAATTTGAAAACTCGTTTTGGTTATTTGATTTCTATGTTATGAATTTGTTATTGCTTAACGTTTGGGTGTTGTATTCTTGCTTCGTTCTTATGTGATTTGATATCGAACATTCACGAAAATTTAGTATGTTGTAGATATATGTGTCGTGTATGTATACGTATGTTCGTTTCATCTTTTCGGATTCGTTTGATTGCGTTTTAAATTTATTTGGTATGATTGGAACCAAACCAGGGGCTGACGAGCACTTAGCGTACCCTTGGTTCCGTATGTGATACCTTGAGCTCGGGAATTCGGATTCAAATTCTCTCACCTCCGTTGAACTCGTTTTGACGATTCGAGTACAATGGATCAGGCCTCGTAATTTTTTGACCTCATTTGATACCCCGAAATCAGCCCCGTAACTTTGTCTCGCGCTCTTATGGCCACCTTTCACTAATTTGCACATAAGTCCCTCAATTCTTGGTCAATTGCCCTCAAACCTGGACCCACACTCCACTAACTCAGCCTATTATCACCTCCCATACCCCTCATACCGATCCATACACAATAAAGGAGAGGAAAAATCTGAACTTTGGAGCAACAACAGTGAATTCCCGTCACTTCCACCCTAGAGGAGATTTTGAGCTCCAATCTCCATTTTCTTCCATCTTTTTCATGGGGTTAAGCTTATATTTGATATGTACATGCTTATATGATCATTTGCATCTAAGAAATTCAGAATTTGATCCACTTTTGATTGAGTTTTTGATCCTCGAAGTGAATAGTTAGGTTTTGCTCCATAATTTGAATTCTATGACTTTCCTTGAGTTATGGCTTGAATTGATGCTTGGAAAGTGAGCTCTAATGCTTCATTTAATGTGGTATGTACCTGAATTTCTTGGTAGTTGAGTTATATGAGAGATACCATTAATGTTCATGAGGTTTTGGAAGTTATATACATGAGTTTAGCACCTTTCTCCTTCTCCTCTACTTGCTGTCAGTTTTGGATCAGATTTGTGGGAGTTTATGTCTTGTTTTGTTGCTGTTTTTGTTGCCATTGGTACCTGCTAGCTGCTGCTCTGTTTTCTTACCTTTGGAATAGGGGACCGAAGCTTGAACATCTGCCATTCTCGCGCCTGGAATGTCTCCCCGGTCGGGGAGATTTTTCTCATGAAAGTACCCGATTGGGTACTTGCTAGGCAGAAGCTTTTTGCATCCAATGTACCCGGGAGGGTACTTCTGTGTTTAAAATCTCCCCTGGGCGGGGAGATGAGGAACTGCCTGGAGTGATTCTTTGTTTCCTAACTTTAGCATGCATGTGATATTAAATTGTGAACTTTGCATGTTGTACGTGAGCTTTGCATGGTTGTGAACTTTGCGTGGTTGTTGAGAGCTTTGCATGCATGAGCTTTTAATTGTATCAGGCTATGCATTATGTGTATATATATGATATTTATACTGGTGTGTGCATATATACGTGATATATATATATATATATATATATACTCTATGAAGTTAAATTCATGTGTTCATTAATTGGTTTTGTGGGCTAATGTGCGTACGGTATATATATATATATATATGTAATAGTTTTTATTTGTTTTCCAATTAATTTAGTTATTACGTTAAATGATTTAATTGTGCAATGTGATCCTATAGTTTTACATAAATTCTTATTTATGAAGTGTGTAATCTAAATGTGATTTTAAGATTTAAATTATTTGTTATATTTTATGTGGATTACGTTTATGAATTTATTTGATACGTTTTATACGAAATATAAATTATGAAATGTTTGGACGTGAAATAGTACGTGTTATAATTGTTATATGAAATTATTGGATTGAATTGATATGAAATATGAATTTATGAACTTGAATGAAATTGAACGCCTCTTTGAACGAATGAATGACTCGTTTATATGATTCAAATACGCTAATAGTGCACATGAACGTGCCCATGACATAATATCATTTTTCTTACATTCATATCATGATCATACATTGCCGTGCGTCATATATGGTTCATTTAGAGTCTTGACTCTTACGGACACGTTGCGTTGTCTCTTGTACAGTTATCTCCAGGGTGGAGAAATCTTGATCAACTAGGCACTCAGTAATCATATCCTTGTATAGTCATGTTTCAAGTGAGGGTGTTTTCGTTCTAGTTATGTATAAAACCCTAAAACCCTTATGTGACAAGTTTTGGCCTAAAACCTTATGTATATATATGTTATCTTTACAAAGTGGAGTCATTGAGTAAATTCTTCTGAAATTATACGTATGGGCGTATATAAGCTTAAAATGGTTTTGCAACGAGGCTATGCTCCAAACCGTGTGTCTTCATGCTAGCTACGGATTAGGATGACACGGAGAGGTACGTGTATAGCATATGTCGAGTTACACGGTAAGGTATGTTGTCTTATAGTATATATCCTAAGTATAAAGCAAATGTTTTGGCGAGATTATGCATGTATGTTATGTTCACGGGCCCAGGAATGTAGTACATGTGGCTATCCGGGGAGGCATGGGCCGACGTTGATCCCATGTACTAGTTCCACTGTATTACGGCGATACCGGCCCTCGCTAGGAGGTTTAGCGGGGAATGGGAGCTGAGTGCCCTTGGGGGAGTCATGAAACCCCATTGGCCTATGTATGAGGTGGCCGGGGCTTGCTAACCCGTCCACCACCCGAAGGAAGAAGGTTGGAACTTATTTTATGATTATGATTATGTTTATGATTGATATGCACCGTACGGGAAGGCCGGGACACGGATTGCCCAAACGAATATGTTTTATGATATGATATATGATCTGCGTGTATTATGATATATTGCATGATCACCTATTTAAAGTATTAATGATATGTGTCGTACACAGTCGGAGTTTGGTTGGAGATGATGCACGCTCACTCGCCGAGCCCTTATGTTTATGTATGAATTATGAACGTAATAAATTAATATGATTAGTCGTAAAATCCGGGTATTGCTTGGTTATTCTCTTGCCCTTTTGGGAACTAATATCAAATAAAACCTGGCTCGGGATTTATGACTTGCATGTACATGTTTTATATATACGTATATCGCTCCTGCTCACTCAGTCTTCTAGAGACTGAACCTCTCCCTCCCCAACGTTTTAGTGCGCAGGTTTAGCGTTGGACTTCGAGCTAGGTGGAGTTTTGGTCGAGTCTTTGAGTCGGTCAAGCTTAGTTAGAAGAGTCTCTGCACTCACATATGTACTTATATTGCGTTTGATTCGACTCTGTAAGATCATGAATTTGACTCTTTATATATTTGTTACCGAATTGCCTTGTCGGGCTTTGTTATGAATTAATAGAGGCCTGAGGAGCCCAAGTCTGCCTATGGTTCGAGTGTTTAATTTCTGCAGGCCCGTGGCCAATGCATGTGTTTGGTTTTAGTTCTCTGTTACATTATGTCTTGTTGATTAGTTATATTTGCAGGGTCTAAGTTCCGCCTAGCTTAGGAGGGTCTTTCTGTTTGTCTCCCGTTCGCTATGGTTTGATACGGGTGCAGATTCACCATTTCGTTACTCGTGTTGAGCCATAGTGCGGGGGATGTGGTGCCTCACGTGTGGGGTGCTACATCCTTAAGTGGTATTAGAGCCCGATTGTAAAACCGGTGTTCTCGAGTCGTGTTTGAGTTAGTCTAGGTCGTACGGCTTAGGAACTATATAACAATGTGTGCATTGCATCGATCTTGAACGTGAAGTTTGGCTTTCCTTTTGAATTTTGTTGAACTATTTGCTGCATTATTATATGGATCCTTGCCTCTAGTGTTGAATACGTGCCATGAGCATGCACTAATCGCATGCATATATTCTCGATAGGAGTTATGATTTCCAGGTTATAAAGATAATATCAAACCACAACCAAGTTCTATGATCACAACAATCTATTACAAATTCTTTCGGAGGCACGGAAGATAGGAAGGATGCCCCGGGGAGGAATGTGGAGAATGCTAGATGTGTAGCTTCATAGACATAGTTGGAATTAACGGTTAGGATTCAGAATGGGAGGTTCAACTTTGGAGATGCGATGGCAGAGGGACATTTGGTGGAATAGGAATATGAGTTAATCACGGGATGGTTGTGACTCAAAAGATCAATTTATGTGAATCCACTACTTAGGGTGCTTTAATTGGATTCAACGGGATCTTTCAACCTAAGGAATGAAGTGAACAAAACCTTGAAGGTATTTTGGTCCCGGATTCGGATCATTGAAGAGGTATCAATAATTAAGAGGAGTCGAGGTAAGATGGGTTCGATAGGAGTATGAACCAAGGGTTGACAAAGAAGGATTTCTGACTAAGCCTAGTGATTAGAAATCGAGTTTTAGAAGTCAAGATCGGGAAGAAGTTGGATTCGGCTGCTCGGGATTTTGACTAAGATGGGAAGCAAGCTGAGAAGGGGTTAAAGAAAGATTAGTAATAGGATAACTACAATTCATGGAGGGTGATAATGCTAAGGACAGGATTTGAGTTCATTTTCCAAATCCAAGCTGAATTGTCATGTTGTGAGGTTGAATTGGAAGATATGGAGCAACAAATGGAAACGGTAAAGAAAGGTAAAGACTCCTTGAAAGGAAATCATACGCTCAAGTATAAGCAATTGGAGGTGAATTAAATTCACAGAGGATAAGCTAGGGATTCTTGATCGAGGTGACGATTAGTAAAGGTCGAATTTCGAGGAGAAGTTTGGATGCTAACTCCGTGGACATGGAAGAATTAGGGATCAAGAAATTGCAATCTCGGATAGTGGAAGATACTAGTTGATTTACAAAGATTCATGGAAATCTCGAAGACCGTGGGAAAGGCAAGGAATAATCACTAAGTCAAAGTAACCTCGGGATTTGGAAGAACGAGGAAAAGCTACCGAGCTAACCACTTACCACATTGGTGAAAGGTTCCAAAACATTCATAGCACGTGCATCATACTTCGCATCAATTATTTATTCTTCTGGACTTATGTTTATCTGTACATTTCTATTTGGTTTCGTTGCGCTAATGTGTTGCATAAATGATTGATGTAAACGTGACACATGCATTGACATCTTTACCCGACATGCATTTTAGTGTTTAATTGGTAGGAAGTTCTTTCACCTCACTCATCAAGTATCTTTTCGACTGATCACATCTGGATGATGAGGAAAAGCAACAGCAGGATGGCACCTGATAAGGAAGATGACTTCGGAAGATAAAGAACTTCAAGTAATGGATAGGTCGGTGGAAAGGAACTCCGAAGGAAAGTGAGATTAGATTTGGCTTCGGGGTGTTCGGATCGAATAAGAATAGAGAAAAAGGATTGAGGGAGTTCGACATGAAAAAGAAAAAATTTTAAGGGGGAGAGCACGACCGAGAGATAAATTGGAGGATGCAAGTGGTGCTCGAATGAATATGTTAATAGCAACAACGGGGATGCAAGTTAAGGAGAATCTGGAAATCCTAATGGTGGCGATTGGAAATGAATAAAACGGCTGTAATGGTGAAGCTGTTGAGAGAGAACTACGTTGCTAAATTCAGGTGAAGATTTTACGAGACATAAGGGAAATGGTTCAGTGAACATTTCTATGTACGGAGTTCTAATCTGGAGGTGATGGAATTATAAGGGAGTTTCTATGAACTCCTAAGTTAGAATTAACAAGAGAAAATCGAATCAAGTTATCAAGTAATAGGGTGGTGTCAATCAAGATTAATTCAATGAAGTACGAAGGGGTCCGAGACAATATTATTAAGTTATCGGTTATATCGAAGGTAATCCAGAAGGAAACTTAAGAAGGGACCAAATAGAAAAGGATGATAATTGGAGGATTTACATCCAACTTCAACAATCATCAAGAACATTATGTCTTCGATTCAAGAAATATGGGGCTAATTACCGAATGTAAATTTAAAGGGGTTAAAGAGAATAAACAGATAACATGAACAGAAGATGGGAAAGAATTCGTGTTGAGAAAGAAATCATAATAACAAATATTTCAAGCTCGGTATTGAGCCGTCAGTGTTGCCAGGAGTAGCTATTTTCGAGAATACGTTAGACTTCGATATGGCTAAGGGTAGTAACTATGGATTGGATTTCGGGACGGACGATTTAAGGGCATTCTGGGAGGTCAAGCTCGGTTAATTAAAAGGAATTGGTTGGTTGAATGAAGATTATGGGAAAGGGTAAAGACTGGAAACAGTACAAGTCAGAAGGGATCCAAGAGTATAATCCTTAAAGGATTCATCAATTGCTTCACCAGGGTACCCTGAAGAGGTTAAAGACAAGCTGAGCACTAAGTTTATCTTCAGGACAGATCATACACTGGACAACGACAACTCACAATTCTAAATTTCGCAACTACGGTGAACGGTACTTATAGCATCCATGATACATGCATCCATGCAAATTTAACTTAAATAATTTTTATATTAGGTGTTTTGATTTGTTATCATGTTAAATTACTTGGAGTAATTGATAACCAACATGGATGATGTCTGTTACTTGCTTTGGGGTGTCTTACATGATTTTAATTATGGTTTCGCGTGTGTGGCTTGGTAGTAATGGAGAATTCCTTGCTTTATTTTTGTTTGAGAGACGGGGTGCTCTCGTTATTTGTAAGAGACAGGGATGCTCTTATTTTTGTTTGAGCGAAGGGGTTCTCTCATTGTTGCTCGAGAGACGGGGCTCTCTCCTTGTTGTTTGTGAGAGACGGAGAATCTCTCCTTGATTGTTTTTAGGCGTGCTGTGAATCCGAGGACGGATTCTTTTAAGGGGGAGAGATTGTAACGCCCCGGTTTTTCATTTGTACGAATATGTCGTATGTGTTTATAAATTGTGCAATTAAATTATTTAATTACGTGATTAATTGTTTATAAGTGTTTTAAATATTTATTTTAATATAAATTGTTATTTGTTTAATTTATTTTATTCCATTAAAGTGGAAGTTATTTAAATTGATAATTAAGAATTAATGTTAATTAATCTTGTTTAATTATATTAATTGAATTCAATTTTCCATTGTTGACTTTTACTTTTAATTTAGAATTTGAAAATTCATTTTGGTTATTTGATTTCTATGTTATGAATTTGTTATTGCTTAACGTTTGGGTGTTGTATTCTTGCTTCTTTCTTACGTGATTTGATATCGAAAATTCACGAAAATTTAGTATGTTGTAGATATATGTGTCGTGTATGTGTACGTATATTCGTTTAATGTTTTCGGATTCGTTTGATTGCGTTTTAAATTTATTTGGTATGATTGGAACCAAACCAGGGGCTGACGAGCACTTAGCGTACCCTTGGTTCCGTATGTGATACCTTGAGCTCGGGAATTCGGATTCAAATTCTCTCACCTCCGTTGAACTCGTTTTGACGATTCGAGTACAATGGATCAGGCCTCGTAATTTTTTGACCTCATTTGATACCCCGAAATCAGCCCCGTAACTTTGTCTCGCGCTCTTATGGCCACCTTTCACTAATTTGCACATAAGTCCCTCAATTCTTGGTCAATTGCCCTCAAACCTGGACCCACACTCCACTAACTCAGCCTATTATCACCTCCGATACCCCTCATACTGATCCATACACAATAAAGGAGAGGAAAAATCTGAACTTTGGAGCAACAACAGTGAATTCCAGTCACTTTCACCCTAGAGGAGATTTTGAGCTCCAATCTCCATTTTCTTCCATCTTTTTCATGGGGTTAAGCTTATATTTGATATTTACATGCTTATATGATCATTTTCATCTAAGAAATTCAGAATTTGATCCACTTTTGATTGAGTTTTTGATCCTTGAAGTGAATAGTTAGGTTTTGCTCCATAATTTGAATTCTATGACTTTCCTTGAGTTATGGGTTGAATTGATGCTTGGAAAGTGAGCTCTAATGCTTCATTTATTTTTGTATGTACCTGAATTTGTGGTTAGTTGAGTTATATGAGAGATACCATTAATGTTCATGAGGTTTTGGAAGTTATATACATGAGTTTAGCACCTTTCTCCTTCTCCTCTACTTGCTGTCAGTTTTGGATCAGATTTGTGGGAGTTTATGTCTTGTTTTGTTGCTGTTTTTGTTGCCGTTGGTACCTTCTAGCTGCTGCTCTGTTTTCTTATCTTTGGAACAGGGGACCGAAGCTTGAATAGCTGCCATTCTCGCGCCTGGAATGTCTCCCTGGCCGGGGAGATTTTTCTCATGAAAGTACCCGACCGGGTACTTGCTAGGCAGAAGCTTTCTGCATCAAATGTACCCGGGAGGGTACTTCTGTGTTTAAAATCTCCCCTGGGCGGGGAGATGAGGAACAACCTAGACTGATTCTTTGTTTCCTAACTTTTGCATGCATGTGATATTAAATTGTGAACTTTGCATGTTGTACGTGAGCTTTGCATGATTGTGAACTTTGCATGGTTGTTGAGAGCTTTGCATGCATGAGCTTTTAATTGTATCAGGCTATGCATTATGTGTATATATATGATATTTATACTGGTGTGTGCATATATACGTAATATATATATATATATACTCTATGAAGTTAAATTCTTGTGTTCATTAATTGGTTTTGTGGGCTAATGTGCGTACGGTATATATATATATATGTAATAGTTTTTATTTGTTTTCCAATTAATTCAGTTATTACATTAAATGATTTAATTGTGCAATGTGATCCTATAGTTTTACATAAATTCTTATGTATGAAGTGTGTAATCTAAATGTGATTTTAGGATTTAAATTATTTGTTATATTTTATGTGGATTACGTTTATGAATTTATTTGATACGTTTTATACGAAATATAAATTATGAAACCTTTGGACGTGAAATAGTACGTGTTATAATTGTTATATGAAATTATTGGATTGAATTGATATGAAATATGAATTTATGAACTTGAATGAAATTGAACGCCTCTTTGAACGAATGAATGACTCGTTTATATGATTTAAATACGTTAATAGTGCACATGAACGTGCCCATGACATAATATCATTTTTTTTACATTCATATCATGATTATACATTACCGTACGCATATATGGTTCATTTAGAGTCTTTAGTCTCACGAACACGTTACGTTGTCTCTTGTACAGTTATCTCCAGGGTGGAGAAATCTTGATCAACTAGGCACTCGGTACTCATATCCTTGTATCGTCATGTTCCAGGTGAGGGTGTTTTCGTTCTAGTTATGTATAAAACCCTATAACCCTTATGTGACAAGTTTTGGCCTAAAACCTTATGTATATATATGTTATCATTACAAAGTGGAGTCATTGAGTAAATTCTTCTGAAATTATACGTATGGGCGTATATAAGCTTAAAATGGTTTTGCAACGAGGCTATGCTCCAAACCGTGTGTCTTCATCCTAGCTACGGATTAGGATGACACGGAGAGTTACGTGTATAGCATATGCCGATTTGCACGGTAAGGTATGTTTTCTTATAGTATGTATCCTAAGTATGAAGCAAATGTTTTGGCGAGATTATGCATATATGTTATGTTCACGGGCCCAGGAATGTAGTACATGTGGCTATCTGGGGAGGCGTGGACTGACGGTGATCCCATGTGCTAGTTCCACTATATTACGGCGATACCGGCCCTCGCTAGGAGGTTTAGCGGGGAATGGGAGCTGAGTGCCCTTGGGGGAGTCATGAAACCCCATTGGCCTATGTATGAGGTTGCCGGGTCTTGCTAACCCGTCCACCACCCGGAGGAAGAAGGTTGGAACTTATTTTATGATTATGATTATGTTTATGATTGATATGCACCGTGCGGGAAGGTCGGGACACGGATTGCCCAAACGAATATGTTTTATGATATGATATATGATCTGCGTGTATTATGATATATTGCATGATCACCTATTTAAAGTATTAATGATATGTGTCGTACACAGTCTGAGTTTGGTTGGAGATGATGCACGCTCACTCGTCGAGCCCTTATGTTTATGTATGAATTATGAACGTAATGAATTAATATGATTAGTCGTAAAATCCGGGTATTGCTTGGTTATTCTCTTACCCTTTTGGGGACTAATTTCAAATAAAACCTTGCTCGGGATTTATGACTTGCATGTGCATGTTTTATATATACGTATATCGCTCCTGCTCACTCAGTCTTCTAGAGACTGAACCTCTCCCTTCCCAACCTTTTAGTGCGCAGGTTTAGCGTTGGAGTTCGAGCTAGGCGGAGTTTTGGTCGAGTCTTTGAGTCGGTCAAGCTTAGTCAGAAGAGTCTCTGCACTCACATATGTACTTATATTGCGTTTGATTCAACTCTGTAAGATCATGAATATGACTCTTTATGTATTTGTTATCGAATTAGCTTGTCGGGCTTTGTTATGATTTAATAGAGGCCTGAGGAGCCCAAGTCTGCCTGTGGTTCGAGTGTTTAATTTCTGCAGGCCCGTGGCCAATGCATGTGTTTGGTTTTAGTTCTCTGTTACATTATGTCTTGTTGATTAGTTATATTTGCAGGGTCTAAGTTCCGCCTAGCTTAGGAGGGTCTTTCTGTTTGTCTCCCGTTCGCTATGGTTTGATACGGGTGCGGATTCACCATTTCGTTACTCGTGTTGAGCCATAGTAGGGGGGATGTGGTGCCTCACGTGCGGGGTGCTTCAGCCCCCTTCAAAGCCAAAGATGAATGTGGCACCTAAGGATTATGTGCCACCAGTTCCTTTCCCTCAAAGATTATAGAAGCAGATGTCGGAGAAACAGTTTGAGAAGTTTTTGAGTATATTCAAGGAGATGCACATCAACATTCATTTCACAGAGGCATTAGCACAAATGCCGACATATATGGAGTTTCTGAAGGAGATCCTCTCTAACAAGAGGAAACTGGAGGAATATGCCATGATTGCACTCACTGAGGAGTGCAGTGCTATTATCTAGCATAAGCTTCCCCCGAAGCTTAAGGATACAGGGAGTTTTTCTATCCCTTGTACTATTGGCAATTTAACTTTTAATAGAGCTTTATGTGATCTTGGTGCTAGTGTGAGTTTCATGCCTTTATCTATTTGTAGAAAATTAGGTTTGGATGCTCTGAAGTCAACTACAGTCTCACTGCAATTAGCTGATCGATCAATCACATACCCCACTAGATTCTTGGAAAATGCATTGGTTAGGGTTGGAATGTTTTACCTTCCGGTAGACTTTATCATGCTGGATATGGAAGAGGACCGAAATATACCTTTGATTCTAGGAGGACCCTTCCTGGCCACAATCGGAGCATTGATTGATGTGAAAAATGGAGTGCTAACTCTAAGAGTGAGGGAGGAACAAGTATAGTTTAACTTGTTCAAAACTATGAAATGACCAGTGTTAGAAGAGAAGTGTTTCATGGTGGAAGATTTTACTTCAATTTCGATTTTGAAAGATAACCCTCCTGAATTGTGTTTGTAGGGAATGGAAGAGAGAATAGATGGGGCTTGCTTGGAGAAATTGCTGCCTATTCCAAGGCAATTGAAGCAAACCCATTTGTACAGTTCGGCAAAGGTTTGTTTATGAGGAGTTGGGTATAGGTAAGCCCACTCCTCCTCCTTCGATTGTCAAAGCCCCTAGTTTGGAATTGAAACCCCTCCCCAATCATTTGGAATACGCATTCATGGGTGAATTTGACACATTGCCTGTTGTTGTTTCTGCTGAATTATCTGAATTACAATTAGATGCTTTGTTAAGGGTTTTGAGAGATCATAAGAAAGCAATAGGGTGGACTATTTCTGACATTAAGTGGATTAGCCCAACTATTTGCATGCATAAAATTTTGATGGAAGGTGAGCATAAACCCTCTGTAGAACACCAACGCAGGTTAAACCCGAATATGAAAGAGGCTGTTAGAGCTGAGGTAATTAAATTATTAGATGCGGGGATCATTTATCCCATCTCAGAGAGTAAGTGGGTTAGCCCTGTTCAGGTTGTGCCTAAGAAAAGGGGGATGACTGTGGTTAAATATGAGAATTGATCACTACTAGGACAGTCACAGGGTGGCGAGTTTGTATAGACTATAAGAAGCTTAACACTACAACACGAAAAGATCACTTTCCCCTACCCTTCATTGATCAGATGTTAGAGAGATTAGCTGGGCATGCATATTACTGTTTCCTGGATAGGTATTCGGGATATAATCAGATCGCTATAGCCCCGGAAGATCAGGAAAAATGCACTTGTACTTGTCCGTATGGTACTTTCACTTTTAGGAGAATGCCGTTTGGATTGTGTAATGCTTGGATACATTTCAGAAATGCATGATGGCTATTTTTTCTGATTTCATTGAGCGTAGCATGGAAATTTTTATGGATGATTTTTCTGTGTTGCGCTCTTCTTTTGATTCTTGTCTGCAGAATTTAACCCAAGTTTTGCAGATATGTGAGGAGACTAATTTAGTGTTGAATTGGGAAAAATGCCACTTTATGGTGAAGGAAGGAATTGTACTTGGCTACATAATTTCTGAAAAAGGAATTGAGGTTGACAAAGCCAAGATTGAAGTGATTGTGAAGTTACCACCGCCAACGAACATTAAGGGAATTAGGAGTTTCCTTGGTCATGCCGGATTCTATCGTCGGTTTATCAAGGATTTCTCCAAAATTACTTTACCTCTTTGCAAGCTTTTACAGAAAGATGCTGAGTTTGTCTTTGATAATGATTGTTTAATTGCTTTTGATAGGTTGAAGAAAGAACTTACTTCAGCACCCATCATAGTAGCACAGGATTGGAATTTTCCGTTTGAGCTCATGTGTGATGCTAGTGATTTGGCCATAGGGGCGGTCCTTGGTCAAAGAAGGGAGAAACGTTTACATGTTATTGCATATTCTAGCAAAACACTTAATGATGCACAACTTGATTATGCCACCACTGAAAAAGAACTCTTAGTTATTGTACATGCTTTTGACAAGTTTCGTTCTTATTTGATAGGTTCTAAAAACCGTGGTATATACGGATCACGCCGCTATTAAGTATCTCTTGTCCAAGAAAGATAGCAAACCACGCCTCATAAGATGGATTTTGTTGCTTCAGGAGTTTGATTTGGAGATTCGGGACAAGAAGGGTACCGAGAATGTGGTGGCTGACCACTTGTCTAGGTTAGAGCGTGAAGAGACAGCTGAAGATAAAGAGAAAGCTATAGTAGAGAACTTCCCAGACGAGCAACTGCTTAAGGTGGATTCTAGAGTACCATGCTATGCAGATGTTGTGAATTACTTGGTTAGTAGGATTATACCTCCCGACCTAAGCTTCCACCAGAGGAGGAAGTTCCTTTCAGATGCAAAGTACTACTACTGGGAGGAACCGTTTCTTTACAAGCACTGTTCCGACGATTTGGTGAGGAGATGTGTACCTCAGGATGAGATCGAGAAGGTGATGTATCAGTGTCACGCTAGCCCTTATGGAGGTCGCACTAGTACAAGTAAGACTGCTGTGAAAGTACTACAGTTGGGATTTTGGTAGCCTTCACTGTTTAAGGATGCACACGAGTTTATGACTAAGTGTGATTCATGTCAGAGGACGGGAAATATAGGGAAGAGAGATGAGATGCCTTTAAGGTACATTTTGGAGATTGAACTTTTTGACGTTTGGGGCATTGATTTCATGGGACCATTCCCGTCATCCTTTGGGAATAAGTACATCTTGGTGGGACTTGACTACGTGTTTAAGTGGGTTGAAGCCATAGCAACACCTACGAATGATGCCAAGGTGGTGTTGAAATTTCCGAGGAAGAATATTTTTAGTCGATTTGGAGTTCCACAAGCTCTTTTAGTGATGAGGGTTCTCACTTTTGCAATAAACCACTTGAGATTCTTTTTAAGAAGTATGGAGTTCATCATTGAGTGGCGATGCTGTATCACCCCTGGTAAAGTGGGCAAGTTGAGATTTCCAATAGAGAGATTAAGTAGATTTTAGAGAAGATAGTGAGTAGTTCGAGGAAGGATTGGGCATCTAAGTCTGATGCATTATGGGCGTACATAACTACTTTTAAGATGCCTATCGGAACATCATCGTATAAGTTAGTTTATGGGAAGGCGTGCCATCTCCCTTTGGAACTCGAGCATAAAGCATATTGGGAGATTAGGGCTATTAATTTTGATCTTAATCAAGCCGGCGAAAAGAGGGCTTTGCAATTACATGAGTTGGAAGAATTCCGGCTCGATGCATATGAAAATGCCAAGCTTTATAAGAAGAGAACTAAGAGATGGCATGATAGGCATATCCGGGTTAAGGAGTTCGAAGTGGGACAATTGGTGTTATTATTTGTAACGCCTCGACAAGGGCATCCCACGCCTATCCCGCGCTACGGGCCCAGCTTGTATATAGAATTACTTTCCATATACCCGCCAAAACCGAAGCAAGCGGTGACAAACGGACATCCTAGCTAGGCGGTACTAGACTCACAACAAGTAATAAAACAAACATAAGTTCGCGGAAGCATAAAACATAATACTCGCATATGGATTCATCAACAATCATACATGCGTTTCACAATTCTTCACAAATCAAATATCACGAGGCGATAATCATAAATTCATCAACTAAGTGACCAACACGGTTCAACACGAAATGCTCAAGTGCGAGAATACAAAATTATCCTAAGCGACCGACACGGTCCAAACTAGCATAATAACTGTTGGAAAACACGAATCAGAAAGCAGCGGAATTTAAAAAAATTTTCCAACAAAAGGATCTTGGACTCGTAATCGTATATCCAAATTCGTAGAGTTAAGAAACTTACTTTTCTTTTATTCTTTCTTGAAGCGTTTCAAGCCACCCAAGAACTCTCTTCTCGCGGCTTGATCCCCTCTCCTTGGTAAAGCTCGAATCTTCAAAGATCTAACTTGAAGCTCTCTAGAGATAGTCCACCAACTTGATCACAATCTAACTAGTAAGGATGCTAGTTCTCTAGTTAGTGTTTAGGCTTAACCTAGGGTTTCGTTTATCTTGGAGAAAGGATGGTGTTTAACACATGAACCAAAAGAATTGCCAATTAGCTCTAAGGGGAGGTCGAGCTCCCCTATTTATAATGAGGGGAGGACCGAAAATCCTAGTCCTTTATGGGCTAGGATTTTGGTCTCTCTCTCTCTCCTATTACTTGATCATCAAGTAACTTTGACTTTGACTTTGAATTCTAATTCAAATCAACTTTCAAGAGAGCTAAAAATATCCAAACTATTTTTGGATAATTCTATACTTTATTTATTTTAAATAAATAACTTATTTTATCTAATTAATTAATTCATAATTAATTAACTAGATTATTTTTCTCCAAAATAAGACTTTCTTTTTAATTCAAAATTAAACCAAAGTCTATTAAATAATTAACACATTTAATTATTTAATATATATATATACATATATATATATACTCACACGTGTGGGACACGTGTCACAAGGACACGTGTCATTCACGTGAGCCACACGTGTAGTTTCACACGTGTGGAACCCTCTTGGCCCGATTAACTCGTTTAATCATTTTCAAGCCTCAACTCATGTAACCAAGTTGTTGTGTGTGACCCTCTAGTGTAACAGCCCAAAACAGGGCCTGGATGAAAACAGTAAGTTAAGGCAGTGGTAAAGCGTTTATAGACCGTGATCCAACTTTTTGAATCATCATGCATTGCATTCTTACATGAACTTGGTGCTCGTATATGATCTGACATGTTTTAAGGGGGAATTCTTGACCTTTGATACAGTTTACTATTCATAACCCGAGCCTACCTTGTTCATATTGCTACTCGAACCCTAGAGGTTCATCACATATGTTTCCCAATTGTTTGAACTTGTTTCCTGAGCTCAGAGAGTCTTTCTTGAACCATAAGGGTATTTTTGGAACTTACCGACCAAAGTTACTATTCATCAAAAAATGAGCTTTTGATTCTGACACCTTTTCCTACCCAAGTTACAGTCGAATCGATCCTTGAGTCGAGACGAGTCTTTTGATATTATTCTTGGCTTGGAAATCTATTCCGGAACTTTGTTTTATTGAAAATGTTTTCGAAAACCCTAGTTCACTATTCCTTCTACTAACGGTTTTCATTCGGAAAATGTTTTCTCTTCGGATTTGCATTACTTGAGCTATTTCAAGATTTTTGAGATGTTTTACAACTCTTGATTCAAACCCTAGCTTGAAATTTTGAAGCGTATGTTCGTACGTGAGAATTCACTATTCATCCTACGTTTTCAACTTTTTAACGGTAAAACGTTTTATAGTCGATTTTGGACTCAAAACTCTTCTCGATTTATTTCTTGAATTTTGGAAACAATCCAGACTTGAAAATCATTTTAGAAAGTCGTTTTTCACTCGTGTTGAGTTTCGAGCTCAAAACTTTTATTCACTAAAACTAATGTATCTTTCAAACGGTAAATCCGATTTCGACGAATGAATATGCGTTTCGAAGCTAATTTTCTTGCCGTCGGAATGGTTATACTTCCAGCCACTTATCCTCGAGTCTTGGGGGACGAAATTATAGAAATACCCCCAGCAGTCCCATTTTAGCTTCATATGCCTAAAGCTTCCAAGAGAAGCTACTCCATTTTGCTCTCATACCCTTCTCCACATTTTATTTCCAAGGTGAGGGGCTTCTCTTCAACTATAAATAGAGGGCTCATGGCATTTCATTCCTTGCTCAAAGTCTTGTGTTAACAAACACTCCTCTCTCCCTCCTTTCCCTCTTGGCCGTCGGCCTCCCCTCCCCTTTGCTAGGTTAATTGCTTTATTTTTATGTTATGTTTACTTAGTTTAAGTTTTTATGTTATGGTATGTTTATATTATGTTTAGGTTGGGTCTTAGGGTCTTCCCTAAGCCATATAGGATTTTATTTTATGCATTTATTATATAGTTTTCATGATATGTTTTGATAGTTGTTTATATGTTTTAATTGTTTAGTACATGCTTGAATATGTTATCAATTGCTCTAGTATATGCTATGATCATGTGATATGGTTGTTATATTATGAGAATTTATGCATGATTATGGAATTTGAATTATGTTCATGCATGCTAGCTAATGGAATAGTGAATTACAATTAATATTGTCACAACTTGTTACATGTTGATATTGGAATTAAATTGTTACATGTTACATGCCTAAAGGTTCATGATATATGATATGATATATGTTGTGACATGTTGTCACATTGTTATATGCTTCTTGAATTATGAATTGAGCTTATGGTATGATTTAGATTAATGGATTAGTGCCTTGATCATATGTTATACACTTTAATAGTGTCACATGTTATAACCTAAGATAGATTAGTGTTTCATAACTTGATCTTATGCCTTAATTGGATCTCTTAACTATAGGTTATTCCTTTAACCTAGATCACACTTGATTACATTAACATGAACTTGAAACTATAGGTTATAATCAAGATCATAATTTGATTAGGGGGTGTGTGTGTGTGCATGCCGTGTGTGTGTGTGTGTGTTCGTGCATGGTGTGTGTGTGTACCGTGTGTGTGGGTGTGTGTGTATAGAAAGGGTTTGACCCGACCCTTTGACCCGACCTGTGAATAGTACATGTGAATAGTAATCGTGAATAGTACTTTTGAATAGTAAAAATGAATTAAAACTTGTGCTTTCTTAATAGACATTTGCACCTAGGGTTTCCATATCCAGGGTCTAAAATGTGTTTTCAAAATGTGTTTTCTTTCGTGGACTTGTTTCTTAACCTAAGGTTTGCGATAGGATTCATAATTTGACTAAAGCTTACTCGGTTATACTAAGATCATAGTCTAACGTTAAGAGTAACTCACTTTAACGTATTCCTTTGTGTGTTACCTTTCTTGAATACCTTAAATGGTATTACTCTCTTGTGTTACATGTTCTTTATATGTTCCTTGTTCATTGTTTCATGCATTTCATATGCATCTTGGTTAGTAGTGGGTCTTAGTTCTTAAGCTCACTCTAGTACACCACCTACAGGAGTTAAAGTTCAGCACTGGGATCCCCAGGGCACCGCATAATCTGTCTACCTACCTTTTGGTACTATTAGGTGAGGTGAAGTTATAAATGTTTTCCAACTGGAACTACGATTTTACTATCGTATCATATGTTTTGAAATTCAAAGCTAAACCTCGTTTGAACTATCCCTTTTATCGGGACATTCTCTTGAAAGGATCATTCATACTTTAATAGTATACCTTGATCTACAACACATGTTTTCCAAAGTTCTGCATTCTTGTTCAAAGACAGTTACATGTTTTGCATATGTTTTCAAAGTACAGTTTACAGACAGTTTCATATGTTTTACAGACAAAATCACATGTTTTCAGACAGAATCATATGTTTTACAGACAGCATCATATGTTACAGTTATAGTTTCACATGTTATTGTTACCATACTGGAGTGGTACTCTGGTCACTGCTAAATCTTAAATGCAAGCATACAGTTTACAGTTTGGGCCCGGCGGTTATGAGTGGAGGTGATGCTCGGGAGGTGAGCGCCAACGACATCACCAATACCGGCCGCCACACTTAGACAATTGACACCGACTTTTAACAGGAGGTTTGTTAAGTCAGGACAATCTGTCTGGGAACGGACAGCAAATCTGTTCCCATTACATGTTTACAGGTAGCCTAGGGCTAGCTACCCGAAGAGACAACTGGTGGAGGATGGAGCATATTTGTATGCGTTGGTAAGAGTTGTTGTTGACCTTGGTCCGATAGTCTACTATGTGCGGAGTTGTTGTTGACCTTGGTCCGATGCTCTACTTTATGTGGTGTTATTGTTGATCTTGGTCCGATACTCTACTATACGTGGAATTATTGTTGATCCTGGTCTGATGCTCTACCGAATCATGTTTTTCTGGAGTAAGGATGGAGGAGCCTAGCTTGCGGGCAAAATTCTGTTTCATAAAGGATGGTTCATATCTGGAAAAGTTCACTTTACCCTTATCCCGTTTTATGAAAGAATTATGAACCATCAACAGCATATGTGTGCGCGTGTGATAGCATTCATGAAAATGTTTTTAACGTGCATTCTTTTACAGCATCACATTCAAAGAGTTTTATCAACCGAACTTGTTTCAAGTTCTTCTTTAAAGCATCGCATTTAACAGTTTCGAACTTTACTTCAAGTTATTTAATTCAGTACTTTCTTTAAAGAATTCCCTCACTTAGTCCTTTTGACTAATACCTCTCCCGTTTTCTTGCCTCGTGGTTTCAGGTCTTGCAGCCGCAGTCTAGAGGTATCTTGAAGCTCTAGATTGTCATTTTTGTTTCAGTCAGGACTTAGTATTACTTTCCTTTTTTGTCCTGCATATGTTTTATGGCTGCATCACTTTATGCCTCTGTATATGTTTCTGAATACTTGAGTATCTTTGTTATACTCTTTCTGCTACTTTGTTACCGATACATTGAACTCTGCTATATCGGTACTTATATGTGAATATGTTATATGTTCTGATATGCCGAGTCTCTCTTACACGATCAATATGTTCTTGCTTGTTACATGCCATCACGCACATGTTTTGAAAAGTTTTAAAATACTCTGATTTTCCACTGCATAGCCACATCGTTGTACATGTATAGTTCTGATAGACAGTCGTTCACTCGAGTATTTCTTGAGTGATGGCTCACACCATTACTTGAGAGGTGCTTCAGTGCGGGGGGTTGAGACGCCGCTCTCCTCTTGTTCTGGTACGGGTGGGGGCGTTACATCTAGGTTCTCAATTCAATTAGCAGTGACCCCAATTAATTAATTCACTAATTAATTAATCAGTCCACAGATTAAACGACCATAGTCTAGCAACAGGTGTTTAACCCCTAGCTGAATTGGAATATTCGGATTTGACAGAACCTTTAAGTCATTGATTCATGTGAGATACAATCCTCCTACTTACTATCTCTCAACCAAGATCTAGGGCAAGGGAATAATCAGAACCCTAATAATCCGGTCTTAAAGCTAAGTGCATTTCATATCCATTTGATCTCAATCCAAGAAACCCTTTTCTTGATGTCTTGTTCAGTAGCCTTGGCCAAGGACTCCATATGGCATAAGAATGACTTACACAATAAGAGATCACCTTGCAAATGCAAGTGTAGGTCCTTTCTTGATTCTCATTCACTTTCATGAATCACTTGTGCAGCCCCAGCATAAGCCTTGAATCAGTTGTCTAAGGCGACACCCTTTAAAGCTTATACCTAAGACTATAGAGTTAACTCATAAAGTGACAAGGAACCTCAAGTCTAAGGATCAATTAATCACATCAATGACTCGTGAGATATTTCCTAATCTGGAAGTTTCCATTTCCTGAAATAGAAACTTCCTTTCCCATTTAGGAATGTTCTCACACGGGGCACCTCAGTGAACCTACTTATTAAAGTAAGCACCCTCATATATCACGCACGTATCAACTATAGACTTTACACCTCCATGAAATAAGGTGGTCCTTCTTAAGGGCGTGATCCCACAAGCAGGCCTTAGAGAAGTCAGGTTGACACTCCCACTGTCTGTAGGACTCATCGGCTTGGAGTATTTTACTAATCATGACTTATGTGATGTAGGGCTCGTTTCATGAACTATTTCACCTAAATGGTAGAGTCCTAAAGTCATCAGGATTAGGGGAGTTCTCATACATGCACAGATAAAGTAAACGCATACCAAACAAGAGCATATAAAGAAGTGTTGCCTCAATTCGTTATTTCATTCAAAGATTGTCTATGATTACAATAAGGAAAAGTACAAAGCAGATATACAACCGGCTTTCTAGGGCACTATTCCTAACAAATAACATCAACATAGTGAATCTAAGAATCTCAAAACATAACATAAGCGATAAAGTGAAGTACGCTACAAACGTAAGCAAGTACAAGCTAGACTCAAGACAAGACTCTCAAAGGACCCCGCGTAGCTTGACTCCAAAACGCGACCTGCGGACACGAATGGTAAAGAAGGTCAGCTCCAAAGGAACAGGTGAGGAGAAGTATACATAATTTAATTAACATAAGAAGGTTCAATGCATGCTCAAATCAAAGGTGTTCATGATCCGTTAACGTTTTTAGAAAACAATGCAGATTTTATAAAAATACGGATCATAAACCAAAGCACCAGCTCGGCGAGTACGAGCACTCCATCCTTACTTCCCAAACCAAGTGAAATCAAGCCAATCCATCCTTAACGCCATTGATGTCGAGGGTGTGCACCCCCCGAGCATCCATAACGTAGAGAATTCGGTCCATGCAACCTAGCTCTCTCCAAGAAAAATTCAACCCCGAAACCTCCCCGGAGTCTTAGTAGTCTTGTCCACAGTAGGAACTTTGGATAAGGACATCCGTCGGCCCTTGCCTTCCCGGAATATCTCTCACCTCCATCCCCGAGCTCAAATTCGACTGCCCCAAGCAAGCGTCCTTGCGAGGTACATCATAACCTCGCTACACAACTCACACATACATAATATCCAAATAAAAGTTCCAAAAGCATTTTGGGTACTTATCCCATATACGAAAACTCAAGTTCTACTTGTAAACCATTACCATAAGCGAATATCCAATATATGAGCATAGCTCACAAAACATTGTTTATTAAGCCTATATATATATACGTTTGAAAACGGGAGTTTAAAACCAATAAATATGGAAGGCTATAGGTGTCCACAGTTTTGAAAACATTTTACATATATATAACTCCTCACCTTTACCAAGAACCTCGAAGATCAAGCACGAACAAGGAAGGTTACACGTCCGGAGACTCACCACCTAACAAGACAATGTACCAACAAAGGTAAGACTCGACTCGAAACCCAACAAGACGACGCACGGCTTTGACATGAATGCAAATATGCTAATGATGTGCAAGGAATGTTTGACGATGGTATATATTGGGAATTATGATCACATTGCATCATATTATCAAGCTCTCAAGTCATAAGTAATAAGCGACCTATGAATCATACTTAACACAATTTAATTAAACGCATAACTTAGTCAATTAAGATAACATAAGCATGATTGAGGTATAAAGATCATAATATAAGGTATGCATGAGATGTCACAACATATAACGAGGTCACAATACATTAGAGACATAATATAAATAAGTAAGGAACAAACGAGAGGCAATACAAGTGAAACGAATCAAGAAAACAAGGCTGGGGATAATCCACCCTCGTGGATTTTCCTTCACAAAAAATCCACCCTCGCGGATTTGGTCCAGAAGCTACTGCCTTAAATCCACCCCCATGGATTTTTACAAAGGAAAAATCCACCCTAGTTGATTCTGCCCAGAACTTAAAAAAAACGTGACAACAACTTCAAACTCGATGGGAATGAGTTCAAAACACCCCAAAACATGAAATTAAGCTTCCAAAACGACAAATAAGCATCATAAATCATCAAGTTACATAATAAAGCACTTAGGAACATATAAACATCAAGAAATCTAGCAATTCATACAAGAACTTCATCTTCTACAAGTTTCATGAAAGCTTTAAGCATAACAATGGTGAAATCAACAATAATGCAAGAAACTCAAAGGAATTAATCACATTCGTCATGGAATTTCTCAAGGAACAAGAATCGATCATCAAATCAAGTTAAATCACACAAGAACATAAACATGTAAGAATTCTCAAGAAAGCTTCAAAGGTCATCAATGGTGGATTCTTCAAATAAGCATGAAACTCAAGGAAACCTATCCTATTCTTCATAAAAGCACATAAGGAACATGAATCCATTATCAAATCAAGTTAAAATAAGCTAGGGCATGAACATGCATAAGTTCTTATGAAAAGCTTCAAAGTGCTTTAATGGTGAAATCTTCAAATGAACATGAAAACAAGAAATTCTTATATCAAATCGTTCCTAGCATCAAGATAAACATATTTGCATCATAAAATTCGGATCTAATCCATCTAACATGAACCGTAGATTCATATTCAAGCTTAAAAGCTTCAAGAACACAAACCCATGAAAAGAGCACATAAGCTTACCCTGAGAGCTGAAAATCGAAGAAGAAATCTTGTTCTTTAGTCTTGAATCTCCAGCTTTAACCTTCACTCTTGGCTCTTGAAGATGGCTTGAAGGTGGATTGAAGTTCTTGAGAGAATATGAATAGACTTTGAAAAAGTGTTGGGAGAGAATGAATATGATTCTTGTAAAATAACGTAACTTATGTTTGGTGTTTAGGATCTGATTTGGGTCAGCTGAATAGGATCATGGAGCGGGTCATACGGGTCGGATTTAAGTGAATTTGGATCTCAAATTGGGCCAGAATTGAAATTGGGTCGCAGGTCAAGATTTAGGCTTAAAAGGGTTGACTTTTCGTAGAATGGCCATAACTTCTTCATCCGAACTCCGAATTGAGCGATTCAAGAACCCACGAACTCGTAATCGAATTATCTAGTCAATTTCATTAAGTTCTAACCAGTTCCAGGCTTGGAAAACAAATTTACCATTTAGTCCCTAAATTATGCTTTAATGTCCATATAAGCACATTGTTTCGTCAAACTATGAATCATGCTATCAACGCTCAATAATAGCAATACAAACATATAATTAATATGTCATAAAACGACATATATCGCACACTTAATATATTTCACTTATGCACAAACCCATTATCAAATTAAGGCATAATTCCACATAAATCATGCAAGGAAAGGTAAATCGTACACTCTCGTGCCAAACCCTACCTTGATCGAGAAGCGGGTCGTCACAACCGCCCATCCTTAAAGAAATCTGGTCCCTAGATTTAGCAGCGGAAAAGGCTCAGTGTGGAAACTCTGCACCTTCTGTTCTGTCTTCCAAGTTGCTTCTTCTGCTTGAGATCTCTCCATAGGCTTTATCCAAAGGAGTTAGGTGAATTCTTAATCCATGGTATTTCGTCTAAAATCTTCCCCGATTGTTACGTGTCAAGTCCTGATCCAAGTGTACCTCTTTCATCGGAATAGTCCCCATCTTATCTCGGAAATACTTTCTCAATCCATTCACAGCTCCAAGCGGCTCGATAGATCTCGGGTTTAGGTCACCGCCCTTATTGATTTGTGAGAAACTCCTTCTTGGTGTTGCCTCTAAGAAGACTTGGTCACCGTCTTCAAATCAAATTCTTTCCTCATTCGTGTGGCACAACTCTATTGTTGGTCTTATACCATTCCCACATGTGACTTATCCTTCCACATTGTCGATGCAAAAGATCTTAGTTGGTGCATACTCCTTCGGTCCATCTTGATCTCGCTTATCCACTTCAAAAGATCCCTTCTGAACGGAGTCATCTGAGCGCGCTAGCCAACGGGACGAGACACACAACAAGAGAACCCCGTCTCTCAACAAGCAACGAGAGAACCCCGTCCCTCAACAAGAAATGAGAGAACCCCGTCTCTCAACAAGCAACGAGAGAACCCCGTCCCTCAACAAGAAATGAGAGAACCCCGTCTCTCAACAAGCAACGAGAGAACCCCGTCTCTCATCCTAAGTTCGAAGGAATCCCGCATCCCTCAAACATCTAAGTTTGAAAGAGTTAACATCTCACAAACTCCTAAATTCGGGAGGATGTAACATTCCCAAATGACTAAAACCGAGGGGACCCAACATCCCCCGAACACAAAAGAGGGGGAACCCTACAACACCCGAGCACAAAAGCACACACACAACTACTCGGATCCAAAACATGCAAAACACAAACAAGACACATGACAAGGGACCGCAATACGGTTGAGTCGTTCTCCATCGGTGACGTAAAGGCTTCGTCGCATCAAAGGCATCCCTCATAGCTCACCGTAACAAAGTGCACAAAATCGAGCATGTACAATATCCAAGGTTACAAAAGTCACAAGAATTAACTTATACTTACATCATACAAGTTCACCAAAGTATCCAAGATCATGCGATTCGGTTACTAACTTCGTACCTAGTAGTAGCATGCATAGAAAGGTCATTTGATTCAATTTCCAAGCTCAAGTCTTGTATTAACATGCGTAGGTAAAGTCAATTTGAGCATTTAACATACATGAAGTTGTAAGTATCTAAACATACCAATTACAAGTCGTACTTTAACGATTGATTCAAGTAGTACTAATCAAGATGTCGTAATCTTAGTCATGTATAAGTCTATGCAGCGCTCAAATATACGTACGTCATGCTCAATACATATAAGGCATACATTTATTCACATAAGGTCATACTTCCAAGGTAAACAACATATTCTCGATTCCTTATATCACCCTCTAATGATCAGTTCAAGTCTCTTATTCGAAATCGTAGATGAGTGTATGCATCGTCATCCCATATTATCATGCTCAAATGAACAACATAATTTAATCACATAAAGTCATGTTTTTAAGGTAAGCGGTAAATTCTCAATTCATTTAATCATGTCTTACGAATTCGTAACATGCATCGGAGCATAAACTCAAGTTTTTACACACATTCAAGGTTTAGAGATATTACAATTAGATCCCCCTAGGCGATTCACATAAGTTTGGAATTAATACGAAACATCCTTTAAGGTTCCTAGCAACTTGATATAAACCATCCATTTGTTAACTAATTAAGCATGATTCTTCAATTACATGAAAGTTCCCCATAAATAAAAATTTTCGACATAATTTCAACAGTAATCATGCATCCCGAAAACAAGTAAACAACATGGTCTCACAAGTACTTATTCATGCTTTACATCCATTCAACATAGCTCATAAATCTCAAGGTTGCATTAATGCAAGGGTTACTAGAGTTATCACATGGTAGCACAACTGATCAAGGAAAGCATTTATGCAATTTGTACAAGTAGGAGACAAGCTAAATACAAACGTAACATTTAATGTCAATCATTACCGACATAGCATAAGAGAGGCTACAAAATAATTCAAGTTTAGGTAGAGTGCATGTATCAACTATCAAGTACACCACCCGGTAAAGAACAATCAATTTCTAACTTACCGTATTCACATTTGCACTTAAAGCAATTAGCAACGCAAGTCACATGCATATCAAATAATCACATTCTAGCATATAACGTCACAAGTGTAACAATCGGGTAACAATAATATCCAAATCAAAATGTTTGAGTGCAATGCCGTGAATGCAGTCCGTACCTTTCACCGTAGTAATGAAATCATGCTCATCATCCTCTTGCCCGACATTCAACGCATAGGCACGTGCATGGGCCACGGGCCTTATCTCATCACCCGGTCCCTTAGTCTTAGGTTCGGTATAATTCCTTGCTATGTGTCCGGTGCTCCCACAATTGAAACATTTACCAAGCCTCTTCCAACAATTTCCCTCACGATGAGTGATGCTACCACAATGATCACAAGGTTTACGCCCTTGTGCAGTTGATAGGATCTCCTTTCCTTTCCATTTCTTAACAATCACGTCGCCCTTTTTCCGCGGTGGAGGTTGAGAGAAAGAACTAGGGACAACTCTCTTAAGACCCAAACTGAAAAAAAGATTGACAACATTCTTCTTAGTTCCAAGTCTTTGTTCCTCCGCTTTCGCTTCCATAGCTAGCCCGGTAGCGGTGGCCCAATCGTTGGTTTCTTCCTAAGTCAAGGTCTTTGCTAACTTCCCACGAAGCCCTTCTAAATTCTGTCGGTCCATCTTCTGATTACAATCCCTTACCCAAAGTGCTGAATTTCCACAAGTAAACCATCTTCCAAGCTTTCCCCAACATTCGTCTCCCTTATGGCTAATGTCACTATGATGTTCATACGAACCTCTAGTTCCCGGTTTATCACAATTCTTTACCCAGTGTTTGGTGTTGCCGCACTTGAAACAGTTGCCTTGTTTCCACCAACAATCTTCCCCAAGGTGTGTAGCACGACTACAATGCTCACACGGGTCATGGCCTTTAGTAGCTTGAGGGGCCTGTACTTGAGATGTAGAAATGTTAGCCTTACCCTTCTCATCCATATGGTGGCCTCTCCTCTGATCGCAATCCTTAGCTTTACATTTTGGATTGCCACAACATATAAAACACTTCCTGTGTCCCTTCCAGTAGTTATCCCCGAAGTGATTGACGCTCCCATAATGCTTGTACGAGTTTCGGCCCTTAATAGCCAAAGGGGTCGCTGATCTGGATGCAAAATTTTTAGCCTTTCTATCTCCTAACCCCTTAAGTGGTAGTCGAGAATTCGAAGGTGCCATCAAGGATGGTGATCTCTCAGACCCCAATCCGAAAACTACTCCCTTAGTTTGAAACCCTTGTTCCTTGACGGTGGGCTTAGGTATCAACGCCGGAGGTGCCAATAAGGGTTGCGGTGCTTGTAGGAGTTGCAAAATCTGAATCATAATAGTGAGCAAATCATTGACATTCGGAGGTGGTGTTGGTGGTGCATATTGATTTTCTGCCGGAGGGTCTTGCTCATTTTGGCATGCCGGAGAGCGATCACTTCTACGAGGAGGCATCCTACACGCAATCTTATCATGTATGCATGTCGATTAGTCATATGCGCATGTCACATATTGTCAAATAAGCAATGCAATTGCATAATTTAGAAGTAATAGTTACAAGATATACGTATCATGAGGACGTTCATCTATGAAAACAAACCAACACATAAGCACGAAGTTAATTTAAGTACAACAAAGTAGTTACAAGTTAAGTGATATAGGCAAGTAGTTAACAAAAGGGTTAACATATTCAATCAAGATGTACATGTAATGCAAGAACAATTATGTTAATCAACAATGTAGCATATGCAAAATGAATCAATTTAAAACACATAAGCAAGTTGTTCCTATTGCCGTACGACCTAGACGACTCGAGACGACTCAAGAGGCCGGTTTTGAACCTTCGGCTCTGATACCAACCAAATAGGGGTGTAACGCCCCGACAAGGGCATCCCACACCTATCCCGCGCTACGGGCCCAGCTTGTATATAGAATTACTATCCATATACCCGCCAAAACCGAAGCAAGTGGTGACAAACGGACATCCTAGGTAGGCGGTACAAGACTCACAACAAGTAATAAAACAAACATAAGTTCGCGGAAGCATAAAACATAATACTCGCATATGGATTCATCAACAATCATACATGCGTTTCACAATTCTTCACAAATCAAATATCACGAGGGGATAATCATAAATTCATCAACTAAGTGACCAACACGGCTCAACATGAAATGCTCAAGTACGAGAATACAAAATTATCCTAAGCGACCGACACGGTCCAAACTAGCATAATAACATCAACATAGTGAATCTAAGAATCTCAAAACATAACATAAGCCATAAAGTGAAGTACGCTACAAATGTAAGCAAGTACAAGCTAGACTCAAGACAAGACTCTCAAAGGACCCCGCCTAGCTTGACTCCAAAACGCGACCTGCGGATACGAATGGTAAAGGAGGTCAACTCAACAGGAACCGGTGAGGAGAAGTATACATACTATAATTAACATAAGAAGGTTCAATGCATGCTCAAATCAAAGGTGTTCATGATCCGTTAACGTTTTTAGAAAACAATGCAAATTTTATAAAAATACGGATCATAAACAAAAGCACCGGCTCGGCGAGTACGAGCACTCCATCCTTACTTCCCAAACCAAGTGAAATCAAACCAATCCATCCTTAACGTCGTTGATGTCGAGGGTGTGCACCCCCCGAGCATCCCTAACGTAGAGAATTCGGTCCATGCAACCTAGCTCTCTCCAAGAAAACTTCAACCCCGAAACCTCCCCGGAGTCTTAGTAGTCTTATCCACAGTAGAAACTTTGGATAAGGACATCCGTCGGCCCTTGCCTTCCCGGAATTTCTCTCACCTCCATCCGCGAGCTCAAATTCGATTGCCCCTAGCAAGCGTCCTTGCGAGGTACATCATAACCTCGCTACACAACTCACACAAACATAATATCCAAATAAAAGTTCCAAAGGCATTTTGGGTACTTATCCCATATACGAAAACTCAAGTTCTACTTGTAAACCATTACCATAAGCGATTATCCAATATATGAGCATAGCTCACAAAACATTGCTTATTAAGCCTATATATATATACGTTTGAAAACGGGAGTTTAAAACTAATAAATATGAAAGGTTATAGGTGTCCACAGTTTTGAAAACATTTTACATATATATAACTCCTCACCTTTACCAAGAACCTCGAAGATAAAGCACGAACAAGGAAGGTTACATGTCCGCAGACTCACCACCTAACAAGACAATGTACCAACAAAGGTAAGACTCGACTCAAAACCCAACAAGACGACGCACGGCTTTGACATGAATGTAAATATGCTAATGATGTGCAAGGAATGTTCGACGATGGTATATATTGGGAATTATGATCACATTGCATCATATTATCAAGTTCTCAAGTCATATGTAATAAGCGACCTATGAATCATACTTAACACAATTTAATTAAACGCATAACTTAGTCAATTAAGATAACTTAAGCATGATTGAGGTAAAAAGATCATAATATAAGGTATGCATGAGATGTCACAACATATAACGAGGTCACAATACATTAGAGACATAATATAAATAAGTAAGGAACAAACGAGAGGCAATACAAGTGAAACGAATCAAGAAAACAAGGCTGGGGATAATCCACCCTCGTGGATTTTCCTTCACAAAAAATCCACCCTCGCGGATTTGGTCCAGAAGCTACTGCCTTAAATCCACCCCCATGGATTTTTACACAGGAAAAATCCACCCTAGTGCATTCTGCCCAGAACTTAAAAAAAACGTGACAGCAACTTCAAACTCGACGGGAATGAGTTCAAAACACCCCAAAACATGAAATTAAGCTTCCAAAACCACAAATAAGCATCATAAATCATCAAGTTACATAATAAAGCACTTAGGAAAATATAAACATCAAGAAAGCTAGCAATTCATACAAGAACTTCATCTTCTACAAGTTTCATGAAAGCTTTAAGCATAGCAATGGTGAAATCAACAATCATGCAAGAAACTCAAAGGAATTAATCACATTCTTCATGGAATTTCTCAAGGAACAAGAATCGATCATCAAATCAAGTTAAATCACACAAGAACATAAACATGCAAGAATTCTCAAGAAAGCTTCCAAGGTCATCAATGGTGGATTCTTCAAATAAGCATGAAACTCAAGGAAACCTATCCTATTCTTCATAAAAGCACATAAGGAACATGAATCCATTATCAAATCAAGTTAAAACAAGCTAGGGCATGAACATGCATAAGTTCTTATGAAAAGCTTCAAAGTGCTTTGATGGTGAAATCTTCAAATGAACATGAAAACAAGAAATTCTTATATCAAATCGTTCCTAGCATCAAGATAAACATATTTGCATCATAAAATTCGGATCTAATCCATCTAACATAAACCCTAGATTCATATTCAAGCTTAAAAGCTTCAAGAACACAAACCCATGAAAAGAGCATATAAGCTTACCCTGAGAGCTGAAAATCGAAGAAGAAATCTTGTTCTTTAGTCTTGAATCTCCAGCTTTAACCTTCACTCTTGGCTCTTAAAGATGGCTTGAAGGTGGCTTGAAATTCTTGAGAGAATATGAATAGACTTTGAAAAAGTGTTGGGAGAGAATGAATATGATTCTTGTAAAATAACGTAACTTATGTTTGGTGTTTAGGATCTGATTTGGGTCAGCTGAATAGGATCATGGAGCGGGTCATACGGGTCAGATTTAAGTGAAATTGGATCTCAAATTGGGTCAGAATTGAAATTAGGTCGCCAGTCAACATTTAGGCTTAAAAGGGTTGACTTTTCGTAGAACGGCCATAACTTCTTCGTCCGAACTCCGAATTGAGCGATTCAAACTCGTAATCGAATTATCTAGTCAATTTCATTAAGTTCTAACTAGTTCAAGGCTTGGAAAATAAATTTACCATTTAGTCCCTAAATTATGCTTTAATGTCCATATAAGCACATTGTTTCGTCAAACTATGAAACATGCTATCAACGCTCAATAATAGCAATACAAGAATATAATTAATATGTCATAAAACCACATATATCGCACACTTAATATATTTCACTTATGCACAAATCCATTATCAAATTAAGGCATAATTCCACATAAATCATGCAAGGAAAGGTAAATCGTACACTCTCGTGCCAAACCCTACCTTGATCGAGAAGCGGGGCGTCACATTATTCAACTCTCGGTTGAAGTTATTTCCCAGGAAGTTGAAGTCCCGTTGGTTCAGTCCATTTCGGGTTATTAAGGTCATGCCAAGTGGGTCTGTGGAGATAGGAAACGATGCTTCCGACACGTTTGTGGTGAATGGGCAGAGGTTGAAGCCATATCTAGTTGGCGAGCCCGTCGAAAAACACACTTCGTGTGTGTTACTGGATCCCGCCAATTAGCCCCGTTTCCGAAGTCAAGCTAACGACTATAACTTAGAATTACTTTCTCTTCACTTTTCTTTTATTTTCTTCTTTGTGTTCTTTTTGTTCGTTCTCGTTGATTCTCGGAGTAATTTTGGTTTTCTCTCTCGTGTTGCAGGTCAGTAGAGGCGTGTGAGGCGTTGCAGTTTTGTTTGAATGCAAGGACCACGATTTGAGCTTAAATGTCAATGTTGAGGTCCATTTATTTCTTTTGTTTGTGTGTTGCTTGTGCATAAGATTGAATTGCTAGTGTGGAGAATGAATTGATGCGATTCATTACAATTTGTGCTTTAAGGTGTTTATGTGTTTTCGAGATTGGTGCACTATGGTTTGGCTTGATTTTTACTGTGTTAATTTGTGTTAATTAACGTGATTAAGCACCATTCGAATGTGTCTGTGTCTAACTTAAGCTTTTGGGTAAAATTTACGGTAACGGGCGTTACACCTTCACAGGTCATTTTCAGCAACGCCCGTTAATCAGTACAGGTAATCTGGGCAGGGGGAGTAACCGACATTACTCCTAGGGCGCATTAATCTGGTAACGCCCGTTACCTAGTTCAATGGCGGAATTTGTTAGTTTCTCAGTAACACGTTTTTAGGCTGAAAATCCATATTTTAAACCTAGGCCACCTCCCTCCTTTCACAAACACCCAACCGCACGAGAGAGAAGCAGAGCAGTAGCAGTTTCTCTTTGCACCATACCACCACCACTGTGTCGCAAGCCCGCCGCCGTCGCTAGCTTTCCCGGTGCCACCATATACACCACACATCGACTCTCCTACTCTCTTCTACTTGGTAAGTTTTTACTCCCCTTATTAGTAGTGTTGCAATAATTCCCCCACACTAGAACTTGAACACTAGACCTAGAATTCAAAATTTTGGGATGACAATTAGGGTGGATTTGTTGAATTTAGAGAAACTCTGCATGAGAGAATTAGGGTTGTTGAAGTGGTTTAAATTTCAGTTGAATTAGGCTGAATTGGAGACTGCCCTAAATTCTAACCGTTCATTGTTGATTGAGTGCGAATTTGGGGGTAGAATGTGGGTGATTTTGAAATAGATTTGAGCTAATGTACGGTCTTGTTGCTTTAGTTTGGGTAGAATGAGAGATTTGAGCCACAACTCATAGCCTAATATAGTGCCCGCAAGGTGTTTGATATATTGTCTGAATGAATTGTCTTTGATAATTGCTCCTTGCTTTGCTATATTTGTTTATTTCAGGAAATATGGGGCATTCTAAACATGCTCGCACTGATGGAGCCTTAAGTTCGGGAGTTTCTTGGGCCCGTCCCCAAAGTGAGTCTCGGAAAGTAGTCGTAGAAGGGGCTGGAAATCCGTTTGATTGGGTGTGATGCCCCGTCTCGCCGGTTATGAGGTATAACGTCGCGTGTGTGTTAGTTCGAGTGCTACGTGCCTCTATTTGCTGGATATTGCTGGTTATATAATTATCGATGGTTTAATTGTTTATTAATCGACTAAATGTGAAGTAATTGTTAATTTTTTTATTAAATGTAAAATAATAGAACTAACAGTTGGTGATAACTATTAATTATAAATTATGAAATTGATACTATCTAATTACAAAATTTCTTCTTTAACTATGAATTTAATATTTAATTGTTAATTTTATTATTGAAGTCCGAATTATATATATCTAATTATTAATTGTAATTCTTACTTGATAATTCTATGTCTAATCGCTATGTGTGAGTTTTAATTTGGAAACCTTTGTTTTATTTGTTCACTTTTAATATCTTTAAATGTGAATTTACATGCAATTTCCTTATATATATATATATCCTACGTACAGGTATACATTTCTTTTTGTTATATATATATGTGCTTCCATGTAATAATGTTATATAAAAATATATATGTATAAATGTGTGCACCCACCTACACTTTTCCTTTTATATATATGTGTAATTTCATATAATAATGTGTTATACATACATATATATATATATATATATATATATATATATATATTTATATTTGTATATGTGCACAACTACATGCATTTATATATATACACGGCACAACTCTATATCACAGCATTTCATATATATATATACTATCAGCATACAAGTGCCCAACATGTAATTTCCTTCTAATATTTAAATAGGATTATATAAACATATATTAATATATTCATATTATATGCATAATTAGAGACACTCTTCTTACCCAGATATCTCAAACGTAGCCAAACACACCGGCTCACAAAAACACAAATCATCACACCATCATAGAGGCATTTGGCTAAATAAAATGGGGGAAAGAAATAAGTCTCCTTCAACACCTCTAGACCAACATTCTGTCACCAGAGCACTTTCGTCCAACCGCCACTTCCCCACCTCATCTCATTCTTTATCTTTGGGGTAGGTTTCTTGGTATATATATAAATATATGCATGTATCTATTTTATATATGTAGCACCCAAGCGCAAGGTACCACATCCCCCGCACCGAGACCCGACCCGTATATGAAATATAAGTCCATACACGTGCCAAATCCACGGCGAACGGGGACACAACACACATGCTATGCTAGGCAGGACTAACCCTTAAACCATTCAACTCAAGACAATATAAAATCAGAGTTATAATGAAACGCAAAAGCAAGAACAACATATAATATATACAATGAGCCACCAAGCTCCAAAATAGATATACAAAATTATTCAGGTATTCAATGGCCACACGGCCTACAAAAATCGTAACGCTCCATACAATGATCATATACAAAAGAACAATAAGGGTACGAGATTCTGAAAAGAAGTGCTAAACTTAAATGCAAGCCTAGATGACTTGTATTCCCGCCTAGCACTCCTATACCTGCACAAAACGACTGAAAACAAACCGGGTTCAGTCTATACGAGACTGGTGGGTATAAAACGGGGCATAAGATATAATATTGCAGAAATTAAGCACATACATGCAAGCCCTAATCCCGTGTGAAGTTTGATAAGAAATTCCCAAGTGGTTAAAACAAAAGAAAACATCAACGGGATTACGACGTTCATATTCATTCATAATTATTCATAAAGGTTTATGGCCCGGCGAGTGGACTTGCACAATCTCCAACCTACACCTCGTGTAATCATAATCAATTATTCATTCATTATCATACATATCTTTTGTGCTCATACATATCATGATCATAATCATTCATATACACCTTCTTCCTCCGGGTGGTGGACGGGTTTGCAAGGCCCGACCACCTAATCATATCAATTTGGCTATGAGGTTCATGAGCCCTCAAACCCCGGTTAGCATTTCCTCGTCAAAAGCTCCTCGACGAGATCCGTTTCGTCGAAGTTTGGTTGGAACTAGTACATGGGATCCCCGTCAGCCCTTGCTTCCTCGGTTAGCCACATGTACTAAGTCCCGGGCCCCGTGCAATCATAATCATGTCTCGCCAAAACATAAGGTAGGGTTTTATAAATAAAAAGGGCATACGTTTGAAATCATTTACACGAAACGACTCGATTTATATAATATACTAATTTGGCTTAAATCCTTGCACATAAGGGATATATCGGGTCGTTTTAGCTATTAGAAGAAAAACCCACCTTTTAAAAGCAAAAGAAAGGCACAAGCGTCTCAATGCTCGCCCTCGTCTCCGACCAAACCCGAATCTATACAAAAGAAAGGTATGAGACCCAAAATGACCATATATGACGCTCGGCAATGAAGTGAATATGACATGAATGCATAAAAGATCATATTTTATCATGGAAATATTCATGTGCACTATTAAGGAATTTAAAGCACATAATCAAACCATTCGTTCATACATTTCATTCAAATTCATAAATTCATAAATTCATATCAATTAATCTAAGAATTCATTTAATATTCATAATACGTAATATATCACACTTATAATTAGAAAATAGGCAATTAATTACTTTCAATTGAAGATCGAAATTCAATAAAACATGAAATAAATAACAATTAAATTCTATAAAAACAATCATTTAATACTTAAATTATATAATAAACATATATATATGTAATATATATATATACACGTAGGTTACCATGCATGCATATATATATTTATAATATTAACATATACATTAATACATTACATGCATGCACACACAACTCCTAAATACATATATATATATATATATATATATATATATATATATATATATATATTCATCCACGCACACAGCCATGCATGCACAACAAACATACACGCACACCCACAGAATCCATGTACAGCAAACACACACGCACACCCACAGAATCCATGCATGCACAACAACATACACAACACACACACACACACACATATATATATATATATATATATATATATATATACCCAACATATACACACGCACAGACTTGAATCTAATGATGAATCGCATCTGCTGTTTTACAAGATTGAAAAACAAACACACACACACACAGAACCAAAGAAGAACAACAGCAACAAACTGGACAACAGGCACACCCACACAACAGCAAGAAAGGAAAGAAAGGAAGGAAGAGAAAAGAACAGAAGCAGCAGTAACAACATTCTGCAGGGAATTCAAAGGGTGACACCCCCGTGTCACCAAAATAGAACACGCCGAGACACCCCCGTGTCTCGGTACAGTGAGAACTAGACAAGCTGCACCCCCGTTTCGTGCTGGAAGGAAGTGGGATGACACCCCCGTGTCTCAAGCAGTAGCAGTACAGAAGCTACGCAGCACAATGGCGAAACAGGGGAGGAGAAAGCAAGGAAAGGAGCAGGCCAAACATACACATAATTTGCAAATAATTCAAGCCAACAACTAAGGTAAGAAGGGACTACCAATACATAGCAAAACAAGCCTGAAAGAACCCCAACAAACGTAGCAAAAAGAGAAGAAAAAGAGACAGCAGTTTCAGCGGGAAAAAAACAGGGGAAGAAGAAGAAGAAAATGGAGCAAGCCAATACATGATCAAACAACCATTAACACAACTCCAAATAAACTAAAAATGAATAACATTTAACACCAAAACAAGTTCCAAAAGCTAGCAGCAAACCTGTACGTGAAGGGAGGGAAGATCAGTTCAAAAATTCAATCAATACATGAACATTCCATTAATGATATCTCACCAACCTCTTAACCATCAATTAATACAAGCCTACTCTGTCATAAATGGAGTATAAGAATCATATATATATCATCAACCAAGTCAGAGATCAAGAGAATTCCAGAAATCATCCAAATGCACCAAAACCTAAATATTCAATCAAATATCCCAAAATCATATGAAATCTGAATCAAAATCAGGGATGAAAGGATAAGAATGATCAGGAATGAACATATATTACAACCCTAAGCTTACCTTGTTGATTGGATGAAGGTTGACGAGATTTGAGCTCAAAACCTCAAGGATTGCACTGTTACGGGAAGAACTGGGCTACTGAAGGGTTTGGCTGAAATTTTTGGTGTGTGGGAGGATATGCTCGGTTAGGGGTGGTTATGGGATGATAGAGGATTGAACTAGGGTTAAAAGGCCACAAACCATAGTTAATTTGGTTAAGTTTTGATCAAGTTATGGTCATTTTAGTGAAAGGTGGTCCATATGATGCCGTTTCGTTTTTCGGTTGGATTTCGGAGGTTCAAATGATTTCGGAAAAATATATGGCTTAGTTTACTAAACCCAAATTTTTGTTGTGAGTTCAGCGGAGTTGACGGAACTCGAATCCGAGTTCCCGAGCTCAAGATGTTAAATACGGAACCAAGGGTACGCTAAGTGCTCGTTAGCACCCGATTTGGTTCCACGAATCAAATTAAATTCCTTAACATATCAAATGAATTCGAAAACATAAACAGAGCATATAGGCATGTTCATAACATATATATTTATGATATACTACAATTCCACGACATTTCGATACCATTTCATATAAGAACGATGCACAATTTAAACAACTAAGCATACATTCATGCAATTCATGCACATATTCATTAAAATTCATGCATTATAAAATTAAAGTCAACGTATTATATTTGAATAAATTAATTAATATGGTTAAACATTATTAATTAGCATAACCCACTTAATTAACATTAATCCTTAAATTAGTAATAATTTAAGATAATTACTTAAAATAACGTAATATGTATAAATAATATTAATTTGAAATAAAATATAATAAAATAAAATAATAACAATTTATAATAAAATTAAATACGAAACACGTAAAAACAATTAATCACATAATTAAATAGTTTAATTGCGTAATTTAGAAACAAATATGACATATTAATATAAATGAAAAACCGGGGCGTTACAATATATATACATGGTTATCTGAATACGAGTTAGGTCTGTTAATTCAGCACTTGTAATATTTGATTCTTGAGCACTAAATGATATCTTATGCCTAATTGTTTCTCTAATGTTAAAAACTTAAGTGTTGGTTGAACTAAATGCTAATATTTAAAAGTAGAATTTTATATTTGAAACGGTTAATTTATTCAGAGATTTATTCATGCTAATATACGTTTAAGGCTTGGGAAATGAAGGTTTTGTGTTTAATAAATGTTAAATGACGAATTATGGTGGAGATTAGGAATTAAAGAAAAAACAAAGGGAATTGGGATTGAAGAGATAAGTTCCCCTATTTCTGCGTGAGTTGCCTTGTTGCTTCAATTAATAATCAATAGGAATTTTGGTTGATTGCAACATGATTTCCTCCATTTATGACTCGGCTATGTACTTGAATTAATTAATGACCTAAGCTTACGTTAATTATCGATGTCGGCTTACTTGCAGTTTGGTTGGGAGAATTGTAGCATTTATTGATAAATGGGTTGAATAAATCACAACTTAGTCTTGTCCTGCCTACGACCATTCAAGTTACTTGTTGTTCCCCTGTTTTGCCCCGTTGATCTTAATTGGCTTTTATAATTTTAAATAATTTTGTTCTTTTCATTTTGACCCCGTGCTATGAGCTCTGCATGTATATTATTTGAATTAATATGTGATTTATTCTTTAAAAAAATAATAATAATATATATATATATATATATATATATATATATATATATATATATATATATATATTATGAATTCCTAACTTGTTTACTTGCTTTATTTGGTCATGTGTGCATTCACCGAACATGTTTATTTTATAATATGATCTCATTGCACATCTTATCATTCATATCGTCGAATTTAATTGCCGTGCGTCATTACTTGGTTCATTTTGAGTCGAGTCTTAACCGAAATGTATCCGGTTTGTACAGGCAATCTCCAGGTCGGAGAAGACCAAGTCGAGTATGCATTCGTCTTGCCTCTTTTTGTCGTTTACTCCACTCAAGTGAGGTTTTTTTTTTTTTATATATCAACCTATAACCGTGCATGTGATAGAAGAGCCAAAATATTTTACTAAAAGCAACCCTTTTATTATTATATATTAATGAAAATATTTTAAACAATAGTCGAACCAATTGGCGAGATGTGTGTGTGTGTTATATTGTGGGGCCCAGGGATTGTGCTTTGGTGAACCGGGGAGGCAAGGGCTGACGGCTAGCCCATTGTACGGTCCCATATCGCAGGGGATGAACCCAGAATCCATTAGGAGGTTAGTGGAAGATGGAGTCCCGAGGGCGAGGGAGTCATGCACCCTCGTTTCTCATGTGAATGTGGATGGGGAGGGTTGGCCGCCCGAACTATCAACCCGGAGGAAAAATGATGTTTAGGTAATGATATGATTGTGTGTGTGAACGACCGTCATGATTGAAAATGAGGAGTAAAGGTTGGAGACCGCTCGTTCTCGCCGAGCAACCTATAGTAATTATTTAATGAATTGAATGTTCGTAATCCCATTGTGCGAATTCCGAATTTTCCAAAATTAATATGTTTTGATGAAGACCGTATAGTGGGATTAGGGAACTGTGTGCTTGCATGTATATTTATATATACGGGTGCGTGTGTAGCCCCTCACCAGTCATTTGACTGACCCCTCCATGTTTTTCGCTTTTACAGTTGCAGGTACACGTGGTCGTAGCTAGGCGGGAAAGTTAGTACAGTCTTTTACTTTCGTGTCTAGCTAGATCCTTATCCTTTTGTTGGAGTTATGCATGAGATACAAAATACTTTTGTTAGTTATAGTATTGAGGCCTTGCCAGCCATTTATACTTTTGGATACTTGTTATTGTTTTGTTAGCCTTGGCGGCTACTATATATATATATATATATGTTGCTTTGACAGGTTACATAGTTTGAACTCGTTCACATGTAACTTAACTGTTGTTGATTATTATTTGTTTTAATTACGCTTCCACATATTAGTTCTTGTTGCGCACTTGATTGATAGGGTCTAGTCCCACCTAGCCAGGAGTATTTTTTGTTTGTCACCCGTTCGTTATGACTTAGTGCGTATACAGATATCCATTTCGTATATGTACTGGGGCATAGTGCGGGGGTTGTGGCGTACCGACGCTTCGGGCACTACATCGGGCCCTTTCAAGAACAGTCTTTCCCACTAAATTCTTTAAAAGGGATGTCTTGATACGCATGGGAGTGTGGGATGAGATACAAACTCTATTTGACAACATTGGATGGTTAACGTTATTGGAGGATGCTGTGTACACGTGTCCAGAAATTACTACTGCATTTTTCACCACCATGAAGTGGGACCTTGGGGTGAATGAGCCACTTTCCTTTGCTTTGGATGGTACTAGGACTTTTACCTATCGCACTCATACATTGAAGAGGGTGTTTGGGTTTTCTGTTGACGGTGATGACCGACTCCCCAATTGGCGGCCTGATCAGCAAGAGTCTGCTCGAGATCTTTCCCGCTAAAACCAAATGCACCCATCTGTCATGTTAAGAACACGAAGGCGACCTATTTGGATAGTTTGGTACGGAGGATAGTGCATAAGATTATCAGTACTAGCTTCTGTGCCTGGAGTGAGAGTGAGGGTAACATTGAAGTGACTGAGTTGGGTATCATGTGGATGATGAAGGAGGGGAAGAAGTTTGACGGCACGAAGGACTTGATGGAGCGGATGCAGGATGTGGCAAACCGGTCCAAGGGAGATATAGGCCACGGAGCCTACGTTACTATGATTTCAAAGAGTGTGGGATGGAGGCCCAGGAAGGCGGAGCAATTGACCAAGTATCCGTTTTTGGATGAGGCCAATTGGAAGCATATGAGGTTGATTATTGAGTAGCCTGAGGGGCCGCTACAAGGTAGGTTGTTGCCATGGTGGCCGGAGAGGGCTAGAGATCAGTTTCAGTAGATGTACACCTGAGGTTATGCTACGTATGATGAGCTGCCAGATAAGCTCAAGGCTTCTGTTGACCAGATTTCGGATGTGCCTGAGGGGAGGAATGACGCACCTAGACATGTTCCCAGGAGGAGGGTGATGAGCCTATGTCGGTGCGTGCTTTGAATATTAGTATGGCCACGATAAGGATGGATTTGGAAGACTCCAATGCTCGCATTACAAGGACCGAGACAGGGATAACCGAGTGGAGGACTGAGATAGGGGATTTCCGAGCTCATGTTGATCAGAGGTTTGATGATTGGACGACTGATGTTGATGAGTAGTTTCAGGGCCTCCATTAGTGCCTGGATAGGTATTTCGGTGGCCCACAGCGTCCCCTGAGCAGTGAACTTGTTGCCCTCAGTTGGGTTATTTTTTCTAGTTTTGCTAATTAGGTTTGTATTATTGATACTTTTGAATGCTCTTGATGCTTTTGCAACCTTTTTCTTTGCTTATGCCTAAACTCTTTTAATTTTGATGCAATGTGCCCTTCCCTTACTTGGATCTGTGACATGTGTGATGTTTGTTCGATTCATGTTGATTGTCAATTGCCTTTGCTCTTGATCCGTGTTTTCTAGTCACTTATCTTAGGTTTTGGAAGCTTTGCCAGCATGTTGTCGGGTCTTCGATTGATAAGGGAGTTTTCTTGAACTTTAATTCTTTCATTTCCATGAGGACATTACAAAGACTAAGTGCGGGGAAGACATGGTTATGATTATGAGATTTAGTTGGATATTTGCATGAGTAGATGTCTTGTTAACTTTGTGAATTGTTAGGAATCAGGAAATTGCGGGAATTTTGAAAATTTTCCCCCATTTTGAGTTTTTTCTTCGAGGTTTAATTGTTGAGCTTTTGCTAGAATAAGGTAGGCTATTTGAATTGAGGAAAATTTGCATGAAATTGGATAACTTAGTGTGTTAGTATGCCCTTATAGTTTGAGCACTTTTGAACGTGATGATGTACTTTGCTTAGATAGGTAAATTGATGATTTCCAAATAAGTCTAGGAATTGATTAGGATGCACTTTAGTCCTATTGAGGCGAAATTTTGAGTTGATGATAGAGTCAGGAAGTGAAGTAGGCATTCGTTGTCGGAGGATTTTAAGCTTTCTTTTAGTCGTTTTTCAATAAATAACGTGATATTATTGACCCCGCTGAGCCTAATTGTTGTGCAAGGATTTTTGTAGCCACATTATAAGCCTAATGCACAACAAAAGTAACCCACCTTATTAATTTTACACCAAGGCTTGCTCGTTTGATCTTGTTGTGAATATTTATCTTTGAACCCCTTTTGATTGTTCTTGTGATTGAAATGGAGAGATTTATGTTAAGAAAGAAAGAAAAAGAATAAGAGAAAGTGTGAAAAAGAAAGAGGAAAAAGGGGAAAAAAAATAAAAATTATGCGAAGTGTGAATTTGAAAGAGTGGGATACAAATGTCCAAGTGCGGGGGAAGTATTAATGGCGAATGAAAGTGCCGTGTTTTGTATTGGTTGAACGATGTAAGCTTGGTAAGTAGTCACTTGATCTAAAAACTCCATAACCTTACCCAAAGCCTACATTACAAGCTCGAAAGACCTACCGATCCTGAGTCTTGATTTAATTCCATTAGTGGAGATAGGTGCGAAAAGTGTATTCCGAAGTTGATGATTGGAACTTAAGCGAAAGTTGTGAATTTTTCATTCTAATCTTTGTACATTGTTTCGTTCGAATTCACACGCTACATAAGGGCATACTTTTCATACTATGATCTTGTGTTTATGAGTACTTGATTATGCTAGACATGTTTAGGCGAAGTTTCGATAATTGCTTTGAAGTGGAGGTTTGATGGGGATGTGTTTTCTTATTTTTCGTGTTTCTCGAGGATGAGCAATAGGCAAGTGTGGGGGAATTTGTAGAGTGTCAAATTCGGATGGATTTAAGCGTTAATTAGAGAATATTTTTGTGTCGTTTGAGGCGTTTATATGTTTATTTTGCTCTATTTAGGTATTTTAGATGTCGGAGTTAAGAAACTACGAAACGAGGCAAATTCACTTATTTTTTGAGAAAATAGGAGTAACCCCCATTACCCCTTAGACATACATTATTGTTAACCCCAGTTAACGGGCACAGGAACATAACCTTTTGGCGAAGTATGGGAGTAACGCCCGTTACTCCCTGGCAGTACAGCTCTGGTAACGCCCGTTACCAGAGGCAGTAGGAGGAACTCTTTGGTACAGGAGGGGTAACGCCCGTTACCCCTGGGCAGAAGGAAAATGGGAACGCCCATTACCACTTATAAAAGCGTTATTGCGATTTCACCTAGTAACGGGTGTTAATGATGGTTCGCCCGTTACCTAGGGCGGCGAGTAAAATTTTGGGCTGCTATTTAAGTGCGTTTTAGAGTTTTTTTGGAGGGACTTCTTCTTCGTTTTTTGACCTAGTTTTGGAGAGAAATGATACAGAGTTTTTGAGAGAGTTGTTCAGAGAATTTCGAGAAGACGAAAGGATCAAGTTCTTATAACAATTTTGGTTTTTTTGCTTTTGTTTATTGCTTTAATTATCAAACTAATTCCTCTAGATTTAGTTTTAATCTGTTTTGCATGTTAGATTTGTTTTTACCTTCTATGAATTCCATGATATGTTTTGAGTTATTTGTAAGGATATGAGTTGGTTTCATGCATATATGACTTGAGTTCATGAAGTTTTGACCATGATTGATCATTTTGCAACTTTAAGGGTTTCATGAATGGTTTTGGTGGATTCAAGCATGTTTCCATGGATTGATTGTGGCCTAATTGATATATATGAGTTATATGCATGTTATATGTTATTTTTGGAGTGTTTTGGGTGATTTAGTTTGGTGTGGGAATGGCTTCCGAGTGCTACCCTATTTTTCCCCTGTTCTTACACGCTCCTACACCGTGACACACCCATGTGACATCTCCTTGTTGTGCATGTACTGTGACACCGACGTGTCATAGTTTGGCCATGCTTCATAATTGCTATGCAATACGTGGACCTTAATTTTATACATGAACATGCCATTTTATATTGCGATCTCATAATCATAACATGTGCATTATATCATTTGCCGAGCATCGTACTTGGTTCATATTAAGTTGAGTCTCATTTGTATCCTGTATCTCTTATCCAGAGGGTTCTCAGGAGGGCGACGAGCCAGCCGTATAGGGTTCGGGGAGTTTGTTTCCTTCTTTTTAGTTCGGTACAGGTGAGGATTTGATAGGTTATGTATTGTTAACCCTACAACCATACTATGTGGAACTTTGGCCAAAACCTATTTTATACTTACGTATCTTGATTTCAAAGATCAAATGGTTTTAAAATACAACCCTGATAACCTATCCTGTCCTGTTTTGGTGAGAACCTGACACTTCCTGGGGCCCAAGGGCTTATGTATTGAGAGAACCGGGAAAGCATGGGTTGACGGCTATCTCTTGCGCAAGTCCCAACCAATCTTGGACCACCCGGATATTCATCAGGAGGTTTGGTGAATTGAAGGGGCTCCAGATTATTGGGATTCATATACCTATTGATCATCCTGTCCTGGTTGGTAAGGGCTAGCTACCCGAACCACCAACCCAGAGGGAAAAGGAGTATTTGTGCACCTGAATTGAATCCTATATTAAGTAAAACTTAATTATTGCATGATCACTTAATAACTATATCCTGTACACTAAAGGAGTAAGGTTGGAGAACGCTCACTTGCCGAGCCACTGATCACTTTCCTGAATTAAATTTGAAAGTTGTAATTCCATACATTGAAATCCTGTGTTTTCACTTGTTCCTTGAAAACCTTGTGTGGAATTACTTACATGATCTTTACCGCTTTATGTGACACCCCGCCTCTTCGGCATTCCAGGTACGGCGTCACGAGTGAGTTTAATTCATTAATTTACGTGAATTATGTGATTAGTATGCTTATGTGTCAACGTGAGATTTATTTTATTACATGTGCTTTAGAATTTAATTAATTGTACTTGGACTCAAGTGTCCAATAATTGTAAATTAGGATACCTAATTTTAATTAGGGTGTTTTGGCCGTCGTGGGTATTTGAGCTCGGGAATTAGAATTTGAATTCCGACCCCACCATTTGATTCGTTTCGATGATTCAGATTTAATGGATTTAACCTTTTAATTTTCTAATGTCGTTTGATAGTCCTACCGTTTTAAAATCCGATCAGTTTGGACCGGATACCGTTTGACCCTAACCATTTTGCCCGACCCGTTTCTTGACTAATAAAACAGGCCAAGCCTTCCTCGTCCCTCACTTTTCACGTGAAACACACAAGGAAGAGAGAAGAGAAGATTTCTTCCCCCTTTTTACCAAAAAGCTTCCGAGCTCGAGTTTGTGAGATCCAACCGTCTGATCGATAACTTAAGGTAAGATTTGTGACCCTTTCATTACGTGCTTCGATTTAATATCCCTTTTGAAGCTTGGATATGTGTTATTTGTCAATTTGGGGAAGATGATGAATAGTACTAGGTTCGGATTTTGGGTGTTTGGGCTCGTTTTGGAAGTTCTTATGTGCAAATATGTGACCTATGTGTTATATATGCTTCGTGGTATGAATTTCGTGTGATTTGGTGTTGCATGGGTTCGTGTGAGCTTGGGGTTTGTTCCCATTTCCGCCATTGTTACTATTCAAGCATTTTTCTCGCAGACGGTATCCAAACGCCCATTTCGTGCCTCAGTTCATTTCCCAAATGCCCGTTTGGGCACCCCCTGTTTTCACCCGAGAGCTTTCACACACCCGTTTCTCCCTCATATGAGCTCCAATTGACCTGATATTTTAACCATTGGAAACCTCTTGAAGTCAAGAACAAACTCCAATTGTAACCAACTCAATATTGTTTCTATTTTTTTAGATATAATCGATTCATTTTGGTGTCGCCATTTTTCGAAACTCTGCGATCACCCAACTTCGAGCCTATGCCATTTCCTCCTCACTTTGACTAGAATTCGAGCCATATATCATTTGAAAGGTCTATTTGTCTAGTTTCATACCAATGAAACAAAACTCAATTTACACTTCTCAAACTCAAGATATCCTAGTTTTCCTACAACCTATGCATTTCGAAAAATTTCCAGCTTTTGCCTAATTTCGCTCAAAACCACTTTTTGTGTTCTTCTTCCACTTTTCTTGTACCTTTCCGACCCCGAACTTGTTCCTAACTTGTTATAGCATGTTTATGTGTTGATATTTGTTCTATTTATGCATGAATTGGTTAGTATGCGTTCATGCACACCTTGTTTGCTCTTGATTGGATTAATTGGATACTTGAGTGTTTCCTAAGCATGATTATGACTCCATTACATTGTGAGACGCATACGATTGCATGAATTTGATTTGTATGTGAAATTCGCCTACCTACTTCGATTCTTTAAATGCGTAAACCAAAGTCGTGCGTCAATGTGGTTCATTTGGAGTCTAAGCTTTGTGTTTTGTCTTCAGTTGGTTTAGGTGCACCCGGGGTGGTGTTTCGTGGTCCGTTCTGATTCTGGGGTGAATCGTTTGTCCGGTTTTGGTTTCTTCGGTGTAAGGTGAGGTTTAGCTTTGTTTCTTTTAGTTAATACGACCCACAACCCCATATGCTCGTTTTCAAGCCCGCATGCGAATATATACTATATGTATATTAAAAATGTGTCTTACGATATGTTATGAATCTTGTTAATTTGGTCTGATATGAATCCTTCTGAAATTATACGTATGGGCATATATAAGCTTAAAATGGTTTTGCAACGAGGCTATGCTCCAAACCGTGTGTCTTCATGCTAGCTACGAATTAGGATGACATGGAGAGGTACATGTTTAGCATTTGCCGAGTTGCACGGTAAGGTATGTGTGTTATGTATGAATCGTATATTTCTAGGTTTCACGAGTTAGGTATGTTTCATATGAATCTATTTGAATCTACAAATCCATTTTAATCTATTTGAATCCCTGGGCCCCGGAGGTGTGGCTAAGGGAGACCCGGTGCGGCTGTTGGGGTCGCCGATTATCACCCCTGTGCACACGCTCCTTTGAAGTACCTACGCGCGACTCTAAAGGAGATGGAGAAGGCGTGGTGCTTTCAGCCTTTGGCTGAGGCCGGAGAAGGTACGTTGAGGGATCGCAAGCCCCACGTATATTGAGTTGCACGATGTGGGCTCGTAACCCGTGTGCAGACTTCCGAAGAAAGTTGAAATACGGGAATTTAAATCTATGAATCTATGAATCCTATGAATTTTATGAGTTTATGTTTCCTTTCGAATCTTTTGAATCTTTTGATTAATGAGTAAGGTGGGAGACCCGTCCTTGCCGGGTATTTGAATTCTTTTGTTATGTTGATTATGAAATGGGATAGGAGAGTTTGTTTTCAATATGAGATTTCTATGCTAAGTTATGAATTGGTCTGAATCTATTTGAATCCCTATGAGTTTTATATGAATCCATATGCGTTTTTTAATCTATGAATCCTTATGAGTTTTCACACTTAAGAGTTTATGAATATATGTATAAGTATGAGTTCTTTTGGAAAATGGCTTTGGTATGTAAAACCCTATCACTGGTTCATAATCTTTTCTTTGATACGTGCTTTGCTCTATATGTATATATGTGTTGGTGTGCGTTAGCCCCTCACTCAGTCGAGTTGTAGACTGACCTTCTCCCTCCCCAGTCTTTTAGTGTGCATGTCTGCTTGGGAGTTTGGAGCTAGGCGGGGTTGAGTCAAATCTTTTGAGTTGGTCGGTCTGAGTTGGTTTAGTCTGCATTTGCATTTGTATTATTTGAATTCAGATCAATATGTAAGATTTGTATACATATGCTTGTGCTATTGTTATTTGAATTGCCTTTGTTGGGTTTTGTAATTTGTTTAAAAAAGGCCTGAGGAGCCCAAGTTTGTTTGCGAGCCATGTGTTTAATTTCTGCAAGCCCGTGGCCAATTCATGTGTTTGATCTTTAGTCTTCCGCTGTACTCTGCTTTGTTAGTTGGTTTTTCTAGACAGGGTCTACGTTCCGCCTAGCTTAGGTGTTTGTTTTGTTTGTCTCCCGTTCGCTACGGTTTGATTCCGGTGCTGACCCTCCTTTTCGTTGCTCGGGTTGGGCCGTAGTGCGGGGGATGTGGTGCCTCACATGCGGGGTGGTACATCTAAAGTGGTATCTGAACCCCAGGTTGTAAAACCGGGGTTTAGTGTCATTTTGTGTCTATCTAGGTCGTACGACATAGGACAATGTGATTAAGTGTGTGCATTTGCATCCGATTTGATATGATATGCATTTGAATCTCTGAAAACTTTTTGATTTTACTACATGTAATTCATTGCATTTCTTAATTGCAAATACCTAACTTGTTTATGTGGCGTACTCATATACTAACCGACATACATATAGCTATATTATAAGTTGTGAGATTTTCAGGATGCCACCACAACGACAAGGTCTTAATCAACCATCACCTCCACTTTTCTACAATCAAGAACAACATCACATTGAAGTACAACCAATGAATCTGATTGCAACATTATACCGGGACTTTCGAGCATTCAATCCTCCCCAATTTTGTGAAGGTGATGAAATACAAGTAGAAGAATGGATATCCGAGGTTTAAAGTGTCTTCGAAGTGTGGCATCGCAACCCACAAGATAAGGCACGCCTTGTAACTCTACTACTACAAGGACGAGCAAGGTAATGGTGGAAAAGAGTTGCCCTCCAAATTGAAGCTACAAGCGAAGGGTTAACTTGCGATGCCTTCGTCCATGAGTTTAGGAAAAGGTACACACCGACTATTCTACAAAGTTGAAGGTTTGTGGAGTTTCTTAACCTCAAACAAGGAAATGGAACAGTTGTGGAGTATATCAATTAGTTTGAGAGACTAGGCACACATGTACCTCACATTATGGGCAACAAAGAGATGAAGGTAAGGTGCTTTATGGAAGGCCTTCGGGAGGAGTTCAAGGAAGCTTTAATTGCAAAGAATACGAGCACTTGGGATAAGGCGATTACTAAAGCTTTAAGGGTTGAAAATTGGAAATTTACCGGTGGAAAAGAAGGTGAGGATTCGGAGTCGAGAAATGAGTTGGGGTTTCGCTTCAATCTACGAATAGAGGAAAAATCTCAACATTCGGGTATTCAAGCCAAAAGGAAGATCCGTGGGAAGAAGTATAAAGTCGGGAATTCTTCCAGAACACGAAAGAAGGCTCAACTGTGTACAATGGTGGAGGAACTAATCACGCCTACAACATGTGTTGGGACCGGTTGAAAAAGTGTTATGCATATGGAGCAAAGGATCACATGGTCTCAGAATGTGATTGATCGAGGAATCACAAACATTGGGAACGAAATCAAAGGCTCCAATTGGACATTAACAAGAATTTGAAGATCGAGGTATATTCATTCATGGCACGTGCATTCACGACATATTTAATTATTGTCTTATTACTTGATTTTGATTATATGTATTCCTTGGAGCATTCTATATGTCTAAATGCCGAATATGTGTTATATTCCATTTGCATTTTAACTCAGCATGCATAAGTTGGTGTTTGATTTTTAGCTTGGTACTCCCCACGTGTCACGAGGGATGGTTTGTTGAGAAATGAGAAGAGTAGGTTGAAGATGAAAGAGGTGATTCGGGACTCTTCTTGTAAAGGCATAGGCTAGGGAATTGATATGTAATTGGAACGAAGACTATCGCAAGGATATGTCGAAAACCCTTAAATATGGTGATGAATCAAGAAAGGATGTTGCTGACGGGGTTGTTAAGAAGTATAAGAAGTTGGGATATGATGCTTCCGAGATGGGTGAAAGCGCGAAGAGATCTACGACGAAGCTAATGCTACATATCATATAACATACAATTATGCAATGAGTTATCTAAATAGATCAATATAAATTCCGGAGCATGAAGGCGACCTCTATGTAACCATGACTTTGGAAGAAGGGGGTTCAATGGGGGAAATTTTGAAGGTTCCTTTCGGGTTTTCCAAGGACTTTAGAACTCCGAAGAGAAAAGATAATGATCACGAGGTTTGGTATACCGGGGAAATAATTCCATACTTCAAAGGAATACCGAGGAAGAGGAATTATCACAAGGGAACGAGGCCGATTCTTTGAAAATTTTACAAGATGTGTATGAGACAATGAAATGGAGCTATAAAGGTGTTGATGTTATGTCGACTTCGAGGATCGGGTGAAGGGTTTTAGTCAATAATCGAAGTCCGAGGAGCTCCATTTTGGGGAAAACAAGAACAAGGCCAAGAGAACAATCAAGAGAGGAATTAGAAATTGAGGAAGTGTAAGGGCTAACCAACAATTATGGGATGAAGTCCTGAATGGTGATTGAAGTAGTAAGTGAACTACAAAGTTCATAGCTCAAATGTGAACAAAGGACCTCGACAATAATCAAGTTCCTTAAAGACAAGCTTTACAAAGCATCGGTGAACGGTACCTCAAACATACATATCACGTCGATCATGCATATTTGAGTTTGTTTATACTTGTTTTGTTGTTTTCTTTTTGCCTTGTGAGAAGTTTTGAGAGTTCAGGAGTTGTTGTTTTCGGTAAGATGAGGGTCGAGCTTTGCAACCGGATCAACAACCTTTTTGAAGACTTTAGTGGTGTGAAGGGAGTTCGGATGTGTGACACTACGGACTTTAGATCGTGATGAAGTAGATTCAGTTAGAGCTTGGTTATAGAGCGACGTGAGTTCGATAACTACGCCAATTGTTGAATACCGAGCCATAGAGTTGACTCGGTTGTACTCAAACGGTGAGAGTTAAATCTACCTTAGACCCTCTTTATCGTGCGAGTCGAGCAATTCATGACCGGATTGATATGACGATTCAAAACCCTTGTGCTTGAAGACCTTTCTTGGGCTAACCCCTGTCGGGATGTCATGAACCTCAAACTTGGGTGAATACAGAAAGTTGTTCGAGCTTGAAACTAGAGAAGGTGAAGCTGTGGACCAGGTTCTCTTAAGGGGGGAGATTGTGACACCCCGCCTCTTCGGCATTCCAGGTACGGCATCACGAGTGAGTTCAATTCAGTAATTTACGTGAATTATGTGATTAACATGCTTATGTGTCAACGTGAGATTTATTTTATTAAGTGTGCTTTAGAATTTAATTAATTGTACTTGGAGTCAAGTGTCCAATAATTGTAAATTAGGATACCTAATTTTAATTAGGGTGTTTTGGCCCTCGTGGCTATTTGAGCTCGGAAATTCGAATTCGAATTCTGACCCCGCCATTTGATTCGTTTCGATGATTCAGATTTAATAGATTTAACCTTTTAATTTTCTAAAGTAGTTTGATAGCCCTACCGTTTTAAAATCCGATCCGTTTGGACCGGATACCGTCTGACCCTAACCGTTTTACCCGACCCGTTGCTTGACTAATAAAATGGGCCAAGCCTTCCTCCTCCCTCACTTTTCATGTGAAACACACAAGGAAGAGAGAAGAGAAGATTTCTTCCCCATTTTGGCCAAAAAGCTTCCGAGCTCGAGTTTGTGAGATCCAACCGTCTGATCGACGACTAAAGTTAAGATTTCTGACCCTTTCATTACGTGCTTCGATTTAATATCCCTTTCGAAGCTTGGATATGTGTTATTCGTCAATTTGGGGAAGATGATGAATAGTACTAGGTTCGGGTTTTGGGTGTTTGGGCTCGTTTCGGGAGTTCTTATGTGCAAATATGTGACCTACGCGTTACATATGCTTCGTGGTATGAATTTCGTGTGATTTGGTGTTGCATGGGTTCGTGTGAGCTTGGGGTTTGTTCCGATTTCTGCCATTATTACTATTCAAGCATTTTTCTTGCAGACATTATCCAAACGCCCGTTTCGTGCCTCAGTTCATTTCCCAAATGCCTGTTTGGGCACCCCCTGTTTTCACCCGAGAGCTTTCACACGCCCGTTTCTACTTTCAGTTCAATTTTCAAACGCCCGTTTCTCCCTCATATGAGCTCCAATTGACTTGATATTTTAACCATTGGAAACCTCTAGAAGTGTAGAACAAATTCCAATTGGAATCAACTCAATATCTTTTCGACTTTGTTAGATATAATAAATTCATTTTGGTGTCGCTATTTTTCCGAAACTCTGCGATCACCCAACTTCGAGCCTACGCCATTTCCTTCTAACTTTGAACTAGAATTCGATCCATATATCATTTTAAAGGTCTATTTGTCTAGTTTCATACCCAAGAAAAAAAACTCAATTTACACTTCTCAAACTCAAGATATTATAGTTTTCCTACAACCTATGTATTTCGGAAAATTTCTAGCTTTTGCCCGATTTCGCTCAAAACCACTTTTTGTGTTCTTCTTCCACTTTTCATGTACCTTTCTGACCCCGAGCTTGTTCCTAACTTGTTATAACATGTTTATTGATATTTGTTCTATTTATGTATATGAATTGGTTAGTATGCGTTCATGCACACCTTGTTTGCTCTTGATTGGATTAATTGGACACTTGAGTGTTTCCTAAGCATGATTATGACTCCATTACATTGTGAGACGCATATGTTTGCATGAATTTGATTTGTATATGAACTTCGCCTACCTACTTGCATTCTTTAAATGCGTAAACATAAGTCGTGTGTCAATGTGCTTCATTTGGAGTCTAAGGTTTGTGTTTTGTCTTCAGTTGGTTCAGGTGCACCCGGGATGGTGTTTCGTGGTCCGTTCTGATTCTGGGGTGAATCGTTTGTCCGGATTTGGTTTCTTCGGTGTAAGATGAGGTTTAAGTTTGTTTCTTTTAGTTAATACGACCCACAACCCCATATGCTCGTTTTCAAGCCCGTATGCGAATATATACTATATGTATATTAATTATGTGTCTTATGATATGTTATGAATCTCGTTAATTCGGTTTGATATGAATCCTTTTGAAATTATACGTATGGGCGTATATAAGCTTAAAATGGTTTTGCAACGAGGCTATGCTCCAAACCGTGTGTATTCATGCTAGCTACGAATTAGGATGACACGGAGAGGTACGTGTTTAGCATATGCCGAGTTGCACGGTAAGGTATGTTTCTTATGGTATGTTTGTTATTTATGAATCGTATGTTTCTAGGTTTCACGAGTTAGGTATGTTTCATATGAATCTATTTGAATTTACGAATCCATTTGAATCTATTTGAATCCCTGGGCCCCGGAGGTGTGGGTAAGGGAGACCCGGTGCGGCTGTTGGGGTCGTCGGTTATCACCCCTGTACACACGCTCCTTTGAAGTACCTACGCGTGACTCTAAGGGAGATGGAGAAGGTGTGGTGCTTTGAGCCTTCGACTGAGGCCAGATAAGGTATGTAGAGGGATCGCAACCCCCACGTATATTGAGTTGCACGATGTGGGCCCGTAACCCTCGTGCAGACTTCCGAAGAAGGTTGAAATACGGGAATTTAAATCTATGAATCTATGAATCTTATGATTTTTATGAGTTTATGTTTCCTTTCGAATCTTTTGAGTCTTTTGATTAAGGAGTAAGGTGGAAGACCCGTACTCGCCGAGTATTTGAATTCTTTTGTTATGTTGATTATGGAACGGGATAGAACAGTTTGTTTTCAATATGAGATTTCTATGCTAAGTTATGAATCGGTCTGAATCTATTTGAATCCCTATGAGTTTTATATGAATCTATATGCGTTTTTGAATATATGAATCCTTACGAGTTTTCACACTTAAGAGTTTATGAATATATGTATAAGTATGAGTTCTTTTAGAAAATGGCTTTGGTATGTAAAACCCTATCCCCGGTTCATAGTCTTTTGTTTGATATGTGCTTTGCTCTATATATATATATGTGTTGGTGTGCGTTAGAGATAACTTGTCATCGTGCTTTTGCATCTACTTGTTAAATTCTTGCTTATGTGAACTTAAATGTTGTATTCCTTGCTTCATGAGCATAAACTGATCAAACATACATTCCAGTGTTTGATCTTATAGGATGCCTCCTCGAAGAGACCGTGACCGTTGGGGTCACCATCGTCGCCATGATCGCTCTCCTACTCCTCAAGAGGGGAATCCAAGGGCGACTCCCGTGAAATTTTTGGAAGCTGTAACGAATTATGTTGAGAGAAGGTTATGAGAGAACCACCACCACTACCGCCGGCTCCATTCCCTCCCCTGGTTCAAGAACGGGGTTTATCCCAGGCTTAGAGGGATTTCCGTTTTTACCACCCGCCACACTTTCATAGTGGTATCCCGTAAGAAATGGTCGACCTCACCATCATTCAACTTCAAGGAGAGGCTTGTAATTGGTGGAATACCGCAAACATCACAATTCAGGCCAATGGGAATGAACTCATTTGGGAAACTTTTGTAAAAGAGTTCAAGAACAGTTATATACCACCATCGGCGAGGACGAGGAGGCTTAGGGAATTCTTAGATTTGAAACAGGATAGGAGAACCGTGAATGAGTATATTATGGAATTTAATAGGTTGGCTCCTTATGCTTCTCATATTTCTGGAGATGATGAGCTGAAGGCTTTGCAATTCGTGGAGGGTCTTCGATAGGAGATTAAGGATGTGATCGGCGTTTCTAACGTGAGAACTTGGGCGAAGGCCACCGATAAAGCTCTTAAGGCCGAGGCCAAAATTGTGAAGAGTAAAGCAAGGACCTTTCATGCTGGTTTAGGCTCGGGAGGGGGAAAAAGGCCAGTATTTAAATAAATTCAGGCTCCCAAAGGTAATGATAAGAAACAAAAATCCGTGAGGAAAGCACCGGCACTACCGGCTCTACCACCACAACAAGAGAGACCCGGTTGCACTTATTATGGACATCCCTCTCATACATATCGCAATTGTCGCTGCAGGTTTGGTCTATGTTTGAGGTGTGGAAAAACAGACCATAAGATTGACACTTGTCCGGAACCGACACCGGGAGCTCAATAAGGGGGCCAAAGGCCATTGATCCGAGCCCGTGCTTATGTTATTGGGGGGTGAAGAACAAGATGTTGATATCTACCCCAACAGCGTGGTGGAAGGTACTATATACATTCATGGCATACACATACATGCATTACTTGATCCGGGTGCCACACGTTCCTTACTTTCGTGTAGTGTGGTTTCTTCTTTACCTCTACTTGTTGCTTGTACCTCTTCATGCTTTGTGATTAGTTCTCCTCTCGGGGGGGAGCTTAGAGTCGAATCGTGTGTTTAAGGAGGTATCGGTGAGTATCGAGGGCCGTGTTTTTCCAGCAGACTTAATTGGGATACCCACGGACAGATACGGGGTAATTTTTGGTATGGATTGGCTCTTTCAAAACCGAGCTAAGATTGATTGTTTTGAGAAGAAAGTTTGTTTGGATTCTGTTGTGTCTATAGGTGAAGGTTTGAAGACTCCGCCACTTCTCTTTTTTACTGAAGCTTATGAGTTAGTTCGTAAGGGGGCTACGAGTTTTCTGGCTTATCTTCTTAACAAGCCCAAGGATCAAGCTAAGATCGAAAAGACCTAGGTTGTTAAGGATTTTCTTGGTGTATTTCCCGAGACTCTGGATTCTCTACCGCCCAAACGGGAAATCGAGTTTGTGATTGATTTATTTCCGGGAGCTGAACCTTATTCGAAGTCTCCATACTGAATAGCTCCGGGCGAGTTGAAGGAGTTGAACACTTAACTCGATGAGCTTCTTGCTAGTGGGTATATCCGACCGAGTTATTCATCGTGGGGTGCACCGATTCTATTTGTAAAGAAGAAAGATGGAACCTTGAGAATGTGCATCGATGATCGTGAGCTGAACAGGATGACAATCAAGAATAAGTACCCTCTCCCTCACATCGAAAAACCTTTTGATTTGCTACAAGGATCTAAAGTCTATTCTAAGCTCGATCTTCGACAATAGTACTATCAGCTGTGAATCCTAGAAGAGGATATTCCTAAGACAAGATTTAACACTCGGTACGGACATTTCGAGTTTATTGTTATGTCGTTTGGTCTAACAAATTCCCCTGCAGCTTTCATGGATATGATGCACAGGATCTTCCGACCGTATCTTGACAAGTTTGTTGTGATCTTCATGGACGACATCCTTGTGTACTTTAAGTCTCCCAAAGAGCATGCACAACAACTTAGGATTGTACTAGAGACTCTTAGAGAGCATCAACTGTTCGCCAAGTTCAGTAAGTGTGAGTTTTGGATCGATCAAATGACTTTCTTGGGTCATGTAGTGTCCGAAAACGGAGTAGAGGTGGATCCCTCTAAAATTAAAACAGTGGTGCATTGGGAGAAACCGAAGAACGCCTCTGAAATAAGAAGTTTCTTGGGTCTAGCGAGATACTACCGGAGATTTGTGAAGGATTTCTCCAAGATTGCTGTTCCCTTGACCCGACTAACTAAGAAAGAGGTAAAGTTTGAGTGGGATGAGGCCTGCGAGGCGAGTTTCCAAATTATGAAGGAGAAGTTAACTTCTGCTCCAGTGTTACCCCTACCCGAGGGTTCTGAAGGGTATGTTGTATATACCGATGCCTCAAAACAAGGCCTGGGTTGTGTTCTCATGTAGAATGGTCGAGTAATAACTTATGGCTCGAGGTAGCTGAAAGTCCAACAGAAGAAGTACCCCACTAATGATCTCGAGTTAGCCTCTATGGTTTTCGCTTTGGTTAAGTGGCGACATTATCTTTACGGGGTTACTTTTGAGATCTTCTCTGACCACAAGAGCCTCAAGTACTTATTCACTCAGAAGGATATGTATATGAGGCAAAGGCGTTGGATGGAATTTCTTGAAGATTATGATTGCACCATCCATTACCATCCGGGTAAAGCAAATGTGGTCGCGGATGCATTGAGCAGGAAAGCTAGCATATCATCTTTGGAAGTTAATTCCGGGGAGAGTACTGAGCATACCGTGTTGAAGGCTTGTGTGGCTAATATCACGATACAACCTGATTTGAGACAAAGATTATATGATGCTCAAGCTGTGGATCCAGAGATTCAGAGGTTGGTTTTGAAAGCCCGGGATGATCCAGAGTGTCCATTTGGATTTGATGATATGGGGTTGTTGAGATTCAAGACTAGAGTTTGTGTACCCGAGGAGTGAAGCAGGTAATTCTTGAAGAAGCTCACAGGTCTGGTTATTCTATCCACTCGGGAGGTACAAAGATGTAACGGGATTTGAAATAATTCTATTGGTGGAATGGTTTGAAGAAGGACGTAGCCGAGTTTGTGAAGCATTGTTTGACATGCCAAAGAGTAAAGGCAGAACATCAGAAGCCCGGTTATTACAACCTTTACCTATTCCGGAATGGAAGTGGGAACAAGTCACTATGGGTTTCGTGTCCGGATTACCCAAAGCTATAGGAGGACTTGATGGAATTTGGATAATAATTGACAGGTTAGCTAAGTCAACACACTTCCTTGTAGTTCAGATGATAGATAAGATAAGCAAACTTACAGATAAATATGTTCGAGGAATAGTTAGACTTCACGACACTCCTCTCAATATTATTTTTGACAGAGATCCGAGATTCACTTCCAAGTTTTGGCAAGAACTTCAGAAGAGGTTGGTGTAACACCCCAAACGGAGGATGCCACATCCCCCGTACTAAGACCCAGACCCGGTCACGAAATGGAAAGTCCATGCCCGAATCCGAATCAAAGCGAACGGGAGACCAACACACACACTAGGCTAGGCGGATCTAACTCGACAGACTCAGAGCGCGGAAGCAATTTAAACAATTATCATCAGATGGCGGAAGCAATTAAATCAACGTACAAAATAAGTGACGGGTTCAACTAGCATAGATACCTAGTCCAGAATATCAGCATACATAACAGGTGGCAGGTTCAACTAGCATAGATACCTAGTCCCGAATCTCAAATCATCGCAACGTAATAAACCAATATAAGTATCAGCAGAATAGCTAATTACATCCAAATGCTAGCATACTAACCCCACACGGGTTGAAGTCTAAGTAGAGCATAAAACATAATCTCCAAAAGCAAAATAAGAATATATAAAATAAATAGAGTATGTGACAAATGCATCTTAACACCAAGTAAACCGACAATTGTGACTCAGAAGACTCACTTCCGCCTAGCTCAATCCAAAAAGGAAACCTGCAACTAAAAGATAAAATGAGGTGTCAGTCAACTGACTGAGTGAGGGGGCTAACACACACCCACTGTATATATCTAGAGCATAGCACATATCAGAAGGGTGGACTCATGAACCGGATATAGGTGTTGCATACCAAAACATTTCCAAAAGTACCCAAAAGATAGTTATATAAGATTTAGAAAGCATTTCAGAAACTCTATCTCGATTCATGATTCCCAGACAGAACAGATCACATGCTCGGCGAGTACGAGCTTCCAATCTTTACTCCTCAGAACATATCAAAACATAAAATACAAAATCAATCCAACCGCACACCAATGATGGAGGAGATGTACCGTCCCCAAACCATCCATAACACACATACCCTCAAGGGGTAGCGAACCCACAAAAGTCCTCCCCGGCCTTAGCCGAAGGCTCAAGATACCACACCTTCCCCACAACACGGGTCGCGTGAAGATATCTCAAATGGAACTACGCATAGGTATATCTCCGACGGCCCTAACCGTCCCGGGGGCTCCTTACCCATAGCTCCTCGGATCCACATACATACATACATACATACATACATACAGATGCCAATATTTCATGGCCAACTTGCTACATAATCACAACACAACTGTTTTTCCAAAATAGCTTACATATGCATCAAAAACTGGTTTTATATTTACACCCTTCCGACGCGATGGAACTTTAAGCCTCATGACCTCCATCCACACAGGACTCACACAAGATCATCAACATATCATATTCAGCACATACATATCTATAATAGAGTATACTCGCATGCAAGGGTAGAAATCAACATGTAAAGGCCATAGGTCACGTAATTATATAAAATCCTAAACGTCACCTCGTGAAAGTAGAGTCTGAGAGTGGGAAGGACAAACACTCCTAACCTCGGGCACACCACCGCCACCAAACTCTGGAACAGAACATACAGAAACCCAGACTTACACTCTATATGAACCAAACAAGACGCACGGTGTTGTTCAACATGATCGTGGTTATGCATAAGTGTTCATGTTGTGCTTTGATATGGTGTCGTGGTCATTCAAGGCATATCAATGCTCAACAAGGTCATATTTACAAGCAACCAACGCGCAATTCCATATCCAAATATGCAAGATCAATTTAGGAAGTCAATGTATTCACAAAATGCATATTAAATCATCCAATGACACAGGGTTCAATTATAATATTAGAATTAAGCATCAAGTTTATGTCGAGTTATAAAGTGCATACGTAAGAGCAACTTGATTATATAAACATACAAAGTTGTTGTAGGTAGATGGCATGCTTGATTCAAATAAAGAGTGCATTTAATTCACTTAAGATCATGCTTTACAACTTCACAACATGTTTGGTACACAAGCTCAAGTCACATTCATAGTTTCATAAATATTACACTTACATCCCCTAAGTCATTTATAAAAGTTTAGAATTATTACACATACATCCCCTTAGTTGATTACTAAGCATAATTGTTCATTTAAAGTGTTTATACAATTATTCAACTAGGAATTAATTACTTACAAACATGACAATTATCAATTTATTGTAATTCATAATATACCATTTCCGAGTAGTAAGAGTAAATCAAGATATTACAATTCTAACTCCTATTATGCATCAATCTTAAGTTGTTCAAGCATCCTTCATGTATCTAAATTTTATATTTGAAACACAATTTACAACAAACATAACATTGAGAACGTCTCAAATTCATATAGAGAAATCACAACATGTTCGTTCTTCTAAAATATCATTCAAGTTCGTTTAGTCACATAAGAGAATAGTTTCTAGATATTACACTAACACTCCTTCATATCTAAACACATAGTATAAATTCATCACATCGGGATTCAAATTGTAAACCGAAACATTCATGCATATCACAATCCATTTAATACATGTTTTCGTATACCATTGGAATACATCTCGATCAACAAACCAACAATAACCAATTTATTTGCACTTAAAACAATTAATTCAAATAATCACAATTACCCAAAATAATTCGTAATAAATAGATCGAGTGTCCGATTAACGAACGAAAAGTGGCGTTGAACTTACCACAACGAGAAGAACATTCTAACCCGACGTCGCCGGAAGGCCACCACTGTAACAGCCGGAATTTGGCCGGACCGCCGCCGGAAAAATCCCAAAAAATCAGTCCTGAATGAAGTCTTCGTGCCCGTTCCGAATCCTCGATTAATTTCTAGAAATTCCAAGTCAATCTCCTCCAATTTCAGATCTAAGAACACGAAAACCCTAAAATCTTCAAACTCAAATTACTTCCAAAACGGTGAACCAAAGTGTGATCCGTAAAAGGCATTGTCTTACCAGTGACGAGCTCTTCGAAAGCCCTAAGGTGGTTGCCGGAGAAAATCCCCGTAGCTAGTCCCGCCATTGCGCCGCCGCTAAACCGCCGAATCTGGAGTCGCGTGATCAAAGGCTACTAGTTCTCGTCGTTCCGAACAACTTTCGTGAAAGGCCCGAGGCCAACGAAGTTTCTACCGTCGCCCACATCGCCGGAACCACCACCTACGGATTGGATGAAATCGATGCCGGAAATGAACTCAGGGGGTCGAGAAACCTTGGGAAACACTAACCTTGGTTCGAAAAAGCAGTCGGAAGGCGGCGAAACCAGCCGCTACAGTAACTCGCGCCGCCGCCGCGACCTTTGGCCGGTGCGTACGGCCCAACCGCTCCTCTGAGCCTCCACAGAAAGATGCACATGTTTACCACGGCCTCTAGGCCCAAAAATAACACAAGTATTCAAGACTACTCCCAAATATACACATCCATTCATAATCGTAATCCAAAAGTATCCATAAGATGTAAGTATGTATGCGGACTCGACCTAGACCGCTAAGTACGACTCGACGACGCACTTCCCCGCCTAGCTCGAGCAACCTACAACTGAAGGTGGGAAAAGAGAGGGGTCAGTCAACAGCTCGACTGAGTGAGGGGGCTAAACGCACACCCACACACGTATAAGTATAAACAGAGCATATAATAAAGAGATGGTCATGAATCATGGCTAGGGTTTTTCATACCAAATCATTTGTAAAAGATGACGTATAATATAAACAAAATCCTATCTTGATCCATAATAATCAATACATAACATAAACAAACGTCCGCTAAGAACAGACTTCCACTAACTCCTCAAAACTTAACATAAAAACTGATGTCATAAACACAAATCTAACCCCACATCCTTGGTGTTTCGGGAATCAAAATCTCTCCAACTACAATTCAAAAACATACGGGGTAGCTAACCCATGATATGCCTTCCCCGGTTATTCACCGAGGGCTCAAGATACCATGCCTTCCCAACCTCCAAGAGTCACACGTGAATATCTCAAAAGGAACTACGCACAGGCCAAACCGGACGACCCTTGCCGTCCCGGGCATTCCTTACCCATAATTCCCATCTTTCAAGTCACAACTTGCTAAAACATAACATAAACGTATAAAAGGATTCAAAAGAGAAGCTTACATATGCTCTTACATGTACCGATTTCTTCAGATTCAAGCATTTCCATAATGTCATAATCATAGCTTAAACACACGTATTTAAATATTTATAAGATATATATTCGCATACAAAGTGTGAAAACTTCACATATTAGGCCATAGGTCGATAACTGAAGCAAAAGTTCCTAAACCTCACCTTATAACAAAAGTGGAGAAGAACCGGGGCCAAAACGGGCAAAGAAGCACCTAAACCACGGGCTTAACAACGTCTGGAAGCGGCTCTGAAACAAAAGAAGACAATACCCGAGACTTAGGCTCAAATATGAACTAAATAGACGCCCGACATGCTCATGAATGCAATGTATGCATATTAAGTGCAAGAAAGTGTTAAAGCGTTCAAGTTCAAATCACGTAAAACTCGTATCAAATAAATTCATAAAATTAACACAAGACATTTAACATATATTATAACATGTTAACATAGCATATAAGTCACAAACGAATAAGAAGAAGGCATTGGAAGCACGAGACGAAACATGAAAGTCATGAACGCGAGATCGAATTATTTAAGATCATATTATAAAAAAAAAAAACAAATTCAATTAATTCAAAATAAATTAAATATATAACGTACAATATATATATATTGCATACATACATGTCTTCCATTTAGTTAACAATGAAACAAAAATGAAACATATAATAAATATATACACATAGTACGCATTATATATATATATACTCAACAATTACAATTGGAAACAAAATGCAAAGACGATGCATGATATACGATTTGAAAAAAATGAACATGCATGCAATCATCATGCAAAAGCCATGCAATCCATTCACCACTTAATATATATTTATATAAACAGCCTGCACAATCATAACATATCAAAGTTGAAAGGAAAAATGCATGGGAAAGGAAGTAGTGCAGCAAACGAAATGCATGCAGGACAAAGTCGCGGGCGCGATAAAATTTCCCCACCAGCAAGTCACGGTCGAGACTCAAATTTTAGTCAGCTTCGAGGTGGGAGTCGCAGCCATGAAGCTTATCAGTTCATCTGGAGTCGTGGCCATTTTCTCTCGAATTAATGCTCGACGCAGTTTCTTCTCCAAAGTTAACGCAGCAACAACAATTCTCAAATGCAGGGGAGATGCAGGGGATGATGCAACAGTCACTCAAGCAAGATGACAACAAAAATACAACATGAAAATGCAAGAAAACGCAGCAAACTAGCCCTCACTCACATACAACAGCAGACACGCTGTAGCAGTCCAAAAAAATCAACCAAATTCCATGTTTTTGTGAAATAAAACTCAAGTGCATTAATGGCAACTTATAATACAACCAACTACCAAAAAAATTAGGTTCATATATTCATAAATGAGGCAACAAGAATCACATATATAGCTTCATATCCAAATTTGATCCAAAGAAACTCAAGAAATCACAAAAAATTCAATTATGCCCTAACTATTCATTAAAATGCCCAAAACCATATCATTCATGGATCAAAATCAGAAAATTATGGATTTAAATGATCATATAAGCATATAGATATCAAATATGTTCTCACTCCTTGATGAAGATGGAAGAAAATGGAGATTGGAGCTCAAAATCTCCCTTTGGTGAACAGTGGCGGGATTGCAGTTTATTTCTCCAAAAATGGCTGAATTCTCTTCCTTGTCCTGTGTGGATCCATGTGAAGGAGAGAGGGATGAAAGAGTATCAAGTTGGGGTCATGTGGGTCTAGGTTTCATGTGAAAAGGTTGAAAGATGAAGGACTTATGTGCAAATTAGTGGAAGATGGTCATATGAGTGTGAGACAAAGTTACGGGCTGATTTCGGGGTATCAAATGGTTTTAGAAAAATATAAGGCTTAGTCCATAGAACCCGAATTGTCGAAATGAGTTCAACAGAAGTGACAGAATTCGAATCTGAATTCCCGAGCTCAAATTACACTACCCGGAACCCAAGGTGCGCTAAGTACATTTTAGCCTCGTTTAGGTTACCCAACAAAACGAGTCCCGAAAATCCAACATATAAACCACAAAACATATAACGAATATATATTAAAGTTCATAACTTATAAAACTCCAACATATTAGAAAGGCACAAAATTTCGATCACAAATCGAATACAAACGAAGCAAATTTCAACAAAAGGGCATATTTATTCATATGAGAAATTTCAAATTAAATTTAAAAAAATAAAATAAGAATGAAAATAATAAAGATTATGAAATTAAAATAATTTAAATCACGCACATACATCATAGCTGTACAGCCTGAAAGTGTGGGTGTCACATACTTTAACTCAATTGTTGTTCGTTTCGATTTTTATTTGAATTTTGAACATAATTTTTTATATGACTTTGAATGAGCTTTGTTTGATTTCCGTTTTTTGTGGAAACATGGTATGAGTGAAATATATAACTTATAGTCATCTTTATATGCCCGTTGCATGATTTTATTCTTGTTTGTGTGAGTTTTGGATTCGTTTGTGTGATCGGAACGGGAAAAGGGGGCTAAAGAGCATTTAGCGCACCTTGCGTTCCGGGTGGCGTAACTTGAGCTCGGGAACTCGGAATCGAGTTCTGTTACCTCCATTAGACTCATATCGATGATTTGAATCCATTTGAATAAGCCTCATATTTTTCTAAGATCATTTGAGTCCTGGAATTTCAACTAAAATGAGCACCTCGTACCAAAAATGACAACCATTGACAATTGAGAGCCTACGACCCTACTCTAACGCAACTACACCCTAACCCCAAGACCTAACGCACTTGCTACACTCTCTCTCTCCCCACTCATTCAACACAAAAGCCAACCCCCCCTCACAAGCCCCAAGTTCAGCCAAAGAAAGGAGAAAGAAGGAGAAAGAGGAAGAAGAAAGAAACTATTCAACTTTGAAGGTAATTTCATATTTATGAATTATATCTCCTTATGGTCATTTTGATATAGGTTATACATGATTTCACCTAGTTTTGAGTATGGAATGAGGTTAGAGAGGAATAGTAAGGGTTCTTGCACTTTTGATGAATCAACTTGGTTTCCTTGGTTTTTCCTTGAGCTTTATGAGTTATAAATGACCCTAAGACATGTATTTATGATGCTATGGATTTGTATTTGCTTGGTTGTTGAGGATTAATTGGTATGCCATTAATAAACGTGGAAGTTTTTAGAAGAAATGCACTTTGATTTCCACCTCTTGCATATGTTGCTTGTTGTAGCATAGTTTTGATCCGAGTTTTGGCATGAATTGCATGATCTTTGAGCATTTGAACTTACCTTAATGTCTTAGCTTGGAGTAGGATTGGTTTGAATATGTTCTTGGGGTGAAATAAGGGCTGAATTTGAAGAATTCAACCCCAGGGAAGCCTAACGCCCGTTAGGGCCTTGTAGTGTTATGGGGGTTAATGGTCGTTAACCCCTTTGCCGGCGTCTCTGACCCCCCTAACGGGGGTTAGTGGTTTTGTGTGTGTGTGTGACTAACGACCGTTAGTCCAGGGTAGTCATCACTGACCTGGCTAACAGCCGTTAGTGCTTTGTGAAGGAATTGGGGCTAACGGCCGTTAGGCCCAGCCTTGGGTGTGTGTGTTGTGTTTTGTTGTTTCCTTGCTTCATTGATTGTTTCCTTGATTCGTTTATGACTTATATGATTTGTATACATGTTAATATAAGTGTTATAATTATTGTATCAAGTTTATGGCTCGTTTTCGTATGATTTTTACAAGATGTGAAACACATGAGTATGGAACTCCCATGTATTAAATGTTTTGAATGAATTACATGATTATATGGCTTCATAACATGATTTATACCTCATGTACATCTCATATCATGAGCATAGCATTTCCGTGCATCGTATATGGTCATGTTGGGTCTCACTCCACTCTCTTTTGGACAGATTCGGGTTTGGTCGGAGATAACGGCGATCCTTGACACTCTTGCTCTTTTTCTTTTGCCGTTTTAAGGTGGGTTTCTCTTTTAGTAGCTATAATGACCCGATATATTCCTTATGTGAAAAGTTTTCAGCTGAATTAGTATACTTATATATCGAGTCTTTTATGAGTAAATGATTTTGAACATAAAGCCCTTCTTTATGTAACCCCACCTTAAGATTTTGGCGAGACATGTTTATGGACATACGGGCCCAGGAATTTAGTGTATGTAGCTATCCAGAGAGGCAAGGGCCGACGGTGATCCCATGCATTAGTTCGAACCAAACTACAGTGATATCGGCCCTCGCTAGGAGATTAGCGAGGAATGGGAGCTGAGTGCCCTTGGGGGATTCATGTACCCCCATTGGTCAATGTACGAGGCGGCCGGGTTTTGCAAGGCCGTCCAACACCCGGAGGAAAAAGGTGTATATGTATGATTATGATCATGATTATGAATGCGCACATAAGTTATATGTGTGATAACGAATGAATTATGTTATGGTTACACAAGGTGTTGGTTGGAGATTGTGCACGCCCACTCACCAGGTCATAAATATCTTAATGAATAAATATGATAGTGGTAATCCCCATGATGTCTTTCTTTGTTTTATCCACTTAGGAAATTGTTCTAAAACTTCATTTGGGATTACAATATTTATATTTATGCCCTTTTTGTACCCACCAGTCTCCTAAGGACTGAACCCGATTTTTTTTTTCAGTGGTGCTGTGCAGGTTAAAGAGTGCTAGGCAGGAATACGAGTCGTCCAAGTCTTGCATTGGTGTCTAGCACTTTTTCTCTCACACTCATACTCTTATTTTGTATATGTTTATGGCTTTTGGGCGCTTATGGTTTTGTTAGGCAGTGTGGGTCGTGAAATACTTAGATAATACTTGTATATAAATTTTGGAGCTTAGTGGCTCTTTGCATATGACATATGTTGCTGCTTGCTTTCGCATTTTGCTATTACTCTGATTTTTATATTATCTTGATCTTGAATGGTTTAAGGGTTAGCTCCCGCCTAGCATAGAGAGTGTGTTAAGTCCCTATAAAAGCCAAAGGTGCTTGTCCCACATCGGTTGGGAAGGGGAACTAAGCCCACTTTATAAGTGGGTGGAAACCTCCCACTGTTGAGGCCTTTTCCCGGATGGTGATCTTAGCCATTGCGAGGAACAAAACCGTGAGGGTGTCGATTTTAGGCACGAAAGTGGACAATATCAACAGGCGGATTTTCGGGCTGTTACAAATGGTATCAGAGCCGGGGCCCGGGCCGGTGTGCCAGCAAGGACGCTGGTCCCTCTTAGGAGGGTGGACTGTAAAAGCCAAAAGTGCTTGTCCCACATCGGTTCGGGAGGGGAACTAAGCCCACTTTATTAGTGGGTGGAAACCTCCCACTGTTGAGGCCTTTTCCCGGATGGTGATCTTAGCCATTGGGAGGAACAAAACAGTGAGGGTGTCAATTTTAGGCACCAAAGCGGACAATCTCAACAGGTGGATTTTCGGGCTGTTACAGTCCCCATCCGCCGTGATTTGGCACGTGTATGGACTTTCCATTTCATATGCGGGTCGGATCTCGGTACGGGGAATGTGGTGCCTTGCGCTCGGGTGCTACACCCTTAAGTGGTATCAGAGCCTAGACTTGCAAAGCCCAGGCTCTCGTGTCGTGCTGAGTCAGTCTAAGTCGTACGACCTTAGGAACAACTTGTCAACGGGTTACATATGCATTTCTTGTAACATCCCGCTCGTCCGACCTTTCCAGGTATGCCTTCACAGGTGAGCTATGTGCGCTTTTAATTATTTAATTATGTAAATTAAGTGCTTATTACACTTCTATGTGATATATTTGAATTATTTGAAACTTATTTGACCTTATGTGATTTACTTATACGTGTTCGTTTTCTTTGTTTCGTCCTTGCTCCGTTTGTGTCCGTTTTCGTTTTCGATCTTTGTGACTACGTGCTATGTGCGACTTATATGTGTTATAAATGTATATTTATGCTCATTACTTGTTTTTGAGTTCGTTTGATACAGTTTTGAAACCGTTTTATGTTTTAGGGACATAAGGGCCTAACTGGCTTTAGCGCACCTTGTGTTCCGGAAGGCGTAACTTGAGCTCGGGAATTCGGATTTGAATTCTGGAAGATGCGTTGGACTCGCAACGAAGAAATCAAGATAAAGAATCAAGATTCATATTTTTCTAAGCCTATTTGATTCCCCGTTTTTCGACTGGAACGAGCCCTTGTGCTTAAGAGTACCCTTTTGTTTACTAATCTTCACTTGTGGGACCCCATTTAACCCCAATTAAGCCCCTAACCTTGACTTATATGTATCTAACCATCCCTCACTCTCTCCTACTCCCTCATCTCGTCCCACACCCAAGAAAAAAAAAGGGAAAGTGCAGCAACTTCAGCTCCAAGAAGAGAAGGAAGAAACCCTTGGCCATTTTCATGATTTTGAGCTGAAATCACATCCAAAGCTTCTCTAATTTGAAAGGTAAGTTTAAGATTGTAATCTACACTCTCTCCTCTCTCTTTTATGTTCCTTTGAGTTGAATTCATTGGTTGATTCTTAAGTTCTAGCAAGCATGTGAATAGTAGAGATTGGATGAATTTGATGATTCTTGCTTCCCTTCTTGTTCACTTGATTCTTGGTGATGATGTATTGCTTCTATGACTTGATTCTATGTATTTATTGCATCTCCTTTCATGGTTGCTTGATTATGAGTGATTGGCCATTGTTGAGTGCTTGAGAATTGGATGATAACTTGATGCATTTCTTCCCCCTTTCCTTGCTTTGTTTCTTGCATATTTCGTGATTGAAGTTGTTGCTACTTATATGGCATGAATCTATGATGAATTAGTGTTATTTTCATGTTTGGTTTATGTGTTTTCATTGGATTTAGAGACTCCCCAAGGCTTGCACCGAAATCCCCTGTTTTTCTCTCCAAAATCTGATATGTTGCTTGTTGTCTGGTCCTCTCTGTACCGAGACACGGGGGTGTCTCGGTTTGCTCTATTTTGGTGACACGGGCGTGTCACCCTCTGGTATCCGTTGTTCGTCTCCTGTACTGAGACACGGGGGTGTCTCAGCTTGTTCTTCCAGGGGGGCACGGGCGTGTCCCCTAGGAATTCTCATTTTTCGCCAGTCTTTGCACGACTTTGCTTCCTTTTCATTTCTTTTAGTTAGCTTTCTTGTCTTGTTTATGACTTGTATGCTTCATTAACTTGTTACATTATGTGTTAAGCTTAATGTAGTGAATCCTTGACTTGTTTTATACCCTGGTTTGTGAATTATGAACTTATATGCAACACCTGCTCTCATATGACTTAAGTGTGAATTTATTTTATGTCCTCTGCATCATGAACATACATACGCATCCGCCAAGCGTCTAATGTGGTTCATATTGAGTCTAAATTTGTCTTTTGTTTTTTCTTTGCCTTTAGGTTCGTTCCTTGGTTGATGAGGTTGTCCTCCAGACGTTTGTTTGCTTCCTTCGCTCCCGTAGCTTCTCGGAGGTGAGGTTTCTTTCTTTTTAGCTATTATGACCTACAACCCAATATGTAATTTAAGCCCGTATACGAACTATATATACGTATAAATAAGTGTTCGATATGTATTTTGCGGGAATTGGCCCACTTGCTATGAAATCCGTTGAAAATGCTTTTATATGTATGTAAGCTATGTTTTGTTTTTTCATTTTTGAAAAAGGTTGGTGTGTGTACGTGTTAAGTTTTGACAAGAAAGCTTTTGTGATAAGTAAACGCTTTGTGAGATATGTGTGTGTGAGTTCTGTGATCTGTGTGTGTGGGCCCCGGAGAATTGGTATGTGATCTCGGGTCGGCCATGGGGTCGCCGGGCTCTCTCATCAACACGACTCCATTTACGGGAGACAAAGTTCTCCTATGCCGACGGAGCACTTTAAGGTTGGCCGTCGAAAGAACCGGGCGGGATCCTCCGATTCACAAGTTTCGTTCTGTGTAGGGTCGAGAGGGGCACCTCTCTTCCCCAATGGTGTGGAGGTGGGATTGTTTATGAGTTTTGGTTTGGTATAATAAGTGTGTGTGAGAACTCGTTCTCGCCGTGTTATATTTATGCTTATGCTTATGTATCCGATACGGATTGTGAAACGGGGTGGACTCATAACTGGTAAAACGTGGATGATTTTGGCCTTTGGCCCTAAATCTTTACTTATATATATATAGTATCACGGGTCAAACCCTTTTGGAGTGCAAAAAACACACCCGGTTCATGAACGCTTTTGATTTGAATATGCTATGCTCTTACCTATACGTATGTGTGCGTGTGTAACCCCCTCACCAGTCTCTAGGACTGACCCTCGTTGCTTCTTTCTTTTTCCCCTTTGTTTTGAGCTTTGCAGGTGCCCGGTTAGGAGTCTGGCTAGGCGGCGGTTATCTTTCGAGTCTTGGGTGTCGTTCGAGTCTTTGTAGCATCCTTGTATTTGCATATTGTTGGAAAACACGAATCAGAAAGCAGCGGAATTTAAAAAATTTTCTCAACAAAAGGACCTAGAACTCGCAATCGTGTAACCAAATTCGTAAAGATAGAAAACTTACTTTTCTTTTATTCTTTCTTGAAGCATTTCAAGCCACCCAAGAACGCTCTTCTCGCGGCTTGATCCCCTCTCCTTGGTAAAGCTCGAATCTTCAAACTTCTAACTTGAAGTCTCTAGAGAAAGTCCACCAACTTGATCATAATCTAACTAGTAAGGATGCTAGTTCTCTAGTTAGTGTTTAGGCTTAACCCAGGGTTTAATTTAATCTTGGAGAAAGGAAGGTGTTCAACACATGAACCAAGAATTGTCTATTAGCTCCACAAGGAGCTCGTGCTCTCCTATTTATAGGGAGGGGGGTGCCGAATATTCCTAGTCCTTTATGGGCTAGGATTTTGGTCCCTCTCTCCTATTACTTGTTCATCAAGTATTTTCCAACTTTGACTTTGAATTCTAATTCAAGTCAACTTTTAAGAGAGCTAAAAATATCCAAACTATTTTTGGATAATTTTATACTTTATTTATTATAAAATAAATAACTTATTTTTATCTAATTAATTAATTCGTAATTAATTAACTAGATTATTTTCTCCAAAATTAGACTTTCTTTTTAATTCAAAATTAAACCAAAGTCTATTAAATAATTAACTAATTAATTATTTAATATATATATAATATATATATATATATATATATATATATACACGTGTGTGACACATGTCACAGTGACACGTGTCACTCACGTGAGCCACACGTGTGACTTCACACGTGTGGAACCCTCTTGGCCCGATTAACTCGTTTAATCATTTTCAAGCCTCAACTCATGTAACGAAGTTGTTGTGTGTGACCCTCTAGGTTGTCAATTCAATTAGCAGTGACCCCAATTAATTAATTCACTAATTAATTAATCAGTCCACAGATTAAACGACCATAGTCTAGCAACAGGTGTTTACCCCTAGCTGAATTGGAATGTTCGGATTCGACAGAACCTTTAAGTCATTGATTCATGTGAGATACAATCCTCCTACTTACTATCTCCCAACCAAGATCTAGGGCAAGGGAATAATCAGAACCCTAATAATCCGGTCTTAAAGCTAAGTGCATTTCATATCCATTTGATCTCAATCCAAGAAACCCTTTTCTTGACGTCTTGATCTACTGCCTTGGCCAAGGACTCCATATGGCATATGAATGACTTACACAATAAGAGATCACCTTGCAAATGCAAGTGTAGGTCCTTTCTTGATTCTCATTCATTTTCATGAGTTACTTGTGCAGCCCCAGCATAAGCCTTGAATCAGTTGTCTAAGGCGACACCCTTTAAAGCTTATACCTAAGACTACAGAGTTAACTCATAAACTGACAAGGAACCTCAAGTCTAAGGATCAATTAATCACATCAATGACTCGTGAGATATTTCCTAATCTGGAAGTTTCCATTTCCTGAAATAGAAACATCCTTTCCCATTTAGGAATGTTCTCACACGGGGCACCTCAGTGAACTTACTTATTAAAGTAAGCACCCTCATGTACCACGCACGTATCAACTATACACTTTGCACCTCCATGAAACAAGGTGGTCCTTCTTAAGGGCGTGATCCCACAAGCAAGCCTTAGACGAGTCAGGTTGACACTCCCACTGTCTGTAGGACTCATCGGCTTGGAGTATTTTACTAATCATGACTTATGTGATATAGGGCTCGTTTCATGAACCATTTCACCTAAATGGTAGAGTCCTAAAGCCATCAGGATTAGGGGAGTTCTCATACATGCACAGCTAAAGTAAACGCATACCAAACAAGAGCATATAAAGAAGTGTTGCCTCAATTCGTTATTTCATTCAAAGATTGTCTGTGATTACAATAAGGAAAAACACAAAGCGGATATACAATCGGCTTTCTAGGGCACTATTCCTAACAATCTCCCACTTGCTCGTCAAAGCCATTCCAAAGCTACTCTAAGTCCCATCTTTTGAAGATGACCTTGGAAAGCTTCTCGACTAAGGGGTTTAGTAAGTGGATCTACCACGTTCTCTGCTGATGTGACCCTCTCAATTAGCACATCTCCTCTTTTGATAATATCACGGATTAGGTGATACTTCCTCATAATGTGCTTGGTCCGTTGGTGAGATCTTGGTTCTCTTTCTTGAGCAACCGCCCCAGTGTTGTCACAAAACACAGTAATGGGGTCTTTCATGCTAGGAACAACATTCAACTCTTGAATGAAGTTTCTAATCCAAACACCTTCCTTAGCTGCATTATTTGCAGCTAAGTATTCGGCCTCAGTGGTCGAATCTGCAGTGGTAGTTTGCTTGGAACTCTTCCAACTCACTGCTCCGCCGTTTAGGCAGAAAATGTATCCTGACATTGACTTAAAATCATCTAAGTCAGATGCAAAGCTTGCATCGCAGTATCCTTCGACAGTAAGATCTTTCTGCCCTCCGTAATCTAAGAATAAATCTTTAGTACTTTTCAAGTACTTAAGGATATTCTTCACGGCAGCCCAGTGACCATCTCCAGGGTCAGATTGGAAACGACTCGTTACACTAAGTGCATAAGCCACATCCGCTCGAGTACATAACATTGCATACATTATGCTACCTATTGCTGATGCATAAGGTGTATGAGTCATCCTTTCCTTCTCAAGGTTAGTCTTAGGACACATCTTCTTTGAAAGACATGTTCCTACACTCATAGGAAGGTTCTTAACCTTTGCTGACTCCATATTGAAACTTTTCAATACTTTGTCAATGTACATCGATTGTGATAGTCCTATTAACTTTCTAGATCTATCTCTATAGATTTTAATTCCAAGGATATAGGACGCATCACCAAGATCTTTCATCTCGAATTGGTTCGATAACCATAACTTAGTCACTTTCATGTCATCCTTCGAATTCCCAATAAGAAGGATGTCATCAACATAAAGTACTAAGAATTGGACTGAGGTCTCCAATTCCTTTCTATATACACATGATTCATTCGAAATTTGGATGAAGCCAAACGCTTTGACCGATTCATCAAATCGAATGTTCCAATTCCTAGAAGCCTGTTTCAATCCATAGATTGATCTTTGGAGTTTGCAAACCTTTTGCTCACTCCCACTGAATGTGAAACCTATGGGTTGCTCCATATAAATGTCTTTGTCAATGTCACCATTGAGAAAGGCAGTTTTCACATCCATTTGCCATATCTCATAGTCATAATATGCAGCAATGGCAAGCATGATCCGAATAGACTTTTGCATTGCAACTCGTGAAAAGGTTTCATCAAAATACACGCCGGGTCTCTGAGTGAATCCTTTTGCAACCAGTCTTGCTTTGTAGGCTGCAATGCTTCCATTAACTCCAAGCTTTCTCTTAAAGATCCATTTGCAACCTATGGGTTTGACCCCATCAGGCAAATCTACCAAGGTCCAAACTTGTTTGGAGTTCATGGAGTCCATTTCGGATTTCATGGCTTCTATCCACTGTTCAGAGTCAGAATCTGAAAGTGCCTCCTCATATGTTAAAGGATCATTATCCTTTTGAGAGATTTCATGGAAGAATCCATACCATCTCTCCGGCTGTCTAGGAGTGCGTTCAGAACGCCTTAGAGGAGGATTTTCATGTGTATCGAAATTCGTGATTGGTTGTGGTTGATCAAAAGGGGACGTTTCTTCAGTAGGTGGTGTGAGATCACTTTGTACTTCTTCTAATTCTATGATCTTGCCTTTCTTTTCTTTAAGGAACGGTTCCTCAAGAAAAGTGGCATTTCTGGAAACAAACACCTTTCGCTCAGATTGATCATAGAAGTAGTATCCTATGGATTCCTTAGGATAACCTACAAAGTAGCATAAGTTAGAACGAGATTCAAACTTATCTCCCACTGTCCTTTTCATGTAAGCAGGACAACCCCAAATTCTTAAGTAAGAATAACTAGGGATTTCACCATGCCACATTTCATAGGGCGTTTTGGGGACTGACTTAGAGGGAACTAGATTCAGAATCTTTGCTGCACTTTCTAGGGCATAACCCCAGAAAGAAGGTGGTAAGTCAGTGAAACTCATCATGGAATGAACCATATCAAGTAGGGTTCAATTCCTTCTCTCAGAAAATCCATTAAGCTGAGGAGTTCCCGGAGGAGTCCACTGAGAGATAATCCCATTATCCTTGAGATGATTAAGGAATTCTTCACTAAGATACTCGCCTCCTCGATCAGATCGAAGTGCTTTGATCTTGTGGCTAGTTTGGTTCTCAACCTCCTTTTGAAATTCTAAGAATTTCTCAAAAGCTTCAGATTTATACTTCATTAAGTATACATAACCATACCGACTAAAGTCATCAGTAAAGGTTATGAAATACTGATGATTGCTTCTAGTGCTTACACTAAGCGGTCCACAAACATCAGTATGGATCAAATCCAAAACCTTAGTGGCACGTTCCACAATTCCTTTAAAAGGAGCTTTGGATATCTTTCCTTTGAGATAGGATTCGCAAGAAGTCAACTCTTTGAGATCATTTTCAGAGAATGATCCTAAAGTGTTTATCTTGCTAATTCTGTTCTTGGAAATGTGTCCTAATCTAGCGTAACTTTGTCATCTCTCTTACGCTTTGTTTCTCGTTGTATATTCATAATATTGATATTTTGAGTTAGGTAAAGTCCATTACTTAGAGTACCGATATGAACGGAAGAGTTGTTCCGTTTGACAAAATATTTACCATTCTTAATATAAGTTTCATAACCTTCACAATCTAATATTGGAACTGAAATTATATTACGAATAATGCTCGGTACATAAAGGACTTTATTTAATACTAACTCAAAACTACCTAAATCTAATCTAATTGTGCCTAAAGCTCGAGCTTCAACGTTTGAGCCATCACCGATCTTCAAGACACATTCTCCTTCTTTGAGTTGTTGGACTTCACTTAGCATCTGTACATCATTACAGATATGAGTTCCACAACCGGTATCAAGTACCCAAGAACTAGAATTAATAGAAAGATTTACTTCAACGAGAAAGATACCTTTCTTTAGAGTAGCCTTGTACTCTGGGCAGTTTCTCCTCCAATGTCCCGCTTTGCCACAATGGAAGCAAACATCCTCTTTCTGATCACGCTTCTTCTTTTGGGCCTTCCCCTTCGAAATGCCACCAGTGGGCCTAAGGGGTTTCTTCTTCTTCTTTTGGGCTTTCTTGCCCTTACCTTTAGAAGGCCCAGAAGAGGAAGATGGAGCATTCACCATCAAAACCTTATTGTCCTTCTTGATCGTGCTTTCAGCAGTCACAAGCTGACTAATCAGCTCAGCTACAGTAGCACCAGCATGATTCATGTTGAAGTTAAGGACAAATGGGTTGAACGATGGTGGGAGCGAAGCTAGCAACAAATCCACTGAAAGCTCATCTTTCAGCGGCATGTCCATGGAAGCAAGTTTCTCAGCAAGGACAAGAAACTTTAGTCCAAATTCATGGACACTTGAACCTTCCCTCATTCTCAAGTGGAACAATTCCTTTGAAGTGTTATACCTTGTAACACGTTCATGAGGGCGGTAAAGTTGCTCTAAGTGGTCGTAAATCTCCCAAGCAAATTCCATGGCCTCATGTTGCCTTTGCAAGTCCGGAGACATGTTAGCCAACATAAGGCAACGGGCTTGGAGATTATCATCCTTCCACTTCTGAATCGCGTCCCGCTCGGCCCGAGTGGGAGCCTCCCCTTCGGGACTAGGCTCCCCTTCGAAGAGAACATAAGTTCTCTTCTCAGAATCTAAAATGATTTTTAGATTCCTCAGCCAATCAGAATAGTTGGGACCAGTCAACTTGTTTGACTCGAGGATCGATACAAGAGGGTTTTTGGTTGCCATTTCAAAACACGTAGAGAATCACAGAATCTACGACCTAAATGGTAAAACAGAGAACTAGTGAGCATGCTGAATTATAACGATATACAAAAGATAAGGTCTTTAATCTAATGTAGCTCCCACTGTTTTTCAAAGATCTAGAATTCCCAAAGATCTAAGAGGAACACGTTTCCCAATGGGTACTAAGATCCTAGGCATTTTACCTCGAACCCACGACTCGCGGACATTCTAAGTAAGAACCCTAGGTAGGTACAACTTACCAATTCTAACACCTTTAGAACTCTTAGTAATTGTTTTTGCATCACCTATCTTTCAATGTGGACCCACGACTCGTGCGACATCCATATTTACTTAGGCTTTAAGCTAGACCCATCAATCATAAGATCATGACCAAAACTTAGTTCGAACGACCCACGACTCGCGGACATCACCCTTGCTAAAATTGACCACGAAATATTGACCATTTAAAATGATTAATTAGGTAACTAAGAACTAATAAGCTCCACTAGCTATCCCACGACTCGCGGACAATAACTAGCTTTACTTACTAAACTTAAAACCTATTGATGGAATGCTAGGAATTTAATTCAAAATTTGCATCTCGAATTAAACACCTATTTGTTCGAAATTAGCTTAATATTTAATGGGAATTTTCGAATCAACCGGAGAGTTATCCGGTTCGACCTCACCAACATATATGTTATCCAATTTTACTAGTCTTGATTAATGCAAGTACACTTAAATGAATATCAAACAAGCACATAAACAGATAACATGTCCTAGCATGATACTAACATGTAATGATCATGGGTTCTACCTATCTTATGCGTGATATGTGGGAGCCACTCCATAATCACAAGTTCTAACGTACATGCGACATAAACAGTTTAAATCACATAAGGGAAAGCGGTAACAAAATACGAGCCCTATCTCTATTACATTTAACAATTGAGATTCCCCTCCCTAACATTTTGAGGGGTCTTCACTTATGGCCTCCTTGTTACTTGAATGTGGTCCATCTTACTCCATGGGTGCATTGTCTCCAAAATGAAAATAAAACCTCACCACCTATCTCTACTCTCAAATTACAATGAAAAAGAAAAAGACATAAAGTAATAAGGCTCAATCTTCATATTGGCCTTAGACAATTACACGGGGCATACCCCGGCCTCAAAAACAGTAATATGGAAAGCCACATAATAAATCACATAACAGTACGCACATAAGTGAGGCTCCAACCTCAATTGAAAAAACGCAACTATAGGGCTCCAACCCCAATTTAAACCATCCATGTGCATAAATTAAAACCATACATAGATCTAAACCCATGATCACCTAACATGCTTTTGCAAGAATTTAAATTTAACCAATAAATTAAAATTCTCGTTTCAAGTCCTAATGACTTAAAACACGACTTAGATGCAATTCTTGTTCAAGAGCCTTTTCAATAAAACCCGAAAAACAATAAACCAATAAAATTCCAATTAATTTCCAAAATTAATAATTTTATTCTTTCATTATTTTCAGAAAATAAAGATTGTAATTTTTCCAAATTTAAATCGCTTAAATTTTCAAAATCCCAATTCAAACAATTATTTCAAAAATAATTCAAATTTAATAAATAAAATTTTTCAGAAAAATTAAATCGGGATTTCAAGGACCGAAAACATGAAAACACGAAAACGCCGAAACAGTGCCCGGAATCGCCCGGAACGAGCACAGGATCGCCGCGCAGCGTCGCGCGCTAGGCGCACTCCCTGCGCGCAACGCGCGCAGCTTGCTGCTGCTCGTGTGCGGGCGATACCGGGCGGGTGCTCCCGTGCGGTTGTGGGAGCGTGCGGGCGGCTGTCCCGCGCGGTTGCGGGACAGGCGCCCGCCTGTCCCGCAGGCGCGCCTAGGCGGGGCCTAGGCGCTGGCGGGCGTCAGTGGCGGGCAGTCCCGCGCGGTTGCGGGACTGCTGGGCAGGCGGTCGCGGGCCTGGCGTGCTACGCCTTAGCACGTCAGGCTCGCGTTTTCATAACGCGATTTCGTGTTTCATACTTTTAGTTCAAAAACCAAAATAATCCAAAGTTAAAAAATTCGATTTAAACATATTTCAATCAAAATGATTTTCAAAATCACAATTTAAGAAAACAGTTTCAGAAATTCAGGAAGAATTACAGTTTCGTATTTCAGGCTTTCTAAAAGAACTCATGAATACCTAATTCGCATCTAAGCCTAAGAATTTCTACCAAATTTAGAATAATTGAGACGAATCAGAAACACGATTAACGAGGTGGCTCTTATACCACTTGTTGGAAAACACGAATCAGAAAGCAGCGGAATTTAAAAAAATTTCCCAACAAAAGGACCTAGAACTCGCAATCGTGTAACCAAATTCGTAAAGATAGAAAACTTACTTTTCTTTTATTCTTTCTTGAAGCGTTTCAAGCCACCTAAGAACGCTCTTCTCGCGGCTTGATCCCCTCTCCTTGGTAAAGCTCGAATCTTCAAACTTCTAACTTGAAGTCTCTAGAGAAAGTCCACCAACTTGATCACAATCTAACTAGTAAGGATGCTAGTTCTCTAGTTAGTGTTTAGGCTTAACCTAGGGTTTAATTTAATCTTGGAGAAAGGAAGGTGTTCAACACATGAACCAAGAATTGTCTATTAGCTCCATAAGGAGCTCGAGCTCTCCTATTTATAGGGAGGGGGGTGCCGAATATTCCTAGTCCTTTATGGGCTAGGATTTTGGTCCCTCTCTCCTATTACTTGTTCATCAAGTATTTTCCAACTTTGACTTTGAATTCTAATTCAAGTCAACTTTTAAGAGAGCTAAAAATATCCAAACTATTTTTGGATAATTTTATACTTTATTTATTATAAAATAAATAACTTATTTTTATCTAATTAATTAATTCGTAATTAATTAACTAGATTATTTTCTCCAAATTTAGACTTTCTTTTTAATTCAAAATTAAACCAAAGTCTATTAAATAATTAACTAATTAATTATTTAATATATATATAATATATATATATATATATACACACGTGTGTGACACGTGTCACAGTGACACGTGTCACTCACGTGAGCCACACGTGTGACTTCACACGTGTGGAACCCTCTTGGCCCGATTAACTCGTTTAATCATTTTCAAGCCTCAACTCATGTAACCAAGTTGTTGTGTGTGACCCTCTAGGTTCTCAATTCAATTAGCAGTGACCCCAATTAATTAATTCACTAATTAATTAATCAGTCCACAGATTAAACGACCATAGTCTAGCAACAGGTGTTTAACCCCTAGCTGAATTGGAATGTTCGGATTCGACAGAACCTTTAAGTCATTGATTCATGTGAGATACAATCCTCCTACTTACTATCTCCCAACCAAGATCTAGGGCAAGGGAATAATCAGAACCCTAATAATCCGGTCTTAAAGCTAAGTGCATTTCATATCCATTTGATCTCAATCCAAGAAACCCTTTTCTTGATGTCTTGATCTACTGCCTTGGCCAAGGACTCCATATGGCATATGAATGACTTACACAATAAGAGATCACCTTGCAAATGCAAGTGTAGGTCCTTTCTTGATTCTCATTCACTTTCATGAGTCCACTTGTGCAGCCCCAGCATAAGCCTTGAATCAGTTGTCTAAGGCGACACCCTTTAAAGCTTATACCTAAGACTACAGAGTTAACTCATAAAGTGACAAGGAACCTCAAGTCTAAGGATCAATTAATCACATCAATGACTCGTGAGATATTTCCTAATCTGGAAGTTTCCATTTCCTGAAATAGAAACTTCCTTTCCCATTTAGGAATGTTCTCACACGGGGCACCTCAGTGAACTTACTTATTAAAGTAAGCACCCTCATGTATCACGCACGTATCAACTATACACTTTGCACCTCCATGAAACAAGGTGGTCCTTCTTAAGGGCGTGATCCCACAAGCAAGCCTTAGAGGAGTCAGGTTGACACTCCCACTGTTTGTAGGACTCATCGGCTTGGAGTATTTTACTAATCATGACTTATGTGATATAGGGCTCGTTTTATGAACCATTTCACCTAAATGGTAGAGTCCTAAAGTCATCAGGATTAGGGGAGTTCTCATACATGCACAACTAAAGTAAACGCATACCAAACAAGAGCATATAAAGAAGTGTTGCCTCAATTCGTTATTTCATTCAAAGATTGTCTGTGATTACAATAAGGAAAAGCAAAAAGCGGATATACAATCGGCTTTCTAGGGCACTATTCCTAACACATATTTACTTTCCTGCTTCGGTACTATGTATATTTGGTACTACGTATAAATAATTAGAAGCTATGTTCTGTAATGTGAGGCTTGAATATTTCTTTTGGCCTGGGGGTGGGCAAAGCATGTTGCAGTATGTATATCTTGTTTTAAGCTTATATGCCTGTAATTGGTTTTGTTATGCGATCCTGTAGCTTCCGCACTTTCGATTTATTTTGTTGCGCACTCTGTTCAGGGTCTAGACCGCCTAGCCTAGAGTTGATTTTTGGTTGTCACCCGTTCGCCATAGTTCGACGCGGGGACGAAGTTCCTATTTCGGCACCCGTGTTGGGCTATGGTGCGGGGGATGTGGCGCCCTCCGCTCCAGGGTGTACATCTTGAGGTGGTATCAGAGCTCTGGGTTGCAAAACCCGAGCTCTAGCGTCGTGTCAGGTCTGTCTAGGTCGTTCGGCTTAGGATTATGTGATTGCTTACATTCACTCTCATCTCTTACGTAAATTACTTGAATTATTTGGCTTAATATGTTAATAGTTCACATGAACATGTACTGAACCCTGCATGCATCGATCCCTTGGAATCATTTTTCTCATCTCAGGATGAGTTCTTCATATCAACATACCTCATCAAAAGGAAAACAAGAGAAACAAGTTTCTTCAGTCTCAAAGAAGTTTGAAGGCTTTAATCCACCGAAGTGGCATGGAGGCGATAGTATTGAAGCCGAGGAGTGGCTATCCGTGATATTGTGGATTTGGAAAAATTGTCCGGGAACCTCACAAGAGAAGGTAAAGCACACATCCCTCTTATTACAAGAAAAAGCTTCAAAATGGTTCAAGGAAATATGATCACATGTAAAGAAGTCCGGAGAAGAGCTCCATTGGGAAAGGTTTATCCGAGAATTTTGCTATAAGTATATCCCTCCAAATGAATTGATTAGGAGACTCCAAGAATTTCTAGATCTTGAGCAAGAATTGAAGATGATGGATGATCTTGTAATGGAGCTAGAAAAATCGAGAGCTAACCAAGATTGCCCCAAGGTCTGGGGATATATACAAAGGCGTAGAGACGAGATTCAACAAGCTTTCCAAAGCTCACCGGTACATAAATGGTCCACGGAAGTTAGAAGAGTGGTTCAAGATGAAATGAATAAGCAAGAGGTGACATTTCGAAGGAGGAATATAATCCAGGATCAAGCTTAAACTCAAATAAGAGGCCTATGTTCCGAGAGGAAACCCAAGAACTTTAAGAGGTTGACTACACCAAGAAGAAGAAACTTCAACCACCAAAGATGGATCCGATACCTCTTCCATTGGAGATAATTCAATCCTCTTATTGTCAAGGCCCTAATCACACCGAAGAAGTTTGCCGAAAGAAACTCGGGAGATGTTACAAGTGTGGGGAACCGGGACATAAGGTGAAAAGTTGCCCGAAGACTAAGCATTGAAGGACTACAAAGAGCTGCGATTCCAAGACTCCAAGTTCAATCCAAGTGGGTATGATTGAAGAAGGAGAACGGTATGCCAAGCGGCTCGACACTACCGACATGGTGAAAGGTACATCAAACATTCATGGCACTACATACATAGATTTTATTTTAATTGGTGTTACTTTTCTTTTTCTTGTTGTTCTCGGTGCTTGCGTGTCTTTGTTATTACTTGTTTGCTTGTGGTTTCCCCTTTTCTTTTCTCGTTTGTGTTGTCTCTCTCTTTGGTGAGAGGTTGGTGAGAAGAGTGTCGAGTGGTTGGTGAGTTGCGAGGGCCGAGCTTTCTTGGTGGCGGTTCTCTTCCGGCAGTTGTTTTTGAAGGCGCCTAGTTCTGTTAAGGTAATGGTGTTACCATAGGCGTGGGTAGTTGTTTGTAGGAGGTCCATTCGGGGCTCAACGGTATCTACGGGTGTTAGATGGAAGGCTAGCCCGTTAATATCTTTTGTAGAAGTGGTTGGTAATTCTGGGACAGTGCGATAAGCTTCGTGGCTTTCATTTGAGTTAACTTAGAGGTCGAGCCAAGCTTAAGGAGACAAATATCGAAGTAAGCCACCTTTGGTGTTTCTTTGAAGATGGAATTCGTTTCCACCCAATGAGGACATCGAGGTTGTCGCGATCTTTATCCCGGAATTGTTTTGTATTTGGAGTTTCTCTTCCAGTGGACTCTAGCGAGGTTGTTGGAGTTAAGTCGTAGTTGACGAGCTCTTAGAAGGTAATTGCATCCTTGTGAATACTTCTTTGTGGAGTACCTTGGTCCCAGCTAAAAAGAAGACGGGATTTAGGATGAGTATATGTTACCATGAGCTGCACAAGTTAACGGTGAAAGATGAATACCCTTCTTGCTTGCTTCGAAGAGTCGTTAGTTATTCTTCAGTGTTCTGTGGTCTTTGCTGAGTGTGGTTTCAACAAGGGTATGGTGGACGACGCATTTTGGTAGAGGAACCGAGAATTGCCTCAGAGATTAAGTCTCTAGTGTCATTGGGAGTCAACAGAAGGTTTGTCGTTTCACAAGTGTCGTCCCATGACATGAAAGACAAGGAAGAGGCATGGTTCGAGTGGATAAGGCTTTTGAAGAGAGTTACCTTGATTACACGAGGATACTCAAACTTTTCCATTACGATCAAGGTACTAAGGAGGACTTCGGTTGTGCGTTGCTACGGAGGATTGAAGCCTATATCTCAAGAAGTGCTTAGTCACGAGACTAATTCCACTCATGGTTCGAGACTTGATGAGCCGGTAATGGTATTGGCATCAGAAAAGACATTGTAGACTTAGTGTTGTAATGTCTAAAGTGCTTTCGGTAGAAGACCAAAAATCAAAGAACCGGTAGTTTTCCCCAACTGCTTTTCGATTTTAATCAGAAGTGGGAGCAAACCAAAGTTTGCTAAACTAAGGGGATTCACTCGGATTTGGTGAGTACCACCGAGTGGTCGGGACATGAGAAGTCTTCCTTATTTTTTTTAATTAAGGAAGCCATGTCCCGGGGAGATTACTACTCTTGGATCAGAGTAGCGTAGCGGAAGCGTGGAGTCGAGCTTGTTCAGGTGTCCTCTTAGGTCTCGCTTAGGACCTCAGGACAGGTCCTTTTGAAGGAGGGGAGTTTGTAACATCCCGCTCGTCCGGCCTTTCCAGGTACGCATTCACAGGTGAGCTATGTGCGCTTTTAATTATTTAATTATGTAAATTAAGTGTTTATTATACTTCTATGTGATATATTTGAATTATTTGAAACTTATTTGACCTTATGTGATTTAATTATACGTGTTCGTTTTCTTTGTTTCGTCCTTGCTCCGTTTGTGTCCGTTTTCGTTTTCGATCTTTGTGACTACGTGCTATGTGCGACTTATATGTGTTATGAATGTATCTTTATGCTCATTACTTGTTTTTGAGTTCGTTTGATACGGTTTTGAAATCGTTTTATGTTTTAGGGACATAAGGGCCTAATGGGCTTTAGCGCACATTGTGTTCCGGAAGGCGTAACTTGAGCTCGGGAATTCGGATTTGAATTCCGGAAGATGCGTTGGACTCAAAACGAAGAAACCAAGACAAAGAATCAAGATTCATATTTTTCTAAGCCTATTTGATTCCCCGTTTTTTGACCGGAACGAGTCCTTGTGCTTAAGAGTACCCTTTTGTTGACTAATCTTCATTTGTGGGACCCCATTTAACCCCAATTAAGCCCCTAACCTTGACTTATATGTATCTAACCATCCCTCACTCTCTCCTACTCCCTCATTTCGTCCCACACCCAAGAAAAAAGAAGGGAAAGTGCAGCAACTTCAGCTCCAAGAAGAGAAGGAAGAAACCCTTGGGCATTTTCATGATTTTGAACTGAAATCACATCCAAAGCTTCTCTAATTTGAAAGGTAAGTTTATGATTGTAATCTACACTCTCTCCTCTCTCTTTTATGTTCCTTTGAGTTGAATTCATTGGTTGATTCTTGAGTTCTAGCAAGCATGTGAATAGTAGAGGTTGGATGAATTTGATGATTCTTGCTTCCCTTCTTGTTCCCTTGATTCTTGGTGATGATGTATTGCTTCTATAACTTGATTCTATGTATTTATTGCATCTCCTTTCATCGTTGCTTGATTATGAGTGATTGGCCATTGTTGAGTGCTTGAGAATTGGATGATAACTTGATGCATTTCTTCCCCCTTTCCTTGCTTTGTTTCTTGTATATTTGGTGATTGAAGTTGTTGATACTTATATGCCATGAATCTATGATGAATTAGTGTTATTTTCATGTTTGGTTTATGTGTTTTCATTGGCTTTAGAGACTCCCCAAGGCTTACACCGAAATCCCCTGTTTTTCTCTCCAAAATCTGATATGTTGCTTGCTGTCTGGTCCTCTCTGTACCGAGACACGGGGGTGTCTCGGTTTGCTCTATGTTGGTGACACGGGCGTGTCACCTTCTGGTATCCGTTGTTCGTCTCCTGTACTGAGACACGGGGGTGTCTCAACTTGTTCTTCTAGGGGGGCACGGGCGTGTTCCCTAGGAATTCTCGTTTTTCGCCGGTCTTTACATGGCTTTGTTTCCTTTTCATTTCTTTTAGTTAGCTTTCTTGTCTTGTTTATGACTTGTATGCTTCATTAACTTGTTACATTATGTGTTAAGCTTAATGTAGTGAATCCTTGATTTGTTTTATACCCTGGTTTGTGAATTATGAACTTATATGCAACACCTGCTCTCATATGACTTAAGTGTGAATTTATTTTATGTCCTCTGCATCATGAACATACATACGTATCCGCCGAGCGTCTAATGTGGTTCATATTGAGTCTAAATTTGTCTTTTATTTTTGCTTTGCCTTTAGGTTCATTCCTTGGTTGACGAGGTTGCCCTCTAGACGTTCGTTTGCTTCCTTCGCTCCCGTAGCTTCTCGGAGGTGAGGTTTCTTTCTTTTTAGCTATTATGACCTACAACCCAATCTGTAATTTAAGCCCGCATGCGAACTATATATACGTATAAATAAGTGTTCGATATGTATTTTGGGGGAATTGGCCCATTTTCTATGAAATCCGTTGAAAATGCTTTTATATGTATGTAAGCTATGTTTTGTTTATTCGTTTTCGAAAAAGGTTGGTGTGTGTACGTGTTAAGTTTTGATAAGAAAGCTTTTGTGATAAGTATACGCTTTGTGAGATATGTGTGTGTGAGTTATGTGATCTGTGTGTGTGGGCTCCGGAGAAATGGTATGTGATCTCGGGTCGGCCATGGGGTCGCCGGGCTCTCTCATCAACACGACTCCATTTACGGGAGACTTAGTTCTCCTATGCCGACGGAGCACTTTAAGGTTGGCCATCGAAGGAACCGGGCGGGATCCTCTGGTTCACAAGTTTCGTTCTGTGGAGGGTCGAGAGGGGCACCTCTCTTCCCCAATGGTGTGGAGGTGGGATTGTTTTTGAGTTTTGTTTTGGTATAAGTAAGTGTGTGTGAGAACTCATTCTCGCCGTGTTATGTTTATGCTTATGCTTATGTATCCGATACGGATTGTGAAACGGGGTGGACTCATAACTGGTAAAACGTGGATGATTTTGGCCTTTGGCCCTAAATCTTTACTTGTATATATATAGTATCACGGGTCAAACCCTTTTGGAGTACAAAAACCACACCCGGTTCATGAACGCTTTTGATTTGAATATGCTATGCTCTTACCTATAAGTATGTGTGCGTGTGTAGCCCCCTCACCAGTCTCTAGGACTGACCCTCGTTGCTTCTTTCTTTTTCCCCTTTGTTTTCAGCTTTGCAGGTGCCCGGTTGGGAGTCTGGCTAGGCGGCGGTTGTCTTTCGAGTCTTGGGTGTCGTTCGAGTCTTTATAGCGTCCTTGCATTTGCATATTTACTTTCTTTCTTCGGTACTATGTATATTTGGTACTACGTATAAATAATTAGAAGCTATGTTCTGTAATGTGAGGCTTGAATATTTCTTTTGGCCCGGGGGTGGGCAAAGCATGTTGCAGTATGTATATCTTGTTTTAAGCTTATATGCCTGTAATTGGTTTTGTTATGTGATCCTGTAGCTTCCGCACTTTCGATTTATTTTGTTGAGTACTCTGTTCAGGGTCTAGACCGCCTAGCCTAGAGTTAATTTTTGGTTGTCACCCGTTCGCCATAGTTCGACGCGGGGACGGAGTTCCCATTTCGGCACCCGTGTTGGGCTATGGTGCGGGGGATGTGGCGCCCTCCGCTCCAGGGTGTTACATTTCTTACATAATTATGTGCCTTAATCCTTGATTTTTGCTTGAATTATTTGCACTCTCATGCATGGACTAAAAATAGCACGCATTTTAGTGTTTCTTTGATAGGATGCCTCCAAGAAAAGACATACATAGATCTCCAGAGTGACGTCGTCGCTGTGATCATTCTCCGACACCTCAACCACAACGACCACAACCTCCTCCAATGAACATGGAGAATTTCATGGAAGCAATTTATAATTTCGTTGAGCAACGCAAGGCTCAACCTCTACTACCACAGCCAGCTGAGCAACCGGCACCTCCACAAAACAATAGGGATCCTCATGGGGTATTCCTAAGCTATAATTCGCCTCAATTTTCTGCCTCTATAGACGATGCGGTTTTGGAGTGATGGTTGACAAGGATCGAGAGGATCTTTAGTATTCGGCAATTGACCACGCAAGAGAAAGCCCAATTTATCATATTTCAACTTGATGGTAAAGCCTAGGATTTATGGGAAAGAAGGAGGGAAAAGCTAGAAGTTGATGGGGAGGATGTTACTTGGGAGGTCTTTACAAGGGAGTTTCGGGGTGCTTTGTGCCCAAAGTTGTGAGAGAAAGGATGGAACAAGAGTTTATGATCTGAAGCGGGGCACTCGTTTGGTAGCCCAGTATCTTGTAGCTTTTAATAGACTCAGGAAATATGCTCCTCACATCATCCGAGATGACAAGAGGAAGGCGAGGAAATTTATTGCCGGACTGAGATAGGAATTAAGGTACGGTCATGCCGGTCACAACTTTGAGTCCTTTGCCGACACAGTTCAGAGGGCATTGGTATAGGAGGAAGAGTACAAGAAGAAGGATCCAGTTCGTACGGTATTCTCGGGACAAGGGTCTGGATCTGGATCGAGAAAAAGGCCCGCGATTCAAGCTACTCCACCAAACAAGGGGCCTTTTAAGAAACCCCAAAATGGAGGTCAAACTCCACAATCACACCGACACTACCAGCTCCTACGGGATCACACCGAGATAAACCCGCATGCATCCATTACGGAGGTCCGAACTATACCTACAATAATTGTCGAAGGAGATTGGAATTATGCCTCATTTGTGGGAAGGGCGACCACATGGCCAACGTTTGGCTCAGATAAAACTCCGGTTTTCAAGTGGGAGTACGTAGGACAATGATCCAACCACGTGCTTATGCCCTTGAGGACGAGGAGCAGGATGCTGAGGTTGACCCTACCGCCGTGGTGGAAGGTACCATATGCATTCATAACATGAGCATTCGGGCACTCTTTGATCCGGGTGCCAAACATTCCTTTATTTCCTTTGAACTTGTTGCTACTCTATACTTGCCTGTTACGTGTTTAAATTCTTGTTATTTGGTAAACTCACCTCTCAGGGAAGTCTTCAGATAGACAAAGTTATTTGGGGTTGTTCAGTAAGTTTGGAAGGAAAGGATTATCCTGTAGATTTTATTGTTATGCCTATGAAGAAGTACAGGATTATTCTGGGTATGGATTGGTTATTCAGGCATCGGGCTACTGTTGATTGCTTTACAAAGAAGATTAAATTGGGTGAGGATTTGATTATTGGTGTTGGTTCGAAGTCGGTACAACTTTTGCCATTTACGGAAGCTCATAAGTTGGTAAGCGAGGGAGCAACGGGATTTACCACTTATCTTCTCAATAAGCCAAAGGATCAAGCAGAGTTTGAAGATACCGCAGTTGTAAAGGAATTTCCCGATGTGTTTCCAGAGAACTTGGGTTCTTTGCCACCGGACCGTGAGATTGATTTTGTAATAGACTTGTATCCGGGAGCAGAGCCGTATTCTAAGACTCGTTAGGTGTGGCACCAGCAGAACTGAAAGATTTAAAGATCCAACTTGAAGAGTTGCTCAAGATCGGGTATATTCAACCGAGTTCGTCACCTTGGGGTGCATCGATTCTTTTTGTTAAGAAGAAGGATGGAACTCTAAGAATGTTTATAGATTACCGAGAACTGAATAGGATGACTGTGAAGTACAAGTATCCTTTACCCCACATATTGAGGATTTATTTGATATGTTACAAGGTTCAAGGGTGTATTTGAAGTTGGATTTGAGACAAGGATACCATCAGTTGAAAATCCGGGAAGAGTATATTCCAAACACAGGATTCAACACTCAGTATGGGCATTACGAGTTTGTGATGATGCCTTTCGAATTAACAAATGGCCCGATAGCTTTTATGGATATGATGCATTGGATTTTCGTCTCTATCTTGACAAGTTTGTGTTTATATTTATTGATGATATCCTTGTTTACTCGAGGACTCTGGAAGATCATTCTCGGCATCTCAAAACTGTGTTGGATACTCTAAGGGAACATCGGTTATATGCCAAATTCAGTAAATGTGAGTTTTGGATTGATCGAGTAACTTTCTTAAGCCACATTGTCTCAAGTAGAGTTCTAGAAGTAGATCCTTCGAAGATTGAGACAGTCTTAAAGTGGCAAAGTCTGAAGAATGCCTTAGAGGTAAGAAGTTTCTTGGGTCTGGCTGGTTATTATCGAAGATTCGTGAAGGACTTTTTGAAGATAGCTGCCCCTTTGACTCGATTGACTAAGAAAGAGGCTAAATTCGAGTGGGATGAGGCATGTGAGGCGAGCCTTCGACTCTTGAAGGAAAATTTGACAACTACAACTGTGTTAACACTTCCCAAACGTACAAAAGGATATACAATTTATACGGATGCCTCGAAGGAGGGTTTGGGACGTGTATTGATGTAGCATGGAAAAGTGATCGCCTACGCCTCGAGAAAGCTGAAAGAGCATGAACAGAACTACCCCACTCACGATCTCGAATTAGCAGCCATGATTTTTGCTTTGGGTAAGTGGAGACACTATCTCTATGGAATTTCTTTTGAGATCTTTTCCGACCACAAGAGTCTCCAATACTTATTCTCTCTGAAGGAGTTGAACAAGAGACAAAGGCATTGGATGAAAATTCCTGTGGATTTTGAGTGTACAATCAAATACCATCCTTGAAAAGCTAATGTGGTCGCAGATGCGCTTAGCAGGAAGGCTAACGTATCCAATGTAAAAGTGGAAATTGGAGGTGACGGAGAGTCTTTCAAGTTAAGAGCTTGTGTTCGGAATATTACGATTCAACCAGATCTTAAGCAGAGGTTGTTTGAAGCCCACAAGGTTGATCCCGAGGTTTAGAAATTAGCAGGGAAAGCTCGAGCTGATCCTAAGTGCCCGTTTGGGTTTGATGACGCGGGACTTCTAAGGTTTAAGAATAGAGTTGTCGTGCCTGGAGAGTTAAAATGGATTATTCTTGAAGAGGCTCATCGATTAGGGTATTCGATACATCCCGGAGGAAACAAAATGTATAAAGATCTAAAACAATTTTATTGGTGGAATGGTTTGAAACGGGATGTGATTAATTTCGTGAAGCATTGCATGACTTGTCAGGTGGTGAAAAAGAACATCAGAAGCCATCGGGGCTACTCCAACAGTTACCTATCTCGGAATAGAAGTGGTAACAGATTGCTATGGATTTCGTTTCTGGTTTGCCAAGGGTGAAAGGTGGACATGATGGAATTTGGGTGATAGTGGACTGTTTGACGAAGTCAGCCCATTTTCTTGCCGTCTGAATGTCCAATAAAGTGAATAAGCTAGCCAAAAAGTACAATAACGAGATTGTCAAACCTAATGGAGTACCAGTTAGTATCTTATCGGATCGGGATCCAAGGTTCACGTCTAGGTTTTGGCAAGAATTACAGGAGTGTTTGGGATCAAGGTTTCAATTCAACACGACTTTCCATCCTCAGATGAACGGGCAGTCAGAGAGGTTGATTAAGTATTTAGAGGATATGTTGAGAGCGTGTGCTTTGGATTTCCAGAGCTCGTGGAATGAGCAGTTGCCATTAATCGAATTTGATTACAACAATAGCTGCTAAGCCTCAATAGGAATGGCAACTTATGAAGCACTCTACGGACGAAAGTACAAGTCTCCGTTGTTTTTGATCTGGAAGAGTGGAATTGGACCAAGAAAGTGGGCGTGAAGAGAGGGAAGAAAAAGGAAAAACCCTCTAAGGTCGTACAAGATGAAATTGACAAGGTTCAACTCATTAGACAACGAATGAAAGCAACTCAAGATCGAAAGAAGAGCTATGCTGATAAACGGAGAAAGGATATTGAGTTTGAAGTAAGAGATAGAGTCTTTTTAAAGGCCTCTCCATGAAAAGGGTTTTCAAGGATCAGTAAAGAAGGGAAGTTGAATCCTTGTTACTTGGGACCGTTTGAGAGTTTAGAGAAGGTTGGGGATACAACCTACCGCTTGGATTTACCTCCGAGTTTAACCAGAATTCACAATGTGTTTCATGTTTTACAACTCCAAAAGTACTTCCGAGATGAATCCGAGGTTCGACCGGTTGAAGAAGTGGAACTAGATCCAAATATCACCTTCATTCAGAAACCGATTAAGTTATTGGATCGCAAATTCCAAAGGCCTCAGAAATGGGCGTATTCCACTAGTCAAGGTTCTTTGGAGAAGTGATAAGACTGAAGAGGCTACGTGGGAAATGGAGGAAAAGATGAAGAAGTTCCACCCCGAGCTATTTCCAGGCGAGCAGTTAATCCGAGGACGGATTCTTTTAAAGGGGAGAGGTTGTAACGCCCCGACTTTTCGGCCGTACAGGTATGGCGTATGTGTTTATTTTTGGTGCAATTTATTTTTTTATTTGTTTAGATTTCTTTATTTATTTTATTACTTCTCATACTTTAACTCAATTGTTATTCGTTTCGATTTTTATTTGAATTTTGAACTTAATTGTTTATATGACTTTGAATGAGCTTTGTTTGATTTTCGTTTTTCGTGGAAACTTGGTATGAGTGAAATATATACCTTATAGTAATGTTTATATGCTCGTGTCATGATTTTATTCTTTTTTGTGTGAGTTTTGGATTCGTTTGTGTGATCAGAACTGAAAAAAGGGGCCAAAGAGCATTTAGCGCACCATGCGTTCCGGGAGGCGTAACATGAGCTCGGGAACTCGGAATCGAGTTCCATCACCTCCATTGGACTCGTATCGATGAATCTGATGGGACAAGTCTCATATTTTTCTAAGATCATTTGAATCCTAGAATTTCAATCGAAACGAGCACCTCGTACCAAAAATGACAACCATTGACAATTGGGAGCCTACGACCATACTCTAACGCACCTAGACCCTAACCCCAAGACCTAACCCACTTGCTACACTCTATCTGTCCCTACTCATTCACCACACAAGCCAAACCCCCCTCACAAGCCCCAAGTTCAACCAAAGAAAGGAGAAATAAGGAGAAAGAGGAAGAAGAAAGAAACTATTCACCTTTGATAGATTTGAGCTCATCTCTTCCCCAACTTCCACCATTTCTTAAAGGTAACCTCATATTTATGAAGTATATCTCCTTGTGGTCATTTTGAGATAGGTTATACATGATTTTACCTAGTTTTGAGTATGAAATGAGGTTAGAGATGAATAGTAAGGGTTCTTGCACTTTTGATGAATCAACTTGGTTTCCTTGGTTTTTCCTTGAGCTTTATGAGTTATAAATGACCCTAAGACATGTATTTATCATGCTATGGATTTATATTTGCTTGGTTGTTGAGGATTAATTGGTATGCCATTAATGGACTTGCAAGTTTTTGGAAGAAATGCACCTTGATTTCCATCTCTTGCATGTGTTGCTTGTTGTAGCATAGTGTTGATCCAATTTTTGGCATGAATTGCATGATCTTTGAGTATTTGAACTTACCTTAATGCCTTAGCTTGGAGTAGGATTGGTTTGAATGTGTTCTTGGGGTGAAACAGGGGCTGAATTTCCAAGAATTCAGCCCCAGGAAGCCTAACACCCGTTAGGGCCTTGTAGTGTTATGGGGGTTAAAGGCCGTTAACCCCCTTGCATGCATCTCTGACCCCCCCCTAACGGGGGTTCTGTGACACCCCGTTCGTCCGACCGTACAGGTTCGTGCCACTTGTGAGTTTAATTTCCGTATTCGCCTTTAATTTTATACTTTAATTTGTTCATATTCTTGAGATATGCTCTTTATTTTATATTCATATGAAATTACTTGAAACTAATAGATTTAAATGTCATAAATATGCCTAAGTGTTTATGTTATTTGAAATGTTGTAATATGTGAATTTAAACGAAAATTATTTAATTTCCTAGCATGCTAATTTCTTGAAATTATATGAATTTAATTGAATCATATTTAATTTGAATTTAATTACATAAGTTTTATAGTTTTAGGGTTAATTGAAAATAGGTTTTGGGCCTATTTGCCACTTTTTGAATGTTTAGGGACCTATTTGAAAATAGGACACCTTGAACTTCTTTAATTTATATCTTGAGCTACGGAACTCGGATTCAAGATCTGTCTTTGCCTTTGTACTCCTTTCGACGATCCGGATTCAATGAAATTAACCTTGTATTTTTTTGATTCCGTTTGAACCCCCGACGAAGCCATTTTCAGCCCATTTGAACTAAAACTCAAGAGTTAGCCCCACACTCAAGAGTTAGCCCCACTTTGACCCCAAGATCTGAACTTGAACCAATTTTATACCATTTTTATACTCATTTCTTTCCCCTAGCATCGATATTCAGCAGCCACACGAAGCAAGGAGGAGACTTTATCACTATTCATCATCTTCTTCATCAAATTGCTCAAGATTTTCTTGTTTTCTTCGTCTCCCAACGATTAGAGGTAAATCCATGTTCCTTATAATTTATGCTTCAATATATGCTCCATTTTATGTCTTGAATTCATGGTTTCATGCATGGATGAATAGTTAGGTTTTTATTCAGATTTTGAATACATGCTCTTAGGTGCATTTCTTGAGTTTTATGGCTTAGAATGAGTTCACTAATGCTTTTATATCTTATTTCTTTGCATTAATTACATGGTTGTTGTGTGTATTAACTCCTACCATTAATGAACTTGAGCTTAGGAATGGAAATTGGAGGATTTTTGGCAAAATTGAACTGCTGTCAGGAATTCTTTTTAACATGATTGTGCTGCTGCGTTTTTGGGAGATTTTGCATGATTTTGGTGCATAAAATGCATGAGAAATGGCCTGAAAATCTTGTTTAATTGCTGCCCTTGCTGCACGTTGTTGTTACCCTATTTTTTTCCCCACGAACTGATCTACTGCTGCTGCTCTTTCTTGTTGCAACAATCTCCCCGGCCGGGGAGATTTTGTAGTGTTTTCTTCCCCTGGGAGGGGAGATTTATGCAGAAAACTTCTGCCTCCCCTTCCCCGTCGGGGTACTTTTGTGTAGGATCTTTCCCCGGGCGGGGAACCTGCTGCTGGAGTTTAATTTGCTGCTTGTTTGCATGAAATGTTATGCATGTGCATGTGTCTGTTTTGTTGTGTGCATGTAGACTAATTGTTACTTTGTTGCATGAATTGCATGTGTGATTATGTAATTGTGCATACATGTGTGTGTTACGTGCTGCATGTATATATATATATATATATATATATATATATATTATGAAATTAATTGTTATTCCATTTTTAGTGTAAAATATATAATATGTTAATATTATATAATTGTATGAATATTATACTAATTTACTAAATATTATATTATGATCATTGTTTTAAATTATGCATTTTTAATGAATGATATTTGTTATTAGCCTAATTTTAATATTATGAAATGATTTGTTTATAATATTTACTTGTTACAAGATATGTTATAATTCTTGATTTAATTTTATGACATGATTTAATATAGGATATACGTGTTACAACCTTGAATGAGTTAATTGTCGCATTCTCGCATCTCATATGCTTAAGTTACATACATTCGCATCGCCGTCTGTCTATTTGGTACATAATTGAGTCTCAGTCTTGGGTTTTGTGTCTGTTTGTTACAGAGGAAGTTCCTGAGGAGGTTGTTGAGCCCAAGACCTAGTTGTTGGTGGTCAGCACGGACGTGTTTCTTTTCTTCTTGTGTAAGGTGAGGTTTAGGTATTTTCTTTTAGTTAAATGACCTAAAACCCTTATGTGCTCGTATTTCTAAGCCCGCATGTAACTATATATTATATAAATATAGTTAAATATGTGTTAAATATTGTAACACCCAGGAGCGAAGGGTGCCACATCCCCCGCACCATAACCCAACACGTGAAGCGAAATGGGAACTCCGTCCACGTATCAAGCCACGGCGAACGGGTGACAAACAAAAATCCAACCTAAGCTAGGCGGTCTAGACCCTACTTAGAGTGCGCAAAACAAAATCGCGGAAGCCAATAAATAAAAACTTATAGCATGTAAGCACAAATCATATCCAGTTCTCCACATATTACTTGTACAAATTTAGACACCCAAGCAAATATACAAAACTGAATCCCAGGACAGAACTAAGTAGCAAATTACTACATATTTCGAAACTAACAAGTTGCGTAAAATAAACGAAATACGATGCATGAGACTCAAGCTCTCCGAAACCAAGACTCAAAGATAACCGCCTAGCTCCAACTCCCACAAAAACGGGTACCTGCAACCTCAAATCAAAGGGGGAAAAAGGTAGAAATAACGAGGGTCAGTCCTAGAGACTGGTGAGGGGGCTACACACGCACACATACGTATATGTAGGAGCATGGCATATTCAAATCAAAAGTGTTCATGAACCGGGTGTGGTTTTTGCACTCCAAAAGGGTTTAACCCGTGATACTATATATATACAAGTAAAGATTTAGGGCCAATGGCCAAATTCATCCACGTTTTACCAGTTATGAGTCCACCCCGTTTCACAATCCGTATCGGATACATAAGCATAAGCATAAACACAACACGGCGAGAACGAGTTCTCACACACACTTACTTATACCAAAACAAAACTCATAAACAATCCCACCTCCACACCATTGGGGAAGAGAGGTGCCCCTCTCGACCCTACACAGACCGAAACTTGTGAACCGGAGGTTCCCGCCCGGTTCCTTCGACGGCCAACCTTAAAGTGCTCCGTCGGCATAGGAGAACTAAGTCTCCCGTAAATGCAGTCGTGTTGATGAGAGAGCCCGGCGACCCCATGGCCGACCCGAGATCACATACCACTTCTCCGGGGCCCACACACAGATCACATAACTCACACACACATATCCCACAAAGCATATACTTATTGCAAAAGCTTTCTTGTCAAAACTTAACACATACACACAACAACCTTTTTCGAAAACGAATAAAAAAACATAGCTTACATACATATAAAAGCATTTTCAACGGATTTCATAGCAAATGGGATAATTTCCTCAAAATACATATCGAACACTTATTTATACATATATATAGTTCGCATGCGGGCTTAAATTACATATTAGGTTGTAGGTCATAATAGCTAAAAAGAAAGAGACCTCACCTTGCCGACCAAACCAACCAAAACAGACCAAGAGGAGTCAAACGAACCACTTCCTGAACAACGGAATGAACCTAAGAGCAAGACAAAGAGCAAGAGGCAAACTTAGACTCAAATGAACCATATTGACGCTCGGCGAATGCGTACGAATGCATAAAAGATGGTATTATGTCATGAACACCTTCATGTGCACTATTAAGGAATTTAAATCATATAATCAAGTCATTCAATCCTTCGCTCACTTTCATTTGAATTCATAATTTCACGTTTCCAATCAATTCAATTCAAGAAATTCAAGGCACAAGATCCAATATTTAAGGAAATAAGAGCATTCAAGTAAATTAAGTTCGACACACATTCAAACGTATTCAATCTTTCACAAAACTCTACTACATAAACCCTATTACCTAATATAACATATTTCCAAAGTTTGAAAACAAGAAGAAATCATAAGATAAGGGAAATGGGTTATGGGAATCACAAACGCCACAAAACGCACATAAACGGCATTCAACAAAAGCATGCCTAAATCTCATCCAAATGTTATGAAATTGAACCAAAATACTCCCAACACATAGTAAAACAAGTTCATAGTTCATCACAAATGAAGATAAAGGCATTAAAGAGGTGAAACAAACCAAAAACCGAAAAGGAAAAACCAAGAGCTGCACAGGGGGAGGGACACCGGGGTGTCACACAACTTAATTAAACTGAGCCACGCCCGTGGCTCAGTACATGCATGCCCAGGAAGCCTGACACGCCCGTGTCTCACATTTCAATGCAAATGAGACACGGAGGTGTCTCGGTACAGGTCCAAAATCGCATACAAAGTTTACAGGCAAAACCGACCCTAAACAAAATCAGTCCAAAAGCATACCAAATCAACTCCAAATTTTATGAAACTTGATATACAACATATTTAGCATGTTAGGAGAATATTTCATTTAGAATTCAAAGTCTAAATCACGCGTTAAGAGCACCGAAATCATGCAGCAACTCTGAAGCGCCAAAAATGGACATATGAGCTCGATTGGTTCAATCATGCCATGATCAAGTACTTAGGGGCTGAGTATGAAGCTGAAACTTTAGGGAATGAATACTAACATGATAAGAAAGTATTATACTCCATTTATATGCAAATTGACACGAATTGGAGCACATTAGAACCACCAAGAAATCACAAAATGCAACAGCAGCAGTTCGGTTCGCACATAGCATACAAACAGGCTATCATGCTTCGATTTAGGAGCTGAAAATGGATCTAAAAACTTGCAAAAGCAGGGATAACATATAAACCAATTATTATACAACATCTCCATGCAAATTCACACGAATTGGAAGTCATTAACTCAAGCAACAAAGCACAAATTCACACAGCAGTTCCAAAACAGGTGAGAAGATTTTCTAGCTTAGGTTTGAGGCTCAACAACTCATAATTTCATCAAAGGATCTCAAGAAAAACCCCTCCTAACATCATATACTATCAGTTGAGCATCAAATGACCAAATAAACAAGTCCATATAATCATTTTAAGGCAAGGGAATCAGCCATAAAGCAAGTTAGCTCATAAGAGCAAAAATCCCCAAAAGTCCCTATTCATGCTCCTACCCAAACCCTAATCAAATCTAATGAAAAACAAGTAGTAAATGGATCAAAACTTGTATAAAATGGTATATAATGCAAAAATATACATACCTTGAAGATTTGGAGAAGAAAGATGATGATTTGAGCTCAAAATCCACAAAAGGGCCAAAGTTCTTCTCTTCTCTTCTCCTCCTTTCCCTCGATCAGTTGCTTCACAAAATGAGGGGGTTCGGCTTGGTTTTCAGCTGATATGGGAGAGGGAGAGACTTAACTCAAGTCAAGATATCAAGGGTTAGGCTTAGGTTGAGTTAAATTGGCCCCACAAGTACATGACTAGTCAAAGAAGGTGGTTTTAACACAAGCTGTTCGTTCCGGTCGAAAAACGAGGGTCTAAACGAGCTTAGAAAAATACCAAATCAGGTTCCTTGGCTTCATCTCTTCGTTACGAGTTCGATGCATCTTTCGGAATTCGAATCCGAATTCTCTAGCTCAAGTTATGGCCTCCGGAACAAGAGGAGCGCTAAAACTAGTTAGGCCCTCATGTCCCTCGTCAAATACTTAAGGTTTAAAACCTCGATAAACGAACACAAAAACTTAAAACGAGCATGAAAACACATTCATAACTCATACGTATCACACATATCAAGGTTTCACAAAAATCGGAATTGAATTCCGGCACATAACGAGGAAATTACGAGCATGCAAACTTAAACGTTTCAAATCAAAGTTCAAGAATATAAACAATTAATTTCATATTAATTCAAATAATGATATAAGCATTAAAATAACATTCAAGTACGTAATTAAATAATTTAAAGCACATAAAACCCTCTCGTTAAGGCATACCTAGAAATCCGAACGATCGGGATGTTACAAATATGATACGTTATGATCTTATGAACACCTTTGGATTTTGAAATTAGTTATACGGGCATATATAAGCTTAATTTTGAAAACCTTACGATATGATATGATATGTAAGCTATGTTATGATATGCTAGTGAGTTAAACCATGAAAGATTGGTATATGTATGCTATATCCCGTACGTTTGGGCCCCGGATCTATGAGCGAGGACACCCGGGACAACATCGGGCCATCGGGATTTTCACTCCTTAGAATAGTTCCATCCGAGGAGTTACACGCCACCCCTGGGAGTTGGGAAGGCATTCTCTTCGATGCTCGCGGTGTAAAAGCTGGGAATGACTCGTAGGGGGAGTACTACCCCTCGAGGTTATGTTATGTATGGATAGTTAGGGTTCACGTAGCCCTTATATCGCGGTGTTTAGGGATTGTATATTTGATTTTGGTTTTTATGATTATGTATGAGAAGCAAGGTTGGAAGCTCGTTTCTTGCTCGAGTATTATGATTATGTTTTGGAAGTTATGGAACGGGGATAGTACTTATGAAACGTTTTTGGTTAAGTATATGTATATGTATGGGTTTTCTTTTAAAAGCGCTTTGGTATGAAAAACCTATTCCCAGTTCATGAATTCCTCTTTTTAATAAGTGTTTTGCTCTATATTTATAGTGTGTGGGTGTGCGTTAGCCCCTTCACTCAGTCGGTGGACTGACACCTCTTTTATCTTTTCAGGTTTGGTCTTTTTGAGCTCGAGCTAGCCGGCGAAGTGCGTCTTTCGAGTCACACTTTGTTGTTTAGGTCGAGTTAGGATGCATTCTGGCCGCACGTGCATATGTTTTGATACTTTTGGAATATATGTATATATTCTACGGATTACGTTTAGCACTTTGGATTTATGACTTTACCGCTCTTATTTTGTATATATTTGATTTACTCGGCTTTTGATGTTAATATATGTAAAGTGATTCCGCTATTATGTTGTTGTACTTTCTTATTTGTTTCTTTTGGGCGATCTGAGTTCAGTCTTAGCTCGCTTAGCATAGTGGGTGTGTATGTCTCCCGTTCGCTATGATTTGGACTTAGATATGGATTTTCCATTTCGTATTCGGGTTCAGATCTTAGTGCGGGGGATGTGGTATCCCACGTATGGGGTGCTACAGCTTAGTGGATTTGTGTGTGTGTGTGACTAACGATCGTTATTCCAGGGCAGTCTTCACTGACCTGGCTAACTGCCGTTAGTGCTTTGTGAAGAAATTGGGGCTAACTGTCGTGAGCCCCAACCTTGGGTGTGTGTGATGTGTTTTCTCATTTCCTTACTTTGTTGATTGTTTTCTTAGTTCGTTTATGACTTATATGATTTGTATACACATTAATATATGTGTTATGATTATTGTATAAAATTTATGGCTCGTTTTGGTTTAATTTATACAAAATGTGAAACGCATGAGTATGGAACTCCCATGTATTGAACGTTTTGAATGAATTATGTGATTATATTGCTTCATAACATGATTTATATCTCATGTACATCTCATATCATGAGCATAGTTAGTATTGCCGTGCGTCATATATGGTCATGTTGAGTCTTACTCCACTCTCTTTTGCACAGATCCGGGTTTGGTCGGAGATGAGGGCGATCCTTGAGACTCTTGCTCTTCTTCTTTTGCCGTGTCAAGGTGGGTATCTCTTCTAGTGCCTATAACGACCCGATATATTCCTTATGTGAAAATTTTTAAGCCAAATTAGTATATTTATATATTGAGTCTTTTATGAGTAAATGATTTCGAACGTAAGGCTCTTCTTTATGTAACCCCACCTTATGATTTTGGAGAGACATGTTTATGGACACACGGGCCCAGGAATTTAGTGCATGTGACTATCTAGGGGAGGCCGACGGTGATCCGATGCATTAGTTCCAACCAAACTACGGTGATACCGGCCCTCCCTAGGAGATTAGCGAGGAATGGGAGCTGAGTGCCCTTGGGGATTCATGTACCCCCATTGGTCAATGTATGAGGTAGCCAGGTCTTGCAAGCCCGTCCACCACCCGGAGGAAAAAGGTGTATATGTATGATTATGATAATGACTATGAATGTGCACATAAGTTATATGCATGACAACGAATGAATTGTGTTATGGTTACACAAGGTGTTGGTTGGAGATTGTGCATGCCCATTAGACGGACCATGAATATCATAATGAATAAATATGATAGTGGTAATCCCGATGATGTCTTCCTTTATTTTACCCACTTGGGAAATTCTTCTAAAACATCATTCGGGATTACGACTTGCATGAATATGTTTAAATTCCGTAATATTTATATTTATGCCATTTTTGTACCCACCAGTCTCCTATGGACTGAACCCGGTTTGTTTTTCAGTGGTGTTGTGCAGGTTAAGGAGTGCTAGGCGGGAATACGAGTCGTTTAAGTCTTGGATTATTGCCTAGCACTTTTTCTGTCACACTCATACTCTGATTTTGTATATGTTTATGGTTTTTGGACGCTTATGATTTTGTTAGGCCGTATGGGCCGTGGAATACTTGGATAATACTTGTATATATATATTTTGGAGCTTGGTGGCTCATTGCATATGATATATGTTGGTGTTTGCTTCCACATTTTGCTATTACTCTAATTTTTATATTATCTTCATCTTGAATGGTTTAAGGGTTAGTTCCCACGTAGCATAGAGGGTGTGTTGATTCCCCGTTCGCCGTGATTTAGCACGTGTATGGACTTTCCATTTCTTATGCGGGTCGGATCTCGGTGCGGGGGATGTGGTGCCTTGCCGTCGGGTGCTACATCCTTAAGTGGTATCAGAGTCTAGAGTTACAAAACCCGGGCTCTCATGTCGTGCTGAGTCAGTCTAAGTCGTACGGCCTTAGGAACAACTTGTCAACGTGTGGCATATGCATTTCTTACGTAATTATGTGCCTTAATCCTTGATTTTTTCTTAAATTATTTGCACTCTCATGCATGGACTGAAAATAGCCCGTATTTTAGTGTTTCTTTGATAGGATGAATCCAAGAAGAGACAAACATAGATCTCCGGAACGACGTTGTCGCCGTGATCATTCTCCGACACCTCAACCACAACAACCACAACCGTCTCCCATGAACATGGAGAAATTAATGGAAGCAGTTTATAATTTCGTTGAGTAATGCAGGGCTCAAGCTCCACCACCACAGCTAGCTAAGCAACCGACACCTCCACTAAACAATAGGGATCCTCATGGGGTATTCCTAAGCTACAATGCCCCTCGATTTTCTGGCTATATAGACGATGCGGTTTCGTAGGGATGGTTGACAAGGATCGAGAGGATCTTTAGTGTTCGACAGTTCACCATGCAAGAGAAAGCCTAATTCATAATATTTCAACTTGATGGTGAAGCCTATGATGTTGGAAAACACGAATCAGAAAGCAGCGGAATTTAAAATTTTTTCCCAACAAAAGGACCTTGGACTCGCAATCGTGTAACCAAATTCGTAGAGATAGAAAACTTACTTTTCTTTTATTCTTTCTTGAAGCGTTTCAAGCCACCCAAGAACGCTCTTCTCGCGGCTTGATCCCTCTCCTTGGTAAAGCTCGAATCTTCAAACTTCTAACTTGAAGTCTCTAGAGAAAGTCCACCAACTTGATCACAATCTAACTAGTAAGGATGCTAGTTCTCTAGTTAGTGTTTAGGCTTAACCTAGGGTTTATTTGATCTTGGAGAAAGGAAGGTGTTCAACACATGAACCAAAAGAATTGCCAATTAGCTCTAAAGGGGAGCATGAGCTCCCCTATATATAGGAAAAGAGGAGGGACGGCCGAAATCCTTCTCCTCTTAGGCAAGGGTTTTGGTTCCTCTCTCCCATTACTTGATCTTCAAGTAATTTCGAACTTTGGCTTTGAATTCAAATTCAAATCAACTTTAGGAGAGCTAAAATTATCCAAACTAATTTTGGATTATTTTATACTTTATTTATTTAAAATAAATAGCTTATTTTATCTAATTAATTAATTCGTAATTAATTACCTAGATTATTTTCTCCAAAATAAGACTTTCTTTTTAATTCAAAAATTAAACCAAAGTCTATTAAATAATTAACACATTCAATTATTTAATACATATATATATAATATATATATATATTCACATGTGTGATTTCACACGTGTGGAACCCTCTTGGCCCGATTAACTCGTTTAATCATTTTAAAGCCTCAACTCATGTAACTAAGTTGTTGTGTGTGACCCTCTAGGTTCTCAATTCAATTAGCAGTGACCCTAATTAATTAATTCACTAATTAATTAATCAGTCCACAGATTAAACGACCATAGTCTAGCAACAGGTGTTTAACCCCTAGCTGAATTGGAATGTTCGGATTCGACAGAACCTTTAAGTCATTGATTCATGTGAGATACAATCCTCCTACTTACTATCTCTCAACCAAGATCTAGGGCAAGGGAATAATCAGAACCCTAATAATCCGGTCTTAAAGCTAAGTGCATTTCATATCCATTTGATCTCAATCCAAGAAACCCTTTTCTTGATGGCTTGATCCACTGCCTTGGCCAAGGACTCCATATGGCATATGAATGACTTACACAATAAGAGATCACCTTGCAAATGCAAGTGTAGGTCCTATCTTGATTCTCATTCACTTTCATGAATCACTTGTGCAACCCAGCGTAAGCCTTGAATCAGTTGTCTAAGGCGACACCCTTTAAAGCTTATACCTAAGACTACAGAGTTAACTCATAAAGTAACAAGAAACTTCAAGTCTAAGGATCAATTAATCACATCAATGACTCGTGAGATATTTCCTAATCTGGAAGTTTCCATTTCCTGAAATAGAAACTTCCTTTCCCATTTAGGAATGTTCTCACACGGGGCACCTTAGTGAACTTACTTATTAAAGTAAGCACCCTCATGTATCATGTACGTATCAACTATACACTTTGCACCTCCATGAAACAAGGTGGTCCTTCTTAAGGGCGTGATCCCACAAGCAAGCCTTAGAGGAGTCAAGTTGACACTCCCACTGTCTGTACATCGGCTTGGAGTATTTTACTAATCATGACTTATGTGACATAGGGATCAAGCCGCGAGAAGTTTCTATTTCAGGAAATGGAAACTAATCATGACTTATGTCACCTAAATGGTAGAGTCCTAAAGTCATCAGGATTAGGGGAGTTCACATACATGCACAGCTAAAGTAAACGCATACCAAACAAGAGCATATAAAGAAGTGTTGCCTCAATTTGTTATTTCATTCAAAGATTGTCTGTGATTACAATAAGGAAAAGTACAAAGCGGATATACAATTGGCTTTCTAGGGTACTATTCCTAATAATCTCCCACTTGCCCGTCAAAGCCATTCTAAAGCTACTCTAAGTCCCATCTTCTGAAGATGACCTTGGAAAGCTTCTCGACTAAGGGGTTTAGTAAGTGGATCTGCCACGTTCTCTGTTGATGTGACCCTCTTGATTTTCACATCTCCTCTTTTGATAATATCACGGATTAGGTGATACTTCCTCATAATGTGCTTGGTCTGTTGGTGAGATCTTGGTTCTCTTGCTTGAGCAACCGCCCCAGTGTTGTCACAAAACACAGTAATGGGGTCTTTCATGCTAGGAACAACATTCAACTCTTGAATGAAGTTTCTAATCCAAACACCTTCCTTAGTTGCATCATTTGCAGCTAAGTATCCGGCCTCAGTGGTCGAATCTGCAGTGGTTGTTTGCTTGGAACTCTTCCAACTCACTGCTCCGCCGTTTAGGCAGAAAATGTATCCTGACATTGACTTAAAATCATCTAAGTCTGATGCAAAACTTGCATCGCAGTATCCTTCGATAGTAAGATCTTTCTAACCTCCGTAAACTAAGAATAAATCTTTAGTACTTTTCAAGTACTTAAGAATATTCTTCACGGCAGCCCAGTGACCATCTCCAGGGTCAGATTGGAAACGACTTGTCACACTAAGTGCATAAGCCACATCCGGTCGAGTACATAACATTGCATATATTATGCTACCTATTGCTGACGCATAAGGTGTATGAGTCATTCTCTCCTTCTCAAGGTTAGTTTTAGGACACATCTTCTTTGAAAGACATGTTTCTGCACTCACTGGAAGGTTCTTAACCTTTGCTGACTCCATATTGAATCTCTTCAATACTTTGTCAATGTACATCGACTGTGACAGTCCTATCAACCTTCTAGATCTATCTCTATAGATTTTAATTCCAAGGATATAGGACGCATCACCAAGATCTTTCATCTCGAATTGGTTTGATAACCATAAGTTAGTCACTTTCATGTCATCCTTCGAATTCCCAATAAGAAGGATGTCATCAACATAAAGTACTAAGAATTGCACTGAGGTCTCCAATTCCTTTCTATACATACATGATTCATTCAAAATTTGGATGAAGCCAAACGCTTTGACCGATTCATCAAATCGAATGTTCCAATTCCTAGAAGCCTGTTTCAATCCATAGATTGATTTTTGGAGTTTGCAAACCTTTTGCTCACTCCCACTGAATGTGAAACCTATGGGTTGCTCCATATAAATGTCTTTGTCAATGTCACCATTGAGAAAGGCAGTTTTCACATCCATTTACCATATCTCATAGTCATAATATGCAGCAATGGCAAGCACGACCCGAATAGACCTTTGCATTGCAACTAACGAAAAGGTTTCATCAAAGTCCACGACGGGTCTTTGAGTGAATCCTTTTGCAACCAGTCTTGCTTTATAGGCTGCAATGCTTCCATCAACTCCAAGCTTTCTCTTAAAGATCCATTTGCAACCTATGGGTTTGACCCCATCAGGCAAATCTACCAAGGTCCAAACTTGGTTGGAGTTCATGGAGTCCATTTGGGATTTCATGGCTTCTATCCACTGTTCAGAGTCAGAATCTGAAAGTGCCTCCTCATATGTTAAAGGATCATTATCCTTTTGAGAGATTTCATGGAAGAATCCATACCATCTCTCCGGCTGTCTAGGAGTGCGTTCAGAACGCCTTAGAGGAGGATTTTCATGTGTATCGAAATTCGTGATTGGTTGTGGTTGATCAAAAGGGGACGTTTCTTCAGTGGGTGGTGTGAGATCACTTTGTACTTCTTCTAATTCTATGATCTTGCCTTTCTTTTCTTTAAGGAACGGTTCCTCAAGAAAAGTGGCATTTCTGGAAACAAACACCTTTTGCTCAGATTGATCATAGAAGTAGTATCCTGTGGATTCCTTAGGATAACCTACAAAGTAGCATAAGTTAGAACGAGATTCAAACTTATCTCCCACTGTCCTCTTCACGTAAGCAGGACAATCCCAAATTCTTAAATAAGAATAACTAGGGATTTTACCATGCCACATTTCATAGGGCGTTTTGGGGACTGACTTAGAGGGAACTAGATTCAGAATCTTTGCTGCACTTTCTAGGGCATAACCCCAGAAAGAAGGTGGTAAGTCAGTGAAACTCATCATGGAACGAACCATATCAAGTAGGGTTCGATTCCTTCTCTCAGAAACTCCATTAAGCTGAGGAGTTCCCTGAGGAGTCCACTGAGAGATAATCCCATTATCTTTGAGATGATTATGGAATTCTTCACTAAGATGCTCGCCTCCTCGATCAGATCGAAGTGCTTTGATCTTGTGACCAGTTTGGTTCTCAACCTCCTTTTGAAATTCTAAGAATTTCTCAAAAGCTTCAGATTTATACTTCATTAAGTATACATAACCATACCGACTAAAGTCATCAGTAAAGGTTATGAAATACTGATGATTGTTTCTAGTGCTTACACTAAGCGGTCCACAAACATCAGTATGGATCAAATCCAAAACCTTAGTGGCACGTTCCACAGTTCCTTTAAAAGGGACTTTGGACATTTTTCCTTTGAGATAGGATTCGCAAGAAGTTAACTCCTTAAGATCATTTTCAGAGAATGATCCTAAAGTATTTATCTTGCTAATTCTGTTCTTGGAAATGTGTCCTAATCTAGCGTGCCATAAGGGAGCTGAAACTTTGTCATCCCTCTTACGCTTTGTTTCTCGTTGTATATTCATAATATTGATATTTTGAGTTAGGTAAAGTCCATTACTTAGAGTACCGATGTGAACGGAAGAGTTGTTCCGTTTGATAAAATATTTACCATTCTTAATATAAGTTTCATAACCTTCACAATCTAATATTGGAACTGAAATTATATTACGAATAATGCTCGGTACATAAAGGACTTTATTTAAGACAAACTTAAAACTACCTAAATCTAATCTAATTGTGTCTAAAGCTCGAGCTTCAACGTTTGAGCCATCGCCGATCTTCAAGACACATTCTCCTTTTTTGAGTTGTTGGACTTCACTTAGCATCTGTAAATCATTACAGATATGAGTTCCACAATCGGTATCAAGTACCCAAGAACTAGAATTAATAGAAAGATTTATTTCAACGAGAAAGATACCTTTCTTTAGAGTAGCCTTGTACTCTAGGCAGTTTCTCCTCCAATGTCCCGCTTTGCCACAATGGAAGAAAACATCCTCTTTCTTATCACGCTTCTTCTTTTGCGCCTTTCCCTTCGAAATGCCACCAGTGGGCCTAAGGGGTTTCTTCTTCTTCTTTTGGGCTTTCTTGCCCTTACCAGTAGAAGGCCCAGAAGAGGAAGATGGAGCATTCACCATCAAAACCTTATTGTCCTTCTTGATCGTGCTTTCAGCAGTCACAAGCTGACTAATCAGCACAGCTACAGTAGCACCAGCATGATTCATGTTGAAGTTAAGGACAAATGGGTTGAATGATGGTGGGAGCGAAGCTAGCAACAAATCCACTGAAAGCTCATCTTTCAGTGGCATGTCCATGGAAGCAAGTTTCTCAGTAACGGCAAGAAACTTGAGTCCATATTCATGGACACTTGAACCTTCCCTCATTCTCAAGTGGAACAATTCCTTTGAAGTGTTATACCTTGTAACACGTTCATGAGGGCGGTAAAGTTGCTCTAAGTGGTCGTAAATCTCCCAAGCAAATTCCATGGGCTCATGTTGTCTTTGCAAGTCCGGAGACATGTTAGCCAACATAAGACAACGGGCTTGGAGATTATCATCCTTCCACTTCTGAATCGCATCCCGCTCGGCCCGAGTGGGAGCCTCCCCTTCGGGACTGGGCTCCCCTTCGAAGAGAACATAAGTTCTCTTCTCAGAATCTAAAATGATTTTCAGATTCCTTAGCCAATCAGAATAGTTGGGACCAGTCAACTTGTTTGACTCGAGGATCGATACAAGAGGGTTTTTGGTTGCCATTTCAAAACACGTAGAGAATCACAGAATCTACGACCTAAATGGTAAAACAGAGAACTAGTGAGCATGCTGAATTATAACGATATACAAAAGATAAGGTCTTTAATCTAGTGCAGCTCCCACTGTTTTTCAAAGATCTATAATTCCCAAAGATCTAAGAGGAACACGTTTCCCAATGAGTACTAAGATCCTAGGCATTTTACCTCGAACCCACGACTCGCGGACATTCTAAGTAAGAACCCTAGGTAGGCACAACTTACCAATTCTAACACCTTTAGAATTCTTAGTAATTATTTTTGCATCACCTATCTTTCAATATGGACCCACGACTCGTGCGACATCCATATTTACTTAGGCGTTAAGCTAGACCCATCAATCATAAGATCATGACCAAAACTTAATTCGAACGACCCACGACTCACGGACATCGCCCTTGCTAAAATTGACCACGAAATATTGACCATTTAAAGTGATCAATTAGGTAACTAAGAGCTAATAAGCTCCACTAGCTATCCCACGACTCGCGGACAATAACTAGCTTCACTTACTAAACTTAAAACCTATTGATGGAATGCTAGGAATTTTTAATTCAAAATTTGCATCTCGAATTAAATACCTATTTGTTCGTAACGCGATTTCGTGTTTCGTACTTTTAGTTCAAAAACCACAACAATCCAAAATTCAAAAACACGAATTAAATTAATTTCTATCAAAACAGTTTTCCAAAACACAATTTAAGAAAACAGTTTCAGAAATTCAAGAAAAATTACAGTTTCGTATTTCAGGCTTTCTAAAAGAATTCATGAATACCTAATTCGCATCTAAGCCTAAGAATTTCTACCAAATTCAGAATAATTGAGACGAATCAGAAACACGATTAACGAGGTGGCTCTGATACCACTTGTTGGAAAACACGAATCAGAAAGCAGCGGAATTTAAAAATTTTTCCCAGCAAAAGGACCTTCGACTCGCAATCGTGTAACCAAATTCGTAGAGATAGAAAACTTACTTTTCTTTTATTCTTTCTTGAAGCGTTTCAAGCCACCCAAGAACGCTCTTCTCGCGGCTTGATCCCTCTCCTTGGTAAAGCTCGAATCTTCAAACTTCTAACTTGAAGTCTCTAGAGAAAGTCCACCAACTTGATCACAATCTAACTAGTAAGGATGCTAGTTCTCCAGTTAGTGTTTAGGCTTAACCTAGGGTTTATTTGATCTTGGAGAAAGGAAGGTGTTCAACACATGAACCAAAAGAATTGCCAATTAGCTCTAAAGGGGAGCATGAGCTCCCCTATATATAGGAAAAGGGGAGGGGCGGCCGAAATCCTTGTCCTCATAGGCAAGGGTTTTGGTTCCTCTCTCCTATTACTTGATCTTCAAGTAATTTCCAACTTTGACTTTGAATTCAAATTCAAATCAACTTTAGGAGAGCTAAAATTATCCAAACTAATTTTGGATTATTTTATACTTTATTTATTTAAAATAAATAAATTATTTTATCTAATTAATTAATTCGTAATTAATTAACTAGATTATTTTCTCCAAAATAAGACTTTCTTTTTAATTCAAAAATTAAACCAAAGTCTATTAAATAATTAACACATTTAATTATTTAATACATATATATATAATATATATATATTCACACGTGTGTGACACGTGTCACTCACGTGAGCCACACGTGTGATTTCACACGTGTGGAACCCTCTTGGCCCGATTAACTCGTTTAATCATTTTAAAGCCTCAACTCATGTAACCAAGTTGTTGTGTGTGACCCTCTAGGTTCTCAATTCAATTAGCAGTGACCCTAATTAATTAATTCACTAATTAATTAATCAGTCCACAGATTAAACGACCATAGTCTAGCAACAGGTGTTTAACCCCTAGCTGAATTGGAATGTTCGGATTCGACAGAACCTTTAAGTCATTGATTCATGTGAGATACAATCCTCCTACTTACTATCTCTCAACCAAGATCTAGGGCAAGGGAATAATCAGAACCCTAATAATCCGGTCTTAAAGCTAAGTGCATTTCATATCCATTTGATCTCAATCCAAGAAACCCTTTTCTTGATGGCTTGATCCACTGCCTTGGCTAAGGACTCCATATGGCATATGAATGACTTACACAATAAGAGATCACCTTGCAAATGCAAGTGTAGGTCCTATCTTGATTCTCATTCACTTTCATGAATCACTTGTGCAGCCCCAGCATAAGCCTTGAATCAGTTGTCTAAGGCGACACCCTTTAAAGCTTATACCTAAGACTACAGAGTTAACTCATAAAGTAACAAGGAACTTCAAGTCTAAGGATCAATTAATCACATCAATGACTCGTGAGATATTTCCTAATCTGGAAGTTTCCATTTCCTGAAATAGAAACTTCCTTTCCCATTTAGGAATGTTCTCACACGGGGCGCCTTAGTGAACTTACTTATTAAAGTAAGCTCCCTCATGTATCACGCACGTATCAAATATACACTTTGCACCTCCATGAAATAAGGTGGTCCTTCTTAAGGCCGTGATCCCATAAGCAAGCCTTAGAGGAGTCAAGTTGACACTCCTACTGTCTGTACATCGGCTTGGAGTATTTTACTAATCATGACTTATGTGATATAGGGCTCGTTTCGTGAACCATTTCACCTAAATGGTAGAGTCCTAAAGTCATCAGGATTAGGGGAGTTCTCATACATGCACAGCTAAAGTAAACGCATACCAAACAAGAGCATATAAAGAAGTGTTGCCTCAATTCATTATTTCATTCAAAGATTGTCTGTGATTACAATAAGGAAAAGTACAAAGCGGATATACAATCGGCTTTCTAGGGCACTATTCCTAACATATGATTGGTGGGAAAGAATTAGGGAAAAACTAGAAGTTGATGGGGAGGAGATTACTTGGAAGGTCTTTACAAGGGAGTTTCGGGAGTGCTTTGTGCCTGAAGTTGTGAGTGAAAGGAAGGTACAAGAGTTTATGGATCTGAAGCAGGGCACTCGTTTGGTAGCCCAGTATCTTGTTGCTTTTAACAAACTCAGGAAATATGCTCCTTACATCACTCCGAGATGAGAAGAGGAAGGCGAGAAAATTTATTGTCGGGTGCTACAGGATTCACGTACCCATTGATCATCCTGTCCTGGTTGGTGAGGGCTAGCTACCCGAACCACCAACCTGGAGGAAAAAGGAGTATTTGTGTACCTGAATTGAATCCTGTATTATGTGAAACTTAATTCTTGCAAGATCAGTTAATAACTTTATCTTGTACACTAAAGGTGTAAGGTTGGAGAACGCTCACTCGGCGAGCCACTGATCACTTTCCTGAATTAAATTTAAAAGTTGTAATTCCATACATTGATATACTGTGTTTTCACTTGTTCCTTGAAAACCTTGTGTGGAATTACGGCTTGCATGATCATTACCGCTTTATATATATTATTTATGCTATTCACTCAGTCTTATAGAGACTGACCCCTCCTTTCTTTGTTCCTCAGGTTCCTTGCAGGCGTAGTTAGGCGGGAAATTGCATTAGATTTTGAAATTTTGTGTCTAGCTCGTGTCACACTCATGTTCTGTACTAGAAACTCTTATGGATATCTATTGACTTTTGCCATAAACTTTATCTTGAGGCCAGGTGGGCCAAATATTGTTACCCTATGACAGATGTGTGAGTTATACTTGGAATGATTGTAAAAAATTCTGAACTCCTGATATAATTGATGATTCTGCAATTCTGTTTATATTCCTGTCTCTTATGTTGGATATTCTGATATAATAGTACGGGGTTAGTCCCGTCTAGCCAGGGTCCGTGTCACGTCCCCGTTCGCTACGATTGGGCTTGTATGCGGACTATATTTGTATATGAGCTTGGTCTTAGTGCGGGGGATGTGGGGCCCACGCTAGGGCGTCACAACTCCTCTGAACAAGGCAAACATCTAACACATACTTAGACTCAAAATGAAACATATAGACACTCGGAGAATGCATATGAATGCGAATGATGCAATGCAAGTCATAACCGTTTCACACATAGGTAAAGTCGAAGCATTTAACACTTATCACATAAACAACACTTAGTTCAAATACACTATATGCTAAACAAACACATAATACATCACATTACATCATATTCCAAGCACTCTCAAGTTTAAAACGTAGAAGGAAAAAAATTAGGTGCAAAGAGGTGTCACACGTAGCACTTAGGGCAAACAAGTTCACAACTCGCAATCATGCATCGAAATCATGCCAAAACAAACATGTACACATCATATCGTATTGTTCATACATAAAACATATCAAAGTCATGTAATTACAAGTCATAGCATAGCAATTCACACATATAGATAAGCACACAACACAGAAGGATCAAGATCGGGGAGGGAAACGAACAAAACGAGCAAACAAGCGAGCAAAACACACAAAACAAGAAGTCTGTGGGACTAACGGCCGTTAGTCCCCACCCTTTGAAATCCCACTAACGGATGGTAGTGGGTACAGACCCCCAAGCTACTGCTAACGGCCGTTAGCTCCAAGAGGGCTAACGGGTGTTAGCCCTCCCCTGCTTCGTCTTGTTCGTGCGAAAACCTGGAAATCAGCCTCAAAACCCTTCAAAACCCATGCTAAAGCTAGGTTACACATAAAGGCATGTTAGGATATCGAAAACTCATGAAATTAAGGCCTAAAACTAAGTAAAAACCAAAGCACAACATGGAGCAACAAAGAGGTTCAGAGCTTGCAAGAATCAAAGCATATACTATTTATGTTCTTTAAAGTTTTAACGGTGTTTCTTCAAGAATGAGAGGAGCACCAAAATTGGGGCACGAAAACAAGTCAATGAACTTCAAATGATCATAAATCATGCATCGAATCTCAACAATATCACACATAGAGCATGGATTCAAAATTTGCTTCAAAAACATAATTATTCATCAACTATTCCATAACATGCTCATAACTCCATGAAATTCATCCAATAAGCACTTAAAAGAAAGAGGTGAAGATGGAGAACAAATTCATGAACTTACCTTTTGAATTTGCGGCGAAATGATGGAGTATGGAGCTAGAAAATGGCAAAGTGAATAGTGTAGATTTCCTTTCTCCTTGGGTCTCGGTTTTAGGTAACCGAAATAGGGGAGTTCTGGGTGAGAGAGCAATGAGTAAAGGAGATGTGGGTCCAAGAATGGGGTCAATTGGATAAGAAATGAGAAAGTTATGGGCAAAACCGTAAAATGTGGCAAATCTGCACATGAAGCTCGATTTAGGCAAAATTCGGAGGTCAAAATGGGCTTAGAGAAATACAAAGTTAGGATCCTTAGCTCCGTATCTTTGTTGTAAGTCTAATGCCACTTCTAGAATTTCAATTTGAATTCCCGAGCTCATGATACGCCTTCTGGAACCCAAGGCGGGCAAAAGCGAGTTAGGCCCCGAGTCCCTAACTAATAAAACGGTTTATGAACCGTATCAAACAAACTCAAAAACATAAAACGAGCATGTAAACAAGCTCATAACACATATAACTCATGCATAGCAAGTTGTTACAAAAGTCAAAATTTAAAACTGAGTTAAACGGGTTGAAAACGAATTAAAAAGGTATTAGCATTCAAGTTTAAACATAAAGCATATAATCAATATTCAAATATTCAAATAATTCACATAATGGCATACTTAATTAATTTTAATACACACTTAGCACACTCGTGATGTCGTACCTATATGGCCGAAAAGTCGGGATGTTACAAACTCTCCCCCTTCAAAAGGACCTGTCCTCATGTCCTCTCTGCTCAAGTTTCTAGCAAGAGTGACTTCCCGTATTCATCCCATGTTCGAGGTTCATGACGTCCCGAAAAGGATTAGCCCAGAAAGGACTTCAAGCATGAACGGGTTTGATTCTTGAAGTGTTGATGAAGGGCTCATTCGCAAACTTGATTCCGGCTAGGAGTAGCTCGATTTGTTTCGCATGATGAGTGGGTCTAAACGAGATTCATCACCCACCGTTTGATTCGTTTCAAGCTAACTCAAGCGCTCAGAGATACACGAATGGTGTAGTCACCGGACTTCCACCACTCGCACCTTCTCACGGTTATTGAATCACCTCAGAAGTTCAGTAAAACATGACCCTCGACTCACCGTAAGGCTAGAGCACTCGTACACTCAAAGTTGTCTCTCGAGATAACAAAGCAACAACAATCACAAGCGCAAGTAATAAAAATGAGAGAGAGTCACCGTAATTAATGGGCATGCGCACAAAAAGACAAATAGGCAACAATAGAGAAGTGGGTTACCCCCAAAATCAAACAATGCATGAGATGAGATGCCATGAATATTTAAGGTACCTTGCACCACGGCGATGGCATTAGCATCAACATCAACTTCGATATCAACTTCGGCATTTATCTCATCCTCGACCTCCATTGAATTAGCTTGAGTTTGTTCCGGAGATCTTGGAGCCATCACATTAAAGGGCCTCAGATTCAGATTTGTAGGGCAGAATCTCACCTTGTATCCTAATTCTCCACATCCAAAGCACGCTCTCAATTTCTTTCTACAAGTTTCTTCCGTGTGATTCGGTCTCTTGAAATAGGAGCATCGCATAGGTGCCGGTGGAGTGAGTATTAGATCTGGAATCAGAAATCGGGGCTTCTTGATAGCATTGAGGAACTCTCGGGGGTCAAAATTTTGATGCTCATCTTGAAGAGCTGGTCTCTTTCCCGAGCTTGAACTTGATTTGAACTCTTACCCAGGGTGAAAGGTTTGGGGTTCCAATCGTTGCTTTTGGGCCTCAACCTTAATAGCTTTTTTCATAGCCTTAGCCTAAGTATCCATGGTAGCAGCTTGCAAGGCCAATTGAATATCGTCTCTTAACCCGTGTACGAAATTCCGGGCCTTCTAAGCATCATCATTTATAATGTGAGAGGCATAAGGAGCAAGCCTCTCAAACTAGAGGATATATTCTTCAACGGTCCTCATTCTTTATTTCAGGTCCAAAAATTCTTATAGTCTTTCTCCTGAGAATTAGGAGGGATGTACTTGTCACGAAATTCCCTCACAAAATTTTCCCAATTAAACTATTCGCCATTCCTTTCCAATCGAGCCCTTGTTCCCTTCAACCAATTTGACGCTTGTCCTTGAATACATCGAGCGGTACATATATCCTTATCTTGTGAAGAAGCAGGGTAATCTCCCATCTCCCCATGATCTCGGTTAACCATTCTGCTGCCTCGATGTCATTACCGCCAAGCCACTTTGGAGGGTTGTTATCTCGAAATTCCTTATAAATTGAATTGGCAACTCTTCCTTGTCCTTCACCCTGAGATATTGGTTGTTGTGGGTTTCATTAAAGATAGTCGAGAAGGGCTCGTACAATACCCTCTACAGTAGGTGGTGGTGGAGGAGGAGCATTCTTGTGATCTCTTCTTCTTGGAGTCACCCTGAAAAAGCACAAATTCAAGGAAATATCGATGCGTGGGGGGTCTAGTGCATGTTCATGTGAACAATTAATACAAGTAAAGCATATAAGTCACATTAAAGTGAAAGTGAATGCAAACAAACACAAATATTCCTAAGCCGAATGAACTGGATAGACAGACAGAGACGACACTAGAACTCCGGTTTTACAACCTGGAGCTCTCATACCACTTTGGATGTAGCACCCGAAGCGGTGGGTACCACATATTAATCTAGGCGGTCTAGACCCTCAAGCACTAGCGAAAAGCTGATAAACAAAAGCCACACCTAAGCTAGGCGGTCTAGACCCTCAAACAGAGCGTGGATAAAACAAACATACAAAAGCGGATGCATTTAAATCGGGCATAAAGTAAAGGTTATTTATTATTTACAATAAATTAAATACATACTTGCCAACTATGGGCCAAATGAATTCATATAAGTTTCAAATCTCACGCTACAAAACTTCAAAGTACAAAATGCAGAATAAAGCAAAAACATGAGATGGAGACGCGAACTGAACTAGAAGACTCCAAAAGACCACAAGCCGCCTAGCTCGGACCAACAGGCCGGTACCTGCAAACAAAAAACATAAAGAGGGAGGGGTCAGTCACACTGAGTGAGTGAGGGGCTACACACGCACACGTATATATGTATACAGAGCACAACACATATCAAAGAGGGGAGTTCATGAACCGGGGTGTGGTTTTTACATTCTAAAACAATTTCCATGTGATACTAAACATAGGGGGTAAAGAGTTAGGCCGGAGGCCAAAACAACCAAATTTTAATAATTAAAAATCCACTCCCGTTTCATGAACAATTTCTTAACAGACTAACCAAACGGAATCAAACATAAGCAAACCTTCACACAAAAGGGGAAATGTGCATAGGGCTAGTGTTCGACCCGGATTCCCTATCCCACATCCTGGTAATTATGCATAGGAGTAGTTCCCAGCGTCCAGAGTCTCCCTTACTCATAATTACCGAGCCCCACACACACTTATTCAGAATCGAAATCAGAATTAGAATCTTACCATCTTCAGAGGTATGTCATAGCCATATCCATATTCGTATTCACATCCATATCATATTCAAAATCATAACATAATCGTCTCATATTCATACTCCTCACATATTCCTAATCACAACCTAGTCATATCATAGTTGTATTGATAATTCTAGCATACTCATACCTCAGTGTGTTCATATCATAACATATTCTTAACCATGGAAAATGCATAATAAGAGCATGGTCGAACCTTATTCATAACAAAATCATAACTCTAACATATTCATAGCATATTCTTAAACCTACGTGTTCATACCATAATCATACTTACTAGCAGAACCTAACATAGTGCGTATCATACCTAGCATAACATACATATTCGTATCTCACACATATTACATAACAGAAGGCTTATTTCATATGCATACATGTCGGGCACAAATCATTAGGTTTAACTATAACCTAACCTCACCTTACTCCGACGAACCGGTTAAAAAAGAACAACCTACGCCTACAGAGCGACCTCATCACCAACGGGATACTCCTCTGAACAAGACAAACATCAAACACATACTTAGACACAAAATGAAACATATAGATGCTCGGTGAATGCATATGAATGCGAATGATGCAATGCAAGTCATAACCGTTTCAAAATTAGGTAAAGTCAGAGCATTTAACACTTATCATATAAATGACACTTAGTTCAAATACGCAATATGCTAAACAAACACATAATACATCACATTACATCATATTCCAAGCACACTCAAGTTTAAAACATATATGAAATCAATTAGGTGCAAAGAGGCGTCACACGTAGCACTTAGGGCAAATTAGTTCACAACTCGCAATCATGCATCGAAATCATGCTAAAACAAACATGTTCACATCATATCACATTGTTCATACATAAAACATATCAAAGTCATGTAATTACAAGTCATAGCATAGCAATTCACATATATAAATAAGCACACAACACAGAAGGATCAAGATCGGGGAGGGAAACAAACAAAACGAGCAAACAAGCGAGCAAAACACACAAAACAAGAAGTCTGGGGGACTAACGGCCGTCAGTCCCCACCCCTTGAAATCCCACTAACGGATGTTAGTGGGTACAGACCCCCAAGCTGTTGCTAACGGTCGTTACCTCCAAGAGGGCTAACGGGCATTAGCCCTCCCCTGTTTCGTCTTTTCGTGCGAAACCTGCAAATCAGCCTCAAAACCCAACAAAACTCATACTAAATCTTGGTAAGACATAAAGGCTTTTGAGGGTATCGAAAAATCATGAAATTAAGGCCTAAAACTAAGCGAAAACCAAAGCACAACAAGGAGCAACAAAGAGGTTCATAGCTTGCAAGAATCAAAGCATATACAATTAATGTTCTTCATAGTTTTAATGGTGGTTCTTCAAGCATGAGAGAAGCATGAAATTAGGGCACAAAAAAAGTCAATGAACTTTAAATGATCATAAATCATGCATCAAATCTCAACAAATTCACACATAGAGCATGGATTCAAACTTTGCTTCAAAAACCTAACTATTCATTAACTAATCCATTACATGCCCATAACTCCATGAAATTCAGCCAAGAATCACTTAAAAGAACGAGGTGAAGATGGAGAATAAGTTAATGAACTTACCTTTCGAATTTGAGGCGAAATGATGGAGTATGGAGCTTGAAAATGGCAAAGTGAATAGCATAGATTTCCTTTCTCCTTGGGTCTCGGTTTCAGTAGCTCTTCCTCCTCTTTCTCTAAGTGTGGATTACAATGGGGGAGTTCTAGTGAGAGAGGAGTGACTAAGGGAAATGTGGGTCGAAGAACGGGGTCAATTGGACAAGAAATGAGAAAGTTATGGGCAAAACCATAAAATGTGACAAATATGCGCGTGAAGCTCTGTTCGGGCAAAATTCGGAGGTTGAAACGGGCTTAGAGAAATAAAAAGTTAGGTTCCTTAGCTTTGTATCTTCGTTGTGAGTCCAGCTCCACTTCCAAAATTCGAATTCGAATTCGAATTCCCGAGCCCAAGATACGCCTTCCGGAACCCAAGGCGCCGTAAAGCGAGTTAGGCCCTGAAGTCCCTAACAAATAAAACGGTTTAAGAACCGTATCAAACAAACTCAAAAACATAAAAGGAGTAAATTAAACAAAGCTAAGGAACAAACCGTATGACTCATGCATATCAAGTTGTGACGAAATTCGGAATTGAATACGGAGTTAAACGGGTTGAAAACGAATTAAAAAGGTAATAAAGCGTTCAAGTTTAAACCTAAAGCATATAATCAATATTCAAATATTCAAATAATTCACATAATGGCATACTTAATTAATTTAAATGCGCACTTAGCACACTCGTGACGTCGTACCTGTACTGTAGAAAAGTCGGGATGTTACATCGTGCACATGCTTAACCCGACAGCCCTTGCCATCCCGGGCGTCCTTACCCACGTCTCCGGGCCCAATAACAATTAAATCATCTCGTATTAAACTTACTTAACATGCTACACAAATAAACGCAACTTACGTACCTTATCGAGCATACCTTACCTCGCAACTCGGCATATGCTATACACGTACGTCTCCGTGTCTTCCTAAATCATAACATGCTAAGGTAGATTATAGCTTGTGTGAAAACACCCAGTTTGGAGCATAGCCTTGCTGTAAATCATTTTCAAGCTTATATACGCTCATACATATAATTCAAAACCTTTAACTGTAGAACAAAGCCATAAACGTATCATATAAGCACATATCTATTATATAAATATAATAGTATAGTTGTATGCGGGCTTGAAAACGAGCACATAGGCTTGTAGGTCGCATTAACTAAAAGAAACAAACCTAAACCTCACCTTAGCAAAAGTAAGTAGAATCCGGGGCCCAAAGTTACATACAAACATCTAGACCTCGGGTTTGATGACGTCGAAAAGTGGCTCTGAAACAAAGAACACAATATCCAAGACTTAGACTCAATTATGAACCAATTGGATGCCCGATAATGCTCTTGAATGCAATGTATGCATATGAAGTGCATAACGTACCACTTAAGGCATATCGGTTCATAACCCAAGCCAATCGTCTCAAAATGCTCCAAAAATTTAATACAAACAAGTTAACACATAATATGACATGTTAGTATCAAAAGAAGTCATAAATGAAGCAAAGAATCAACAAAACAAGTGAAGTGCAGCAGTCACAACATAGGGAGGATGCCACTGGGGTGTTAGTTCCCAAACACAAAATGAGACACCCCCGTGTCAGAGGTCAGTAGGAAAATCACCTCGTGACACGGGCGTGCCTCCCCCATATTACAAAAGGTGACACCCCCATATCCAAGGTCAGAAGCTTAAAAAAAAGAACCAAAAGCTTAGATAAGGGCTTGCCATCTCGGGCATAGGGGGTGTCAGCACCCTGGTGCGTTTTCTCAAGGAAAAAGGCATGTAAACCCTTGAAAACCAATCCATACTCAAGCCACAACATAATGGAAATGTAAGGGACAATTATTCCAAGAAAAAGAAGCACAAAACTCATGCAAAATCAACCCCAGGTTCATGAAATCAACCTACAAAGAAAGATGATCAAGAGATGCAAGTATTTCATTCATTTCTTCCAAAAACTCACAAGTGCATTAATGGTGAATCATACTCTATCCAACTACCAAAAAATAGGTTCATGGATATGAAATAAATAACGCCTCAAGATCATCATACAATTCATGAAACTCCAAACAAGCAAGAGATACACATATTCTTCAAATTCTAACAAAACCTTTACTATTCCTCATGCAAGCCATAGCCAAGGATTCTCTAACATAATTCATGATTCAAGTAGACAAAAAGAAGCACACGATCATGGAGATTAAGAATCTAACCTTACCTTTAAAGATTGGAGCAAGAAAATCTAGTTGAGCTCAAAATGGATAAAAAAATAGAGATGGGCTCTTGGTGCTTCTTTCTCCTTTTTGGTTGGCCTATGGTCCGATCCTCAGTAGCATAAGGGAGAGAGAGAGATGGATTTGGTGTATAAAATTTAAGTAAAGGACAAGAAATAGACTTGTAGCTCCAAAATAGGTCATAGGTACGTACTAGATACGCTTGGCTGAAATTTGCATCGTAGGGGGTCGAAATGGCATCGAAAAATTACAAGGCTTTCTCCATTGGGTCCGACTCATCGATTCAAGTAGAACAGCGAAGACGAAACTTGAATCCGAGTTCCCGAGCTCAAGTTATGAGTTAATGACTCAAGGGTGACAAATTTGCAAAAAGGCCTAAAACTTTGAACAAAAGTTCAATTGAGTCCTCTAAGGATCAAACAAGTCCAAAACAGATTTAAATCATACAATTAAGTCCTAAAATCATATACCTCACGTAATACACAAAGTTAGCATGCTCGAGTTTCAAATTCATAATTCACAAATTCTCAAATCACAAGAATTCAAACCATCGGTTCAAGTAGAGCAAACTCTTATCAAATATTCCAAATAATTCATATAAGAATTTAATAAAGAAACATAATTCAAATATAAATGTATCAAATAGATGGGAAAGTAAATGTAAATAAATGAAATTAAACCCACACGTGGCACAAACCTGTATGTGCGAGCAGACGGGGGTATCACAACCTCCCCCCTTAAGAGAACCTAGTCCCCAGGTTCTATTGCTCGAGTTTCAAGCATGAGAAACTTCCCGTATGCATCCCATGTTCGGGGTTTATGACGTCCCGACAAGGATTAATCGTGTAAGGTCTTCAAGCATGAAGGCGGTTTTATCATTCTTGAAATCTTGATGTGGTAACTCCTATATTACTTGGTCCAGGCTAGGAGATGTTCAAACATCTCGAACGATACCAAATTTGATTCATCACCTACCGTTTGATTTATGCCAAACTAACTAGGGAGCTCGGTGTTACAGAGCGGCGTAGTTACTTTTCTCACCACTCGCACCATCCAAAGTGGAGATCTCCCCAAAAATGTCCATCCTTCGGTTCGTTGTTTGCCTCAAGAGCCAGTTGTGATCAGGACCCTCGACTTACCACACTCTCGTACCCACAAAGTCATCTCTCGGGACACCTAAGCACTCGGCAAGCATCAAATACACACAAGAAACAAATAGATAACAATCCAAGTAGCGAAAAAAGAATGCATGATGCGCGTGCCATAAATGATTTGTGTACCGTTCACATTTATTTGGAATTTCTTGATATTCAGATGATTAGGTGAATAGCCGAAGTTGATGTTGTGAGGCTCGTGGTTCGCAAATCTCTATCTCAGGCTTCTTTGATGAGTCTTAACTTGATAATCGATTTCCTTCTCCAAATCCGTCCTTTCTAATCACCATATTCACCCTATAGATTCACCTTATACTACCTAAAATCCCCTTGTAGCGACGAGCAGTTACTCGGGTTGCTCCATTTTGAAAATTTCACCCTACTCCCCTTTGAATTAACCCATCCCGCGCTTGGCCAACAAATATAGTAGCAAGTCCTGGGTAGCTTTGAATCCCGCTCTTACTAATTCTCGGACCCCTTTTTGGAACCCTATTAAATTGAAGCTTCATTTTACGACACTTCTCTTAGATTCCCCCGGTTAAATGTACCTCAACATCTTTTTTTCCTCAAAGCCTCCATCATTTTGTGACTCATTAAGGTACCGTGAAACTCATTTACCGATATACCCGTAATTTTTCTACCCCGAACCCTCTTGAACTCTTGGCTCTAATCCTCATGATTATCTCCGTTTCACTTGTTCTTGTCGCATTTGCACAATAAGCTAACCACTTCTCCTTCCAGCATGAGAGCAAGCCCTAACTCTCTTTCTAGCTCCACCTTGTATTCCATTTCATAAATTCTTGACGGTACCCCTGGAAGATTTCCCGAATGGGAAAAAGTGCCCTTGGTCGACCTATATCTCGGAATCATCTTAAAAATGACCTTCGACCTCCCTTTTGACTAATTTGATTGGTTTTCCCCGTAGCAAAACTCCCTTCCTTAAACATTGTTCTTTCTCATGAAAGGTTTGTTAGCTTAGGTGAATATGGGGATTGTTAGAATCCCACAAAATCAGGGAATTAGTTTGGCAATTCAATCTAGTCCGTATGTCTAGGTTTTTCGTTTTGGCCTATTTATATGTTGTCTCGGTTTCTCCTTTGTAACATAGAACTAATAACAACAGAGTCATAAATTCCACAATTCCTTTCATATATCTAAGTTCAATTTATCATGGCATCAGAGCCAAACGATCTTGAGGATCATTGATTGGCTTCATCATCTACCGATTGATTGAAACTCGACAATGGGCAACGAAGGGGAAGTTTCATCAACCTCATCGCCGGCGTTGTCGGAAGCAGCAACCATATTATCCCAACAAATTGCCAAACTATTGGATCAACACAAAACACCACCATCCCAACCAAATTCCGATGGACAAGTCACCATCGATTTAAAATTAAACAACAGCAACTACGTTCTATGGGCAAGAATGTTAGAAATTGCTACTGGTGCTCGTGGACGCCTCAGCCACTTGACTGGACATCCGGCACCGGCCCAACAAACAGATGAATCGTTTCAAACCTGGAAACAACGAGACCTTCAAGTTTTCAGTTGGATCACCCAAGCAATTGAACCATCCTTGGTAACTCAATTCATTCACTATCCCACTGCACAGGAACTATGGAAGGGTTCGTCAGTAACGTATCAATCAGGAGAGGATAGCTTACAGATCTTCGATCTCATGACCAAGGCAGATCGGATACAACAAGAACAGAATTCCCTAGAAGATTATTTCAGCATAAGCAAGAGTGTATGGGCTGAAATTGACCGACGGCGACCCAATCCGATGGAATCCCCAACTGATATTACCAAATACAACCAGATTCAACAAGAACACCGACTCTTTAAATTTCTTTCAGGATTAAATTCATAATATGACCCTATTGTGAGAGAAATTTTAAGAGAACCTTCCTTACCCTCAGTACAAGCGGCCTATGCCACGGTTCGTCGGGAAGCCGCCCGGAGGACCATACTTGGACCATCAGCAGCCTCCATCGAAGCAAACCCATCATCGGGTATAGGGGATGGAATGGCGGTATATGGGACAAAGGTGCAGGGGACCAATCGGAAACCTCCGCGAAGAACAGATCCTGCAAAAGCCTAGATGGAATCCCCCTATCGGAAGAAACCCGATAAATCCGACATGGAGTGTGATTATTGCGGGAAAAAGGGGCACCTACAGAAAGATTGCTTTGAAATTTTAGGGTACCCGGATTGGTGGGACCTCAAAGGGAGGCGAGAATCAGAGAAAGGGAAGAATAAGGGCGTCGCCACAGTCGCCAGCTCCACCGGAGAAGAAGATCGGCGAATGGCAACGGCGGCAGTGAGCATCGCCAGAGGAGGAAACGAGAAAAAGGTAACTCGGTTCAATGACCCGCTTGAGCAAACAAATGACCCGGCAGTGCAAACACTACCATGGAGTCCAGGTATAGGGCAAGAGAGAGTCAAATTACTCTCTTGCCCCTTGAGTCATGACCCCTCTTCGTGCTTTAATTCTGCACAACGTAATTCCTCTTTTAGTATTATGGAGATATGTGCTGAAAATTCGAAAAATTCACGATGGATATTTGATTGTGGTGCTACGGATACAGTTACTTATGATCAAAATGATATAATCTCTGCTCAGAATCCGAAAAAACAAAGCTTACAAACGGCAAATGGTCAAGAAGTTGATGTAATAGGAGGGGGTGTTATTGCTATTAACCCCAATCTTAAATTGTCCAATTGTCTTGTTGTTCCTTCTTTATCTAATAAGTTGTTATCTGTAAGTCATGTAACGAAGGAACTAAATTGTCAAATTGTAATGTTTCCCACTTTTTGTGTATTGCAGGATATCCATTCGGGGGAGATAATTGGGCGTGGCACTGAACAAAATGGCCTGTACTATGTTGATGGAGTTGAATCTGAGGGGCGGACTTTATTGGCAAAAGGGTCGGATTCCAGACAGAGTTGGTTGTGGCGTCGTCGCTTAGGACATCCTTCTGAGGATTATCTTAAAAAACTTTTTCCTCATTTTTCTAGCAATAATTTAGCCTGTGATACTTGTGTTTTAGCCAAAAGCCACAGACTGTCTTTTTCCTTGAGTAAGACTCGTGCTAATACTCCTTTTTCTTTAATCCATTCGGATGTTTGGGGCCCTGCCCTGGTTATTGGAGGTGGGGGTTTTGCATATTTTGTGATTTTTATGGATGATTGCACTCGGATGTGTTGGATTTATTTTTTGAAACACAAGTCCGAAGTGTTTGATAAATTTGTCCACTTTTATCACATGATTAAATCTTAGTTTAATGCCCAAATTAAGATACTTAGGTCAGATAATGGGGGTGAATTTGTTTCTCAAAAATTACAAACCTTTGTTTCTGAACACGGGCTCATTCATCAAACAACTTGTCCTTATACACCTCAACAAAACGGGGTAGCTGAAAGAAAAAACCGGACTCTCCTGGAGATCACCCGAGCACTGATGTTAGAGTCCCATGTCCCGACTTCTTTTTGGCCCGAAGCTATTGCCACTACCACATACCTAACCAACCGCCTACCCACTAAAATACTGGGCTTCCGCACTCCGATCCAAACCTTGAGTGATTATACTCAAGCACCGCCTACCTTAGCCCTCACCCCTCGTATCTTTGGGTGTTCGGTATTTGTTCATATCCCCAAAATCCACCGTACTAAACTAGACCCTTGTGCTGAAAAATGTGTCTTTGTGGGTTACGGGATTCACCAGAAAGGGTACCGCTGCTATAATCCTCAAACCAAATGCCTCTTTGTCACGGTCGATTGTGACTTCGTTGAAACAGAATACTACTTCCTTGCCCCTACCCATTCTAGTGTTCAGGGGGAGAGAGAAACACAAAGGGATCCACTAGAATGGTTATGTGCACTACCATTGACCGAGCCGAATGGTCCGCCCCGTCCGTCTCCACCGAGCCATCCAAACGTGCACGACCCTGATACATCTCTCCCGACAGGTATCCCTGAGGTCAATTCTATTGATTTACCTGATTTACCTGTTGTAAGTACTACTGCTGCTAACAATGAAAGTATAGGAGATACTGAGAGCATAGGTGAAACTCAAGAGCAGCGATATATACTCCCACCGCGAAGCACTCGCGGAGTCCCTCCAAGACGATATAGTCCAGAACGGGAGGCTAAATCGCAGAGATATCCAGTGGCTAACCTATTCAGGGGGAGTTTAACTAGCTCTGCCCAAGCCTTTGCAGCAGCTATCTATACAGATAACCTGCCTCGAAATATGGAAGAAGCACTGAGAATGCCAGAATGGAAACAAGCAATGAACACTGAGATGAATGCTCTAAAGAAAAATGGGACTTGGGAAAAGGGTATACTTCCACCTGATAAGAAGCCTGTTGGATGTAGGTGGGTATACACAATCAAAAGAAAAGCCGATGGGTCAATTGAGCGGTACAAGGCTCGATTAGTGGCTAAAGGATACACTCAAATGTATGGAGTAGATTATGCAGAGACTTTTTCACCGGTTGCGAAGATTGACACAATACGGGTCTTGTTCTCTGTTGCAGCAAATTTGGATTGGCCTCTCCATCAGTTTGATGTTAAGAACGCCTTTCTCCATGGTGATCTGACAGAAGAGGTGTATATGGAATGTCCACCGGGATTCTCTCATGAGTTTAGAGATCACGAGGCGTGTAGGTTGAAGAAAGCTTTATACGGTCTAAAACAGTCTCCAAGAGCTTGGTTTGGGAGATTCACTGTTGCAATGAAACGATATGGGTACAAACAGAGTAACTCGGACCATACTTTGTTTTTAAAGAGAAGAGATGGGAAAATCACATGTCTCATCATATACGTGGATGATATGGTGATCACAGGTGATGATGTTGAGGAAATAAGAGAGCTTCGAAGGAACTTGTTCAAAGAATTTGAGATGAAAGATTTGGGAAATTTGAAGTATTTTCTTGGAATTGAGGTTATGAGGTCTAATCAAGGAATTTACATCTCACAAAGAAAGTACATCCTTGATCTTCTGACTGAAACTGGTATGTTAGACAGCAAACCAGCTGATACTCCGATGGTCACCAATCATGGGTTAAAAATTATTGAAGGAGCCGAGAAGGCGGATCAAAGGAGATACCAACACCTAGTGGGAAAACTCATTTATTTATCACATACCCGACCTGATATTCGGTATGCAGTGGGAGTGGTTAGTCAATTCATGCACAAACCACAAAAGGATCACATGGAAGCAGCTGTGAGGATCTTGAGATACTTGAAAGGATTACCGGATACTGGGATTCTGTACAAAAAGAATAAACATTTGAGAATTGATGCATACACAGATGCAGATTGGGCAGGAAACTCTGTTGACCGAAGATCAACCTCGGGATATTTTACCTTCGTCGGAGGTAATCTGGTCACTTGGAAAAGTAAGAAACAAAAAGTTGTAGCACTTTCGAGTGCTGAGGCAGAGTTTAGAGGAATTACAAAGGGGCTGTCAGAAGTACTGTGGCTTAGAAAGTTAATGACAGAACTTGGGTATCCACCGATCGGAGGATGTCCCTTGAGATGCGACAACAAGGCTGCAGTTCAGATATCCGAGAACCCGGTACAGCATGATCGAACGAAGCATGTGGAGGTTGATAGGCATTTCATCAAAGAGAAGTTAGAGGGTGAGATTATCTCTCTACCATTTGTGCGATCCGAAGATCAACTTGCTGACATTCTCGTAAAAGCTACCACTGGTCGAGTGTTTCATGATGTTCTGCGCAAGTTAGGCGTTGGTTGTCCCCCCGGCCTAAATTGAGTGGGAGTGTTAGCTTAGGTAAATATGGGGATTGTTAGAATCCCACAAAATCAAGGAATTAGTTTGGAAAATCAATCTAGTCCGTATGTCTAGGTTTTTTGTTTTGGCCTATTTATATGTTGTCTCGGTTTCTCCTTTGTAACATAGAACTAATAACAACAGAGTCATGAATTCCACAATTCCTTTCATATATCTAAGTTCAATTTATCAAGGTTGAAGCCATCAAAGTTTCCATAATCGTCGCCATCATCTTTCTTTCCTCAAGATCCACATTGAATCGATAATCGATTATTTCCACTTCTACGAGTTGAGATTGGACACATGCTCTCGGATCCCGACTCTATTTCTTTTTTAACACCCTTGGTAGCTCACAAAATCAAGTAATCGTTACTTCTTTGTCTCCTTGATACAAAATAATTATCTCAAGAAAGGAAAAGCCTATGATTTCTCTTTATTATCACCACCATCCACTCTTTCTTGACATTTAAGTTGAATAGTGAATCATTCATTTCCTCTCCTAGGAATAGAGTTCAAATACTTGTTCCTGGATCCTGGTTCCACTTCTCACTTCAATACTCCCTTGGTTACACATCATTGAAGAACCCTTCCGTTTAGTGATCCAAAGTGATACATTAAGTGGATAAGGGTTAGATTAACATGATGCGGTAGCAATCTTCCTTTTCTATAGTGCCCTCCACTTCCTTGCTATCATCTCATCCAAATCCTTGGAATTATCATTTTCTTCTTACCCCGGTTTTCACCATCACGAAGGGAACTTCATTCGGTAGGGTAAGGATATTATGTAAGCTATCACGAAGACATCAAACTTATGCATGTCGGGTTAGATTTGCTTATGTTATGCGTCACGTTGTCACCAATTTAAGAAAGAAAACAACAAGTAATGACAATACATAACACATATCACAAATATGTATAAGGATGCGATGTAAGATGAATACTAGTGCTATGAATGAGATTACCTCTCAGTTATTTCTTTGGCCTTCGCTGTTCACACTCTTCTAATTTGTGTTTCGGTGATCCACATCCATAGCATCCCCCCAATCTCTTCCAACAATTCTCATAGGTATGAGAAATCCTCCTACAATGAGCACATGGTGGTTGGTCCGTGGATGATGATAGTTTTTCTTTTTCTTCTCTTTTGCACCCGATCAAGAACTCTCTCGATCTCGTTTGCACCCAGATCCCGAGTTACTTCCAGACTCAATTTTCCTTGCCAAATTCTTGAGGTCCTTCCTAATCTCTTCCATGATTTGGGTTAGCCTCTTGGACTCCTTCGACTCCCTTTGCTCTTTGTAAGGCCAGGAGTCAAGCTTATGGTTGGAAGCACCGCATCCGAAACAAGCTCCTAACCGCCTTCTATAGTTCTCGTAGGTGTGGTTTGGTCCTCCATGATTAGTGCACAAGACTTGTCTTTCGGTGATTGGTGCACTTGATGTAGCTAAGGGGCCGCTAGTGGTAAGCTGAGGTGTCTTGCCATACATCTTGATAGATAAGGATATTAACTCATAGACTTTCTCATCGGTTGTGTTCGGTGTAGAGGCTTTAACCTACAATACACAAACTAGGTGGAAATACAGTGCATGTGGTTAGTAAGTGATTATGGCACATAGTTATGGTAATAAGTGTAATTAAAGCGTGTAAATGTAAGAATCAATGAAAGAAAAGCGAGATTTAAAGCATAAAATGTGAAGAAATATCACATATCTTGATGTAATGCACACATTCGCACAATATTCCTAAGTCGTACGACCTATACTTTACACAACACAACACTAGAACTCCGGTTTTACAACGTGGAGCTTTGATACAACTTTAGGATGTAGCATCCGGAGCGCCGAGCCACCACATCCCCCGCACCTAGACCCGAACCCACATATGAAATAGAAGTCCGTACATGAGCCCAAGTCTAAGTGAATGGGGACCTACACACACTCACTAGGCTAAGCAGGGCTAAACACTAACAGAGCGCACAAAATAAGAAATGGAATGCGAAAGCAACATACATAGGATCCAAAAGAGTTCATCAAACCTATATTAACATATATGCACATTGGCTACATGGCCCAAAATTACATCAAGTATTCAAATTACCCCAAAAATATATAAGTCAATTTCAGATACATCTCCAAAGTATGAAAATACAACATAAAAAATGCAGACTCGACCTAAATCCGCAAGTACGACACGACCACAACGTAATTCCCCTCTTAGCTCGAACAACCTGTAACTAAAGGCGGAAAAAAAAAGGGGTTAGTCACAACTTGACTGAGTGAGGGGGCTAACGCACACCCACACACTATATAAATATAGTACAGAGCACATATTAATCAAAAGATTATGAACCGGGAGCAGGGTTTTGCACACGAAACCATTTTCGAAACAAACTTATACTTCATGATCAAAATAAAGCATCACGAGGTTTAAGAGAAAATCCTATCCCGTTCCATAATCAACGTAACGTACAAAAGCTCGATGAGTACGAGCATCCACCCCTTACTCCTCAACAATAGTAAGAAATCCAAGAAAAGTAAAATAAAACTTAACCATCCCCCACAACCATGGTGTTTCGGGAATCAAACCCTTTCCATCTAATTTACCAATACACACGGGGTAGCTAGCCTACATTGTGCCTTTTCCGGTTATCCACCGAAGGCTTAAACCACCATACCTTCTCAACCTCCAAGAGTTGCGCGTAAGTAGTTCAAATGGAGATCATCCACAGGCTTAACCCGACAGCCCTTGTCGTCCCGGGCGTCCTTACCCACGTCTCCGAGGCCCAATAACAATTAAATCACCTCGTATTAAGCTTACTTAAGTCGCTACACAAATAAACACAACTTACGTACCTTATCGAGCATACCTTACCTCGCAACTCGGCATATGCTATACACGTACCTCTCCGTGTCTTCCTAAATCATAACATTATGAGGTTGATCGTAGCTTGCGTGAAAACACATGATTTAGAGCATAGCCTCATTGCAAATCATTTTCAAGCTTATACACGCTCATACATATAATTCAAAATCTTTAACCATAGAACAAAGCCATAAATGTATCATATAAGCAGATGTCTATTATATAAAGATAATAGTATAGTTGCATGCGGGCTTGAAAGTGAGCACATAGGGTTGTAGGTCGCATTAACTAAAAGAAAAAAACTTAAACCTCACCTTACCAAAAGTAAGTAGAGTCCGGGGCCCAAAAGGAGAAAGGGAACACCTAGACCTCGGGTTCGACGACGTCCGAAAGTGGCTCTGAAACAAAGAACACAATATCCAAGACTTAGACTCAATTATGAACCAATTAGATTCCTGACACAGTTCATGAATGCAATGTATGCATATGAAGTGTATAACTTACCACTTAAGGCATATCGGTTCATAACCCAAGCAAATCATATCAAAATGGTGCAAAAATTTAATAAAAACTTAAAACATAATATGACATGTTAGTATCAAAATAAGTTATAAATGAAGCAACGAATCAATGAAACAAGTAAACAAAACAAGTGAAGTGCAACAGTCACCACATAGGGAGGGTGCCACGGGGGTGTCATTTCCCAAGCACAAAGTGAGACACCCCTGTGTCAGAGGTCAGTAGGAAAATCACCTCATGACACGGGCGTGTCTGCCCCCTATTACAAAAGGTGACACCCCCATGTCCAAGGTCAGAAGCTTAAAAAAACGAACCAAAAGCTTGGACAAGGGCGTGCCATCTCGGGCACATAGGGGTGTCAGCACCCCTGGTGCGTTTTCTTATGGAAAAAGGCTTGCAAACCCTTGAAAATTATACCATACTCAAGCCACAACATAAAGGAAATGTAAGGGATAATTAATCCAAGAAAAAGAAGCACAAAATTCATGCAAAATCAACCCAAAGTTCATGAAATCGACCGACAAAGCAAGATGCTCAAAAGATGGAAATATTTCATACATTTCTTCCAAAAACTCACAAGTTGATTAATGGTTAATCATACTCCATCCAACTACCAACAAATAGGTTTATGGATATAAAATAAATAAGGCCTCAAGATCATCATACAAGTCATGAAACTCCAAACAAGCAAGAGATACACATTTTCTTCCGATTCTTACAAAACCCTTACTATTTCTCATGCAAGCCATAACCAAGAATTCTCTAACATAATCCATGATTAAAGTAGAGAAAAAGAAGCACAAGATCATAGATATTAAGAATCTAACCTTACCTTTAAAGATTGGACCAAGAAAATCTAGCTTGAGCTCAAAATGGACACAAAAATAGATATGGGTTGTTGTTGCTTTTTTCTCCTTCTTTCTTGGCCTCTGGTTCGACCCTCAGCAGCATAAGGGAGAGAGAGAGAGAGAGAGAGAGAGAGAGAGATGGCTTTGGTGTATAAAAGTAAAGGAAAGGACAAGAGATAAACTTGTAACTTCAAAATAGGTCATAGGTACTTATTAGATGCACTTGGCTAATATTTACGTCGTCGGGGGTCAAAATCGCATCAAAAAATTACAAGACTTACTCCATTGGGTCCGAATCATGGATTCGAGTACAACAACGAAGAGAAAACTGGAATTCAAGTTCTTGAGCTCAAGTTGTGAATTAATGACTCAAGGGTGGCCAATTTGCATAAAGGCCCAAAACTTGGAACAGAAGTTCAATTGAGTCCTCTAAGGATCAAACAAGTCCAAAACACATTTAAATCATACAATTAAGTCCTAAAATCATATAATTCACATAATACACGAAGTTAGCATGCTCGGGTTTCAAATTCATAATTCACAAATTCTCAAATCATAAGAATTGAAGCCATTCGTTCAAGTAGAGCGAACTCTTATCAAATATTCCAAATAATTCATATAAGAATTTAATAAAGAAACATATATAACTTAAATATAAATGCATGAAATAGATGTGAAAGTAAATGAAAATACGAAAATTAAACCCACACGTGGTACAAACCTGTACGTGCGAGCAGACGGGGTGTTACAGTTTATAAATTCATGCAAGTCCTAATTGTATGTAAGGTTTTAATAAAAAACGAGAAAATCAAGAGGAACATCATTACATGGAATTACGACAATTCATTTCAAGATAAGCGATTTCATGTTGCTCGGCGAGTGAACAATTCTCCAACCTTTCCTCATTCATGTACAAGACAAGAAGTTGTTAGGTGATCATGTAAGAATTAGGGTTTTCACTTATTAAAAGGGGTATTCATTAAGTACATAAAGTACTCACTTTTCCTATGGGTAGATGGATAGGGTAGTTAGCCTTTCACCATCCAAGAAAAGGTGGTCAGTGGGTACATGAGTCCCAAAGACCGGAGTTCCATCAATCCACTAAGCCTCCTAGCGGAAATCCGGGTAAGTCCAACAAGATGGGACTTATGAAAGAGATAGCCGTGAACCTTTGCTTTCCCAGTTCTCTCAATACACAAGCCTCTGGGCCTCAGAAAGTGTAAGACTCTCGCCAAAACAAGGTCAAGTACAAGGCATGGTTGTTTTAGAAAACATTTGTTTTTTGTAAACCAAGATAAATATATATAAGCAAGAACACTTAATACAACTTTAAAACAAATTATAATACACATTAGACGGCATTAAGTTAAAAAAATTATCCCAACAAACCCTCATTAAAGCCATGTTCATAAATGAAGCTAACAACCTGTTTGGGATTTTCTCATAAGTTTTAATTAAAACCTTATGTAGTGCAGTTGTACACATTACATTTGTAGGACATAGGTGTTGATACCCATAGAAACGGAGTAAATCGACTAATCACATCGTATGTTCATCAATCGATAGACCGAATCAATCATTCAAGTGGGATTTCTATAAATATCATGAAATCATTAACAAAATATTTAAGAGTCAACAATAATAACGAGTAGTTAGGGGACAATAAATTCATGGAATTAGATACCAATGCACTATTCAATGAATGTATTATTTTCAAAATTATCACCACTTATGTAAATTCTAGTCTTTCTCAAGATCGAGCACTTGTACTTAATTAGTTCTTATTGCCTACTCTCTTAATCCAATATCTCCCTAATCAAGCCATTAGCACAAGATTATCACGAACTTGTCAAGATACGGACGAAAGATCCTGTGAATCTTATCCACGAAAGCTCTGCTTAGAGCTTGGTCGCGGGCGCCACCGAAATACGTTAATTTTGGGCGCAACCTGTAACATCCCCCTCGTCCAGCCATATAGATACACCATTACGGGAGTGCTATCTGCACTTTTAAATTATTTGTTTGCACGACTTATGTGTTTATTTTATTATTTATGTGATATTCTTGAATTATGTGAATTAATATTTGAATTTTTATTTGAACCTTATATGCATTATTTGAACGTATTTGCCCTTTTTACTTCGTTTTTAATCTGATTGAATCCATTTTCATTTGTGAGTTTTGTGATTACGTGTTATGCATGAATTATATATGTTATGAATGTGTTTTTATATTCTTTGCATGTTTTTGAGTTCGTGTGATACGGTTTTCGAACCGTTTTATTTGTTAGGGACTTAAGGGCCTAACTTGTTTAGCGCACCTTGGGTTCCGGAAGGTGTAACTTGAGATCGGGAATTCAGATTTGAATACAGAATGAGGAGATGGACTCGTAACAAAGAATGAAAGCTAGAGAACTTGGGCTCATATTTTTCCAAGCCCGTTTGGACCCCCGTATTTTGCCCAAAACGTGACCTGTGTGACAGCTTTTCCATCTTCGTCCGTTTTGCTTATATCCGACCCGTTTCTTATCTGAAGCAACCTATTTTTGAACCCTTATGTCCCTCATTCAACTCTTTATCTCTTCCTCTTACCCTTGTCTCTGTTAAACCCATGAGAAAAGCAAGAAAGAAGCTGGAACGAGAGAGAAGAGGAGAAAGAAGAGCAGTGTACTATTCACAACTTGGGATTTCTAGCTCGTTCGACCTCCGGTCTTCGTCAAATTCAAAAGGTAAGTATATTTTTGTGATGTTCATGTCCTTACCTTTCTTTTGCACCTGATTTTGTTCATTTTCATGGAGATTAGGGCCTGTTTTGCTACCTTGTATGAATAGTTAGGTTAATTGTCCATTTGTGGATGAATCATGCCAAACTTGTTTTAAATCTTGAATTTATGAATGATAAATGATCTCTTAACCTTCTTGTATGTTTATATGATCTGAATTTTCATGGAAATGTGCTGAAAATTGAACCTCCATTGATGAACTTGTATGAAGCTTGAAGATGAATTTGAATTCCAACCCCCTTTTTCACTCCTTATTGCTGCGTGCGAGTTGTTGCTTCTGTATGCGTGTGTTGCTACCTTTGTTTGGTTGTTCTCGCTATTTTTTAGTTTCTCTTGGGTAATGGGTTGTTGTCCTGCTGCTACTGTTGCCATGGTTCGAAGGAACAGGGCTGGAGCTTGGTGGAGAAGATGCTCCTGAGCCTGGTAACGGGCGTTACCCCGTTTAAGCTTTGTGGAGGTAACGGGCATTACCTCCATGGCTTCTTGGAGCTTTAGGCTCCTACCTTCCTTAACGGGGGTTACCCCTTTTGGCCTTAGGGTTGGTAACCCCCGTTACCCTCTCTCTTTTAGTGCTGTGCATGTATTGTTGTTCATTTCGTGAGCGGTTTATTTTGTCGTTCGTTTCTTGCTTTGTTTTTTATTTTATTTGGTTTCTCCCACCCCAATTATGATCCCAATATGCTAATATGTTAGTACGTGATATGTTTCATTAATTGTCTAATTTTATGGCTTTGTTTATTAAGTGTAAACGTGACTTGTTTGCATGAACGTTTAAATGTCACGTGTGATGCTTTCTTGCATTCTTTGCCTCTCTTATGAATTTTAAACTCATGAATGCTTATAATATGTTATAATATGATATGTTATGATCATTATGCTAAATTTATGAATTTTTTTGATGTGAATTCGATGCTTTTATGCTTAATACATGATTTGATACGCTCTAAGTGGTCTCCAACGTGCATGTATAATTGATTACCTCATTTCTTTGCCTTATATGATATCTTTTTGCTTCTTTTATGGTATGAATGATTGTTTAACATGTTATACGACGTGTCATGCTCGTTATGTGAAATTATGGATTCGTTTAACGTGAAATATGTGAGCTATGATTCAATATGAACTTATATGACCTAATTGATATCACATTGCATTCATCATGTATCATTAGCATCCATACACATTTTTTGAGCGTCTAATTGGTGCATTTGAGTCTAAGGTTGTCTTTTGTTGTTTATTTTGTCCTTAGGTTCGTTCCGTGGGTGACGAGGAGGTGTTTTGGAAGTCTTTTGGTTCGTCGCGTTCGGTTTGGTCGACAAGGTGAAGTTTTCTTCTTTTAGTTAATATGAACTACAACCCTACCTGTATTTTCAAGCCCGCATAAGACTTACGTATATATCTATACTTAGATACGTGTATCATATGTATTTTGTGGGAATTGACCGTTTTTTATGAAATCTTTTGAGAAGGGCTTTTATATATACGTAAGCTATATTTTCGTTCTTTTGTTCTGAAAAGCGTTGGGATGTGTTGTGAACTAGCGAGATTTTGGACATTGAAATATAAGTTGTTGAAAATTCTGAAATTTCAAAAATTATGAATTATGAATTATGAACTGGGCCTCGGAGTAGTGAAGTGGTAACTCTGGTCGACCATGGGGTTGTCAAGCACTTCCATTACCATGACTCCAACTTTGAGAAATTCACCCAACCTCGGGAGGTCGAGGGTGTTGGGAATAGTACCCTAGAAAGCCGATTAGTCATAATCTATTTTGGGACTTTCCTGATATCACAGACAATCTTTGAATAATACACGATTGATTATTATCACAGGCAAACACTTCTTTATGTGCAATACGTGTTTTGTGTGTTTCCATTTCGTGTGCATGTATTAGAACTCCCCTAATCCACAAGGCTGTTAGGGACTTTGTCATTAGATGAATGGCACATGAAACAAGCCCTGACTCAAGGCCGGATTAGAAGCTACTCCAAGTCGATGAGTCCAGCAAACAGTGGGAGTGTCGATTAGGCTTGGTTGAGACTTGCTCGTGGGATTACGTCCTTAAGAAGGAGCCTCCCGTTTCATGGGGTTTAAAGTGCATAGTTGATGCGTACGCAATACACGAGGGTGCTCGTTATGAGAACGGGTACACCAAGGTGTCCAGAGTGAGAAGATTCCTAAATGGGAAATGACCAGATTAGGAGATATCTCACAGGTCAATAGCTTGAGTAAAGTAATCCTTTGACCTGAGATTCCATTGATGCTTTGTGGGCTAACCCTATAGTCTTAGGTATAAGCTTTAAAGGGTGTCCCCTTAGACAACTGATTCAAGGCTTATGCTGGGGCAACACAAGTGGCACATGGAAGTATGTGAGAATCAATAAAGGACCTACACTTGTTTTAATGCAAGAAGATCTCTTATTGCATAAGTCGTTCATATACCATCCTAAACCCTTGACAGAGGTAGTGGATCAAGACATCAAGAAAAGGGTTTCTTGGATTGAGATCAAATGGATATGAAATGAACTTAACTTTATGATTGAGAATAGTAGGACTCTCATTATTTCCATACCCTAGATCTTAATCTGTAACATCTCGATCGTTCGGACTTCCAGGTACGCCGTAACGAGAGGGTTTTATGTGCTTTAAATTATTTAATTACGTATTTGAATATTATTTAATGTCTCTATGATTATTTGAATTAATATGAAATTAATTGTTTATATTCTTGAACTTTGATTTTAAACGTTTAAGTTTTGTATGCTCGTAATTTGCTCGTTATGTGCCGGAATTCAATTCCGATTTTTGTGAGATTTCGATATACGTGATATATGTGAGTTATGAAGGTGTTTGCATGCTCGTTTTATGTTTTTGGGTTCGTTTGTCGAGGTTTTAAACCTTAAGTATTTGACGAGGGACATGAGGGCCTAACTAGTTTTAGAGCGCCTCTTGTTCCGGAGGCCATAACTTGAGCTAGGGAATTCGGATTCGAATTCCGGAAGATGCGTTGGACTCGTAACGAAGAGATGAAGCCAAGGAACCTGATTTGGTATTTTTCTAAGCCCGTTTAGACCCTCGTTTTTCGACCGGAACGAACAGCTTGTGCTTAAGCCACCTTCTTTGACTAGTCTCACATTTGTGGGCCCAAACTAACCATACCTAAGCCTTAACCTTGGTTTGGATGACCTTGATTCATCCCTCTCTCTCCCTATCAGCAGCATTTCGTGCTCCTTACCCCCAAGAAAGGAGAAAATATCAGATCCAAGGAAGGAAGAAGAAGAGAAAGAAGAACCCTCCTCCATGGCTTGTGATTTTGAAGCTTAATCTTCTCCATACTTCTTCATACCTTAAAGGTAAGTATATTTATGTATTCTCCTCTCTTCTATGCTTCATTTGATCCTTTAAATTCATGATTTGCATCAGATTTAATAAGGTTTTGGAAGCTTGCTTGAATAGTTAGGGTTAGAGGTCATTTGTTGCTTCCTTGCCTTAGCTTGAGTTTGTGGCTGATTTGGTGCTTCCTTGTTGATTATATGAGCTTCTTTGCTTCCATTCTTGATCTATACTTCATAATAGATGTGTTAGGGTTGATTCTCCATTGATAACATGATTGAAACCTTGAGCTTTTGGCCATGAAATTTGAAAACCGAACTGCTGCAAATCTGCTTTTTTTTCACCAAACTGCTGTGACGTTTTGTGCTTCGTTGCTTGAGTTAATGACTTCCAATTCGTGTAAATTTGCATGGAGATGTTGTATACTAATTGGTTTATAAGTTAGCCCTGCTCTTGCAAGTTTTTAGATCCATTTTCAGCTCCTAAGTACTTGATCATGGCATGATTGAGCTCATATGTCCGTTTTTGGTGCTCCAGAGTTGCTGCATGATTTCGGTGACCTTAACGCGTGATTTACCCTTTGAGTTCTAAATGAAATATGTTCCTAACATGCTAAATATGTTGTATATCAAGTTTCATAATATTTGGAGTTGATTTGCTATGCTTTTGGACTGATTTTGTTTAGGGTCAGTTTGCCGGCAAACTTTGTATGCAATTTTGGTTCTGTACCGAGACACCCCCGTGTCTCATTTGCCTTGAAAGGTGAGACACGGGCGTTTCATGCTTCCTGGGAATGTCTGGACTGAGCCACGGGCGTGGCTCAGCTTAGTTAAGTTGAGGGACACCCCCGTGTCCCTCCCCTTGCGCAGCCCTAGGTTTTCCTTTTCGGTTTTTGGTTTGTTTCACCTCTTTGTTGCCTTTATCTTCGTTTGTGATGAACTATGAACTTGTTATACTATGTGTTGGGAGTATTGTGGTTCAATTTCATAACATTTGGGTGAGATTTAGGCATGCTTTTGTTGAATGCCGTTTATGTGCGTTTTGGTGGCGTTGATGATTTCCTTAACCCTTTTCCCTCATCTTGTGATTTGTTCTTGCTTTCAAACTTTGGAGATATGTTATATGAGGTAATAGGGTGTATGTATTAGAGTTTTGTGTAAGATTGAGTACGTTTGAATGTGTGTCGAACTTAATTCACTTCAATGCTCTTATTTGTCTAAATGTTAAATCTTGTGCCTTGAATTTCTTGAATTGATTGGAAACATGTAATTATGAATTCGAATGAGAGTGAGCGAAGGATTAAATGATTTGATTATATGATTTAAATTCCTTAATAGTGCACATGAACGTGTTCATGACATAATATCATCTTTTATACAATCATACGCATTCGCCGAGCGTCAATATGGTTCATTTGAGTCTAAGTTTGCCTCTTGCTCTTTGTTTTGCTCTTAGGTTCGTTCCGTTGTTGAGGAAGTGGTTCGTTTGACTCCTTTTGGTCCGTTTTGGTTGGTTTGCTCGTCCAGGTGAGGTTTTCTTTCCTTTTAATTATGATGACCTAAGACCCTAATTGAATTTCGAACCCGCATGCGACTTATATATGTATATATATAGATATGTGTTTGGATACGTATTTCGTGGGATTTGTCCCGTTTGCCTTAAGAATTTGAAAACGCTTTTATAAGTATATAAGCTCTATTTTCTTTCGTTTTGACAAGCTTTGTTAAGTGTGTGTGTGTTTGTAAGCGTGATAAGATTTGTGGATAAGCTTCGCCTGGTAAGTGTGATAAGTGCAAGTATAAGTGTAAGTGTAAGTTTGGGCCCCGGAGAAGTGGTATGTGATCCCGGGTCGGCCATGGGGTCGCCGGGCTCTCTCATCAACACGACTCCACAAAAGGGAAAATTTCGCCCATCCTCGGGAGGTCGAGGGGAGGGCGGGTCTTCTTGAGCCGGCGGTGTGCTTAGTGACCCGTCGAAGGAGCGGGTGGATCCCCCGTCTCATTCAGCTTTCAGCAGGGGTTGAGAGGGGCACCTCTCTCCCCAAAGCGGTGTTGGGGTGGAGTTGAGATATGATTTGTTTTGTTTTCGTTTCGCCTTGGTGTATGGAGTAAGTGATGGATTTAAGCTTTCAGTTCGTTATGTCTTCGTTTAGGGTTGTGAAACGGGGGCGGATTTCTAAACTCTAAAACTTGACTGAATTTGGCCTTCGGATCCAAACTTCTTTCTTTATATATATTACCACGGGTTAAATGTCTTAGAATGCAAAAACCACGCCCGGTTCACGAACCCCTTTCAACTTTGTATATGCTTTGCTCTTACATATATGTATGGGTGCGTGTGTTAGCCCCCTCACCAGTCTCTAGGACTGACCCTCGTTATTTCTATCTTTTTCCCCCTTCGATTTGAGTTGCAGGTACCCGTTCTGAGGTGTTGGAGCTAGGCGGTTGTCTTTGAGTCGGGTTTGAGGATAGCTTGAGTCTCATGCATGGCATTTTCGTTTCTTTATGTTTTTTGTCTAATTCTGAATTATGTATAAGTTATGCCTCCAATTCGAAATTGTAAAGTTTGTATAGATTGAATCGAACGTTTGATATGTCTTGAGTATGTTTATTTGCTTTATGAGATTCTGGTGCTTCCGCATTCGTTACTTGTTTTATTGCGTGCTCTGAGTAGGGTCTAGACCGCCTAGCTTAGGTTTGAATTTTGTTTGTCACCCGTTCGCCGTGGCTTGATACGTGGGCGGAGTTCCCATTTCGCTTCACGTGTTGGGTTATGGTGCGGGGGATGTGGCGCCCTTCGCTCCGGGGTGTTACATCCTTAGGTGGTATCAGAGCTCTAGGTTGCAAAACCGGAGCTCTCGTGTCGTGTCGGGTTTGTCTAGGTCGTTCGGCTTAGGATTTCGTGTTTGTTGGCATTCACTACATCATTTATGTGACTTACTTGATATTATTTGATATTATTTGTATTAATAGTTTACATGAACATGCACTAGAAACCCCGCATGCATCGATACTTTCTTGGAATTGTATTTTATTTCAGGACACTCCTTCGACATCAACAAGCATTACCGGGAAAAGGACAAGGGAGACAGGTATATTCGGGCTATAAGGGGTTTAGAGACTTTTATCTTTTGAAGCGGTTTGAAATGGGGATATCAAGGTCAAGTTCTAGGTGATCAAGAGATTTGAATAAAGATTTGAGGAGTTCGAGAATAATTCCTGTGAAGAAGTTCTATTCGAGAACTTTGTGCAAGCACCCTCCTTTCGTGTTTGGTGATAGGAAAGTTTCAAATTTAAGAATGAAAGTAGATGGACGATTTCCAACAAGGGTTAAAAGATTGGGTATCTTCGAGGACTGCCCTAAGGTTCGGAATTGATTTCAAGCAAGTAAGTATGAAATTCGATCAAATTTTCAAATTTCAAGAATATGTGCATGATCCGAGGATACAAGATAAAAGGAGCTATGAAGGAATGGGCAATTAATGAAGGGAGTCTTGCCAACACTTATGAGGAGAAAAGATCAGTTTGGAGTTCGAAGATCCAGCAAGGAATCTAAATTTCAAGAAATTTCGAGAAGCTTCAAGATATCAACAATGTCAAGAAAAGAAAGATTCCAACACCGAAGTAAAAGGATCAAATTAAGAGAAATTAGGAATTGTTTCAAGTGCCGCGAGTTGGGAAAATATTTCAAGGCGAAATAATTGGGAGACAAGGCGAGAAACTAAGAGACAAGAGAAATTTTGAGAACTTAAGACTTCAAAGTTGCCGAGTATAAGAAGATTCAAATACCGAAGATGGATAGATTTTTACATCTCCTCACCGGAAGCAATTTAATATATATATGGTAGAGACTCGAATTACATGGAATGAAGAAACTCAAGAACTCATGAGGCCACCAATATCAAACAAGGAGAGATTCCAATACCAAAGGTGGTGGGAGGACTCAATTGTGGAGGAATCGAAGGCATGATGAAAGTTAATCGAACAACAAGAAGTTGAGGTCTTCAAGGAAATACTATGACTTCAAGATCCCGGTTCAAGCACAAGATGATCCTCCCGGAAAACAAGAGGATGGCACCACACTCAACGCTATTCCTAGGGTGAACGGTACATGAAGCATTCATGGCATTACATTTCTCACATATTTTAACTTTTGGGGAAAACCCATGTGCTTATTGTCTTACTCCTTGTTTTACGTGATTCTTCATTATGTTCGTTGCGTAATTAGGCCTCTTCTTGTTCTTGCTTGTTAAGTGTTTCTTTCCCTTCGTGGCTCTTACTTGTAATGTGTTTCCTTCCCTTTTCAGTTTTGCTTGATGCGTAATTGCTTTCACCCTTGGTTCTTGCCTATTGTGTGATTCTTTCTCTTCTTGGTTCTTGTTTGAAGTGTGCTTCCTTTATTCCCTAGTTTTGCTTGTTACGTATCTCTTTTCCTTCTTGGCTCTTGTTCGTTGTGTGCTTTGTTTGTTTCCCTTTTGTGTTAGTACTTCCTTGTGGTGAGAGCTTGTGGTGTGGAGTGTTCGTGAGTGTTTGGTGAGTTGTGAGGGTCGAATGGCTGTTGGTCGGCTTGTCTGGAGGCGTCTTGTTCTCATTGAAGATAGAGGATGCTTTTAGGAGGTCCGTCAGGGACTCAACGATATCTTCGGGTACTAGATAGAAGGCTAACCCGTTGGTATTTCCCGTAGAAGAACCGAGGATTGCCTCAGAGTAAGAGGCACGGTTTTGAGTGGGAAGAGGCGGTTGAAGAGAGTTACCCACGGTATTGGCTCTTGCCTAACCAAAGGTACAAAAGGCTACCTTGTTTCCAACCAAGGCATAAAGGAAGGCCTTTGTTGTGTGTTGCTCGTAGAAGAACGGTAGCCTACGCCTTAAGGAGTGCAAGGTCACGAGTTTATCCCACTCAGGGTTGAGGTTGTTCGGAGTTTTGGGACCCGGATATTCTGGCATAAGAAAGACGTTATGGACTTTGTGTAGTAATGTCTATGTGCCATAGGTTGAGAATCCTCCAACTACTCCCGAATCTTTATTTGGGAAGTGGGGGCAAACGACTAGGACTTTGTGTCCGGTTCGCCAATTAAGGAGATCGGGTTTCGAGAAGTATAGGATCTGAGTGGCGCAGCGGAAGTGTGGATTTTGGGCTTGTCTTCGAAGCCGTTCAAGATTCTCCTTAGGACCTGAGGACAGGTCCTTTTGAAGGAGGGGAGTTTGTAACATCCCGATCGTTCGGACTTCCAGGTACGCCGTAACGAGAGGGTTTTATGTGCTTTAAATTATTTAATTACGTATTTGAATATTATTTAATGTCTCTATGATTATTTGAATTAATATGAAATTAATTGTTTATATTCTTGAACTTTGATTTTAAACGTTTAAGTTTTGTATGCTCGTAATTTGCTCGTTATGTGCCGGAATTCAATTCCGATTTTTGTGAGATTTCGATATACGTGATATATGTGAGTTATGAAGGTGTTTGCATGATCGTTTTATGTTTTCGGGTTCGTTTGTCGAGGTTTTAAACCTTAAGTATTTGACAAGGGACATGAGGGCCTAACTAGTTTTAGAGCGCCTCTTGTTCCGGAGGCCATAACTTGAGCTAGGGAATTCGGATTCGAATTCCGGAAGATGCGTTGGACTCGTAACGAAGAGATGAAGCCAAGGAACCTGATTTGGTATTTTTCTAAGCCCGTTTAGACCCTCGTTTTTCGACCGGAACGAACAGCTTGTGCTTAAGCCACCTTCTTTGACTAGTCTCACATTTGTGGGCCCAAACTAACCATACCTAAGCCTTAACCTTGGTTTGGATGACCTTGATTCATCCCTCTCTCTCCCTATCAGCAGCATTTCGTGCTCCTTACCCCCAAGAAAGGAGAAAATATCAGATCCAAGGAAGGAAGAAGAAGAGAAAGAAGAACCCTCCTCCATGGCTTGTGATTTTGAAGCTTAATCTTCTCCATACTTCTTCATACCTTAAAGGTAAGTATATTTATGTATTCTCCTCTCTTCTATGCTTCATTTGATCCTTTAAATTCATGATTTGCATCAGATTTAATAAGGTTTTGGAAGCTTGCTTGAATAGTTAGGGTTAGAGGTCATTTGTTGCTTCCTTGCCTTAGCTTGAGTTTGTGGCTGATTTGGTGCTTCCTTGTTGATTATATGAGCTTCTTTGCTTCCATTCTTGATCTATACTTCATAATAGATGTGTTAGGGTTGATTCTCCATTGATAACATGATTGAAACCTTGAGTTTTTGGCCATGAAATTTGAAAACCGAACTGCTGCAAATCTGCTTTTTTTTCACCAAACTGCTGTGACGTTTTGTGCTTCGTTGCTTGAGTTAATGACTTCCAATTCGTGTAAATTTGCATGGAGATGTTGTATACTAATTGGTTTATAAGTTAGCCCTGCTCTTGCAAGTTTTTAGATCCATTTTCAGCTCCTAAGTACTTGATCATGGCATGATTGAGCTCATATGTCCGTTTTTGGTGCTCCAGAGTTGCTGCATGATTTCGGTGACCTTAACGCGTGATTTAGCCTTTGAGTTCTAAATGAAATATGTTCCTAACATGCTAAATATGTTGTATATCAAGTTTCATAATATTTGGAGTTGATTTGCTATGCTTTTGGACTGATTTTGTTTAGGGTCAGTTTTGCCGGCAAACTTTGTATGCAATTTTGGTTCTGTACCGAGACACCCCCGTGTCTCATTTGCCTTGAAAGGTGAGACACGGGCGTGTCATGCTTCCTGGGCATGTCTGGACTGAGCCACGGGCGTGGCTCAGCTTAGTTAAGTTGAGGGACACCCCCGTGTCCCTCCCCTTGCGCAGCCCTAGGTTTTCCTTTTCGGTTTTTGGTTTGTTTCACCTCTTTGTTGCCTTTATCTTCGTTTGTGATGAACTATGAACTTGTTATACTATGTGTTGGGAGTATTGTGGTTCAATTTCATAACATTTGGGTGAGATTTAGGCATGCTTTTGTTGAATGCCGTTTATGTGCGTTTTGGTGGCGTTGATGATTTCCTTAACCCTTTTCCCTCATCTTGTGATTTGTTCTTGCTTTCAAACTTTGGAGATATGTTATATGAGGTAATAGGGTGTATGTATTAGAGTTTTGTGTAAGATTGAGTACGTTTGAATGTGTGTCGAACTTAATTCACTTCAATGCTCTTATTTGTCTAAATGTTAAATCTTGTGCCTTGAATTTCTTGAATTGATTGGAAACATGTAATTATGAATTCGAATGAGAGTGAGCGAAGGATTAAATGATTTGATTATATGATTTAAATTCCTTAATAGTGCACATGAACGTGTTCATGACATAATATCATCTTTTATACAATCATACGCATTCGCCGAGCGTCAATATGGTTCATTTGAGTCTAAGTTTGCCTCTTGCTCTTTGTTTTGCTCTTAGGTTCGTTCCGTTGTTGAGGAAGTGGTTCGTTTGACTCCTTTTGGTCCGTTTTGGTTGGTTTGCTCGTCCAGGTGAGGTTTTCTTTCCTTTTAGTTATGATGACCTAAGACCCTAATTGAATTTCGAACCCGCATGCGACTTATATATGTATATATATAGATATGTCTTTGGATACGTATTTCGTGGGATTTGTCCCGTTTGCCTTAAGAATTTGAAAATGCTTTTATAAGTATATAAGCTCTATTTTCTTTCGTTTTGACAAGCTTTGTTAAGTGTGCGTGTGTTTGTAAGCGTGATAAGATTTGTGGATAAGCTTCGCCTGGTAAGTGTGATAAGTGCAAGTATAAGTGTAAGTGTAAGTTTGGGCCCCGGAGAAGTGGTATGTGATCCCGGGTCGGCCATGGGGTCGCCGGGCTCTCTCATCAACACGACTCCACAAAAGGGAGATTTCGCCCATCCTCGGGAGGTCGAGGGGAAGGCGGGTCTTCTTGAGCCGGCGGTGTGCTTAGTGACCCGTCGAAGGAGCGGGTGGATCCCCCGTCTCATTCAGCTTTCAGCAGGGGTTGAGAGAGGCACCTCTCTCCCCAAAGCGGTGTTGGGGTGGAGTTGAGATATGATTTGTTTTGTTTTCGTTTCGCCTTGGTGTATGGAGTAAGTGATGGATTTAAGCTTTCAGTTCGTTATGTCTTCGTTTAGGGTTGTGAAACGGGGGCGGATTTCTAAACTCTAAAACTTGACTGAATTTGGCCTTCGGCTCCAAACTTCTTTCTTTATATATATTACCACGGGTTAAATGTCTTAGAATGCAAAAACCACGCCCGGTTCACGAACCCCTTTCAACTTTGTATATGCTTTGCTCTTACATATATGTATGGGTGCGTGTGTTAGCCCCCTCACCAGTCTCTAGGACTGACCCTCGTTATTTCTATCTTTTTCCCCCTTCGATTTGAGTTGCAGGTACCCGTTCTGAGGTGTTGGAGCTAGGCGGTTGTCTTTGAGTCGGGTTTGAGGATAGCTTGAGTCTCATGCATGGCATTTTCGTTTCTTTATGTTTTTTGTCTAATTCTGAATTATGTATAAGTTATGCCTCCAATTCGAAATTGTAAAGTTTGTATAGATTGAATCGAACGTTTGATATGTCTTGAGTATGTTTATTTGCTTTATGAGATTCTGGTGCTTCCGCATTCGTTACTTGTTTTATTGCGTGCTCTGAGTAGGGTCTAGACCGCCTAGCTTAGGTTTGAATTTTGTTTGTCACCCGTTCGCCGTGGCTTGATACGTGGGCGGAGTTCCCATTTCGCTTCACGTGTTGGGTTATGGTGCGGGGGATGTGGCGCCCTTCGCTCCGGGGTGTTACATAATCAATAGATAGGTTGCTAGGAGGATTTTACCTCACAGATGTCATTGACTGAAAGGTTCTTTCGAATATATATTCATTGTTCGGGTAGGGGGTCATACACCTATTGCTAGATTATGGTCGTATGATCTGCGAACTAATAAATCGTATTAGTCTCACTGCTAACTGAAAATGAACCTAGGGGGTCACACACAAATGCCAGATTCAAGGGGTATTGAAGGAAAGATCAAATAGTTGACCGAAACGAGACCACGCGTGTAAAGTACACATGTGGCACGTGAGAGAGGTTTGGGCCGTGTGGTCCGATTGAATAATTGGACCATATGTTAATTCATTGGAGAATTAATTATAAAGCCATTAATTAAGAGAATTAATTATAAATCCCTAATATGATTAATTAGGAGAATTACTTATAAAGCCAAATAAAATTAATTAGAAAATCAATTTTAGCCCGTTAGAATTAATTAAGAATTAATTCTAAAGCCCTTTATGGTTAATTCTAAGTATTTAATTATTTAGTTGTTCTAATTTGATTAGAATAAATAAATAAATAAAAATTAAATATCTTCTATTTATTATTCTAGTAAATATTAATTCTAATATGATTAGAATAAATATTATTGGAATAAGATATATAATTATTATTAGAATAATTCAATATTCCTAATTTGATTAGGAGTTCTTTTGTAGAAGGAATAGATATCTTATTTTGAATAAGACTCCTATTACTTGGAGAGAAAGAAAATAGAAGAAAAGTCAAAGTTGGAATCCGATTCCAATTAGGGTTTGAAAGGTTCGAACCCTAGGATATAAATAAGCCAAGGGGTTCGAATTTTTCCTCTTACTCGTGACATGGGGATCACGCCCAAACCTCTTTCTTTCTTTCTTCTCATCTCATGTTTCTTTCTTTACAAATGTCACACTACCAGCATGCTCACTTACATGATTTGAATCTAGGAGGGGTGTGGATTATTAGTCTAGAGGAGACCTATCATGGAATCTAGTAGAAAGAATCTTTTGAGGGACGAGGGTTGCCATTATCGCATGAAGCGCGTTTGAGGGCGGCTCAAAACGTGTCAAGAAAGCAACGATTCTTGTAAGTTCTTGAATCCCTAAGATTACAAATGGAAATTGCAAGTCGGATCTTGCTTTTTGGAAAAAATTTTAAATTCCGCTGCGCTTTCTGATCGTGTTTTTCCCAGAGAGGGGAAGGCGGATTTTCTTGAGACCGGCGGTTAACCCCGTCGCGGAGAGGGTAGGATCCTCCGACTCAACCATTTTTGACCAGTGAACCGGGATTGATAATGCGCATCCTCATCCCCAACCGGAGAAGGTGGATTGATTATGAGCTTTGTATGTATTTCATTTTGATTATGATTATTAAAGGAGTACGTTAGTCAGAAACTTGTTCTCGCCGAGTTAGTTTGATTTTGATTCCGATTTTGTTTCGTGAAACGGGAGTGGACTTCTCACTTCTAAAATTGATTGATTTTGGGCCTTCGGCCTTAAACCTTTTTATTTATATGTATTATCACAGGATAAAATGTTTTAGAATGCAAAAACCACGCCCAGTTCATGAACTTTCTAATTTGTATATGCTTTGCTCTTATGTATATGCACGTGTGAGTGTGTTAGTCCCCTCACCAGTCTTTAGGATTGACCCCTTCTCATTGTTTTCTTTTTCCCCCTTTTGTTCTTTGACTTGCAGGTACCCGTTCGGAGAGTTTGTGCTAGGCGGCTGTCTTCTTTCGAGTTTTGGTCCTCGTAGCGAGTCTCATGCATTTTATTTAAGTTATTATTACACTTCTGAGATTCAAAACGCATATATATGATTATGATTCAATTTGAGAATAACACCTCATCCGATAAATCGTACAAGCATGCATCACGAGAGAGATTACGTTACGCACTTCTGTGATTTAATTCCCTTTGATGTGTTTAAATCCCAACATTTATTAAATACGTGACTTAATTGGCTAAAAATGGAGAAATATAAAATATGAATTCTTGCATGACAACTTAAGAATGGAACTTGGTTGAATTTAAATTAGTTGTTGGCGTTGGGTTTAAATAGGGCTTGGACCTATTGATGTGTTTGGGCCTAACTTGAGTTAGGTGAGTTTGGGTCATTCGGGACCAATATGAGCTCGGGAATTCGAATTCGAATTCTGACAACACCATTGGACTTGATTCGGTGAATCGGGTCCAACGGAATTTACTTTATATTTTTCGGAAACCGTTTAGACCGTAAACCTTCTAATCTTGACCTATTGGGCCGAAAGTCATTTATTTGAGTCCAAATCCTAACAAAGCCCCTAGCCTCATATTATATCTTGGAAACCCTAATGAAATCTTTAGCCACCATATATATACCATAAAACCCTAACCTAGCTTCATTTTAATCTTCATTTCACACAAATCATATCATCCATGGAAGAGCCTCAAGAGAGGGTGAAGATCTAAAACTTTCCTACACCTTCAAGAGCTCATATCTCCCTTGTTTCTTCATCATTTCAAGAGCCAAGGTAAGCTACGAATTTCCCTTGATATGTATTTCATTTCTATCCATGAATCTTAGCATGAAATTGAATGTATGAGCTTATATGAGGAAGTCTTGTGAAAATGGTGATTTATGTCCAACTTGAAGAATATGACTCTAATGGTGAATCTTTGAGTTCTTGAGCATGAATATGTGTTTCTCCATGTTGAATACGTGCTATAGCTGTTGATGGTATGATAAGGAGTGAGTTTGAATGCATCTTGTCATGGTTGAAGCTTGATTTTTATGAAAATGGGTTGTATGAGTTTTGGCCAAAATCACCCTTGTTCTTGAGCTAAATTCATATTTATATGATAAGCATGATTTATGTGATAATATATATGATTTTCGTGGAAATTTTATATTTTAAATGGTGTGAAATCGGCCATTTTCGGCCATGGTTGTCTTCTTCCCGAAGCTTGCTTGAATCTGCATAAGACAGACGCCCAGATCTGGCCGGAAAGGCCGTTCCCGTTTAGCCTTGGTGCCCGGAACGGCCCTTCCCGCCAAGGACTGATATCAGCACGCGAGAATGGGAAGGGTCGTTCCCGTTTTTGCCTTGAGATGGGAACGGCCGTTCCCATGCTCACTAGGTGGCTTCTGGGAATGACCGTTCCCATGCTTAGTTATGCATGGGAATAGCCGTTCCGGAGCTACTGTTACACTTTGCACTTGTCTTTTCCGTGTTTGCTTGATCCGTTTGGATTGCTTTATGACTTATATGCTTTAATATGATTTCAAATGCTTTGTTAAACCTTAATACATCATTAATTGCATAACTTGGTGGAATATATGACCTATGCTACGTGACCTATGTGTACACTTTATTCCATATTACATATCATTCATCTCTTGATACGCCGTGCGTCTTACTTGGTTCATATAGAGTTTAAGTCTGGGCTTTTGTATGTCTTGTCACAGAGTTTGGTGGTGCCGTTGGACCCGAGGTTTAGAGTGTTTGGCCCTTCACACTCTCAGACACTACTTGCACAAGGTGAGGTTTAGGATTTTGTATAGTTAAGCGACCTACGACCTTAATATGATGATTTCAATCCTTGCATGCGACTATATACTATACATATATGATTAGATATATGTTGGATATGATATGATTATGAACTTGTGGACCATCCTTGGTTTTGCAAATTAAATATGAAGCCATATGTAAGCCATTTTGGAAAATATGATATGTTATGATTCTGTAGCGAGTTGGCCATGAAATATTGGCATCTGTATGTATGTATGTATGTGGATCCGCGGAGCTATGGGTAAGGAGCCCCCGGGATGGTCAGGGCCGTCAGGGATATACCTGTGCGTAGTTCCATTTGAGATATCATTGGGCGACTCAGGGAGATAGGGGAGGCGTGATATCTTGAGCCTTCGGCTAAGGCCGGGGAGGGCACTTGTGGGTTCGCTACCCCTTGTGAGTCTTAATGTTATAGATGGTTAGGGCCAACGCGTGACTCTTCCATTATTGGAGTAGAGGATGGATTGATTCTGCTTTATGTTCTATTTGGTCATGCGGAGAAAAGGTTGGAAGCTCGTACTCGCCGAGCATATGTTGTGGATGTATGGGATTTGTGAAATGGGATAGGCTTCTCTAAATGGTTTTCCAAATTTATACTATTTTGGGTATTCCAACTGTTTTGGCGTGCAAAACCCTAGTCCCGTTTCATGAGTCCACCCTTATGTTAAGTGTTGTGCTCTATATATATACTTCGGGTGTGCGTTAGCCCCCTCACACAGTCAGTTGACTGACCCCTCGTTTTATCTTTTAGTTGCAGGTTCTTTTGGCTTGAGCTAGGCGGAAGTGAGTCTTCTGAGTCACAGTTGTCAGTCTAGTTGGTGATAGGATGCATTTGTCACATAGTTTACTTATGTTATGTATTTATGTTTCACACTTGAAGGTTATGTTTATGTTCTACGTAGACTTATACCCGTGTGGGGTTAGCAAGCTAGTCTTTAGATGTTATTAAATATTGATGATAATTATGTTGACTATTATATTGGATTATGAATTGATATTCGGGATTAGGTATCTATGCTAGTTGAACTTGTCACCTGTTATGCTTGTTGATATTCGGGATTAGGTATCTATGCTAGTTGAACCCGTCAATTATTTGGTATGTTGATTTAGTTGCTTCCGCTATCTGATGATGATTGTTTAATTTGATTCCGCACTCTGAGTTTGTCAAGTTAGATCAGCCTAGCCTAGTGTGTGAGTTGGTCTCCCGTTCGCTATGATTCGGATTCGGGCATGGACTTCCTATTTCATGACCAAGTCTGAGTCCTAGTGTAGGGGATGTGGTATCCTCCGTCTGGGGTGCTACATCCTTAAGTGGTATCAGAGCTGTAGGTTGCAAAACCGAGCTCTTGAGTCGTGTTGATTCTGTCTAGGTTGAACGGCATAGGGCAATGTGGTTATATGTGCATGAACATCTCGGTTTGATAAGCTATACATTTGAATTCTCATCACATTGCTGGATTTATATAATATGAAACATTTCTTGCCTTTGATGTTGATGATTGATTTATTATGTGACATAAGCATTTACTAACCAACATGCATATACATGTGTTGTAGTTGTTTATATTTCAGGATGATACCCTACGGTCAGTCTTCTCAACCAAATCTGTACAATCAAGGGCAACTTCCAACCGACTCACCACCTATTAACCCCGTGGCAAGGATGTATCTGCAGTTCAAGTCTTTCAACCCTGCCCTATTCGAAGGAGATGATGAAATTTGTTCTTGTCAATGGCTTTCGGGGATAGAAGGCTTGTTTGAAGCGTGGCCATGCAGCACTCACAATATGGCACGGCTTACCTATCTACTTTTACGTGGGCCTGGAAAACAATGGTGGAGAGAAGTTGTTCAGAGTTTTGGGACAAGGGGTGAAGGATTGACATGGGATGTGTTCGTCCTGGAGTTTAGGAAGAGGTTCACACCGGCCACCCTACAGAAGCAGAAATTGGAAGCCTTTTTCACGTTGAAGCAAGGGAATAAGACTGTTGAGGGCTACATGGAGGAGTTTGAGAGATTGGGTATGTTTGTACCCCACATCATGGGAAATGATTGGACGAAGGCTAGGCATTTCTTGTAAGGTTTTCGGGATGAGTTCAAGGAAGCCTTAATCGAAGAAGAAACAAGTACTTGGGATAAAGCCAAGGAGAAAGCATTACGAGTTGAAAATAGGTGGTTGATAAAGAGTAAGGAAAGAAACGTGTCGGGGCCTAGACCTAAGCTGGGTTTATGCTCAAATTTATACATGAGAGGGAGGTCCGATCAACAAGGAACTCGAACCAAGAAGATTCGTGGAAAGAAGCATAAGAACAGAAACCCTTGAAAGTTGAAGAATGAAATCCAACCGTGTACCCATTGTGGAGGAATCAAGCATGCTTATGACGCGTGTCGGGATCGATTGAAGAGGTGCTATGCTTGCGGGTCGAAGGACCACAAGGTGTTTGATTGTGATCGATCGAGAGCGGCGTATTCAAATCAAGAACCAGCAAGGACCCGATGTTTCCAACACACCCATCGGACCATAGGGCTTTATCAACAAGAAGCCCCGAACTACTACTCCCGCAGCCCCTCCAGTTTTACCGGCCCCAACCCGGGCCCGTTGCCCTCACTGTCAGGGTTCTCATCCATTGGAGAGGTGTTGGAGGTAATTGGGTAGATGCTTGGTGTGTGGTTCGGCTGAGCACAAGAGGAACACCTTTCCAAAGAGGAGGCCAGCTATTCAGGCTCGTGCATAAGCCCTTCAGGGAGAGTAGGAAACAGTAGAGGTTAATCAGAATGCCGTAGTGGAAGGTACAATAAACATTTGTAGCACGAGCATACGTACACATCGTTTATTTGACTCTTATTATTATGTGATATACTTGCTAATTGTGATATACGTTGGTTGTTGTAATTTTCAACTGTGCTATTTTAATGTGCGTAGGCACAAGTGCTTCAAATAATTGTATCTATGTGCTAGAAAGATGTCAGGATCTCTCATTCTCAGTGTTAGGAAGATTTAATTCTCTCTATTTACGTGCTTGGGAGATGTTAATCCTCTCAATTTATGTGTTAGAGAGTCGCAGGATTCTCTACTTATGTGATAGAAAGATGCTGGATTCTTTCTAATCTTTGTGCACGAGAGATGTTGGATTCTCTTCTACTTAGATATTCAGGAGATGATGGATTCTCTTGAATTTAGGGGTTTGGGAAATGCTGGAATTTCTTCAACTAGAATGTTAGAAGATGCTGGAAGCTGTCCAACTTAGGCTGAGAGACTTGTCTGCTCGAGAGATGGGGTTCTCTCTTGTGTGATCGAGAGATGGGGTTCTCTCGCTTTCTATGTTAGAGAGACGAGGTTCTCTCACCTTTTATGTTGAGAGATGGGATTCTCTCTGTTTGTCTTGGTTATGATGCACGTCGATGATTACGGACTACAAAAAGTAAGAACGGGACGTCCTTGAAGAGACGTTGGTTCTACACCGAAGAGTCAACTGTTCTTACGATAGACGAATTACCATTTACTTCGGACTTGATGATTGTGAAGTATCCGAACGAGATTCAAGATCAGGTTGTCGAAAGGACAGAAATTGGAGGAACCAACCTGGGAGATTAATAAGGTAATGAAGAAGTTGTGACCGGGTTTGTTTGAAGCCGAGCAGTGAACCTGGGGACCAGGTTCTCCTAAGGGGGGGAGATTGTGACGCCCTGTCTGATAAATCGTACAAGTATGCGTCACGAGAGAGATTACGTTACGCACTTCTGTGAGTTAATTCCCTTTGATGTGTTTAAATCCCAACATTTATTAAATACGTGACTTAATTGGCTAAAAATGGAGAAATATAAAATATGTATTCTTGCATGACAACTTAAGCATGGGACTTGGTTGAATTTAAATTTGTTGTTGGCGTTGTATTTAAATAGGGCTTGGACCTATTGATGTGTTTGGGCCTAACTTGAGTTCGGTGAGTTTGGGTCATTCGGGACCAATATGAGCTCGGGAATTCGAATTCGAATTCCGACCGCACCATTGGACTTGATTCGGTGATTCGGGTCCAACAGAATTTACTTTTTATTTTTCAGAAACCGTTTAGACCGTAAACCTTGTAATGTTGACCTATTGGGCCGAAAGTCATTTATTTGAGCCCAAATCCTAATAAAGCCCCTAGCCTCATATTATATCTTGGAAACCCTAATGAAATCTTTAGCCACCATATATATACCATAAAACCCTAACCTAGCTTCATTTTAATCTTCACTTCACACAAATCATATCATCCATGGAAGAGCTTCAAGAGAGGATGAAGATCTAAAACTTTCCTACCCCTTCAAGAGCTCATATCTCCCTCGTTTCTTCACCATTTCAAGAGCCAAGGTAAGCTACGAATTTCCCTTGATGTGAATTCATTTCTATCCACGAATCTTAGTATGAAATTGAATGTATGAGCTTATATGAGGAAGTCTTGTAAAAATGGTGATTGATGCCCAACTCGAAGAATATGGCTCTAATGGCGAATCCTTGAGTTCTTGAGCATGAATATGTGTTTCTCCATGTTGAATACGTGCTATAGCTGTGGATGGTATGATAAGGAGTGAGTTTGAATACATCTTGTCATGGTTGAAACTTGATTTTCATGAAAATGGGTTGTATGAGTTTTGGCCAAAATCACCCTTGTTCTTGAGCTAAATTCATATTTATATGATAAGCATGATTTATGTGATAATATATATCATTTTTTCATGGAAATTTTATGGTTTAAATGGTGTGAAATCAGCCATTTTTGGCCATGGTTGTCTTCTTCCCAAAGCTTGCTTGAATCTACACAAGACAGACGCCTAGATCTGGCCGGAACGGCCGTTCCCATTTGGCCTTGGTGCCCGGAACGGCCCGTACCGCCAAGGACTAATGTCAGCACGCGAGAACGAGAAGGGTCGTTCCTTTTTTTGCCTTGAGATGGGAACTGCCGTTCCCATGCTCACTAGGTGGCTTCTGGGAATGACCGTTCCCATGCTTAGTTATGCATGGGAATGGCGGTTCCGGAGCTACTGTTACACTTTGCACTCATCTTTTCCGTGTTTGCTTGTCCGTTTGGATTGCTTTATGACTTATATGCTTTAATATGATTTCAAATGCTTTGTTAAACGTTAATACATCGTTAATTGCATGACTTGGTGGAATATATGAACTATGCTACGTGACCTATGTGTACACTTCATTCCATATTACATATTATTCATCTCTTGATACGCCGTGCGTCTTACTTGGTTCATATAGAGTTTAAGTCTGGGCTTCTGTATGTCTTGTCACAGAGTTTGGTGGTGCCAGTGGGCCCGAGGTTTAGAGTGTTTGGCCGTTCACACTCTCAGACTTTACTTGCACAAGGTGAAGTTTAGGATTTTGTATAGTTAAGCGACCTACGACCTTAATATGATGATTTCAATCCTTGCATGCGACTATATACTATATATATATGATTAGATATATGTTGGATATGATATGATTTGACCTTGTGGACCATCCTTGGTTTTGCAAATTAAATATGAAGGCATATGTAAGCCATTTTGGAAAATATGATATGTTATGATTCTGTAGCGAGTTGGCCATGAAATATTGGCATCTGTATGTATGTATGTATGTGGATCCGAGGAGCTATGGGTAAGGAGCCCCCGGGACGGGCAGGGCCGTCGGGGATATACCTGTGCGTAGTTCCATTTGAGATATCATTGGGCGACTTAGAGAGATAGGGGAGGCGTGATATCTTGAGCCTTCGGCTAAGGCCGGGGAGGGAACTTGTGGGTTCGCTACCCCTTGTGAGTCTTAATGTTATAGATGGTTAGGGCCAACCCGTGGCTCTTCCATCATTGGAGTAGAGGATGGATTGATTCTGCTTTATGTTCTATTTGGTCATGCGGAGTAAAGGTTAGAAGCTCGTACTCGCCGAGCATATGTTATGGATGTATGGGATTTGTGAAACGGGATAGGTTTCTCTAAATGGTTTTCCAAATTGATAGTATTTCGGGTATTCCTATTGTTTTGGCGTGCAAAACCCTAGTCCTGTTTCATGAGTCCACCCTTATGTTATGTGTTGTGCTCTATATATATAATGCAGGTGTGCGTTAGCCCCCTCATACAGTCTGTTGACTGACCCCTCGTTTTATCTTTTAGTTGCAGGTTCTTTTGGCTTGAGCTAGGCGGAAGTGAGTCTTCTGAGTCACAGTTGTCAGTCTAGTTGGTGATAGGATGCATTTTTCGCATACTTTACTTATGTTATGTATTTATGTTTCACATTTGAAGGTTATGTTTATGTTCTACTTAGACTTAAACCCATGTGGGGTTAGTAAGCTAGTATTTGGATGTTATTAAATATTGATGATACTTATGCTGACTATTATATTGGATTATGAATTGATATTCGGGATTAGGTATCTATGCTAGTTGAACTTGTCACCTGTTATGCTTGTTGATATTCAGGATTAGGTATCTATGCTAGTTGAACCCGTCAATTATTTGGTATGTTGTTTTAATTACTTCCGCTATCTGATGATGATTGTTTAATTTGCTTCCGCACTCTGAGTTTGTCAAGTTAGATAAGCCTAGCCTAGTGTGTGAGTTGGTCTCCCGTTCGCTATGATTCGGATTCGAGCATGGACTTCCTATTTCATGACCGAGTCTGACTCCTAGTGCGGGGGATGTGGTATCCTCCGTCTGGGGTGCTACATCCTTAAGTGGTATCAGAGCTCTAGGGTGCAAAATCGAGCTCTTGAGTCGTGTTGAGTCTATCTAGGTTGTACGGCATAGGGCAATGTGGTTATATGTGCGTGAACATCTCGGTTTGATAAGCTATACAATTGAATTCTCCTTGGCAATGTGGTTATATGTGCGTGAACATTGCTGGATTTATATAATACGAAACATTTCTTGCCTTTGATGTTGATGATTGTTTTATTATGTGACATAAGCATTTACTAACCAATATGCATATACATGTGTTGTAGTTGTTTATATTTCAGGATGATACACTATGGTCAGTCTTCTTAACCCAATCTGTACAATCAAGGGCAAATTCCAACTGAGTCACCACCTATTAACCCCGTGGCAAGGATGTATCTGCAGTTCAAGTCTTTCAACCCTGCCCTATTCGAAGGAGATGATGAAATTTGTGCTAGTTAGTGGCTTTCGGGGATAGAGGGCTTGTTTGAAGCATGGCCATGCAACACTCACAATATGGCACGGCTTACCTATGTACTTTTACGTGGGCCTGCAAAACAATGGTGGAGAGAAGTTGTTCAGAGTTTTGGGGCAAGGGGTGAAGGATTGACATGGGATGTGTTCGTCCTGGAGTTTAGGAAGAGGTTCACACCGGCCACCCTACAGAAGCATAAATTGGAAGCCTTTTTCACGTTAAAGCAAGGGGATAAGACCGTTGAGGGCTACATGGAGGAGTTTGAGAGATTGGGTATGTTTGTACCCCACATCATGGGAAATGATTGGATGAAGGCAAGGCATTTCTTGGAAGGTCTTCGGGATGAGTTCAAGGAAGCCTTAATGGTAGAAGATACAAGCACTTGGGATAAAGCCAAGGAGAAAGCATTACGAGTTGAAAATAGGTGGTTGATAAAGAGTAAGGAAAAAAACGTGTCGGGGCCTACACCTAAGCTGGATTTATGCTCAAATTTATACGTGAGAGGGAGGTCCGATCAACAAGGAACTCGAACCAAGAAGATTGGTGGAAAGAAGCATAAGAACAGAAACCCTCGAAAGTTGATGAAAGAAATCCAACCGTGTACCCATTGTGGAGGAATCAACCATGCTTACGACGCGTGACGGGATCGATTGAAGAGGTGCTATGCTTACGGGTCAAAGGACCACAAGGTGTTTGATTGTGACCGATCGAGAGCTAAGATGCGACGAGTACGAGAGCGGCGTATTCAAATCAAGAACCAGCAAGGACCCGATGTTTCCGATAGACCCATCGGACCACAGGGCTTTATCAACAAGAAGCCCCGAAGTACTACTCCCGCAGCCCCACCAGTTTTACCGGCCCCAACCCGGGCCCATTGCCCTCACTGTCAGGGTTCTCATCCGTTGGAGAGGTGTTGGAGGTAATTGGGTAGATGCTTGGTGTGTGGTTCGACTGAGCACAAAAGGAACGCCTGTCCAAAGAGGAGGCCAGCTATTCAGGCTCGTGCATATGCCCTTGATGAAGAGGAGGAAGCAGTAGAGGTTAATCTGAATGCCGCAGTGGAAGGTACAATAAACATTTGTAGCACGATTATACGTACACGTCGTTTATTTGACTCTTATTATTATGTGATATACTTGCTAATTGTGATATACGTTGGCTGTTGTAATTTTCAACTGTGCTATTTTGAGGTGCGTAGGCACAAGTGCTTCAAATAATTGTATCTATGTGCTAGAGAGATGTCAGGCTCTCTCATTCCCAGTGTGAGGAAGATTTAATTCTCTCTATTTACGTGCTTAGATGATGTTAATCCTCTCAACTTATGTGTTAGAGAATCGCAGGATTCTCTACTTATGTGATAGAAAGATGCTGGATTCTTTCAAAGCTTTGTGTACAAGAGATGTTGGATTCTCTTGTACTCTGATATTCAGGAGATGCTAGATTCTCTTGAATTTAGGGGTTTGGGAAATGCTGGAATTTCTTGAACTAGAATGTTAGAAGATGCTGGAAGCTGTCCAACTTAGGCTGAGAGACGGGGTTCTCTCAATTGTCTGCTCGAGAGACGGGGTTCTCTCTTGTGTGATCGAGTGACGGGGTTCTCTCGCTTTCTGTGTTAGAGAGACGAGGTTCTCTCACCTTTTATGCTGAGAGATGGGATTCTCTCTGTTTGTCTTGGTTACGATGCACGTCGATGATTATGGACTACAAAAAGTAAGAACGGGACGTCCTTGAAGAGACGTTGGTTCTACACCGAAGAGTCGACTGTTCTTACGATAGACGAATTACCATTTACTTCGGACTTGATGATTGTGAAGTATCCGAACGAGATTCAAGATCGGGTTATGGAAAGGACAGAAATCGGAGGAACCAACTTGGGAGATTAATAATGTAATGAAGAAGTTGTGACCAGGTTTGTTTGAAGCCGAGCAGCGAACCTGGGGACCAGGTTCTCCTAAGGGGGGGGGGGGGGGAGATTGTGACGCCCCTTCCGATAAATCGTACAAGTATGCGTCACGAGAGAGATTACGTTACGCACTTTTGTGATTTAATTCCCTTTGATATGTTTAAATCCCAACATTTATTAAATACGTGACTTAATTGGCTAAAAATGGAGAAATATAAAATATGTATTATTGCATGACAACTTAAGAATGGAACTTGGTTGAGTTTAAATTAGTTGTTGGCGTTGGATTGAAATAGGGCTTGGACCTATTGATGTTTTTGGGCCTAACTTGAGTTACGTGAGTTTGGGTCATTCGGGACCAATATGAATCCGGGAATTAGAATTCGAATTCCGACACCGCCATTGGACTTGATTCGGTGATTTGGGTCCAACCGAATTTACTTTATATTTTTTCAGAAACCGTTTAGACCGTAAACCTTGTAATCTTAACCTATTGGGCCGAAAGTCATTTATTTGAGCCCAAATCCTAATAAAGCCCTAGCCTCATATTATATCTTGGAAACCCTAATGAAATCTTTAGCCACCATATATATACCATAAAACCCTAACCTAGCTTCATTTAATCTTCACTTCACACAAATCATACCATCCATGGAAGAGCTTCAAGAGAGGATGAAGATCTAAAACTTTCCTACACCTTCAAGAGCTCATATCTCCCTCGTTTCTTCATCATTTCAAGAGCCAAGGTAAGCTACGAATTTCCCTTGATGTGAATTCATTTTAATCCATGAATCTTAGTATGAAATTGAATGTATGAGCTTATATGAGGAAGTCTTGTGAAAATGGTTATTTATGCCCAACTTGAAGAATATGGCTCTAATGGTGAACGTGAATCCTTGAGTTCTTGAGCATGAATATGTGTTTTTCCATGTTGAATACGTGCTATAGCTGTTGATGGTATGATAAGGAGTGAGTTTGAAAGCATCTTGTCATGGTTGAAGCTTGATTTTCATGAAAATGGGTTGTATGAGTTTTGGCCAAAACCACCCTTGTTCTTGAGCTAAATTCATATTTATATGATAAGCATGATTTATGTGATAATATATATGATTTTCGTGGAAATTTTATGGTTTAAATGGTGTGAAATCGGCCATTTTCGGCCATGGCTGTCTTCTTCCCGAAGCTTGCTTGAATCTGCACAAGACAGACGCCCAGATCTAGCCGGAACGGCCGTTCCCGTTTGGCCTTGGTGCCCGGAACGGCCCTTCCCGCCAAGGACTGATGTCAGCACGCGAGAACGGGAAGGGTCGTTTCAGTTTTTGCCTTGAGATGGGAACCGCCGTTCCCATGCTCGCTAGGTGGCTTCTGGGAATGACCGTTCCCATGCTTAGTTATGCATGGGAATGGCCGTTCCTGTAACACCCCGGAGCGAAGGGCGCCACATCCTTCGCACCATAACCCAACACGTGAAGCGAAATGGGAACTCCGTCCACGTATCAAGCCACGGCGAACGGGTGACAAATAAAAATCCAACCTAAGCTAGGCGGTCTAGACCCTACTCAGAGTGCGCAAAACAAAATAGCGGAAGCCAATAAATAAAAACTTATAGCATGCAAGAACAAATCATATCTTGTTCTCCACATATTACTTATAAAAATTTTAGACACCCAAGCAAATATAAAAACTTAATCCCAGGATAGAACTAAGTAGCAAATTAATACATATTTCGAAACTAACAATTGGCGTAAAATAACCGAGATACAATGCATGAGACTCAAGCTCTCCCAAAACCAAGACTCAAAGATAACCGCCTAGCTTCAACTCCCACAAAACGGGTACCTGCAACCTCAAATCAAAGGGGGAAAAAGATAGAAATAACGAGGGTCAGTCCTAGAGATTCGTGAGGGGGCTAACACACGCACCCATATATATACGTAATAACAAATCACGTATCAAAAGTAAGGAACCTTGAACCGAGAGTGGGGTGTGCAAACTAAAACGTTTACCGTGATATTAGATATATAGGTTGAAAAGGATCAAAAGGGCAAGTGCCAAAATGCCAAATTTTAGTTAATCACGAGGCCAATCTCGTTTCACGGTTCATACAAAAGTAAACCCCTAACTCCGAATCAAAACGAACAAATCAAATAGAAATCATAAACCATCCTTCACACCGGGTGATAGTAGGGTGTACGGCCCTAACTATCTAACGAGCTTACGAACTCAGTACTAACGATACAAGGCTTAATTACTTCCTTGAATCCTTTGACGTTTGCCTACGCCGGCTCAAGAGCATCGCCCTTCCTCAACCTCCTAAGGTCGGGCGAAAATCTTAATGGAAAGTGTTGATGGGAGAGCTCGGCGACCCCATGGTCATCCCGAGTTGCTATGCCACTCTCCGGGGCCCAACAGATCAAACCAACAGAAAATCGGAGACTTGCTTGAATCCGATACAAACGAAACGAAGCTTATCCACAGATCATACCACACTTACACACACCCTCTTATCAAAGCTTATCAAAACAAATGAAAATAGAGCTTATATACTTATAAAAGCGTTTTCAAAGCCTCTTGACAAACGGGACAAAACCCACAAAATACATATCAAAACACATATCTATATATACTTATATAAGTCACATGCGGGTTCGAAATACGAATATGGTTTTAGGTAATCATAACTAAAAGGAAAGAAAACCTCACCTTGTCGACCAAACCGGACGAAACGGACCAAAAGAAGTCAAACGAACCACTTCCTAACATCTGAACGAACCTAAGAGCGAAGCAAAGAGCAAGAGGCAAACTTAGACTCAAAATGAACCATATTGACGCTCGGCGAATGAATTTGAATGCAAGTGATGCGTATGGAGCTTAACAAATTGACATATAATGCATACTAGTTCATATTAATGCATAAGTCTCATAAATCATATCAAGCGGATTCACGGATTTCATATAACGATCATATCGTACTATAGAACATGTTATCAAAGCATTCATAGCATAGAAGGAGTAAAGAATGATCATGCAAGGCATATAAACGAGGCATGAAGTCATAAACACACTTTAGAGGAGCATATCGCACATATGCAGTCATAATTAAAAAACGAGCAAACCAATGAAGCCATAAATTCATATTACACAAGTTAACTCATAATACATTAAGCTAATACTAAATATAGGCCACAAACGGGACAAGAAAAAGCAACCAAAAGCAAGGGAACGGAAAAGAGTTACACTTAAAATCAAAACGAGGGGAATGACACGCCCGTGTCATCCCAGAAGCCTAAACTGAGACACCCCCGTGTCTCAGTGCAGGAGGGAAACAAGGCTACGAAAAAGGGATGACACGCCCGTGTCACTCCAGAAGAACAAACCGAGACACGGGGGGTGTCTCGGTACAGAGGCAAAAAGGGGAGAAAGAGCAGACAACTGCGGTTTTAAAAGGGGAAAGAAAAGAGCAACACAAGGGCTGAAAGAAAGGGAAGTACTCAAGCATCAAACACATAAAACAAGCATCAAATACACACCAAAGAATCACACAAAGAGATTCAAGAATGCATCCAAAAAGGTTCATCAAACAAGCAATGCAATTAGAGCCAAAATTGAGAAATCAATACATTCATGCCATGATCAAGGCTCTAGGGGCTGAGAATGAATGTAAGACCTGGGAACTTAATTCTAATATGCAAAGGGACTAATCTACTACATGTATATCCAAGTTAGCACAAAATGAAGCACAAATGATCAAACAAAGCAAGCAAAAGATGGGGCAATTAACCGAAACAGGGGAGCTGTTCTAAATTCAACTTTCATGCCAAATAACTCATAAATTTCCCAAAGAACATCAAAGGCACAAGAACCGTAGTTCTACCAAAACATGTTAGGCATCTAATACAAGAAGAAATCGGACCAAAATCTCAAGTTAAAGTCCCTAACTCAGCCCCAAACTTCAAGCATGCCCACTAACAAGAAATTGATCAAAACTCACAAACTTGCTCATATCAAACCCTAATCAAATACCAATCAAAGCATGGATAAAAAGCATCAAAACACATCTAAAAGAGTAGAGAATAACAAAATATAATTACCTTGAAGATTAGAAGAAGAAAGGAGTTGATTTGAGCTAGAAATCAACAAGGATGGCAAAGTTATCTCTTCTTCCTCTTCTCTTCTCTCTTGGATCTGATTTTCGAGCAGCAAATGGATGAGAAGGGAGGGGTATGGCACGAAATTCAGCAGCTAGGAGGGTTAGGGAGTGTGTTATCTCAAGCTACAAGGTATGGGTCAAGTTAAGCTTAGGTTAAAAAGGGTCCCACCAAGACTAGTCTACCCAAAGGTACGAATTTGCACTAGCTGCTCATTACGGGTGAGGTTCTGAGGTCTAAATGAATTCAAAAAGGCATGAGGCTTGTTCCATTGGCTCCGAATCGTCGATACGAAGCCAACGGAGGTGACGAAACTCGAATCCAAGTTCCCTAGCTCAAGATACGCTGCCCAGAACGCAAGGTGCGCACAAAGTGCTTAAAAACCCTAATTGTCCCGGTTCCAAAAACCGAACTCAAAACTGAATCAAGTGAGCATCAAATTAACACGTAAATAACTCACATATTTCATGCACGACAAAAATACGCAAGAAACGGAACTCGAAACGGACAAGAAACGAGCAAGATACAAGTAAACGAGCAATTAGGGCAAATATCCAAATTCAAACAAATTTCAAGTAAATTCAAATAACTAAGTTTAGCAATTAATCAATCATAATAACATATAAAAGCATGAAATAAATAACGTAAAGCTCACGAAACACACACGTGACATCACCTGTACGGCCGAAGAATCGGGGCATCACAACCTTCCCCCCTTAAAAAGGACCTGTCCTCAGGTCCGGCTCGGGGCCTTGAACAAACCCGGATACAACTCCTGCATCTTTCTCTCGGTTACCCAAGTGGCTTCTTCGGCTTTCTGATCTCGCCACAACACTTTCACCAAGGGAATCTGCTGGTTCCTCAATTCTTGCCATTTTCGGTCCAAAATCTTAACCGGTGTTTTCAAGATGGTCAAATCCGGTTCGAGTCGTATCTCTTCCACGGGCAACACCAAAGACTCATCGGGATGATATTTCCTCAACTGCGAGACATGGAAGACATTATGGATCTTGGTTAAGCCCGGCGGTAAATCAACTCGGTATGCCACTTCCCCTATTTTCTCAAGAATCTCAAAGGGGCCTAAGTAGCGCGGGTTTAACTTCCTACCTTTACTAATCCGAGCGAACCCCTTTCGCGGAGATGCTTTCAAAAAAAACCTTATCTCCTAACTTGGCGAATCGGACACAAAGTCCTAGTCGTTTGCCCCCACTTCCCAAATAAAGATTCGGGAGTGGTTGGAGAATCCTCAACCGTTGGCACGTAGACATTACTACACAAAGTCCATAACGTCTTTCTTATGCCATAACAACCGGTTTCCTAAAACTCCGACAACCTCAAACCCTGAGTGGGATTAACTCGTGACCTTGCACTCCTTAGGTGTAGACTACCGTTCTTCTACAAGCAACACACAACAAAGGCCTTCCTTTATACCTCGGTTGGAAACAAGGTAGCCTTTTGTACCTCCGGTTACGAAAGAGCCAATACCATGGGTAACTCTCTTCAACCGCCTCTTCCCACTCAAAACCGTGCCTCTTACTCTGAGATAATCCTCGGTTCTTCTAAGAGGATTATCAACGGGTTAGTCTTCAATCCATCCCCGAAAATATCGTTGAGTCCCTGACGGACCTCCTCAAAGTAACCGCTAAGTTCAACGAAAGCAAGATACCTTCAGACAAGCCGACCAAAAGCAACTCGACCCTCACAACTCACCAAACACTAACTAACACTCCACACCACAACTCTCACCACAAGAAAGTACTAACACAAAAAGAAAATAACTAAAGCACACAACGAACAAGAGCCAAGAAGGAAAAGAAATACGTAATAGACAAAACTAGGAAATAATGGAAGCACACTTCAAACAAGAACCAAGAAGAGAGAGAATCACACAATAGGTAAGAACCAAGGGTGAAAGCAATTACGCATCAAGTAAAACTAAAAAGGGAAGGAAACACATTACAAGTAAGAGCCATGAAGGGAAAGAAACACTTAACAAGAAAGAACAAGAGGGGGCATAATTACACAACAACCATAATCAAGAATCACCTAAAAACAAGGAGTAAGACAATAAGCACATGGGTTTCCCCGAATATTAAAATATGCGTGAAATGTAATGCCATGAATGCTTCATGTACCGTTCACCATCGGAGTTGTGTTGAGTGTGGTGTCATCTTCTAAATTTATGGGAGAATCATCTTGTGCTTAAACTGGGATCTTGAAGTCATGGCATTTCTGTGATGATCTTGAATTCTTGTTCTTCGGTTAACTTTCATCCTGCCTTCGATTCCTCTATAATTGAGTCATCCCACCACCTTTGGTATTGAAATCTTTCCTTGTTTGATATTGGTGGCTTCGTGAGATTCTTGAATTTCTTTCTTCCATGTAATTCGGGTCTCTACAATGTATATATTAAATTGCTTCCGGTGAGGAGATGTAAAAATCCATCCATTTTTGGTAATTGAATCTTCTTATACTCGGCAACTTTAAAGTCTTAAGTTTTCAAAATTTCTCTAGTCTTTTAGTTTCTCGTCTTGTCTCCCAATTATTTCACCTTGAAATATTTTCCCAACTCGCGGCACTTGAAACAATTCCTTATTCCTCTTAATTTGATCCTTTTACTTCGGTGTTGGAATCTTTCTTTTCTTGACATTGTTGATATCTTGAAGCTTCTCGAAATTTCTTGAAATTTAGATTCCTTGCTTGATCTTCGAACTCCAAACCGATCTTTTCTCCTCATAAGTGTTGGCGAGACTCCCTTCATTAATTGCCCATTCCTTCATTGCTCCTTTAATCTTGCATCCTCGGATCACGCACATACTCTTAAAATTTGAAGATTTGATCAAATTCCATGCTTACTTGCTTGAAATCAATTCCGAACCTTAGGATAGTCCTCGAAGGTACCCAATCTTTTAAACCCTTATTGGAAATCATCCATCTACTTTCATTCTTAAATTTGAAACTTTCCTATCACCAAACACGAAAGGAGGGTGCTAGTACAAAGTTCTTGAATAGAATTCCTTCATATGAATTCTTCTCGGACTCTTCAAATCTGAACTCTATTCTCTTGATCATCTAGAACTTAACCTTGATACCCTCATCTCACTTCACTTTCAAGGTCAAGATTCCTAAGCCCCTTGTAATCCGGGTATACCCGTCTTTCTCTTGTTCTTTTCCCGGTAATACTTGTTGATGTCGAAGGAATATCCTGAAATAAAATACAATACCAAGAGATATCGATGCATGCGGGGTCTTAGTGCATGTTCATGTAAACTATTAATGCAAATAATATCAATTAATATCACATAATTCACACAAGTGATGCAGTGAATGCCAACAAACACGAAATCCTAAGCCGAGCGACCTAGACAAGCCCTACATGACACGAGAGCTCCGGTTTTGCAACCCAGAGCTCTGATACAACTTAAGGATGTAACACCCCGGAGCGAAGGGCGCCACATCCCCCGCACCATAACCCAACACGTGAAGCGAAATGAGAACTCCGTCCACGTATCAAGCCACGTCGAACGGGTGACAAACAAAAATCCAACCTAAGCTAGGCGGTCTAGACCCTACTCAGAGTGCGCAAAACAAAATCAAGGAAGCCAATAAATAAAAACTTATAGCATGCAAGCACAAATCATATCTTGTTCTCCACATATTACTTATACAAATTTTAGACACCCAAGCAAATATAAAAACTGAATCCCAGGACAGAACTAAGTAGCAAATTAATACATATTTCGAAACTAACAATTAGCGTAAAATAACCGAGATACAATGCATGAGACTCAAGCTCTCCCAAAACCAAGACTCAAAGATAACCGCCTAGCTTCAACTCCCACAAAACGGGTACCTGCAACCTCAAATCAAAGGGGGAAAAAGATAGAAATAACGAGGGTCAGTCCTAGAGATTCGTGAGGGGGCTAACACACGCACCCATATATTTACGTAATAACAAATCACGTATCAAAAGTAAGGAACCTTGAACCGACAGTGGGTTTTGCAAACTAAAACATTTCCCCGTGATATTAGATATATAGGTTGAAAAGTAACAAAAGGGCAAGTGCCAAAATGCCAAATTTTAGTTAATCACTAGGCCAATCTCGTTTCACGATTCATACAAAAGTAAACCCCTAACTCCGAATCAAAACAAACAAATCAAATAGAAATCATAAACCATCCTTCACACCGGGTGATAGTAGGGTGTACGACCCGCCCTAACTATCTAACGAGCTTACGAACTCAGTACCAACGACAGAAGACTTAATTACTTCCTTGAATCCTGCGACGTTTGCCTACGCCGGCTGAAGAGCACCGCCCTTCCTCAGCCTCCTAAGGTCGGGCGAAACTCTCAATGGAAAGTGTTGATGGGAGAGCTCGGCAACCCCATGGTCGTCCCGAGTTGCCATGCCACTCTCCGGGGCCCAACAGATCAAACCAACAGAAAATCGGAGACTTGCTTGAATCCGATATAAACGAAATGAAGCTTATCCACAAATCATACCACACTTACACACACCCTCTTATCAAAGCTTATCAAAACAAACGAAAATAGAGCTTATAAACTTATAAAAGCGTTTTCAAAGCCTCTTAACAAACGGGACAAAACCCACAAAATACATATCAAAACACATATCTATATATACATATATAAGTCGCAGGTGGGTTCGAAATACAAATAAGGTTTTAGGTCATCATAACTAAAAGGAAAGAAAACGTCACCTTGTCGACCAAACCGGACAAAACTGACCAAAAAGAGTCAAACGAACCACTTCCTCCCATCGGAACGAACCTAAGAGCAAAGCAAAGAGCAAGAGGCAAACTTAGACTCAAAATGAACCATACTGACGCTCGGCGAATGCATATTAATGCAAGTGATGCGTTTGGAGCTTAACAAACTGACATATAATGCATACTAGTTCATATTATTGCATAAGTCTCATAAATCATATCAAACGGATTCACGGATTACATATAACGATCATATCGTACTATACAACATGTTATCAAATCATTCATAGCATAGAAGGAGTAAACAATGATCATGCAAGGCATATAAACGAGGCATGAAGTCATAAACACACGTTACAGGAGCATATCGTACATATGCAGTCATAATTCAAAAACGAGCAAACCAATCAAGCCATAAATTCATATTACACAAGTTAACAATAATACATTAAGCTAATACTGCATATAGACTACAAACGGGACAAGAAAAAGCAACGAAAAGCAAGGGAACGCAAAAGAGTTACACTTCAAATCAAAACGAGGGGAATGACACGCCCGTGCCATCCCAGAAGCCTAAACTGAAACACCCTCGTGTCTCAGTGCAGGAAGGAAACAAGGCTATGAAATAGGGGTGACACGCCGTGTCACTCCAACAGAACAAACCGAGACACGGGGGTGTCTCGGTACAGAGGCAAAAAGGGGAGAAAGAGCAGACAACTGCGGTTTTAATAGGGGAAAGAAAAGAGCAACACAAGGGCTGAAAGAAAGGGAACTACTCAAGCATTAAACACATAAAACAAGCATCAAATACACACCAAAGAATCACACAAAGAGATTCAAGAATGCATCCAAAAAGATTCATCAAACAAGCAATGCAATTAGAGCCAAAATTGATAAATCAATACATTCATGCCATGATCAAGGCTCTAGGGGCTGAGAATGAATCTAACCCCTGGGAACTTAATCCTAATACGCAAAGGGACTAATCTACTACATGTATATCCAATTTGGCACAAAATGAAGCACAAATGATCAAACAAAGCAAGCAAAAGCTGGGGCAATTAAGTAAAACAGGGGAGCTGTTCTAAATTCAACTTTCATGCCAAATAACTCATAAATTTCCCAAAGAACATCAAAGGCACAGGAACCCTAGTTCTACTACAACATGTTAGGCATCTAATACAAGAAGAAATCGGACCAAAATCTCAAGTTAAAGTCCCTAACTCAGCCCCAAACTTCAAGCATGCCCTCTAACAAGAAATTAATCAAAACTTACAAACTTGCTCATATTAAAACCTAATCAAATACCAATCAAAGCATGGAAAAAAAAGCATCAAAACACATCTAAAAGAGTAGAGAATAACAAAATATACTTACCTTGAAGATTACAAGAAGAAAGGAGTTGATTTGAGCTAGAAATCAACAAGGATGGCAAAGTTATCTCTTCTTCCTCTTCTCTTCTCTCTTGGATCTGATTTTGGAGCAGTAAATGGATGAGAAGGGAGGGGTATGGCACGAAATTCAGCAGCTTGGAGGGTTAGGGAGTGTGTTATCTCAAGCTACAAGGTATGGGTCAAGTTAAGGTTAGGTTAAGAAGGGTCCCACCAAGACTAGTCAACCCAAAGGTACGAATTTGCACAAGCTGCTCATTACGGGTGAGGTTCGGAGGTCTAAATGAATTCAAAATGACATGAGGCTTGTTCCATTGGCTCCGAATCGTCGATATAAAGCCATCGGAGGTGACGAAACTGGAATCTGAGTTCCCTAGCTCAAGATACGCTGCCCAAAACGTAAGGTGCGCACAAAGTGCTTAAAAACCCTAATTGTCCCGGTTCCAAAAACCAAACTCAAAACTGAATCGAATGAGCATAAAATTAGCACGCAAGAATGCTAACACGTAAATAACTCACATATTTCGTGCACGACAAAAATACGTAAGAAACCGAACTCGAAACGGACAAGAAACGAGCAAGATACAAGTAAACGAGCAATTAGGGCAAATATCTAAATTCAAACAAATTTCAAGTAAATTCAAATAACTAAGTATAGCAATTAATCAATCATAATAACATATAAAAGCATGAAACAAATAACGTAAAGCTCACGAAACACACACGTAATGTCATCTGTACGGCCGAAGAATCGGGGCGTCACAGTTCCGGAGCTACTGTTACACTTAGCACTTGTCTTTTCCGTGTTTGCTTGATCCGTTTGGATTGCTTTATGACTTCTGTGCTTTAATATGATTTCAAATGCTTTGTTAAACCTTAATACATCGTTAATTTCATGAGTTGGTGGAATATATGAACTATGCTACGTGACCTATGTGTACACTTCATTCCATATTACATATCATTCATCTCTTGATATGCCGTGCGTCTTACTTGGTTCATATAGAGTTTAAGTCTGGGCTTCTGTATGTCTCATCACAGAGTTTGGTGGTGCCAGTGGGCCCGAGGTTTAGAGTGTTTGGCCCTTCACACTCTCAGACTCTACTTGCACAAGTTGAGGTTTAGGATTTTGTATAGTTAAGCGACCTACGACCTTAATATGATGATTTCAATCCTTGCATGCGACTATGTACTGTATATATATGATTAGATATATGTTGGATATGTTATGATTATGACCTTGTCGACCATCCTTGGTTTTACAAAATATGATATGTTATGATTCTGTAGCGAGTTGGCCATGAAATATTGGCATCTGTATGTATGTATGTATGTGGATCCGAGGAGCTATGGGTAAGGAGCCCCCGGGACGGTCAGGGCCGTCGGGGATATACCTGTGCGTAGTTCCATTTGAGATATCATTGCGCGACTCAGGGCGATAGGGGAGGTGTGATATCTTGAGCCTTCGGCTAAGGTCGGGGAGGGCACTTGTGGGTTCGCTACCCCTTGTGAGTCTTTATGTTGTAGATGGTTAGGGCCAACGCGTGGCTCTTCCATCATTGGAGTAGAGGATGGATTGATTCTGCTTTATGTTCTATTTGGTCATGCGGAGTAAAGGTTGGAAGCTCGTACTCGCCGAGCATATGTTATGGATGTATGGGATTTGTGAAACGGGATAGGCTTCTCTAAATGGTTTTCCAAATTTATACTATTTTGGGTATTCCAACTCTTTTGGCGTGCAAAACCCTAGTCCCGTTTCATGAGTCCACCCTTATGTTATGTGTTGTGCTCTATATATATAATGCGGGTGTGCGTTAGCCCCCTCACACAGTCAGTTGACTGACCCTTTGTTTTATCTTTTAGTTGCAGGTTCTTTTGGCTTGAGCTAGGCGGAAGTGAGTCTTCTGAGTCACAGTTGTCAGTCTAGTTGGTGATAGGATGCATCTTTCCCATACTTTACTTATGTTATGTAATTATGTTTCACACTTGAAGGTTATGTTTATGTTCTACTTAGACTTAAACCCCTGTGGGGTTAGCAAGCTAGTATTTCGATGTTATTAAATATTGATGATACTTATGCTGACTATTATATTGGATTATGAATTGATATTCAGGATTAGGTATCTATGCTAGTTGAACCCGTCACCTGTTATGCATGTTGATATTCGGGATTAGGTATCTATGCTAGTTGAACCAGTCAATTATTTGGTATGTTGATTTAATTGCTTCCGCTATCTGATGATGATTGTTTAATTTGCTTCCGCACTCTGAGTTTGTCAAGTTAGATCAGCCTAGCCTAGTGTGTGAGTTGGTCTCCCGTTCGCTATGATTCGGATTCGGGCATGGACTTCCTATTTCATGACCGAGTCTGAGTCCTAGTACGGGGGATGTGGTATCCTCCGTCTGGGGTGCTACATCCTTAAGTGGTATCAGAGCTCTAGGTTGCAAAACAGAGCTCTTGAGTCGTGTTGAGTCTGTTTAGGTTGTACGGCATAGAGCAATGTGGTTATATGTACGTGAACATCTCGGTTTGATAAGCTATACATTTGAATTCTCATCACATTGCTGGATTTATATAATATGAAACATTTCTTGCCTTTGATGTTGATGATTGATTTATAATGTGACATAAGCATTTACTAACCGACATGCATATACATGTGTTGTAGTTGTTGATATTTCAGGATGATACCCTACGGTCAGTCTTCTCACCCCAATCTGTATAATCAAGGGCAACTTCCAACCGATTCACCACCTATTAACCCCGTGGCAAGGATGTATCTGGAGTTCAAGTCTTTCAACCCTGCCCTATTCGAAGGAGATGATGAAAATTGTGTTAGTCAGTGGCTTTCGGGGATAGAGGGCTTGTTTGAAGCGTGGCCATGCAACGCTCACAATAAGGCACGGCTTACCTCTCTACTTTTACGTGGGCCTACAAAACAATGGTGTAGAGAAGTTGTTCACAGTTTTGGGGCAAGGGGTGAAGGATTGACAAGGGATGTGTTCGTCCTGGAGTTTAGGAAGAGGTTCACACCGGCACCCTACAGAAGAAGAAATTGGAAGCCTTTTTCACGTAAAAACAAGGGGATAAGACCGTTGAGGGCTACATGGAGGAGTTTGAGAGATTGGGTATGTTTGTACCCCACATCATGGGAAATGATTGGATGAAGGCTAGGCATTTCTTGGAAGGTCTTCGGGATGAGTTCAAGGAAGCCTTAATCGCAGAAGATACAAGCACTTGGGATAAAGCCAAGGAAAAAGCATTACGAGTTGAAAATAGGTTGTTGATAAAGAGTAAGGAAGGAAACGTGTCGGGGCCTAGACCTGAGCTGGGTTTATGCTCAAATTTATACGTGAGAGGGAGGCCCGATCAACAAGGAACTCGAATCAAGAAGATTCGTGGAAAGAAGCATAAGAACAGAAACCCTCGAAAGTTGAAGAAAGAAATCCAACCGTGTACCCATTGTGGAGGAATCAACCATGCTTACGACGCGTGTCGGGATCGATTGAAGAGGTGCTATGCTTGCGGGTCAAAGGACCACAAGGTGTTTGATTGTGACCGATCGAGAGCTAAGATGCGACGAGTACGAGAGCGGCGTATTCAAATCAAGAACCAGCAAGGACCCGATGTTTCCGATACACCCATCGGACCACAGGGCTTTATCAACAAGAAGCTCCAAACTACTACTCCCACAGCCCCTCCCGTTTCACCGGCCCCAACCAGGGCCCGTTGCCCTCACTGTCAGGGTTCTCATCCATTGGAGAGGTGTTGGAGGTAATTGGGTAGATGCTTGGTGTGTGGTTAGGCTGAGCACACGAGGAACACCTGTCCAAAGAGGAGGCCAGCTATTCAGGCTCGTGCATATGCCCTTGATGGAGAGGAGGAAGCAGTAGAGGTTAATTAGAATGCCGCAGTGGAAGGTACAATAAACATTTATAGCATGAACACACATACACATCGTTTATTTGACTCTTATTATTATGTGATATACTTGCTAATTGTGATATACGTTGGTTGTTGTAATTTTCAACTGTGCTATTTTGATGTGCGTAGGCACAAGTGCTTCAAATAATTGTATCTATGTGCTAGAGAGATGTCAGGATCTCTCGTTCTCAGTGTGAGGAAGATTTAATTCTCTCTATTTACGTGCTTGGGAGATGTTAATCCTCTCAATTTATGTGTTAGTGAGTCGCAGGATTCTCTACTGATGTGATAGAAAGATACTGGATTCTTTCTAAGCTTTGTGCACGAGAGATGTTGGATTCTCTTGTACTTAGATATTCAGGAGATGTTGGATTCTCTTGAATTTAGGGGTTTGGGAAATGCTGGAATTTCTTCAACTAGAATGTTAGAAGATGCTGGAAGCTGTCCAACTTAGGCTGAGAGACGGGGTTCTCTCAATTTTCTGCTCGAGAGATGGGGTTCTCTTTTGTGTGATCTAGAGACGGAGTTCTCTCGCTTTCTGTGTTAGAGAGATGAGGTTCTCTCACCTTTTATGCTGAGAGATGGGATTCTCTCTGTTTGTCTTAGTTACGATGCACGTCGATGATTACGGACTACAAAAAGTAAGAACGGGACGTCCTTGAAGAGACGTTGGTTCAACACCGAAGAGTCGACTGTTCTTAGGATAGATGAATTACCATTTACTTCGGACTTGATGATTGTGAAGTATCCGGACGAGATTCAAAATCGGGTTGTGGAAAGGACAGAAATCGGAGGAACCAACTTGGGAGATTCATAAGGTAATGAAGAAGTTGTGACCGGGTTTGTTTGAAGCCGAGCAGCGAACCTAGGGACCAGGTTCTCCTATGGGGGGGGAGATTGTGACGCCCCGTCCGATAAATCGTACAAGTATGCATCACGAGAGAGATTACGTTACGCACTTCTGTGATTTAATTCCCTTTGATGTGTTTAAATCCCAACATTTATTAAATACGTGACTTAATTGGCTAAAAATGGAGAAATATAAAATATGTATTCTTGCATGACAACTTAAGAATGGAACTTGGTTGAATTTAAATTAGTTGTTGGCGTTGGATTGAAATAGGGCTTGGACATATTGATGTGTTTGGGCCTAACTTCAGTTACGTGAGTTTGGGTCATTCGGGACCAATATGAATCCGGGAATTAGAATTCGAATTCCGACACCACCATTGGACTTGATTCGGTGATTCGGGTCCAACGGAATTTACTTTATATTTTTTCAGAAACCGTTTAGACCGTAAACCTTGTAATCTTAACCTATTGGGCCGAAAGTCATTTATTTGAGCCCAAATCCTAATAAAGCCCCTAGCCTCATATTATATCTTGGAAACCCTAATGAAATCTTTAGCCACCATATATATACCATAAAACCCTAACCTGGCTTCATTTTAATCTTCACTTCACACAAATCATATCATCCATGGAAGAGCTTCAAGAGAGGATGAAGATCTAAAACTTTCCTACACCTTCAAGAGCTCGTATCTCCCTCGTTTCTTCATCATTTCAAGAGCCAAGGTAAGCTACAAATTTCCCTTGATGTGAATTCATTTCTATCCATGAATCTTAGTATGAAATTGAATGTATGAGCTTATATGAGGAAGTCTTGTGAAAATGGTGATTTATGCGCAACTTGAAGAATATGGCTCTAATGGTGAATCCTTGAGTTCTTGAGCATGAATATGTGTTTCTCCATGTTGAATACGTGCTATAGTTGTTGATGGTATGATAAGGAGTGAGTTTGAATGCATCTTGTCATGGTTGAATCTTGATTTTCATGAAAATGGGTTGTATGAGTTTTGGCCAAAATCACACTTGTTCTTAAGCTAAATTCATATTTATATGATAAGCATGATTTATGTGATAATATATATGATTTTCGTGGAAATTTTATGGTTTAAATGGTGTGAAATCGACCATTTTCGGCCATGTTTGTCTTCTTCCCGAAGCTTGCTTGAATCTACACAAGACAGATGCCCAGATCTGGCCGGATCGGCCGTTCCCCTTTAGCCTTGGTGCCCGGAACTGCCCTTCCCGCCAAGGACTGATGTCAGCACGCGAGAACGGGAAGGGCCGTTCCCGTTTTTGCCTTGAGATGGGAACGGCCGTTCCCATGCTCGCTAGGTGGCTTCTGGGAATGACCGTTCCCATGCTTAGTTATGCATGGGAATGGCCGTTCCGGAGCTACTGTTACACTTTGCACTTGTCTTTTCCGTGTTTGCTTGATCCGTTTAGATTACTTTATGACTTATATGCTTTAATATGATTTCAAATGCTTTGTTAAACCTTAATACATCATTAAATGTACGACTTGGTGGAATATATGAACTACGCTATGTGACCAATGTGTACACTTCATTCCATATTACATATCATTCAACTCTTGATACGCCGTGCGTCTTACTTGGTTCATATAGAGTTTAAGTCTGGGCTTCTGTATGTCTTGTCATAGAGTTTGGTGGTGCCGGTGGGCCAGAGGTTTAGAGTGTTTGGTCCTTCACACTCTCAGACTCTACTTGCACAAGGTGAGGTTTAGGATTTTGTATAGTTAAGCGACCTATGACCTTAATATGATGATTTCAATCCTTGCATGTGACTATATACTATATATATATGATTAGATATATGTTAGATATGATATGATTATGACCTTGCAGACCATCCTTGGTTTTGAAAATTAAATATGAAGGCTTATGTAAGCCATTTTGGAAAATATGATATGTTATGATTCTATAGCGAGTTGGCCATGAAATATTGGCATCTGTATGTATGTATGTATGTGGATCCGAGGAGCTATGGGTAAGGAGCCCCCGGGGTGGTCAGGGCCGTCGGGGATATACCTGTGCGTAGTTCCATTTGAGATATCATTGCGCGACTCAGGGAGATAGGGGAGGAGTGATATCTTGAGCCTTCGGCTAAGGCCGGGGAGGGCACTTGTGGGTTCGCTACCCCTTGTGAGTCTTTATGTTATAGATGGTTAGGGCCAACGCGTGGCTCTTCCATCATTGGAGTAGAGGATGGATTGATTCTACTTTATGTTCTATTCGGTCATGCAGAGTAGAGGTTGGAAACTAGTACTAGCCGAGCATATGTTATGGATGTATGGGATTTGTGAAACGGGACAGGCTTCTCTAAATAGTTTTCCAAATTTATACTATTTTGGGTATTCCAACTGTTTTGGCGTGCAAAACCCTAGTCCCGGTTCATGAGCCACGCTTTTGTTATGTGTTGTGCTCAATATATATACTGTGGGTGTGCGTTAGCCCCCTCACACAGTCAGTTGACTGACCCCTCGTTTTATCTTTTAGTTGCAGGTTCTTTCGGCTTGAGCTAGGCGGAAGTGAGTCTTCTGAGTCACACTTGTCAATCTAGTTGGTGATAGGATGCATTTGTCTCATACTTTACTTATGTTATGTATTTATGTTTCACACTTGAAGGTTATGTTTATGTTCTACTTAGAGTTAAACCCCTGTGGGGTTAGGAAGCTAGTATTTGGATATTATTAGATATTGATTATACTTATGCTGACTATTATATTGGATTATGAATTGATATTCGGGATTAGGTATCTATGCTAGTTGAACCCGTCACCTGTTATGCTTGTTGATATTCGGGATTAAGTATCTATGCTAGTTGAACCCATCAATTGTTTGGTATGTTGATTTAATTGCTTTCGCTATTTGATGATGATTGTTTAATTTGCTTCCGCACTTTGAGTTTGTCAAGTTAGATCTGCCTAGCCTAGTGTGTGAGTTGGTCTCCCGTTCGCTATGATTCGGATTCAGGCATGGACTTCCTATTTCATGACTGAGTCTGAGTCCTAGTGCGGGGGATGTGGTATCCTCCGTCTGGGGTGATACAACTCACCCTATAATATATATTTTGTTACATTCCAAGCATGCCTATCTGTAGTACCCCAAGCGGTGGGAGCCACATCCCTCGCACTAGAGGCCCACACTTGTAACGAAATGGAGAATCCGTACACGCACCAACCAATAGCGAACGGGTGACAAACAAAAGCCTCTCCCAGGCTAGGCGGTCTGAACCCTCAAACAGTGCGCGCAAAACATAAACATATAAGAGCGGAAGCATTAACGAAACAAGCATAGGCATATTGTGAAGCTATATAAGACTGGAACAAATTAACTACAAACCTACCTCCACGACCAAAAACTTATAAATACATAATTCGAATTACAAAGAATCAAAGTGTACAATGCAGAACATGCTCTAAATAGAATGCAGACTCGACTAAATCTACCAAGGACTCAAAAGATAGCAAGCCGCCTAGCTCGAACTAACGGACCGGAACCTGCACCACTTAGCTCCAACCAACGGACTGGAACCTGTAAAATAAAAACATAAAGAGGGAGGGGTCAGTGACACTGACTTAGTGAGGGGCTACTCACGCACACGTACATATGTATACAGAGCGCAACACATATCATAGTGGGGAGTTCATGAGCCGGGGCGTGGTTTTTGCATTCTAAATCATTTTCTCACGAGATAATAGATACAAGGAAAGAAAGAGTTGGGCCAAAGGCCAAAACCACCAAATTTTATTAATTGAGAATCCACTCCCGTTTCACAAACTACTGCATAAAAAACTAACATATCAAAAGATACACCCAAAGCAAACCTTCAAATAAATGGGGAAATGTGCACAGGGATACCATCCGTCCCAGATCTCCCTTACCCACATCACGATGATGATGCACAGGAGTAATACCCGGCGTCCCGAGTCTCCCTTACCCCGTTATCACCGAGCCCCAAGTAGAAACTGAGGCAAAGTCCTACCAGAATCAGAGGTATAACATGGTCCAAGACCAAGTGCATACCCATAGTCATATCACATCCAAAGTCATAGCATAGGTATAAACTTAACATAATCGTACGTATTCATAGCTCACACATACTTACGTATATATAAGGCTTATAATCACATGCAAACATAATGGTCACATTTCATTATGGTGTATCTATAACCTAACCTCATCAAAATGGGGACAAAACCTATAGCACCCCGGAGCGCAGAGCACTACATCCCCGGCACCATAAACCAACACGTGTAATGAAATAGAGACTCGGCACACGCATCAAGCCACGAAGAACGGGTGACAAACAAAATCACTCCTAAGCTAGGAGGTCTAGACCCTAATTCAGAGTGCGTAACAAAAATCAAAATACAAACGGAAGCACCAGGACCGTCAATCATACATATAAAATCCAACTAATCCAATTAAATTACAGACTTATACAAATATACCCATCCCGGGCCAATTAAATCTTACAAGTTCATAATTCATACTTAAACATTATTTCAAAATGAAAAAGTAAAGATGCAGAATGTTAAAGGACTCGAACAACTCAAATGACAAACGCCTAGCTCGAATCGGAACCTGCACCTGCAAACTCAAATAAACCAAAGGGGAAAAAGTTGATAATGAGGAGGGGTCAGTCCTAAAGACTGGTGAGGGGGCTAACACACTCACACGTACATATACATAAAGCAGAGCATATTCTAAAGTTATAAAAGCTCATGAACCAGGGCGTGCTTTTGGCAATCTAAAACATTCTAACACGTGATAATATATATAGAAAAGAGTTAAGGCCGAAGGCCAAAATCGCCAAATTTTATAAATTAGGAATCCACTCCCCTTTCACGAACCAATTTCATATTCAAAATCACATAACTCGGATAGTACGAGTTTCCAAACCACCTAACTCCGATTATAATCAAAATCAGAATCATAAATCAAACAAAAACATAATTCAAATAGACATACCTCTTCTCCGGGTGATGGAAGGGTGGTACCTACCCTAACCATCGATCATACGGTATAGGTCAGGAGTTTCATGACGCTCACGCCCGAGGACTCCTTCCCCCACCAACCTCCTGGTAGGTTCATGGGGGATCCTAAGTGTGGAGACTGTATTCGGGAGTGACCCGATGTCCTGACACCGTCCAGGGGCTCCTTTGCACAAATCTTCGGGGCCCAATTCACAAATCAAAGTTCATAATTTTAAAAAATCAGACTTATCTTTTGAAGTCATAACTCGCTATTTTCAAAACATACACAGTAACCCTGTTTCAAAACAAAATAAATGAAAATATAACTTACATTTACATAAAAGTGTTTTTTAAACATTTCATAACAAACGGGCCAATTACCACAAAATACATATCTAACACGTATCTAGATACATTTAGGGTCGTAGGTCATAATAACTAAAAGAAAAAAACCTCACCTTGTCGACCACACCGAACGAAAACGAACCAAAGCACACCTAAGGACCACCTCCTCACTCTCAGAACGAACCTCTAAACAAAACAAAGGACAAAGACATACTTAGACTCAAAATGCACCAATTAGATGCTCGGCAGATGCATATGAATGCAAATGATGCAATGAACTTCACAAAAATTCACACTTAGGCATATCGAACCGGATAACGAACTATCACACAAATAATTCACAAATTATATTCATAATACATCAATTAAACACCTAACGTATCATATAATATTATCTTAAGAGCATTAATAAATTTAAAGTCCCTAAAGAGACTAAGTGATGCATATAAGTTAAAATAAAATAACACTTAGCGCATATAAATTCATATCACTTCATAGATCACATATTTTACGTCAAACGGACTCATAAATTTCATCCAACGAACATAACGTATCATATAATGTATTCACAACATAAACATGTTAAGAATTCAGCAAAGAGATCGCATGTGAGATAAAGAATCGAAGCATTAGTTCATGCATACACGTAAGGGAGCATATAAGACATATCTTGTCGTACATCACGTAAACGAGCATAGAAATTACATAATAAATCCCTGAAAAAGTATATAACATTATATATAAAAAGTTCACATCATATAATAAACATAAATGAGCCAAGAAGGCCAAGCAAAACATAAACGAAGCGACAAGAAAGCAAGATAAAGCAGCAGTTCAAAACTGCCCCCAACAGGGGTCATGGCCGCGACCCAAAAACAACACAAAGGTGGTCGCGGCCGCAACCACCACCTCCAGTAAAGCTTCAGACAACACCAAGTCAAAACAGGCCCCAAACTTAGTCGCAGACGCGACCCAAAAGGGGTTTGGCGCGGTCAGGGCCTTCCAGTCCGAAATGCAGCAGCAGCAGACCCTGTTTTCCTTCCCTAATAAAAAAACAGCAACCAGGCACGAAAGGGCAACAAAGAAGCAACAAAATAAAATAAAAAGGAGTATAAAAAGTAGCTAAATCATGCCCAAAACATCATATACACGCACGGGAGAAACAAGGAAGCAAATCTGTCCCATTCATCAAAATTCATTTTCAGCCATGGTTGAACAAGAAGTAACGAATTACCACAAATTTCATGCTTTGAAATGAAACGTATAAGCTATCTGGATCACATAAATGGTTTCAAATAAAGAAATGGATAAGATTCTCACAAGAATTCATCAAAATTTTCATAAACCCTTACTATTCAATTCAAAGACCATAACATGCTCAAACCTCCATCAAATTCAGTAAAAAGGGACTTAAATGAAAGGCAAGAAGATGTAGAGAAATAATTCATTCATACCTTTTTAATTGGAGAAGAAATGATAAAGAAACGAGCTCAAAATCCTCAAGGATGAACAGTGGCAGGTTTCTCTCTTTTCTCCTAATTCAGCAACTTCTCTCTCTTCCCACATTCTGATTTCGAAAATGGGGTTAAGGGTGGGTGAAATTGGGTTTAGTTAGGGATAATTAGGCTCAAGAACCAAGTCATTTGGTTAAGAAACGAATAATTTATGGCCAAAACCGTAAAAGGTGGCAAATTTGCACGAAGTTCGGGTTTCGGGCAAAATTCGGTGGACAAATGGGCATAGAAAAATACAAAACCAGGTTCAAAAGCTTCCAATATCTTTAATGAGTCTAGCGCTTCTTCCAGAATTTGAATCCGAATTCTCGAGCCCAAGTTACGCCTTCCGGAACACAAGGTGCGCTAAAACAGGTTAGACCCTCGTGTCCCTAACAAATAAAACGGTTTTAAAAACCGTATCAAACGAGCTCAAAAATGAAAAACAAACATGCAAATGCATTCATAACATGTATAAATCATGCATAGCAATTATCACAAAAAATAAAAATCGAAAACAGGCATGTATGGATCCAATTCGAAGGCAAACGAACATAAACGTTCATAAATCATAAATAAACACTTAGTAGAGATTTAAATAATTCAAGAATTGCATATAAAAATTATAATAAACGTATAAAAGCATAATTAATTAATTTAATTACACAATTAACACTATCATTACAGAGTACCTGTACAGCCGGACGAGCGGGATGTTACAAAACCGACTCCTACGGAGCAACCTCGTCACCAACGGGATACTCCTCTGAATAAGACAAACACAAAAGACATACTTAGACTCAAAATGAACCATATAAACGCTTAGAAAATGCATATGAATGCCAATGATGTATATGAAATGCAACAAGGTAGCACTTAAGTCATATTAAGCCATATCGAATCACAACTCACATAATTCGCGTCAAACGAATCCATAAATTTCAGAAAGTGAACATAATACATCATATGGCATGTTAACAAATCATTTATATCATAAAAGAAGCAAAGTGATATCACACGAGGCAAAGAAACGAGGTACTCATATATACATTCACGTTAGGGAGCATTTAGACCATATCAAGTCATGTATCGCGTATAAAACATCGAATTCATGTCAAATAAATTAATAGATTTAGCATAATGGTCATAACATATCATATTATAACGTATCATAAGCATTCACGAGTTTAAATTTCATAATAGAGGCAAAGGATGCAATAAAACATAACAAGTATCATTTAAACGTTCATGCACTTAAGCCACATTTATAAATAGAAATTAAAGCCATAAAATAGAAACAAATAGCCAAACATATCATACATTCAAATATTCAAATGTAGGGATCATAATTGGGGGTGGGAGAAAAAGAATAAAATCAAAAACATAAGAAATAAACAATGAAACGATACCGAGCACACAAGATCACACCACACGAAACACCACAAAAGCTAAAGGAAGGGGGAAGGGTAACGGGGGTTACAACCCTAAGGCAAAAAGGGGTAACCCCCATTAAGAGACATAACATTACTCCCTCCCTACACAAAAATCGTAACGGGCATTACCCCGTCTTCTCCCGCAAACTGAGAGCAACCATAGCTGCTCTTCCCATGCATCTCAACAACAACACGCAACAGCAACAAAGGGAATAATTAAGGCAGCAAAATCAAGCCAAAACAACCCATAAAAACGTAGTAAAACTCAGCTCAAACATCAAGCATCAACCTGCAAGAATTTACCAAAGTTTCACAATCCCTAACTATTCACCACATGAATCAAAGCATGCTCAAATCACCATGAAATTCTGAGTTGAAGCACATAAAAGAAAGAGGAGAAGATGTAGATCACAATTCCGGACTTACCTTTCAAATTTGAGACGAATCGGAGATGTATGGAGCAAGAATTTGGCAAAGTGAATAGTACAAAAATCCCCTCTCTCTCTCTCTCGGTTGCTGCTTCCTTTCTTCTTTTTCCCATGGCTTAAAGAAAATTAGAGACAAATGGTGTGGAAAAGGTTTAATTTAGGGTTATAAGGGTTCAGATGTAGGGCGATTCGGTTAAGAAACGGGCCGGATATAAGCAAAACGGGCGAAGATGGCGAATCTGTGACACCGGTCACGGTTTGGGCAAAATTCAGAGGTCCCAATGGGCTTATAAAAATACAAATCCAGGTTCCTTGGCTTCCTTTCTTCATTACAAGTCTGGCGCCACTTCTGAAATTCAAATCCGAACTCCCGATCTCAAGTTACGCCTTCCGGAACAGAAGGTGTGCTAAAACTCTGTTAGGCCCTCGAGTCCCCAAAACAAATAAATGGTCAAAGACCACAACAAACGATACCTAAAATGAAAAATGAGCATATAATCACGTTTATAAATGACATAATTCAAGCATATCAAGTTTTCACCAAAAATTGAAATTGAAAACGGAGTTAAACGAATTAAAAACGAGTTAAAATGGTTTAAAAATGTTTAAAACTTAAACATATGGCATATTATAATTATTCAAATATTCAATAAATCATATAATTGTATACTTAATTAATTAAATGTGCACTTGGCCCACCGTGACGTCATAACTGGAAGGCTGAAGAGTCGGGATGTTACAAACTCCCCCCTTAAAAGGACCTGGTCCTCCAGGTCCGACTGCTCGAGTTAGAGCTGCGAGCAACTCTCTCTTATTCACCCAAGTTCGAGGTTCACAACGTCCCACGAGGGTTAGCTCAAAAAAGGTCTTCAAGCACAAGAGGTTTGATTCTTCAAGCGTTGATGTAGGGCTCTTCACAGTTAGGTTCCAGCTAGGAGCAGCTCGATTTACCTCGCACAATAAGAGAGTCTAAATGAAATTCATTACCCACCATTTGATTCATTTCAAGTTAACTCAAGAGCTAGGATTTACACGAATGGCGTAATCACCAGACTTCCGCCACTCCAACCTTCTTGCGGTTGTTGCATCACCTTGGGAGCTAAGTTGAAACCACGGCCCTAGACTTACCGTAGAGCTAGATCATCCGTACACTCAAAGTTGTCCCTCAAGACAACGAAGCAACAACAATTACATGCGCAAGTAATAAGGAGAGAAGAGAGAGACACATGCAAGAAATGGGAATGCGCACAAAAGAGGCAAATAGATAAGAAGGTGGGTTACCCCAAAATAAAACGATGCATGAGATGAGATGCTATGAATGTTTATAGTACCTTGTACCATGACGATGGTTGTAGCCTCGACCTCAACCTCCGCATTTATTTCATCGTCAACCTCATTTGCATTAGCTTGAGCTTACTTCGGGGATCTTGGAGCCATCATATTCCAAGGCATCGGGTTCGGGTTGGCAGGGCAAAACCTCACCTTGTGTCCCAATTCTGCACATCCAAGGTAGGCTCTCAATTTCTTCCTACAGGTCTCTTCTGTGTGGTTCGGTCTCTTGTAATAGAAGCATCGAATAGGTTCTGATGGAGTGGGCGCTGGATCCGAAATCAGAATTCGGGGCTTCTTAGTAGTATTAAGGAACTCTCGGGGTTCAAAGACTTGAGGCTCCTCCTGAAATACGGGTCTCTTCCCCGAGCTTGAACTTGATTCGAACTCTTACCCCGGGTGGAAAGTTTAGGGCTCCAATCGTTGCTTTTGGGCCTCAACCTTAATAGCTTTCTTTGTAGCCTTAGCCCTGTATCCACTGTGACAGCTTGCAATGCCCACTGAATATCTTCTCTCAACCCATGTACAAAAAGTCAGGGCCTTCAAAGTATCATCATCCGTAATGTGAGAGGCATAAGGAGCAAGCCTCTCAAACTCGAGGATATAGTCTTCAACGGGCCAGTTTCCTTATTTGAGGTCCAAGACCTCTTGCACTCTTCTCTCCCTTGAGCTTTGAGGGATGTACTTGTTACGAAACTCCCCCACAAGGCCCTCCCAATTGAATTTTTTGCCATTCGTTTCCAATCGAGCCCTTCTTCCCTTCAACCAATTTGAAGCTTCTCCCTGAATAAACCGAGCGTTACATATAGCCTTATCTTGTGAAGAAGCAGATCAAATCTCCCAAATCCCCGTGATTTCGATTAACCATTCTTCCGTCTCGATGTCATTACCTCCAAGCCACTTTCGAGGGTTGTTGTCCCGGAATTCTTTATAAACCGAATTGATAACTCTTCCTTGTCCTTCACTTTGGGGAATTGGTTGTTATGGATTTCGTTGAAGATAGTCGAGTAGGGCTTGTATTATAACAGCCCAAAACAGGGCCTGGATGAAAACAGTAAGTTAAGGGCATTGGTAAAGCATTTATAGACCGTGATCCAACTTTTTGAATCATCATGCCAATATTGCATTCTTACATGAACTTTGTGCTCGTATATGATCTGACATGTTTTAAGGGGGAATTCTTGACCTTTGATACAGTTTACTATTCATAACCCGAGCCTACCTTGTTCATATTGTTACTCGAACCCTAGAGGTTCATCACACATATTTCCCTATCGTTTGAACTTGTTTCCCGAGCTCAGAGAGTCTTTCTTGAACCATAAGGGTACTTTTGGAACTTACCGACCAAAGTTACTATTCATCTAAAAATGAGCTTTTGATTCTGATACCTTTCCTACCCAAGTTTACAGTCGAATCGATCCTTGAGTCGAGACGAGTCTTTTGAAATCATTCTTGACTTGGAAATCTATTGTGAGCGTTGGTTTTATTGAAAATGTTTACGAAAACCCTACTTCACTATTTCTTCTATGAACGGTTTTCATTCGGAAAATGTTTTCTCTTCGGATTTGCACTACTTGAGCTATTTCAAGATTTTTGAGATGTTTTACAACTCTTGATTCAAACCCTAGCTTGAAATTTTGAAGCGTACGTTCGTACGTGAGGATTCACTATTCACTCTACATTTTCAACTTTTTAACGGTAAAATGTTTTATAGTCGTTCTTGGATTCAAAACGCTTCTCGATTTATTTCATGAATTTTGGAAACAATCCGAACTTGAAAATCATTCTAGAAAGTCGTTTTTCACTCGTGTTGAGTTTCGAGCTCAAAATTTTTATTCACTAAAACTAATGTATCTTTCAAACGGTAAATCCGATTTCGACGAATGAATATGCATTCCGAAGCTAATTTTTGCCCGGACGGAATGGCTATACTTCCAGCCACTTATCCTCGAGTCTTTACCACGAAATTGCTGAAATACCCCCTAGCAGTCCCAAATTTGGTTCATGGTCGATGAAGCTTCCAAGAGAAGCTATACACTTTTGCTCTCATACCCTTACTTCAAGTTTATTTCCAATGTGAGGGGCTTCCCAACACCTATAAATACCCCTCTCATGGAATTTGAATCCTTGCTCAAATGTTGTGTTAACAACACCCTTTCTTCACTCCCTCTCCCCCTCTTGCCGTCACTCCCCCCCCCCCCTCAAATGTTGTGTTAACAACACCCTTATGTTATGCTTTAGTTTATGTTATGTTTTAGTTTAGTTTATATTTTTATGTTATGGTATGTTTATATTATGTTTAGGTTGGGTCTTAGGGTCTTCCCTAAGCCATATAGGATTTTATTTTATGGATTTATTATATAGTTTTCGTGATATGTTTGAATGTATGTTTATATGTTTTAATTGTTTAGTATATGCTTCAATATGTTATGAATTGTTCTAGTATATGCTATGATCATGTGATATGATTGTTATATTATGAGAATTGATGCATGATTGTGGAATTTGGATTATGTTCATGCATGCTAGCTAATGGAATAGTGATTTACAATTAATTATGTCACAACTTGTTACATGTTGATATTGGAATTTAATTGTTACATGTTACATGCCTAAAGGTTCATGATATATGATATGATATGATATGATATATGTTGTGACATGTTGTCACATTGTTATATGATTCTTGAATTATGAATTGAGCTTATGATATGATATGGATTAATGGATTAAAGCCTTGATCATATGTTATACACTTTAATAGTGTCACATGTTATAACCTAAGATAGAATAGTGTTTCATAACTTGATCTTTTGCCTTAATTGGATCTCTTAACCATAGGTTATACCTTTAACCTAGATCACACTTGATTATATTAACATGAACTTGAAACTATAGGATATAATCAAGATCATAATTTAATTAGGGTGTGCGTGTGTGCATGGTGTGTGTGTGTGTGTACGTGCATGGTGTGTGTGTGTACCGTGTATGTGGGTGTGTGTGTATAGTAAGGGTTTGACCCGACCCTTTGACCCGACATGTGAATAGTAACCTGTGAATAGTAATCGTGAATAGTAATCTAGAATAGTAATCTTGAATAGTACTTTTGAATAGTGCTTTTGAATAGTAAAAGTGAAATAAAACTTGTGCTTTCCTAATAGACATTTGCACCTAGGGTTTCCATATCCAGTGTCTAAAATGTGTTTTCAAAATGAGTTTTATTTCATGGACTTTTTTTATAACCTAAGGTTTGCGATAGGATTCATAATTTGACTAAAGCTTACTCGGTTATAATAAGATCATAGTCTCACGTTGTGAGTAACTCACTTTAACGTATTCCTTTGTGTGTTACCTTTCTTGAATACCTTAAATGGTATTACTCTCTTGTGTTACATGTTCTTTACATGTTCCTTGTTCATTGTTTCATGCATTTCATATGCATCTTGGTTAGTAGTGGGTCTTAGTTCTTAAGCTCACTCTAGTACACCACCTACAGGAGTTAAAGTTGAGCACTGGGATCCCCAGGGCACCGCATAATCTGTCTACCTACCTTTTGTTACTATTAGGTGAGGTGATGTTATAAATGTTTTCCAAACTGGAACCACGGTTATACTATCCTATCATATGTTTTGAAATTCAAAGTTAAACCTCGTTTTGAACTATCCCTTTTATCGGGACATTCTTTTGAAAGGATCATTTATACTTTAATAGTATACCTTGATCTACAGCACATGTTTTCCAAAGTTCTGCATTCTTGTTCAAAGACAGTTACATGTTCTGCACATGTTTTCAAAGTACAGTTTCATATGTTTTACAGACAGAATCATATGTTTTACAGACAACATCATATGTTACAGTTACAGTTTCACCTGTTATAGTTAGCATACTGGAGTGGTACTCTGGTCACTGCTAATCTTGAAATGCAAGCATACAGTTTACAGTTTGGGGCCGGCGGTTATGTGTGGAGGTGATGTTCGGGAGGTGTGCGCCAACGACATCACTAACACCGGCCGCCACAATTAGGCAATTGACACCTACTTTTAACAGGAGGTTTGGTAAGTCAGGACAATCTGTCTGGGAACGGACAACAAATCTATTCCCATTACATGTTTACAGGTCGCCTAGTGCTAGCTACCCGAAGTGACAACCGGTGGAGGATGGTGCATGTTTGTATGTGTTAGTGGGGTATTGTTGACCTTGGTCTGATACTCTACTGTGTGTGGAGTTATTGTTGACCTCGGTCCGATACTCTACGAAATCATGTTTTTCTGGAGTAAGGATGGAGAAGCCTAGCTTGCAGGCAAAATTCTATTTCATAAAGGATGGGTCATACTTGGAAAAGTTCACTTTACCCTTATCCCGTTTTATGAAAGAACTACGAACCATCTACAGCACATGTGTGCGCGTGTGATAGCATTCATGAAAGTGTTTTAAAACGTGCATTCTTTTACAGCATTGCATTCAAAAGAGTTTTATCAAGCGAACTTGTTTCGAGTTCTTCTTTAAAGCTTTGCATTAACAGTTTTTAACTTTACTTCAAATTCTTTATCACTCAGTACTTTCTTTTAAGTATTCCCTCACTTAGTCCTTTTGACTAATACCTCTCCCGTTTTCTTGCCTCGTGGTTTCAGGTCTTGCAGCCGCAGTCTAGAGGTATCTTAAAGCTCTAGATTGTCACTTTTGTTGCAGTCAGGACTTAGTATTACTTTCTTTTGTGTCCTGCATATGTTTTATGGCTGCATTACTTTATGTTTCTGAATACTTGAGTATCTTTGTTATACTCTTTCTGCTACTCTGCTACCGATATTTTGAACTCTGCTATATCGGTACTTATTTGCGAATATGTTACATGTTCTGATATGCCGAGTCTCTCTTACACGATCGATATGTTCTTGCTTGTTACATGCCATCACGCACATGTTTTGAAAAGTTTTAAAATACTTTGATTTTCCGCTGCATAGCCACATCGTTATACATGTATAGTTCTGAGATAGACAGCCGTTCGCTGGAGTATTTCTTGAGTGATGGCTCACACCATTACTTGAGAGGTGCTTCAGTGCGGGGGTTGGGACGCCGCTCTCCTCTTGTTCCAGTACGGGTGGGGGCGTTACATGTATAATACCCTCTGGAATTGGTGGTGGCGGCATAGGAGCATTATTGTGATTTCTTCTTCTTGGAGGCATCCTGAAGAAGCACAAATTTAAAGAAATATTGATGCGTGGGGGGTTTAGTGCATGTTCTTGTTCACATTTAAGAACTAATAATGCAATTAAGAGCAAATAAGTCATGTTAAAGTGAGAGTGAATGCAAATAAACAGGCATATTCCTAAGCTGAACGACCAAGACAGACAGACACGACAGTAGAACCCCGATTTTGTAACCTGGGGCTCTGATACCACTTTAGATATAGCACCCCAAGCGGTGGGCGCCACATCCCCCGCACTAGAGGCCGACACGTGTAACGAAATGGGCAATCCGTACACGCACCAATAAACATACAAGAGCGGAAGCATTAACGAAACAAATATAGGCAAATTGTGAAGCTATACAAGACTGGAACAAATTAATTACAAACATGTCTCCATGGCCAAAAACTTACAACTACATAATTCTAATTACAAAGGATCAAAGTGTACAATGCAGAACATGCTCTAAACAGAATGTAGAATCGACCAAAGCTACCTGTAACATCCCGCTGGTCCGATCGTACAGGTATGTTGTAACGAGAGTGGTAAATACACATTTAAATTATTTAATTATGTAATACGTGCTTAATATATTGTTTAATTGATATTCTTGAATTAGTTGTATTATTTGTTAAGTATATGTTGAGTATTTGAACGTTTTTCCCTTACTTGCTTCGTTTTAACCCGTTTGGAGTTCGAATTTGTTTTCGATTTTTGTGAATACGTTATATGCATGAGTTATACATGTTATGAACTTGTTTACTTGCTCGTTGTATGTTTTTGAGTTCATGTCATACAGTTCTTGAACTGCTTTATTTGTTAGGGACTTGAGGGCCTAACTTGTTTTAGAGCGCCTTGGGTTCCGGAAGGCGTAAATTGGGCTCGGGAATTCGGATTTGAATTCTGGAAGAAGCTTCGGACTCATAACAACGAATGGAAGCTAAGGAATCCAACTTTGTATTTTTTCTAAGCCCGTTTGAGCCCCCATATTTCGCCCGTACCGAGCTTCGCGTGTGTTTCTGACCACCCTTCACTAAAATGACCATATCTCCCTCAATTATTGACTAAATTGACTCATTCTTGGGCCCACACTTTCCTCAATTAACCCTCTATCACTATATTTCTCCCTCATTTCATTTCAGCTGAAGAAAAAGGGGAGACAAGCTGCTAAAACCGAGCTCCAAGAAGAAAAAGGAAAGTACTGTTCACTTTGGCTATTTCTTGCTCGATACACCTCCGATTCGCCTTAAATTTGAAAGGTAAGTCCAGAATCTTGTTCTATATCTTCTCCTCTTTCATTTAAGTGCTTAATTTCTGAATTTCATGGAGTTTAGAGGATGATATGATCAATGGCATGAATAGTCAGGGTTTGAGCATTTTTTATGAATTTTTGCATATGTTTGATGTATTTCTTGATTTGAAGCTATATTTATGATACAAATGACTCCTATGTTTCATTTCTATGCATGAATTTTGTGGGATTTGAGTGTTTATAGGATTCACCATTAAAGATTCTGAAGAACATTAATAGTATGTTTGATTCTCGCAAGACTTGTGCGATCTTTGTTGTTCGTTGTTGTTTTTCGATTCTTAGCTTGTTTCTAAGTGTTATTTTCATGCCTAAGACCCTCGCCTTGTTCCCCTTGATCTTATATGTGTCTAGGTGTGATTTAATGGGTGATTTACAGGTGGAATCGCAAAAAAGACGAGCTCTGGGCCCGTTAAAGCCCGTTAGACACTTGGGCACTGATGGTGGGAAACGGCCGTTAGTGGCTCCCTTGAGCCACTAACCTGACTAACAGCCATTTGTGGCTGAGGGTGAATGGCTTTTAGTTAGCTATGCTCCCCGTTCTTGTGTTTTGTTCATTTCTTTGCTCGTTCCGTTCTTTTCCCTCCCCGATCTTGTTCCTTATGTGTTGTATGCTTGTTTATGTGCATGTATGGCTATGTTATAACTTGTTTATGCAAGTCTTTAGTGTGTTATGAGTATGAATAATGTTTATGTGGTGATATGTGTTGTTTGATTTGCCGGTTATGTGTTTCCGATCTTTTTATGTGCGTATGAACTTATATGCTCTATATGCTAAATATTGTTACTTCCTTGTATCTTTTGATCTCTTTAAGTGTTTTAACATGGTGTGTGCCTTTGATATGCTATAGTATGATGTGTTGTGTGCTTATTCGAAGAGTTATTAGTTTAATTGTTATGTCATTGCTTTGATAGTGTGCTATTTTCTCCGATATGCCTAAACTTGAGCCTATGTGATGTGCATTGCATCATATGTATCGATATGCATTTGCTGAGTGTCTAAGTGGTTCATATTTTAGTCTAAGTTTATCTTTCGTCCTTTGTTTTGTTCAGCGCTTTGTCTCGGGAGGAAAGGAGGTAGTCACATAGGTGTGTTTTGGCTTGCTCCGTCCGGTTTGTTGGTCAAGGTGAGGCTTCTTTCTTTTAGTTATTTTGACCTACAACCCTACGTGAATTTTAAGCCGCATGGGACACATATATATATATATATATATAAGCTACGTATTTTGTGGGATTTGGACCGTTTTATGAAACATTTGAAAATTCTTTTATATATATACATAAGCTACGTTTTTGTTTGTTTGTTTTCGAAAAGGGTTGGTGTGCGTTTTGCACTAGCGAGGTTTGGATTTGAAAGATAAGTCGGTGAATAGGTATATGCATTTTGCACTTTTCCTTGGGCTCCAGAGATTGGTGCAAAGGAGCCTCGGGATCGTGTTGGGCTATCAGGTTACTCAGGAGTACGGTTTCCACTTTAACAGTATCACCCCGGAACCCACTAGTAGGTTTAGTGGGGGGTGGAATCCTTAGGCGTGAAGGTCATGAAACTCACGTCCCACACATATATGTTTGGATGGCTAGGGTATATATAATCCTTCCATCACACGGAGAAGAGGTATGTGTATTTGATTTATGTTTTCGTTTGAATTCGCCTATGCTTTTGAATATGTACGAAGTTAGGTGGTTTGAGACTCGTACCCGCCGAGTTGCGTGTTTTGCCTCTGAAAATGGTTCGTGAAACGGGAGTGGATTCCTAATTTCTAAATTCTTTTGATTTTGGCCTCCGGACTTAACTCTTGTCTATATATAATATCACATGTTAAAATGATTTAGATTGCAAAAACCACGCTCCGGTTCATGAGCTTTTATAACTTTGAATATGCTTTGCTTTATGTATATGTAGGTGTGAATGTGTTAGCCCCTCACCAGTGTTTAGGACTGGCTCCTCCTCGTTGTCTTCTTTTTCCCCTTTCTTTCTTGAGTTTACAGGTTTAGGGTTTGGTTCGAGCTAGGCGGAAGTTTTTGTTTGGGTCGTGTGAGTCTCATTTTTTAGTCCTTTAGCATTCTGTATCTTTACTATTCTACTTTGGTCTCGTGTATAATTTTAAATATGTTTAAGAACTTTGAATCATGAGAATTTGTATAATTTATTTGGCCCGGGGTGGGCATGATTGTATATCATGTATTAATTTTATTTACATGGATATTATGTGTCTGTTTGTTGATCCTGGTGCTTCCGCATGTGTTATGATTTTGTTGCGCACTCTGAATTAAGGTCTAGACCGCCTAACTTAGATGTGATTTTGTTTGTCACCCGTTCGCTGTAGCTTGATGCGTGTCCAGAGTCTCTATTTCGTTACACATGTCTGGTTATGGTGCGGGGGATGTCGTGCTCTCCGCTCTGGGGTGCTACATCTTAAAGTGGTATCAGAGCTCTTGGTTGCAAAACCGAAGCTCTAGTGTCGTGTCTGGTCTGTCACGGTTGTTCGGCTTAGGATTTTGTACTTGTTTGCATTTACTACATCACTTTATGTGAATTATTTGTGTTAATTGTGCACATGAACATGCATCTAAACCTCCTCATGCATCGATTTTTTTGCAAATGTGTTTTATTTTTTATTTCAGGATATCGTCTTAACATCCAAGAATTTGACCGGGAAATGACAAGGAAGACAAGTATCTTTGGTTTACGAGGAGGTTAGGGAATTTTGGCCCTCCGAAGTTGTTCAATGGTGATGATATTAGAGTCGAGAAGGGGATGTTCGAAATAGTGTGGCTTTGGAAGAATTTTCGGGGATATTCGAACAAAGGGGAATTCAATTCAAGATTGAGTTTCAAGGTACTCCAAGAAAAAGTGAAGCATACTCCTCATTCAAATTCAAGATCGAACTTTGATATGATTCAAGAAACGAAATCCAAATTAAAGAATTCGGGGGAGAATTTCATTCGAGATTTTACTACTAGTACATCCCTCCAAGTTTAATCATAAGAGACTTCACGAAATTGTTAGATTTCGAAGAAGAATTGAAGAGAATGGATGATTTTTGATTGGAAGTTGAGAGATCAAATGCCGATGAAAATTTCTTTAAGGTTCGAAGTCATACCCAAGGTGTAGGAACTATTCAACAAATCTTTCAACTTCAGAGATACCTACATGGTTCAAAGAGAAAAGAGAGAAGGCTAACAAGAGATGAACGAGCAACTGTTGGAGTCTCACACATTACTTATGTGAGGTAAAGACCCAGTTTGAATTAGAAGATTTAGTAAGAGACCCAAATTTCAAGAATTCTTGAGAAGTTTTGAGATATCAACTTCACCCAAAAGAAGAAGATGATTCTACTATCAAGAATAGAAGCGATGTCCGGAGTTGATTTGATGCTTCTATTGCCAAGACCTGAATTATATGGAAGTGATGGTAAGAAGAAAGAAGGTGGAAGCGTCAAGTGTAGAAGACTAGGTCACAAGATGAGCTAGTGTCCGAATAACAAGAAATTGAGACCTTCAAAACGCCGTGACTCCAAGATCCTGGTTCAAGCACAAGATAACCCTTTGGAAAGCAAGAAAGTAGGCACCGAATTTGACACTTTCACCATCGTGAATGGTACACGAAGCATTCATCGCATCTCATTCATGTATATTTAAATTCGGGGAGAACCCACTTGTTTGTTATGTTTTCTTTTCCTTAACCACTTCTTGGTGCTTGTTGCTTGTTGTTGTTCGGCTTGTTGCCTTCTTATGTGTAAACTCTCTTCTTGTAGAGAGTTTAGTGAGTTGAGTGCCCGATAGTGTTTGGTGAGTTGTGAGGGCCGAGGTTGCTCGGTGGTTTTTCTTGAAGATGCCTCGTTGTGGTACGGAGCGACCTTAGGCGTGAGTTGGTAGTTCGAGCACCGTGTTGAGCTAGTGGTTGTATATAGAAGGTCTGGTCGGGGCTCAAAGATATTTTCGGGTATTAGATTGAAGGCTAACCCGTTTATATCTCTTATAGGAGTGGTTGGTTATTCCGAGACGGTGCGACAAGCTTTGTGGCTTGCCTTTAGGGTCACCGATGGGACGACCCAAGCTTTAAGAGACGAAGATCATAGTAAGACTCTCTTGATGTTTCTTTTAAGGTTGGAATACGTTACCACCCGACAGGGACATTGAGGTTGTCGTGGTCTTTATCCCGGAGTGAACCTCGTCGAAGATTCCCTACCTGATAGCTTCAGTATGGTTGTTGGAGTTCAAGACGTAGTTTGATGAGCTCGTAAAAGGTGGTTGCATCCGTTCGAGTACTTCTTCATGGGGTACTCTAGTCCTATCTAAGAAGAAGACGGGACCTAGGATGACTATAAACTACCATGAGCTACACAGGTTAACTATGGAAGATAAAATACCCTTTGTTCGCTTCCAGGAGTTGTAGCACCCCTAGCGGTGGGAACCACATCCCCCGCACTATGGCTCGACAAGGGTAACGAAATAAGTACTCCGCACACGCATCAAACCATAGCAAACGGGAAATAAATAAAAACAAGCTCTAGGCTAGGCGGTCTGGACCCTAATACAGAGTGCGCAACAAAATTCAAATCAAGAGTGTGGAAGCAACAGGATCCATATAAGCAATTCTACACATTCGCAACACGCTAGAATCATTTAAAAGAAGTACACGTAACATGGCACTTGACTAAATTAAATCATATCTCATGCTTTCCATAAAAAATCATATTCATATACATAAGTTCCAAAGCTCAAAATATAGAATAAACTAAAAGAGAATGCATGAGACTCAAACAACTCGACCCAAGACTCGAAAGACGACCGCCGCCTAGCTCAAAGTCCCAAATGAGTACCTACAAACTCAATACAAGGGGGAAAAGAGAGAAGCAACGAGGGTCAGTCCTAGAGACTAGTGAGTGGGCTAACACACACACCCGTATACATATAGAGCGAAGCAATTATCAAGAGTGTAATAATCCATGAACCGGCGATGGTTTTTACATGCCAAAATAATTCCCGTGATAGTAGTTATATATATACTTAAAAGAAGTTAAGGGCTGAAGGCTAAAATAACCAAATTTAAGTAATTAGAAATCCATTCCCATTTCATAGATTCAAGAGAAGACCAGACAAGACATAGCACTCGGCGAGTACGAGTTTATCCATGTCAAGACAATTACATATTGAGCAAATTCAAATCAAAATAATCCCACCTCAACTCCGGTGATCGAAGGGCTGGCCGACCCTTACCCATCCAAGCAAGCAAGCAAGACGTGAGTTTTGCGACACTCACGCCTATCGGACTCCATCCCCCACTAACCTTGTAGTGGGTTCGGGTACATCCTACAAGTGGAGATCATGAACTAGAGGTGTGTCCGGTGACCCCTTGGTCGACCTGGGTGCTCTGTTCCACAATCTCCAGTGCCCATCAAGTCAAGTATAAGATTCAAGTTAAAGGGACCTATCTTTCAAGGTCATTTTCTCACTATAAGTTCAAAACGTATCAAAAGCCTTTTCAAAACAAAGCAAAACGTATCGTATATATATATAAGAATATTTTCAAGGTCTTTCACCAGCGGAACAAGCCCTCGAAATACATATCATGCACGTATCTATCATATAGTATATATATGTCACATGCGGGCTTCAAAATACATAGGTTTTTAGGTCAAATTAACTAAAAGAACAAAACCTCACCTTTCGAACTTACCGGGAACAAAAAGGAAACAACGAACTCCTACAAGATGACCTCGTCACCCTCGGGACGAACCTGTACAGCCTGACTAGCGGGGTGTTACTGTAACGCCCCAGTTTTTCCGTTATTCAAAGTATGACGTATATGTGTAATTAAATTAATTTTATATAATTTCAATTATTATTTCTCTTATTAGTTTAAATTTGAAAATGAGTTCTTCGAACGCTTATGCCTATGTGATTATGTTTAAGTGTCGTTTCTGTTTGATTTGATTTTTGTTTTTCATGAAAACTTGGTATGAGCGAATTATGTGTATTATGACCATATATTTTTGCTCGTTTTATGTTTCCGGATTCTTTTGTTTGAGTTTTGAATTTATTTTGAGTTTTGGAACCCAGAACGAGGGCTAACGAGAAATTAGCGCACATTTGGTTCCGTATGTGATATCTTTAGCTCGGGAACTCGAAATTAAGTTCCGTCACCTCCATTGGACTCGTATCGATGATTTGGATCCGATGGAACAAGCCTCACATTTTTGTAAGACCATTTGGATTCCTAAATTTCAACCAAAATGAACACCTTGCGCCTGAAACGACAAACCATTGACACTACCTAAACTACGGACCTAAAATAACACACCTAGACCCTACCCAAATACCTAAACCCACTTGCACACTCTCTCTCACATTTTCAGCCCTAAAACCGAGATCCCTCCCCCCTCACAACCCAAAAATATCAGCCAAAAAGAAAAGAGAAGAAAAAGAAGAAAGAATAGTGCAAACCTTGGAGAATTGAGCTCATCTCCCTACCATTTTTCGTCCTTTCTGGAAGGTAAGCTCATATTTGTGTAGTATATCTCCTTGTAATCATTTTATGCTAGATTTTACATGATTTCACAAAGTTTTGATTTAGGTTTGATGAAGATGATGAATAGTGGAGTTATTGCCCTTTTCTTGATTCACCTTTGATTCTTTGGAATTCCTTTGAGATTCATGAGTGATAAGTGATCCTAAAGCATGTACTTAGGTTGGGTTGGACTTAGCTTGCATGGTTGTGGTTGATTTATAGAATTGCCATTGATGAAGCTGTTAGGAATAGTGCCCTAGAAAGCCGATTGTATATCCGCTTTGTACTTTTCCTTATTGTAATCACAGAAAATCTTTGAATAAAATAACGAATTCAAGCAACACTTCTTTATATGCTCTTGTTTGGTATGCGTTTACTTTAGCTGTGCATGTATGAGAACTCCCCTAATCCTGATGACTTTAAGACTATACCATTTAGGTGAAATGGTTCATGAAACGAGCCCTATATCACATAAGTCATGATCAGTAAAATACTCCAAGCCTATGAGTCCTACAGACAGTGGGAGTGTCAACCTGACTCCTCTAAGGCTTGCTTGTGGGATCACGCCCTTAAGAAGGACCACCTTGTTTCATGGAGGTTCAAAGTGTATAGTTGATACGTGCATGATACATGAGGGTGTTTACTTCAATAAGTAAGTTCACTGAGGTGCCCCGTGTGAGAAGATTCCTAAATGGGAAAGGAAGTTTCTATTTCAGGAAATGGAAACTTCCAGATTAGGAAATATCTCACGAGTCATTGATGTTGTTAATTGATCCTTAGACTTGAGGTTCCTTATCATTTTTATTACGGTTCTGATTATTCCCTTACCCTAGATCTTGGTTGAGAGATAGTAAGTAGGAGGATTGCGTCACATATGAATCAATGACTTAAAGGTTACGTCGAATCGAGACATTCCAATTCAGCTAGGGGTTAAACACCCGTTGCTAGACTATGGTCGTTTAATCTGTGGACTGATTAATTAATTAGTGAATTAATTAATTAGGGTCACTGCTAATTGAATTGAGAACCTATAGGGTCACACACAACAACTTGGTTTCATGAGTTATGGCTTTAAAATGATTAAACGAGTTGATCATACCAAGAGGGTTCCACACGTGTGAAACACACGTGTGGGTCACGTGAGTGCCACGTGTCATACATGGACACGTGTGCACCACACTTGTATAATTGTTTATGTTAAATAATTAATTTGTTAATTATTTAATAGACTTTGGTTTAATTTTTGAATTAAAATGAAAGTCTTATTTTGGAGAAATTAATCTATTTAATTAATTGTGAATTAATTAATTAGATAAATAAGTTATTTATTTATTAATAAATAAAGTATAATATTATCCAAAAGGGTTTGGATATTTTAGCTCTCTTAAAAGTTGATTTGAATTAGAATTCAAAGTCAAAGTTTAAAATTACTTGAGGATCAAGTAATAGGAGAGAGGGACCAAATCATTAGTCCATTAGGACTACGATTTCGGCCACCCTTCTCTACTTATATATAGGGGAGCTCGAGTTCCCCTTAGAGAGTGATCGATTTTCTTTTGGTTCATGTGTTGAACACCATCCTTTCTCCAAGATAAGACAAACCCTAGGTTAAGCCTAAACACTAACTAGAGAACTAGCATCCTTACTAGTTAGATTGTAGTCAAGTTGGTGGACTATCTCTAGAGAGCTTCAAGTTAGAAGTTTTGAAGATTCGAGCTTTACCAAGGAGAGGGGATCAAGCTGTGAGAAGAGCGTTCTTGGGTGGCTTGAAATGCTTCAAGAAAGATTATTGAAAAGTAAGTTTCTAATCTCTACGAATTTGGATTCGCGATTGGGAGTTTCGATCCTTTTGTTGGAAAATTTTTTAAATTTCCGCTGCTTTATGATTCCTGTTTTCCAACAGAAGCTTGGAGATATGATCTTTGTGATGAATTCTTGATATTTTCCTTGAAGTTCTTAATATCTAATGTTATCAAGCTTGTATACATGAGATTATGATCTCAATATGCATGCTTTTGATTGAGTTTCAAGTTTGTAACATGCTTCGTTTACTTTACCTTTTGTGCATGACCAGTTTGTGTGTTTTTTTTTTCACCACAGACACAAATCCACGGGGGTGGATTTGAGTTAGTGGGCTTCTGGACCAAAATCCATGGGGGCGGATTCTGTCCTGCGTTTTTTTCGTTACTCCGGGTCCGTTTTTCTTGTTTTTCTTCCATTGTTTGATCTTTCGCCATCTCTTTTATGACTTCTATGCTATACTAACATGTTTTATAATGTTTTATCTTATTTATAATAAATTTTCATGATTTTTCGTGGAATATTTTACGAGTTATGATTTAATATGTCATCAATGCTCCAAATACATGCATGCATAGATCTTTACTATCAGTACGAACCCTAATTGCATAGTTATCTCATCTTTTATGATTCATATGAAATGTATACATGTTAAAGCATATGTTATGATCATTATATGAAATTCATGGATTGACTTAATATGTAATGTGAAAGTTATGAGCTCGAATGGATATGAAAGCCACTTATAATGAATGAATTGTTTGTTTATATACCTTAAAGGCATTAATCGTGCACATGAACGTTCCCATGATAAAATATCATCTCTTGTGCATTCATATCATATTCATTGTATTGTCGTGCGTCATATTTGATTCATTTGGAGTCTTGAGTCTCACGAGTGCATTATATTGTCCTTTGTATAGTTTTCTCCAGGGCGGAGACCTGCCGGGTTCATAGGACACTTTCAAGTCCTCTTGTTTTCTTCTTGGTATTTATTGGTAAGGTGTAACAGGTGGGTTTCTCTTCCATTACCTATGATGACCCGATATATTCTTTATGTGAGAATTTTAAGCCAAAGTATTATATATATATATATTGAGTCTTTTCAAAAGAGTCAATGATTTCCAACGTAAAGCCCTTATTTTATGTATCCCCACCTTATAATTTTTTGGCGTGGACATTATTGTATTGCACCGGCCCAGGGACTTAGTTCAAGTGGCTATCCGGGGAGGCAAGGGCCGACGGTGATCCCTTGTACTAGTCCCACCATATTTACGGTGATACCGGCCTTCGCTAGGAGATTTAGCGGGGAATGGCAGTTGAGTGCCCTTGGGGGATTCATGTACCCCCCTGGGTCAATGTATGGACCAGTGGCCGGGTCTTGCTAGCCCGTCCACCACTCGGAGGAAAAAGGTGTAAGTGATTATGATTATGTATGAATGATTATGAACCGTATGATTATGTATGATTGTTTATGATCGCTAATGTAAAGATTAAAATGATATGCACACACGAGGAGTAGGTTGGAGATATTCGCCCTCCCGCCAGGGCTCACGTAGTGACCGTATGATTGTAATAAATGAATGAAATTGATCGTTGTAATCCTAAGCGTTGTTTTCCTTTGCTTTCACCCACTTGGGAAATATTTAATAAAACCTCGCACGGGATGATAGTTTGCATGTGGGTGTGTTTAAATTTTGTTATATTATTTAGGATATGCCCCGTTTTATACCCACCAGTCTCCTATAGACTGAACCCGACTTTATTTTCAATTCTTTGCAGGTTTTGGAGTGCTAGGCGGGATTTATGGGTCTGTGAAGTCATATGGTTAGGTCTGAGTCACACCACACGCATATTGTAAAGTGATTTAGTTACGTTTTGAATGTATCAAACATTATGATTTATGATTTACGTTTATGATATTCGGGACTAGGTATTTATGTTAGTTGAACCCGTCATTTACTGCTTGTATTGTGATTGATCTTATGATTTGCTTCCGCATGTGAATTTAATTTTTGATTAATTGTTCATTTGGTCTCGAAGGTTTAGTTCCCGCCTAGCCTAGTGAGTGAGTGAGTCCCCGTTCGCCGTGACTTGGCACGTGTATGGACTTTCCATTTCATATATGGATCGGGTCTCGGTATGGGGGATGTGGTGCTTTCCGTTTGGGGCGCTACATCCTTAAGTGGTATCAGAGCCCTAGGTTGCACAACCTGGTTCTCATGTCGTGATTGAGTCAGTTTAGGTCGCGAGTCATAGGAACAACTTGTCTACGTATGTATTGCATTGATTTCATTGCTAAATTACTACTAATTGTTGGAAATTACTCGTTACATGTGACTCAATTTTAATTTTGTTGACTCATGTGCTGCATTTTGCATCAAATACGTGCTCTTGGTGCTAATTATGTGCTATATGCATGTACTAATTAACATGCATTTATATTTGAGACGAGTTGTGATTGTAGGATATTCTTACAACATCAAACCACGACCAATCCTCACGATCAAAACAACTCACCATGAGCTCTACTTTTAAGCATGGATGATGTAAGGAATACACCGGGGAGTTCATACAAGAATTCGAGAGTCGTGGCCTTCCTTAATTGGGCTATGATTCGAGTGGTGGAATATGAGTTGGGAAAAATCAACTTGTAGGAACAATCAACAAGTTCTACCAAGGTTGATGAGTATTCGAAGGGATAGTAGTGGGTGTGCAATGTCTACCATTGACAAGATCAACACATACACCTACACTACTGAGGTTAATCAATCGGATTCCTTAGGATTACTTAATTTAAGAAAGAAGCAAAGGAAAACCTCAAAGGAACTTTATTTCGAGGTTTGTATCGACAAAGGAGTGATGATAACCAAGAGGCCTAAAGGCAAAATAGGTTGCTGAGAAGTGAGCAACAAAGATCGTTGAGGATGAGCTTCCAAGTAAATCAAGTTCGAAGAATAATAGGATCAATAAAGGGTGAATGATACAATCTATCAAGAAAGAATTTTCAAATTAACTATTACATTAGAAGTTGAGTATGGGAAACAGGGAAAAGAAGTGGTGACTTGGGATACTTGAATTCTGGACAAGATAGAAATCAAACTTAGAGAAGTTAAAGAAAGTCAAACAACACAAAGATATGGAGTAACAAATGGCAACGATAAGGTAAGACAAAGAGCTTTTGGAGTAAAGACAAAGAGTTTTTGGAGTAGATTGTGAAACCAAGTGTAAGCAATTAGAGGGCGAGTGCACTCCACCGATTCAAACTCATAAGGGATAAGCCAAGAGAATTTTGAACAGAGTGAAAATCAAGGTCAAGATTCGGACAACTTTTGGAGGTCGATACTTGGGAGTAAGTTGAAATGCCGATTCCATAGACGAAGAAGAATATTTTGGTGATGGGGCTAAGACAGAGAGGATAATTTTAATTCGGCGATTAAGAGTTTGGGTCGACTCAAAGATGTTCGGATCGAACGAGAAAAGAGATTGGGATTCTGGACTTCTAGAAAATTAGAAGAGGATTTGGAAAGCAAAGGATTTGGAATATTCTTTCAACTCATCACTTTAAGTGAAGGTGAGTAATACACCGAACGCCATCCCTAACAAGGATTGCTCATTTTGAGTCGTTCAAGAAATTCGATTATAAGATGGGGGATAAAGCTCGACCTAAGAAGGTGGAAACTTTGAAGGGAGAGAGCAGGACCAAGAGACAAACTTGAAATGCATGGTTTCGCTCAAAGAAGTATTTTAGTAGGAAAAATGGAAATACAAATCGTGGAAGATATGAAAGTTCTATTGATGATGATAAGAAAGGAATGAAACAAGCTTATGAGTTAAACCTTCAAAGTGGAAGTTAAGCTACCAAACTCGGGTTGAAAATTACTGTGGGGAATGAAGAGATTGGCTCGATTGACATTTATGCGAATGGAATTCGGATCTTGAAGATGATGAAATTATGAAGAAGCATCTATTGAACCTTTAGGTCAGTTCTGTAGAAAGAAAACCAGATCAAAGTACCATATTCCCGGATGGTGACAATGAAGTTAAATTCAACCAAGTATTAAAAGGGATTCAGACGACGTAACAAAATAAAATCTTTAATAAATCGCCAGTCATCTCTCCATGATGACTTGGAAAGTTTTAAGATGAGAAGAATCGCAGAAAGGGTAGTTATTGAAGGACTTAGATCAAACCTCAAGAATCATCAAGGAGGTTTTATTTTCCATTAAGGAATTGAATGGGTTGGAACTGAAGGTACGCTTGAAGAGGATGAAGGCTCCACGAAAAGATCGATTCAAAAATTTTGGGAACCGGTGATCACAACCCGGTTTGGAAAGAACCATAAAGAAGGTTGTGATTGTTAATGAAAAAGGTTATCGAATTTAAAGGGTTTCACCAAATTACAGAAGGAGACATGAACCGTGAATAAGACTGGTCCGAAATCTGAAGATGTAGGGTAAAACCCGTTTTGGAAGGGCAGGTTGGTTGGATCAGGGTCAACACATAACCGAGAGATGGAAGAAGGTAAGAAGATATAAGAATCAGAGTGGAATCAAGAATAGGCCAGTCGAGAGCCTTATCAGTTTCTCAGGTGGACAGGTTGAAGATATTAAAGACCAGCCAAGAGTCGAGCTAGCTTTTGGGTTCAGACCATACCTTGGGATCCTGAAAGCTTTAGCTTCAAATTCATTTGCTCGGTGAATGGTACCTCAGACATTCATGGCATACGCATACATGCATTGTTAATTTTAATAATTTTAATAATATGTGCTTTGACTCTTTGGTCTGTTAACTACTGTTGTATAATCGATGTTTTGCTACCTTCTACTTGTGTTATTATTTTCTGTTGTAATTGTGTTTTCTTCCTTGGAGCGCTTTTGTTTTGTTGTTCGAGAGACGGGGTTCTCTCATTGTTGTTCGAGAGATGGGTTTCTCTCCTTGTTGCTTGCGAGAGACGGGGCTCTCTCGTTGTTTGTTCCGGGAGTGTAGTGAATCCTAGGACGGATTCTTTTAAGGGGGAGAGATTGTAACGCCCTAGTTTTTCCGTTATTCAAATTATGACGTATATGTTTAACAATATGTGTAATTAAATTAATTTTATGTAATTTAAATTATTATTTCTCTTATTAGTTTAATTTTTAAAATGAATTCATAAAACGTTTCTGCCTATGTGATTGTATTTGAGTGTCGTTTCTATTCGATTTGATTTTCGTTTTTTGTGAAAACTTGGTATGAGTGAATTATGTGTATTACAACCATATATTTTTGCTCGTTTTATGTTTCTGGATTCTTTTGTTTGAGTTTTGAATTTATTTTGAGTTTTGGAACCCAAAACGGGGGCTAACGAGCAATTAGCGCAGCTTTGGTTCCGTATGTGATATCTTAAGCTCGGGAACTCAGAATCAAGTTCCGTCACCTCCATTGGACTCGTATCGACGATTCGGATCCAATGGAACAAGCCTCACATTTTTCTAAGACCATTTGGATTCCTGAATTTCAACCGAAACGAACACCTTACGCCTAAAACGACAAACCATTGACTCTACCTAAACTACGGACCTAAAATAACACACGTAGACCCTACCCAAATACCTAAACCCACTTGAACACACTCTCTCTCCCCTTTTAAACCCCAAAACCAAGATCCCTCCCCACTCACAACCCAAAAATATCAGCCAAAAAGAAAAGAGAAGGAGAAGAAGAAGAAGAAGGAATAGTGAAAAATTTTGGAGAATTGAGCTCCTCTCCCTACCATTTTTCATCCTTTCCTGAAGGTAAGATCATATTTGTGTAGTATATCTCTTTGTAATCATTTTACGCTAGATTTTACATGATTTCACCAAGTTTTGATTTAGGGTTGATGAAGATGATGAATAGTAGAGTTCTTGCCTTTTTCTTGATTCAACTTTGATTCCTTAGAATTCCTTTGAGATGCATGAGTGATCAGTGATCCTAAAGCATGTACTTAGGTTGGGTTGGACTTAGCTCGCATGGTTGTGGTTGATTTATAGACTTGCCATTGATGAAGCTTGGAGATATGATCTTTGTGATGAATTCTTGATGTTTTCCTTGAAGTTCTTAATATCTAATGTGATCAAGCTTGTATACATGAGATTATGACCTGAATATTCATGCTTTTGATTGAGTTTCAAGTTGGTAACATGCTTTGTTTCGTTTCCCTTTCGTGCATGCCCAGTTTGTCTGTTTTTTTTTTTCGCCACAGACACAAATCCATAGGGGTGGATTTGGGTCAGTGGGCTTCTGGACCAGAATCCATGGGGGTGGATTTTTCCTCTGTGGGGGTGGATTCTGTCCTGCGTTTTTTTCGTTACTCCGGTTCCATTTTTCTTGTTTTTCTTCCCTTGTTTGATCTTACGCCGCCTCTTTTATGACTTCTATGCTATAATAACATGTTTTATAATGTGTTATCTTATTTATTATAAATTTTCATGATTTTTCGTGTAATATTTTACGAGTTATGATTTAATATGTTATCAATGCTCTAAATATGTGCATGCCTAGATCTTTGCTATCAATATGAACCCTAATTGCGTATTTATCTCTTCTTTTATGATTCATATGAAATGTATACATGTTAAAGCATATGTTATGATCATTATATGAAATTCATGGATTGACTTAATATGGAATGTTAAAGTTATGAGCTCGAATGGATATTAATGCTACTTATAATGAATGAATTGTTTGTTTATATGCCTTAAAGGCATTAATCGTGCACATGAACATTCCCATGATAAAATATCATCTCTTGTGCATTCATATCATATTAATTGCATTGTCGTGCGTCATATTTGGTTCATTTGGAGTCTTGAGTCTCACGAATGCATTGTCCTTTGTACAGTTTTCCCCAAGGCGGAGACCTGCCTGGTTCATAGGACACTTTCAAGTCCTCTTGTTTTCTTCTTGGTATTGGTTGGTAAGGTGTAACAGGTGGGTTTCTCTTCTATTAGCTATGATGACCCGATATATCCTTTATGTGAGAGTTTTAAGCCAAAGTATTATATATATATCGAGTCTTTTCAAAAGAGTCAATGATTTCCAACGTAAAGCCCTTCTTTTATGTATCCCCACCTTATCATTTTTTGGCATGCACATGATTGTATTGGACAGGCCCAGGGACTTAGTGCAGGTGGCTATCTGGGGAGGCAAGGGCCGACGGTGATCCCTTGTACTAGTGTAACAGCCCAAAACAGGGCCTGGATGAAAACAGTAAGTTGAGGCAGTGGTAAAGCCTTTATAGACCATGATTCAACTTTTTGAATCCTCATGCATTGCATTCTTACATGAACTTGGTGCTCGTATATGTTCTGACATGTTTTAAGGGGAAATTCTTGACCTTTGATTCAGTTTACTATTCATAACCCAAGCCTACCTTGTTCATATTGCTACTCGAACCCTAGGGGTTCATCACACATGTTTCCCAATCATTTGAACTTGTTTCCCGAGCTCAGAGATTCTTTCTTGAGCCATAAGGGTATTTTTGGAACTTACCGACCAAAGTTACTATTCATCAGAAAATGAGCTTTTGATTCTGATACCTTTTCCTACTCAAGTTACAGTCGAATCGATCCTTGAGTCGAGACGAGTCTTTTGAAATCATTCTTGGCTTGGAAATCCATTCCGGAACTTTGTTTTATTGAAAACGTTTTTGAAAACCCTAGTTCACTATTCCTTTTACGAACGGTTTTCATTCGGAAAATGTTTTCTCTTCGGATTTGCACTACTTGAGCTATTTAAAGATTTTTGAGATGTTTTACAACTCGTGATTCAAACCCTAGCTTGAAATTTTGAAGCGTACGTTCGTACGCGAAAATTCACTATTCATCCTACGTTTTCAACTTTTTAACGGTAAAACGTTTTATAGTCGATTTTGGACTCAAAACGCTTCTCGATTTATTTCTTGAATTTTGGAAGCAATCCGGACTTGAAAATCATTCTAGAAAGTCGTTTTTCAATCGTGTTGAGTTTCGAGCTCAAAACTTTTATTCACTAAAACTAATGTATCTTTCAAACGGTAAATCCGATTTCGATGAATGAATATGCGTTTTGAAGCTAATTTTCTTGCCATCGGGATGGTTATACTTCCAGCCACTTATCCTTGAGCAGTGGGGGACGAAATTATAGAAATACCCCCAGCAGCCCCATTTTTAGCTTCAACATCCCTAAAGCTTCTAGAAGATACAAGTGGATGAACTCTTGTTTTGCTCTCCTACCCTTAAGCCATCTCTAATTGCAAGGTGAGGGGCTTCTTCACACCTATATATACCCCTCTCATGGCATTTGAATCCTTGCTCAAAGTCTTGTGTTAACAAGCACTCCTCTCTCCCTCCTTTCCCTCATTGCCGTCGGCATCCCCTCCCCTTAGCTAGGTTAGTTTGTTTTGTTTTTATGTTATGTTTAGTTTAGTTTATGTTTTATGTTATGGTATGTTTATATTATGTTTAGGTTGGGTCTTAGGGTCTTCCCTAAGCCATATAGGATTTTATTTTATGCATTTATTATATAGTTTTCATGATATGTTTCAATAGTTGTTTATATGCTTTAATTGTTTAGTATATGCTTGAATATGTTATCAATTGCTCTAGTACATGCTATGATCATGTGATATGGTTGTTATATTATGAGAATTGATGCATGATTATGGAATTTGAATTATGTTCATGCATGCTAGCTAATGGAATAGTGACTTACAATTAATTATGTCACAACTTGTTACATGTTGATATGGAATTAAATTGTTACATGTTACATGCCCAAAGGTTCATGATATATGATATGATATGATATGATATATGTTGTGACATGTTGTCACATTGTTATATGCTTCTTGAATTATGAATTGAGCTTATGATATGATTTGGATTAATGGATTAGTGCCTTGATCATATGTTATACACTTTAATAGTGTCACATGTTATAACCTAAGATAGAATAGTGTTTCATAACTTGATCTTATGCCTTAATTGGATCTCTTAACTATAGGTTATACCTTTAACCTAGATCACACTTGATTATATTAACATGAACTTGAAACTATAGGTTATAATCAAGATCATAATTTAATTAGGGTGTGTGTGTGTGTGTGTGTGTTCGTGCATGGTGTGTGTGTGTGTGTACCGTGTGTATGTGGGTGTGTGTATAGTAAGGGTTTGACCAGACCCTTTGACCCGACATATGAATAGTAACCTCTGAATAGTAACTCGTGAATAGTAATCTTGAATAGTACTTTTGAATAGTGCTTTTGAATAGTAAAAATGAAATAAAACTTGTGCTTCCTCTATAGACATTTGCACCTAGGGTTTCCATATCCAGGGTCTAAAATGTGTTTTCAAAATATGTTTTCTTTCGTGGACTTGTTTCTTAACCTAAGGTTTGCGATAGGATTCATAATTTGACTAAAGCTTACTCGGTTATAATAAGATCATAGTCTCACATTGTGAGTAACTCACTTTAACGTATTCCTTTGTGTGTTACCTTTCTTGAATACCTTAAATGGTATTACTCTCTTGTGTTACATGTTCTTTACATGTTCCTTGTTCATTGTTTCATGCATTTCATATGCCTCTTGGTTAGTAGTGGGTCTTAGTTCTTAAGCTCACTCTAGTACACCACCTACAGGAGTTAAAGTTGAGCACTGGGATCCCCAGGGCACCGCATAATCTGTCTACCTACCTTTTGTTACTATTAGGTGAGGTGATGTTATAAATGTTTTCCAAACTGGAACCACGGTTATACTATCCTATCATATGTTTTGAAATTCAAAGTTAAACCTCGTTTTGAACTATCCCTTTTATCGGGACATTCTTTTGAAAGGATCATTTATACTTTAATAGTATACCTTGATCTACAGCACATGTTTTCCAAAGTTCTGCATTCTTGTTCAAAGACAGTTACATGTTTTGCATATGTTTTCAAAGTACAGTTTACAGACAGTTTCATATGTTTTCAGACAGAATCATATGTTTTACAGACAGCATCATATGTTACAGTTACAGTTTCACATGTTATAGTTAGCATACTGGAGTGTTACTCTGGTCACTGCTAATCTTCAATGCAAGCATACAGTTTACAGTTTGGGCCCGGCGGTTATGTGTGGAGGTGATGCTCGGGAGGTGAGCGCCAACGACATCACCAATACCGGCCGCCACACTTAGACTATTGACACCGACTTTTAACAGGAGGTTTGTTAAGTCAGGACAATTTATCTGGGAACGGACAGCAAATCTGTTCCCATTACATGTTTACAGGTCGCCTAGGGCTAGCTACCCGAAGTAACAACCGGTGGAGGATGGTGCATGTTTGTATGCGTTGGTAAGAGTTGTTGTTGACCTTGGTCCGATAGTCTACTATGTGCGGAGTTGTTGTTGACCTTGGTCCAATGCTCTACTTTATGTGGGGTTATTGTTGATCTTGGTCCGATACTCTACTAAACGTGGAATTATCGTTGATCCTGGTCCGATGCTCTACCGAATCATGTTTTCTGGTGTAAGGATGGAGGAGCCTAGCTTGCGGGCAAAATTCTGTTTCATAAAGGATGGTTCATATCTGGAAAAGTTCACTTTACCCTTATCCCGTTTTATGAAAGAACTATGAACCATCAACAGCATATGTGTGCGCGTGTGATAGCATTCATGAAAATGTTTTATAACGTGCATTCTCTTACAGCATCGCATTCAAAAGAGTTTTATCAATCGAACTTGTTTCGAGTTCTTCTTTAAAGCATCGCATTTAACAGTTTCGAACTTTACTTCAAGTTCTTTAATTCAGTACTTTCTTTAAAGTATTCCCTCACTTAGTCCTTTTGACTAATACCTCTCCCGTTTTCTTGCCTCGTGGTTTCAGGTCTTGCAGCCGCAGTCTAGAGGTATCTTGAAGCTCTAGATTGTCATTTTGTTTCAGTCAGGACTTAGTATTACTTCCTTTTGTGTCCTGCATATGTTTTATGGCTGCATCACTTAATGTTTCTGTATATGTTTCTGATACTTGGGTATCTTTGTTATACTCTTTCTGTTACCCTGTTACCGATATTTTGAACTCTACTGTATCGGTACTTATATGTGAATATGTTATATGTTCTGATATGCCGAGTCTCTCTTACACGATCAATATGTTCTTGCTTGTTACATGCCATCACGCACATGTTTTGAAAAGTTTTAAAATACTCTGATTTTCCGCTGCATAGCCACATCGTTGTACATGTATAGTTCTGATAGACAGCCGTTCGCTGGAGTATTTCTTGAGTGATGGCTCACACCATTACTTGAGAGGTGCTTCAGTGCGGGGGTTGAGACGCCGCTCTCCTCTTGTTCCAATACGGGTGGGGGCGTTACAGCCTGAGGTGGTATCAGAGCATCGGGTTAAGTAAGAAGAGACTTAACCTAGATTGCTCTCGTATTGCATCATGGATTGTTCACGCATTGCATCCAGGATCATTCTCATATTGCATCGAGACAGGATATTTGGGGATTGCATGGTTCTGTTATCTGGATTTCATATCTGTGGTATCTTCTGTAGAGCTATGGCAGTTCAGCCACACCAGGATCCTAATCAGCAGATGGATGAGGCTTTCTTTGAGCAGTTTGAGGCCCCACGTACTGTGGCAGTTTCTCGCCGTGGAGGCACTCGTTTCTACACCTGGCACAGGTCTAGGAACAGTGGCAGGCCTGGGTATTCCTATCCTAACAAAGTTGTGCACTATCTCGAGTCTGAGAGAGATGGTTACTTTCAGGAGTATCAGAGGACCCGTGAGGTCAGGTTGGAGTCTCTGCGCTATCAGGATTAGTCACTGCAGTACCATATTGATAGGGACATCGCTCGTGAGCATGCTGCAGAGATGACTCATATTGCTGATCAGAGGGCTGCTCGTATTGCTGAGCTGGAGGCAGATCTTATGCAGATGACTATTGATCGCGACACCTCTATGGAGCGTCACCAGCACTACCGTGCCTGCGTGAGAGCTCGCCCGTATGATACCTATCACTTATCCTATGAGCAGGCAGTTGAGGAGGTCGAGGGTCAGGATGTCAGTCAGGCCTCTCAGGAGCCCGGGCCTATGCAGGAGCAGTCTGATGGAGGCGATGGAGGATCTGATGATGATGATGATGGCGGAGATGAGCCAGCAGGACACGGACAGGGTGAGGTCGTTGCCATTTCTGATGACACCACCAGGGGTTCTTTGGATCACAGTTATCAGGGTTGATTGTTGATGGGAGATTTCTGTATATAGTACTGATGCATATATATCTATCTATGGATGGCGGACGTATAGCCGGGACAGTTCAGGACTGACTTTTGGATGAGGGGATGTATAGCTTTGGTAGATGATCCCCGACTTTTGGCACCACGGATGACGGTTCAGATGACTTGGTACCTACTAGGTTGTTTTCAGCAGGGTTGGACGGATTGGTAAGGCCTGTGAGGGAGTCAACTCGATAGTATCGGGTCCTCCCCATTTTGAATTAATACTGTTAACATGTGGCCTGTAGTAAATTTTACCAAACCTTGCACAGTTATAACACTTTCGGCTTTATGTTGGATATCTGTTTACTGCTTTCCATAACTGTCATTGCATGAGTCTTAGAGTTGCTTCAAGATACCATTAGGACCATTGATAGGATCATGCCATTTCATTTATTGTTAGCATGCTATTATTCTTGATATGTTGAATACGCTTCTGGATATTTTGATCATGTTACAGTTCTTGTTGATATGACAGTACACATTCTGCTCCCGTTTTACATGTTCATCATGTTTTGGGATATGTTATACATGTTTCTGATATGTTGATATGTTACCCGAGCTTCTGTTCCCGTTTATAAGATGTCTGATAGTTGTTTCTGATTATATGATATGTTTGGAGATCCTGAATCTTTGCTGACTTGTTGTTATGGGAATGTGTTGTTCTCATACTTATATGTGACTACGTGAGAATGTGAATACGTGGTTACGGATTCTGTGAATCATTATATGTCATGCATCGAATATATGTATCTGAATGCTTGTGAATTCAGTAACAACATGCCACCGAGAAGAGCACCCCGGAATCGTGTACCACCACTGCCACCCCAAAGAGATGTCACGCCACCCCAAAGAGATGTCACGCCACCCCCAGAAAGGGAAAGAACTCCGGAATTAAGGGATGTGCTATGACAATTTATGAGGGCTTGTGCACCGAGAGATAATCATCCTAATGAGAGATCATTGGAGAAGTTTCTGAGGATGAATCCACCTAAGTTCTATGGAGAACCGAATGACCTAAAGGCTGAGAATTGGATTACTAGTCTTGAGAAGATTTTCGAGGCTATGGAGATCTACCCAGAGGATCGTGAACGAGTTCGATATGCTACTTTTCATATGGAAGGAGCTGCATACAATTGGTGGAAGCACGTTCAGCATATGTGGATTGAGAATAACGTTGAAGGAAGTTGGGATGAGTTTATCAGAGAGTTTCAGCAGAAGTATACGCCTCAAGTGACTCGTGATGCACGAGAGGCTGAGTTTGTGAATCTGGTTCAGGGAACTATGAATGTGATGGAGTATGAAGCTAGGTTTGTGAGGCTGATCAAGTATGCGCCTCATATTCTGACTGATGAGCGTCGCAAGACGAAGAGGTTTATCGATGGACTGAAGCCTGAACTTCGGTTGGCACTTGCTTCTTTGGTTATTGAGACCTACAACCAGGCTGTTGATAGAGCGCTAAGGGTTGAAGCTGCACACAAGGAGATCAAGATAACTACTGCGCGTCAAGGACCTTCTAACCCTAAGCCTTATCAAGGGAATAAGCGACCTTCCGGATCTTTTCCCCAAGGAACTGGAAAGAGGCCAATGGTAACACCACAGCATCAGCAGCAGAACGCTCCACCGAAACAGCAAGCACAGAAGCAGAAAGCGCCACAGCAGTATCAGAAGGCGCCACAACAGCAGTGTAATGCCCCGATTTCTCGGACGTAAAGGTAGGACGTATGTGTTTACCTATCTGCGCGAATTAATTGTTTTTACGTGTTTTATATTTAATTTTATTATAATTGTTATTATTTTATTATATTATATTATAATATCTTATTATAATATTATTAATTTTATATATATATGTTTCGTATTATATATATATATATATATATATGCTAATTACTTTATTATTAATTTAATGATTGTGCTAATTATATGTTATGTTAATTAATCATGTTCTAATTAATTAATTGATTATTTATATATATATATATATATATATATATATACATATATATATATATATATATATATATATATACGTACCATATATAAATAATGCATGAAGATTTTATTTATGCATGCAAATTAATATATTTTGCATGAAAATCATAATCTTGCATGGGAATTTTAATTCAATCATGAATTACGTGAACTTTGAATTATAATTTTGCATGAATTTTATTTCATTTATGCATGGGAGTTATAATATATGCATGGGATTTATGTTGAGTTGCTTGGATTGATCATATTACTAATTTTGTGTTTCGTTCTCTTATGAAATGATATTGAAATGCCACGATTTTGTAATATGTTATACATATATGTGTTGTGGACATGATTTTATGCTCAAATTATGTTTTTGAATTCAATTGTTATGTTAACGAATTAAATTTTAATTGAGGAACCAAAACGGGAGCTAACGAGCACTTAGCGTACCCTTGGTTCCGAATTTAATATCTTGAGCTCGGGAACTCGGATTCGAGTTCCGTCAACTCCGCTGAACTCGTAACAAAAATTCGAGTTTAGTAAACTTAGCCTTACATTTTTCCTAAGTCATTTGAAACTCCGAAATTCAACCGAAAAACGAAACGGAGACCAACTTGACCTTGTTGCACTAATTCAGCCATAACTTGGCCAAACCACAACCAAACTAACCATGGTTTGATTCCTTTTAACCCTAACTCAACCATCTATCAGTACATATCAAGCCCTAACCGAGATTATCCTCACACAAGCCCCAAAACTCAGCCAAAGCTTCTGTTCCTCATTCTAATCCCGTAACCCTTCAAACCTTGGAGATTTTGGAGCTCAAATCTCATCCAAACTTCAACCAATCATCAAGGTAAGTTAGGGGTTGTATTATATGTTTAATTCTGATCATTTTCATCCTTTCATTCATGATTTTGAGCATGGTTTTCTTGATTTTCTGGGCTTTTACCGAAAATAAAGGATTTTGGGCAAAATGTTGATCTTCTTCGTTTCTCAATGATTTTGATTGATTCCAAGCCTGAGATTAATTGTTTTAGCATCCTCATAACATTTGTGATCTTTGATTTCGTGGTTGTTGAAATATTTATGAGATATCACTTATGAAATTTTGAGAAAATCCCACATGTTTGTCACGTATGGCTTCCTTCTCGTGTGAGTTTGATTGGGACTGAATCTTGTGTTGGTTTCATGTTATTTTGCTGCACAATTGTTGGCTTTTTGGACATGATCTGAATCGTTTGAGCTGAGAGCAAGCATGCTCTGTTTTTCCTCCAGTTTTGATCGGTTTTGGCTTGAGGTTTGCTGTCAAAACTGCTGTCAATTCCTTCTTCCTTTTTGTTGTCTCTTTCATGGATTCTTGGGTGTGTTTAACTGAGTCTTTTACAGCTTTTCATGCATGATTTTGTTGCCTTTCTTGCTCGTACATGGCTGCCTTTTCCTGCTCTGTTTTCTGCGCATTTTGTCGTCGGTAACAGAGGCTGCAGTTGCTGCGTCACGGGCGTGCTATTTCTGCCCGTTCCTGCGAGGAACGGGAGTGCAGACCGGCCTGGAATTTCTGTACCGAGACACGGGGGTGTCTCGGTCCAGGCTTGGAGGGTGACACGGGGGTGTCACCCCGTTTTCCTTGGACTTTTGCTGAGTTTCCTGGACTGTTGCTGCTACTGTTTTGTTTGCATGGTGTGTGCGTGAGTTGCATGCATGGGTTGAGTGTGCATGCATGGAGTGAGTTTGTGTGTGATTGTGTGATTGAATGCATGCATGGTTAGGGTATAGTATAGGTTGCATGAATGTTTGTGTATAATATATAGTATATATATATTTATGCATGTAATATATAAGATATATATGCATGCATGGGTAGGTTTGTGTGTGTGTACGTGTATTTATGTATATATTATATATATTGTATATTATTATATATGATTATATGTATATATTATATTATGTATATTTATTATATATATTTTAAATATTATTTGATTTAATTTAATTATTGAAATCAATTAATTTCCATTTCGCGTATTTATTCTACCGACTATTGATTGAACGTTTTATTTGTTTTATTCCTAAATGTGAATTTGAATAATATGTGTTATGCTTATTAAATGAATTTTAGATTAATTGTTATGCATTATGAAATTATGAATTTATGAAATTATGAAATTGAATGAAATATATGAACGAATGATTTGATTATATGATTTAAATTCTTTAATCGTGCACATGAACATTTTTATGATATAACATGATCATTTATGCATTCATGTCATATTCATCTCATTGCCGAGCGTCATATGTGGTCATTGCGTCTCATACCTTTTCTTTTGCACAAATTCGGGTTTGGTCGGAGACGAGGGCGAGCATTGAGATGCTTGTGCCTTTATTCTGCTTTGGTAAAGGTGGGTTTTCTTCTATTAGTTAAAACAACCCTATAAATCCCTTATGTGCAAAGTTTTAAGCCAAAATAATATATTTATATCAATCGAGTCATTTTGGGTAAATGATTTCAAATGTATGACCCCTTTTTAATTGTGAAACCCTACCTTATGTTTGGCGAGACACATTTCTATATATGCTTGTTCGGGCCCCGGGACTTAGTATATGTGGCTAACCCAGGAAGCAAGGGCTGACGGGGATCCCATATACTAGTTCCAACCAAACTACGGTGATACCGGCCCTCGCTAGGAGGTTTAGCGAGGAATGGGAGCTGAGTGCCCTTGGGGGATTCATGTACCCCCATTGGCCTATGTATGAACCGGTGGTCAGGTCTAGCTAACTTGTCCACCACCCGGAGGAAGAAGGTGTATATGTATGATTATGATCATTTATGTATGTACACGAAAGATATGTATGACAACCACTAATTATGATATGATTACACGAGGAGAAGGTTGGAGATTGTGCACGCTCACTCGCCGAGCTTAAATCCTTATGAGCAATTATGAATGAATATGAATGTCGTAATCCCGTTGATGTTTTCTTTTGTTTTAACCGCTTGGTAAATTCTTATCAAACTTCACACGGGATTAGGGCTTGCATGTATGTGTCTAAATTATGCGATATTATATATCTTATGCCCCGTTTTTATACCCACCAGTCTCTTTTAGACTGAACCCGGTTGTTTTCAGCTGTTTTGTGCAGGTATAGGAGTGTTAGGCGGGAATACAAGTCATCTAGGTCTTGCATTTATGTTTAGCACTTCTTTTCAGTTCCATATTCATACTCTTGTTGCTACTTTTGTATTCGATCATATTATAGATTGGAGCGTTATGATTTTGTAGGCCGTGAGTGCCGTTGCATATTTGGATGCTCTTGTATATCTATTTTTGGAGCTTGGTGGCTCACTGTATATGCTTTGACGTTTGGCTTCCGCAAATTCTATTTTACTCTGATTTTATGTTTTCTTGAGTTGAATGGTTCAAGGGTTAGTCCCGCCTAGCATAGCGTGTGTGTTGTGTCCCCGTTCGCCGTGGATTGGCACGTGTATGGACTTCCATTTCATATACGGGTCGGGTCTCGGTGCGGGGGATGTGGTACTTTACGCTCGGGTGCTACAAGCAGACAGCACCTCAGCCAGGTCCAGAGGAAATTGTTTATCGATATTGTCACCGAATGGGACACACTGAGGAGAACTGTCGCAAGAAATCTGGACAGTGTTTCGCGTGTGGTTCCCCTGAGCACCAGATGGATAGTTGCCCGCACAAGATCAGGAGATTTGGGGTCCAGGATAAAGGAAAAGCAGTGGTGGGAACGACGAACAAACCGGTGGTCAGAGGCAGAGCTTATGCTTTGGATGGTAAGGAGGAGGTTGATCATTCGTCTGTTGTGGAAGGTATTGTGCACATTCTTAACACACCAGTTAAGGTCTTGTATGACCCTGGTGCTACGCATTCATTTGTTGCTTCTAAATTATGTGCGCATTTACAGTTTCCGCTTGAATACTTGCCATATAAATTTGAAGTGAGTTCTCCTTTGGGAACTTGCCTTGTTACGGATCAAGTATATAAACGCTTGAATACCCGTTGTTACCCGACGGATCTGATTGAGTTACCGATGACGAGATACGAGGTTATACTTGGTATGGATTGGTTGTCTAAGTACCGAGCTAAGTTGGATTGTTACAAGAAAGAGATCATCTTGGAAGAAGATGAAAGTGGGACATCAGAAGGGAAAGTTGAGAAGTTATCAGTGATTTCTTCGATGGAAGCTAAGAAGTTGATTCAGAAAGGAGCTATTGGATTTGTGGCTTATCTTTTGAATAGACCGAAAGATCAACTTAAGATCGAAGAAGTGGAAGTGGTGAACGAATTCTTAGATGTGTTTCCTGAGCATTTGGATTCGTTACCTCCTGACCGAGAGTTGGAGTTTACGATCGAGACGATATCAGGAGCTAAGCCGTACTCAAAGATACCTTACAGAATGGCTCCAGCTGAATTGGAAGAACTGAGAAAGCAATTGGAAGAACTGATAGAGTCTGGATATGTTCGACCGAGCACGTCGCCGTGGGGAGCGCTTGTGCTTTTCGTTAAGAAGAAAGATGGATCATTGCATTTATGCATTGACTATCGGGAGCTGAACAGAATGACAATCAAGAATAAGTATCCTCTCCCTCATATCGAAGAGCTGTTCGATATACTTCAAGGATCGAAGGTCTACTCTAAGTTATATCTTAGACAAGGATATTATCAATTGAAGATAAGGGAAGCAGATATTCCTAAGGCTTCTTTCAACAGCCGATACGGACATTATGAGTTTGTAGTAATGCCGTTTGGTTTGACAAACGCACCAGCTGCATTCATGGATACGATGCACCGTATACTCAAGCCGTTTCTTTACAAGTTTGTAGTGATCTTCATCGACGATATTTTGGTATTTTCAAAGACACCGGAGGAACATGCTGAGCATCTTCGAATCGTGTTACGCACTTTGCTGGATCACAAGCTATATGTAAAGTTCAGTAAATGTGAGTTCTGGCTTGAGAGAGTTACATTTCTCGGACACATCATATCAGGATCTGGAATCGAAGTAGATCCCTCGAAGATCGAAACAATCATGGATTGGAAGTCACCGAAGAATCCTTCAGAAGTGAGGAGTTTTCTGGGATTAGCTGGTTACTACAGGAGGTTTGTCCAAGATTTCTCGAAGATAGCTGCACCTCTCACTAAGTTAACAAAGAAGGAAGGGAAGTTTGAATGGACGGAGAAGTGTGAGCAAAGTTTTCAAAGATTGAAAGAAATGCTAACAACTGCACCCGTGTTAGCGTTACCAGAAGGAAAAGAAGGTTACACAGTCTATACTGATGCTTCAAAAGAAGGATTAGGAGGAGTTTTGATGCAGAATGGAAAGGTGATTGCGTATGCATCAATTCGCTCTTGGAAAGTGGAGACATTACCTGTATGGAGTTACGTTTGAGATCTTTACTGATCATAAGAGCCTGCGATATCTATTCACTCAGAAGGAGTTGAATATGCGACAAAAGGAGATGGATGGAATTTCTGGAGGACTACGATTGCATTATTCAATACCATCCAGGAAAGGCGAATGTTGTAGCCGATGCACTAAGCAGGAAAGTTCATTTGGCATAGATTTCTGCCAACCCCGAGGTTGATCATAAGAGCCTGCGATATCTATTCACTCAGAAGGAGTTGAATATGCGACAAAAGGAGATGGATGGAATTTCTGGAGGACTACGATTGCATTATTCAATACCATCCAGGAAAGGCGAATGTTGTAGCCGATGCACTAAGCAGGAAAGTTCATTTGGCATAGATTTCTGCCAACCCCGAGGTTGATCAAAGAGAAAGAATGGAGGTGATAACTAAAGCTCGAGTCGCGAACGTTGTGATGATATCACCATTGAAAGAACAAGTGTTGGAAGCTCAGAAGAACGACGAGTGGATCAAGAAATGTCTCGAATCTAAGGAGAAGGATGATGAGACTAAGTTCAAGGTTGATGAACATGGAATATTGAGGTATAAAGGTCGAATATGCGTACCAACTGTTTTGAGGAAAGAGATTCTCGACGAAGCGCATAAGACTAAGTACACGATACATCCCGGAGGTACTAAGATGTATCAACATGTTAAGACGCATTTCTGGTGGAACGGAATGAAGAGAGACATAGCCAACTATGTCAAGAAGTGCTTAACTTGTCAGAAAGTTAAAGCTGAGCACCAGAAGCCGAGTGGGAAGTTGCAACCATTGCCGATTCCGACTTGGAAGTGGGAGCAAATCACGATGGATTTTGTCACTGGATTACCAAAAGTCAGAGGAGGACAAGATAGTATCTGGGTGATCATTGATCGATTGACAAAGTCAGCACACTTTTTGCCAGTTAAGACGACGGATAAGGTTAGCTCGTTGGCAAAGCTGTATCAACAAGAGATTGTCAGATTACATGGAGTCCCGAACAATATAGTATCGGACAGAGATCCGAAATTCATGTCGCACTTGTGGAAAGAAATTCAGACTTTGATGGGAACAAAGTTGAACTTCAGTACTGCAGCGCATCCTCAGACGGATGGACAATCAGAAAGAATGATCAAATACTTGGAAGATATGCTAAGAGCTTGCGCTTTGGACTTCCAGGAAAGTTGGAAAGAGCGTTTACCTCTTGTGGAGTTTGCATACAATAATAGTTATCAAGCTTCTATTAAAGCTGCTCCATATGAAGCTCTGTATGGAAGGAAATGTCGATCCCCGTTATACTGGGATTTGGATGAAACGAGATGTACTGAGGAAGGACCGATCAGAGTGAATTCTGCCAAATGGATAAGAGAAGCGACAGAAAAGATTCAGATCATTCGCCAGAGAATGAAAGCTGCCCAGGACAGGCAGAAGAGTTATGCTGATCGACGAAGAAGGGATTTGGAATTCGCAGTGGGCGAAAAGGTATTTCTGAAGGCATCGCCAAGGAAAGGATTTTCCCGAATTGGGAAAGGTGGAAAGTTAAACCCGAGATATGTTGGACCGTATGAGATACTGGAGAGAGTCGGACCGACTGCTTATAGATTGGATTTGCCTGTAGGTCTAACAGGAATCCACAACGTATTTCATGTATCTCAGCTTCGCAAGTGTTTCTCGGATGAGACAGAGGTTGTGCCGGTAGAGGAGATACCGTTGGAACCAGATCTGACTTATGTTTTGAAGCCCGCCAAGATTCTTGATAAGAAGTTTCAAGAGCTGAGGAATAGGAAGATTCCTTTGGTTAAAGTCCTTTGGAAAGGACATGGGACAGAAGAGGCAACCTGGGAGACAGAAGAGAAAATGCAGAAGCATCACCCTGAGTTGTTTGCAGTTACAGCGGAAGAATCTGAGGACAGATTCTCTTTAAGGAGGGGTGATTGTTACAGCCCAAAACAGGGCCTGGATGAAAACAGTAAGTTGAGGCAGTGGTCAAGCGTTTATAGACCGTGATCCAACTTTTTGAATCCTCATGCATTGCATTCTTACATGAACTTGGTGCTCGTACATGTTCTGACATGTTTTAAGGGGGAATTCTAGACCTTTGATTCAGTTTACTATTCATAACCCGAGCCTACCTTGTTCATATTGCTACTCGAACCCTATGGGTTCATCACACATGTTTCCCAATCATTTCAACTTGTTTCCCGAGCTCAGAGATTATTTCTTGAGCCATAAGGGTATTTTTGGAACATACCGACCAAAGTTACTATTCATCAGAAAATGAGCTTTTGATTCTGATACCTTTTCCTACTCAAGTTACAGTCGAATCGATCCTTGAGTCGAGACGAGTCTTTTGAAATCATTCTTGGCTTGGAAATCCATTCCGGAACTTTGTTTTATTGAAAACATTTTTGAAAACCCTAGTTTACTATTCCTTTTACGAACGGTTTTCATTCGGAAAATGTTTTCTCTTCGGATTTGCACTACTTGAGCTATTTCAAGATTTTTGAGATGTTTTACAACTCTTGATTCAAACCCTAGCTTGAAATTTTGAAGCGTACGTTCGTACGTGAAAATTCACTATTCATCGTACGTTTTCAACTTTTTAACGGTAAAACGTTTTGTAGTCGATTTTGGACTCAAAACGCTTCTCGATTTATTTCTTGAATTTTGGAAGCAATCCGGACTTGAAAATCATTCTAGAAAGTCGTTTTTCAATCGTGTTGAGTTTCGAGCTCAAAACTTTTATTCACTAAAACTAATGTATCTTTCAAACGGTAAATCCGATTTCGATGAATGACTATGCGTTTTGAAGCTAATTTTCTTGCCGTCGGGATGGTTATACTTCCAGCCACTTATCCTTGAGCCGTGGGGGACGAAATTATAGAAATACCCCCAGCAGCCCCATTTTTAGCTTCAACATCCCTAAAGCTTCTAGAAGATACAAGTGGATGAACTCTTGTTTTGCTCTCCTACCCTTAAGCCATCTCTAATTGCAAGGTGAGGGGCTTCTTCACACCTATATATACCCCTCTCATGGCATTTGAATCCTTGCTCAAAGTCTTGTGTTAACAAGCACTCCTCTCTTCCTCCTTTCCCTCATTGCCGTCGGCATCCCCTCCCCTAAGCTAGGTTAGTTTGTTTTGTTTTTATGTTATGTTTAGTTTAGTTTATGTTTTATGTTATGGTATGTTTATATTATGTTTAGGTTGGGTCTTAGGGTCTTCCCTAAGCCATATAGGATTTTATTTTATGCATTTATTATATAGTTTTCATGATATGTTTCAATAGTTGTTTATATGCTTTAATTGTTTAGTATATGCTTGAATATGTTATCAATTGCTCTAGTACATGCTATGATCATGTGATATGGTTGTTATATTATGAGAATTGATGCATGATTATGGAATTTGAATTATGTTCATGCATGCTAGCTAATGGAATAGTGACTTACAATTAATTATGTCACAACTTGTTACATGTTGATATGGAATTAAATTGTTACATGTTACATGCCCAAAGGTTCATGATATATGATATGATATGATATGATATATGTTGTGACATGTTGTCACATTGTTATATGCTTCTTGAATTATGAATTGAGCTTATGATATGATTTGGATTAATGGATTAGTGCCTTGATCATATGTTATACACTTTAATAGTGTCACATGTTATAACCTAATATATAATAGTGTTTCATAACTTGATCTTATGCCTTAATTGGATCTCTTAACTATAGGTTATACCTTTAACCTAGATCACACTTGATTATATTAACATGAACTTGAAACTATAGGTTATAATCAAGATCATAATTTAATTAGGGTGTGTGTGTGTGTGTGCATGCCGGGTGTGTGTGTGTGTTCGTGCATGGTGTGTGTGTGTGTGTACCGTGTGTATGTGGGTGTGTGTATAGTAAGGGTTTGACCCGACCCTTTGACCCGACATATGAATAGTAACCTCTGAATAGTAACTCGTGAATAGTAATCTTGAATAGTACTTTTGAATAGTGCTTTTGAATAGTAAAAATGAAATAAAACTTGTGCTTCCTCTATAGACATTTGCACCTAGGGTTTCCATATCCAGGGTCTAAAATGTGTTTTCAAAATGTGTTTTCTTTCGTGGACTTGTTTCTTAACCTAAGGTTTGCGATAGGATTCATAATTTGACTAAAGCTTACTCGGTTATAGTAAGATCATAGTCTAACATTGAGAGTAACTCACTTTAACGTATTCCTTTGTGTGTTACCTCTCTTGAATACCTTAAATGGTATTACTCTCTTGTGTTACATGTTCTTTACATGTTCCTTGTTCATTGTTTCATGCATTTCATATGCATCTTGGTTAGTAGTGAGTCTTAGTTCTTAAGCTCACTCTAGTACACCACCTACAGGAGTTAAAGTTGAGCACTGGGATCCCCAGGGCACCGCATAATCTGTCTACCTGACTTTTGTTACTGATAAGTGAGGTGAAGTTATAAATGTTTTCCAACTGGAACCACGATTATACTATCGTATCATATGTTTTGAAATTCAAAGCTAAACCTCGTTTTGAAGTGTCCCTTTTATCGGGACATTATCTTGAAAGGATCATTCATACTTTAATAGTATACCTTGATCTACAGCACATGTTTTCCAAAGTTCTGCATTCTTGTTCAAAGACAGTTACATGTTTTGCATATGTTTTCAAAGTACAGTTTACAGACAGTTTCATATGTTTTCAGACAGAATCATATGTTTTACAGACAGCATCATATGTTGCAGTTACAGTTTCACATGTTATAGTTAGCATACTGGAGTGTTACTCTGGTCACTGCTAATCTTCAATGCAAGCATACAGTTTACAGTTTGGGCCCGGCGGTTATGTGTGGAGGTGATGCTCGGGAGGTGAGCGCCAACGACATCACCTATACCGGCCGCCACACTTAGACTATTGACACCGACTTTTAACAGGAGGTTTGTTAAGTCAGGACAATTTGTCTGGGAACGGACAACAAATCTGTTCCCATTACATGTTTACAGGTCGCCTAGGGCTAGCTACCCGAAGTGACAACCGGTGGAGGATGGTGCATGTTTGTATGCGTTGGTAAGAGTTGTTGTTGACCTTGGTCCGATAGTCTACTATGTGCGGAGTTGTTGTTGACCTTGGTCCAATGCTCTACTTTATGTGGGGTTATTGTTGATCTTGGTCCGATACTCTACTAAACGTGGAATTATCGTTGATCCTGGTCCGATGCTCTACCGAATCATGTTTTCTGGTGTAAGGATGGAGGAGCCTAGCTTGCGGGCAAAATTCTGTTTCATAAAGGATGGTTCATATCTGGAAAAGTTCACTTTACCCTTATCCCGTTTTATGAAAGTACTATGAACCATCAACAGCATATGTGTACGCGTGTGATAGCATTCATGAAAATGTTTTATAACGTGCATTCTCTTACAGCATCGCATTCAAAAGAGTTTTATCAATCGAACTTGTTTCGAGTTCTTCTTTAAAGCATCGCATTTAACAGTTTTGAACTTTACTTCAAGTTCTTTAATTCAGTACTTTCTTTAAAGTATTCCCTCACTTAGTCCTTTTGACTAATACCTCTCCCGTTTTCTTGCCTCGTGGTTTCAGGTCTTGCAGCCGCAGTCTAGAGGTATCTTGAAGCTCTAGATTGTCATTTTGTTTCAGTCAGGACTTAGTATTACTTCCTTTTGTGTCCTGCATATGTTTTATGGCTGCATCACTTAATGTTTCTGTATATGTTTCTGATACTTGGGTATCTTTGTTATACTCTTTCTGTTACCCTATTACCGATATTTTGAACTCTACTGTATCGGTACTTATATGTGAATATGTTATATGTTCTGATATGCCGAGTCTCTCTTACACGATCAATATGTTCTTGCTTGTTACATGCCATCACGCACATGTTTTGAAAAGTTTTAAAATACTCTGATTTTCCGCTTCATAGCCACATCGTTGTACATGTATAGTTCTGATAGACAGCCGTTCGCTGGAGTATTTCTTGAGTGATGGCTCACACCATTACTTGAGAGGTGCTTCAGTGCGGGGGTTGAGACGCCGCTCTCCTCTTGTTCCAATACGGGTGGGGGCGTTACAGCCTGAGGTGGTATCAGAGCATCGGGTTAAGTAAGAAGAGACTTAACCTAGATTGCTCTCGTGTTGCATCATGGATTGTTCACGCATTGCATCCAGGATCATTCTCATATTGCATCGAGACAGGATATTTGGGGATTGCATGGTTCTGTTATCTGGATTTCATATCTGTGGTATCTTCTGTAGAGCTATGGCAGTTCAGCCACACCAGGATCCTAATCAGCAGATGGATGAGGCTTTCTTTGAGCAGTTTGAGGCCCCGCGTACTGTGGCAGTTTCTCACCGTGGAGGCACTCGTTTCTACACCTGGCGCAGGTCTAGGAACAGTGGCAGGCCTGGGTATTCCTATCCTAACAGAGTTGTGCACTATCTCGAGTCTGAGAGAGATGGTTACTTTCAGGAGTATCAGAGGACCCGTGAGGTCAGGTTGGAGTCTCTGCACTATCAGGATCAGTCACTGCAGTACCAGATTGATAGGGACATCGCTCGTGAGCATGCTGCAGAGATGACTCATATTGCTGATCAGAGGGCTGCTCGTATTGCTGAGCTGGAGGCAGATCTTGTGCAGATGACTATTGATCGCGACACCTCTATGGAGCGTCACCAGCACTACCGTGCCCGCGTGAGAGCTCGCCTGTATGATACCTATCACTTATCCGATGAGCAGGCAGTTGAGGAGGTCGAGGGTCAGGATGTCAGTCAGGCCTCTCAGGAGCCCGAGCCTATGCAGGAGCAGTCTGATGGAGGCGATGGAGGATCTGATGATGATGATGATGGCGGAGATGAGCCAGCAGGACACGGACAGGGTGAGGTCGTTGCCATTTCTGATGACACCACCAGGGGTTCTTTGGATCACAGTTATCAGGGTTGATTGATGATGGGAGATTTCTGTATATAGTACTGATGCATATATATCTATCTATGGATGGCGGACGTATAGCCAGGACAGTTCAGGACTGACTTTTGGATGAGGGGATGTATAGCTTTGGTAGATGATCCCCGACTTTTGGCACCACGGATGACGGTTCAGATGACTTGGTACCTACTAGGTTGTTTTCAGCAGGGTTGGACGGATTGGTAAGGCCTGTGAGGGAGTCAACTCGATAGTATCGGGTCCTCCCCATTTTGAATTAATACTGTTAACATGTGGCCTGTAGTAAATTTTACCAAACCTTGCACAGTTATAACACTTTCGGCTTTATGTTGGATATCTGTTTACTGCTTTCCATAACTGTCATTGCATGAGTCTTAGAGTTGCTTCAAGATACCATTAGGACCATTGATAGGATCATGCCATTTCATTTATTGTTAGCATGCTATTATTCTTGATATGTTGAATACGCTTCTGGATATTTTGATCATGTTACAGTTCTTGTTGATATGACAGTACACATTCTGTTCCCGTTTTACATGTTCATCATGTTTTGGGATATGTTATACATGTTTCTGATGTGTTGATATTTTACCCGAGCTTCTGTTCCCGTTTATATGATGTCTGATAGTTGTTTCTGATTATATGATATGTTTGGAGATCTTGAATCTTTGCTGACATGTTGTTATGGGAATGTGTTGTTCTCATACTTATATGTGACTACGTGAGAATGTGAATACGTGGTTACGGATTCTGTGAATCATTATATGTCATGCATCGAATATATGTATCTGAATGCTTGTGAATTCAGTAACAACATGCCACCGAGAAGAGCACCCCGGAATCGTGTACCACCACTGCCACCCCAAAGAGATGTCACGCCACCCCAAAGAGATGTCACGCCACCCCCAGAAAGGGAAAGAACTCCGGAATTAAGGGATGTGCTATGACAATTTATGAGGGCTTGTGCACTGAGAGATAATCATCCTAATGAGAGATCATTGGAGAAGTTTCTGAGGATGAATCCACCTAAGTTCTATGGAGAACCGAACGACCTAAAGGCTGAGAATTGGATTACTAGTCTTGAGAAGATTTTCGAGGCTATGGAGATCTACCCAGAGGATCGTGAACGAGTTCGATATGCTACTTTTCATATGGAAGGAGCTGCATACAATTGGTGGAAGCACGTTCAGCATATGTGGATTGAGAATAACGTTGAAGGAAGTTGGGATGAGTTTATCAGAGAGTTTCAGCAGAAGTATACGCCTCAAGTGACTCGTGATGCACGAGAGGCTGAGTTTGTGAATCTGGTTCAGGGAACTATGAATGTGATGGAGTATGAAGCTAGGTTTGTGAGGCTGATCAAGTATGCGCCTCATATTCTGACTGATGAGCGTCGCAAGACGAAGAGGTTTATCGATGGACTGAAGCCTGAACTTCGGTTGGCACTTGCTTCTTTGGTTATTGAGACCTACAACCAGGCTGTTGATAGAGCGCTAAGGGTTGAAGCTGCACACAAGGAGATCAAGATAACTACTGCGCGTCAAGGACCTTCTAACCCTAAGCCTTATCAAGGGAATAAGCGACCTTCCGGATCTTTTCCCCAAGGAACTGGAAAGAGGCCAATGGTAACACCACAGCATCAGCAGCAGAACGCTCCACCGAAACAGCAAGCACAGAAGCAGAAAGCGCCACAGCAGTATCAGAAGGCGCCACAACAGCAGTGTAACGCCCCGATTTCTCGGACGTAAAGGTAGGACGTATGTGTTTACCTATCTGCGCGAATTAATTGTTTTTACGTGTTTTATATTTAATTTTATTATAATTGTTATTATTTTATTATATTATATTATAATATCTTATTATAATATTATTAATTTTATATATATATGTTTCGTATTATATATATATATATATATATATATATGCTAATTACTTTATTATTAATTTAATGATTGTGCTAATTATATGTTATGTTAATTAATCATGTTCTAATTAATTAATTGATTATATATATATATATATATATATATATATATATATATATATATATATACGTACCATATATAAATAATGCATGAAGATTTTATTTATGCATGCAAATTAATATATTTTGCATGAAAATCATAATCTTGCATGGGAATTTTAATTCATGCATGAATTACGTGAACTTTGAATTATAATTTTGCATGAATTTTATTTCATTTATGCATGGGAGTTATAATATATGCATGGGATTTATGTTGAGTTGCTTGGATTGATCATATTACTAATTTTGTGTTTCGTTCTCTTATGAAATGATATTGAAATGCCACGATTTTGTAATATGTTATACATATATGTGTTGTGGACATGATTTTATGCTCAAATTATGTTTTTGAATTCAATTGTTATGTTAACGAATTAAATTTTAATTGAGGAACCAAAACGGGAGCTAACGAGCACTTAGCGTACCCTTGGTTCCGAATTTAATATCTTGAGCTCGGGAACTCGGATTCGAGTTCCGTCAACTCCGCTGAACTCGTAACAAAAATTCGAGTTTAGTAAACTTAGCCTTACATTTTTCCTAAGTCATTTGAAACTCCGAAATTCAACCGAAAAACGAAACGGAGACCAACTTGACCTTGTTGCACTAATTCAGCCATAACTTGGCCAAACCACAACCAAACTAACCATGGTTTGATTCCTTTTAACCCTAACTCAACCATCTATCAGTACATATCAAGCCCTAACCGACATTATCCTCACACAAGCCCCAAAACTCAGCCAAAGCTTCTGTTCCTCATTCCAATCCCGTAACCCTTCAAACCTTGGAGATTTTGGAGCTCAAATCTCATCCAAACTTCAACCAATCATCAAGGTAAGTTAGGGGTTGTATTATATGTTTAATTCTGATCATTTTCATCCTTTCATTCATGATTTTGAGCATGGTTTTCTTGATTTTCTGGGCTTTTACCGAAAATAAAGGATTTTGGGCAAAATGTTGATCTTCTTCGTTTCTCAATGATTTTGATTGATTCCAAGCCTGAGATTAATTGTTTTAGCATCCTCGTAACATTTGTGATCTTTGATTTCGTGGTTGTTGAAATATTTATGAGATATCACTTATGAAATTTTGAGAAAATCCCACATGTTTGTCACGTATGGCTTCCTTCTCGTGTGAGTTTGATTGGGACTGAATCTTGTGTTGGTTTCATGTTATTTTGCTGCACAATTGTTGGCTTTTTGGACATGATCTGAATCGTTTGAGCTGAGAGCAAGCATGCTCTGTTTTTCCTCCAGTTTTGATCGGTTTTGGCTTGAGGTTTGCTGTCAAAACTGCTGTCAATTCCTTCTTCCTTTTTGTTGTCTCTTTCATGGATTCTTGGGTGTGTTTAACTGAGTCTTTTACAGCTTTTCATGCATGATTTTGTTGCCTTTCTTGCTCGTACATGGCTGCCTTTTCCTGCTCTGTTTTCTGTGCATTTTGTCGTCGGTAACAGAGGCTGCAGTTGCTGCGTCACGGGCGTGCTATTTCTGCCCGTTCCTGCGAGGAGCGGGAGTGCAGACCGGCCTGGAATTTCTGTACCGAGACACGGGGGTGTCTCGGTCCAGGCTTGGAGGGTGACACGGGGGTGTCACCCCGTTTTCCTTGGACTTTTGCTGAGTTTCCTGGACTGTTGCTGCTACTGTTTTGTTTGCATGGTGTGTGCGTGAGTTGCATGCATGGGTTGAGTGTGCATGCATGGAGTGAGTTTGTGTGTGATTGTGTGATTGAATGCATGCATGGTTAGGGTATAGTATAGGTTGCATGAATGTTTGTGTATAATATATAGTATATATATATTTATGCATGTAATAAATAAGATATATATGCATGCATGGGTAGGTTTGTGTGTGTGTACGTGTATTTATGTATATATTATATATATTGTATATTATTATATATGATTATATGTATATACTATATTATGTATATTTATTATATATATTTTAAATATTATTTGATTTAATTTAATTATTGAAATCAATTAATTTCCATTTCGCGTATTTATTCTACCGACTATTGATTGAACGTTTTATTTGTTTTATTCCTAAATGTGAATTTGAATAATATGTGTTATGCTTATTAAATGAATTTTAGATTAATTGTTATGCATTATGAAATTATGAATTTATGAAATTATGAAATTGAATGAAATATATGAACGAATGATTTGATTATATGATTTAAATTCTTTAATCGTGCAAATGAACATTTTTATGATATAACATGATCATTTATGCATTCATGTCATATTCATCTCATTGCCGAGCGTCATATGTGGTCATTGCGTCTCATACCTTTTCTTTTGCACAGATTCGGGTTTGGTCGGAGACGAGGGCGAGCATTGAGATGCTTGTGCCTTTATTCTGCTTTGGTAAAGGTGGGTTTTCTTCTATTAGTTAAAACAACCCTATAAATCCCTTATGTGCAAAGTTTTAAGCCAAAATAATATATTTATATCAATCGTGTCATTTTGGGTAAATGATTTCAAATGTATGACCCCTTTTTAATTGTGAAACCCTACCTTATGTTTGGCGAGACACATTTCTATATATGCTTGTTCGGGCCCCGGGACTTAGTATATGTGGCTAACCGAGGAAGCAAGGGCTGACGGGGATCCCATATACTAGTTCCAACCAAACTACGGTGATACCGGCCCTCGCTAGGAGGTTTAGCGAGGAATGGGAGCTGAGTGCCCTTGGGGGATTCATGTACCCCCATTGGCCTATGTATGAACCGGTGGTCAGGTCTAGCTAACTTGTCCACCACCCGGAGGAAGAAGGTGTATATGTATGATTATGATCATTTATGTATGTGCACGAAAGATATGTATGACAACCACTAATTATGATATGATTACACGAGGAGAAGGTTGGAGATTGTGCACGCTCACTCGCCGAGCTTAAATCCTTATGAGCAATTATGAATGAATATGAATGTCGTAATCCCGTTGATGTTTTCTTTTGTTTTAACCGCTTGGTAAATTCTTATCAAACTTCACACGGGATTAGGGCTTGCATGTATGTGTCTAAATTATGCGATATTATATATCTTATGCCCCGTTTTTATACCCACCAGTCTCTTTTAGACTGAACCCGGTTGTTTTCAGCTGTTTTGTGCAGGTATAGGAGTGTTAGGCGGGAATACAAGTCATCTAGGTCTTGCATTTATGTTTAGCACTTCTTTTCAGTTCCATATTCATACTCTTGTTGCTACTTTTGTATTCGATCATATTATAGATTGGAGCGTTATGATTTTGTAGGCCGTGAGTGCCGTTGCATATTTGGATGCTCTTGTATATCTATTTTTGGAGCTTGGTGGCTCACTGTATATGCTTTGACGTTTGGCTTCCGCAAATTCTATTTTACTCTGATTTTATGTTTTCTTGAGTTGAATGGTTCAAGGGTTAGTCCCGCCTAGCATAGCGTGTGTGTTGTGTCCCCGTTCGCCGTGGATTGGCACGTGTATGGACTTCCATTTCATATACGGGTCGGGTCTCGGTGCGGGGGATGTGGTACCTTACGCTCGGGTGCTACAAGCAGAGAGCACCTCAGCCAGGTCCAGAGGAAATTGTTTGTCGATATTGTCGCCGAACGGGACACACTGAGGAGAACTGTCGCAAGAAATCTGGACAGTGTTTCGCGTGTGGTTCCCCTGAGCACCAGATGGATAGTTGCCCGCACAAGATCAGGAGATTTGGGGTCCAGGATAAAGGAAAAGCAGTGGTGGGTACGACGAACAAACCGGTGGTCAGAGGCAGAGCTTATGCTTTGGATGGTAAGGAGGAGGTTGATCATTCGTCTGTTGTGGAAGGTATTGTGCACATTCTTAACACACCAGTTAAGGTCTTGTATGACCCTGGTGCTACGCATTCATTTGTTGCTTCTAAATTATGTGCGCATTTACAGTTTCCGCTTGAATACTTGCCATATAAATTTGAAGTGAGTTCTCCTTTGGGAACTTGCCTTGTTACGGATCAAGTATATAAACGCTTGAATACCCGTTGTTACCCGACGGATCTGATTGAGTTACCGATGACGAGATACGAGGTTATACTTGGTATGGATTGGTTGTCTAAGTACCGAGCTAAGTTGGATTGTTACAAGAAAGAGATCATCTTGGAAGAAGATGAAAGTGGGACATCAGAAGGGAAAGTTGAGAAGTTATCAGTGATTTCTTCGATGGAAGCTAAGAAGTTGATTCAGAAAGGAGCTATTGGATTTGTGGCTTATCTTTTGAATAGACCGAAAGATCAACTTAAGATCGAAGAAGTGGAAGTGGTGAACGAATTCTTAGATGTGTTTCCTGAGCATTTGGATTCGTTACCTCCTGACCGAGAGTTGGAGTTTACGATCGAGACGATATCAGGAGCTGAGCCGTACTCAAAGATACCTTACAGAATGGCTCCAGCTGAATTGGAAGAACTGAGAAAGCAATTGGAAGAACTGATAGAGTCTGGATATGTTCGACCGAGCACGTCGCCGTGGGGAGCGCCTGTGCTTTTCGTTAAGAAGAAAGATGGATCATTGCATTTATGCATTGACTATCGGGAGCTGAACAGAATGACAATCAAGAATAAGTATCCTCTCCCTCATATCGAAGAGCTGTTCGATATACTTCAAGGATCGAAGGTCTACTCTAAGTTATATCTTAGACAAGGATATTATCAATTGAAGATAAGGGAAGCAGATATTCCTAAGGCTTCTTTCAACAGCCGATACGGACATTATGAGTTTGTAGTAATGCCGTTTGGTTTGACAAACGCACCAGCTGCATTCATGGATACGATGCACCGTATACTCAAGCCGTTTCTTTACAAGTTTGTAGTGATCTTCATCGACGATATTTTGGTATTTTCAAAGACACCGGAGGAACATGCTGAGCATCTTCGAATCGTGTTACGCACTTTGCTGGATCACAAGCTATATGTAAAGTTCAGTAAATGTGAGTTCTGGCTTGAGAGAGTTACATTTCTCGGACACATCATATCAGGATCTGGAATCGAAGTAGATCCCTCGAAGATCGAAACAATCATGGATTGGAAGTCACCGAAGAATCCTTCAGAAGTGAGGAGTTTTCTGGGATTAGCTGGTTACTACAGGAGGTTTGTCCAAGATTTCTCGAAGATAGCTACACCTCTCACTAAGTTAACAAAGAAGGAAGGGAAGTTTGAATGGACGGAGAAGTGTGAGCAAAGTTTTCAAAGATTGAAAGAAATGCTAACAACTGCACCCGTGTTAGCGTTACCAGAAGGAAAAGAAGGTTACACAGTCTATACTGATGCTTCAAAAGAAGGATTAGGAGGAGTTTTGATGCAGAATGGAAAGGTGATTGCGTATGCATCAATTCGCTCTTGGAAAGTGGAGACATTACCTGTATGGAGTTACGTTTGAGATCTTTACTGATCATAAGAGCCTGCGATATCTATTCACTCAGAAGGAGTTGAATATGCGACAAAAGGAGATGGATGGAATTTCTGGAGGACTACGATTGCATTATTCAATACCATCTAGGAAAGGCGAATGTTGTAGCCGATGCACTAAGCAGGAAAGTTCATTTGGCATAGATTTCTGCCAACCCCGAGGTTGATCAAAGAGAAAGAATGGAGGTCATAACTAAAGCTCGAGTCGCGAACGTTGTGATGATTTCACCATTGAAAGAACAAGTGTTGGAAGCTCAGAAGAACGACGAGTGGATCAAGAAATGTCTCGAATCTAAGGAGAAGGATGATGAGACTAAGTTCAAGGTTGATGAACATGGAATATTGAGGTACAAAGGTCGAATATGCGTACCAACTGTTTTGAGGAAAGAGATTCTCGACGAAGCGCATAAGACTAAGTACACGATACATCCCGGAGGTACTAAGATGTATCAAGATGTTAAGACGCATTTCTGGTGGAACGGAATGAAGAGAGACATAGCCAACTATGTCAAGAAGTGCTTAACTTGTCAGAAAGTTAAAGCTGAGCACCAGAAGCCGAGTGGGAAGTTGCAACCATTGCCGATTCCGACTTGGAAGTGGGAGTAAATCACGATGGATTTTGTCACTAGATTACCTAAAGTCAGAGGAGGACAAGATAGTATCTGGGTGATCATTGATCGATTGACAAAGTCAGCACACTTTTTGCCAGTTAAGACGACGGATAAGGTTAGCTCGTTGGCAAAGCTGTATCAACAAGAGATTGTCAGATTACATGGAGTCCCGAACAGTATAGTATCGGACAGAGATCCGAAATTCACGTCGCACTTGTGGAAAGAAATTCCGACTTTGATGGGAACAAAGTTGAACTTCAGTACTGCAGCGCATCCTCAGACGGATGGACAATCAGAAAGGATGATCAAATACTTGGAAGATATGCTAAGAGCTTGCGCTTTGGACTTCCAGGAAAGTTGGAAAGAGTGTTTACCTCTTGTGGAGTTTGCATACAATAATAGTTATCAAGCTTCTATTAAAGCTGCTCCATATGAAGCTCTGTATGGAAGGAAATGTCGATCCCCGTTATACTGGGATTTGGATGAAGCGAGATGTACTGAGGAAGGACCGATCAGAGTGAATTCTACCAAATGGATAAGAGAAGCGACAGAAAAGATTCAGATCATTCGCCAGAGAATGAAAGCTGCCCAGGACAGGCAGAAGAGTTATGCTGATCGACGAAGAAGGGATTTGGAATTCGCAGTGGGCGAAAAGGTATCTCTGAAGGCATCGCCAAGGAAAGGATTTTCCCGAATTGGGAAAGGTGGAAAGTTAAACCCGAGATATGTTGGACCGTATGAGATACTGGAGAGAGTCGGACCGACTGCTTATAGATTGGATTTGCCTGTAGGTCTAACAGGAATCCACAACGTATTTCATGTATCTCAGCTTCGCAAGTGTTTCTCGGATGAGACAGAGGTTGTGCCGGTAGAGGAGATACCGTTGGAACCAGATCTGACTTATGTTTTGAAGCCCGCTAAGATTCTTGATAAGAAGTTTCAAGAGCTGAGGAATAGGAAGATTCCTTTGGTTAAAGTCCTTTGGAAAGGACATGGGACAGAAGAGGCAACCTGGGAGACAGAAGAGAAAATGCAGAAGCATCACCCTAAGTTGTTTGCAGTTACAGCGGAAGAATCTGAGGACAGATTCTCTTTAAGGAGGGGTGATTGTAACAGCCCAAAACAGGGCCTGGATGAAAACAGTAAGTTGAGGCAGTGGTAAAGCGTTTATAGACCGTGATCCAACTTTTTGAATCCTCATGCATTGCATTCTTACAAGAACTTGGTGCTCGTATATGTTCTGACATGTTTTAAGGGGGAATTCTAGACCTTTGATTCAGTTTACTATTCATAACCCGAGCCTACCTTGTTCATATTGCTACTCGAACCCTATGGGTTCATCACACATGTTTCCCAATCATTTGAACTTGTTTCCCGAGCTCAGAGATTCTTTCTTGAGCCATAAGGGTATTTTTGGAACTTACCGACCAAAGTTACTATTCATCAGAAAATGAGCTTTTGATTCTGATACCTTTTCCTACTCAAGTTACAGTCGAATCGATCCTTGAGTCGAGACGAGTCTTTTGAAATCATTCTTGGCTTGGAAATCCATTCCGGAACTTTGTTTTATTGAAAACGTTTTTGAAAACCCTAGTTTACTATTCCTTTTACGAACGGTTTTCATTCGGAAAATGTTTTCTCTTCGGATTTGCACTACTTGAGCTATTTCAAGATTTTTGAGATGTTTTACAACTCTTGATTCAAACCCTAGCTTGAAATTTTGAAGCGTACGTTCGTACGTGAAAATTCACTATTCATCCTACGTTTTCAACTTTTTAACGGTAAAACGTTTTACAGTCGATTTTGGACTCAAAACGCTTCTCGATTTATTTCTTGAATTTTGGAAGCAATCCGGACTTGAAAATCATTCTAGAAAGTCGTTTTTCACTCGTGTTGAGTTTCGAGCTCAAAACTTTTATTCACTAAAACTAATGTATCTTTCAAACGGTAAATCCGATTTCAGTGAATGAATATGCGTTTCGAAGCTAATTTTCTTGCCGTCGGGATGGTTATACTTCCAGCCACTTATACTTGAGCCGTGGGGGACAAAATTACAGAAATACCCCCAGCAGCCCCATTTTTAGCTTCAACATCCCTAAAGCTTCTAGAAGATACAAGTGGATGAATTCTTGTTTTGCTCTCCTACCCTTAAGCCATCTCTAATTGCAAGGTGAGGGGCTTCTTCACACGTATATATACCCCTCTCATGGCATTTGAATCCTTGCTCAAAGTCTTGTGTTGACAAGCACTCCTCTCTCCCTCCTTTCCCTCATTGTCGTCGGCATCCCCTCCCCTTAGCTAGGTTAGTTTGTTTTGTTTTTATGTTATGTTTAGTTTAGTTTATGTTTTATGTTATGGTATGTTTATATTATGTTTAGGTTGGGTCTTAGGGTCTTCCCTAAGCCATATAGGATTTTATTTTATGCATTTATTATATAGTTTTCATGATATGTTTCAATAGTTGTTTAGTATATGCTTGAATATGTTATCAATTGCTCTAGTACATGCTATGATCATGTGATATGGTTGTTATATTATGAGAATTGATGCATGATTATGGAATTTGAATTATGTTCATGCATGCTAGCTAATGGAATAGTGACTTACAATTAATTATGTCACAACTTGTTACATGTTGATATGGAATTAAATTGTTACATGTTACATGCCCAAAGGTTCATGATATATGATATGATATGATATGATATATGTTGTGACATGTTGTCACATTGTTATATGCTTCTTGAATTATGAATTGAGCTTATGATATGATTTGGATTAATGGATTAGTGCCTTGATCATATGTTATACACTTTAATAGTGTCACATGTTATAACCTAAGATAGAATAGTGTTTCATAACTTGATCTTATGCCTTAATTGGATCTCTTAACTATAGGTTATACCTTTAACCTAGATCACACTTGATTATATTAACATGAACTTGAAACTATAGGTTATAATCAAGATCATAATTTAATTAGGGTGTGTGGGTGTGTGTGTGCATGCCGTGTGTGTGTGTGTTCGTGCATGCCGTGTGTGTGTGTGTGTTCGTGCATGGTGTGTGTGGGTGTGTGTATAGTAAGGGTTTGACCCGACCCTTTGACCCAACATGTGAATAGTAACCTGTGAATAGTAACTCGTGAATAGTAATCTTGAATAGTACTTTTGAATAGTAAAAATGAAATAAAACTTGTGCTTCCTCTATAGGCATTTGCACCTAGGGTTTCCATATCCAGGGTCTAAAATGTGTTTTCAAAATGTGTTTTCTTTCGTGGACTTGTTTCTTAACCTAAGGTTTGCGATAGGATTCATAATTTGACTAAAGCTTACTCGGTTATAGTAAGATCATAGTCTAACGTTGAGAGTAACTCACTTTAACGTATTCCTTTGTGTGTTACCTCTCTTGAATACCTTAAATGGTATTACTCTCTTGTGTTACATGTTCTTTACATGTTCCTTGTTCATTGTTTCATGCATTTCATATGCATCTTGGTTAGTAGTGAGTCTTAGTTCTTAAGCTCACTCTAGTACACCACCTACAGGAGTTAAAGTTGAGCACTGGGATCCCCAGGGCACCGCATAATCTGTCTACCTGACTTTTGTTACTGATAAGTGAGGTGAAGTTCTAAATGTTTTCCAACTGGAACCACGATTATACTATCGTATCATATGTTTTGAAATTCAAAGCTAAACCTCGTTTTGAAGTATCCCTTTTATCGGGACATTATCTTGAAAGGATCATTCATACTTTAATAGTATACCTTGATCTACAGCGCATGTTTTCCAAAGTACTGCATTCTTGTTCAAAGACAGTTACATGTTTTGCATATATTTTCAAAGTACAGTTTACAGACAGTTTCATATGTTTTCAGACAGAATCATATGTTTTACAGACAGCATCATATGTTACAGTTACAGTTTCACATGTTATAGTTAGCATACTGGAGTGTTACTCTGGTCACTGCTAATCTTCAATGCAAGCATACAGTTTACAGTTTGGGCCCGGCGGTTATGTGTGGAGGTGATGCTCGGGAGGTGAGCGCCAATGACATCACAAATACCGGCCGCCACACTTAGACTATTGACACCGACTTTTAACAGGAGGTTTGTTAAGTCAGGACAATTTGTCTGGGAACGGACAGCAAATCTGTTCCCATTACATGTTTACAGGTCGCCTAGGGCTAGCTACCCGAAGTGACAACCGGTGGAGGATGGTGCATGTTTGTATGCGTTGGTAAGAATTGTTGTTGACCTTGGTCCGATAGTCTACTTGTTAGGAATAGTGCCATAGAAAGCCGATTGTATATCCGCTTTGTGCTTTTCCTTATTGTAATCACAGACAATCTTTGAATAAAATAACGAATTAAGGCAACACTTCTTTATATGCTCTTGTTTGGTATGCGTTTACCTTAGCTGTGCATGTATGAGAACTCCCCTAATCCTGATGACTTTAGGACTCTACCATTTAGGTGAAATGGTTCATGAAACGAGCCCTATATCACATAAGTCATGATTAGTAAAATACTCCAAGCCGATGAGTCCTACACACAGTGGGAGTGTCAACCTGACTCCTCTAAGGCTTGCTTATGGGATCACGCCCTTAAGAAGGACCACCTTGTTTCATGGAGGTGCAAAGTGTATAGTTGATACGTGCGTGATACATGAGGGTACTTACTTTAATAAGTAAGTTCACTGAGGTGCCCCGTGTGAGAACATTCCTAAATGGGAAAGGAAGTTTCTATTTCAGGAAATGGAAACTTCCAGATTAGGAAATATCTCACGAGTCATTGATGTGATTAATTGATCCTTAGACTTGAGGTTCCTTGTCACTTTATGAGTTAACTCTGTAGTCTTAGGTATAAGCTTTAAAGGGTGTCGCCTTAGACAACTGATTCAAGGCTTATGCTGGGGCTGCACAAGTGACTCATGAAAGTGAATGAGAATTAAGAAAGGACCTACACTTGCATTTGCAAGGTGATCTCTTATTGTGTAAGTCGTTCGTATGCCATATGGAGTCCTTGGCCAAGGCAGTAGATCAAGACATCAAGAAAAGGGTTTCTTGGATTGAGATCAAATGGATATGAAATGCACTTAGCTTTAAGATCGGATTATTAGGGTTCTGATTATTCCCTTGCCCTAGATCTTGGTTGAGAGATAGTAAGTAGGAGGATTGTATCTCACATGAATCAATGACTTAAAGGTTCTGTCGAATCCGAACATTCCAATTCAGCTAGGGGTTAAACACCTGTTGCTAGACTATGGTCGTTTAATCTGTGGACTGATTAATTAATTAGTGAATTAATTAATTGGGGTCACTGCTAATTGAATTGAGAACCTAGAGGGTCACACACAACAACTTGGTTACATGAGTTGAGGCTTAAAAATGATTAAACGAGTTAATCGAGCCTAAGGGGTTCCACACGTGTGAAATCACATGTGTGGCTCACGTGATTGGACACGTGTCATTAAGACACGTGTGCCACACGTGATTATGTGATGTTAAATAATTAATGTGTTAATTATTTAATAGACTTTGGTTTAATTTTGAATTAAAAAGAAAGTCTAATTTTGGAGAAAATAATCTAGTTAATTAATTACGAATTAATTAATTAGATAAAAAAATAAGTTATTTATTTTATAATAAATAAAGTATAAAATTATCTAAAAATAGTTTGGATATTTTTAGCTCTCTTAAAAGTTGACTAGAATTAGAATTCAAAGTCAAAGTTGGAAAATACTTGATAATCAAGTAATAGGAGAGAGAGGAACCAAATCCTTGTCCAACAAGGATTTGGATCGGCACTCCCTCCTATATATAGGGGAGCTCGAGCTCCCCTTTAGAGCTAATAGACAATTCTTGGTTCATGTGTTGAACACCTTCCTTTCTCCAAGATTAAATTAAACCCTAGGTTAAGCCTAAACACTAACTAGAGAACTAGCATCCTTACTAGTTAGATTGTGATCAAGTTGGTGGACTTTCTCTAGAGACTTCAAGTTAGAAGTTTGAAGATTCGAGCTTTACCAAGGAGAGGGGATCAAGCCGCGAGAAGAGCGTTCTTGGGTGGCTTGAAACGCTTCAAGAAAGAATGAAAGAAAAGTAAGTTTTCTATCTTTACGAATTTGGTTACACGATTGCGAGTTCTAGGTCCTTTTGTTGGGAAAATTTTTAAATTCCGCTGCTTTCTGATTCGTGTTTTCCAACACTACTATGTGCGGAGTTGTTGTTGACCTTGGTCCAATGCTCTACTTTATGTGGGGTTATTGTTGATCTTGGTCCGATACTCTACTAAATGTGGAATTATCGTTGATCCTGGTCCGATGCTCTACCGAATCATGTTTTCTGGAGTAAGGATGGAGGAGCCTAGCTTGCGGGCAAAATTCTGTTTCATAAAGGATGGTTCATATCTGGAAAAGTTCACTTTACCCTTATCCCGTTTTATGAAAGAACTATGAACCATCAACAGCATATGTGTGCGCGTGTGATAGCATTCATGAAAATGTTTTATAACGTGCATTCTCTTACAGCATCGCATTCAAAAGAGTTTTATCAATCGAACTTGTTTCGAGTTCTTCTTTAAAGCATCGCATTTAACAGTTTCGAACTTTACTTCCAGTTCTTTAATTCAGTACTTTCTTTAAAGTATTCCCTCACTTAGTCCTTTTGACTAATACCTCTCCTGTTTTCTTGCCTCGTGGTTTCAGGTCTTGCAGCCGCAGTCTAGAGGTATCTTGAAGCTCTAGATTATCATTTTGTTTCAGTCAGGACTTAGTATTACTTCCTTTTGTGTCCTGTATATGTTTTATGGCTGCATCACTTAATGTTTCTGTATATGTTTCTGATACTTGGGTATCTTTGTTATACTCTTTCTGTTACCCTGTTACCGATATTTTGAACTCTACTGTATCGGTACTTATATGTGAATCTGTTATATGTTCTGATATGCCGAGTCTCTCTTACACGATCAATATGTTCTTGCTTGTTACATGCCATCACGCACATGTTTTGAAAAGTTTTAAAATACTCTGATTTTCCGCTGCATAGCCACATCGTTGTACATGTATAGTTCTGATAGACAGCCATTCGCTGGAGTATTTCTTGAGTGATGGCTCACACCATTACTTGAGAGGTGCTTCAGTGCGGGGGTTGAGACGCCGCTCTCCTCTTGTTCCAGTACGGGTGGGGGCGTTACAACTAGTCCCACCACATTTACGGTGATACCGGCCCTCAGTAGGAGATTTAGCGGGGAATGGGAGCTGAGTTCCCTTGGGGGATTCATGTGGCCCCTTGGGTCAATGTATGGACCGGTGGCCGGGTCTTGCTAGCCCGTCCACCACCCGGAGGAAAAAGGTGTAACTGATTACGATTATGTATGAATGAATATGAATGATTATGAACCATATGATTATGTATGATTGTTTATGATCGCTAATGTAAAGATTGAAATGATATGCACACACGAGGAGTAGGTTGGAGATATTCGCCCACCCGTCAGGGCTCACGTAGTGACCGTATGATTGTAATAAATGAATGAAATTGATCATTGTAATCCTGAGCGTTGTTTTCCTTTGCTTTCACCCACTTGGGAAATATTTAATAAAACCTCGCACGGGATTATAGCTTGCATGTGGGTGTGCTTAAATTTTGTTATATTATTTAGGATATGCCCCGTTTTATACCCACCAGTCTCCTATAGACTGAACCCGACTTTATTTTCAGTTCTTTACAGGTTTTGGAGGACTAGGCGGGATTTATGGGTCTCTGAAGTCATATGGTTAGGTCTGAGTCACACCACACGCATATTGTAAAATGATTTAGTTACGTTTTGAATGTATCAAACATTATGATTTATGATTTACGTTTATGATATTCGGGACTAGGTATTTATGTTAGTTGAACCCGTCATTTGCTGCTTATATTGTGATTGATCTTATGATTTGCTTCCGCATGTGAATTTACTTTTCGATTAATTGTTCATTTGGTCTCGAAGGTTTAGTTCCCGCCTAGCCTAGTGAGTGAGTGAGTCCCCGTTCGCCGTGACTTGGCACGTGTATGGACTTTCCATTTCATATATGGGTCGGGTCTCGATGTGGGGGATGTGGTGCCTTCCGTTTGGGGCGCTACAGTTACAATCTTCCCTCGTTCAAAAGGACCTATCCTCAGGTCCTAAAGTAAGGTCTTGAGCGACTCCGAAAAGAACTTCACTCCGAAAAGCAAGGTCCTGAAGCAACGTCTTGAGTGAGTGAGTCCCCGTTCGCCTTGACTTGGCACGTGTATGGACTTTCCATTTCATATATGGGTCGGGTCTCGATGTGGGGGATGTGGTGCCTTCCGTTTGGGGCGCTACAGTTACAATCTTCCCTCGTTCAAAAGGACATATCCTCAGTTCCTAAAGCAAGGTCTTGAGCGACTCCGAAAAGAACTTCACTCCACGCTTCCACTGTGCCACTCTGCCCCAAGTAAACGGTAGATACCTCGGGATATTACTTCCCTAATTAAGGAATAGGTAAGACTTCATATATCCCGATAAACTCGGTGGCAAAACAACAAGAAAGCTACATCCAGAAATCTTCGTTCAAGAAGCTCAAGGGACTACGTAGCATGGTATAAACCTCCCGACTTGCCAATCCGAGTGAATCCCCTTGCGAGAGATATTTCCAAATTTCCCTAATCTACCGCCTCTGCTGTAGCGGTCTTTTTCTCCGAACCACGAAGTTCTCAAAACCTTGTCAATCAAACAAACCATGAGAATTTGGGCCAACTCGGTAAAATGAGCAACCTCTCAAATCTCATCAAAATCTCCTTAGCCTTAGCAAATCGGACACAAAGTCCATAGCTGTTTGCTCCAACTTCCAAATAGAACTCGAAAGTAGTTGGAGAAACTTACCAATTCGTGATGCTCGGTCTTCAACCGATGGCACTTTAAACATTGCTACACGTAGTTTGCCAATTCTCTACTTGCGCCATTACATCACACCAGTTCTTCAAGTCCTCGATCAACTTCGAACCAAGAGTGGGATACATCTCGTGAGCTTGCACTTCTCGAGGCGTAGGCCACTCTCTTCCGTAAGAATCACACAACAAAGGCGTTCCTTTGTGCCTCGGTTGTAAACGAGTAGCCTTGAGCACCTTCTTTTAGGCAAAAGCCGATACCAAAGGGAACTCACTTCAACCGCCTCTTCCCACTCAAAACCATGCCTTTTCCCCGTCATTCATGTCAATGGGTTGGCATTCTTAAAGGAAATTCGCCTAGTGTACCCCGGTGACACAAGAGACATATACCCTGAGGTAATTCTCGGTTCTTCTACTCAACCACATAGTCAACAAAACCCTTGCTGAAACCAAACTCCGCCAAGACCATGAAACCATGAAGAACAATGAACACTCGAAAAGCAAGCAAAGGACGTTAGTCTTCCACAATTAAGATTGTACAGGTCACGATGGTCATACTCGTCCTAAAGTCCCATCTTCTTCTTAGATAAGACATAGGCACTCCACAAAGAAGTACCCCGAAGGAGTGAACCACCTTCGAAGAGCTTGTCGAGCTACACCTTCAACTCCGGTAACCTCGCTAGAGACCACCACAAGTGAGTCTTCAAACAAAGTTCAACTCCGGGATGAAAATCAACGACAACTCAATGCTCCCCGTCAAGTGGTAAAGAATCCCACTTTCAAGGAAACACCAAGGAAGTCTTACTACGATCTCCGTGTCTTCAAGCTTGGCTCGATTTGTAGGTTATCCCAAAGGTAAGCCACGAAGCTTATCGCACCATCCCGAATTGAACAACCGCTTCCACAAAGGATATAAATGGGCTAGCCTTCAATCTAATTCCCGAAAATATCGTTGAACTCGACGGACCTCCTAAAAGAAACCAACAACACAAGTGGTACTCGAACAACAAACCCACACCTAAGGTAGCGACGTACCTTACTAGGCACCATCAACGAGTCCTCCGGACAGCTCGACCCTCATAGCTCACCCAGCACCCGAGCTCTCGACCTTACCAAACTCTCTAAACAGAGAGCTCGCACGTAAGAAACAACAAGGATGCAACAACACAAGCAACAAGAAACACTAAAAGTAACAAATAAAGAAGAATAGCAAATAAATGGGTTTCCCGAGAATAAATGTGCATATATGATATGCCATGTATGCATTAGTGTATCTTTCACCATAGTGGTAGTGTCGGGTTCGGTATCAACTCCTTTGTTTTTTGAAATATCCCCCTTGGACTTGAATTGAGATACTAGGACCACGACATTTCAAAGATCTGGGATTCTTGTTCTCCGAGCACGTATTCACCTTATGTCCCAACTCACCGCATGCGAAGCAATATCCCGATTTCTTCGTACACATCCCTTTCGTGTGATTCGGACCTTTACAATAAGAGTAACGAAGGGTCTCCAATGGGCAGGACGCCGTCTTTGATTGCCATAAATGAAGATCTTCATTTTCTTTTGAGTCAATAACATCTTGATGTCCTTTAGATTTACAATTCGGAAGCTCACTTAGTGGCATGAGCCTCTTACTTGGTCTTGTACTCGAACCGGATCCTTGTTCCAAAAGCTAGGTATGGAACTTCACTTGTTGTTCATTCATCTCATCTCGACCAATCTTTCTTGTTTTCTCGGACCAAAGATTCACCGTCAAGGCAATGAGAGATTATTGGATATCGTTCTTGAGTCCTTGCATGAATTTTCGAACTTTGAGTCGGTAATCCTTGGCAACTTGAGTAGTATAAGGCCCCAATTCTTCAAGCTTTGACATGCACTCATTCACCATCTCCAAGTCTTGCTCAAAATCCAAGAACTCTTGAAGTCTTCTCACTTTCTTACTTGGGGGATTGGAACTTTGAGATTCTCGATGGATCAAAGGTAATCGTTCTTCTCCCGAAGATGAGTATTGGGAAGACATTCTGAAAATGGAATACAATACAAATTATCGATGCATGCAGGGTTTTAGTGCATGTTCATGTGAACAATTAGTACAATTAATAGCAAATAATTCACAGAAGTGATGTAGTGAATGCAAACAAACACGTAATCCTAAGCCGAATGACCTAGATAAACCCGACACGACACTAGAGCTCCGGTTTTGTAACCTAGAACTCTCATACCACTAAAAGAATTAGCACCCGAGCGATGGGCACCACATCCCCGCACTATGGCTTGACATGTGTAATGAAATAAGGACTCCGCATACGCATCAAACCAGAGCGATCGGGAGACAAATAAAAATAAATTATAGGCTAGGCGGTCTAGACCCTAATACAGAGTGCAGAAAAAAACTCAAATCAAGAGTGCGGAAGCAACAGGATCCATATAAGCAATTATACATACTCGCAACACGCTAGAATCATTTAAAACAACTATACATAACATGTCACTTGACTAAATTAAATTATATCTCATGCTTTCCATAACGAATCATATTCGTATACATAAGTTCCAAAGCTCAAAATACAGAATAAACTAAAAGAGAATGCATGAGACTCGAACAACTCGACCCAATACTCGAAAGACGACCACCGTCTAGCTCAAACTCCCAAACGAGTACCTACAAACTCAAGACAAGGGGGAAAAAGAGAGTAGCAGCGAGGGTCAGTCCTAAAGACTGGTGAGGGGGACTAACACACGCACCCGTATACATATAGAGCAAAGCAATTATCAAGAGTGTAATAATCTATGAACCGGGGATGGTTTTTGAACGGCAAAATAATTCCCGTGATAGTAGTTATATATATATAGTTAAAAGAAGTTAAGGGCTGAAGGCCAAAATAACAAAATTTTAGTAATTAGAAATCCATTCCCATTTCATAGATTCAAGACAAGGCAACATAACACATAACACTCGGCGAGTACGAGTTTCTCCATATCAAGACAATTACATATCGAGCAAATTCAAATCAAAACAATCCCACCTCAACTCTGGTCATGGAAGGGCCGGCTGACCCTTACCTATCCAAGCAAGCAAGCAAGCAGGATGTGAGTTTCACGATACTCACGCCCGTCGGACTCCATCCCCCACTAACCTCCCAGTGGGTTCCGGTACATCCTACAAGTGGAGATCATGAACAAGAGGTGTGTCCAGTGACCCCTTGGTCGACCCGGGTGCTCTGTCCCACAATCGCCAGGGCCCATCAAGTCAAGTACAAGATTCAAGTTCAAGGGACCTATCTTTCAAGGCCATTTTCTCTCTACAAGTTCAAAACGTATCAAAAGCCTTTTCAAAACAAAGTAAAACATATCGTATATACATATAAGAATATTTTGAAGGTCTTTCACAAGCGGAACAAGCCCACAAAATATATATCATGCACGTATCTATCATATTCAACATTGAAGGTGATGATTGGCAAGGTTAATCTTCAAGATGACTTATATGTACACACCACCATTCCTACTTCTTGTAATACTGAACATGCCATAAATAATGTGTCTGTTACTACATGGCACAATAGATTAGGCCATGTTCCACTTCCTGTACTTTCTCATTTACAACCTGTATTGGGATATAGTGGTGACAGCATAAACTCTTTCCCGTATACTGTTTGACCTTTGGCAAAATAAAAGCGTTTATCTTTTCCTTATGGACATCATATATATCCCATGCGGGCTTCAAAACACATAGGGTTTTAGGTCAAATTAACTGAAAGAACAAAACCTCACCTTTTGAACGTAGCGGGAAGAAAAAGAAAACAACGAACTCCTACAAGACGACCTTGTCACCGTCGGGATAAACCTGTGCTGTAATAGCCTAAGTTGTTTGTCCCACATCGGTTGGAGAGGGGAACAAAGCCTCCTTTATAAGGGGGTGGATACCTTTCCCTTGTTGAGGCCTTTTCTCGGATGGTGATGTTAGCCATTGGGAGGAATAAAACCATGAGGGTGTCGATTTTAGGCACCAAAGCGGACAATATCGACAGACGGGTTTTCGGGCTGTTACAAATGGTATCAGATCTGGGGCCAGGGCCGGTGTGCCAGCGAGGACGCTGGGCCCTCTTAGGGGGGTGGACTGTAACAACCTAAGGTGCTTGTCCCACATCGGTTGGAGAGGGGAACAAAGCCTCCTTTATAAGGGGGTGGATACCTTTCCCTTATTGAGGCCTTTTCCCGGATGGTGATCTTAGCCATTAGGAGGAACAAAACCGTGAGGGTGACGAGTTTAGGCACCAAAGCGGACAATATCGACAGGCGGGTTTTCGGGCTGTTACATGTATGGCCGGACGAGCGGGGTGTTACAGGACTTGTTCGTTCTTCTTTAGAGTTTTGTGGGCGCGCCAAGTGTGGTTTCTACAAGGGTATTATCGACTACGTGTTCGGGTAGAAGAACCGAGAATTACCTCAAAGAAAAAGTCTCTAATGTTATTAGGATTCGACAGGAGATTTGTCTTTCTTTAGGCGACCATCCTGTTGACATGAAGGATAACGAAGAGGCACTGTTTTAGGGGGAAGAGGTTTTTGAAGAGAGAGTTGCCTTCAGGTACTTGAAACTACTCTGTTTTAATCGGGCCATTAAAGAACGTTTTAGTTACACATGGCTTTCGGCAAAGAGTAGTTTACACCTCTAGAAGTGCAAGGTCACGAGAGTTAGATCCCACTCTAGCTTTGAGGATTCGATAAACTGGTAATGTAACATCCCAACTTTTCGGCCTTTCCAGGTACGACGTCACGGGTGTGCTAAGTGCGTATTCAATTAATTAATTATGCGATTATGTGATTTATTTGAATATTTAAATATTTGTTATTTGCTTTACGTTTAAGTTTTTAAACGTTTTTGAACCTTTTCGACCCGTTTTTAATTCGTTTAACCTCTTTTTCAACCCCGATTTTCGTAACAACTTGCCATAATTGAATTAAGTGATTTATAGTTTATTTGCATGCTCGTTTATTATTTGTGAGTTCGTTTGACAAGGCTTTGACGCCGTTTTAGTTTTCGGGGACTCGAGGGCCTAACTTGTTTTAGCGCGCCTTGGGTTCCGGAAGGCATAACTTGAGCTCGGGAATTCGGATTCGAATTCCGGAAGAGGCGCCGCCCTCGTGATGAAGAAAGGAAACCAAGGAACCTAGATTAATATTTTTCTAAGCCCGTTTGATCCTCCGAATTTCGCCCGAAACACGACCCGTTTGACAGCTTTGCCATGTTTGTCCATTTTAATCATAACCGACCAGTTTCTTATCCGAGTCGCCCCATACTTGAACCCATTTTAACCTAACTTAACCCTCTTTCAACCCATTTGCTCCTCATTTCGGTACAAGGGAAGAAAAAGAAGAAAAAGCAGTTCATCCCGAGAGAGAAGGAAAAAGGGGGAAATCACTATTCATTTTAGAAGTTCTTGCTCCATACACCTCGGATTCGCCTCAAATTTGAAAGGTAAGTCCATGATTGTATTCTACATCCTTTACTCTTTCTTTGGACTCCTTATTTGCTGAAATCCATGGAGAATTGATTGAGTTATGGATAATATGATGAATAGTAAGGGTTTGTGGAGATTTGATGAATTTGGCATGAAAACTCATGATTCTTGTTAGTTTGATCCATCATTTATGAGCTTATGACATCCAATATCAATTTTATGAACCCATTTCAGTTGGTAGTTGCATTTAATGAAGGATTCAATTAATGCCTTTTATATGAAAATGAAGAACATGAATGTTTGATGCCTTATCTTCCATACCTTACATGTTTGGTTCAATTTTTGCATGTTATATGAACTGAATTTGATGTATAATTGTTGTATGATCCTTCCCTTTCATCTTAGAATGATTTAGGATAAGTTTTGGTTGAGTTTTTGCCATTTTTCCCCTGTTTTGCTGCTGTTGCGTAACTGGTCGCGGCCGCAATAGCGACCAGTTCACTTTTGGTCGCGACTGCGACCATGGTAGCGGCCGTGAACATTTTCAGTTCATTTTTGGTAGCGGCTGCGACCCCATTTTGTCCCAGTTTCGAGTTGTGTTGTTTTTGTCGGTTGTTTTTCGGTTTGTTCGTGCTTTACTTGTCTTTCCTTGCTCTTATATGATTAATATATGATATAAATGATAGGTTAACATGTCAATATATGTTAGGTGTTATGTTGTGAATTTAGGGCATGTTTTACGTGCTCGTGAGCGATTTATGACTCCACACGTGTAATATGCTACCTTAACATGCGTTTCTGACTTCATGCTTCGTTTATGTGCCTTGAATGATTCTTCTTTGCTCTTATATGATATGAAAATGTCTTCCTAATATGTGGTATGATATGTTATGCATGTTATGTGAATTTTATGAATTTGTTTGACGTGATTTACGTGATTTATGGCTTGATGTAAACTTGTATGCACTAAATGTCACCTTGTTGCATTTTATTCGTATCTTTTGCATTCGTTGCCCCTTGAATGAACTTAGAATTAATGAATGCTCGTGGTATGCTCTTATATGAATTAATATGAATTTATTTGACGTATGATGAGTTTGTTTCTTAGATTAATTATGTGATATTTCGATATTTGCCCCGATATGCCTAAGTGTAAAATTTATATGAAGTGCATTGCATTATTTGCATTCATATGCATATGCCGAGCGTATATACGTTTTATTTCGAGTCTAAGTTTATCTTTCCATGTTTGTCTTTTTCAGAGGAGTTTCCCGTTGGAGACGAGGTTGTTCCATAGGCGTTAGTTGTGTTCTTTTGGACCGGTTCGTCGGTGTAAGGTGAGGCTAGGTTATAGTTATAACCTAAAGATATGTGCTTATATGTTTGCAAGCGAAATAAACCTATGTATACGTAATACGTGTGAACTATCATTATGTATGATATGAATTAGGCTATAGAATATGTTATGTTAGGTATGATTATGATACGAACCTAGGGTTGGCATGTGAGTATGAATAGGTATGAACACGAATACTTAGAATATGTTTATGCTAGTGTATGAGTACGATATGACTAGGTTGGAATTAGAAGTATGTAGGACTATGTTATGCTAGGATTATGATTGTGCTCAGGACGTACTTATGAACCCGAGTTTGAATACGTTATGATTATGATATTATGGATATGCTATGACTATGATATGTTTGGATTATGATATGGTGCGGTTATGAATACGAATGAGGTATGTTTCTGAATAAGGTAAGACTCTGATTTCTGATTCTGATTCCGATTCTGAATATGTCTGAGCGTGTGTGTGTTCTGAATCCGGGACGGCTCATTTTAGGTCGACTGATGGTGTGTGTGAGTTATGTTTGATTTCCGTTATATTAGTCTGTTAAGAAATGGTTCGAGAAATGGGAGTAGATTTCCAATTAATAAAATATGGTTGTTTTGGCCTTCGGCCTAACTCTTTTATTCCCTATATCTATTATCAAGGGTGAAAATGTTTTAGAATGCAAAAACCACGCCCCGGTTCATGAACTCCCCTCTATGATTTGTGTTGTTCTCCGTATACGTATGTACGCGTGCGTGTGTATCCCCTCACTCAGTCAGTGTGACTGACCCCTCCCACTTTATGTTTAGTTTGTAGGTGCCGATCTGTTGGTTCGAGCTAGGCGGTTTGCTATCTTTTGAGTCCTGGTTAGGTTGTCAGAGTCTGCATTTTGTTTAGAGTCTGTATTTCATTCCGCACCTTGAACTTTTGTAGTTTGTAATTTATATGTTAAGCTTCATCCCGTTAGGGCAATATATGTATATATTTTGTTTTAAGCTTTGTATGACTTAACTATATCCCTAGATTGGTTCCGTTATTGCTTCCGCTTTTGTATGTTTATGTTTTACGCACTCTGTTTGAGGGTTTAGACCGCCTAGCTTAGGAAGGTCTTTTGGTTGTCACCCGTTCGCTAGTGCTTGGTGCGTGTACGGATTCTCCATTTCATTACACGTGTCGGGTTCTAGTGCGGGGGATGTGGCGCCTTGCGCTTGGGGTGCTACAGGTAATGATGCATTGGCATAAAAGAAATATTGTAAACTTCGTGTAGCAATGTAATTGTGCCATCGGTTGAAGACCGAATATCAAAAACCGGGAGGATTATCCAACTACTTCCAAATTCTCTTTGGAAGTGGGAGCAAATGACCAAGGACTTTGTGTCCGGTTTGCTAAGGCTAAGGAGATTTCAATGAGATTCGAGGGGTTGCTCATTTCAATTAGTTGACCTATTTTCACATGGCAAGGTTATTTGACAAGACCTTGAGAGCTTCGTGGTTCGAAGAAGAAAAGAGCCCTAGAGTCGTTTAGATCCAGCTTCAGGACCCGAGGACAGGTCATTTTGAAGGAGGGGAGTTTGTAACATCCCACTCGTTCGGCCGTATAGGTACGTTGTAACGAGAGTGCTAAATGCACATTTAAATTATTTAATTACGTGCTTAATATTTTGTTTAATTGATATTCTTGAATTATTTGAATTAATTGTTAAGTATATGTTGAGTATTTGAACGTTTTGCCTTTACTTGCTTCGTTTTAACCCGTTTGAGTTTGGATTTGTTTCAGATTTCAGTGACTACATGATATGCATGAGTTATACGTGTTATGAACTTGTTTACATGCTCTTTGTATGTTTTTGAGTTTGTTTGATATGGTTCTTGAACCGTTTTACTTGTTAGGGACTTGAGGGCCTCACTTGTTTTAGCATGCCTTGGGTTCCGGAAGGCATAACTTGGGCTCGGGAATTCGGATTCGAATTCTGGAAGAAACGTCGGACTCATAACAAAGAATGAAAGCCAAGGAATCCAACTTTGTCTTTTTTCTAAGCCCATTTGAACCCCCGAATTTCGCCCGTATCGAGCCTCGCGCACGTTTCTGATCACCTTTCACTAAAATGACCATATCTCCCTCAATTGTTGACTAAATTGACTCATTCTTGGGCCCAAACTCTCCTCACTTAACCCTATATCACTCTATTTCTCCCTCATTTCGTTTCAGCTGAAAAAAAGAGGGGAGACAAGCTGCTAAAACCGAGCTCCAAGAAGAAGAAGGAAAGTACTATTCACTATGGCCATTTCTTGCTAGATACACCTCCGATTCGCCTCAAATTTGAAAGGTAAGTGCAGAATCTTGTTCTATATCTTATCCTCTTTCATTTAACTTCTTAATTTCTGAATCTCATGGAGTTTAGAGGATGATATGATCAATGGCATGAATACTCAGGGTTTGAGCATTTTTGATCAATTCTTGCATTTGTTTGATGTATTTCTTGATTTGAAGCTATATATATGATATAAATGACTCCTATGTTTCATTTCTATGCATGAATTTTGTAATATTTGAGTGTTTATAGGATTCACCATTAAAGCTTTTGAAGAACATGAATAGTATGTTTGATTGCAAGACTTGTGTGATCTTTGTTGTTCGTTGTTGTTTTTCGATTCTTAGCTTGTTTCTAAGTATTAATTTCATGCCTAAGACCCTCCCCTTGTTCCCCTTACTCTTATATGTGTCTAGGTGTGATTTAATGGGTGATTTACAGGTGGAATCGCAAAAACCACGAGCTGTGGGCCCGTTAACGCCCCGCTAGTGTACTTGGGCACTGATGGGGGAAATGGCCGTTAGTGGCTCCCCTGAGCAACTGACCTAACTAATGGCCATTTTTGGTTGAGGGCTAATGGTTGTTAGTCAACTCAACTCCCTCGTTCTTGTGTTTTGTTCGTTTCTTTGCTCGTTTCGCTCTTTTCCCTCCCCGATCTTGTTCCTTATGTGTTGTATGCTTGTTTATGTGTATGTATGGCTACGTTATGACTTGTTTATGCAATTCTTTAGTGTTTTATGAGTTTGAATAATGTTTATGTTGTGATATGTGTTGTTTGATTTACCGGTTATGTGTTTCCGATCTTCGTATACGCGTATGAACTTATATGCTCCATATGCTAACTATTGTTGCTTCCTTGTATCTTTTGCTCTCTTTCAGTGTTTTAACTTGGTGTGTGGCTTTGATATGCTATAGTATGATGTGTTGTGTGCTTATTTGAAGAGTTATGAGTTTAATTGTTATGTCGTTGCTTTGATAGTGTGTTATTTTCTCCGATATGCCTAAATTGAACCTGTGTGATATGCATTGCATCATATGCATCCATATGCATTTCCCGAGTGTCAAGTGGTTCATATTTGAGTCTAAGCTTGCCTTTCGTCCTTTGTTTTATTTAGAGCTTTATCTTGGGGGAAAGGAGGTGTCACCTAGGTGTGTTTTGGCTTGCTCCGTCCGGTTTGTTTGTCAAGGTGAGGCTTCTTTCTTTAGTTATCATGACCTAAAACCCTACGTGAATTTTAAGCCCGTATGCGACACACACACACACACATATACATATATATACAGATAAGTGTTTGAAACGTATTTTGTGGGATTTGGCCCGTTTTTTATGAAACGTTTGAAAACGCTTTTATATATATATATAAGCTACGTTTTCGTTTGTTTATTTTTGAAAAGGGTCGGTGTGCGTTTTGCACTAGTAAGGTTTGGCTTCGAAAGATAAGTCTTTGAATATGTATATGCATTTTGCATTTTGCTTCGGGCCCCGGAGATTGGTGTAAAGGAACCCCGTAACAGTGTTGGGCCGTTGGGTTACTCCGGAGTACGGTCTCCACTTTGAAAAGATCACCCTAGAACCCACTAGGAGGTTTAATAGGGGATGGAATCCGTGGGCGTGAGCGTCATGAAACTAACGAACCACACATATATATTTGGATGGCTAGGGTATGTACAACCCTTCCATCACCCAGAGAAGAGGTATGTGTGTTTGATTTATATTTTTGTTTGAATTCGCCTATGCTTTTGAATATGTAAGGAGTTAGGTGGTTTGAGACTCGTACTCTCCGAGTTGTGTGTTTTGCCTCTGAAAATGGTTCGTGAAACGGGAGTGGATTCCTAATTTGTAAAATTTGCTGAATTTTGACCTCTGGCCTAAACTCTTTTCTATATACAATATCACGTGTTAAAATGATTTAGATTGCAAAAACCACACCCCGGTTCATGAGCTTTTATGACTTTGAATATGCTCTGATTTATGTATATGTACGTGTGAGTGTGTTAGCCCCTTCACCAGTCTTTAGGACTGACCCCTTGTAGCACCCGGGACGATAGGCGCCACATCCCCCGCACTATGAGTCTAGTCCACACATGAAATGGATAGTCCAAGCATGAACCGGGCTCATAGCGAACGGGAGACAAAATAAAAACAACCTTGCTAGGCGGAATCTAACCCCATACCAAATAACTCAAGAAAAAAAAACCAAATGTGCAATGCGGAAGCAATAACATATAATTCATACTTTTCAACAATTACTACAAGCCAACAATTCCAATACATAATTTAAATCCGTCATGCATCCTAACAACGGGTTCAACTAAACATGTAACCTGTCCCGAATCAATAATCAACAATGAATCATAGTTGGCACACAGGCCCAATTACGTCAGGAGATACAATTATAACATATCAATTATAACACTACCAATGACTCAAAAGACAGCAAACCACCTAGCTCGAACCAACGGACCGGAACCTGCAAACTAAAAACATAAAGAGGGAGGGGTCAGTCAGACTGACTGAGTGACGGGCTACTCAAGGACGCCCTTTGAGTCTCATTTTTTACTCCTTTAGCATTCTCAATCTTTACCATTCTGCTTTGGTATCTTGTATAATTCTGAATATGTTTAAGAACTTTGAATCATGAGAATTTGTATGATTTATTTAGCCCGGGGTGGGCACGTTTGTATATCATGTATTAATTTAATATAGATGGATATTATTTGTCTGTTTGTTGATCCCGTTGCTTCCGCATGTGTGATGATTTTGTTACGCACTCTGAATTAGGGTCTAGACCGCCTAGATTAGATGTGAATTTGTTTGTCACCCGTTCGCTGTAGCATGATGCGTGTGTGGGGTCTGTATTTCGTTACACTTGTCAGGTTATGGTGTGAGGGATGTAGTGCTCTCCGGTCTAGGGTGCTACACTACCAACGACTTAAAAGACAGCAAACCTGTAACACCCGAAACGGAGGATGCCACATCCCCCGCACTAAGACCCAGACTCGGTCACGAAATGGAAAGTCCATGCCCGAATCCGAATCAAAACGAACGGGAGGCCAACTCACGCACTAGGCTAGGCGGATCTAACTCGACAGACTCAGAGCACGGACGCAATTTAAACAATTATCATCAGATAGCGGAAGCAATTAAAACAACGTATAAAATAAGTGATGGGTTCAACTAGCATAGATACCTAGTCCCGAATCTCAAATCATCGCAATGTAATAAATCAATATAACTATCAGCAGAATAGCTAATTACATCCAAATGCTAACATACTAACCCCACACGGGTTTAAATCTAAGTAGAGCATAAAACATAATCTCCAAAAGCGAAATAAGATTACATAACATAAATAGAGTATGTGACAAATGCATCTTAACACCAACTAAACCGACAAGTGTGACCCAGACGACTCACATCCGCCTAGCTCAAGCCAAAAGAAACCTGCAACTAAAAGATAAAATGAGGTGTCAGTCAACTGACTGAGTGAGGGGGCTAACGCACACCCACTGTATGTATATATAGAATCACAACACAAATTAAAGTAGAAATCATGAACGGAGGATAGGTGTTGTATACCAAAACATTTCGAAAGTACCCCAAAAGATAGATATATAAGTTTAGAAAACATTTCAAAAACTCTATCCCGATTCATAATTCCTAAACAGAACACATGCTCGGCGACTACGAGCTTCCCACCTTTACTCCTCGGAACATAAATCAAAATCAATCCACCCTCTACACCAATGATGGAGGAGATGTACAGTCCCCAAACCATCCAGAATAAACCGTCTAAAATAGACTCGATCTCAAGGGGGTAGCGAACCCACAAGAGTCATACCCGGCCTTGGCAGAAGGCTCAAGATATCACGCCTCCCTCATCACCCTAAGGTCGCGCAATGATATCTCAAATGGAAACTACGCACATGGTTGAAACTCCGACGGCCCTAACCGTCCCGGAGGCCCCATTACCCGTAACTCCTTGGATCCACAATAGAACAGAACAGAACAGATACCAATCTTTCATGGCAAATCTCGCTACAGAATCGTAACACAACTGAATTTTCCAAAATAGCTTATATATGCCTCAAAAACTGGTTTTTATACATATTCCTACGCGATGGAATTTAAGCCCGTAGACACCCATCCACGCAGAACCCACGCGATGGAATTTAAGCCCGTAAGCACGCGATGGAATTTAAGCCCGTAAGCACCCATCCACGCAGAACGCACGCAAGGTCATAAACATATCATATCTAACACATACGTATTTATCGTAAGGTATACTCGCATACAAGGGTAGAAATCAGCATGTAAAGGCCATAGGTCGCATAACTATACAAAATCCTAAACCTCACCTCATGAAAGTAGAGTCTGAGAGTGTGAAGGGCCAAACACTCTAAACCTCGGGCCCACCGGCACTACCAAACTCTTTGACAAGGCATACAGAAGCCCAGACTTAGACTCTATATGAACTAAACAAGACACACGACGTTGCTCAACATGATCGTGGTTATGCATAAGTGTTCATGTTGTGCTTGGATAAGGTGTCGTGGTCATTCAAGGCATATCAATGCTCAACAAGGTCATATTTACAAGCAACCGGCACGCAATTCCATATCCAAAGATGCAAGATCAATTTAGGAAGTCAATGTATTCACAAAATGCATATTAAATCATCCAATGTCACAGGGTTCAATTATAGTATTACAATTAAGTGTCAAGTTCATGTCGAGTTATAAAGTTCATAAGTAAGAGCAACTTGATCATATAAACATACAAAGTTGTTGTACGTAGATGGCATGCTTGATACAAACAAAGAGTGCATTTAATTCACTTAAGATCATACTATACAACTTCACAACATGTTTGGTACACAAGCTCAAGTCACATTCATAGTTTCATAAATATTACACTTACATCCCCTAAGTCATTTATAAAAGTTTAGAATTATCACACGTACATCCCCTTAGTTGATTACTAAGCATAATTGTTCGTTTAAGGTGTTTATACAGTTATTCAACTAGGAATTAATTACTTACAAACATGACAATTATCAATTTATCTTAATTCATAATATTCCATTTTCGAGTAGTAAGAGTAAATTAAGATATTACAATTCTAACTCCTGTCATGCATCAAATCTCAAGTTGTTCAAGCATCTTTCATGTATCTCAATTTTATATTTGAAACACAATTTACAACAAACATAACATTGAGAACCTCCCAAATTCATAGAGAGAAATCACAACATTTTCGTTCTTCTAAAATATCATTCAAGTTCATTTAGTCACATAAAAGATTAGTTCCTAGATATTACACTAACACCCCTTCATATCTAAACACATAGTATAAATTCATCACATCGGCATTCAAATTGTAAATCGAAACATTCATGCATATCACAATCCATTCAACACATGTTTTCATATACGATTAGAATACATCTCGATCAACAAACCAACAATAACCAATTTATTTGCACTTCAAACAATCAATTCAAATAATCACAATTACGCAAAATAATTTGTAATAAATAGATCGAGTGTCCGATTAACGAACGAAATGTGTCGTTGAACTCACCACTACGAGACGAACATTCTGACAAGATGCCGCCGGAACGCCACCACTGTAGCTGCCGGAATTTGGCCGGACCGTCGTCGGGCTACCTCCGAAGGTCGCCGAAAAAAATCCCGAAAAATCAGTCCTGAATGAAGTCTCCATGCCCGTTCCGAATCCTCGATCAATTTCTGGAAATTCCAAATCAATCTCCTCCAATTTCAGATCTAAGATCACGAAAACCCTAAAATCTTCAAACTCAAATTACTTCCAAACCGGTGAACCAAAATGCGATCCGAAAGTGGCGTTGTCTTACCCATGACGAGCTCTTCGAAAGCCCTAAGGTAGCTCGCAGGAAAAATCCTTGGAGCTAGCGCCGTCGTTACACCGCCGCTATACCGGCGCGATCCGCCACCAATCGGCCAAATCTGGAGTCACGTGATCACAGGCTACTACTCTCGTCGTTCCGAACAACTTTCGTGAAGAGCCCGAGGCCAAAAGATGGCCGGAAAAGGCCCCCCGTCGGCCGCCGAATATTCTGCCGCCGCCCACGTCGCCGGAACCACCACCTACGGCCAAGATCTGGTGAAATTGACGCCGGAAATGAACTCAGGAGGTCTAACAACCTTGGAAACCATCAAGCCCCGTCGAAAAACACCACCGGAAACGGCGAAATCGCGCCGCTACAGTAACTCGCGCCGCCGCCTCGAGCTTCAGCCGGCGCGTGCGGCGCCGTCGCGGCTCCGATGGCCGCGCCGCCGACATCAAACGAAGCGCCGGGATGTCCTCTTTCTGGGCATGTGGCGCGTGCACAAAGAATATAGCCGGAAACCGCCGCGAAGGTCGGCGAAGTGGCGGCGGTCTGACAGCTCAGCCGCTGCTACGGAAATCCGCCCATAACTCCACCACCGTTTATTTTTAGGCCGTGAAATTGGTACTCTTGCGTACGTCTCATCGAGATAATTCAAAATGGACTATTCGTTTGTTGAATTCCATAGAGAAACGATCGAGTTATGGGCTCGTAAACGAAGCCGGGCATAGTGACCCGCGAGAGAGAGAGTGGGAGAGGAGAGAGAGAGAAGAGAGAGAAAGGAGATTGGGAGAAATGTGTCTTGTACACAAGCTATATACTACCGGGTATCCTTATCGCGTAGCAAAGAGACATATCGCGTACAAATAATCGTAAATAAAATTGGTAAGGTTACAAATAAACATTCAAGCTCCGAATTAATTTTATAAATTAAAATGAAAGAGATAGATTTACCAATTTGAGTTTAATTCAGTTTATTTTTAGAAACCTTTCATACAATTTAACGACATTTCATAAACACATGATTGACAATTAATCTCAAGGAATTCAAGTAAATCGAAATTAAACAAGTTAAGTAACATGACGTATTTAAAATCAACTTGACAATTATTTCGTGGAATAAATTTGAATTAAATCAAATTAGACAGTTAAGGTTAAATATCCTCGTAATTAATCAAGTTGAAAATTAATCTTGGAATAATTCAATGATCACATATTAAATTGGATTCACATTAAATCACATAATTCAAGAACTCTTAAATTAAACACACACAAGTGTAGAGACTTACTTATTAATATCGTCAAGACGCCCTTCGAGAATACGGGGCGTCACAACCTTCCCCCCTTAAGAGAACCTGGTCCCCAGGTTCCACTGCTAAAATGTAGATCCTCGAGTTGTAGTGCTCTAACCCTTCTCCCGAACTCAAGTGAGATCATAACTCTAATGGTGAGGCTTACTCCTGTCATCTACACCGAACGTCCTTCAGGATGTTTTGTTATCGTGGAGGTCCGTACGAGTACTTGATCCATTAGTTGTTTCGAACTCGGTCGGTCATTCCCATGATCGGATAGCTGCAACTGCACCCAACCTCGATGTCATCTCAGATGCACTACTTGCTACCCGTAGTCAAATCAACGCGTAACGCACCCACAACGAACAAGAGCGAATCCCATCTCTCAACACGTAAGTGAGAGAGCCCCGTCCCTCAGCACCGACAGGAGAGAGAACCCCGTCTCTCGAGCACATATAAAAGAGAGAACCCCGTCTCTCAAGCACATAATTGTGAGAACCCAGTCTCTCAACCTAAATTGGACAGCTTCCAGCATCTTCCAACATTCTACTTCAAGAAATTCCAGCATTTCTCAAACCCCTAAATTCAAAAGAATCCAGCATCTCCTGAATATCTAAGTACAAGAGAATCCAACATCTCTCGTGCACAAAACTTAGAAAGATTCCAACATCTTTCTACCACATAAATAGAGAGAATCCTACATCTCTCCAACACGTAAAAAGAGGGAACCTAAGGTCTCCCTTACACATAAATCCACTGATTAGTTATTCATACATACACACATCATAGTAACACTTGACGAAAAGTACCATATACAACTGATATTGATGTCCCTTGAGTATAGATTCAACGCTCTTACCTCAACTCAAGGGGGATATCGCGATGGAATCCCTATAAAATAAGGTTACAGTATGTATGTATGTTATATGAGAAGTTAGTGAGCAATCAAGAGAGTTTTAAATCACATTGGCATGAATAGTTCACATAAGTACATAACTCATTCATCACCTCAGCAACGGTTCATATCGAGTAGAAATTTCAAGTTACAATTACTAGATCAGGTATCCAAGTTATCACAATTAAAACAACAATAGTCATCACCCACATCAAGCAAAACAAGGTAAGAGTATTTAAACGATGCATGTATGCAAATGCCATGAATGCTTGGCGTACCGTTAACCAAAGTGTAAAAATCTTGACAAGAAAGTCGAGATGGAGCAGTAGGAGTTGATTAAGCCGATAATGATGCAACCCTCGTCATCTGAACCTCTTTGTCTTGAGTCTTTTCATAAAGTGGTAACTCAACAACGCTTGTTTATCACCAAACCCCTTACTAGACCGTAATCCTTGCTCAACTAGAATCATCTTCAGTTTCTCCCAAGAATTCTTATTTATGTGTTAAATCTTAGTCTGCTCATCTTCAAGGAGTTGTTCATGGTTCGTTTGTCAATTAGATATGTACCTCAGAGTTTCGTTGAGTGATCGTGGTGCTAAGCACTTCCCAAAGCAATCCATGGTATATGATCCTGAACTTGGATAAAGTTTTTCGGCATCTAAGTGTTCTATTCCCACCTCAACAGTGTCTTCCATCTCATCTTGAAGAAACACCCAAAGAGCTAACAACCAATCTTGTCTTGTCGTTCGCTAACTCTAAACGGCACCAAAGCCTTCAACACTCACCGATGGTTTGTAGCTCGATGCTTAAGTAACATGATTACCTATCCATATCCCTTGAACTTGATCGGATTCTTCTATATTAACTCGTTTCCATCAACAAGGTGACTACTTTCGGATGAACGAATCCTCAAGGTTAAAATTCGTCAAACTTCATCTTTCAATTGACTTTAAGATAGTAAGTCAATATAGCAAATCTCATTCCTGCAACTCTGAACCTTTTCATGAACATTGATCTTGGTAAAGAATCCTTTCATCTTCGAATTATGGTGTGTTTCCGTTGTAGTACCAATAGGTAGTGTTGACGGAGGGAAATCTTAGTGTTGACTCATAGGGCACCCTGAAATTCGAACACTAAATTCGATGCATGGGAGTTAAAGTGCAAATGAAATGTAACACGTATATCACGTAAATGCAACAATTAGTTGTAATTTATAAAGCACATAAAATAAGATGTTGCATAATCAAAGTGACGCAAACAATCATATAATCACGAAACAATTCTTGCCGAAGGATCACAATATCAAGTCAAACAAATGCAATGCGCAGTTATTCCTATGTCGTACGGCCTTGACAGACTAAACACGACTCAAGAGCTCGATTTTGCAACCTAGAGCTCTGATACCACTTAAGGATGTAACACCCCAAACGGAGGATGCCACATCCCCCGCACTAAGACCCAGACCCGGTCACGAAATGGAAAGTCCATGCCCGAATCCGAATCAAAGCGAACGGGAGACCAACTCACGCACTAGGCTAGGCGGATCTAACTCGACAGACTCAGAGCGCAGAAGTAATTTAAACAATTATCATCAGATAGCGGAAGCAATTAAATCAACATACAAAATAAGTGACGGGTTCAACTAGCATAGATACCTAGTCCCGAATCTGAAATCATCGCAATGTAATAAATCAATATAAGTATCAGCAGAATAGCTAATTACATCCAAATGCTAACATACTAACCCCACAGGGGTTTACGTCTAAGTAGAGCATAAAACATAATCTCCAAAAGCGAAATAAGAATACATAACATAAATAGAGTATGTGACAAATGCATCTTAACACCAACTAAACCGACAAGTGTGACCCAGAAGACTCACATCCGCCTAGCTCAAGCCAAAAGCAACCTACAACTAAAAGATAAAATGAGGTGTCAGTCAACTGACTGAGTGACGGGGCTAACGAACACCCACTGTATGTATATATAGAATCACAACACAGATTAAAGTAGGAATCATGAACCGAGGATAGGTGTTGCATACCAAAACATTTCGAAAGTACCCCAAAAGATAGATATATAAGTTTAGAAAACATTTCAGAAACTCTATCCCGATTCATAATTCCTAAACAGAACACATGCTCGGCGAGTACGAGCTTCCCACCTTTACTCCTCAGAACATAAATCAAAATCAATCCACCTTCTACACCAATGATGGAGGAGATGTACAGTCCCCAAACCATCCAGAATAAACCGTCTAAAATAGACTCGATCTCAAGGGGGTAGCGAACCCAGAAGAGTCATCCCCGGCCTTAGCCGAAGGCTTAAGATATCATGCCTCCCTCATCACCCGAAGGTCGCGCAATGATATGTCAAATGGAAACTATGCACATGGTTGAAACTCCGACGGCCCTAACCGTCCCGGAGGCCCCATTACCCATAGCTCCTCGGATCCACAATAGAACATAACAGAACAGATACCAATCTTTCATGGCAAATCTTGCTAAAGAATCGTAACACAACTGAATTTTCCAAAATAGCTTACATATGCCTCAAAAACTGGTTTTTATACATATTCCTACGTGATGGAATTTAAGCGCGTAGACACCCACCCACGCAAAACCCACGCGATGGAATTTAAGCCCGTAAGCACCCATCCACGCAGAACCCACTCGATGGAATTTAAGCCCGTAAGCACCCATCCACGCAGAACACACGCAAGGTCATAAACATATCATATCCAACGCATACGTATTTATCGTAAGGTATACTCGCATACAAGGGTAGAAATCAGCATGTAAAGGCCATAGGTCGCATAACTATACAAAATCCTAAACCTCACCTCATGAAAGTAGAGTCTGAGAGTGTGAAGGGCCAAACACTCTAAACCTCGGGCCCACCGGCACCACCAAACTCTGTGACAAGACATACAGAAGCCCAGGCTTAGACTCTATACGAACCAAACAAGACGCACGGCGTTACTCAACATGATCGTAGTTACGTACAAGTGTTCATGTTGTGCTTGGATAAGGTGTCGTGGTCATTCAAGGTATATCAATGCTCAACAAGGTCATATTTACAAGCAACCGGCACGTAATTCCATATCCAAAGATGTAAGATCAATTTAGGAAGTCAATGTATTCACAAAATGCATATTAAATCATCCAATGTCACAGGGTTCAATTATAGTATTACAATTAAGTGTCAAGTTCATGTCGAGTCATAAAGTACATAAGTAAGAGCAACTTGATCATACAAACATACAAAGTTGTTGTACGTAGATGGCATGCTTGATACAAATAAAGAGTGCATTTAATTCACTTAAGATCATACTGTACCACTTCACAACATGTTTGGTACACAAGCTCAAGTCACATTCATAGTTTCATAAATATTACACTTACATCCCCTAAGTCATTTATAAAAGTTTAGAATTATCACACATACATCCCCTTAGTTGATTACTAAGCATAATTGTTCGTTTAAGGTATTTATACAATTATTCAACTAGGAATTAATTACTTACAAACATGACAATTATCAATTTATCTTAATTCATAATATACCATTTTCGAGTAGTAAGAGTAAATCAAGATATTACAATTCTAGCTCCTATCATGCATCAGGTCTCAAGTTGGTCAAGCATCTTCCATGTATCTCAATTTTATATTTGAAACACAATTTACAACAAACATAACATTGAGAACGTCCCAAATTCATATAGAGAAATCAAAACATTTTCATTCTTCTAGAATATCATTGAAGTTCATTTAGTCACATAAAAGATTAGTTCCTAGATATTACACTAACACCCCTTCATATCTAAACACATAGTATAAATTCATCACATCGGCATTCAAATTGTAAATCGAAACATTCATGCGTATCACAATCCATTCAACACATGTTTTCATATACGATTAGAATACATCTCGATCAACAAACCAACAATAACCAATTTATTTGCACTTCAGACAATTAATTCAAATAATCACAATTACGCAAAATAATTCGTAATAAATAGATCGAGTGTCCGATTAACGAACGAAAAGTGGCGTTGAACTCACCTCTACGAGACGAACATTCTGACCAGACGCCGCTAGAACGCCACCACTGTAGCTACCGAAATTTGGCCGGACCGTCGCCGGAAAAATCCCGAAAAATCAGTCCTGAATGCAGTCTTCGTGCCCGTTCCGAATCCTCGATCAATTTCTGGAAATTCCAAGTCAATCTCCTCCAATTTCAGATCTAAGATCACGAAAACCTTAAAATCTTCAAACTCAAATTACTTCCAAACCGGTGAACCAAAATACGATCCGAAAGAGGCGTTGTCTTACCCATGACGAGCTCTTCGAAAGCCCTACGGTAGCTCGCAGGAAAAATCCTCGGAGCTAGCGCCGCCGTTACACCGCCGCTATGCCGCCGTAATCCACCGCCAATCGGCCAAATCTGGAGTCGCGTGATCACAGGCTACTAGTTCTCGTCATTCCAAACAACTTTCGTGAAGAGCCCGAGGCCAAAAGGTGGCCGGAAAAGGCCCCCGTTGGCCGCCGAATATTCTGCCGCCGCCCACGTTGCCCGAACCACCACCTACAGCTAAGATCTGGTGAAATTGATGCCGGAAATGAACTCAGGAGGTCGAACAACCTTGGGAACCATTAAGCCCCGTTGAAAAACACAGCCGAAAGCGGCAGAATCGTGCCGCTACAGTAACTCGCGCCTCCACCGCGAGCTTCAGGTGGCGCGTGCGGCGCCTAAGCGGCTCCGATGGCCGCGCTTCCAACGTCAAACGAAGCACCGGGATGTCCTCTTTCTGGGCTTGTGGTACGTGCATCAAGAATATGGCCGAAAACGGCCGAGAAGGCCGGCGAAGTGGCGGCGGTCTGACAGCTCCACCGCTGCTACTGAAATCCGGCCATAACTCCACCACAATTCGTCGTTTCGCCATAAAATTGGTACTCTTGCGTACGTCTCGTCGAGATAATCGAAATGGACTATTCATTTGTTGAATTCCGTCGAGAAATGATCGAGTTATGGGCTCGTAACCGAAGCCGCCCATAGTGACCCCCGGGAGAGATTTGGAGAGGAGAGAGAGAGAAGAGAGAGAGAGAGAGAGAAAGGAGATTGGGAGAAATGTGTCTTGTACACAAGCTATATACTACCGGGTATCCTGATCACGTAGCAAAGAGACATATCGCGTACAAATAATCGTAAATAAAATTGGTAAGGTTACGAATAAACATTCAAGCTCCGAATTAATTTTATAAATTAAAATGGAAGAGATAGATTTACCAATTAGAGTTTAATTCAATTTATTTTTAGAAACCTTTCGTACAATTTAACGACATTTCGTAAACACATGATTGACAATTAATCTCAAGGAATTAAAGTAAATCGAAATTAAACAAGTTAAGTAACATGACGGATTTAAAATCAACTTGACAATTATTTCGTGGAATAAATTTGAATTAAATCAAATTAGACAGTTAGGGTTAAATAGGCTCTCAATTAATCAAGTTGACAATTAATCTTGGAATAATTCAATGATCACATATTAAATTGGATTCACATTAAATCACATAATTCAAGAACTCTTAAATTAAACATACACAAGTGTAAAGACTTACTTGTTAATATCGTCAGGACGCCCTTCGAGAATACGGGGCGTCACAAAACCACCTAGCTCAAACCAACGGACCGAAACCTGCAAACTAAAAGCATAAAGAGGGAGGGGTCAGTCACACTGACTGAGTGAGGGGTATACGAAGTATAGCACATATCATAATGGGGAGTTCATGAACCGGGGCGTGGTTTTTGCACTCCAAATGATTTTCTCACGTGAGAGAAATAGTTAGGCCAAAGGCCAAAACCACCAAATTTTATTAATTAGGAATCCCTTCTCATTTCATGAACTATTACGTAACAAACTAACATATTGAAACATACACCCAAATCAAACCTTCAAACAAATGCGGAAATGTGCACAGGGATATTATCCGTCCCGGATCTCCCTTACCCATATCACGATGATAATGCACAAGCATAATACCCGGCGTCCCAAGTCTCCCTTCCCCATAATCATCAAGGCCCAAGCAGAACCAGAGGCAAAGTCTTACCAGAATCGGAGGCATAACAAGGTCCAAGACCAACTGCATATCTATAGTCATATCATATCCGAAGTCATAGCATAGGCATAAACATAACATAATCATACGTATTCGTAGCTCACACATACTTACGTATACATAGGGCTTAAAATCACATGTATACATAACAGACACATTTCATTAGGGTGTTTCTATAACCTAACCTCACCTTACACCAACGAAACCGGGCAAACGAGGACAAAACCGACTCCTACGAAGCAACCTCGTCACCAACGGGATACTCCTCTGAACAAGAAAAACACAAAAAATATACTCAAACTCAAAATAAACCATATAAACGCTCGGCAAATGTATATGAATGCCAATGATGTATATGAAATGCAACAAGGTAGCACTTTAGTTACATTACGCCATATCGAATCATAACTCACATAATTCATGTCAAACGAATCCATAAACATCACAAAATGAACATAATACATCATATAGCATGTTAATAAATCATTTATATCATTAAAGAAGCAAAGAAATATCACACGAGGCAAATAAATGACGTACTCATACATACATGCGCGTTAGGGAGCATTTAGAGCATATGAAGTCATGTATCGCGTATAATACATCGAATTCACATCAAATAAATTAATAGATTTAGCATAATGGTCATAACACATCATATTATAACATATCATAAGCATTTATGAGTTTAAATTTCATAATAGAGGCAAAGGTTGGAAGAAAACATTATACGTATCATTTAAACGTTCATGCATTTAAGCCACATTTATATATAGAAATTAAAGCCATAAAATTGAAATAAATAGCCAAACATATCATATATTCACATATGTACATGTAGAGATCATAATTCAGGGTGGGAGAAAAAGAATAAAATCGAAAACGTAGCAAGAAAAGAATAACGAAACGAAACCGAGCACACAAGATCACACCACACGAAACACCACAAAAGCTAAAGAAAGGGGGAAGGGTAACGAGGGTTACCAACCCTAAGGCAAAAAGGGGTAACCCCCATTAAGAGACATAGCAGCCACGCCTGGAGGGAGTAACGGGCGTTACTCCCTCCCTACACAAAAATCGTAATGGGCGTTACCCCATCTTCTCCTCCAAACCAAGAGTAGCAGACATGGCTGCTCTTCCCCTGCGCCTGAACAACAACACGCATAGCAACAAAGGGAGCAATTAAGGCAGCAAAATCAAGACAAAACAACCCATAAAAGCATAGTAAAACTCAGCTCAAACATCAAGCATCAACCGATAAGAGTTCACTAAAGTTTCACAATCCCTAAGTATTCACCACATGAATCAAAGCATGCTCAAACCACCCTGAAATTATGAGTTTAAGCACATAAAAGAAATAGGAGAAGATGGAGATCAAAATTCTTGACTTACATTTCAAATTTGAGACTAATCGGAGGTGTATGGAGCAAGAACTTGGCAAAGTGAATAGTGCAAAAATCCCCTCTCTCTCTCTCTCGGTTGCTACTTCCTTTCTTCTTTTTCCCTTGGCTTAAACGAAATGAGAGACAAATTGTAGCGCCCCGATTGTGGAGCCACTACATCCCCTATACCATAGCTCGACCCATATATGAAATGGATAATCCGTATGCACACCAAGCTATAGCGAACGAGAGACAAGTAAGATTAACACCTAGCTAGGCGGCTCTAGACGGATAGTCGTCAAAGAAGCAGGCTGTAGCGGAAGCAAAAGTAAACATTCAACATGCAATGGCCATGGGCCAACATTAATTAAAAAATGCAATTCGATTTCGATAACAAAATATTAATTCACATAAGGCGCACGGGCTAAATAAAATCAACTACGCTAGGCTCACCGGCCTCAATAATACATCATACCTAAAACATTAAACCAGAATATGAGTCAACCTAGGTTAAAACAAAAGTAATGACAAGCTTGAAGGCAACCTAACTAGACTTGACTCGTGAAGTAAAAAACGACTCACACGCCGCCTACCTGACTCCAATCTGCAGCCAATAGGTAACAACAACAGAACAATAGAGGGTCAGTCAAGCGACTGGTGAGGCGGAAGGAATATGATAGATATATACACGATGCAATAGGTAGAGATATGCAATGCAATAAGAAGCTGCCTCGATCCGATATAACCTCAATTTTCAATAATAAAACCATCATTTACTTTAGTCTCAATTTTCAAGAACAAGACAATCATTTATTTTCAAGAACGTTGGCATATACCGGATTAAGGGTTTCAAGTAATCAGTGGGTACCGAGTTATACGCTTTCTCCAACCTTTACTCCACATGTAGCACCCTAGATGGAGGATACCACATCCCCCGCACTAGGACTCAGACTCGGTCATGAAATAGGAAGTCCATGCCCGAATCCGAATCATAGCGAACGGGAGACCAACTCACACACTAGGCTAGGCGGATCTAATTTGACAAACTCAGAGGGCAGAAGCAATTCAAAACATTCATCAACAAATAGCGAACGCAATTAAAACAACATGCAGAACAGGTGACGGGTTCAACTAACATAGATACCTAATCCCGAATATCAACATACATAACAGGTGATGGGTTCAACTATCATATATACCTAGTCCCGAATATCAATTCATAATCCAACATAATAAATAGCATGAGTATCATCATAATATCTATTAACATCCAAGTACTAGCTTTGTGGCGCCCCGACCCAGGGCCTCTGTAGGCCCAGGGATCTGGGCGTCAGGTGATACCAGTCACTCCGCAAAACCTGTATAGATACTGATACAAAAGCTATACCTAAATCAAAAATATATTACGTTAAGGATATTCAGTGTCAACACACTTATTTACAACTCTTACTGTCTAATATTAAAAGTACTGTAACATTATTTCTCACCCTAGGTTGACTAAACTATCTCAGTCACGGTATATACACCTGAGATGTAGTCACTACGTTATTCAAACCAATATGTACACGATGCACAGCGTCACCCTTAGCTAAATTCCCATTTCCAGCATCGCATCCTCTAATAATACCTTCTGGAGAACAAAACGAAATAGAAGGAAATACAGGGTGAGTCAAATGACTCAATGGGAATTATCACAATAATCTTGAACAGAAAGATAGCAAGGTAAATCATAAGAATAATGATAACAACAATAACAGAAATGAAGAATATAACAATCAGATAATGTTCACTGAGGGTCAAGCGTTATAGGTCCCGCCTTGTATCGCGTTCCCAGATGATCAGTCCAGGCAGTAATCAGTGGACAGTGGACAGTACAGAGACCTGCGACGCACGCGTGGTCATTCCCAGGGAGCGACCCTAGGAATTAACGAACTTTGGGGTCCCCGCAGTTGTTATTCTCCTTTATATTGGTTTACAGAATCGGTTACAGAATCAGGCTTAGGTAGGTTTAAGGTAGGCTTACAAAGCAGCTCAAACCAAATGGCTATCAATCAGAGGCTCAGAACACAAGGCAGTGAACATACAGTAATCAGTACAGTAATAGTTAAATGAATAAATCAACAGACAGTAACAGATTAACCAACAATTTCAGAGAATGGATCAATAAACAGTTCAAAAAGTAATTCAGACAATTTAAAGCGCAGTGCCAAAAATAAGTCAATGGATAGTCCAAGAATAATATAAGCAGATAGAATAAAAGAAGTAAAGAGAAAGAATCATGATACGAGGATTATGTTTTGTCTCCAGCAAGAAGGGGTTATTCCCACCTGTCAGTTAGGGTTGTTGAGCTTCGTAGTCTGTTTGCTGCTGCCCTAAATTACCTGACAAGAATAAGGTAATTGGCTAAGCTCATATTCTATTGTTCGTTATTAATAATTTCTAAAACATTAATTTCTATAATATATCGATATTAATTGGTTAGTCTTGATGTGTTTAATAATAATTCTGTTTATTACTAACTCATTCCCAATGTAATTAATAATAATTTGTTTAATAAGTAATTATATAAAAATATCGTACATTTTTATTAACAATTATATAAATTCTAATAGATGTTTAAACAATCTTATCAAATATCACTTAGTCTTGGGATTAATCTAATTGGTCCAATAGATTCCCTCGTGTAGGGTCCATGTCAAAGTCCTGGTCAAAATAAATTTAAATCCAAGGTTAAACTTTAATTATTCTTTACAATTAATTAGTTGCAATCATTATTATAATGACATTAATCATGATAATTATTATTGTACCTATTTCACATCCATGTAATGTAGCAGATGTGGTTGTTAATATTATTATCACTTATTACGTTTATAAATATAATTATAATCATAAGTATAGCCATTAAAATATTTATAATGGTAATAATGATTACCCAGATCCATTCATACCATTTTTGAAGTTTAAATGTTACAGTGACTGTTGTTATTATTATTATGATTATCATATTATTATTATTATTATTATTATTATTATTATTATTATTATTATTATTATTATTATTATTATTATTATTCAGTTTATACAGAATTAAGTCCCAATCGTAATAATCGTCTACCGAATTATCAATATTATCGTACAGATAGGTTCAGGAGATCATAAATAATTTTCTGGTATTTTTCCGACAAATCACCACCGCCGGACCGCCGCCTACCGCCGTCGGACCACCACCTCACGTCATTGGAAAATTTCCCAAAAATAACTAAAATGACCGTCTTTTTACGCTCATTAAAAATATTCAGTCAATTTCAGCTTATAATCTCAGGTTAGGGATTAATTCAAGAACCCCCTTTTTAATTCTAACCTCAAACCCTAGAAATTAGAACCCAAATTAAACATGATTTAGCTAGAATTAATTAAAATTGATTTCAGATATATATTACCCAATTCGAATCCTCTAAGACCCACCTTCAAGTTATCAGAAAATCGCCAGAAAAGACGGACCCTGTTAACCGCGATTTGCTCGGCACCACCGCACTTCTGCCGCTGCGATCTTTAAACTCTAATTATCGGCTATGGACTCGTCTTGGCACGCTCTCCAATTCCCCTAAGGTTTCTGGTAGAATTTCCGGCCAAATCTCCTCTGTCGGCAAAGCTTCGAATTTAACTTTCGACTTAACTTTCTCTCTCGTATCTGGAGGAATCTTGAAGATGACCACGGATTCGTGTTCTCCTCGTCGAGACGTTCGAAAAACACTATGGGTTGCTAAGGTTTGGCTGTGGTTCGCCGGAGTTAGAAATTGGCGGTGCTTTCTCGTCTGATGAACGGGGGGCGATTGTGTGCGTGTCTTAAGGTGTGGAGTGTGTATGTTTTTAGGTATAGGGTTAAATGAATTAAATGAGGGTTAGCGCTATTTTTATCAGACGCATTGTGCGTCTGATTTAGTTTTCCTTTTCTTCTTCTTTTTTTTTTTTTTCTTTTACCCTAAACTTTTCTAAATTCTATTTTCACCCCCAAAACTTCTAACATTATTTATCTAGGTCCAATAACCTAATTAATAATATATTAATATTTCACAAACACACAAATATAAAATATTTTCGATTACGATAATTTACGGGGCGTCACAAGCTTACTAACCCAACACGGGTTTGTATCTAAGTAGAACATAATCATAACCTTCAAGTGCGAAACATAAATACATATCATAAGTAGAGTATGCGACAAATTCATCCTAACACCAACTAGACTGACAAATATGACTCAGAAGACTCACTTCCGCCTAGCTCAAGCCAAAAGAACCTGCAACTAAAAGATAAAATGAGGTGTCAGTCAACTGACTGAGTAAGGGGGCTAACGCACACCCACAATATATGTATTTAATGAGCATAGCACATAACAAAAGGGTGGACTCATGAACCGAGGAAAGGGGTTGCATACCAAAACATTTCAAAGAACCCAAATTGATATAAGTTCAGAAAATATTTTTCAGAAAGACTCTATCTCGATTCACAATTCCATAAACGATATATCAAGAGCTTCCAACCTTTACTTCTCAAGACATAAAGAAAAATCAATCCATCCTCTACTCCAATGATGGAAGAGCCACGCGTTGGCCCTAACCTTCCGACTGACCCGCCTTCAAGGGGTAGCTATCCTACAAGAGTCCTCCCCGGATAAAACACCGAAGGCTCAAGATATCACGCCTCCCCTATCTCCCTGAGTCGTGCAATGAAATCTCAAATGGAACTACGCACATGGTTGGAACCCCGACGACCCTAACCGTCCCGGGGGACCCATTACCCGTAGCTCCTTGGAACCACAATAGAATAGAATAGAACAGATACCATATCTCATGGCCAACTCGCTACAAAGTTATAACACAACTGAATTTTCCAAAATGGCTTACATATGCCTCAAAAACTCATTTTTATATATCCCCACGCTGTGGAATTTAAGCTACGAAGGCTCCCACCCACACAGGACGCACGCACAAGGTCATAAACATATCATATACAACACATACGTATTTATAGTAAGGTATATAAGCATGCAAGGGTAGAAATCAGCATGTAAAGGCCATAGGTCGCATAGCTATACAAAATCTTAAACCTCACCTGAGAAGCGAGGAGATACAAGAACTGACCAGACGGGTGCATACTCGACCAGGTTGTCTCCGCCCTGGAGATCACTATACAGAAAAGGGAAATACAGTGTATTCATGAGACAAGATTCAGACATGAACCACGGAGACGCACGACGATGAATATAAGATGACATAGAATAATATGAAATGTTCATAGAAATTACAAGAATGTCATGAAAGGATTCATGTGCACAATTAATATACCACCTTGTAATTAGACATGTAAGTAATCTCAAGACAATTCGCATAGACAAGCAACCCAGATAATAAATTCAACATGTGTTAACCATAAATCTAATCAATTGGCTTAAGCGAATTTGGTTCAGACCACGTACATAATATTTCATAATTTCACAACTCAAGAGCTCGATTAAGAATCAAACAATTAATCCTATAGGAAAGACTAATTCATAATAATACATTGTAGATTCAATTCAAGATTCCACTTCAATTAACATACTCATCTTTCAAAAGAATTACGATTCAGAATAACTAATTCACAAATCAATCGGCTAATAACATCACACAATTAGCATGAGAGTTACACTTCAAGTACTAAATTTCCCCAAGAGTTTATTTACTGCTCCACTCACCAAATTAATTACAAGACACACCATCCAAATCATTCACACACATATAGTAGTATATCTATATATATACATAACACCAAACACTTACACCTATTAATATATGTATATAAACAACACTTCAAATATTCATAGTACAAGCATAGATATATATATATATATATATATATACACACAACACTCACAAACATACAAAAGCAGCATGTACGTAACACCACATAGATTACAAGTTAAACCTGTCAGCACCAATTAACACAGTTTAGAAACAATTATTGTCATCAAATGTCTTAAGTTCATAAATATATATATATGTATATATAAAACAAAACTCACGCCCTCGTGCAGCAACACACACCTATTGCAAGTTAACAATAAACTCAATTCCAATGAGCACGAGCAACTTACTGCAAGTTCATTAATAAAACAAGGTTTGTAGGATAATCATATAATCCAACTAAATATTTAAAAACCAAAATCCATTCTTAGATTTCAAAAGTCCATTGAAAAGTATGAATACATACACGCACTAAATGATATCAAATCCAAGCATTTACAGTTCATGAACAAACATGTATGTTATCCCTTATATACAAGTAAAATCCATATATACTTATGGAATTCGGCTATAATAGGCTCATTACATTTACTACCATCAATTTAAGAATCAAGCAAATTCTAATTATTCAAGATATGTCTAAAATACCAGTTCATAGTCACGTTTAATCTCATGTCCAAATCGTTTATATACACAAATTCTATACAACTTTATTTAACAAACTTTATTCAAATATCAAAAGCCCAACATTACATTGAAATAATGTCCGGTTCATAAAAACAACTCAAAAAGAAATAATTAATCTAATGCTACAATTGCAAAGCGTACAGAATTGGGAAAAGAAGGATTTATATCTCACAATTCGGTAATTGGAGAAAAAGAACGGTAAGAGGCTACTAAAATCACTGCTATTGCTTCATCCCTTCGACCTTGCTTTTCTTTCCGGTCTCTCTGTTTTTGGCCAAGAGAGAGAGTGAGAGTAGGCTGCTGTAGTTGGAGCTAAAACCTAGCGACGAACGAGAATAGAGGAGAGGGGGTCGGCGGCGGTTTAGTGGTGGTCTTACGGTGTTTCTTTCTGAGATCTGGAATGAGAGAGAAGGTTGAGGGCGGTGGTTGTTCTCCAAGATTGTGGCCGGAGATGAATGGTAGAGAAAGTCAAGGGTAGTGTTGTGGTGACGGAGGGTGGCGCGTGAGGCGCCAGATCTGGAATGGCATAGCATCGAGGATCGGTGGTGGTGTCTCGAAACCCATCGGAAAGCAAAGCGGCCGAGAAGGTTACAGCGGCTGCGTTGCTGTGTTGAGGGGGAGACAGAGAGGGGAAAGGTGGGGATGGTGTGAGGTGAACGGGACGGGAGGGAAGAGTGGTGGTTGGCCAGTTATTCATACATACACACATCAGAGTAACACTTGACGAAAAGTATGTGATGCATGTTTGGTGTACCATATACAACTGATATCGGTATCCCTTGAGTATAGATTCAACGCCCATACCTCAACTCAAGGGGAATATCGCGATGGAATCCCTGTAAAACAAGGTTACAGTATGTATGTATGTTACATGAGAAGTCAGTGAGCAATCAAAAGAGTTTTAAATCACATAGGCATGCATAGTTCACGTAAGTGCATAACTCATTCATGTCATCAACGGTTCATAACAAGTAGAAGTTTCAAGTTACAAATACTAGATCAGGTATCCAAGTTATCGTAACTAAAACAACAATTGTGATCACCCACATTAAGCAAAACAAGGTAAGAGTATTTAAGCGATGCATGTATGCAAATGCCATGAATACTTAGCGTACCGTTAACCGAAGTGTAAAATCTTGACAAAAATCAAGACGAAGCAGTAGGAGTTGATTAAGCCGGCAATGATGCAACCCTCGTTATCTGAACTTCTTTGTCTTAAGTCTTTTCATAAAGTAGTAACTCAGCAAAGCTTGTTTATCACCCAACTCCTTGCTAGACCGTAATCCTTGCTCAACAAGAATCATCCTCAGTTTCTCGCAAGAATTCACAAAGCTTCGTTGGATGATCGTGGTATTAAGCAGTTCACAAAGCAATCCATGGTATAGGATTCTGAAACTTGAATAAAGTCTTTCGGCATCTAAGTGATCTATTCCCACCTCAATAGTGTCTTCCATCTCATCTTGAAGAAACACCCAGAGAGCTAACAACTAATCTTGTCTTGTGGTTTGTGAAATCTAAACGGCACCAAAACCTTCAACACTCACCGATGGTTTGTAGCTCGTTGCTTAAGTTAGCACTAAGATGGTTACCTATCCACATCCCTTGAACTTGATCGGCTCTTATTTGATCGGATTCTTCTACATTAACTCGTTTCCATCAACAAGGTGACTACTTCCAAATAAACGAATCATCAAGGCGAAAGCTCATCAAACTCCTTAAAAACGGTTCTACTTAATCAGATTCTCCTCCATTGACTCATTTTCCTCAACAAGGTGACTACTTTTAGGAGAACGAATCCTCAAGGTTGAAATTCGTCAAACTTCATCTTTCAATTGACTTTAAGATGGTAAGTCAATATAGCAATCTCATTCCTTCAACTCTGAACCTTTTCATGAACATTGATCTTGGTAAAGAATCCTTTCATCTTCGAATTATGGTGTGTTTTCGTTGTAGTGCCAATAGGTAGTGTTGATGGAAGGAAATCTCGGTGTTGACTCGTAGGGCACCCTGAAATTCAAACACTAAATTCAATGCATGCGGGTTAAAGATGCCAATGAAATGTAACACAGATATCACGTAAATGTAACAATTAGTTACAATTTATAAAGCACATAAAATAAGATGTTGCATAATCAAAGTCATAATGTGCACACAATCATATAATTACGAAACAATTCATGCCGAAGGGTGAAAATATCAAGTCAAACAAATGCAATGCGCAGTTGTTCCTATGCCATACGACCTAGATAGACTCAAGAAGATACTAGAGCTCGGTTTTGCAACCCAGAGCTTTGAGACCACTTAAGGATGTAGCACCCCAGACGGAGGATACCTGTGACGTCCCGTCCGCTACATCGTATAGGTATGCGCCACGAGAGAGTTTACCTTATGCACTTATGTGATTTAATTTCCTTTTTATGTGTTTAATTCCAACTTTGATTGAAATGTGACTTAATTGACTAAAACCTAAAATGGTAAAATATGAATTCTTGCATGACAACTTGAGAATGGAACTTAGATGAGTTTAAATTAATTGTTGGAATTGGATTTAAATAGGACCTGGACCTATTTGTGTGTTTTGGACCTAACTTGAATTAGGTAAGTTTGGGTCATTCGGGACCAATATGAGCTCAGGAATTCGAATTCGAATTCCGACACCACCATTGGACTTGATTCGGTGATTCGGGTCCAACGAAATTTACTTTATATTTTTCGGAAACCATTTAGACCTTAAACCTTTTAATCTTGACTTTTTGGGCCAAAAGTCATTTATTTGAGCCCAAATCCTATTTGAACCTTTAGCCTCATTTATATCTTGGAAACCCTAACCTTGACCTAAAACTATTAGCCACCATATAAATAGCTTTATTCCCTTTTCATTTCATTTCAAACCACACAAGTTAGCCTCAAAGAGAATCATGGATAAATTTCAAGAGAAGATCAAGGCTTGAACCATCTTTCAATCTAAGAGCTCATATTCTTTGATTCCTCATTCCTTCACAAGACAAGGTAAGCTTTGGATCTCTTTTGATGAGTATTCCATTTCTATTCTTGGATTGGAGCATGAAATTGTTAGTCTGAACTTAAATGATGAGATCTTGAATTCCTTGAGTAAGCCTTGATGATTTGAATGCTCCTTATATGTCTTAGTTGCTGGAAATTCGTGTATGGAAGACTAGGGATTCATATCTTCATGTTTGGGCTTGAAATTCATGAAAATGGGTGTTTGAGATTTTGGACAAAACTTTCCTAAACTTGGATTAATTGATGTTTTGATGCTAAGCATGATTTATATGATGATATACTTGAATTTCGTGATGTTTTATAGTAGATTTCATGTTGGTTTGATGATTTTTGGTGTTCCCCTTGTTCTTCCCGAAACTGTCCAGTTTCTGCTCCAGATCTATGGCCGGAACGGTCGTTCCCGTTTGTGCTTGAAGCCCGGAACGGCCCTTCCGGGCTAGGGTTTGGTTTTGGCGGCCGAACATGGGAACGACCGTTCCCATGTGTGCTTGGTCTGGGAACAGCCGTTCCCATGTTTTTAGGTAGTACAGCTTGACGTATGTGTTTACCAAATTGCGCGAAATAATTAATTTTACGTTGTTTTATAGTTCAAGGGTTAGTCCCGCCTAGCATAGAGGGTGTGTATGTCCCCGTTCGCCGTGATTTTGCTCGGGTATGGATCGTCAATTTTATATTCGGGTCGAGTCTCGGTGCGGTGGATGTGACACCTTGCGCTCGGGTGTTACATCTTTAAGTGGTATCAGAGCCTCGGGTTGCAAAACTAGGGTTCTCGTGTCGTGTGGGTCAGTCTAGGTCGTTCGGCATAGGAACTACTTGATAATGTGCGCATTGCATCGATCTTGAACATGAAATTATCTTTCTCTTAATCTTGTCAAATTACCTGTTGCATTTTATATTGGATCCATGCCTTTCGTGTTGAATATGTGCCATATGCATGTACTAATCGCATGCATATACCTTTGAAATGAGTTATGCTTTATAGGTTGAGAAGATAATGTCAAACCACGACAAAGTTCTACAACAACGACGATTTATTGTAAGTTCTTTCTTAAGCATGGAAGATAGGAAGGATGCACTGGGGAAGAATATAGAGAGTTCGAGACGTTTAGGCTTCTTGGATGGAGCTAGAGTTCAAGGGATTGGAACCGGAATGGGAGGTTCGACTTTGGAAATGCAACAGTAGAGATATAGTTGGTGAAATAGGGGTTGATCGAGGAATGGTGGTGACTTAGAAGATCGATATATGTGGTTCTACTACATAGGTTGCCTTAACGAAATTCAATGGGATCATTCAACTTAAGGAAGGGAGTGAATGAACCTTGAGGGTACTTTAACTCAGGGTTCGGATTATGGAAGAGATAGCGAGGATTGTGAGGATTCAAACTAAAACACATCCGGTGGGAATTAAGCGTGTTGAGTCGTCAAATAGGGATCTCTAAATAAACCTAATGGCTAGAATCGAGCTTGTGGAAGCCAAGATCTGGAAGAATTTAAATTTGGGGACTATGGATTTTGACTAAGATGGAAAACGAGTCTGGAAAGGAGTAGAGAGAGAGACAAGTAATTGGGTAAATACCAATTTAGGGAAGGTATCGATATTGAGGACGGGATTTGAGTTCGTTTTTCCAAATCCAAGCTGAATTGTCGTGTTGTGAGGTTGCAATGAGAAATGGAGCAACAAATGGGAACGATGCAGAAAGGCGAAGACTAGTTGAAGGATAATTCTCAGGGAGGAATTCAAATACCAACTCAATGGATGTAGAAGAAATTAGAGATTGCGAAAATCAATTCCGGACGGTGAAAGGTAGAAGTTGATGCACAAGAATTCTTGGAAATCTTGAAGACCGTGGGAAAGGCAAGGAATAATCAGCAAGTCAAAGTAATCTCGGGAGTGGAGGAATGAGGAAAAGCTACCGAGCTAACAACTTATCACATTGGTGACAGGTTCCAAAACATTCATAGCACGTGCATCACACTTCGCATCAATTATTTAATTTTCTGGCCTTATGTTTATCCGTGCATTTCTATTTGATTTCGTTGCTCTAATGTGTTGCATATTTGCTCGTTGTAAACGTGACACATGCATTGACATCTTTACCCGACATGCATTTTAGTGTTTACTTGGTAGGAAGTTCTTTCACTTCACTCAGCAAGTATCTTTTTGACTGGCCACATCTGAATGATGAGGAAAAGCAATAACATGATGGCACACGATAAGAAAGAGGACTTCGGAAAATAAAGAACTTCAGGTAAGGGATAAGTCGGTGGAAAGTAACTCAGAAGGAAAGTGAGGTTAGATTTGGCTTCGGGGTGTTCGGATCGAATAAGAATAGAGAAGGAGGATTTGATTATCAAGAGGATTGTAGGAAAGTTGGAAGGCAAAAACCTCTGGGTTGCTATGACAGTTAAAACCCTGCCCGATATAAATTTTCCATCAAGAATTTCAATACAAGAAAGATTGAGGGAGTTCGGCATGTAAGAGCAACAATTTTAAGGGGAAGAGCACAACGGAAAGATAAATTGGAGGATTGATATCAAACTTCAAGAATCGTCAAGAACCTTCTGTCTTCGATTTAAGAAATATGGGACTAATTATCGAATATAACCTTCAGGGGGTCAAAGGGAATGAACGGATCATAGGAACGGAGGATGGGAAATGATTTTTGTTGAGAGAGACATAAGAATAAACATCTTAAGGTCGGGAATCATCAAGGTTGTCCAGAGTGGTTATCCTCGGGGAGGTGTTAGACTTCGATATGGTAAAGGTAATAACTATGGACCTGAGTTCGGGACAGATGATTTAAGGGTATTCTGGGAGGTCAAGCTCGATCAATTAAAAAGAATTGGTTGGTCGAACGAAGATTATGGGAAATGGTGAAGACTGGAAACAGTACAAGTCAGAAGGGATCCAAGAGTATAATCCTTAAAGGATTCATCAATTGTTTCCCCGGGGTACCCTGAAGAGGTTAAAGACAAGTTGAGCACTAAGTTTATCTTCAGGACAGATCATACACTAGACAACGACAACTCACAATTCTAAATTTCGCAACTATGGTGAACGGTACTTATAGCATCCATGATACATGCATCCATGCAAATTTAACTTAAATAATTTTTATATTATGTGCTTTGATTTCTTATCATGTTAAATTACTTGGAGTAATTGATAACCAACATGGACGATGTCTGTTACTTGCTTTGGGGTGTCTTACATGATTTTAATTATGGTTTCGCGTGTGTGGCTTGGGAGTATTGGAGACTTCCTTGCTCTTATTTTTGTTCGAGAGACGGGGTGCTCTCTTTGCTTGCGAGAGACGGGATTCTCTCATTGTTGTTGGAGAGACGGGGTTCTCTCATTGCTGCTCAAGAGACGGGGCTCTCTCCTTGTTGTTTGTGGGGAACGGGGTTCCTTCATTAATTGTTTCAAGCAGATAGTGAATCCGAGGACGGATTCTTTTAAGGGGAAGAGGTTGTAACGCCCCAGTTTTTAGGTAGTACGACTTGATGTATGTGTTTACCAAATTGCGCGAAATAATTAATTATACATGTTTTATGTATTTAATTTTTATTTTAATTATATTAAATGTTAATTATTTTATTTAATTTTATTATTATTAAATATATTTATATAATATAATATATATATATATATATATATATATATATATATATATATATATATATATATATTTGTGTACGTGTGCATGAAATTTTGGCATGCATGTGTTAACATTGCATGCATTTTAATAAATTTTGCATGCATGAAGTAGCTTAATGCATGAGATTTCATGTATATTGCATGCATTATTAATTATAATATAATATATACGTATTTATAGTATCTTATTTGTAATATTGTTAATTTTATTGTTACATTGCGTATGAGTGACATTTACGTGCTTCGTTTCTATTTGAATTGATACCGGAATTTCGTGCAAATTTAATATGTTGAACTTATACATGCCTTCTATATGAATATTTGTTCGTTTCGTATTTTCGGATTCATTTGCATGTGTTTCGGATTTAATTTGAATTTTGGAATCCAAGTCCGTGGCTAACGAGCACTTAGCGCACCCTTGGTTCCGTATTTAATATCTTGAGCTCGGGAACTCGGATTCGAGTTCCGTCAACTTCGCTGAACTCGTAACGAAAATTCGAGTTTAGTAAACTTAGCCTTATATTTTTCTAACGTCATTTGAACCTCCGAAATTCAACCGAAAAACGAAACGGCGACGAAACTGACCTTGTTGCACTAAAATGGACATAACTTATTCATTTGTTGACCAAATTAACCATGGTTTGATGCTATAGAACCCTAACTCAACCACCTAACCTGATGTACCACGCCCTAACCGAACCAGCCCTCACACAATTCACAAATCTCAGCCAAAGTTACTGCTCTCCAGTTCTCTCCCGTAGCCTTGCATCCCTTGGAGATTTTGGAGCTCAAATCTCATCCAATCCTCATCCAATCAACAAGGTAAGCTTAGGGTTGTAATATATGTTCATTCCTGATCATTTTCATCTTTTCATCCCCAAATTTGATCATGGTTTCATGGATTTTTGGCTGGATTGGAAATATATTAGGTTTTGAACTTTTTGCTGATCTCTTTCGATTCTTGACGAATTTGATTGATTCCAAGCATGAATATGATTGTATTCATCTCTTATTTGCATTTATGGTGATGTATTAGCTGGTAGTTGAGAATTGGTTGAGTTAACATTAATGAATTTTGAATGAAAATGATGTTTTTCCCCTCCTTCTTCCTGCGTGCTGCTGCTGCTGCGTTTGGATGTTATTTCGAGCTTGATTTTGCTGAGTTTTATTGCATATTTGTTGCCTTAACTTACCTATATATGTTGGTTAGAGATTGGGCTGGTGTTGCTCTGTTTTTTTTCGTCGAGTTGCTGCCCTGTTTTTCTGGTTTTGCTGCGTTAAATCTGCTGCCTTGCGAAGGTCACGCCCGCGACCTGATTTGCTCGTATTGGTGTCGCGCCCGCGACCCCTATTTCAGCTGCTCACGTATTCTGGTAAAATTGGAAGGAAATTTGCTGGAAAATAGGATAGCGGCCGCGACCCCTGTTCCTTCTGCAAATTTTCGTTTTTTCCGAAACAGTTCGCATGGCTTTATGGTATTTAGTGTGCATGACTTAGAAATGATTTGAATTGTTTTGTTGACATTGCATGCATGAATGTTGCAATTTAGTTAGTTTGTTTAATGTATGCATGCTACGTATATGTATATGTTGCATGCAAATTGTATCTAATTTCATTTGTTTTATATTAAGTGCATGCATGGCTTTGTAGTATATAGGTTACATGCATAATTGTTTCATATTTATTAATCAATGCATGCAATGCTATGTAATATATGTATGTATAATTAGATTGATATATATATTATATATATATATATATATATATTTATTTATTCCATGTTTAATGTTATATATATTTAAATATTGTTTAATTTAATTAAATTTTAGAATTTAAGTGTTATTTTAATTTGTGTTATTTAATTTTCGAACATGGCTTAAATGGTTCTATTTGTCTATTCTCTAATTGTATTGATGTTATACTACGTGTTATTCGTATTTGAAATTCGGGGATCAATTTGATTTAAATATGAAGGTTATGAACTTGAATGACTTTAAGCGTTTCTTGAAATGAATGAAATGAACGTTTATATGTCTTTAAGACATTAATAGTGCACATGAACGTGTTTAGTACCTAATATACTCGTTTATGCATTCATATCATAATCATTTCATTGCCGAGCGTCCTATTTGGTCATATTGAGTCTCACTTCACCTTTCTTGCACAGAGTTTGATTTCGTAGGAGACAAGGCTGGTCGATGAGGCTCGTGTGTTCTCCTTTTTGTCGTTAAGGTGGGTTTCTCTCCTAATTAGATAAATGACCCTATATACCTTCAATGTGAAAAGCTTTCGACCAAAAATGAATATATATATATAGAGTCGTTTTCAAGGGTAAATGTTTTCAACGTAATGCCTTTCTTTCATGAACCTACCAAATGTTGTTGCGAGAATGAATGAATGAATGTTCACAATGAATGGGGCCCAGGGACTTGGTGTGAGTGGTGACCCGAGGAGGCAAGGGCTGACGGAGATCCCTCACACTAGTCCCACCAATGAACGACGTAATCGGACCTCGTTAGGAGTTAGCGAGGAATGGATGCTGAGTGCCATCTTGGGAGTCATGTTCCCTTTTTGGTCAATGAATGGGTGGATGGGCCTTGCAAACTCGCCACCAACCCGGAGGAAGAAGGTGTAAATGTTATTGAATGCGCACGAAAGAATGATATGCATGAAAAGAAAGAATAAATGAATGTTAATGAATGGTAATGAATTACACGAGGTGTTGGTTGGAGATAATGCACGCTCACTCGCCGGGCCACTAGTGACCTTGACCTAATGTTAATGAATCGTTATAATCCCTTTTGATGATTTCTATTCACCCACTTGGGAAACTCTTTAAAAACCTCACTTGGGATTATAGCTTGCATGTGAATGTTTAATTACCGTTGTATATTATATTTATGCCCAGTTTTATACCCACCAGTCCCTTTTGGACTGAACCCGTTTGGCTTTCAGTTGTGTTGTGCAGGTGTCAAGGGAGCTAGGCGGGAATTCGAGTCATAGGTCTTACATTCGCTTTTACCTCTTGTATTTTTGGTCTTACACTTACATATTGCACGTTGGATCATGGGATATAAATAATAATGGAGCGTACTTGTTGTTTTGAGCTTTGATGGCATTTGAGGGCGTATATGACTTAAAATTTGAAACTGTGATGCTCATTGCATATCTACACGATGTATGTCCGTTTATTGCTTCCGCTTTAATGTTTTAACACTTGGCGTGGGAAGGCCCATTCCCATGCTATGTTGTGCATGGGAATGGCCGTTCCCATGCGTCTGTGACCTCTTCTACTTGCTTTTTCGGGCGTATTTGATTCGTTTGAGTTGCTATTTGACTTGTATGATCCGATATGACTTGGAATGCATCTCTGAACCTTAATACTTTATTACTTGCATGAAATACTTGAATATTTGAATTATTCCTCATGACCAATTTGATAAACATCATTCCATTTCACATGTCATTCATACTTTGTACGCCGTGCGTCTTACTTGGTTCATGTAGAGTCTAAGTTTGGGCTTTTGTATGTCTTGTCACAGAGTTTGGTGGTGCCTGTGAGCCCGAGGTTTAGAGTGTTTGGCCCTTCACATTCTCTGACTCTACTACTACGAGGTGAGGTTTAGGATTTTGTATAGTTATGCGACCAATGGCCTTAATATGCTGATTTCAACCCTTGCATGCGAGTATATCTATTATAAATACGTATGTGTTGGATATGATATGTTTATGACCTTGTGAATCAGCTCTGTTTTGGAAAATTATATATGAAAGCATATGTAAGCTGTTCTGAAAAGTATGTTATGTTATGATTTGTTCTGTAGCGAGTTAGCCATAATATATGGTATCTGTTCTGTTCTGTTCTGTCTGTGGATCCGAGGAGCTATGGGTAAGGAATCCCTGGGACGGTATAGGACCGTCAGGGCTCGGCCTGTGCATAGTTTCCATTTGAGATATCATTGCGCGACTCAGGGAGATAGGGGAGGCTTGATATCTTGAGCCTTCGGCTAAGGCCGGGGAGGACTCTTGTGGGTTCGCTACCCCTTGAGGGTATGTCTGTTTTGGATGGTTTGGGGACGGTACATCTCCTCCATCATTGGTGTGACGGTTGGATTTGATTTTGTATTCTATGTTTTGACATGTTCTGAGGAGTAAAGGTTGGAAGCTCGTACTCGCCGAGCATGTGATATGTTCTGTCTGGGAATCATGAATCGAGATAGAGTTTCTGAAGTGTTTTCTAAAACTTATATTTATATATCTTTTGGGTACTTTTGGAAATGTCTTTGATATGTAACACCTATCTCCGGTTCATGAGTCCGCCCTTCTGATATGTGTTGTGTTCTATATATATACTGTGGGTGTGCGTTAGCCCCCTCACTCGGTCAAGCTGACTGACCCCTCATTTAACTTTTAGTTGTAGGACTGTTGGCGTTTGCTAGGTGGGAGTGAGTCCTTTGAGTTGCACTTCGTCAGTCTAGCCTTTCTAGTTGCATTTGTCTTCCATACACTTTACTTACGTTTTGACTTGTAGACTTGAGATTATACTTTTCTATTCGGTAGCCCTGCATGGCACTCTTATTCGGCCCCTTGTGGCAGTTGATGATTATTATGTTATGTTGATCTGATTTTTGGGACCATGTATCTATGCTAGTTGAACCCGTCACTTGTTATGTTTCTTGATATTTCGGGACTAGGTATCTATGCAAGTTGAAACCGTCACTTGTTTTGAATGTTGATTTAAATACTTCAGCTGTCTTGTTTGAATGTTTGAATTGCTTCCACGCTCTGAGTTTTGTCGAGTTAGATCCGCCTAGCATAGCGTGTGTGTTTATCTCTCGTTCGCTCTGATTCGGATTCGGGCATGGACTCCCATTTCATGACCGGGTCTAGGTCACAGTGCGGGGGATGTGGTATCCTCAGTTTGGGGTGTTATAATACCACATCCCCCGCACTAGGACTCAGACTCGGTTATGAAATAGGAAGTCCATGCCCGAATCCGAATCATAGCGAACGGGAGACCAACTCACACACTAGGCTAGGCGGACCTAACTTGACAAACTCACAGTGCGGAAGCAATTAAAAACATTCATCAACAAATAGCGAACACAATTAAAACAACATGCAGAACAAGTGACGGGTTCAACTAACGTAGATACCTAATCCCGAATATGAACATACAAAACAGGTGACGGGTTCAACTAGCATAGATACCTAGTCCCGATTATCAATTCATAATCCAACAAAATAAATTGCATAAGAATCATCATAATATCTATTAACATCCAGGTACTAGCTTACTAACCCAACACGGGTTTGTATCCAAGTAGAACATAAATATAACCTTCAAGTGCGAAACATAAATACATAACATAAGTAGAGTATGCGACAAATGCATCCTAAAACCAACTAGACTAACAAATATGACTCAGAAGACTCATTTCCGCCTAGGTCAAGCCATAAGAACCTGCAACTAAAAAATAAAAAGAGGTGTCATTTAACTGATTGAGTGAGGGGGCTAATGCACACCCACAATATATATATATAACGAGCATAGCACATAACAAAAGGGTGGACTCATGAACCGAGGATAGCGGTTGCATACCAAAACATTTCGAAGAACCCAAATAGATATAAGTTTAGAAAACATTTTTCAGAAAGACTCTATCCCGATTCATAATTCCATACACGACATATCAAGTGCTAGGCGAGTACGAGCTTCCAACCTTTATTCCTCAGGACATAAAGCAAAATCAATCCATCCTCTACTCCAATGATGGAAGAGCCACGCGTTGGCCCTAACCATCCGACTGACCCGCCCTCAAGGGGTAGCTATCCCACAAGAGTCCTCCCCGGATAAAACACCGAAGGCTCAAGATATCACGCCTCCCCTATCTCCCTGAGTCGCGCAATGATATCTCAAATGGAACTACACACATGGTTGGAACCCCGATGGCACTAACCGTCCCGGGGGACCCATTACCCGTAGCTCCTTGGATCCACAACAGAATAGAATAGAACAGGTACCATATATCATGGCCAACTTGCTACCAAATTATAACACAACTGAATTTTCCAAAACGGCTTACATATGCCTCAAAAACTCATTTTTATATATCCCCACGCTGTGGATTTTAAGCCACAAAGGCTCCCACCCACGCAGGACGCACGCACAAGGTCATAAACATATCATATCCAACACATACGTATTTATAGTAAGGTATACTCGCATGTAAGGGTAGAAATCAGCATGTAAAGGCCATAGGTCGCAGAGCTATACAAAATCCTAAACCTCACCTGAGAAGCGACAAGATACAAGAACTGACCAGACGGGTGCATACTCGACCAGGTTGTCTCCGCCCTGGAGATCACTATACAGAAAAGGGAAATACAGTGTACTCATGAGACAAGATTCAGACATGAACCACGGAGACGCACGACGATGATTAAAAGATGACATGGAATAATATGACATGTTCATAGAAATTACAAGAATGTCATGAAAGGGTTCATGTGCGCAATTAATATCCCACGTTGTAATTAGACATGTAAGTAATCTGAAAACAATTCAAATAGACAAGCAACCCAGATAATAAATTCAACATGTGTTAACTATGAATCTAATCAATTGGCTTTAGTGAATTTGGTCCAGACCACGTACATAATATTTCATAATTTCACAACTCAAGAGCTCGATTAAGAATCAAATAATTAATCCTATAGGAAAGTCTAATTCATAATAATACATCGTAGATTCAATTCAAGATTCCACTTCAATTAACATACTCCTCTTTCCAAAGAATTACGATTCAGAATAACTAATTCACAAATCAATCGGTTAATAACATCACACAATTAGCATGAGAGTTACACTTCAAGTACTAAATTTCCCCAAGAGTTTATTTACTGCTCCACTCACCAAATTAATTACAAGACACACCATCCAAATCATTCACACGCATACAGTAGGATATCTATATATATATACATAACACAAAACAATTACACCTATTAATATATGTATATAAACAACACTTCAAATATTCATAGTACCAGCATATATGTATATATATAATACAAAAGCTACGTGTACTTATATATATATATATATATATATATATATATATATATATATATATATATATATATATATATATACATACAACACTCACAAACATACAAAAGCAGCATGTACGCAACACCACATAGATTACAAGTTAAACTTGTCAGCATCAATTAACACAGTTTAGAAACAATTATTGTCATCAAATGTCTTAAGTTCATAAATATATATATGTATGTATAAAACAATACTCACGCCCTCGTGCAGCAACGCACACCTATTGCAAGTTAACAACAAAGTCAATTCCAATTAGCACGAGCAACTTACTGCAAGTTCATTAATAAAACAAGGTTTGTAGGATAATCATACAATCCAACTAAACATTTAAAAACCAAAATCCATTCTTAGATTTCAAAAGTCCATTGAAAAGTATGAATACATACACGCACTAAATGATATCAAATCCAAGCATTTACAGTTCATGAACAAACATGTATGTTATCCCATATATACAAGTAAAATCCATACATACTTATGGAATTCGACTACAACAGGCTCATTACAATTACTACCATCAATTTAAGAATCAAGCAAATTCTAATTATTCAAGATATGTCTAAAATACCAGTTCATAGTCACGTTTAATCTCATGTCCAAATCGTTTACATTCATAGATTCTATACAACTTTATTTAACAAGCTTTATTCAAATATCAAAAGCCCAACATTACATTGAAATAATTAAGCTAATGCTACAATTGCGAAGCGTACAGAATTGGGAAAATAAGGATTCGTGTCTCACAATTCGGTAATTGGAGAAAGAGAACGGTAAGAGGCTACTGAAATCACTGCTATTGCTTCATCCCTTCGACCTTGCTTCCCTTTTCGGTCTCTCTTTTTTCGGCCAAGAGAGAGAGTGAGAGGAGGCTGCTATAGTTGGAGCTAAAACCTAGCGACGAAAGAGAATAGAGGAGAGAGGGTTGGCGGCAGTTTGGTGGTGGTCTTAGGGTGTTTCTTTCTGAGATCTGGAATGAGAGAGAAGGTTGAGGGCGGTGGTTGTTCTCCAAGATTGTGGCCGGAGATAAATGGCAGAGAAAACCAAGGGTAGTGCTGTGGTGACGGAGGGTGGCACGTGAGGTGCCAGATCTGGAATGGTGACTACCAGCTTGGTCCTTCCTGAAAGGGGAATAGCATCGAGGATCGGTAGTGGTGTGTCGAAACACATCGGAAACTATAGCGGCCGAGAAGGTTACAGCGGCTGCGTTGCTGTGTTAAGGGGGGGAGAGAGAGGGGAAAGGTGGCGGTGGTGTGAGGTGAACGGGACGGGACGGGAGTAGTGGCTGGCCATATCTCGCTGACGAAAATGGTGGTTGGTGGTAACTTCGCAGGTGGAGAAGATGGTGCCGCTACTGACGATCGAGAGGGAGGTACCGCTGGTGAACGAGGGAGAAGGAGGGTGCGCTGCTAATATACGGGAAATGAAGAATGAATGGTAGCGCTAGGGTTTTCTGTGTATTAAAAGACCCCTTTCCAAGAATTACAGATAGGTCCGTCGAGTCGTCTAGTTAAGCAATTGAGTCCACAGGTTTTAGGTAGGTTCAATTAAGTCCAAATTAAAGGTTATGAAATTATAAAGTGACCGCAAAGTTTAAGATAAGAATCAATTAGATCCAAATTTTAAATTCTTAAATTAAGAAAAGATTTCCAACTTTTAATAATTTATAAATTAGCCCACATAATTTAAATTAAAGAGCAAATAGGCACTAAACACATATTTCAATTAAGTCCACATATTTCATAAGATTGCAATTGAATTAATTAAACAATTATGAAATTATTAAATACGTGCAAAGTTGAATAAATAACGTTCTAATAGTACGAAAACGACATCGTATCTTGCTCCGAAAATGCAGGGTTGTAACACCCCAAACGGAGGATGCCACATCCTCCACACTAAGACCCAGACCCGGTCACGCAATGGAAAGTCCATTCCCGAATCCGAATCATAGCGAACGGGAGACCAACTCACACACTAGGCTAGGCGGATCTAACTTGACAAACTCAGAGTGCGGAAGCAATTAAAACCAACAACAATAGATAGCGGAAGCATTTAAAACAAAACATGCAAAGTAGGTGACGGGTTCAACTAGTATAAATACCTAGTCCCGAATCAATTCATAATCCAACATAATAAATAGCATAAGCATCATCATAATATCTACTAACATCCAAATACTAGCTTACTAACCACACATGGGTTTAAGTCTAAGTAGAACATAAACATAACCTTGAATTGTGAAACATAAATACATAACATAAATAAAGTATGCGACAAATGCATCCTAATACCAACTAGACTGACAAGTGTGACTCAGGAGACTCACTTCCGCCTAGCTCAAGCCAAAAGGAAACCTGTAAACTAAAAGATAAATGAGGTGTCAGTCAACTGACTGGGTGAGGGGGCTAACGCACACCCACAAGATATACATACAGAGCACAACACATATCAAAAGGGTGGACTCATGAACCGGGAATAGGTGTTGCATACCAAAGCGTTTCAAAGCAAAAACAAAATATATATACATATATATACTTAGAAAATATTTTCAGAAACTCTATTCCGATTCATGATTCCCATAACATATTATACCATATGCTCGGCGAGTATAAGCTTTTAACCTCAACTCCTCATATCATAACAAAACATAAATAACATACCAACCTCAACTCAGGGTGATGGTAGGGTTGCGCGACCCTAACCATCCATACAGTCGTGGGGAGTGCTAATGCTACTCAAACCCTCAGGACTCCGTTTCCCAACCAAACCTCCTGGTGGGTCCCGGTACATCCTCTTCATACAGATGGAGACTACGCACATGTATATCACCGATGGCCCTAACCGTCCGGGGGCTCCATACCCGTAGCTCCTGGGCCCCATAACAGAACAGAACATAACATAATATAACATACGCCAATCTTTCATGGCAAATCTCGCTACATAATCACAACACAACGGTTTTTCCAAAATAGCTTACATATGCTTCCAAAACTGGTTTTTAGAAGTATTCCTACGCTGCAGGGATAGCCCGCCCACGCAGGACTCACGCACTTACATTCCCACGCTGCAGGGATAGCCCGCCCACGGAGAAGTGTAAGCATAAGATCATAAGAATATCATAGTCAACACATACATATCTATAGTAAGGTATACTCGCATGCAAGGATTGAAATTAGAATATTAAGGCCATAGGTCGCATAACTATACAAAATCCTAAACCTCACCTGACAAACGACAAGATACGAGAACTGACAAGACGGGTGCGTGCTCGACCAGGTTGTCTCCGCCGTGGAGATTACTGTACCGAGAAGGAAATACAGTGTACTCATTGGACGAGACTCAAACATGAACCACAGAGACGCACGGCGACAATTATGAGGTGACATGGAATGATATGATATGTACATAGAAATTACAAGAATGACATGAAAGTGTTCATGTGCACATTTAATATCTCCCATTTCAATTAAACATACAATTAAATTATCACATAAGTGATGTAGCATATAACTTATCGAAACATTCAAGTCACTAGTTGGTTCTATTAAAGATAGTTAATCATAAGACTACAAGATTGAATCCAAAACAAACCCTGTAACATCCCGATCGTTCGGATTTCCAAGTACGCCGTAACGAGAGGGTTTTACGCACATTTAAATTATTTAATTTCGTAATTGAGTGTCCTTTTAATGCTTTTATGATTATTTGAATTTATATGAAATTAATTGCTCATATTATGGACTTTGAAATTAAACGTTTAAGTTTGCATGCTAGTAATTTGCTCGTTATGTGCCGGAATTCAATTCCGATTTTTGTGAAATTTTGATATGCGTGATATATGTGAGTTATGAATGTGTTTGCATGCTCATTTTATGTTTTTGTGTTCGTTTTTCGAGGTTTTAAACCTTAAGTATTTAACGAGGGACATGAGGGCGTAACTAGTTTTAGCGTGACTCGTGTTCCGGAGGACATAACTTGGGCTCGGGAATTCGGATTCGAATTTCGGAAGATGCATCGGACTCGCAACGAAGAGATGAAACGAAGGAAGCTGAATTGGTATTTTTCTAAGCCCATTTGGACCCTCGTTTTTGGCCCGGAATGAACAGCTTGTGCTAAAGCCACCTTCTTTGACTAGTCTTCTTGGCGGGACCCATTTTAACTTAACCAAAGCCTAACCTTGTTCCTTGGAGCTGAGTTAACTATCCCTTATCTTCTCCTAGCCCTTGAAACCGAGCCAAACACCCTCCCTTTTGCTGCAAATGATCGAGACAAAGAGAGGAGAGGAGAAGAGAAGAGAACTTTGGCCTTTTTGTGGATTTTGAGCTCAAATAACCATCTTTCTTCTTCATATCTTAAAGGTAAGTATATTTATGTATTCTCCTCTCTTCTATGCTTCATTTGGTCCTTGTAATTCATGAAATGCATCAGATTTAATAAGGGAATGGAGGCTTGTATGAATAGTTAGGGTTAGACTTCATTTTTGAATCCTTGTCTTAGCTTGAGTTTCATGGAGGTTTGATGCATGTTAACTGATTATTTGAGCTTCTTAACCTCAATATATGACTTATACTTCAAGTTAGTTGTGTAATATATGATCCACCATTGATAACTTGAAAAAAATCTTGAGTTTTTAAGCATGAAACTGGAATCCGAACTGCTGCTGCAAATCTGCTCATTTTCACCAAACTGCTGTCACGTTTTTGAGATCAAATGGATGAATTCTTGCCTCCAATTTCGTATGCTAATGCTTGGTAATGTACTATACATGTTATTCTATGCATATGCCCTGTTTTCCCTTGATTTTATGCCCCTTTTCAGCTGTATATATGAGTTAGAATATGACATGTTTTCATACCTTCTTTGCATCAGTTTTGTGTGGCTATTTTGGGGTGTTGAAGCTGATCATATGAACTTATTATTCTCCATTTTGGATGGTTAACTGATAGTACATGATGTTTGGATGATTTTCTCTTAAGATCCTTTGATGAAATTATGAGTTTTTGAGCCCCAAACCTAGGTAGAAATCAGCTCCCCTGTTTCGGAACTACTGTGACGTTTTGTGCCTTGTTGCTTGAGTTAATGGCTTCCAATTCGTGTGAATTTGCATGGAGATGTTGTATACTAATTTCTTTACATGTTAGCCCTGCTCTTGCAAGCTTTTAGATCCATTTTTAGCTCCTAAATCGAAACATAAGGCCTGTTTGTATGCTATGTGCGAACTGATCTGCTGCTGTTGCATTTTGTGATTAGTTGGTGGTTCTAATGTGCTCCAATTCGTGTCAATTAGCATATACATGGAGTATTTGAGTAGCTTAGCATGTTAGCATTTAGTTCCCAAGCTTTTAACTCCTAACTCAGCCCCTAAGTTGATGATCATGGCATGAATGCATGGTTTGCTCTTCTTTGTCCGATTTTTGTTGCTTGATTTAAATGATCTTTGTTGCTGCATGTTTTGGCCTTTTAATGTGATTCTTTTGTGCGTATTTCATGCATGTTATGTGTGTATTTGAGGCCTAAGAAGTTCCCCAAGAGCTACTCCCGAAATTCCCTAATTTTGCCTTTGAAAATGTTGCTGCGCCAAAAACCGTTTTTCAGAAATTTGAACTGGACACGGCTGTGTCCAGTTTGTGCTGATTAGTGACACGGCCATGTCAAGGCCTCGACTTGGGCATCTGATTTATTTAATTTCGGACACGGTCGTGTCCGTTTCCTTTGTGTTTTGGACATGGCCGTGTCATATATCACGGTGGTACCCCGGGGGAGTTTCTTTGGTCGTTTCGTTGCTTTAAAATGCTTTCTCTTGTCCTGTTTTGACCTATATGCATTGTTAGCTTAATGTATTATGTGTTATCTTGTATAATATGAATTTTTAGCTTGATTTGCTTGCTCATTTTCGAATTATGATCTCATATATGCGATCTGCTCATCTAATGTCCATGCATGAATTCATGCCTTGTTTGTATGCCTCACATGATCAATCCTTGCTCTTTATATGGTATGAAAACTTTGATAACATGTTGTATGATATGATATGCGTGTTATATGAAACGTATGGATTCGTTTGACGTGATTTATGAGAGATATGATTAAATATGAACTTGTATGCATTATATGTCAATTTGTTAAGCTTCATACGCAACACTCGCATTCATATGCATTTGCTGAGCGTCAATATGGTTCATTTTGAGTCTAAGTTGTCCCTTGTTCTTTGTTTTGCTCTTAGGTTTGTTCCGGTTGTGAGGAAGTGGTTCATTTCACTCCTTTTGGCCCGTTTTGTTCGGTTTGGTCGACAAGGTGAGGTTTTCTTTCCTTTTAGATATGATGACCTAAAACCCTAATTGAATTTCGAACCCGCATGCGACTTATATAGGTATATATATAGATATGTGTTTGGATACGTATTTTGTGGGATTTGTCCCGTTTCTCAAGAGGCTTGGAAAACACTTTTATATGTATACAAACACTATTTTCATTTGTTTTGATAAGAGTGTGTGTACGTAAGCGTGATAGTCTAGTGGATGAGCTTCGTTCGGCAAGTGTGATAAGTCCAAGTATAAGTGTAAGTGTAAGTTTGAGCCCCAGAGGAGTGGTATGTGATCTCGGGTCGGCCATGGGGTCGCCGTGCTCTCTCATCAACATGATTCCACAAAAGGGAGACTTTGCCCAACCTCGGGAGGTCGAGGGGAAGACGGGTCTTCTTGAGCCGGCGGTGTGCTACGTGACCCGTCAAAGGAGCGGGCGGATCCCCCGTTTCATTCAGTTTATCAGTGGGGTTTAAGAGGGGCACCTCTCTCCCCAAAACGGTGTTGGGGTGGAGTTGGGTTATGATTTGTTTTGTTTTCGTTTCTCCTTGGTGTACGGAGTAAATAAATTGAAGTTAAGCTTTCGGTGCTTTATGTTTCGTTTATGGTTGTTAAACGGGGGCACATTTCTAAACTCTAAAACTTCACTGAATTTGGCCTTCGGCCCCAATCTTCTTTCTTTATATATATTACCACGGGTTAAATGTTTTAGAATGTAAAAACCACGTCCGGTTCACAAACCCCTTTCAGCTTTGTAAATGCTTTGCTCTTATATATATGTATGAGTGCGTGTGTTAGCCCCCTCACCAGTCTCTCGGACTGACCCTCGTTATTTCTATCTTTTTCCCCCTTTGATTTGAATTTGCAGGTATTCGTTCTGAGGAGTTGGAGCTAGGTGGTTGTCTTTGAGTCCTTATTTTGGGAGAGCTTGAGTCACATACGTTGTATTTTGTTTATTTATGCATTTTGTTAAGTTATGATACATGTATAAGTTTATTTCTTTAAATTCGAAATTTTAAAGATTGTATAACTTGAATCTTAAATTTTGATTTGTCTCGAGTTTGTTCATTTGTTTTGTGAGATTCTGGTACTTCCGCATTCGTTTTTGTTTTGTTGCGCACTCTGAGTTGGGTCTAGACCGCCTAGCTTAGGTTGGATTTTTGTTTGTCACCTATTCGCCATGGCTTGATGCGTAGACGGAGTCTCCATTTCGTTTGACGTGTTGGGCTACGGTGCGGGGGATGTGGCGCCCTTTGCTTCGGGGTGTTACATCTTTAAGTGGTATCAGAGCTCTGGGTTGCAAAACCGGAGCTCTCGTCTCGTGTTGGGTTTGTCAAGGTCGTTCGGCTTAGGATTACGTGTTTATTGGCATTCACTACATCACTTATGTGAATTATCTGACGTTAATTGATATTATTTGCATTAATAGTGCACATGAACATGCACTAAAACCCCGTATGCATAGATATCTCTTGGAATTGTATTTTACTTCAGGATACTCCTTCGACATCAACAAGTATTACCGGGAAAAGGACAAGGGAGACAGGTATATTCGGGCTATAAGGGGCTTAGTGATTTTTTTTTCTATCTTTTGAAGTGGTTTGAAATGATGATATCAAGGTCAAGTTCTAGGTGATCAAGAAAATGGAATAGAGATTTGAGGAGTTCGAGAATAATTCCTGTGAAGAAGTTCTATTTGAGAACTTTGTATAACTACCTCCCTCCCGAGTTCAATGATAGAAATATTTCAACTAGGAGATTGGGAGAAGGTGGATGATTTCATATAAGGGCTTGAAAGACAGGGTACCTTATCCTAGGGTTTGGAGTTAGTTGCAAGTAAGAAGGTATGGAATTCGATCAAATAGCCAAGATGGATTTTATACATCTTCTCACCAGAAGCAAGTCAGTGTTCATATTGTATAGATTCGAGGCACAAGAAAAAGGAAATTCAAAAATCTCATGAGGTCACCAATATCAAACAACGAAGGATTCAATACTGAAGGTGAGAGAATGATTCAAGTATCGAGAAATTGAAGGCATGATGAAAGTTAACCGAACAACAAGGAGTTGAGGACTTCAAAGAATTACCGTGAGTTCAGGATCCCGGTTCAAGCACAAGATGATCCTCCTGGAAAACAAGAAGATGGCACCACACTCAACGCTACTCCCATGGTGAACGGTACATAAAGCATTCATGGCATCCCATTGCACACATGTTTTATTATCGGGGAAACCCACGTGCTTACTGCTTTATTCCTTGTTCTTCGGTGGTTCTTGATTACAATTGTTGTGTAATTGCTTTTCTTCTTGTTCTTGTCCATTATGTGATTCTTTCCATTTTTGGCTCTGATTTGTATTATGCTTCCTTCCCTTCTCAGTTTTTCTCGTTGTGTGTTTCTTTTCCCTTCTAGCTCTTGTTTGAAGTGTACTTCATTTTCTTCTTAGCTTTGCTTGTTGTGTATTTCTTTCCCTTCTTAGTTCCTGCTTAGTGTGTGCTTTATTTTTGTTTTGTGTTAACTTTCTTGTGGAGAGAGCTCGTGGTGTGGAGTGCTCGTGAGTGTTTGGTGAGTTGCGAGGGTCGAGTTGCTTTTGGTCGGCTTGTCTGAAGGTGTTTTGTTCTCGTTGTTGGGTGTTGCTTTTAGGAGGTCCGTCAGGGACTCAACGATATTTTCGGGGATAGATTGAAGGCTAACCCGTTGATATTCCTCCTAGAAGAACCGAGTATTGCCTCTGAGTAAGAGGTACGGTTTTGAGTGTGAGGAGGTGGTTGAAGAGAGTTACTCACGGTATTGGCTTTTGCCTAACCGGAGGTACAAAAGGCTACCTTGTTTCCAACCGAGGCATAAAGGAAGGCCTTTGTTTTGTGTTGCTCGTAGAAGAATGGTAGCCTACGCCTTAAGGAGTGCAATGTCACGAGTTAACCCCACTCAGGGTTGAAGTTGTTCAGAGTTTTAGGAAACCGATTGTTATGGCATAAGAAAGATGTTATGGAGTTTGTGTAGTAATGCCTATGTGCCATAGGTTGAGAACTCTCCAACTACTCCCGAATCTTTATTTGGGAAGTAGGGGCAAACGACTAGGACTTTGTGTCCGGTTCGCCATTTAAGGAGATAGTATCTTGAGAAGTTTGTGATCAGAGTGGCGCAGTGGAAGTGTGGATTTTGGTTTTGTCTTCGGAGCCATTCAAGATTCTCCTTTGGACCTGAGGACAGGTCCTTTTGAAGGAGGGGAGTTTGTAACATCCCGATCGTTCGGATTTCCAGGTACGCCGTAACGAGAGGGTTTTAGGCGCATTTAAATTATTTAATTTCGTAATTGAGTGTCATTTTAATGCTTTTATGATTATTTGAATTTATATGAAATTAATTGCTTATATTATGAACTTTGAAATTAAACGTTTAAGTTTGCATGCTCGTAATTTGCTCGTTATGTGCCGGAATTCAATTCGGATTTTTGTGAAATTTTCATATGCATGATATATGTGAGTTATGAATGTGTTTGCATGCTCTTTTTAAGTTTTCGTGTTCGTTTTTCGAGGTTTTAAACCTTAAGTATTTAACGAGGGACATGAGGGCCTAACTAGTTTTAGCGCTCCTCGTGTTCCAGAGGCCATAACTTGAGCTCGGGAATTCGGATTCGAATTCTGGAAGATGCCTCAGACTCGCAACGAAGAGATGAAACCAAGGAACCTGAATTGGTATTTTTCTAAGCCCATTTGGACCCTCGTTTTTGGCCCGGAATGAACAGCTTGTGCTAAAGCCACCTTCTTTGACTAGTCTTCTTGGCGGGGACCCATTTTAACTTAACCAAAGCCTAACCTTGATCCTTGGAGCTGAGTTAACTATCCCTTATCTTCTCCTAGCCCTTGAAACCGAGACAAACACCCTCCCTTTTTCTGCAAATGATCGAGACAAAGACAGGAGAGGAGAAGAGAAGAGAACATTGGCCCTATTGTGGATTTTGAGCTCAAATCACCATCTTTCTTCTTCATATCTTAAAGGTAAGTATATTTATTTATTCTACTCTCTTATATGGTTCATTTAATCCTTTTAATTCATGAAATGCATCAGATTTAATAAGGGAATGGAGGCTTGTATGAATAGTTATGGTTAGACTTCATTTTTGAATCCTTGTCTTAGCTTGAGTTTCATGGAGGTTTGATGCATGTCAACTGATTATTCGAGCTTATTAACCTCAATATATGACTTATACTTCCTGTTAGTTGTGTAATATATGATCCACCATTGATAACTTGAAGAAAATCTTGAGTTTTTAAGCATGAAACTGGAATCCGAACTGGTGCTGCAAATCTGCTCATTTTCACCAAACTTCTGTCACGTTTTTTAGATCAAATGGATGAATTCTTGCCTCCAATTTCGTATGCTAATGCTTGGTAACGTAGTATACATGTTATTCTATGCGTATGCCCTGTTTTCCCCTGATTTTATGCCCCTTTTCAGCTATATATATGAGTTAGAATATGACTTGTTTTCATACCTTTCTTTCATCAGTTTTGTGTGGCTGTTTTGGGGTGCTGAAGCTGATCATATGAACTTACTATGCTCCATTTTGGATGCTTAACTGATAGTACATGATGTTTGGATGATTTGCTCTTAAGATCCTTTGATGAAATTATGAGTTTTTGAGCCCCAAACCTAGGTTAGAAATCTGCTCCCCTGTTTTGGAACTGCTGTGGCGTTTTGTGCCTTGTTGATTGAGTTAATGGCTTCCAATTCATGTGAATTTGCATGGAGATGTTGTATACTAATTGCTTTACATGTTATCCCTGCTCTTGCAAGCTTTTAGATCCATTTTCAGCTCCTAAATCGAAACATGTGGCCTGTTTGTATGCTATGTGCGAACTGATCTGCAGCTGTTGCATTTTGTGATTAGTTGGTGGTTCTAATGTGCTCCAATTCATGTCAATCTTCATATACATGGAGTATTTGAGTAGCTTAGCATGTTAGGATTTAGTTCCCAAGCTTTTAACTCCTAACTCAGCCCCTAAGTTGATGATCATAGCATGAATGCATGGTTTGCTCTTCTTTGTCCGATTTTTGTTGCTTGATTTAAATGATCTTTGTTGCTGCATGTTTTGGCCTTTTAATGTGATTCTTTTGTGCGTATTTCATGCATGTTATGTGTGTATTTGAGGCATAAGAAGTTCCCCAAGAGCTACTCCCGAAATGCCCTGATTTTGCCTTTGAAAATGTTGCTGCGCCAAAAACCGTTTTTCAGAAATTTGAACTGGACACGGCTGTGTCCAGTTTGTGCTGATTAGTGATACGGCCGTGTCAAGGCCTCGACTTGGGCATCTGATTTATTTAATTTCGTACACGGTCGTGTCCGTTTCCTTTGTGTTTTGGACATGGCCGTGTCATATGTCACGGTGGTACCCCGGGGGAGTTTCTTTCGTCGTTTCGTTGCTTTTAATTGCTTTCTCTTGTCCCTTTTGTGACCTATATGCATTTTTAGCTTAATGTATTATGTGTTATCTTGTATAATATGAATTTATAGCTTGATTTGCTTGCTCATTTTTGAATTATGATCTCATATGTGCGATACGCTCATCTAATGTACATGCATGAATTCATGCATTGTTTATATGCCTCGCATGATCAATCCTTGCTCTTTATATGGTATGAAAACTTTCATAACATGTTGTATGATATGATATGCATGTTATATGAAACTTATGGATTCGTTTGACGTGATTTATGAGACATATGATTAAATATGAACTTGTATGCATTATATGTTAATTTGTTAAGCTTCATACGCATCACTCACATTCATATGCATTTGCCGAGCGTCAATATGGTTCATTTTGAGTCTAAGTTGTCCCTTGTTCTTTTTTTTGCTCTTAGGTTTGTTCCGGTTGTGAGGAAGTGGTTCATTTGACTCCTTTTGGCCCATTTTGTTCGGTTTGGTTGACAAGGTGGGGTTTTCTTTCCTTTTAGATATGATGACCTAAAACCCTAATTGAATTTCGAACCCGTATGCGACTTATATAGGTATATATATAGATATGTGTTTGGATACTTATTTTGTGGGATTTGTCCCGTTTGTCAAGAGGCTTCGAAAACACTTTTATATGTATATAAACTCTATTTTCATTTGTTTTGACAAGTTTTGATAAGAGTGTGTGTGCATAAGCATGATAGTCTTGTGGATGAGCTTCGTTCGGTAAGTGTGATAAGTGCAAGTATAAGTGTAAGTGTAAGTTTGGGCCCCGGAGGAGTGGTATGTGATCTCGGGTCGGCCATGGGGTCGCCGAGCTCTCTCATCAACACGATTCCACAAAAGGGAGACTTTGTCCAAGCTCGGGAGGTCGAGGGGAAGGCGGGTCTTCTTGAGCCGGCGGTGGTGTGCTACGTGACCCGTCGAAGGAGCGGGCGGATCCCCCGTCTTATTCAGTTTATCAGTGGGGTTTGAGAGGGGCACCTCTCTCCCCAAAACGGTGTTGGGGTGGAGTTGGGTTATGATTTGTTTTGTTTTCGTTTCGCCTTCGTGTACGGAGTAAGTAAGTTGAAGTTAAGCTTTCGGTGCTTTATGTTTCGTTTATGGTTGTGGAACGGGGGCAGATTTCTAAACTCTAAAACTTGACTGAATTTGGCCTTCGGCCCCAAACTTCTTTCTTTATATATATTACCACGGGTTAAATGTTTTAGAATGCAAAAACCACTCCCGGTTCACGAACCCCTTTCAGCTTTGTAAATGCTTTGCTCTTATAGATATGTATGAGTGCGTGTGTTAGCCCCCTCACCAGTCTCTATCACTGACCCACGTTATTTCTATCTTTTTCCCCCTTTCATTTGAATTTGCAGGTATTCGTTATGAGGAGTTGGAGCTAGGCGGTTGTCTTTGAGTCCTTATTTTGGGAGAGCTTGATTCACATGCATTGTATTTTGTTTATTTATGCATTTTGTTAAGTTATGATATATGTATAAGTTTATGGGTTTAAATTCGAAATTTTAAAGATTGTATAACTTGAATCGTAAATTTTGATTTGTCTCGAGTTTGTTCATTTGTTTTGTGAGATTCTGGTACTTCCGTATTCGTTATTTGTTTTGTTGCGCACTTTGAGTAGGGTCTAGACCACCTAGCTTAGGTTGGATTTTTGTTTGTCACCCGTTCACCATGGCTTGATGCGTGGACAGGGTCTCCATTTCATTTCACGCGTTGGGCTACGGTACGGGGGATGTGCCGCCCTTCGCTCCGGGGTGTTACAAACGCATACACACACGGATAGCACATTAAACTCAAGAGTATATACACATAACATACACACACAAGTTAACCAACTCAACTTATGGTACAACCAAATTAGAAATTCAGCATCATCAAGCTCCAACATTTTACAACAGTTCAGTTTATAACCTTAACAACTCATTTTATTCATAAATTAAATGAATTTATAACTACACGATTAACAACCATCAACTTAAACAGCTAATTAGGTTCAAATGATTGAAATAATTAAGCTAATATATTGATTACAATTAAGTATGAAATCATTGTGCAGAGATTGGAAATTACAATTAAACAGAGCAGCAGGGGCGTTGGTGGTGATGAATCCGGAGGTGGCGACTGGTGTTGGAGGAGACGATTGTCAGGATTGGCGGGTCAGGGCTGAATCCGGCCAACGGCGGCGCTGCTGGGTCCCTTTCTTGGCGGAAAGACTGGAGGCGGCGGTTTCAGGGTCTACCTCTGGAACGAAAGAGAGAAGATTGAGGGTAGTGGTGAAGGGCTGAGATGGAGAACAGAGAGGTGTACCGGCTGCGGTTCAGTGGCGGAGCTGTCGGATCTGGGGCGGAGAGGCATGATGGTGGTTGTTGTCTTGGTTGTCGCTGAGAGGAGAAAGAGATCCGAGAAGGAGATCACGTGGCGGCGGCAGAAGAGCTCGCTGGGGGCGGTGGAGATGGAGGTAATGGGTGGCCGCAGATCCACCGCTGCTTGCCCTAATTTCCTTGTTCAAGAGTGGTGGCGCTGAATCGGGGAAGGTGGAGGGTTTTCAATCCCTTCTCAAGTCTGGCCGAGAAAGAGATAGCTTGTTGTTGCTCCTTGGCCAAGATCCAAGAGGAAAGGAGGTCGACGGCTGCTTCACAGTGGCGGAGGGCTGAGTCACGGCGAAACTTGGTGGTGGAGCTGTTCTCGCTGTTGCTGAGTGCATACGGGGAGGAAGGAGAAGAATGAGGTGAAATAGCTAGGGTTTTGCGGCGGCGTGGCGTCAGAGGAGGAAAGGCGTCGCCGGCGGGCGAAGGTAGGCGGTGACGGCGGCAGGTGTTCTTAGAGTTGTTGCGCCGCTGCTGAACGAGATGGGGAGAGATGAAGAATGAAATAGGGTTAGGGTTGTCTCGGTATAAAAGAGATCCAATTTCCGAAATTGCAATGTAGTCCCCCGAAAGATCAATTTAAGCAATTAAGTCATTCAGTCCAATTAGAGAATGTATTATTATGAATGTAACCTCAAGAATTAAAATAGTGTCCAATTAAGTCCAATCATTAAAATACAAAATTCAATTAAGTCCCTCAAAGAATTCAAGTCATGCAAATGAGTCTCAAAGTTCAAGTAAGGTTCAAATAGATCCAATTAACGATTTTGTAATTATAAAAGCATCCCCAAGGTTTTAAAGTAGTATACAATTAAGTCCAATTTGATTCCTCATAATTAGGAAACGATCCCCAACTTCCTATAATTACAATTTAACCCACATAATTTAAATTAAAGAGCAAATAGGTACTAGGAACATATTTCAATTGAGTCCACATATTTCTATGGGATTACAATTGAGTCAATTAAACAATTAAAATATGAATAAAGCAATTCAAGCACACGCAGAGTTAAATAAATAACAATCTAATCGCACGAAAAAGACAACGTATCTTGCTCTGAAAATGCGGGGTGTTACACCACAAGACAAGACCAATAACAATAAATCCCTTTTTCCTCCAGGTGATGGAAGAGGTAGGTAACCCCTAACCATCCAATTACACTTGAGTCATAGCCCATTTTGGTACTATGCTCCTTTGGCATCCATTGCCGATCACAGGCGACATGTGGTATCAACTACCTCCGACGATAGCACAGCCCCCCATAGAGGTCGCGAGATAGATTTACCGTCAGCCCATGCTTTCCCGGCTCCTCTTCCCACATTGCCTCGGGTCCTTACCCCACCGAAACACGCGAATGGGGATTTTCAATAACAAGCACTAGTTTATGCAATGCATGCAAGAAACTTTCAATTTTCACACGCACAAGAATCCATATGTATAACCCATTTGTTACTTTGAAATTCATTTTCAATAAAAATCGAGAATATAGTAGTCAATCACGTATTTGTTAGATAGGTATACATATATCTATAATAATTCACATGTAGGCTATACGGGTATAGGTTATTGGCTACAGCAAGAAGATAAACCTCACCTTTTAACCTTACCGATGGTTTACCAAAAGACGGAGAGAGAAGTTGACCTTACTCAACCGAAACATGACCTATTTGAAGTGGGCCTGCGTAACGAGACATGACATGTGAGACTTAGACTCAATTCAAAGACCAATTATGACACACGACATATGAATGTGAATGAATGCAATTGATGTATGTATATAGACTAGGGAATACAAACATGAGATACTTGTACAAAAATGCATGAGTACAGGTAAAATCAATACTTAAACAAATATAATTCACATACAGCAGCACACAAGACATTTTAATCCATAAAAAGTACATTTAGATCATGTCTAAGTGCTTCATTAACCAACTTTAAGCATACATCCGAATTACATAAGTTTGGGATAAGTAAACACAACTTTAGTAAATTACACTTTCACCCCCTTGTAGGTTTGAATGCATAAAACATTTCTCCAGATCGAATCACAAGAAACAAGCAAAATATATATTAGTCATTTACCTATCATATTATATGTAAAGAGCATGTATGAGACATCTAGGAAAAACGTAACATGGTTCATCAATCACTCACATAAGATAACTGTGCAGAAACTTTCTACATGCACATGTTGTCAAAGAATCTCACAACTCTTTCGTACGAAAGTATTTTAATAATCCATAAAATTCTATCTTCCAAATGGTATAGGGCCCAATTCCTAGATATTTCTGTATAAATACAGATTTCAGTGTAAAGTCGAGACAAAATAGCAACTCAGTTGCAGCGACATATTTCAAAGGAAAGTTCGTTTACCGTATTAAACGAAGTCGGAAAATTCTGAAAATTTACAGGTATACTCTTAACACGTGTATGAACTCCTATGTGAAACAGTTTTGTTAAATTCAAAGGTTTACCCCGTCTGGTCAGGCTGCTATTTCGGATCAGAAACATAATGAAAATAGGGGTATCTTTCGGAATTCTTTTCGGTTATCAAACGGGCTCGGATGAACACCAAATTTGATAGAGATAGACCTCAATATGTTAGGGATTTCCAGTTAAAATAGTTTTTGAAAATGAGGTCGTATGCATTCGGAATTTACGTCCGAAATCATTGCATACATGCTGTCATGATTTTGTGCTACACTTTTCAATCTCGAAACATGCAAAACTCGTTCAAAAACTTCTAAATCCATCACTAAATAATGTCTACAGTGTTGCCAAACACGTAAGACACATAATCACTCAACATTTCAAGTATTAAACCGAAAAAATCACCAAGATTGATCAAGCTCATTTCAGGCCCTGTTTTACTTTCAATCCACGCTCATAATTTCAATGAAATTTGTGTTGCTAGCATGTTTTTAATCCTATTTAAAATTCATAATATCATCCTAAATAATTAAACACAAAATCAATTCTAATTTCATGCTTGAGCTATTCAACACCATTAGCTTAACAAGTATCGTCAAAGCCCTTTCATCCCCAACTTTCACAAACTTAAATTAGACAAGAACCCATTTAAAATCAAAACCTAAGCTTCTATCAGATTTCTAAATCATATTAGAAGTTTGCCCTATATAACAATAATCACCACTATAAAGATTCTAGACTGGTACGACCGTCTCATTCTTTTCCCATCACTATCATTAGAACTTTCATGTCTTCCATGACTTACATTTATGTTGCACCCACTAGAAGTGGCTTTCTCGAGCACAACCATGGAATTAAGGTTTACCTTGCGATCGTGTTCTCACCGACAGTCTTGTACTTCAACTCCTCATCCTACAATCGTTAAACTTGGTTGTACACTTCGTAACCAAAACTCCCCTTAAAAACTCCTCGATCTTTCCTTGGAATAAGCAACCCTTGTGAGGGAATGTGTGAGGTGGTATTGTTCACATTTGCTTGGAAGTGTTTGATCGGAATAGTGGTTCAAAACCTTTGCTTTCAAATTTCTCTTTTACCCCCTTCAAGTTCGAAATCCCATTTCCTATCTTATCCAATCTGTACAACCCAAAATCAACTTTAACTCTTTTAAACTCTAAAATACCTTTTTCATCTCTATTTTAAATCTATCATCCAAAACATTCCTCTTCCACCAAGTTCGGCAGGACTTTGATTGTAGTGGTAGTTGAAGTATGTAAGGGGGGAGGCATCCTACAATTAAATACTAAAACGATGTATGTTGGGTTAGAATGCCAAATGCATAAATCACATAATTCAACATAAGGGTATGCAACATCAAATTAGTAATTAAAATATTAAAGTGTATAAATGTAAGGATTAAATTAAATCAATGCAAGGTATGATGCACGTGCCATGAATGCAATACACCTGTCACCGTAAAAATAGTTTCGTCACGACATCTTGTTCTTTGATCTCGATGTTGCAAACAGGTTGTGACAATTGTTCCCACGATGTATATATGTTGGTAGTCTTTGGAATCTGTAGAAAGGATAAAGTTGATGAAATTTCCTTGTGGGTCCTGGCCTTCTATTATGGACCTTTAGCGAGTGAAGTTAACCTTTGATAGAAAGGCCTTGAAGGATTCTATCTCCAATTGAACCTCGATGTATTTGCTAACCCATCAACACTAAGAGAATTTGTGGTTGAGGTTGATCATGGCTGCGACAACTTGGTACCAACCTACAATCACAAATTCAACTCAAATATGGATGCATGTGGGTTAGTGTATGATTATGACACATAATTAGGACACCAAAATACGTAGTCGATGCAAATGCAACACAAAATCAAAGAACATTTATAAAATTATACGTATTCAACGTATAAAATTTCAATAATTAATATCAATTAATCACAAGAATCAATGTAATACACATGTTGACAAGCTTTTCATATGTCGTTCGACCTAGACTTGACACGACACGACACTTGAACCCCGATTTTGCAACCTGGGGCTCTGATACCACTCAACAAGAAAGAATGATGGGACGTCAAGCGGAGAAGAGGTTCGGTATTGGTGTGAGGTGTGGAGATGGAGGGCTGAACCATTTTCTTGTTAGCTTATCTAAAATTGACGAAAAAATATAAAATGAAAATGAGGGGTATTGTGGCTGCACGTGTATTTTTAATGAAAAAGGAGCTGAATGGTTTCACTTGATTTCTAATTTAAATTGAGAAAGGAAATATAAAAGAGGTATGAGGTGTAAGTGAGAAAGGGGTCGTACGTGTATAGGCAAGAGAATTCAGCCAACTTTCTTAATTTGCAAGTGAGCCCATCAACAATCAATTTATGCAATTTAATCCCAACTTTTAATTTGAACAAATTAGTCCACATAATTTCTGATAAAGATTTATAAGTCCTGAACATTCATTTTCGATTAAGGACACATTATTTCAAATAGTGATAATTCAAGGCAAGTAATAAAATTAGGATCGTAAGTCACTTAATAACAATTAAAGCATGCGATTAAATAAATTTAACATATAATTAAGTAAATAAAACATAATTTGAGCACATAACACTAGGCCTAAATCCAGTCGTGATGTTATACCTGGCTTGTCGAGAAAACGGAGCATTACACAAATAGGGTGGAAAAGGGCTAAGTTAGGGTCATCAGGTTTCAAATATGGGGCGATTCGGTTAAGAAACTGACCAGATATAAGCAAAACGGGCGAAGGTGGCGAATCTGTCGTACGGGTCATGGTTTGGGCAGGATTCGGAGGTTCAAACGGGCTTAGAAAAATAAAAATGTATGTTCCTTAGCTTTCTTTCTTCGTTATGAGTTCGGCGCCACTTCCAAAATTCGAATCCGAATTCCTGATCTCAAGTTACGCCTTTCGGAACACAAGGTGCACTAAAACTCAATTAGGCCTTCGAGTCCCCAAAACTAATAAATGGTCAAAGACCACAACAAACGAGTTATCACCAAAAATCGAAATTGAAAACGGAGTTAAGCGAAAACTTAAACATACGGCATATTATAATTATTCAAATATTCAAATAAATCATATAATTGCATACTTAATTAATGAAATACGCACTTAGCCCACTCGTGACGTCATACCTGGAAGGCCGAAGAGTCGGGATGTTACACTATCTATGTCTTTAAATCCTGGAGCTTCCGCGTGTGATATTTGTTCTGATTGTGCACTCTAACTTAGGGTCTAGACCACCTAGCATAGGAGAAATTTTTTTGCCTCCCGTTCACCGTAGTTTGATGCATGTATGGAGTTCCCATTTCGTTACACATGTTGAGCTATGGTGCGGCGGATGTAGTGCTCTGCGCTCCGGGGTGCTGTATCCTAAAGTGGTACAGAGCTCTTGGTTGCAAAACCGGAGCTCCAGCATCGTGTCGGGTCTGTCTAGGTTGTTTGGCTTAGGATTATGTGTTTGTTTGCATTCAGTTTCACTTTTACGTGAATTATTTGAATTATTTGTATTAATTATTCACATGAACATGCACTAAACCCCACACACATCAATATTTTGGAATCAATTTTCTTATTTCAGGATGGCATCTTGACATCAACACGCATCTTCAAAAGAAGGTCAAGAAAAATAAGAATCTTCGGTATGCATGAGGTTTAAGAAATTTGATCCGCCGAAGTGGTTTCGAGGTCGTGATGTCAAAGCTGAAGAATAGTTATCCAATATAATAGGAATTTGGGAGAATTGTTCGGGGACAGCGCAAGAGAAAGTGGAGTGTACTTCCCGTTCACTCCAAGGCCAAGCTTTAACATGGTTCAGGAAAATGAGGTCGAAAGTGGAAGAATCCGAGGAAGAATTCACTTGGGAGAAATTTACTCGGCAATTTTGCTACAATTATATTCCTCCAAGTGTGATGGTTAGAAGACTTCAAAAATTTTTAGATCTTGAGCAAGAAGTGAAGAAGATGAACGATCTTATGGTGGAGCTTGAAAGTTCGGGAGCTGGCAAAGATTGTCCTAATGTCCGGAGTTATTTACAAGAACGTAGAGATAATATTCATGAAGTTTTCCAAACTTCACCGGTGCATACATGGTCCGAGGAATTTAGAAGGGCGGTTCAAGATAAGATGGATAACCAACACTTAGAGTCTCACATTTCTTATGTGGGAAAAGAACCGAGTTCGAGTTCGAACAATAGGTCCATGTCACAAGAAAATTCTCAAGGACTTCAAGTGAGTAACGACACTGAGAAGAAGAAGAAAAAGCTTCAACAACCAAAGATGGATTCGATACCTTCTCCACTGGAAACAATTTAATGCTCGTATTACCGAGACCCGAATCACAAGGAAGAAGTATGTCAGAAGAAGTTCGGTAGATTCTTCAAGTGTGGAGAATTGGGACATATGGCAATGGTTGCCCGAAGGACTACAATCCAAGGCCTCCAAAGAACCGTGGTTCCAAGACTCCTAGTCAAATCCAAGTTGGAGCAAGTGAAGGTGAAGAATTTGACAACGGGTTCGACACTACCGCCTTGGTGAAAGGTACACTAAGCATTCATGGCACTTCATACATGTATTTTTTTTTATTTTAATTTTGTGTTACTTTTCTTTCCTCGTTATTTCTTGGTACTTGTGTGTTCTTGCTTGCTGCTTGCTTGTGACTTTTTCCTTTCGTGTAGATTCTCTTCTTGGAGAGAGTTTGGTAAAGTGAGTGCCGAGAGTGCTTGGTGAGTTGTGAGGGCCGAGCTTGCCCGATGGTTCTTTTTGAAGACGCCTAATTAAGGTACGGTGTTATCGTAGGCATTGGGGGTTGCTTTTAGGAAGCCCGTCTGGGGCTCAATGATATTCTTGGGAATTAGATTGAAGGCTAACCCGTTTGTATCATTCGTGGAGTGGTTGGTTATTTCGAGACGGTGCGACAAGCTTTGTGGCTTGCCTTTTTGAGGTTAGTAAGATTTCCATGATATTTCTTGAAGGTTGGAATTCGTTACCACCCGATAGGGACATTAAGGTTGTCGTGGTCTTTATCCCGGAGTTGGACCTTATTTGAAGACTCCCTACCGGATGCCTCTAGTTTCATCCATTGCAGTGCTTCTTCGTGGATTGCTTAGCCTTATCTAAGGTGAAGACGGGACTTTAAGATGACTATAAACTACTGTGAGCTACACAGGTTAACTGTGGAAGAGGATACCTTTTGTTCTCTTCGAGGAATCAGTGGTTCGTTCTTCTTTAGTGTTTCGTGGGCTTCGCAGGAATGTGGTTTCTACGAAGATATCACCGACTATGTGTTCAGGTAGAAGAACTAAGAATTGCCTTGGAGAAGTCTCTAGTGTTATCAGGATTCGACAGGAGATTCATCTTCCTATAGACGGCCATCCCGTTGACATGAATGATAAATAAGAGGTACGTTTGTGAGTGGGAAGAGACGGTTAAAGTGAGTCCCCTTCGGGATAGGCTTTTGCTTAACCGAGGGTACTCAAGGCTACCTCTTTTACGCTCAAGGCACAAAGGAAGGCTTTGTTTGTGGGTTGCCAGCAAAAGAGTGTAGCCTACACCTCGAGGGGTGTAAGGTCACGAGATTATGCCACTCTTGGTTTGAGTTTGTTCGATGACTTGAAGAACCGATTTTGTGTAGTTGCACGAGTAGAGATATTGCAGACTCTGTGTAGCGATGTTTAATGTGCCATCGGTTGAAGTCCGAGCATCAAGAAATAGGTGGCATTCTCCAACTACTTCCGAATTCTATTTGGAAGTGGGAGCAGACAACTAAGGACTTCGTGTCCGGTTTGCTACTATTAAGTAGATCCTAAGAGATTTGAGGGGTTGCTCATTTTAACGAGTTAACCTATTTTTCTCTTAGCGCGGTTGTTTAACGAGTTCGAGAGTCTTGCGGGTTGGAAGAGAAGATCCTTCGAGTTGAAGACTTCCACCGAGTCTTTTGGCGGATTTTATAATTCGAGAAAGCCACTTGAAGACCGGATCAGAGTGGTGCAGCAGAAACGTAGAGTCGAACTTCATTCCGGAGCTGATCAAGACCCTACATTAAGACCTGAGGGCAGGTCCTTTTGAAGGAGGGGATTTTGTAACATCCCGCTCGTCCGGCCGTACAGGTACACCGTTAGGGTGTAACATCCAGACCGTTCGAACTTGCAACCATAATTGTTATTATTTATGCAGTTAATTGTTATTATTGATGATGAAATATCCTGATTCTTCGGCTTTCCAGGAACGAATGTCACGAGTGTGCTAAGTGCGAGTTTAATTAACTAAGCATGCCATTATATGATTTATTTGAATATTTGAATATTTGTTATATGCCTCATGTTTAAGTTTTAAATGTTTTAGCTTCTTTTTCCTTCATTTCAAGCTCGTTAACTCCATTTTTTAATCCCGTTTTTGGTGGCAACTTACCTTGCATGAAATATGTGAATTATAGTTGCTCTTATATGATTTATACGTGTTTTTTTTTTTTTACTCGTTTATTTGAGTTTTTATTGCTTTAGTGTAACAGAACTTAAAGGGGGTTAAAGAGCATTTAGCGCACCTTGGGTTCCGGGCGGCGTACCTTGAGTTCGGGAATTCAGATTTAATTTCTGGAAGATGCGTCGGATTCGCAACGAAGAAAGGAAGATAAGGAATCAAGATTCATATTTTTCTAAGCCCATTTGGACCCCCGTATTTCTACCGGAACGAACACCTTGCATCAAGAGTAACTTTTTGTTTACTATTCTTTCTTTGTGGGTCCCACTTTACACCATTTGAGCCCCAATCCTTGACTTATATGTATCTAACCTAACCCTTTCTCTCTCCCACACCCCCATTTCGTCCCCTACCCCAAAAAGGAAGAGAAAAAGCTCCCCAAGTTAAGCACTTTGAAGAAGAAGAGAGAAAAGAAGAAGGGTTTTGTACAAATTGAGATTTTGAGACTTCCACTCCAACATTGCTTCTCAAATTTAAGAGGTAAGTCTATTTTTTGTTTCTCCTTGTGGTTCTTTTAAGTGTAATTTGATTAGAATCCATCCATGTTTGCTCCTCCTTTGGCATGAAGTGTGAATAGTGTGGGTTTGATGCATTTTCATGATTTTTGCTTGATTCCTTGCAATTTCTTTGAGTTTGATGCAAGATAATTACTTCTAAGGCATCATTTAAGAGTTTCATGAACTTAGATTGCATGTTGGTTGAGGATTCATGAGTATGCCATTATTGGATTTTAAGAACTTAAATATGTGATGCATCTCTTCCTTTCCCCTTCACTTTAGCTTGGTTTTTGTATGTTCTATGGCATGAATCTTTGTATATTTTGCTGCATAAATCTTGTATAATGTGTTGTCTTGAGCCTAGGTTGAGTTCTTGGTGTTTTAGGGGACAAAATCTTGAGTTTTTTAGGCTGGAACAAACCCACGACCCTGGATTTTTACTCTGGAACTCACCCACGGCCTTGGATTTGATTATAGAAACTTGGTACGTTTTTGGACTAGGATCCACGGCTCTTTGTTAAATATCCATGACCCTGGATCTGGGAACAGAAAATTTTTGGCTTCAAACTTTGTTTTCTCATTTGTTTTGCTCGTTTCCCTCCTCGATCTTGATTCTAATGTGAAATATGCTTGATTATGTGCATGATATGATATGTTATGACTTGTTAATGTGTGATTTTGATATGTTTTATGTATGCATTATGTGTTATGATGTGTATATGTTCGTTTTGGTATGTTTTCGGTGCATGTTTGCGAGTTGTGAGTTTGTTTGCCCTAATTGCAATGTGTAACCTCTCTTTGCCCCTTATTGCTTCTCATATATGTTTTAAGATTGAGTATGCTCGGAATATGGTGTGATATGATGCAATTTCATGAATATTGAGTTTGATTAACTTTTTATGTGTTTGATTTAAGTGTCGTTTGAGTAATGTGTGCTTAATGCTCGGACTTTGCTTAAGAGTGAATTGGTTATGACTTGCATTGCATCATTCGCATTCATACGCATATGTCGAGCATTTATATCGTTCATTTTGAGTCTAAGGTTATGTTTGATGTTTGTCTTGTTCAGAGAAGTATCCAGTTGTGATGAGTTTGCTCCATAGGCTTTGGTTTGTCCCCGTTTCCCCGTTTTTGTCGGTAAAAGGTGAGGTTAGGTTATAGTTAAACCTAATGATATGTGCCCGATGGGTATGCATGTCGAATAAGCCCTCTGTATACGTGTGAATATGACTATGTTTAGGCTATGCTATATGTTATTCTATGAGACATGTTTATGCATGTTAAGCTTTACGTTAGAATATGTTATGCGAGTAATGCTATGATTATGATATGCTAGAATAATGAACTTGGCTATGTTATGCTTAGTTTGTGACTAAGAACTAGCTAGGGTGTGACTATGCTAAGTTTTACGTTGGAATATGTAACGATAGGTGCTACGGATATGTTAGTACATGAATGTATGTAAGGATATGGATATGCTTTACGAGTATGCTATGTGTATGTCTATGTCTCCGCTTACGCTATGCCTTTGAGGTTGTGTACCTCCGGTATGATATGAACTTGGTCGTGGACCTTGTTATGCTCTGATTATGGTAAGATTCTGCTTCCGTTATGTCGGTGTGTGTGTTATGAGTCTGGGATGACTAATTTTAGGTCGACGGATATGTGTGTGTGCGTGTTATGTATCTGGGATGACTTATTTTAGGTCGACGGATGATATATGCGGGTTCTCTTACGTTAGTTAGTTAAGAAATAGTTCGTGAAATGGGTGTGGATTCTTAACTATTAAAACTTGGTTGTTTTGGCCTTCGACCTAACTTTTTTATTCCCCGATATGTAGTATCACTTGAGAAAAGGATTTGGAATGTAAAAACCACGCCCCGGTTCATGATCTCCTCTCTATGCTTTATGTTGTGCTCCTTATACGTATATATGGGTGCGTGTGTAACCCCTCACTCAGTCAGTATGACTGACCCCTCCCTTTTACGTTTTAGTTGCAGGTTTCAGTCCGTTGGTTTGAGCTAGGCGGTTTTTGCTTTGCATTCTCTTGGAGTCTTGTCGGTTTAGAGAAGTTTACTTTTCGTATTTAGTACATGTTGCATTTGTACTTTTGAAGTTTGTAAATTGCGTTATCAATTTGTATTTGGTACGTTGAGCCCCGTTATGGCAAGTTATGCATAATCCGTTTTAAGTGGTTTGTAACCTTAATGCTTTGCTTTGCTTAAGTTCGATTTAATGCTTCTGCTTTGTATGATTTTTGTTTATGTGCACTCTGTTTGAGGGTTTAGGCCGCCTAGCTTAGGAAGGTCTCTTGTTTGTCACCCGTTCGCTAGTGTTTGGTTCGTGTACGAATTCCCATTTCGTCACACGTGTTAGGCTCTAGTGCGGGGGATGTGGCGCCCTACTCTTGGGGTGTTACATCTAAGGTGGTATCAAAGCTTCGGGTTGCAAAATCGGAGTTCGTGTGTCGTGTCTGTCTGTCTAGGTCGTTCGGCTTAGGATTATGTGTGTCTCTGTCTGCATTCACACTCATTGTATGTGACTAAAGTGCTTTTAACGGTGATATGTTCTCGTATTTGCATTGATCGTTCACATGAACATGAACCAAACCCCTCATGCATCGATATTCTCTTGAAATTGTGCTTCTTCAGGATGCCTCCAAGAAGAAGACTCGTGAGAATACTCCTCCGCCACCACCACCCACTGCAGAGGATATCCTACAAACCCTTCTCGACTCTCTTCAACGAAATCCCCAACCACCAAACCCTCAAGGTGAAGGACAAGGAAGAATTGTCAATGCGATTCATAAAGAATTCCAGGATAACAACCCTTCAAAATGGCTCGGAGGTAATGACATCGAGGCAGAAGAATGGTTAACCAAAATCACGGGGATTTGGGAGATTTGGCCCGGTACTACGCAAGAAAAGGCTATGTTCATTGCTCGAGACATCCAAAGACAAGCCTCAAATTGGTTGAAGGGAATAAGAGCTCGGCTGGAAAGGGATGGTGAAGAATTTAATTGGGAGAGCTCTGTTAAAGAATTTCGTGACAAGTACATCCCTCGGAGCCCCCGGGAGAGGAGATTACAAGAGTTCATGGACCTCAAACAAGGAGATCGAACGGTTAAAGACTATGTCCTCGAATTTGAGAGGCTCACTCCTTATGACTCTCACATTACGGATGATGATGAGTTGAAGGCCCGAAATTTTGTACAAGGATTAAGAGAAGACATCCAGTGGGCATTGCAAGCTGCTACGGTGAATACTTGTGCTAAGGCGACAAAGAAAGTTACTAGAGTTAAGGCTCGATAACAATGCTTGGAACGCAAAACTTACTACTCGCAGCTAGAATCTGAATCAGGTTCGGGCCTGGGAAAGAGACCGGTATTTCAAGATGAACATCAAATTTTCAACACCAATAAGAAGCCCCGGCTTCCGACTCCGGATCCATTACCCCCTCTAACCGGAACCTATTTGATGCTCCTTTTGCGAAAGACCGAATCACACTGAGGAAACTTGCAGGAAGAAGTTGAGGACCTGCTGAGGATGTGGACAGATGGGATATAAGGTGAGATTTTTCCCTACAAATCCGAATCCGAAGCCCTTGAACATGATGCCTCTAGGATCTCCGGAACAAGCTCAAGCTAATGTGATGGAAGTCGATAAGGAAATGAATACTGAAGTTGAGACCGAACCTAATGCCATTGTCATGGTGCAAGGTACTAAACATTCATGGCATTTCATCTCATGCATCTTTTAAGTTTTGGGGGTAACCTACCTATTTGTCTACTTGTATCTTTTATGCGTGTGCCCCCATTTGCGCGTGGCTTTTTCTCTTTTCTTTATTAATTGAGCATGTGATTGTTGTTGCCTAGTTATCTCAGAAGAGACGGCTTTGAGGGTACGAGTGCTTTTGCTCTACGGTAAGTCGAGGGTCTTGCTTTAATTGAGTTTTCTAGGTGATTCTTCAACCACAAGAAGGTGCGAGTGGGGGAAGTCCGGTGACTACGCCACTCATGTAACTCCGAGCTCTTGAGTTGACTTTATATGGTTTAAACGGTGGGTGCATTTAGACCCTCTCATCGTGCGAGACAAATCGAGTTGCTCCTAGCCAGAACCAAGTTTTCAAGGAGACCCCCATCAACTCATGAAGGCCTTTCTCGAGCTAACCCTTGCAGGGACGTCATGAACCTCGAACTTGGGTGAATACGGGAGAGTTGCTAGCGGTTGGACCTAGAGGACCAGGTCCTTTTAAGGGGGGGAGGTTGTAGCATCCCGATTCTTCGGCTTCCCAGGTAAGAGCATCACGAGTGTGCTAAGTACGCATTTAATTAACTAAGCATGCCATTATATGATTTAATTGAATATTTGAATATTTGTTATATGCCTCATGTTTAAGTTTTAAACGTTTTAACTCCTTTTTCCTTCATTTCTAGCTCGTTAACTCCGTTTTTTAATCCCATTTTTAGTGACAACTTACCTTGCATGAAATATGTGAATTATAATTGCTCTTATATGATTTATACGTGTTTTTTTTTAACTCATTTATTTGAGTTTTTATTGCTTTGGTCTAAAGGAAATTAAAGGGGGCTAAAGAGCATTCGGCGCACCTTGGGTTCCAGCCGACGTACCTTGAGTTTGGGAATTCGAATTCAAATTCCAGAAGATGCGTCGGATTCGCAACGAAGAAAGAAAGACAAGGAATCAAGATTCATATTTTTCTAAGCCCATTTGGACCTCTTATCTCGACCGGAACGAGCACCTTGCTTCAAGAATAACCTTTTGTTGACTATTCTTGCTTTGTGGGTCCCACTTTACACCATTTGAGCCCCAACCCTTGACTTATATGTATCTAACCTATCCCTTTCTCTCTCCCACACCCCCATTTCATCCCACACCCCAAAAAGGAAGAGAAAAAGCTCCCCAAGTTCAGCACTTTGAAGAAGAAGAGAGGAAAGAAGAAGGGTTTTGCGCAAGTTGAGATTTTGAGACGTCCACTCCACCATTTCTTCTCAAATTCATGAGGTAAGTCTATTTTTGCTTTCTCCTTGTCTTTGTGGTTGTTTTAAGTGTAATTTGATTAGAATCCATCCATGTTTGCTCCTCCTTTGGAATGAAGTGTGAATAATGTGGGTTTGATGCATTTTCATGATTCTTGCTTGATTCCTTGCAATTTCTTTGAGCTTGATGCATGATAATTACTCCTAAGGCATCATTTAAGAGTTTTAGGAACTTAGTTTGCATGTTGGTTGAGGATTCATGTGTATGCCATTGTTGGATTTGAAGAACTTGAATATGTGATGCATCTCTTCCTTTCCCCTCACTTTAGCTTGGTTTTTGTATGTTCTAAGGCATGAATCTTTGTATATTTTCCTGCATAAATCTTGTGTAATGTGTTGGCTTCAGCCTAGGTTGAGTTCTTGGTGTTTTAGGGGCCAAAATCTCGAGTTTTTTAGGCTGGAACAAACCCACGGCCCTGGATTTTTACTCTGGAACTCACCTACGGTCGTGGATTTGATTACAGAAACTTGGTACGTTTCTGGACTAGGATCCACGACCGTAGATCCCCTCTTTGTTAAATATCCACGGCCCTGGATCTGGGAACAAAAACTCTTTGGCTCCAAACTTTGTTTTGTCATTTGTTTTGCTCATTTTCCTCCCCGATCTTGATCCTAATGTGAAATATGCTTGTTTATGTGCATGATATGATATGCTATGACTTGTTAATGTGTGATTTTGGTATACTTTATATACGCATTATGTGTTATGATGTGTATATGTTCGTTTTGTTATGGTTTGGGTGCATGTTTGTGAGTTGTGAATTTGTTTGCCCTAATTGCAATGTGTAACCTCTCTTTGCACCTAATTGCTTCTCCTATATGTTTTAAGCTTGAGTATGCTTGGAATATGGTGTGATATGATGCAATTTCATGAATAATGTGTTTGATTAACTTGTTATGTGTTTGATTTAAGTGTCGTTTGAGTAATGTGTGCTTAATGCTCCGACTTTGCTTAAAAGTGAATTGGTTATGACTTGCATTGCATCATTCGCATTCATACGCATATGCCGAGTGTTTATATGGTTCATTTTGAGTCTAAGGTTGTGTTTGATGTTTGTCTTGTTCAGAGGAATCTAGTTGGTGACGAGTTTGCTCCGTAGGCTTTGGTTTGTCCCCATTTGCCCGTTTTCGTCCGTGAAAGGTGAGGTTAGGTTATAGTTAAACCTATTGATATGTGCCCGATAGGTATGCATGTCGAATAAGCCCTCTATATACGTGTGAATAGGACTATGTTTAGGCTATGCTATATGTTATGCTATGAGACATTTTTTTGCATGTTAAGCTTTACGATAGAATATGTTATGCGAGTTATGCTTATGATTATGATATGCTAGAATTATGAACTTAACTATGTTATGCTTAGTTTGTGACTAAGAACTAGTTAGGGTGTGATTATGCTAAGTTTTACGTTAGAATATGTTATGATAGGTGCTAGGGATATGTTAGTACATGAATGTATGTAGGGATATGGATATACTTTACGAGTATGCTATGTTTATGTTTATGTTTCCACTTACGCTATGCCTTTGAGGTTGTGTACCTCCGGCATAATATGCACTTGGTTGTGGACCTTGTTATGCTCTGATTATGGTAAGATTCTTCTTCCGTTATGTTTGTGTGTGTGTTATGAGTCCGGGACAAGTGATTTTAGGTCGATGGATATGTATGTGTGCGTGTTATGCGGGTTATATTATGCGGCTTATTTTAGGTCGACGGATGATATATGCGGGTTATATTATGTTATGTTATGTTAGTTTGTTAAGAAATAGTTCATGAAACGGGAGTGGATTCGTAACTATTAAAACTTGGTCGTTTTGGCCTTCGGCCTAACTCTTTTATTCCCTTGTAAGTAGTATCACGTGAGAAAAGGATTTGGAATGTAAAAACCACGCCCCGGTTCATGAGCTCCTCTCTATAATTTCTGTTGTGCTCCTTATATATATATATATGGGTGCGTGTGTAACCCCTCACTCAGTTAGTATGGCTGACCCCTCCCTTTTATGTTTTAGTTGCAGGTTTCAGTCCATTGGTTCGAGCTAGGTGGTTTTTGCTTTGCTTTCTCTTGGAGTCTTGTCGGTTTAGAGAAGTTTGCTTTTCGTATTTTGTACATGTTACATTTGTACTTTTGAAGTTTGTAAATTACGTTATGAATTTGTAGTTGTTACTTTGAGCCCTGTTATGGCAAGTTATGTATAACCCGTTTTAAGTAGTTTGTAACCTTAATGCTTTGCTTTGCTTAAGTTTGATTTAATGCTTCCGCTTTGTATGATTTTTGTTTATGCGCACTCTGTTTGAGGGTTTAGGCCGCCTAGCTTAGAAAGGTCTTTTATTTGTCACTCGTTCGCTAGTGTTTGGTGCGTGTACGGATTTCCCATTTCGTCACACGTGTTAGGCTCTACTGCGGGGGATGTGGCGCCCTACGCTTGGGGTGTTACATCTGAGGTGGTATCAGAGCTCCGGGTTGCAAAATCGGAGTTCGTGTGTTGTGCCTGTTTGTCTAGGATTATGTGTGTCTCTGTCTGCATTCACTCTTAATGGATGTGACTAAAGTGCTTTTAACTGTGTTATTTTCTCGTATTTGCATTGATCGTTCACATGAACATGAACCAAAACCCTCATGCATCGATATTCTCTTGAAATTGTGCTTCTTCAGGATGCCTCCAAGAAGAAGAACTCGCGAGAATACTCCTCCACCACCACCACCCACTGCAGAGGATATCCTACGAACCCTCCTCGACTATCTTTAATGAAATCCCAAACCACCAAACCCTCAAGGTGAAGGACAAGGAAGAGTTGTCAATGCGATTCATAAAGAATTCCAGGATAACAACCCTTCAAAATGGCTCGGAGGTAATGACATCGAAGCAGAAGAGTGGTTAACCAAAATCACGGGGATTTGGGAGATTTAGCCCGGTACTACGTAAAAAAGGCTATGTGCATTGCTCGATACATCCAAGGACAAGCCTCAAATTGGTTGAAGGGAACAAGAACTCGGCTGGAAAGGGATGGTAAAGAATTTAATTGGGAGAGCTTTGTTAGAGAATTTTGTGACAAGTATATCCCTCGGAGCTCCCGGGAGAGGAGGTTACAAGAGTTCATGGGCCTCAAACAAGGAGATCGAACGGTTGAAGACTATGTCCTCGAAATTGAGAAGCTCGCTCCTTATGCCTCTCACATTACGGATGATGATGAGTTGAAGGCCCGAAATTTTGTATAAGGATTAAGAGAAGACATCCAGTGGGCATTGCAAGCTGCTACGCTGAATACATGGGCTAAGGCGACAAAGAAATCAATTAGAGTTGAGGTTCGACAACAATGCTTGGAACGCCAAACTTACTACTCGGAGCTAGAATCTGAATCAGGTTCGGGCCTGCGAAAGAGACTGGGATTTCAAGATGAACCTCAAATTTTGAACCCCATTAAGAAGCCCCGGCTTCCAACTCCGGATCCAGTACCCGTTCCACCGGAACCTATTCGATGCTCTTTTTGCGAAAGACCGAATCACACAGAGGAAACTTGCAGGAAGAAGTTGAGGACCTGCTGAGGATGTGGAGAGATGGAATATAAGGTGAGATTTTTCCCTACAAATCCGAATCCAAAGCCCTTGAACATGATGCCTCTAGGATCTCCGGAACAAGCTCGAGCTAATGTGGTGGAGGTCGATAGGGAAATGAATACCGAAGTTGAGACCGAACCTAATGCCATTACCGTGGTGCAAGGTACTAAATATTCATGGCGTTTCATCTCAGGCATCTTTTAAGTTTTGGGGGTAACCCACCTATTTGTCTACTTATATCTTTTATGCGTGTGCCCCTATTTGCGCATGGCTCTTTCTCTTTTCTTTGTTATTTGCCCATGTGATTGTTGTTGCTTATTTGTCTCGGAAGAGACGGCTTTGAGGGTACGAGTGCTTTAGCTCTATGGTAAGTCGACAGTCGTGCTTTAGTTGAGCTTCCTAGGTGATTCTTTAACCGCAAGAAGGTGCGAGTGGTGGAAGTCCAGTGACTACGCCACTCGTGTAACTCCGAGCTCTTGAGTTGACTTGAAATGGATTAAACGATGGGTGTTGAATCTCGTTTAGACCCTCTCATCGTGCGAGACAAATTGAGTTGGTCCTAGCCGGAACGAAGTTGTGAAGGAGACCCCCATCCACTCTTGAAGACCTTTCTCGAGCTAACCCTTGTCGGGACGTCATGAACCTCGAACTTGCGTGAATACGGGAGAGTTGCTAGCTGTTGGACCTGAAGGACCAGGTCCTTGTAAGGGGGGGAGGTTGTAACATCCTGATTCCTCGGCTTTCCAGGTACGAACGTCATGAGTAAGCTAAGTGTGCGTTTAATTAACTAACCATACCATTATATGATTTATTTGAATATTTGAATATTTGTTATATGCCTCGTGTTTAAGTTTTAAACGTTTTAACTCCTTTTTCCCTCATTTCAGGCTCGTTAACTCCGTTTTTTAATCCCGTTTTTGGTGACAACTTACCCTGCATGAAATATGTCAATTATAATTGCTCCTATATGATATATACGGGTTTTTTTTAACTCGTTTAATTGAGTTTTTATTGGTTTGGTGTAAAGGAACTTAAATGGGGCTAAAGAGCATTTAGCGCACCTTGGGTTCCGGGCGGCGTACCATGAGTTCGGGAATTCGGATTCGAATTCCAGAAGATGCGTCGGATTCGAAAGGAAGAAAGGAACACAAGGACTCAAGTTTCATATTTTTCTAAGCCCATTTGGAGCCCCGTATTTCGATCGGAACGAGCACCTTGCGTTAAGAGTAACCTTTTGTTGACTATTCTTGCTTTGTGTGTCCCACTTTACACCATTTGAGCCCCAATCCTTGACTTATGTCTATCTAACTTATCCCTTTCTCTCTCCCACACCCCCATTTCGTCCCACACCCAAAAAAGGAAGAGAAAAAGCTCCCCAAGTTCAGCACTTTGAAGAAGAACAGAGGAAAGAAGAAGGGTTTTACACAAGTTGAGATTTTGAGACTTCCACTCCACCATTTCTTCTCAAATTCAAGAGATAAGTCTATTTTTTGTTTCTCCTTGTCTTTGTGGTTCTTTTAAGTGTAATTTGATTAGAATCCATCCATGGTTGCTCCTCCATTGGTATGAAGTGTGAATAATATGGGTTTGATGCATTTTCATGATTCTTGCTTGATTCCTTGCAATTTCTTTAAGCTTGATGCATGATAATTACTTCTGAGGCATCATTTAAGAGTTTCATGAACTTAGTTTGCTTGTTGGTTGAGGATTCATGAGCATGCCATTGTTGGATTTGAAGAACTTGAATATGTGATGCATCTCTTCCTTTCCCCTTCACTTTAGCTTTGTTTTTGTATGTTCTAGGGCATGAATCTTTGTGTATTTTGCTTCATAAATCTTGTATAATGTGTTGTCTTGAGCCTAGGTTGAGTTCTTGGTGTTTTAGGGGCCAAAATCTCAAGTTTTTGAGGCTGGAACAAATCCACGACCCTGGGATTTTACTCTGGAACTCACCCACTGCCGTGGATTTGATTACAGAAACTTGGTACGTTTTTGGGCTGGGATCCACGCTCTTTATTAAATATCCATGGCCCTGGATCTGGGAACAGAAAATTTTTGGCTCCAAACTTTGTTTTCTCGTTTGTTTTGCTCGTTTTCCTCCCCGATCTTGATCCTAATGTGAAATATGCTTGTTTATGTGCATGATATGATATGCTATGACTTGTTAATGTGTGATTTTGATATGCTTTATGTATGTATTATGTGTTATGATTTGTATAAGTTCGTTTTGGTATGTTTTCGGTGCATGTTTGCGAGTTGTGAGTTTGTTTGCCCTAATTACATTGTGTAACCTCTCTTTGCACCTAATTGCTTCTCTTATATGTTTAAAACTTGAGTATGCTTGGAATATGGTGTGATATGATGCAATTTCATGAATAATGTGTTTGATTTAAGTGCCATTTGAGTAATGTGTGCTTAATGCTCCGACATTGCTTAAGAGTGAATTGGTTATGACTTGCATTATATGGTTCATTTTGAGTCTAAGGTTGTGTTTGATATTTGTCTTGTTTAGAGGAGTATCCAGTTGGTGACGAGTTTGCTCCGTAGGGTTTGGTTTGTCCCTGTTTGCCCGTTTTCGTCGGTAAAAGGTGAGGTTAGGTTATAGTTAAACCTAATGATATGTGCCCGATGGGTATGCATGTCGAATGTGCCCTCTGTATACGTGTGAATATGACTATGTTTAGGCTATGCTATAGATTATGCTATGAGACATGTTTATGCATGTTAAGCTTTACATGTTTATACATTATGCTATGATTATGAGATGCTAGAATTATGAGAACTAGTTAGGGTGTGTTTATGCTAAGTTTTACGTTGGAATATGTTATGGTAGGTGCTTGGGATATGTTAGTACATGAATGTATGTAAGGATATGGATATGCTTTACGAGTATGCTATGTTTATGTCTATGTCTCGCTTACACTATGCCTTTGAGGTTGTACACCTCCGGTATGATATGCACTTGGTCGTGCACCTTGTTATGCTCTGATAATGGTAAGATTCCGCTTTCGTTATGTTTATATGTGTGTTATGAGTTCGGGACGACTGATTTTATGTCGACGGATATCTGTGTGTGCATATTATGCTTCCGGGATGACTTATTTTAGGTCGACAGATGATATATGCGGGTTATGTTATGTTAGTTAGTTAAACAATAGTTCGTGAAACGGGAGTGGATGCTTAACTATTAAAACTTGGTTGTTTTGGCCTTCGACCTAACTCTTTTATTCCCCTATATGTTGTATCACGTGAGAAAAAGATTTAGAATGTAAAAACCACGCCCCGGTTCATGTGCTCCTCTCTATGCTTTGTGTTGTGCCCCTTATACGTATATATGGGTGCGTGTGTAACCCCTCACTCAGTCAGTCAGACTGACCCCTCCCTTTTACGTTTTACTTGCAGGTTTCAGTCCGTTGGTTCGAGCTGGGCGGTTTTTGCTTTGCTTTCTCTTGGAGTCTTGTCGGTTTAGAGAAGTCTACTTTTCGTATTTAGTACATGTTGCATTTGTACTTTTGAAGTTTGTAAATTGCGTTATGAATTTGTATTTGTTACTTTGAGCCCCGTTATTACAAGTTATGTTAATCCATTTTAAGTGCTTTGTAACCTTAATGCTTTGCTTTGCTTAAGTTCGATTTAATGCTTCTGTTGTTTGATTTTTGTTTATGCGCACTCTGTTTGAGGGTTTAGGTCACCTAGCTTAGGAAGGTCTTTTGTTTGTCACCCATTCGCTAGTGCTTGGTGCGTGTACGGATTCCCCATTTTGTCACACGTGTTAAGCTCTAGTGCGGGGGATGTGGCACCCTACGCTTGGGGTGTTACAGGTGAAATATGAACTTGTTTGAATTAGGATTTGGTCTTTGTACTTGAATTTTGAACGTTTATGAATACGTACCTGTGAACTTGTGTCATATGTGCCCGATTTTCGTGAAATTTTGATATGCATGGAACATTTGAGTTATGAAAATGATTATATGCTCGTTATGTGACTTTTAATTTATTTGGCTTGGTTTTGGCTCTTTTTTTTTTAAGGGAACCGAAAAGGGGCCTAAAGAGCATTTGGCGTACCTTGGGTTCCGGCCAGCGTATGTTCGTCTCAGGAATTCAGATTCAGATTTCGGAAAGGGAGTTGGACTCTTAAGGAGATTTGAGAACTTGGGACCTCGCCTTGTATTTTTCTAAGCCCTTTTGAACCTCCTAAATTCAACCGAAATGAGCAACTTATACCGGATGTAACACCGTTGACCTAAATGAGCATAGCTTTTTCATGTAATCACATTTTCGACTAATTCTTGGCCCCACCATACACTAAATCAACTCTCTACCCCTCCCTATCAGCTCATTTCGACCTTCACTCACCAAGGAAGAGAAAATTGGCCTCCAAGTCTGATCTCCAAGAAGAAGAGGAAGGAAGAAAGAGCACTATTCATTTTCTTGTGATTTTGAGCCCAACTCACCATCAATTCTATCCAAATCAAAGAGGTAAGTTAATACTTGTTATCTCCATGACTTTTTGATCATTTTAATTACAAACTTACAAGATTTCACCATGGTTTGAGCATTATATGGCTTATGTGATGAATAGTGAGGGTTTGGGGCAATTTGTTGATTCTAGCTTGCTTTTTTGTGAATTATTTTGATATGAATCATGTATATTGATCCTAAGACATCATTTATGACTTATATAGACTTGTTTTAAGTGTTATTTGAGAATTCATGACTTTGTCATTAATGAATTTTGAGGTTTTATAAGAACTTGTTCTCTTTTCTTTTCTAGCATGAGTTGTTGCAAGTTTGGACCTTTTAATGACTTGAAATGCACGAATTCTTGCTACTTAACTTGACTATATATGTTAGATTGTTGTTAGTATACATTTCTTTGAGCTTTTGGGGTGTTTGGGGGCTGAAATTCGAACCATTTCAGCTCAGCATAACCTTAACGCCCGTTAGGACATTCCTTTGTTATGGAAGCTAATGGGCGTTAGCTCCTTGACCGGGGTCTCTGACCCTACTAACGGGGGTTAGTCCCCTTAGTTGTTTTTTAGGGTAAGGACTGTTAGTCTAGGCATGAGCTTCTGACCTAGCTAACGGTCATTAGGGCCAGGAAGAGGAGAAGGGGCTAACGGGGTGTTGTTTATTTGTTTCTTTGCTTCGCTTACTTTCTTCCTTGCTTATTACATGACTTATATGTGCTATAAACATGTTCTAATATGTGTTATGAATATTGCATTAAATTTATAGATCATTTTGATATGAAACGTGCAAGATATGACCACTTATGCCCTACTTGTTACCTTGTTGTATTTCATACTTATCATTCACATTCACAAGAATTTGTTGAGTGTCTATTTGGTTCATTTTGAGTCTAAGAGTATCCTTTGTTATTTTTTTTGCGCAGAGGACCTTCCCGTTGACGATGAGCCCGTTCCTTAGGCGTCCGTTTCACACTCTTTTGTCACCACTACATGTATTCAAGGTGTGGTTTTGTTCTTTTAGTTAAACGAACTACAACCCTATGTGTTTTCAAGCCTCACATGTGAAATACCTATATTATACGATAGATACATGTATGATATGTACTTTGAGGGCTTGTCTCGTTTGTTATAAGACTTTGAAAACGATTTCTATATGTATATAAGTTATTATGCATTTGAAAGAGTGTGTGTGGGTAAGCGAGCTTTGGCTTTGAAAGATAAGGTTCGCGGTATATGTGAACTTTGCATTTTGCTTTGGGCCCCGGAGAGTGGTATGGTATCTCGGGATGGCCATGGGGTCACCGAGCTCTCCCATCAACACTTTCCATTTGAGAGTCTCACCTAACCTTGGGAGGTTTGTGGAAGGGTGTTTCTCTTGAGCCGGCAAAGGCAACCGTCGAAGGCTTTAAGGTCGTAATTAAGCCTTGTCTCGTGTGCTTTGCTGATATATAGGGTCGTCAACCCTTTTATCACCCGGAGAAAGGATGGTTTATGAATTCTGCTTTGTTTATGATTATGCCTTTGAAGATGGAAGTTTGGAGAAATAACTCGTACTCGCCGAGTTGTGTGGCTTTGTATGATCTATGAAACGAGAACGGATTTATTTTGGCCCTTGGCCTTTAACTCCTTTTAAGTACATATACATATTATCACGGGAAACGTATTAGTGTGTAAAAACCATTCCCGATTCATGGATCTCTTTGATTTTGTTAAGTGCTTTGCTCTATATGTATTACCGGTGCGTGAGTTAGTCCCCCTCAGCAGTCGTTAGGACTGACCCTCGCTATTGTTTCTCTTTTTTCCTTTTTCCTTGAGTTGTAGGTACAGTTGGAGAGTGAGCTAGGCGGTAAGTCTGTCGTAGTGTCTTACTTGTGGCATAGCTCGAGTCTTCATTTTGCATTGTAGTGGTTTATTTCTTCTTTACGTACTTATGACTTTTGAGGATATGTATCTTGACACTTATTAAACGTTCACTCTTGATCCTTTGGTCCCGGATGGGCATTGTATATTTGTACATTTGTTTAGGGATCTAGCATGCTAGCTATCTTGAACTTATTTTGGTATATATATATATGATCTTGGGATTTTGTTATGAACTGTTTAATCACTTTCGCACTACTCTTGTTTTATTATGCTCTTGGAATGAGGGTCTAGACCACAAAGCTAGGGTGTGTGTTTTGTTTGTCTCCTGTCCGCTATTGTTTAGTGCGTGTGCGGACTTTCTATTTCATTACACGTGTTCGACTCTAGTGCGGGGGATGTGGTGCCCTTCGCTCGGGGTGCTACATACGGGAGTGTTATGTGCGCTTTTAAATAATTTGGTTTCGTGACTTATGTGTTTATTTTATTATTTATGTGATATTTTTGAATTATGTGAATTAATATTTGACATTTTATTCGAACCTTATATGCATTATTTGAACGTATTTGCCCTTTTTGCTTCGTTTTTTATCTGATTGAATCCGTTTTCATTTGTGAGTTTTGTGATTACGTGTTATGTATGAATTATATGTGTTATGAATGTGTTTTTATATTTGTTGCATGGTTTTGAGTTCATTTGATACGGTCTTCGAATCGTTTTATTTGTTAGGTACTTAAGGGCCTAACTTGTTTTAGCGCACCTTTGGTTTCGGAAAGCGTAACTTCAGATTGGGAATTCAGATTCAAATTCTTGAAGCAGTGACGGGCTCGCAACGAAGAATGGAAGCTTGAAAACTTGGCCTCATATTTTTTCAAGCCCGTTTGGACCCCCCGTATTTTGCCCGAAACGTGACGCATGTGACAGCTTTGCTACCCTCGTCCGTTTTGCTTATATCCGACCCGTTTTTTATCCGAATCAACCTGTTTTTGAACTCTTATGACCCTTATTCAACCCTTTATCTCTCCCCCTTTCCCTAATTTTGGTTCAACCCAGGACAAAAGCAAGAAAGAAGCTGGAAGGAGAGAGAAGAGGAGAACGAAGAAAGACGAGCACTGTACTATTCACAACTTGGGATTTCTAGCTCGTTCGACCTCCGTTCTTCGTCAAATTCGAAAGGTAAGTATATTTTTGTGATGTACATCTCCTTACCTTTCTTTTGCACATGATTTTGTTCAATTTCATGAAGATTAGGGCCTGTTTTGCTACATTGTATGAATAGTTAGGTTAATTGTCCATTTGTGGATGAATCATGCCAAACTTGTTTTAAATCTTCTATTTTGAAATGATAAATGATCTCTTAACCTTCTTGTATGTTTATATGATCTGAATTTTCATGGAAATGGGCTGAAAATTGAACCTCCATTGATGAACTTGTATGAAGCTTGAAGGTGAATTTGAATTCCAACCCCCTCCCCCCTTTTTCACTCCTTGGTGATGCGTGTGAGTTGCTGCTTTTGCGTTCGTGTGTTTCTACCTATCTTTGGCTGTTCTTGCCATTGTTGAGCTGCTCTTGGGTGATGGGTTACTGTCTTACTGCTGCTGCTGCCATGGTTCAAAGAAACTGGGCTGGAGGTTTGTGCAGAAGAAGTTGTTGTGCCCGGTAACAGGTGTTACCTCGTTTAAGCTTTGTGGAGGTTGTTAGGAATAGTACCCTAGAAAGCCGATTTGACGTAATCCGTTTTGGGACTTTCCTAGTATCACAGACAATCTTTGAATAATATACGATTGATTAATATCATAGGCAAACACTTCTTTATATGCTCTTGTTTGGTATGCGTTTACTTTATCTGTGCATGTATGAGAACTCCCCTAATCCTGATGACTTTAGGACTCTACCATTTAGGTGAAATGGTTCATGAAACGAGCCCTATATCACATAAGTCATGATTAGTAAAATACTCCAAGCCAATGAGTCCTACAGACAGTGGGAGTGTCAAACTAACTCCTCTAAGGCTTTCTTGTGGGATCACGCCCTTAAGAAGGACCACCTTGTTTCATGGAGGTGCAAAGTGTATAGTTGATACGTGCGTGATACATGAGGGTGCTTACTTCAATAAGTAAGTTCACTGAGGAGCCCCGTGTGAGAAGATTCCTAAATGGGAAAGGAAGTTTCTCTTTCAGGAAATGGAAACTTCCAGATTACGAAATATCTCACGAGTCATTGATGTGATTAATTGATCCTTAGACTTGAGGTTCCATGTCACTTTATGAGTTAACTCTGTAGTCTTTGGTATAAGCTTTAAAGGGTGTCGCCTTAGACAACTGATTCAAGGCTTATGCTGGGGCTGCACAAGTGACTCATGAAAGTGAATGAGAATCAAGAAAGGACCTACACTTGCATATGCAAGGTGATCTCTTATTTTGTGAGTCATTCATATGCCATATGAAGTCCTTGGCCAAGGCAGTAGATCAAGACATCAAGAAAAGGGTTTCTTGGATTGAGATCAAATGGATATGAAATGCACTTAGCTTTAAGACCAGATTATTAGGGTTCTAATTATTCCCTTACCCTAGATCTTGGTTGAGAGATAGTAAGCAGGAGGATTGTATCTCAAATGAATCAATGACTTAAAGGTTCTGTCTGTAACAGCCCGACTCAGGGCCAAGTTGAGAAAGGTAAGTAAAGGGTAACTCAGGAAGCGTTTATAATCTCGATCCTTAATAATTCACTTCATGCATTGCATTTTATGTGACTTATATGTTTTTATATGTTATAATTTAATTAAATGTTCGTCAATTTAATTCTTTTCTCTATTTAATTTGTACTTTGAAACTCTTCTCATAAAATCCTAGAATTCTAGGATTCATTCCTTTCTAGCACCTAAAACCCCTTCATATACTTCAAAACCCATTCCTACAGTTTTAGGTGGGAAATTACGAAAATACCCCTACAGCTCAAAAATATTCCTACATTTTCCGAAACACTTTCACTACCCAAAATTTTAACCAAAAGAATCCTCACATTATTTCGAGGATCGTGATACACTCCGTAAACCACAATTCTCATCTTAACTCCCGTAGTATCAAAAACCGGCAAAATACCCTAGCTTATGATTCGATCATCAATAAAACCTTATTCACCTACCTTTTGATATTCAAAATTATAACCAAAACGACCCTCAAATTATTTCATGAATTTTCATGCATTTACCAAAAACTCGATTTCACCCATAGCATATTTATAAATATTTTCCTATTTAAAAATCATCATTTTATTTTAAAACAATTAGCTTTTGATCAATAGTCGAAATTATACTTAAAACGATCCTTGAATTTTCCTCTACATTATAGTGATTTTTCCAAACTCTAAACTTTATCATAGCTTCGTTTATATAATTTTCTTATGATTTACATCATCTTTAGTATTCATAAATTATAAACAAAAACTCCAAATATTTCATATTTATAATCAAAACGAAGCTCACTTTTCACTCATTCTATTATTAATTCACTACATCAAAATTTTATCTCTCGACTCTTGAATAAATTTTTTATTATTTTTACATTTATTTTTAATCAAAATGACATCATCCATGACCTCATGGTCTTCTAGAAGAATTAAACAAATGAGCATAATTTCTCCACATTTCCTAGTTAATTACCAAGCATTTGTTCATGAAATAATTTAACCACATCTCCAACTTAATTACCAAGCATTTGTTGGAATCTTAGGCAACCACATCTCCCTTAAACTTTCATTTATTGCTTAGAAACCCCTCATGACTACCTATAAATACCCCCCTTAAGCCTCATTTATACCTCACAATTCAACACACAAAATCATTCTCTCCCTCTCCATTCTCACGCCACAACCCTCTCTCTCTCTACAAGGTATGTTTCCTTCTATTATTTCATGTTTTATATAATGTTCTTAGTATAATAATATTAGTAGCATGTCTAGAATTAATTAAATTATGCTTTAGGAATTTATTTTATGAAATATGTGCATAATTGTTAGTTTAAATAAGAATGTGTGTACATTATGGAATTTTATTTAATTAAATGCATGAATTATGATATGATATAATGTGCTTATGTATTTAAATTCTTATGATCTTGTTTGATTAAATTCATGCCTATAGTAATTTATTTAGAATTATTTTTCATAGAAAGTACATATATTTTGCTATATTATGCTTTAATCTTATGTTATGAATATGAGTGTGATAGAACATGTTACACACCCTCTTTGAATATTCAAATGAGCTCAAGAACATATTCATAATGTTCTTGGATGATTGTGTGTGCATGTGTGTGCCGTGAGTTATATGTGTGTGTGTATGAATTTGATTTTGTGTTATAAAATGTTTAATTCACATGAAATTGAATAGTAAATGTTTTTAATAGTAATTTTGACTTTTTGGTCAACTAAAATACCCTTTATTTCGAAATTATTTCAAAAATAATTATAAAATAAGTTTTGGAATTTTTAAAGAAATAATTTTCCCAAATTTTCCAAAAATCAATAAACTATGTAATATTTTTCAAAAGGTAACCTACATTGTCAAATTAAACCTTGAATTTCATTTCAAACCTTACAATTAGAATTATAGTATGGTTAATAAATATTTTATTAGCTAAAGATCCCATAAACCCTGAATTTATTAATTAAACGGGTGAATTTAGGGTTTACCGGGAAATCCTTAACATATTACATAATGTGTACCTTCTATAATTATTTCATTGTGATATTGTGTGCAACTAGATTAATTAGGAACTAAGAACTTAGTTCTAAGTCAATAGTAGTTACTACTTTCAGGCGAACATAGGATCGAAGAGTGGAATCCTCGCAATTCCACTTAAGTCTCGATACCCGTGAGGGTTTTAAATCTTTTCAACTGAAATCATGATAAAATACTTTACTTTATTTTCTTGAATTTCCTTTCAAGTTATCCTTCCCTTTATGGGAAAATAATTCTTGTTAAATATTGAAAACATACATTTACCCGAAAAGTACTTAGTACTTTCTTACGGGTAAATATTCTCGTCTTGCAAGTAAAAATTATTGTTTTTCCTATGGGCCCGGTGGTATTGGTAGAAGTAGTAGTCCGGGAGGCACGGGCTGAGGTCTACTATTATACCAGCCGCCAACTAGATCTTGGTGGTGGTCTAACTGGATGTTAGTTATTCCACACCAAGTGACGGGAAAAGTTACGCCCCTCCCACAATCTTGTTCATCGTCACTAGGGCTTGCAACCCTACGTGACACCGGAGGAAGAAGGATGGTACTCTCGTATTTGTTTTATTAAGTACCGGCACCTTGATCAGTGTCGTTACTATTTTTCTCGGATTTTACGGAGTTAAGGTTGGAGACGCCTAGCTTGCGGGCATAAAAATCATTTTCAAAACGGTTCATAAAGTTTCTAAAGTATAGCCTATATTCCCCCTACTCCTATTTCAAACAAATATGAACCGGATATTATTGTCATATACCTATTTGTTATTATATAGTATATACATTTCAAACCAAGATTTTCTTGGTCAAAACATTTTCAAAATCTTACTTATAATCCTAAACCTCAAACCCCCCGTCACTTAGTCATTTTGACTAACCCTCCTACTCTTTTAATTCATGATTTCAGGAATCGTTACAACGACGCCTTAGAGGTATCTTGAAGCTTTAAGGTATCACTTTCCAGTCAATTAGAGTAATCACGAGTGCATGTACATCTTACAATAAGCACTTTTCTCTAAAGTCAGAACTTTTGCTGTAAATATTTATCCAACTTAATAATATGTGCTTTCCTATGTATTGTCCCCTTTTAATTGTTTAAGCTTATTTCCGTTGCAATTAAATTTCATACTCTGGTATTGTATAGTCTTGTCCGTTCGCCGGAGTATTTCTCGAGTGCTAGGTCTCACATCCACTCGGGAAGTACAACGGTGCGGGGTTGTAGTGTTAAGGGGCGCTACAGCTAAGGTGGTATCAGAGCGTCAGGTTTAGGTAGAGAGAATTTAATTTAAACATTAGATAGAGAAAGTATTTCACTATAATTTCTTTGCTCTAATAATTTGTAAAGTGTTTTTCTAGAGTAAAATGGCTGGCTACGGTGAGCTTCCACATTCTGATAGCATCGAGTGGCTTGATCAGTATGAGCCTCCTAGGACCTTAGTAGTTACTCGTAGTGGGGGTCCTAGATACTATCCTTGGCAGAGGACTAGGCAGCATAGTCAGGATTCACATCAGGAGGCCTTTCCCGGGTATGCCTACCCGAACAGAGCAGTTCACCTATTAGAGGCCGAGAGAGATGCCTACTTTTATCAGTATCAGAGGACCGGTGAGTATCGACTGGAGGCTGAGAGGAACCGAGAGATGGCTAGACAGACAGCGGTGGATCGAGACCATGCTCGGGACCAGTTAGCCGCATCTCAGATCGCTATCTCCCAGTTAGCATCACGAGTAGCCGAGCTCGAGGAGGACGTGCTTAGTTTGACTCTGGATCGTGAGGCTTCTATAGTGATTCATGACCAGTACCGAGCCCAGATGAGGAGCCGTTTGGAGGATGCACTTCACCTGAACGATACTCAGGTTATGGAGCAAGTTCTGGAGATGCAGCCCGGACCCGCGGTAGCCCATTCCGGCGACAGCGAGGCTTCAGAGGCTGTAGCCCATCCCGATGATGGCGAGGATGAGGAGGAGCCCCAGCAGGACGATGAGATTGGCGAGGATGTTGATGGACTACAGATTGTTCCCGAGGAGGAGGACAGTGTTGAGCCCAGTGAGGAGTGGAGTCCTATTAGGGTTCCAGATTCAGACGATACAGTTGACCTCGAGGCAGGTAGTACTACAGAGGATTGAGTTCAGACCATGGGATACGAGGTACAGTATATAGGATAGTTATCCGGGGGTATGTATATAGCAGACAGTGGAGACACTCCCCATTTTTTGCAGCAGTACATAGTAGCAGCAGTGGACAGAAGCAGCTTTGACTTACTAGGAGTGACAGTACTTGTAGGGTGTAACTCGAGGTAGATCGGGTCCACCCCCCTTTTCTTTTTGCTTTTACTTTTGTAGCTCTTGAAGCATACTAACCGTGATGCATATATATATGACGCATTTTGATCATCTTACACTGTTATTTCATGTTACTTTACCTTTCTGCATCATGAGTCTTAGAGTCGCTTCAAGATACCAACAGGACCGTGAGTATTAATGTTATTTCTTTCTGCACTCTATGTTTGATGATTGATGTTATTTGGTGATTATTGTTCTGAAATGATCTTTGAGACATTCTTACCCCACATGCATTATATTTCTTATGTGATTGTAATTTCAGCATTCACAATGCCTCAACGAAGAACAACACGAAACAACTCCCCATCACCACAAGAACCACCCGGACACCCCGAACTTGTAGAAGCCTTAAGGCAATTCGTTCGAACATGTACACCTGGGAATAACCCTACCAACGAGCGATCCCTAGAAAGGTTTCTCCGAATGAATCCCCCAAAATTCTTTGGAGAACCTAACGACCTGAAGGCTGAAAACTGGATAGCCAGTTTGGAAAAGATTTATGAGGCCATGGATATATTTCCCGAGGAACGGGAACGAGTGCAGTATGCGGCCTTTCTCTTAGAAGGACCCGCTTTGAGTTGGTGGAAACACGTCAAGCTAACCTGGATAGAAGACCACAATGATTACAGTTGGACGGAGTTTGTGAAGGAATTTCAGAATAAGTATATTCCTCAAGTGATAAGGGACACTAGAGAGGCTGAATTCATGACTTTAACACAGGGTTATATGTCAGTAGCAGAATACGAGGCAAAGTTTGTGAGGTTAATTCAGTATGCTCCACATATTTTGAATGATGAACGAAGGAAGACCAAGCGATTCATTGATGGATTGAAGCCAGACCTTCGATGGGCTTTAGCTTCATTAGATATTGAAACTTATAATAAAGCGGTCGATAAAGCCCTGAAAACCGAAGCAGCTCACAAGAACATTCGTCTGGCAGCCAATCGCCCTGGTCCCCCTCAAAATAAGCCCTCTCAAGGAATGAAACGACCCGCTGGACCACCCAGCCAGAAATTTGGGAAGAAACCCACACTAGCCCAGCAAAAGCCTAAGTCAGTTCCGTCCAATTCACAAGAGGAGATCACTTGTGAATATTGTCACAAACCGGGACATACTGAACAAGACTGTCGAAAGAAAGCTGGCACATGTTTATGGTGTGGAGACCCTAATCACCAGTTTAATACATGCCCAAAGAGACCGGGATCTAAGGAAAAGGAAAAGACTGTGGGAAAATCTGGAAAGCCACTTGTCAAAGGAAAAGCTTACGCGTTGGAAGGAAACGAGGATCTAGACCCTTCGGATGTTGTGGAAGGTACGGTACACATCCTAAACACGCCAGTTAAGGTCTTATATGACCCTGGTGCCACGCATTCATTCATTGCATCCAATTTATGTGCGCGTTTAAATTTTCCACTTGAATGCTCATCATATAATTTCGAGATAAGTTCCCCTTTGGGAGCTTGTTTAATAACGGATCGAGTATATAAACGCTGCCCTATACAAATCGGTGATCGTTACTACCCGATGGATCTCATCGAACTTCCGATAACAAGATATGGAATTATTCTGGGAATGGATTGGCTCTACAATTACCATGCTAAGTTGGATTGTTTCAAGAAAGAAATCATCTTAGGACAAGATGAAAGTAGGATTCTTAAAGACAAGAGATCCGTGGCAATCATTTCTATGACAGAAGCTAAGAAGTTGGTTCAGAAGGGAGCTACAGGGTTCGTTGCCTATCTTCTAAATAGGCCAAAGGACCAGCTTAAGGTTGAGGAGGTAGAAGTGGTAAATGAGTTTCTCGACGTTTTCCCAGAACATCTAAACTCGTTGCCTCCAGACCGCGAGTTGGAATTTGTAATCAATACAATCCCAGGGGCAGAGCCTTTCTCTAAAACCCCTTATCGGATGGCCCCAGCCGAACTTCAAGAGTTGAGAAAACAACTTGATGATTTGATTGAAACAAGATATATCCGTCCCAGTACATCACCTTGGGGAGCACCAGTGTTGTTTGTAAAGAAGAAAGATGGGACATTACGGATGTGCATCGATTACCGAGAACTTAACCGAATGACCATAAAGAACAAATACCCTCTACCCCATATAGAGGAGTTATTTGATGTCCTTCAAGGATCTCGAGTCTATTCTAAGTTAGACTTAAGGCAAGGGTATTATCAATTAAAGATTAGGGAGGAAGATATCCCTAAAACAGCTTTCAATACCCGCTATGGACACTTTGAATTCATAGTAATGCCTTTTGGATTGACCAATGCACCTGCTGCATTCATGGACATGATGCACCGGATATTCCGACCATGTTTGGATAAATTTGTGGTCATTTTCATCGATGACATACTGGTATTTTCCAAAACGCCAGAGGAACATGCTGAACATCTCCGCATAGTGTTAAGTACTTTGCGAGATCATAAGCTATATGCTAAGTTCAGTAAATGTGAGTTCTGGATAGAAAAAGTTGCATTCCTCGGACATATAATCTCGGGATCAGGTGTTGAGGTAGATCCTTCGAAGATTGAAGCAATTACAAATTGGAAAATACCAAGGAATCCATCAGAGGTGAGAAGTTTCCTAGGACTTGCAGGCTATTATCGCAGATTTGTAAAGGACTTCTCTAAGATAGCCGCACCTCTTACAAAGTTAACGAAGAAGGAAAGAAAGTTTGAATGGACTGAACAATGCGAACAAAGTTTTCAAGAATTAAAGCGACGATTGACATCTGCACCAGTACTAACCTTACCTGAAGGGAAGGAAGGTTATATAGTTTATACCGATGCCTCTAAAGAAGGGCTAGGTTGTGTATTGATGCAGTACGGAAAAGTTATAGCCTATGCCTCAAGAAAGCTCAAACCTCATGAGGAAAACTACCCTACTCATGACTTGGAATTAGCAGCAATTGTGTTTGCTCTTACCAAGTGGAGACATTATCTTTACGGGGTTACCTTTGAAGTTTTCACTGATCACAAGAGCCTACGGTATCTTTTTACTCAAAAAGAGTTGAATATGAGGCAAAGGAGATGGATGGAATTTCTGGAAGATTACGACTGTGTAATCCAGTACCATCCAGGAAAAGCTAACGTAGTGGCTGATGCTCTAAGTCGGAAATCAAGCTTAGCATCACTCTCAAGGAAGCCTTCAAGTAACCCACGAAAATCGGTGAAAGTAATCTCACGAGCTCGATTAGCAAATTTAGTGGTATTGCCGCCACTAAAGGAAAAGATAAAAGAAGCTCAAGCTCAGGATGAATGGATTCAGAAATGTCTCAAATCCAAAGAAAAGGATCTTGAAGAAAAATTCAAAACCGATAATCAAGGGATTTTGAGATACAAGGATCGGGTCTGCGTGCCTAATATCGTTCGAAAGGAAATATTGGACGAGGCACACAAAACTCGTTACTCGATACATCCCGGAGGAACTAAGATGTATCAAGACCTCAAGAAACATTTCTGGTGGAACGGCATGAAAAGAGACATAGCCAATTACATCAAGAAATGTCTAACTTGTCAACGAGTTAAAGCAGAACATCAAAGACCTGGAGGATTGTTGCAACCATTATCTATCCCTACTTGGAAATGGGATCAGGTAACCATGGATTTTGTTTATGGATTACCCAAGGTTAAAGGAGGATTCAATGGTATTTGGGTTGTCATCGATAGATTAACAAAATCCGCACATTTCTTACCTGTCAAAGCAACTGATAAAGTTAACTCGCTAGCCAAGCTCTATCAAAAGGAAATTATTCGGTTGCATGGAGTACCTCTTGGAATAGTTTCAGACAGGGACCCAAAGTTCACTTCACAACTTTGGCAAAACATTCAAGAAATGATGGGTACCAAGTTAAACTTCAGCACAGCAGCACATCCTCAGACCGACGGGCAATCCAAAAGAACCATCCGATACCTGGAAGATATGTTAAGGGCTTGTGCCTTAGATTTCCAAGATAATTGGAAGGATTGCCTACCCCTTGTGGAGTTTGCATACAACAACAACTATCAAGCTTCTATCCAAGTTGCACCTTACGAGGCTTTATATGGAAGAAAATGTAGATCCCTATTATACTGGGATATGGATGAAACCAAGGAAATTAAAAGGAAACCCCGAGGGAATATTGCTAAAAGATGGGTGGAAGAAGCAACAGAGAAAGTTGAAATCATCAAACAGAAAATGAAAGCTGCCCAAGATCGGCAGAAAAGTTATGCTGATAATCGAAGAAGGGACATAGAATTCGCAGTGGGCGAAAAGGTATTCTTGAAAGCATCTCCAAGAAAAGGATTACACGAATTGGGAAAGGAGGAAAGCTAAACCCTCGATATATAGGACCTTTTGAGATCCTGGAACGTATCGGTCCAACAGCCTATCGCCTAGACCTACCAGCAAGTCTTACTGGGATACATAACGTATTCCATGTGTGCCAACTTCGAAAATACTTTGCTGATGATTCACATATCCTACCTGTTGAAGAAGTACCACTAGAACCCGACCTTACTTATGAAGTAAAACCAATCAGAATCTTGGATAGGAAATTCCAAGAATTGAGGAACAGAAAAATTCCCCTCGTTAGAATCTTATGGAAAAGAAATGGTACAGAAGAACAGACTTGGGAAACAGAGGAAAAGATTCTGAAACATTATCCAGGACTGTTCAAGGACAGTAATAGAATCTGAGGACAGATTCCTTTAAAGGGGGGAAGATTGTAACAGCCCGACTCAGGGCCAAGTTGAGAAAGGTAAGTAAAGGGTAACTCAGGAAGCGTTTATAATCTCGATCCTTAATAATTCACTTCATGCATTGCATTTTATGTGACTTATATGTTTTTATATGTTATAATTTAATTAAATGTTCGTCAATTTAATTCTTTTCTCTATTTAATTTGTACTTTGAAACTCTTCTCATAAAATCCTAGAATTCTAGGATTCATTCCTTTCTAGCACCTAAAACCCCTTCATATACTTCAAAACCCATTCCTACAGTTTTAGGTGGGAAATTACGAAAATACCCCTACAGCTCAAAAATATTCCTACATTTTCCGAAACACTTTCACTACCCAAAATTTTAACCAAAAGAATCCTCACATTATTTCGAGGATCGTGATACACTCCGTAAACCACAATTCTCATCTTAACTCCCGTAGTATCAAAAACCGGCAAAAAACCCTAGCTTATGATTCGATCATCAATAAAACCTTATTCACCTACCTTTTGATATTCAAAATTATAACCAAAACGACCCTCAAATTATTTCATGAATTTTCATGCATTTACCAAAAACTCGATTTCACCCATAGCATATTTATAAATATTTTCCTATTTAAAAATCATCATTTTATTTTAAAACAATTAGCTTTTGATCAATAGTCGAAATTATACTTAAAACGATCCTTGAATTTTCCTCTACATTATAGTGATTTTTCCAAACTCTAAACTTTATCATAGCTTCGTTTATATAATTTTCTTATGATTTACATCATCTTTAGTATTCATAAATTATAAACAAAAACTCCAAATATTTCATATTTATAATCAAAACGAAGCTCACTTTTCACTCATTCTATTATTAATTCACTACATCAAAATTTTATCTCTCGACGCTTGAATAAATTTTATATTATTTTTACATTTATTTTTAATCAAAATGACATCATCCATGACCTCATGGTCTTCTAGAAGAATTAAACAAATGAGCATAATTTCTCCACATTTCCTAGTTAATTACCAAGCATTTGTTCATGAAATAATTTAACCACATCTCCAACTTAATTACCAAGCATTTGTTGGAATCTTAGGCAACCACATCTCCCTTAAACTTTCATTTATTGCTTAGAAACCCCTCATGACTACCTATAAATACCCCCCTTAAGCCTCATTTATACCTCACAATTCAACACACAAAATCATTCTCTCCCTCTCCATTCTCACGCCACAACCCTCTCTCTCTCTACAAGGTATGTTTCCTTCTATTATTTCATGTTTTATATAATGTTCTTAGTATAATAATATTAGTAGCATGTCTAGAATTAATTAAATTATGCTTTAGGAATTTATTTTATGAAATATGTGCATAATTGTTAGTTTAAATAAGAATGTGTGTACATTATGGAATTTTATTTAATTAAATGCATGAATTATGATATGATATAATGTGCTTATGTATTTAAATGCTTATGATCTTGTTTGATTAAATTCATGCCTATAGTAATTTATTTAGAATTATTTTTCATAGAAAGTACATATATTTTGCTATATTATGCTTTAATCTTATGTTATGAATATGAGTGTGATAGAACATGTTACACACCCTCTTTGAATATTCAAATGAGCTCAAGAACATATTCATAATGTTCTTGGATGATTGTGTGTGCATGTGTGTGCCGTGAGTTATATGTGTGTGTGTATGAATTTGATTTTGTGTTATAAAATGTTTAATTCACATGAAATTGAATAGTAAATGTTTTTAATTGTAATTTTGACTTTTTGGTCAACTAAAATACCCTTTATTTCGAAATTATTTCAAAAATAATTATAAAATAAGTTTTGGAATTTTTAAAGAAATAATTTTCCCAAATTTTCAAAAAATCAATAAACTATGTAATATTTTTCAAAAGGTAACCTACATTGTCAAATTAAACCTTGAATTTCATTTCAAACCTTACAATTAGAATTATAGTATGGTTAATAAATATTTTATTAGCTAAAGATCCCATAAACCCTGAATTTATTAATTAAACGGGTGAATTTAGGGTTTACCGGGAAATCCTTAACATATTACATCATGTGTACCTTCTATAATTATTTCATTGTGATATTGTGTGCAACTAGATTAATTAGGAACTAAGAACTTAGTTCTAAGTCAATAGTAGTTACTACTTTCAGGCGAACATAGGATCGAAGAGTGGAATCCTCGCAATTCCACTTAAGTCTCGATACCGGTGAGGGTTTTAAATCTTTTCAACTGAAATCATGATAAAATACTTTACTTTATTTTCTTGAATTTCCTTTCAAGTTATCCTTCCCTTTATGGGAAAATAATTCTTGTTAAATATTGAAAACATACATTTACCCGAAAAGTACTTAGTACTTTCTTACGGGTAAATATTCTCGTCTTGCAAGTAAAAATTATTGTTTTTCCTATGGGCCCGGTGGTATTGGTAGAAGTAGTAGTCCGGGAGGCACGGGCCGAGGTCTACTATTATACCAGCCGCCAACTAGATCTTGGTGGTGGTCTAACTGGAGGTTAGTTATTCCACACCAAGTGACGGGAAAAGGTACGCCCCTCCCACAATCTTGTTCATCGTCACTAGGGCTTGCAACCCTACGTGACACCGGAGGAAGAAGGATGGTACTCTCGTATTTGTTTTATTAAGTACCGGCACCTTGATCAGTGTCGTTACTATTTTTCTCGGATTTTACGGAGTTAAGGTTGGAGACGCCTAGCTTGCGGGCATAAAAATCATTTTCAAAACGGTTCATAAAGTTTCTAAAGTATAGCCTATATTCCCCCTACTCCTATTTCAAACAAATATGAACCGGATATTATTGTCATATACCTATTTGTTATTATATAGTATATACATTTCAAACCAAGATTTTCTTGGTCAAAACATTTTCAAAATCTTACTTACAATCCTAAACCTCAAACCCCCCGTCACTTAGTCATTTTGACTAACCCTCCTACTCTTTTAATTCATGATTTCAGGAATCGTTACAACGACGCCTTAGAGGTATCTTGAAGCTTTAAGGTGTCACTTTCCAGTCAATTAGAGTAATCACGAGTGCATGTACATCTTACAATAAGCACTTTTCTCTAAAGTCAGAACTTTTGCTGTAAATATTTATCCAACTTAATAATATCTGCTTTCCTATGTATTGTCCCCTTTTAATTGTTTAAGCTTATTTCCGTTGCAATTAAATTTCATACTCTGGTATTGTATAGTCTTGTCCGTTCGCCGGAGTATTTCTCGAGTGCTAGGTCTCACATCCACTCAGGAAGTACAACGGTGCGGGGTTGTAGTGTTAAGGGGCGCTACACTGTCGAATCCGAACATTCCAATTCAGCTAGGGGTTAAACACCTGTTGCTAGATTATGGTCGTTTAGTCTGTGGACTGATTAATTAATTAGTGAATTAATTAATTAGGGTCACTGCTAATTGAATTGAGAACCTAGAGGGTCACACACAACAACTTGGTTACATGAGTTGAGGCTTTAAAATGATTAAACGAGTTAATCGGGCCAAAGGGTTCCACACGTGTGGGTCACGTGCAGGACATGTGTGCATGTGCGTGGATATTTATTTGGTGATTAAATAATTAATGTGTTAATTATTTAATAGACTTTGGTTTAATTTTGAATTAAAAAGAAAGTCTTATTTTGGAGAAAAATAATCTAGTTAATTAATTGTGAATTAATTAATTGGATAAAATAAGTTATTTATTTTAAATAAATAAAGTATAAAATTATCTAAAAATAGTTTGGATATTTTTGCTCTCTTAAAAGTTGATTTGAATTTGAATTCAAAGTCAAAGTTGGAAATTACTTGATGATCAAGTAATAGGAGAGAGGGACCAAATCCTTGCCCCACAAGGACTAGGTTTGGCGTCCCTCACCCTCTCCTACATACAGGGGAGCTCAAGCATCCCTTAGAGCTAATCGAGAATTCTTTTGGTTCATGTGTTGAACACTATCCTTTCTCCAAGATAAACGAAACCCTAGGTTAAGCCTAAACACTAACTAGAGAACTAGCATCCTTACTAGTTAGATTGTAGTCAAGTTGGTGGACTATCTCTAGAGAGCTTCAAGTTAGAAGTTTTGAAGATTCGAGCTTTACCAAAAAGTGGGGATCAAGAAAAACGATCAGAAGGGATGATGAAACGATTCTGAACCCAACATGAAACGAGTGAAAAAATCGAACGAAAGAAGATGGCGAAAATCGTTCGTCCATATCCTGAATGATGAATTTTTTCACGAGGGTTTTATGGCTGGCAGATTTCTACTTTCGCAAAACTGGTTTTCGAAGGGAGTTTCAACCATGCCTTTCTCGCTTTATATTTCTTTCTTTATGTTATATCGTTAAGAACTTCCCTAACATGATTTGAATCCAGGTTGGTGTGGATTGTTATCCCAACAATGGATTCTGAAGTAGAAAGAGATTTCGAGGAACGGGTTGCCATTACCGCATGAAGCGCGTTTGAGGGCGGCTCAAAACGTGTCAAGAAAGCTACTACCCAAGTGAGTTTCTTGATCTATACGAATTTGGATACACGATTGCGAGTCCAAGATCCTTTTGTTGGAAAATTTTTTAAATTTCCGCTGCTTTCTGATTCCTGTTTTCCAACAGAGGTAGCGTGCGTTACCTACCTGGCTTTTTGGAGCTTTAAGCTCCTACCTTCCTTAATGGGGGTTACGCTTTTTGGCCTTACGGTTCGTAACCCCCATTACCCTCTCACTTTTAGTGGCCAGTTTTGTTTCATCGTTCATTTCTTCCTTCGTTTTTTATTTTATTTAGTTTCTCCCACCCGAATTATGATCACAATATGATAATATGTTAGTACGTGACATATTTCATTAATTATCTAATTTTATGGCTTTGTTTATTAAGTGTAAAGGTGACTTGTTTGCATGAACATTTAAATGTCACGTGTGATGCTTTCTTGCATTCTTTGCCTCTCTCATGAATTTTAAATTCATGAATGCTTACAATTGTTATAATATGATATGTTATGATCATTATGCTAAATTTATGAATTTATTTGATGTGAATTGGATGCTTTTATGTTTGATACATGGTTTGATATGCTCTAAGTTGTCTCCAACGTTCATGTATAATTGATTACCTCATTTCTTTGCCTGATATGATATCTCTTTGCTTCTTTTATGGTATGAATGATTGGTTAACATGTTAAACGATGTGTCATGCTCGTTATATGAAATTATGGATTCGTTTAACATGAAATATGTGAGCTATGATTCAATATGAACTTATATGACCTAATTGATATCACATTGCATTCATCGTGGATCATTAGCATCCATATGTATTTACCGAGCGTCGAAATTGTGCATTTTGAGTCTAAGGTTGTCTCTTGTTGTTTTTTTTATCCTTAGGTTCATTCCGTGGGTGACGAGGAGGTGTTTTGGAACTCTTTTGGTTTGTCGCGTTCGGTTTGGTCGACAAGGTGAGGTTTTCTTCTTTTAGTCATTATGACCTACAACCCTGCCTATATTTTCAAGCCCGCATGTGACGTACATATATATCTATACTTAGACAGGTGTATGATAAGTATTTTGTGGGAATTGACCATTTGCTATGAAATCTTTTGAAAAGAGCATTTGTATATACTTAAGCTATATATTTGTTCTTTTGTTCTGAAAATGGTTGGCGTATGTTGTGAACTAGCAAGATTTTGGACTTTAAAATACAAGGCTTTGAAAATTCTGAAATTTCGACAATTATGAACTGGGCCGCGGAGTAGTGGTGTGGTAACTCGGGTTGACCATGGGGTCGCCGAGCTCTTCCATTACCATGACTCCTACTTGGAGAAATTCGACCAACCTCGGGAGGTCGAGGGGAAGGCGGGTTTTCTTGTCATAGAGCGGGTAGGATCCCCCGACTCAGCCATTTTGTAACACCCCCAGAGCCAAGGGTGCCACATCCCCCGCACTAAGGTCCAACACGAGTAGCGAAATGGAAGTCCGCACCCGTATCAGACCATAGCGAACGGGAGACACACAAAACTCACACCCTCGCTAGGCGGCCTAGACCCCCAAGAACTGCAAGAATTAAAATCAGAGTAGCGGAAGCAATTTATAATCACATATATCCCAAGATCACATATACATTTCAAAAGTGGGGAAGGGTCAACCATTCACGCCAGTTTATAAACAGAATAAACAATGCCATCTCGGCTCAAAATAGAGTAAGTGTAATCATAAACATATAATCCAAAATACAGCAATAAGAGTAGAAGTAATCCACTACGAATGCATGAAGACCCAAGCTAAACCACAAGTAAACCCAAAAGACACTTGCCGCCTAGCTTGACTCGGAAGAACCTGCAAACTCAAAAGAAAGGAAAAAGGGGAAAACAACAACGAGGGTTAGTCCTAGCGACTAGTGAGGGGGCTAACTCACGCACCCGTTATATATATATATAGCAAAGCACTTAATCAAATGGAAAGATCCTTGAACCGAGAGTGGTTTTTGCAAGCCAAATTAATTCCCGTGATATAGATATATATAAGTTAAAGGAAAGGGAAAAGGGCAAAACAAGACTCCAAGTTTCAGGTGAATTAAGAATCCACTCTCGTTCCGTAGATCATACAAAGCTTAAACCAACTCGGCGAGTACGAGTCACACACATCCCCAACTTCCAAATACGAAGAACAAAGCAAAGCAAAACAAATCAGAATCCATCCCCAACACCGGTTGATAGAAGGGTTGATCGGCCTTAACTATCCACATACACAAACGAGACAAGGTTTAATTACTACCTTGAAACCTTCGGCGGTTGCCTCCGCCGGCTCAAGAGAAACACCCTTCCTCAACCTCCTAAGGTTGGGCGAGACTCTCAAATGGAGGTGTTGATGGAAGAGCTCGGCGACCCCTCGGCCGTCCCGAGATTACCATACCACACTCCGGGGCCCAAACATCTCACGAAAGTCACATAAACATATCTCAAAGCTTATTTTTCAAAGCCAAATCTCGCGTACACACACTTGCTCAAAACTAAACCTTTGTAAACGAAAGCAAAATAGCTTATATACTTATACAAACGTTTTCAAACTCTTATAACAAATGGGATAAATCCCGCAACATAAGTATCATACACTTATTTACCATATATTATACGTATCCACATGCGAGGCTTCAAATCAAGTAGGGTTATAGGTCGAATAACTAAAAGAACAAAACCTCACCTTGGCAACGAACGAAGCGGAGTCAAAAGAGGAAACCGGACACCTACGGAGCAAGCTCGTCCCCTACAAGAAGATCCTCTGAACAAGGAAAACAACAAGAGACACTCTTAGACTCAATATGAACCACATTGACGCTCGGTACATGTGTATGTATGCTTATGATGCAAATGATATGAAATGTATTCACAGTAAGGCCATTTATGAGCATTCAAAGCATAATCGGACATATATCATAAACGAGGCAAGAATAAACAACAAGAAACAACGGAAACTAGGAGGTGACACGCCCGTGTCACCGAAACAAGGCAAGCCGAGACACCCCCGTGTCTCGGTACAGAAAAGCGAAAACGAAAACAAAAGGTGACACGCCCGTGTCACCAACAAAGGGCAAACCGTGACACCCCCGTGTCACGGTACAGAAAAACGCAGACGGCTCAACAGTAACTCAGCAACCCCAAAACAAAAACCCAACACTCATGCTCTAATTACCAAGCAAAGAAATGCAACAATTGCCAAGAAACAAGTCCTAGGAGCATACCAACAACAACAAATCTCAAGAAAACAAGAAAGGAGCAAGAATCAATCAAATCTACCAACACTCACTATTCACATGCTTGCCAAATCTCAACAACCAACCATGGAAATGAACTCAAAAGCACATAAAAGAGAGAAGAGTAAGTGTAGAAGATAACCATGGACTTACCTTTCAATTTGGAGAAGTTTTGATGAAGATTTGAGCCCAAAAATCTGAAAATGAACAAAGGGGTTTTCTTCCTTCTTCCTTCTTGCTTTGCTGATCGATTTGGTGAGAGAGGGACAGAATGGGTCGGTTTAGGGGGGGTTTAGGGGCTGAAATGGTTAGCTAACTCAAGTATAACCCAAGGTTTAGGCTTAGATAAGGTTCAAGTGGGGTCCACAAGGTCTCATAAGGTCACAAGGTAGCTTCCAAGCTTAAGGGGCTCGTTACGGGTGAAATACGGAGGTCTTAACGAGCTTAGAAAAATGTGAGGCTTGTCCCATCGAACCCGAATCGTCGAAACGAGTTCCATGGAGGTGACGGAATTCGAATCCGAATTCCCGAGCTCAAGATACGTGTCTCGGAACCCAAGGTGCGCTAAGTGCTCTTTAGCCTCCTTTAGGTCCCGTCTCCAAAACGAACCCAAAAAGGCAACCAAAAGAAGTACCAAAACATATAACGAGCATATAAACGAGTTCATAAGGCAGATTATCAACACATAACGCGAATTCACAAAAATCAGAATTAATTACGAATCTAAAATGAGCAAAATACAAGGTGAAGGAAAGTTAAACGCTCAAGTTAAACAAGTCCATACCAAAGCAATTAAGTTCAAATAACTACAATAATTCACGTTAGAAATGAAATATCACATAAGGAAATAATTGAATAGCGCACATAAGAGGTTACCTGAAAAGTCTGATCAGTCGGGATGTTACAACCCTCCCTCCTTCAAAAGGACCTGTCCTCAGGTCCGAGGCGAGGTTTTGAAAAGATCCGGATACAACTGTTTCATCTTATCCTCAGTCTCCCAAGTAGCTTCTTCGGATTCTTGATCACGCCACAGGACTTTCACAAGAGGGATCTGTCTATTCCTCAACTCTTGCATCTTTCGATCCAACACCTGAACTGGATACTTCTTAAAAGTCAAATCCGGCTCTAACTGAACTTTCTCAACTGGAAGAATAGAAGACTCATCGGGATAATGTTTCCGAAGCTGCGAGACATGAAATACATTGTGAATCCCGGTCAAACTCGGTGGTAGATCAAGTCTGTAGGCTACTTCCCCAACTCGATCAAGGATCTCAAAGGGGCCTAAGTAGCGAGGGTTAAGCTTCCCGCCTTTACCAATCCGAGTATACCCTTTTCTAGGAGATGCCTTTAAAAAGACCTTATCTCCTTTCTCGAACTCTAAGGGTCGTCTTCTCCTATCTGCATAACTCTTTTGCCGGTCTTGAGCCACTTTCAACCTCTGTTTAATCACTTTCACCCTCTCGATGGTATCCTGAATTTCCTTAGGTTTCTTAGCTCTCTCGAGCTTTCCATCTTTAGTCCATCTCCACTCATCAATATCCCAAAAGAGAGGGGATCGGCACTTTCTTCCATACAAAGCCTCATACGGTGTCATGCCAATAGAAGACTGAAAGCTGTTGTTGTAGGCATACTCAATCAAATCCAACTGTTCATCCCACGAATCCTGATAATCTAAGGCACAAGCACGAAGCATGTCCTCGAGATACCTTATTAGCCTTTCTGACTGGCCATCCTTCTGTGGGTGGAATGCAGTACTGAAGTGGAGCTTCGTCCCCAAACACTTCTGTAATTCCTGCCAAAAACTGGATGTGAACCGAGGATCTCTATCTGAAACAATGCTGACCGGGGTACCATGCAATCTAACAATCTCCTTTCGATACAACCGGGCCAACTTAGGAACCTTATCGGACATCTTCACCTTAAGAAAGTGTGCGGACTTTGTCAACCGATCAATAATCACCCAAATCCCATCGGAACCTCCTTTGGTCCTTGGCAAGCCGGACACGAAGTCCATTGTCACTTGCTCCCACTTCCACTCAGGTATTGGAAGTGGTTGGAGAGTTCCTCCCGGTTTCTGGTGTTCTGCTTTCACCACCTGGCATGTTTGACATCTCCTAACATAGTTAGCAACGTCTCTCTTCATGCCGTTCCACCAGTATAAATTCCTTAGATCCTTGTACATTTTGGTGGTACCGGGATGTACTGCATACGCTGACTTGTGGGCTTCATCAAGTACCAACTGCTTAAATCCTTCAGGGACACAAACCCGAGCCTTAAATCGAAACAATCCTGAATCATCAAATCCAAACTCGGTTTCAGGATCAATCCTTGACTTCGCTATCAATTTCTGAATCTCTGGATCCACAGATTGAGCTTCTATCAGTCTCTGCTTTAAAACCGGCTGAACCGAAATGTTAGCCAATCGAGCCTCTGAAACCAGAACCACTGGACCCTGTCTACTAGAACCTGCTTCCAAACCTGAAACATTCACTTTCCTACTCAAAGCATCCGCCACCACATTGGCTTTACCCGGATGGTACTGAATCTTACAATCATAGTCCTCGAGTGTCTCCATCCATCTCCTCTGTCTTACATTCAAATCCTTCTGGGTAAACAGATACTTAAGACTCTGGTGGTCGGTGAACACTTCAAAAGTGATTCCATAAAGATAATGTCGCCATTTCATCAAAGCAAACACCACTGCGGCGAGTTCCAAGTCATGAGTGGGATAGTTCTTCTCATGATCCTTTAACTTCCTTGAGGCGTAGGCTACAACCTTACCATTCTGCATTAACACACAACCAAGACCTTCCTTCGAAGCATCGGTGTAAACTGAATAGCCTTCCGAACCTTCGGGTAGGGTTAAAACCGGTGCAGTAGTCAACCTCTCCTTAAGGGTTTGGAAACTTTTCTCACACGCCTCATCCCACTCAAACTTCACCTCTTTCTTAGTTAACCGGGTCAACGGGGAAGCAATCTTCGAGAAATCTTTCACAAAGCGCCTATAATATCCTGCCAACCCGAGAAAACTTCTCACTTCCGAGGCATTCTTCGGTGGTTTCCAAAGCATCACCGTTTCGATCTTCGCCGGATCCACTTCTATACCATTCCCTGAAATGAAGTGACCCAAAAAGGAAACTCGATCCAACCAGAACTCGCACTTACTGAACTTGGCGAACAATCTGTGCTCCCGAAGTGTAGACAAGACAATGCTCAAATGCCGCGCGTGCTCTTCTTCGGACCTCGAATACACCAGAATATCATCTATAAAGATGACCACGAATTTATCGAGGTAAGGCCGGAATATTCGGTGCATCATATCCATAAACGCGGCTAGGGCATTGGTCAGACCAAAAGGCATGACCACAAACTCAAAATGCCCATATCTCGTGTTGAAACCCGTCTTCGGTATATCTCCCTCCCGGATACGCAACTGGTAATACCCTTGCCTTAAGTCCAACTTAGAATAAACCATCGAACCTTGCAGGAGGTCGAATAACTCTTCAATGTGAGGGAGCGGGTATTTGTTCTTAACCGTTAACCGGTTCAGCTCACGGTAGTCAATACACATTCGCAAAGTCCCGTCTTTCTTCTTTACAAACAGGACCGGAGCACCCCACGGAGAAGTGCTCGGGCGAATGTAACCACACTCTAAGAGCTCGTCCAATTGCATCTTCAACTCCTTCAACTCGGCTGGAGCCATCCTATAGGGAGATTTCGCATACGGTTCTGCTCCGGGATAGAGATCTATCACAAACTCGACGTCCTGATCCGGAGGTAAAGATCCCAAGTTCTCCGGAAACACATCGGGGAATTCCTTCACGATCTCCGTCTCTTCGAGCTTGGCCTGATCCTTTGGCTTATTCAAAAGGTAGGCCACATAGCCCGTCGCACCGTCCCGAAATAGTCTACTTGCTTCCATGAAGGAAATAAACGGGCAGGTCTTCAACCTCTGACCCGCAAAGACCGTAGAACCCAAAGTCACTCTCTTAGCAAAACAATCCATCAAGGCTCGGTAACGGTACAACCAGTCCATTCCCAGAATTACCCCATACTTCTTGATAGGCATCTTGATCAGATCTGCCGGATACTCATGATCTTCCACAACCACCGGACAACCTCGATAAACACAATTCGTAGACAAAGTAGCACCAAGGGGAGAAGAAACAATAAAGGAATCATCTAGGCAAGCAACAGGCAAGGGAAGAGTAGAAGCAAGCCGGGAAGCAATAAATGAATGCGTTGCTCCCGGATCAAACAATGCATGCAATGGAATGCCATGAATGTGGATAGTACCTTCAACAACGGCGTTGGCATCCACCTCTACATTCTCTTCCTCGCCCTCCAAAGCATAGGCTCTCGCTTGGATCGGTGCTCTCGGAGGTATCACATTCAACGGCGGAGGAACTCGAGGCTGAGGTGCTCTCACTTGCGGACAAGTACTGATCATATGGCCGGGCTCTCCACATTTATAACATCTTCTCAATTTCTTCCGGCAATTCTCCTCGGTGTGGTTGGGACCCTTGCAATAACTACACTGAATCGGGGCCGGTAACGCTAGTGCCGTCGGTACCAGAGGTCGAGCTTTCTTGACTGAAGTAGGAGGACTTTGGGGTTTGAAGACCGGTGGCCCACTATAGGATACAGGCCTCTTCCCCAAATTAGAGCTCGAACCTTGGCCCGAAGAGTAAGTCGGCCTCAATCTCTTGTTGTTGGCTTCCACCTTAATTGCCTTACTCGTAGCCTTCTCCCATGTATCCACTGTAGCCGCCTTAAGAGCATCCTGGACTTCATATCTTAAACCATGAATAAAGTTCCGGGCCTTCTGGGTATCATCATTAGTGATGTGTGGAGCATACGGTGCAAGTCTCTCAAATTCCATGATATATTCTTCAACCGATCGATTCCCTTGTCTCAGTTCCGTAAATTGTTGCAATCTTCTCTCACGAGCGCTTGATGGAACATACTTATGATGAAACTCTCTCACAAAGCTTTCCCAATCGAATTCCTCTCCATTCCTCTCCAATCGAGCTCTCATAGCTTTGAGCCAATTGGATGCGGGACCTTGAACAAACCGGGCCGTACAAACAGCTTTCTCATGCGAAGGAGCGGGGCAAATTTCCCAAATTCCTGCAACTTCCGACAACCACTCCTCGGCTTGGATGTCATCTCCTCCATACCACTTTGGCGGATTGTTATTTCTGAACTCCTTAAAGGCCGGAGTTACTTGCCCACCTTGTCCTTCCCAATGTGGATTATTCCTTTGGTTCTGCTGAAGTTGATTCAGAAGGGCCTGCACAATATTCTCAGCATTCATCGGAGGAGGTGGAGGTGCTTGTGGAGGGGGTTGATTAAGATCAGGAGTCTGCTCTCTATCTGCTCTCCTTCTGGGAGGCATCCTGAAAGTACACAAATCAAGAAAATATCGATGCATGGGGTTCAGTTCATGATTATGTAGTCAATTATCATGAAAGTAAAACAATTGCATCACATAGTTATGTGAATGAATGCAAATAGTCACATACTCCTATACCGAACGACCTAGACAGACTCAACACGACTCCAGAGCTCTGGTTTTGCCACCGAGAGCTCTGATACCATGCCAGGATGTAACACCCCCAGAGTGAAGGGTGCCACATCCCCTGCACTAAGGTCCAACACGAGTAGCGAAATGGAAGTCCGCACCCGTATCAGACCATAGCGAACGGGAGACACACAAAACTCACACCCTCGCTAGGCGGCCTAGACCCCCAAGAACTGCAAGAATTAAAATCAGAGTAGCGGAAGCAATTTATAATCACATATATCCCAAGATCACATATACATTTCAAAAGTGGGGAAGGGTCAACCATTCACGCCAGTTTATAAACAGAATAAACAATGCCATCTCGGCTCAAAATAGAGTAAGTGTAATCATAAACATATAATCCAAAATACAGCAATAAGAGTAGAAGTAATCCACTACGAATGCATGAAGACCCAAGCTAAACCACAAGTAAACCCAAAAGACACTTGCCGCCTAGCTTGACTCGGAAGAACCTGCAAACTCAAAAGAAAGGAAAAAGGGGAAAACAACAACGAGGGTTAGTCCTAGCGACTAGTGAGGGGGCTAACTCACGCACCCGTTATATATATATATAGCAAAGCACTTAATCAAATGGAAAGATCCTTGAACCGAGAGTGGTTTTTGCAAGCCAAATTAATTCCCGTGATATAGATATATATAAGTTAAAGGAAAGGGAAAAGGGCAAAACAAGACTCCAAGTTTCAGGTGAATTAAGAATCCACTCTCGTTCCGTAGATCATACAAAGCTTAAACCAACTCGGCGAGTACGAGTCACACACATCCCCAACTTCCAAATACGAAGAACAAAGCAAAGCAAAACAAATCAGAATCCATCCCCAACACCGGTTGATAGAAGGGTTGATCGGCCCTAACTATCCACATACACAAACGAGACAAGGTTTAATTACTACCTTGAAACCTTCGGCGGTTGCCTCCGCCGGCTCAAGAGAAACACCCTTCCTCGACCTCCTAAGGTTGGGCGAGACTCTCAAATGGAGGTGTTGATGGAAGAGCTCGGCGACCCCTCGGCCGTCCCGAGATTACCATACCACACTCCGGGGCCCAAACATCTCACGAAAGTCACATAAACATATCTCAAAGCTTATTTTTCAAAGCCAAATCTCGCGTACACACACTTGCTCAAAACTAAACCTTTGTAAACGAAAGCAAAATAGCTTATATACTTATACAAACGTTTTCAAACTCTTATAACAAATGGGATAAATCCCGCAACATAAGTATCATACACTTGTTTACCATATATTATACGTATCCACATGCGAGGCTTCAAATCAAGTAGGGTTATAGGTCGAATAACTAAAAGAACAAAACCTCACCTTGGCAACGAACGAAGCGGAGTCAAAAGAGGAAACCGGACACCTACGGAGCAAGCTCGTCCCCTACAGGAAGATCCTCTGAACAAGGCAAACAACAAGAGACACTCTTAGACTCAATATGAACCACATTGACGCTCGGTACATGTGTATGTATGCTTATGATGCAAATGATATGAAATGTATTCACATTAAGGCCATTTATGAGCATTCAAAGCATAATCGGACATATATCATAAACGAGGCAAGAATAAACAACAAGAAACAACGGAAACTAGGAGGTGACACGCCCGTGTCACCGAAACAAGGCAAGCCGAGACACCCCCGTGTCTCGGTACAGAAAAGCGAAAACGAAAACAAAAGGTGACACGCCCGTGTCACCAACAAAGGGCAAACCGTGACACCCCCGTGTCACGGTACAGAAAAACGCAGACGGCTCAACAGTAACTCAGCAACCCCAAAACAAAAACCCAACACTCACGCTCTAATTACCAAGCAAAGAAATGCAACAATTGCCAAGAAACAAGTCCTAGGAGCATACCAACAACAAAAAATCTCAAGAAAACAAGAAAGGAGCAAGAATCAATCAAATCTACCAACACTCACTATTCACATGCTTGCCAAATCTCAACAACCAACCATGGAAATGAACTCAAAAGCACATAAAAGAGAGAAGAGTAAGTGTAGAAGATAACCATGGACTTACCTTTCAATTTGGAGAAGTTTTGATGAAGATTTGAGCCCAAAAATCTGAAAATGAACAAAGGGGTTTTCTTCCTTCTTCCTTCTTGCTTTGCTGATCGATTTGGTGAGAGAGGGACAGAATGGGTCGGTTTAGGGGGGGTTTAGGGGCTGAAATGGTTAGCTAACTCAAGTATAACCCAAGGTTTAGGCTTAGATAAGGTTCAAGTGGGGTCCACAAGGTCTCATAAGGTCACAAGGTAGCTTCCAAGCTTAAGGGGCTCGTTACGGGTGAAATACGGAGGTCTTAACGAGCTTAGAAAAATGTGAGGCTTGTCCCATCGAACCCGAATCGTCGAAACGAGTTCCATGGAGGTGACGGAATTCGAATCCGAATTCCCGAGCTCAAGATACGTGTCTCGGAACCCAAGGTGCGCTAAGTGCTCTTTAGCCTCCTTTAGGTCCCGTCTCCAAAACGAACCCAAAAAGGCAACCAAAACAAGTACCAAAACATATAACGAGCATATAAATGAGTTCATAAGGCAGATTATCAACACATAACGCGAATTCACAAAAATCAGAATTAATTACGAATCTAAAACGAGCAAAATACAAGGTGAAGGAAAGTTAAACGCTCAAGTTAAACAAGTCCATACCAAAGCAATTAAGTTCAAATAACTACAATAATTCACGTTAGAAATGAAATATCACATAAGGAAATAATTGAATAGCGCACATAAGAGGTTACCTGAAAAGTCTGATCAGTCGGGATGTTACACATTTTTTGCGAGAGAACCGGTGTTCAGGATGCGCATCCTCATCCCCAACTTGAGAAGGTGGATTGATTATGAGCTTTGTTTGTATTTCGTTTTGATTATGATTATGAAAGAGTAGGTTGGTTAGAAACTCGTTTACGCCGAACTAGTTTGATTTTGATTCCGATTTTGGTTCGTGAAATGGGAGTGGACTTCTAAATTCTAAAATTGGTTGATTTTGGATCATCGATGTAACACCCGAGTGCAAGGCACCACATCCCCTGAACTGTGACCAGACCCGCATATGAAATGGGAAGTCCATACGCGTGCCAAGTCACGGTGAACGGGGACTCACTCTCTCGCTATACTAGGCGGGAGATAACTTTCAAACCAAATAAACAAATCAATAGAATAAATGCACTTGCGAAAGAAAAACATATACTTAATTAATAATATAAGCAAGGAGTGATGGGTTCAAGTAGCATAGATACCTAGTCCCGAAATTTCAAACATAAATCATAAATCATGGGTTCAATCTATCCCTAGAAGCCTGTCCCGAATCAATGCAATATAAACATAATCCTAACATTTATATATTCTACATGTAACTCATTCAATTTACATGATGCATATGAACTGAACAGACTCAGACTGGACTAAGAGACTTGACAGACTCAACTTCCCGCCTAGCACTCCAAACTTGCAAGAAAAATGAAGACAAAGCCAGGTTCAGTCTTTAAGAGACTGGTGGGTATAAAACAGTGATTTAACACAATAATAATATAGAAACTAAACATCCACACATGCAAGTTATAATCCCTTGCGAGGTTTTGAAACAATTTCCCGAGCAGGTGAAAGCAAAGAAAACAACGCAGGGGATTACAACGATCAATTCCTTTATTTCATTCATTAGGCCAATACGTGAGCCCGGCGAGTGGGCGAATTCTCCAACCTTCACCTCGTTTGTGCACTATCCACTCATTCATAATCATTAATGATCATGCAATATTCGTTCATAATCAGTCATTTATTCTTATTCATTCATATTCATTCGAACATTATCAATAATTCATAATCATTCACAGCATAAGCTATTACTCCCTTTTTCCTCCAGTTGGAAACGCGTCTTTGGATGAGGTGCACCTTCCCACCCATCGATATTGCCCACCTGGCTGCCGTGTACCGACCCACCAGGGCTCTTATCCCCGATCATGTGTACCATCCCACGGTTCCCCATTCATTATGGCTAGAGGGGTCCATGAAGCCCCAAAATCTCGGTTCCCATTCCTCGCTAATCTCCTAGCGAGGGTCGGTAACACCGTCATTGAATATGGGACTCACACATATAGTTCTCCGTCAGCCCTTGCTTCCCCGAATCCCTCCATGCATAATTCCCGGGCCCATCATTCAGTGCATTTAATCATGTCTCGCCAAATCATTAGGTAGGGTATTCAATAAAGAAAGGGCTTTACGTTTAAAATCATTGACTCTTCAAAGACCCGATATATACATATATTACTTTGGCTTAAAACTTTGCACATTGGGAATATATAGGGTCATTTAACTAATAGAAGAGAAAACCACCTGTTACACCTTACCGAACAAGACTAACAAGAAAAGAAGACTTGAAAATAGCTTATGAACCCGGTAGATCTCCGCCCTGGAGAAAACTGTACAAGAAATAACACGGCACATACGTAAGACTCAAGACTCCATATAAACCATAAATGACGCACGACAATGCGATGAACATGATATTGGTGCATACGAGGAAATAACATGTTATGAAGATCTTCATGCGCATAATTAATGAATTAGAAGCCCATAAACGAGCAATTTGTTCAAATTCAATCAATACAAGAAAGTTTGAAGTTTATTCGTTCTATATCTTTCATGAATCGTATCAAATCGAGCCATAACCTTAAAACAATAATCATAACATACATATCAACATGTTTACAATGTGTAGGAATCAATTTAAGGTAAAAGGAATCCATTAACACGTAAAGAAAGCAATAGTTGCAAAGAAGGCCATATTGTAGCATTTAAACGTTCACATTTCATTTCACGTTTACACATTGGATTCACAACATAAAATGCGTAATCATATCTGAATATATCACATATTATCAATTAATCAAGTATAAAATTCTTTCAAATCACCTACGGAGTCCGAGGAAGTGGAAGGAAAGCAAGAGGACGAATTTAGGCACGTTTTGATAAGAGCTGATAGTTTTCTTGATTGCACCAGCTGTAGAAAAATGGGAATATCTTGAGTTCTAGAAATTGTAATTGAGTTTTGTTTCTTGGATACGAAACTACACAAATAGGGCTTTCAAAGAATACATAGCTCGAATCATGATTCAAAGCGAGGTGAAAATGGCGTAGGTCCGAAGTTGAATGAATGCAGATTACCGGTGAAGTTGCGACACAAAAAGGGATTGATTATATCTCACAATTTAAAAATGATATTGAGGTGATTCCAATTGGAAAATGTTCTACACTTCAAAAGGTTTCTATTTTTCGAAATTCAGGTCAATCAGAGTACGTTTCAGGGGTAAACGGAACAAAACAAACTCAGATAGAAAACAGGGGATGTTCCACGGCCATGGATTTTTCCTTCATAAAAATCCACGCCCGTGGGAAGACCTCTAGGTTTCTGGACACTGATCCACGGCTGTGGGTTTTTCAAGGTATAAAAATCCATGGCCGTAGATTCATTCCAGGGCCAAAAATACGAAGAAAGAGTAGGACATCCGTGGGAGAAAGCAACCAAACACCAAACCACCTCAAAACTCAACCCAAATCAATTAAAACATGTATTATATCATATAGGAGCATCAAATACAAGTTTAAGGCAATTAGAACACATTAATCTATAGCCTACATACATACATATACATCTATATACACATACATATACACACATATATAACAACTAATTCTTCAAATAAAATCATAGATCCTAACATATATGAGCATAATATCATCAAGGAACAAGAATCTAAACTTAAATCATATCAATCTCTAGCAACACACACATTCACACATATATTTATACCTATATACACACCTTGAAATGGAATGAAGGAGATGGAGGTATGAAATGATGGAGATGATGATGATGATGCTTGGCTCCTCCTTCTCTTCCTCTTGCTTCAATCAAATGGAGTGTCTGTGTGAAGAGATTAGAGGGAGTGGGTATTTTAGGTGTGTTAGATGAAGTGTGTGTTCTTGTGTATATATATATATAACATTGTATGATATATTTGTATGTATATGTATATAAAAAGTCTAATGAAGATATTATGATATATAATATATATATGTATATATGATGAGAGTGTGAAAAGTCTTACATGATTATGATTATTGCAACTACACCCTTATTACTTATTTAATTACATGTTAGAGATAATGCTATGAGGGTGTGTATACAATTATATAATGAAATGATCAAGTGGACGCATATATTTATATATAAGTTGTAGAAATATATATATATAGCTAAGTGTAACATATATATCTATATATGCATGATGCACTTATGTTACATTAATGCATTTTAAGGCCAATTGTAATTAATTAAATATTTATTCTTACAAATTTACATATTAGGGTGAAATCAAGGTAAATAATTAATCCTAACTCTCGAGAACCCACACGTGCGGCGCGCTTACCTGGAATTTCGAGAACACTGGGCGCCACATTCGGCTTTAAACCTTTTTATTTATATGTGTTATCATGGGATAAAATGTTTTAGAATGCAAAAACCACGTCTCGGTTCATGAACTTTCTAATTTCAATATGCATTTATCTTATGTATACGTACGTGTGCGTGTGTTAGCCCCCTCACCAGTCTTTAGGACTGACCCCTCCTCGCTGTTTTCTTTTTCCCCTTTTGTTCTTTGAGTTGCAAGTACCCGTTTGCAGAGTTTGTACTAGGCGGCGGTCTTCTTTCGAGTGTTGGTCCTCATAGCGAATCTCATGCATTTTATTTAAGTTATTGTTACACTTTTGAGATTCAGAACCTATGTATATGATTATAATTCAATTTTAGAATAATTGTATAACTTGACTCGCCCTATAATGTATATTTTGTTAGATTCTGAGCATACCTATCTATCTGTTTGAATCCTGGAGCTTCCGTTTGGGATATTTGTTCTGATTGTGTACTCTGACTTTGGGTCTAGACCGCCTAGAATAGGAGAGATTTTGTTTATCTCCCATTCGCCGTAGTCTGATGTGTGTACGGAGTTCCAATTTTGTTACATGTGTTGAGCTATGGTGTGGGGGATGTAGTGCTCTACGCTCCGCGGTGCTACATCCTAAAGTGGTATCAGAGCTCTTGGTTCCAAAACCGGAGCTCTAGCATCGTGTCGGGTTTATCTAGGTCGTTCGGCTTAGGATTATGTGCCTGTTTGCATTCACTTTCACTTTTACGTAAATTATTTGAATTTGTTGTATTAATTATTCACAAGACCATACACTAAACCCCACACGCATCGATATTTTGGAATCAATTTTCTTATTTCAGGATGGCATCTCGACATCAACACGCATCTTCAATAGAAGGACAAGAAAAACAAGAATCTTCGGTATACAAGAGGTTTAAGGAATTTGATCTTTTGAAGTGGTTTGGAGGTGGCAATGCCAAAGCTAAAGAATGGTTATCTGAGAAAATAGGAATTTGGGAGAATTGTTCAGGGACATCGCAAGAGAAAGTGAAGTGTACTTCCCGTTTATTCCAAGGCAAAGCTTTAACATGGCTCAGGAAAACGAGGTCGAAAGTGGAAGAATCCGGGGAAGAATTCACTTGGGAGAAATATACTCGGGAATTTTGCTACAATTATATCCCTGCAAGTGTGATGGTTAGAAGTGAAGAAGATGAATGATCTTATGGTGGAGCTTGAAAGTTCGGGAGCCGGCAAGATTGTCCTAATGTCCGGAGTTATTTGCAATAATGTAGATATAATATTCAACAAGTTTTTCAAGCTTCACCGGTGCATGCATGGTCCGAGGAATTTAGAATGGTGATTCAAGATAAGATGGATAACCAACGATTAGAGTCTCACATTTCTTATGCGAGAAAAGAACCTAGTTCGAGTTCGGAGAAGAGGCCCGTGTCATAAGAAAAAACTCAAGGACTTCAAGTGAGTAAGGACACTAAGAAGAAGAAGCAGAAGCTTCAACAACCAGAGATGGATTTGACGCCTTCTCTACCGGAAACAATTCAATGCTCATATTTCCGAGGCCCGAATCACATGGAAGAACTATGTCGGAAAAGTTTCGGTAGATGCTTCAAGTGTGGAGAATTGGGACATATGGCGAATGGTTGCCCGAAGGATAAGAATCCAAGGCCTCCGAAGTACCGTGGTTCCAAGACTCCTAGTCAAATCCGAGTTGGAGGAAGTGAAGGTGAAGAATCTGACAATGAGTTTCACACTACCATCATGGTGAAAGGTACAATAAGCATTCATGGCACTTCAAACATTCATTTTTTTTTATTTTAATTTTATGTTACTTTTATTTCCTCGTTGTCTCTTGGTACTTGTGTGTTCTTGCTTGCTGCTTGCTTGTGGATTTTTTCTTTCGTGTAGACTCTTTTCTTGGAGAGAGTTTGGTAAGGTGAGTGCCGAGAGTGTCTGGTGAGTTTTGAGGGCCGAGCTTGCCAGGTAGTCCTTTTTGAAGACGCCTAGTTAAGGTACGGTGTTACCGTATGCGTAGGGGGTTGCTTTTAGGAGGCCTGTCTGGGGCTCAACGATATTCATGAGAATTAGATTAAAGGCTAACCCGTTTGTATCCTTCGTGGAGTGGTTGGTTATTTCGGGACGGTGCGACAAGCTTTGTGTAACGCCCCCACCCGTACCAGAACAAGAGGAGAGCGGCGTCTCAACCCCCGCACTGAAGCACCTCTTAAGTAATGGTGTGAGCCATCACTTAAGAAATACTCCAGCGAACAGCTGTCTATCAGAACTATACATGTACAACGATGTGGCTATGCAGCGGAAAATCAGAGTATTTTAAAACTTTTCAAAACATGTGCGTGATGGCATTTAACAAGCAAGAACATATTGATCGTGTAAGAGAGACTCGACATATCAGAACATGTAACAGATTCACATATAAGTACCGATATAGCAGAGTTTAATGTATCGGTAACAGAGTAGCAGAAAGAGTATAACAAAGATACTCAAGTATTCAGAAACATACACAGAGGCATAAAGTGATGCAGCCATAAAACATATGCAGGACACAAAAGAAAGTAATACTAAGTCCTGATTGAAACAAAAATGACAATCTAGAGCTTCAAGATACCTCTAGACTGCGGCTGCAAGACCTGAAACCACGAGGCAAGAAAACGGGAGAGGTATTAGTCAAAAGGACTAAGTGAGGGAATACTTTAACGAAAGTACTGAATGATCAAGAACTTGAAGTAAAGTTTAGAACTGTTAAATACAATGCTTTTAAAGAATAACTTGAAACAAGTTCGATTGATAAAACTCTTTTGAATGCGATGCTGTAAAAGAATGCACGTTATAAAACATTTTCATGAATGCTATCACACGCGCACACATATGCTGTTGATGGTTCATAGTTCTTTCATAAAACGGGATAAGGGTAAAGTGAACTTTTCCATATATGAACCATCCTTTATGAAACAGAATTTTGCCCGCAAACTAGGCTCCTCCATCCTTACTCCAGAAAACATGATTTGGTAGAGCATTGGACCAGGGTCAAAAATAATTCCACGTATAGTAGAGTATCGGACCAAGATCAACAATAACTCTTACCAACGCATACAAACATGCACCATCCTCCACCGGTTGTCACTTCGGGTAGCTAGCCCTAGGCGACCTGTACATGTAATGGGAACAGATTTGCTATCCGTTCCCAGACAAATTGTCCTGACTTAACAAACCTCCTGTTAAAAGTCGGTGTCAATAGTCTAAGTGTGGCGGCCGGTATTGCTGATGTCGTTGGCACTCACCTCCCGAGCATCACCTCCACACATAACCACCGGGCCCAAACTGTAAACTGTATGCTTGCATTTAAGATTAGCAGTGACCAGAGTATCACTCCAGTATGCTAACTATAACATGTGAAACTGTAACTGTAACATATGATGTTGTCTGTAAAACATATGATTCTGTCTGAAAACATGTGATTCGGTCTGTAAAACATATGATTCTGTCTGTAAACATGTGAAACTGTCTGTAAAACATATGATTCTGTCTGTAAACATGTGAAACTGTCTGTAAACTGTACTTTGAAAACATATGCAAAACATGTAACTGTCTTTGAACAAGAATGCAGAACTTTGGAAAACATGTGCTGTTGATCAAGGTATACTATTAAAGTATGAATGATCCTTTCAAGAGAATGTCCCGATAAAAGGGATAGTTCAAAACGAGGTTTAGCTTTGAATTTCAAAACATATGATACGATAGTATAATCGTGGTTCCAGTTGGAAAACATTTATAACTTCACCTCACCTAATAGTAACAAAAGGCAGGTAGACAGATTATGCGGTGCCCTGGGGATCCCAGTGCTCAACTTTAACTCCTGTAGGTGGTGTACTAGAGTGAGCTTAACAACTAAGACCCACTACTAATCAAGATGCATATGAAATGCATGAAACAATGAACAAGGAACATGTAAAGAACATGTAACACAAGAGAGTAATACCATTTAAGGTATCCAAGAAAAGTAACACACAAAGGAATACGTCAAAGTGAGTTACTCTTAACGTGAGACTATGATCTTACTATAACCGAGTAAGCTTTAGTCAAATTATGAATCCTATCGTAAACCTTAGGTTACGAAACAAGTCCACGAAAGAGAACACATTTCGAAAACACATTTTAGACCCTGGATATGGAAACCCTAGGTGCAATTGTCTATTAAGAAAGTACAAGTTTTAATTCATTTTTACTATTCAAAAGCACTATTCAAAAGTACTATTCAAGAGTACTATTCTAGATTACTATTCACGATTACTATTCACATGTTACTATTCACATGTCGGGTCAAAGGGTCGGGTCAAACCCTTACTATACACACACACCCACATACATGGTACACACACACACCATGCACGAGCACACACACACACACGGCATGCACACACACACACACACCCTAATCAAATTATGATGTTGATTATAACCTATAGTTTCAAGTTCTTGTTAATATAATCTAGTGTGATCTAGGTTAAAGGTATAACCTATAGTTAAGAGATCCAATTAAGGCATAAGATCAAGTTATGAAACACTATTCTATCTTAGGTTATAACATGTGACACTATAAAAGTGTATAACATAATCAAGGCACTAATCCATTAATCCAAATCATACCATAAGCTCAATTCATAATTCAAGAATCATATAACAATGTGACAACATGTCACAACATATATCATATCATATCATATTATATATCATGAACCTTTAGGCATGTAACATGTAACAATTTAATTCCAACACCAACATGTAACAAGTTGTGACATAATTAATTGTAAATCACTATTCCATTAGCAAACATGCATGAACATAATTCAAATTCCATAATCATACATCAATTCTCATAATATAACAACCATATCACATGATCATAGCATATACTAGAGAAATTGATAACATATTCAAGCATATACTAAACAATTAAAACATATAAACATCTATTGAAACATATCATGAAAACTATATAATAAATGCATAAAATAAAATCCTATATGGCTTAGGGAAGACCCTAAGACCCAACCTAAACATAATATAAACATACCATAACATAAAAACATAAACTAACTAAACATAACATAAAAATAAAGCAACTAACCTAGCTAAGGGGAGGGGATGCCGACGGCAATGAGGGAAAGGAGGGAGAGAGGAGTGCTTGTTAACACAAGACTTTGAGCAAGGAATGAAATGCCATGAACCCTCTATTTATAGTTGAAGAGAAGCCCCTCACCTTGGAAATAAAATGTGGAGAAGGGTAGGAGAGCCGCCTCTTTCTATATGATAATATGCACCTTGGTTGCTGCGCTCCCTTCGGGTAATAGCAAGAGAGTGAAGAACGAATGATCAATGATCCTCCAACCAAAAAGAGTGATTGAGTCCGCCTCAAGCGAGTGAGTTCGCGTCGAAAGAAAGAATCTAAGGTCCCCCAGAAGCTTCTGATTTTAGAGTCACTCATCAACTCTTATTGAAATTGAAGAAGAATATCTAGAATCAGTTATTGTGCAAGACCAACCAATCCTTGGTTGACTCCTCTACTTCGTAGGTCCCCCAAGGCTCGAGGATAAGTGGCTGGAAGTATAACCATTCCGACGGCAAGAAAATTAGCTTCGAAACGCATATTCATTCGTCGAAATCGGATTTACCGTTTGAAAGATACATTAGTTTTAGTGAATAAAAGTTTTGAGCTCGAAACTCAACATGAGTGAAAAACGACTTTCTAGAATGATTTTCAAGTCCGGATTGTTTCCAAAATTCAAGAAATAAATCGAGAAGCGTTTTGAGTCCAAAATCGACTATAAAACGTTTTACCGTTAAAAAGTTGAAAACGTAGAGTGAATAGTGAATCCTCACGTACGAACGTACGCTTCAAACTTTCAAGCTAGGGTTTGAATCAAGAGTTGTAAAACATCTCAAAAATCTTGAAATAGCTCAAGTAATGCAAATCCGAAGAGAAAATATTTTCCGAATGAACACCGTTCGTAGAAGAAATAGTGAACTATGGTTTTCGAAAACATTTTCAATAAAACAAAGTTCCGGAATAGATTTCCAAGCCAAGAATGATTTCAAAAGACTCGTCTGGACTCAAGGATCGATTCGACTGTAAACTTGGGTAGAAAAGGTATCAGAATCAAAAGCTCATTTTCTGATGAATAGTAACTTTGGTCGGTAAGTTCCAAAAATACCCTTATGGTTCAAGAAAGACTCTCTGAGCTCGGGAAACAAGTTCAAACAATTGGGAAACATGTGTGATGAACCTCTAGGGTTCGAGTAGCAATATGAACAAGGTAGGCTCGGGTTATGAATAGTAAATTGTATCAAAGGTCAAGAATTCCCCCTTAAAGCATGTCAGAACATATACGAGCACCAAGTTCATGTAAGAATGCAATGCACGATGATTCAAAAAGTTGGATCACGGTCTATAAACGCTTTACCACTGCCTTAACTTACTGTTTTCATCCAGGCCCTGTTTTGGGCTGTTACACTTTGTGGCTTGTCTTTTTAGGTAAACGAAGGCTCGAGCCAAGCTTGATGAGACAAAGATCGTAGCAAGGTTTCCATGATGTTTCTTGAAGGTTGTAATTCGTTAGCACCCGATATAGACATTGAGGTTGTCGTGGTCTTGATCCTGGAGTTGGACCTTGTTTGAAAACTCCCTACCGGATGTCTCTAGCGTGGATGTTGGAGATTAAGACGTAGTTGATGAGCTCTGAGAAGGTAGTTTCTGTTAGGAATAGTGCCCTAGAAAGCCGATTGTATATCCGCTTTATGCTTTTCCTTATTGTAATCACAGACAATCTTTGAATGAAATAACGAATTGAGGCAACACTTCTTTATATGCTCTTGTTTGGTATGCGTTTACTTTAGCTGTGCATGTATGAGAACTCCCCTAATCCTGATGACTTTAGGACTCTACCATTTAGGTGAAATGGTTCATGAAACGAGCCCTATATCACATAAGTCATGATTAGTAAAATACTCCAAGCCGATGAGTCCTACAGACAGTGGGAGTGTCAACCTGACTCCTCTAAGGCTTGCTTGTGGGATCACGCCCTTAAGAAGGACCACCTTGTTTCATGAAGGTGCAAAGTGTATAGTTGAAACGTGCGTGATACATGAGGGTGCTTACTTTAATAAGTAAGTTCACTTAGGTGCCCCGTGTGAGAACATTCCTAAATGGGAAAGGAAGTTTCTATTTCAGGAAATGGAAACTTCAAGATTAGGAAATATCTCACGAGTCATTGATGTGATTAATTGATCCTTAGACTTGAGGTTCCTTGTCACTTTATGAGTTAACTCTGTTGTCTTAGGTATAAGCTTTAAAGGGTGTCGCCTTAGACAACTGATTCAAGGCTTATGCCGGGGCTGCACAAGTGATTCATGAAAGTGAATGAGAATCAAGAAAGGACCTACACTTGCATTTGCAAGGTGATCTCTTATTGTGTAAGTCATTCATATGTCATATGGAGTCCTTGGCCAAGGCAGTAGATCAAGACATCAAGAAAAGGGTTTCTTGGATTGAGATCAAATGGATATGAAATGCACTTAGCTTTAAGACCGGATTATTAAGGTTCTGATTATTCCCTTACCGTAGATCTTGGTTGAGAGATAGTAAGTAGGAGGATTGTATCTCACATGAATCAATGACTTAAAGGTTCTGTCGAATCCGAACATTCCAATTCAGCTAGGGGTTAAACACCTGTTGCTAGACTATGGTCGTTTAATCTGTGGACTGATTCATTAATTAATGAATTAATTAATTAGGGCCACTGCTAATTGAATTGAGAACCTAGAGGTTCACACACAAGAACTTGGTTACATGAGTTAAGGCTTAAAAATGATTAAACGAGTTAATCGGGCCAAGAGGGTTCCACACGTGTGAAATCACACGTGTGGCTCACGTGAGTGACACGTGTCACTGTGACACGTGTCACACACGTGTGAATATATATATATATATATATATATATATATATATATATATATATATTATATGTATTAAATAATTAAATGTGTTGATTATTTAATAGACTTTGGTTTAATTTTTGAATTAAAAAGAAAGTCTTATTTTGGAGAAAATAATCTAGTTAATTAATTATGAATTAATTAATTAGATAAAATAAGTTATTTATTTTAAATAAATAAAGTATAAAATAATCCAAAAATAGTTTGGATATTTTTAGCTCTCCTAAAGTTGATTTGAATTTGAATTCAAAGTCAAAGTTGGAAATTACTTGAAGATCAAGTAATAGGAGAGAGGAACCAAAACCCTTGCCTATGAGGACAAGGATTTCGGCCGCCCCTCCCCTTTCCTATATATAGGGGAGCTCATGCTCCCCTTTAGAGCTAATAGAATTCTTTTGGTTTATGTGTTGAACACCTTCCTTTCTCCAAGATCAAATAAACCCTAGGTTAAGCCTAAACACTAACTAGAGAACTAGCTTCCTTACTAGTTAGATTGTGATCAAGTTGGTGGACTTTCTCTAGAGACTTCAAGTTAGAAGTTTGAAGATTCGAGCTTTACCAAGGAGAGGGGATCAAGCCGCGAGAAGAGCGTTCTTGGGTGGCTTGAAACGCTTCAAGAATGAATAAAAGAAAAGTAAGTTTTCTATCCTTACGAATTTGGATACACGATTGCGAGTCCAAGGTCCTTTTGTTGGGAAATTTTTTTTAAATTCCGCTGCTTTCTAATTCATGTTTTCTAGCAAGTGGTATCAGAGCCACCTCGTTAATCGTGTTTCTGATTCGTCTCAATTAATCTGAATTTGGTAGAAATTCTTAGGCTTAGATGCGAATTAGGTATTCATGAGTTCTTTTAGAAAGCCTGAAATACGAAACTTTAATTTTTCTTGAATTTCTAAAACTGTTTTCTTAAATTGTGTTTTTGGAAAAACCGTTTTGATAGAAATTAATTTAAATCGTGCTTTTTGAATTTGGATTGTTTTGTTTTTGAACTAAAAGTACGAAACACGAAATCGCGTTACGAAAACGCGAGCCTGGACGTGCTAAGGCGTAGCACGCCAGGCCCGCGCGCCCGCCCGCCCAGCAGTCCTGCAACCGCGTGGGACTGCCCGCCACTGCCTTCTGCCAGCGCCTAGGCGAGCCTGCCTGCACCTCCCGCAACCGCGCGGGAGCCTCCCGGCCGCGGCTGCCCGCCTCGCCCAGCTGATGCTGTGCGTCAACCGGGCTTGGTCTCGGGCGGACGTGCAGTCCGTTCCGGGCACTTCGTTTCGCGATCTTGATTTTCGTGTTTAGTCCAATCCAATACCGATTTAAATTTTCTAAAAAATTTTTATTTATTAAAATTGAATTATTTTCGAAATAATTCTTTAAATTGGGATTTTGGAAAATTAAGCGATTTAAATCTTGGAAAAATTTACAATCTTTGTTTTCTGAAAATATTGAAAGAATAAAATTATTAATTTCAGAAATTAATTGGAATTTTATTAGTTTAATGTTTTTCGGGTTTTGTTGAAAAGGCTCTTGAACAAGAATTGCATCTAAGTCGTGTTTTAAGTTATTAGAGCTTAAAACGAGAATTTTAATTTATTGGTTAAATTTAAATTCTTGCAAAAGCATTTAGGTGATCATGGGTTTAGATCTATGTATGGTTTTAATTTATGCACATGGATGGTTTAAATTGGGGTTGGAGCCCTATAGTTGCGTTTTTCAATTGAGGTTGGAGCCTCACTTATGTGCGTACTGTTATGTGATTTATTATGTGGCTTTCCATATTACTGTTTTTGAGGCCGGGGTATGCCCCGTGTAATTGTCTAAGGCCAATATGAAGATTGAACCTTACTACTTTATGTCTTTTTCTTTTTATTGTAATTTGAGAGTAGAGATAGGTGGTGAGGTTTTATTTTCATTTTGGAGACAATGCACCCATGGAGTAAGATGGACCACATTCAAGTAACAAGGAGGCCATAAGTGAAGACCCCTCAAAATGTCAGGGAGGGGAATCTCAATTGTTTAATGTAATAGAGATAGGGCTCGTATTTTGTTACCGCTTTCCCTTATGTGATTTGAACTGTTTATGTGGCATGTATGTTAGAACTTGTGATTGTGGAGTGGCTCCCACATATCACGCATAAGATAGGTAGAACCCATGATCATTACATGTTAGTATCATGCTAGGACATGTTATCTGTTTATGTCCTTGTTTGATATGCATTTAAGTGTACTTGCATTAATCAAGACTAATAAAATTGGATAACATATATGTTGGTGAGGTCGAACCGGACAACTCTCCGGTTGATTCGAAAATTCCCCTTAAATATTAAGTTAATTTTGAACAAATAGGTATTTAATTCGAGATGCAAATTTTGAATTAAATTCCTAGCATTCCATCAATAGGTTTTAAGTTTGGTAAGTGAAGCTGGTTATTGTCCGCGAGTCGTGGGATAGCTAGTGGAGCTTATTAGTTCTTAGTTACCTAATTGATCATTTTAAATGATCAATATTTCGTGGTCAATTTTAGCAAGGGCGATGTCCGCGAGTCGTGGGTCGTTCGAACTAAGTTTTGATCATGATCTTATGATTGATGGGTCTAGATTAACGCCTAAGTAAATATGGATGTCGCACGAGTCGTGGGTCCATATTGAAAGATAGGTGATGCAAAAACAATTACAAAGAGTTCTAAAGATGTTAGAATTGGTAAGTTGTACCTACCTAGGGTTCTTACTTAGAATGTCCGCGAGTCGTGGGTTCGAGGTAAAATGCCTAGGATCTTAGTACCCACTGGGAAACGTGTTCCTCTTAGATCTTTGGGAATTCTAGATCTTTGAAAAACAGTGGGAGCTACATTAGATTAAAGACCTTATCTTTTGTATATCGTTATAATTCAGCATGCTCACTAGTTCTCTGTTTTACCATTTAGGTCGTAGATTCTGTGATTCTCTACGTGTTTTGAAATGGCAACCAAAAGCCCTCTTGTATCGATCCTCGAGTCAAACAAGTTGACTGGTCCCAACTATTGTGATTGGCTGAGGAATCTAAAAATCATTTTAGATTCTGAGAAGAGAACTTATGTTCTCTTCGAAGGGGAGCCTAGTCCCGAAGGGGAGGCTCCCACTCGAGCCGAGCGGGACGCGATTCAGAAGTGGAAGGATGATAATCTCCAAGCCCGTTGCCTTATGTTGGCTAACATGTCTCCGGACTTGCAAAGGCAACATGAGGCCATGGAATATGCTTGGGAGATTTACGACCACTTAGAGCAACTTTACCGCCCTCATGAACGTGTTACAAGGTATAACACTTCAAAGGAATTGTTCCACTTGAGAATGATTGAAGGTTCAAGTGTCCATGAATATAGACTCAAGTTTCTTGCCCTTACTGAGAAACTTGCTTCCATGGACATGCCGCTGAAAGATGAGCTTTCAGTGGATTTGTTGCTAGCTTCGCTCCCACCATCGTTCAACCCATTTGTCCTTAACTTCAACATGAATCATGCTGGTGCTACTGTAGCTGAGCTGATTAGTCAGCTTGTGACTGCTGAAAGCACGATCATGAAGGACAATAAGGTTTTGATGGTGAATGCTCCATCTTCCTCTTCTGGGCCATCTAAAGGTAAGGGCAAGAAAGCCCAAAAGAAGAAGAAGAAACCCCTTAGGCCCACTGGTGGCATTTCGAAGGGAAAGGCCCAAAAGAAGAAGCATGATCAGAAAGAGAATGTTTGCTTCCATTGTGGCAAAGCGGGACATTGGAGGAGAAACTGCCCAGAGTACAAGGCTACTCTAAAGAAAGGTATCTTTCTCGTTGAAATAAATCTTTCTATTAATTCTAGTTCTTGGGTACTTGATACCGGTTGTGGAACTCATATCTGTAATGATGTACAGATGCTAAGTGAAGTCCAACAACTCAAAGAAGGAGAATGTGTCTTGAAGATCGGCGATGGCTCAAACGTTGAAGCTCGAGCTTTAGGCACAATTAGATTAGATTTAGGTAGTTTTGAGTTAGTCTTAAATAAAGTCGTTTATGTACCGAGCATTATTCGTAATATAATTTCAGTTCCAATATTTGATTGTGAAGGTTATGAAACTTACATTAAGAATGGTAAATATTTTATCAAACGGAACAACTCTTCCGTTCACATCGGTACTCTAAGTAATGGACTTTACCTTACTCAAAATATCAATATTATGAATATATAACGAGAAACAAAGCGTAAGAGAGATGACAAAGTTTCAGCTCCCTTATGGCACGCTAGATTAGGACACATTTCCAAGAACAAAATTAGCAAGATAAACACTTTAGGATCATTCTCTGCAAATGATCTTAAGGAGTTAACTTCTTGCGAATCCTGTCTCAAAGGAAAGATGTCCAAAGTTCCTTTTAAAGGAACTGTGGAACGTGCCACTAAGGTTTTGGATTTGATCCATACTGATGTTTGTGGACGCTTAGTGTAAGCACTAGAAGCAATCATCAGTATTTCATAACCTTTACCGATGACTTTAGTCGATATGGTTATGTATACTTAATGAAGTATAAATCTGAAGCTTTTGAGAAATTCTTAGAATTTCAAAAGGAGGTTGAGAACCAAACTGGTCACAAGATCAAAGCACTTCGATCTGATCGAGGAGGCGAGTATCTTAGTGAAGAATTCCTTAATCATCTCAAAGATAATGGGATTATCTCTCAGTGGACTCCTCCGGGAACTCCTCAGCTTAATGGAGTTTCTGAGAGAAGGAATCGAACCCTACTTGATATGGTTCGTTCCATGATGAGTTTCACTGACTTACCACCTTCTTTCTGGGGTTATGCCCTAGAAAGTGCAGCAAAGATTCTGAATCTAGTTCTCTCTAAGTCAGTCCCCAAAACGCCCGATGAAATGTGGCATGGTAAAATCCCTAGTTATTCTTACTTAAGAATTTGGGGTTGTCCTGCTTACGTGAAGAGGACAGTGGGAGATAAGTTAGAATCTCGTTCTAACTTATGCTGCTTTGTAGGTTATCCTAAGGAATCCATAGGATACTACTTCTATGATCAATCTGAGCAAAAGGTGTTTGTTTCCAGAAATGCCACTTTTCTTGAGGAACCGTTCCTTAAAGAAAAGAAAGGCAATATCATAGAATTAGAAGAAGTATAAAGTAACCCCACGCCACCCGCTGAAGAGACGTCCCCTACTGATCAACCACATCCAATCACGAATTTCGATACACATGTAAATCCTCCTCTAAGGCGTTCTGAACGCACTCCTAGACAGCCAGAGAGATGGTATGGATTCTTCCATGAAATCTCTCAAAACGATAATGATCCTTCAACATATGAGGAGGCACTTTCAGATTCTGACTCTGAACTGTGGATAGAAGCCATGAAATCCGAAATGGATTCCATGAACTCCAACCAAGTTTGGACCTTGGTAGATTTGCCTGATGGGGTCAAACCCATAGGTTGCAAATGGATCTTTAAGAGAAAGCTTGGAGTTGATGGAAGCATTGCAGCCTACAAAGCAAGATTGGTTGCAAAAGGATTCACTCAAGGACCCGGCGTGGACTTTGACAAAACCTTTTCACCAGTTGCAATGCAAAAGTCCATTCGAATCATGCTTGCCATTGCTGCATATTATGACTATGAGATATGGCAAATGGATGTGAAAACTGCCTTTCTCAATGGTGACATTGACAAAGACATTTGTATGGAGCAACCCATAGGTTTCACATTCAGTGGGAGTGAGCAAAAGGTTTGCAAACTCCAAAGATCAATCTATGGATTGAAACAGGCTTCTAGGAATTGGAACATTCGATTTGATGAATCGGTCAAAGCGTTTGGCTTCATCCAAATTTCGAATGAATCATGTGTGTATAGAAAAGAATTGGAGACCTCAGTGCAATTCTTAGTACTTTATGTTGATGACATCCTTCTTATTGGGAATTCGAAGGATGACATGAAAGTGACTAAGTTATGGTTATCGAACCAATTCGGGATGAAAGATCTTGGTGATGCGTCCTATATCCTTGGAATTAAAATCTATAGAGATAGATCTAGAAGGTTAATAGGACTGTCACAGTCGATGTACATTGACAAAGTATTAAAGAGATTCAATATGGAGTCAGCAAAGGTTAAGAACCTTCCTGTGACGAACCTTTCAAAGAAGATGTGTCCTAAGACTAACCTTGAGAAGGAAAGAATGACTCATACACCTTATGCATCAGCAATAGGTAGCATAATGTATGCAATGTTATGTACTCGACCGGATGTGGCTTACGCACTTAGTGTGACGAGTCGTTTCCAATCTGACCCTGGAGATGGTCACTGGGCTGCCGTGAAGAATATTCTTAAGTACTTGAAAAGTACTAAAGATTTATTCTTAGTGTACGGAAGTCAGAAAGATCTTAATGTCGAAGGATACTGCGACGCAAGCTTTGCATCTGACTTAGATGATTTTAAGTCAATGTCAGGATACATTTTCTGCCTAAACGGCGGAGCAGTGAGTTGGAAGAGTTCCAAGCAAACTACCACTGCAGATTCGACCACTGAGGCTGAATACTTAGCTGCAAATGATGCAGCTAAGGAAGGTGTTTGGATTAGAAACTTCATTCAAGAGTTGAATGTGGTTCCTAGCATGAAAGACTCCATTACTGTGTTTGGTGACAACACTGGGGCGGTTGCTCAAGCAAGAGAACCAAGATCTCACCAACGGACCAAGCACATTATGAGGAAGTATCACCTAATCCGTGATATTATCAAAAGAGGAGATGTGCAAATTGAGAGGGTCACATCAGCAGAGAACGTGCCAGATCCAATTACTAAACCCCTTAGTCGAGAAGCTTTCCAAGGTCATCTTCAGAAGATGGGACTTAGAGTAGCTTTAGAATGGCTTTGACGGGCAAGTGGGAGATTGTTATGAATAGTGCCCCAGAAAGCCGATTGTATATCCGCTTTGTGCTTTTCCTTATTGTAATCACAGAAAATTTTGAATGAAATAACGAATTGAGGCAACACTTCTTTATATGCTCTTGTTTGGTATGCGTTTACTTTAGCTGTGCATGTATGAGAACACCCCTAATCCTGATGACTTTAGGACTCTACCATTTAGGTGAAATGGTTCATGAAACGAGCCCTATATCACATAAGTCTTGATTAGTAAAATACTCCAAGCCGATGAGTCCTACAGACAGTGGCAGTGTCAACCTGACTCCTCTAAGGCTTGCTTGTGGGATCACGCCCTTAAGAAGGACCACCTTGTTTCATGAAGGTGCAAAGTGTATAGTTGATACGTGCGTGATACATGAGGGTGCTTACTTTAATAAGTAAGTTCACTGAGGTGCCCCGTGTGAGAACATTCCTAAATGGGAAAGGAAGTTTCTATTTCAGGAAATGGAAACTTCAAGATTAGGAAATTTCTCACGAGTCATTGATGTGATTAATTGATCCTTAGACTTGAGGTTCCTTGTCACTTTATGAGTTAACTCTGTAGTCTTAGGTATAACCTTTAAAGGGTGTCGCCTTAGACAACTGATTCAAGGCTTATGCCGGGGCTGCACAAGTGATTCATGAAAGTGAATGAGAATCAAGAAAGGACCTACACTTGCATTTGCAAGGTGATCTCTTATTGTGTAAGTCATTCATATGCCATATGGAGTCCTTCGCCAAGGCAGTAGATCAAGACATCAAGAAAAGGGTTTCTTGGATTGAGATCAAATGGATATGAAATGCACTTAGCATTAAGACCGGATTATTAGGGTTCTGATTATTCCCTTACCCTAGATCTTGGTTGAGAGATAGTAAGTAGGAGGATTGTATCTCACATGAATCAATAACTTAAAGGTTCTGTCGAATCCGAACATTCCAATTCAGCTAGGGGGTTAAACACCTGTTGCTAGACTATGGTCGTTTAATCTGTGGACTGATTAATTAATTAATGAATTAATTAATTAGGGTCACTGCTAATTGAATTGAGAACATAGAGGGTCACACACAACAACTTGGTTACATGAGTTAAGGCTTAAAAATGATTAAACGAGTTAATCGGGCCAAGAGGGTTCCACATGTGTGAAATCACACGTGTGGCTCATGTGAGGGACACGTGTCGCTGTGACACGTGTCACACACATGTGAATATATATATATATATATATATATATATATATATATATATATATATATTATATATATATGTATTAAATAATTAAATGTGTTGATTATTTAATAGACTTTGGTTTAATTTTTGAATTAAAAAGAAAGTCTTATTTTGGAGAAAATAATCTAGTTAATTAATTATGAATTAATTAATTAGATAAAATAAGTTATTTATTTTAAATAAATAAAGTATAAAATAATCCAAAAATAGTTTGGATATTTTTAGCTCTCCTAAAGTTGATTTGAATTTGAATTCAAAGTCAAAGTTGGAAATTACTTGAAGATCAAGTAATAGGAGAGAGGAACCAAAACCCTTGCCTATGAGGACAAGGATTTCGGCCGCCCCTCCCCTTTCCTATATATAGGGGAGCTCATGCTCCCCTTTAGAGCTAATAGAATTCTTTTGGTTCATGTGTTGAACACCTTCCTTTCTCCAAGATCAAATAAACCCTAGGTTAAGCCTAAACACTAACTAGAGGACTAGCATCCTTACTAGTTAGATTGTGATCAAGTTGGTGGACTTTCTCTAGAGACTTCAAGTTCGAGCTTTACCAAGGAGAGGGGATCAAGCCGCGAGAAGAGCGTTCTTGGGTGGCTTGAAACGCTTCAAGAAAGAATAAAAGAAAAGTAAGTTTTCTATCCTTACGAATTTGGATACACGATTGCGAGTCCAAGGTCCTTTTGTTGGGAAATTTTTTTGAAATTCCGCTGCTTTCTGATTCGTGTTTTCCAGCAGTTTCATCCGTTGGAGTACTTCTTCGTGGAGTGTTTAGCCCTATCTGAGGACAAGACGAGACTTTAAGATGACTATAAACTACCGTGAGCTACACAAGTCAATTGTGGAAGAGGATACCCTTTGTTCGCTTCGAGGAATCGGTGGTTCATTCTTCTTCAGTGTTTTGTGGGCTACGCGGAATGTCGTTTCTACAAGGGTTTGGCCGACTACGTTTTCGGGTAGAAGAACCGAGAATTCTTACCAACAAAAAAAAAAAAAAAAGAACAGAGAATTGCCTCAAAGAAGTATCTAGTGTTATCGAGATTCGATAGGAGATTCGTCTTCCTATAGACAGCCATCCCGCTGACATGAATGACAAATAAGAGGTACGGTTATGAGTGGGAAGAGGCGGTTGAAGTGAGTCGCCTTCGACATCAGCTTTTGCTTAACCGAGGGTACTCAAGGCACATCGTTTACGATTGAGGCATAAAGGAAGGCTTTGGTATTAGGAATAATACCCTAGAAAGCCGATTCGACGTAATCTGCTTTGGGACTTTCCTTGTGTCACAGAAAATCTTTGAATAATACACGACTGATTGTTATCATAGGCAAACCCTTCTTTATATGCCAATACGTGTTTTATGTGTTTCTATTTCGTGCACTTGTATTAGAACTCCCCTAATCCATAAGGCTGTTAGGGACTTTGTCATTAGGTGAATAACACATGAAACAAGCCCTAACTCAAGGCCGGATTAGAAACTACTCCAAGTCGATGAGTCCAACAAACAGTGGGAGTATTGATTAGGCTCAATTGGTACTTGCTCATGGGATTGCGTCCTTAAGAAGGTACATCCTATTTCATGGGGTGTAAAGTGTATAGCTGATGCATACGTAATACATTAGAGTGCTCGTTGTGAGAATAGGTGCAATGAGGTGTCCCGCGTGAGAAGATTCCTAAATGGGAAAGGAAGTTTGCACTTCAGGAAGAGGAAACCTCTAGATTAGGAAATATCTCACAGGTCAATGGCGTGAGTAAAGTAATCCTTTGACTTGAGATTCCATTGATGCTTTGTGGGCTAACTCTGTAGTCTTAGGTATAAGCTTTAAAGGATGTCTCCCAAGACAACTGATTCAAGGCTTATGCTGTGGCTGCATAAGTGGCACATGGAAGTATATGAGAATCAACAAAGGACCTACACTTGCTTAAATGCAAGAAGATCTCTTATTGCACAAGTCATTCATATGCCATCCTAAACCTTCGGCCGAGTTAGTGCGTCAAGACATCAACAAAAGGGTTTGTTGGATTGAGATCAAATGGATATGAAATGAACTTAACTTTATGATTGAGATTAGTAGTGTAACACCCCAAACGGAGGATGCCACATCCCCCGCACTAAGACCCAGACCCGGTCACGAAATGGAAAGTACATGCCCTAATCCGAATCAAAGCGAACGGGAGACCAACTCACTCACTAGGCTAGGCGGATCTAACTCGACAGACTCAGAGCGCGGAAGCAATTTAGACAATTATCATCAGATAGCGGAAGCAATTAAATCAACGTACAAAACGAGTGATGGGTTCAACTAACATAGATACTTGGTCCCGAATCTCAAATTATCGCAACGTAATAAACCAACATAAGTATCAGCAGAATAGCTAATTACATCCAAATGCTAGCATACTAACCCCACACGGGTTTAAGTCTAAGTAGAGCATAAAACATAATCTCCAAAAGCGAAATAAGAATACATAACATAAATAGAGTATGTGACAAATGCATCTTAACACCAACTAAACCGACAAGTGTGACTCAAAAGACTTACTTCCGCCTAGCTCAAGCCAAAAGGAAACCTGCAACTAAAAGATAAAATGAGGTGTCAGTCAACTGACTGAGTGAGGGGGCTAACGCACACCCACTGTATATATAGAGCATAGCACATATCAGAAGGGTGGACTCATGAACCAGAGATAGGTGTTGCATACCAAAGACATTTCCAAAAGTACCCAAAAGATATATAAATATAAGTTTTAGAAAACATTTCAGAAACTCTATCTCGATTCATGATTCCCAGACATAACAGATCAGATGCTCGGCGAGTACAAGCTTCCAACCTTTACTCCTCAGAACATATCAAATCATAGAATACAAAAATCAACCCAACCCTCACATCAATGATGGAGGGGATGTACCGTCCCCAAACCATCCAGAACAAACATACCCTCAAGGGGTAGCGAACCCACAAGAGTCCTCCCTGGCTGCACACCGAAGGCTCAAGATATCACGCCTCCCCTATCTCCCTGAGTCGCGCGAAGATATCTCAAATGGAACAACGCACATGTATATCCCCGACGGCCCTAACCGTCCCGGGGGCTCCTTACCAATAGCTCCTCGGATCCACATACATACATACATACAGATACCAATATTTCATGGCCAGCTCGCTACAGAAACATAACATAACATAACATTTCAAAACAGCTTACATACGCTTTCATATCTAATTTTCCAAAACAGAGCTCATTCACAAGGTCATAAACATATCATATCCAACACATACGTATTTATAATAGATATACTCGCATGCAAGGGTTGAAATCAGCATATTAAGGCCATAGGTCGCATAACTATACAAAATCCTAAACCTCACCTCGTGAAAGTAGAGTCTGAGAGTGTGAAGGACAAACACTCCTAACCTCGGCCACACCACCGCCACCAAACTCTGGAACAGAACATACAGAAGCCCAGACTTAGACTCTATATGAACCAAAGAAGACGCACGGCGTTGTTCAACATGATCGTGGTTATGCATAAGTGTTCATGTTGTGCTTTGATATGGTGTCGTGGTCATTCAAGGCATATCAATGCTCAACAAGGTCATATTTACAAGCAACCAACACGCAAGTCCATATCCAAAGATGCAAGATCAATTTAGGAAGTCAATGTATTCACAAAATGCATATTAAATCATCCAATGGCACAGGGTTTAATTAAAATATTAGAATTAAGCATCAAGTTCATGTCGAGTTATAAAGTGCGTAAGTAAGAGCAACTTGATTATATAAACATACAAAGTTGTTGTAGGTAGATGACATGCTTGATACAAATAAAGAGTAAATTTAATTCACTTAAGATCATACTTTACAACTTCACAACATGTTTGGTACACAAGCTCAAGTCACATTCATAGTTCCATAAATATTACACTTACATCCCCTAAGTCATTTATAAAAGTTTAGAATTATTACACATACATCCCCTTAGTTGATTACTAAGCATAATTGTTCGTTTAAAGTGTTTATACAATTATTCAACTCGGAATTAATTACTTACAAACATGACAATTATCAATTTATAGTAATTCATAATATACCATTTTCAAGTAGTAAGAGTAAATCAAGATATTACAATTCTAACTCCTATCATGCATCAAGTCTTAAGTTGTTCAAGCATCCTTCATGTATCTAAATTTTATATTTGAAACACAATTTACAACAAACATAACATTGAGAACGTCTCAAATTCATATAGACAAATCACAACATGTTCGTTCTTCTAAAATATCATTCAAGTTCATTTAGTCACATAAGAGATTAGTTTCTAGATATTACACCAACACCCCTTCATATCTAAACACATAGTATAAATTCATCACATCGGGATTCAAATTGTAAATTGAAACATTCCTGCATATCACAATCCATTCAATACATGTTTTCTTATACGATTGGAATACATCTCGATCAACAAACCAACAATAACCAATTTATTTGCACTTAAAACAATTAATTCAAATAATCACAATTACGCAAAATAATTCATAATAAATAGATCAAGTGTCCAATTAACGAACGGAAAGCGGCGTTGGACTCACCGCGTCGAGAAGAACATTCTGACCAGACGCCGCCGGAAGGCCACCACCGTAGCTGCCAGAATTTGGCCTGGCCGCCGCCGAAGGTGGCCGGAAAAATCCCCGAAAAATCAGTCCTGAATCAAGTCTTCGTGCCCGTTCCGAATCCTCGATCAATTTCTGGAAATTCCAAGCCAATCGTCCTAGATCTTAGATCCAAGAATACAAAAACCCTAAAATCTTCAAACTCAAATTACTTCCAAACCGGTGAACCAAAATACGATCCGTAAAAGGTATTGTCTTACCCTTGACGAACTCTTCGAAAGCTCTAAGGTAGCTCGTCGGAAAAATCCTCGGAGCTAGCGCCGCCGTTGCACCGCCACTGTGCCGCAGTGATCCGTCGCCAATTGGCCGAATCAGGAGTCGTGTGATCAAAGACCACTAGTTCTCGTCGTTCCGAACAACTTTCGTGAAGAGACTGAGGCCAAAAGATGACCGGAAAAGGCCCCCGTTGGCCGCCGAATATTCTGCCGCCGCACACGTCGCCGAAACCACCACCTACGGACAAAATTAGGTGAAAACGATGCCGGAAATGGACTCAGGGGGTCGGAAAAGGGTAGGAAACACCAACCTTCGTCGAAAAAGATCACCGCCGCTACAATGACGGGCACCACCGTGAGCTTCAGGCGTAGCGTGCGGAGGCGTCGCGGCCCGGATGGCCGCACCGCCGATGTCAAACGATACTCTGGGGAGTCCTCTCTATGGGCTGGGGCGCGTGTCGCGGGAACCCCACCGGAAACCGCCGCAAAAGGGTGGCGAAGTGGCGGTGGTCCGACACCTCCGCCGCTGCTTTTGAATTCCGGAGATAACTCCACCACCGTTCATTTTTAGGCCGTGAAATTGGTACTCTTGCGTACGTCTCGCCGAGATTATCGAAATGGAATATTTGTTTGTTGAATTCCGTCGAGAAACGATCGAGTTATGGGCTCGTAACCGAAGCCGTGCATAGTGACTGCGGGAGAGAGAGTGGGAAAGGAGAGAGAGAGAAGAGAGATAGAGAAAGGAGATTTGGGAGAAATGTGTCTTGTGCACAAGCTATATACAACCAGGTAACCTTTTCGCGTAGCAAAGAGAAATATCGCGTACGAATAATTGTAAATAAAATTGGTAAAGTTACGAATAAACATTCAAGCCCCGAATTAATTTTATAAATTAAAATGAAAGAGAGAGATTTACCAATTAGAGTTTAATTCAATTTAATTTTAGAAACCTTTCGTACAATTTAACGACACTTAGTAAACATATGATTGATAATTAATCTCAAGGAATTCAAGTAAACCGAAATTAAACAAGTTAAGCAACATGATGAATTTAAAATCAACTTGACAATTAATCTTAGAATAATACAAATGATCACATATTAAATTGGATTTATATTAAATCATATAATTCAAGAACTCTTAAATTAAACACACACAAGTGTAGAGACTTAGTTGTTAATATCGTCAGGATGCCCTTCGAGAATACGGGGCGTCATAAGTAGGGGTCTCATTATTCCCATGCCCTAGATCTTAATCAAGAGACAGGTTGGTAGAAGGATTGTACCTCACAGCTGTCATTGACTGAAAGGTTCTTTCGAATATATATTCATTGTTTGGGTAGGGGTCATACACCTGTTGGTAGATTATGATCGTATGATCTGTGAACTAATAAAGCCTCACTACTAACTGAAAATGAACCTAGAGGGTCACACACAAATGCCGGGTTCAAAGGGTATTGAAAGAAAGATCAAGTAGTTGATCAAAACAAGACCACACGTGTAAATGTACACGTGTGGCACATGAGCTCGAGTTTGGGCATATGGTCCAATTGTAGAATTGGACCATGTGTTCATTAATTGGAGAATTAATTATAAAGCCCAAATATAATTAATTAATAGTATTAATTATAAATCCCTAATATAATTAATTAGGAGAATTAATTATAAAGCCAAATAAAATTAATTAGAGAAATAATTTTAGACGGTTAGAATTAATTCTAAACCCCTTTATGGAATTAATTGAGAGAATTAATTCTAGGTATTTAAGTATTTAATTTTTTAGTTGTTCTAATTTGACCATAATAAATGAATAAATGAATATTAAATATCTTCTATTTATTATTCTAGTAAATACTAATTCTAATATGATTAGAATAAGATATTAATTATTATTAGAATAATTAAATATTCCTAGTTTGATTAGGAGCTCTTTTCTAGAAGGAATAGATATCTTATTTTGAATAAGACTCCTATTACTTGGAGAGAAAGGAAATAGAAGAAAGCTCAAAGTTGGAATCTGATTCCAACTAGACTTGAGGGAGTTCGAACCCTAGCCTATATATAGGCTAAGGGGTTCGATTTTTTCACCTTACGCCTGAGCATGGGATCACGGCCAAATTATGATGGCTTCATGATGGGAGAATTCTCTTACTTTCTTTCTTCTCGTTTTATTTCTTTCTTTACACATGTTATATCGCTAACACTTTCCCTAACATGATTGGAATCTAGGTTGGTGTGGATTATTACTCTAGAGGAAACCTACTATGGAATCTAAAGTAGAAAGAAACCTTCGAGGGACGGGGTTGCCTTTACCGCATGAAGCGCGTTTGAGGGCGGCTCAAAACGTGTCAAGAAAGCGACAATTGTTGTAAGTTCTTGACCCCAAAGATTAGAAATAGAAATTGCAAGTCCGATCTTGCTTTTTGGAAAAAAATTTAAATTCCGCTGCACTTTCTGATCATGTTTTTCCTAACATTTGGTTGTGGGTTGCCAGCAGAAGAGTGTAGCCTACGCCTCGAGGAGTGTAAGATCACGAGATTATGCCACCCTTGGTTCGAGTTTGTTCGATAACTTGAAGAACCGGTTTGGTGTAGTGGCACGAGTAGAGATGTTGCAGACTCTGTGTAGCGATGTTTAATATGCCATCGGGTGAAGACCGAGCATCAAGAAATCGGTGGGATTCTCCAACTATTAAGAAGATCCTAAGAGATTCGAGGGGTTGCTCATTTTAACGAGTTAACCTATTTTTCTCTTAGGGCGGTCGTTCGACGAGTTCGAGAGTCTTGCTGGTTGGAAGAGAAGATCCTTCGAGTTGAAGACTTCCACCGAGTCTTATAGCGGATTTCAAAATCAGAGAAAGCTACTTGAAGATCGGATCAAAGTGGTGCAGTGGAAACATGGATTCAAACTTCGTTCCGGAGGTACAACGAATATAAAAACACATCCATAACACATATAATTCATACATAACACGTAATCCCAAAACTCACAAACCAAAAGGGATTCAATCAGATTAAAAACGAAGCAAAAAGGGCAAATACGTCAAATAATGCATATAAGGTTCAAATAAAAATTCTAATCTTAATTCACATAATTCAAGAATATCAGATAACTAATAAAATAAACACATAAGTCGCGGAAAAAAATAATTTAAAAGCGCACATAGCACTCCCGTAACGGCGTACCTGTACGCCCGAGGAGTGGGATGTTACAAACTCCCCTCCTTCGAAAGGACCTGTCCTCAGGTCCTAAGGCAGGGTTTTTGAGTTCGTTTGATACGGTTTTCGAACCGTTTTATTTGTTAGAGACTTAAGGGCCTAACTTGTTTTAGCGCACCTTTGGTTCCGGAAGGCGTAACTTGAGATCGGGAATTCGATTTGAATTTTGAAACCTGCAACGGACTCAAAACGAAGAATGGAAGCTAGAGAACTTGGCCTCATATTTTTTCAAGCACGTTTGGACCCCCCGTAATTTGGCCAAAACGTGACCCGTGTGACAGCTTTGCCACCCTTGCCCGTTTTGCTTATATCCGACCCGTTTCTTATTCGAATCGACCTATATTTTTAACACTTATGACCCTTATTCAACCCTTTATCTCTCCCTCTTACCCTAATTTCGGTTCAACCCAGGAGAAAAGCAAGAAAGAAGCTGGAACTGAGAGAGAAGAGGAGAAAGAAGAAAGAAGAGCAGGTCACTAATCACAACTTGGGATTTCTAGCTTGTTCCACCTCCGTTCTTCGTCAAATTCAAAAGGTAAGTATATTTTTGTGATCTCCATCTCCTTACCTTTCTTTTGCACCTGATTTTGTTCATTTTCATAAGATTAGGGCCTGTTTTGCTACCTCGTATGAATAGTTAGGTTAATTGTCCATTTGTGGATGAATCATGCGAAATTTGTTTTAAATCTTCCATTTATGAATGATAAATAATCTCTTAACCTTCTTGTATGTTTATATGATCTGAATTTTCATGGAATTATGCTGAAAATTGAACCTCGATTGATGAACTTGTATGATGCTTGAAGATGAATTTGAATTCCAACCCTCCCCCCTCCCCCCTTTTTTTCACTCCTTGTTGTTGTGTGTGAGTGTGTTGCTGCCTTTCTTTGGTTGGATTGCTATTGTTGAGCTGCTCTTGGGTAATGGGTTGCTGTCCTACTACTGATGCTGCCATGGTTCGAAGAAACAGTGTTCGAGCTTGGTGGATAAGAAGCTCCTGTGCCCGGTAAACTCCGTTTAAGCTTTGTGGAGGTAACGACCATTACCTCCATGGCTTCTTGGAGCTTTAGGCTCCTGCCTCCCTTAACTGGTGTTACCCCTTTTGGCCTTGGGGTTGGTAACCCCCGTTACCCTCTCTCTTTTAGTGGTATACGTGTTGTGTTGCTTGTTTCGTGCTCGGTTTTGTTTCGTTGTTCATTTATTGCTTTGTTTTTTATTTTATTTGGTTTCTCCCACCCCAATTATGATCCGAATATGCTAATATGTTAGTACGTGATATGTGACGCACCGCATTCTCGAAGGGCGTCCTGACGGTATTAACAAGTAAGTCTCTACACTTGTGTGTGTTTAATTTAAGAGTTCTTGAATTATGTGATTTAATGTAAATCCAATTTAATATGTGATCATTTGAATTATTCTAAAATTTATGGTTAAGTTAATTTTAAATCCATCATGTTACTTAACTTGTTTAATTTCGGTTTACTTGAATTCCTTGAGATTAATTGTCAATCATGCGTTTACGAAGTGTCATTAAATTCTACGAAAGGTTTCTAAAATTAAATTGAATTAAACTCTATTTCGTAAATCTCTCTTTCATTTTAATTTGAAAAATTAATTCGGAGCTTGAATGTTTATTCGTAACTTTACCAATTTTATTTACGATTATTTGTACGCGCTATTTCACTTTGCTACGCGATAAGGATACCCGGTTGTATATAGCTTGTGCACAAGACACATTTCTCCCAATCTCTTCTCTCTCTCTCTCTCTCTCTCTCTTCTCCCACTATCTCCCGTGGGTCACTATGCGCGGCTTCTGTTACGAGCCCATAACTCATTCGTTTCTCGACGGAATTCAACAAACGAATAGTCCATTTCGGATATCTCGGCGAGACCGATGCAAGAGTACCAATTTCATGGCATAACGATGAACGGCGGTGTAGATATCTCCATTTTTCAGACGAGCATGCGTGTGGGGCGGACCGCGACTTCGCCGCCCATTTCCGGCGGCTTCCGGTGGGCTTCCGGCAACACGCGCCCCAGACCCATAAACTAGACTCTCTGGTGCATCTTTCTGTGCAGGCGGCGCTACCATCAGGGAGGCGGTTGGGCCGCACGCGCCGGTCAAAGCTCGGGGCGGCGGCGCGAGTTACTGTAGCAGCGGGTTTCGCCGCCTTCCGGCGGTGTTTTTCAATGGGGCTTGATGGTTTCCAAGGGTTTTCGACCCCCTGAGTTCATTTCCCGCATCAATTTAACTAGATTTTAGCCGTAGGTCGTGGTTCCGGTGACGTGTTCGGTGGCAGAATATTCGACGGCCAACGGGGGCCTTTTTCGGTCATCTTTTGGTCTCGGGCTCTTCACGAAAGTTGTTCAGAACGACGAGAACCAGTGGCCATTGATCACGCGACTCCAGATTTGGAGGTTTGGCGGCGGATCGCGGCTGTGTAGAGGCGGCGCAACGGCGACAGTAGCTCCGAGGATTTTTCTGTCGAGCTACCTTAGGGCTTTCAAAGAGCTCGTCACGGGTAAGATAACGCTTCTTTCGGATCGCATTTTGGTTCACCGGTTTGGAAGTAATTTGATTTTGAAGTTTTGGGGTTTTTGTATTTTTGGATTCAAGATCTATGACGATTGGCTTGGAATTTTCACGATTGGCTTGGAATTTTCAGAAATTGATCAAGGATTTGGAACGACCACAAAGACTACATTCTCGAGTAAGTTTTCGGGATTTTTCCGGCGACTTTCGGTGGCGGCCCGACGACTTTCCGGCGGCACCGGTGGCGGCGCTCCGGTGAATTTCTGACAGCTTATCGGCCTCGACGAGGTGGGTCCAACGCCACTTTCCGTTCGTTAATCGCACACTCGGTTTATTTATTATGAATTATTTTGCATAATTGGAATTATTTGAATTAATTGTTTTAAGTGCAAATATATTGTTTATTGTTGGTTTGTTGATCGAGATGTATTCCAATCATACACGAAAATATGTATTGAATGAATTGTGATATGCATGAATATTTTGATTTACAATTTGAATCCCGGTGTGATGAATTTACACTATTTGTTAAGTACGAAGGGGTGTTAGTGTAATATTTAGAAACTAATCTTTTATGTGACTAAATGAACTTGAATGATATTTTAGAAGAACGAACATGTTATGATTTCTCTATATGAATTTGAGACGTTTTCAATTATAAGATTGTTGTAAATTGTGTTTCAAATATAAAATCGAGATACATGAAGGATGCTTGAACAACTTGAGACTTGATGTATGATAGGAGTTAGAATTGTAATATCTTGATTTACTCTTACTACTTGAAAATGGTATATTATGAATTACGATAAATTGATAATTGTTATGCTTGTAAGTAATTAATTCCTAGTTGAATAATTGTATAAACACTTTAAATGAACAAGTATGCTTAGCAATCGACTAAAGGGATGTATGTGTAATAATTCTAAACTTTTATAAATGACTCAGGGGATGTAAGTGTAATATTTATGAAACCATGGATGTGACTTAAGCTTGTGTACCAAACATGTTGTGAAGTTGTAAAGTAAGATCTTAAGTGAATTAGATGCACTCTTTAATTGTATCAAGCATGCCATCTACGTACAACAACCTTGTATGTTTATATGATCAAGTTGCTCTTACTTATGCCCTTTATAACTCGTCATGAACTTGATGCTTAATTCTAATATTATAATTGAACCCTGCGACATTGGATGATTTAATATGCATTTTGTGAATACATTAACTTCCTAAATTGATCTTGCATCGTTGGATATGGAATTGCGTGTCGGTTGCTTGTAAATCTGACCTTGTTGAGCATTGATATGCCTTGAATGACCACGATACCTTATCCAAGCACAACATGAACACTTATACATAACCACGATCATGTTGAGCAACGCCGTGCGTCTTGTTTGGTTCATATAGAGTCTAAGTCTGGGCTTCTGTATGTCTTGTCACACAGTTTGGTAGTGCCAGTGGGCCCGAGGTTTAGAGTGTTTGGGCCTTCACACTCTCAGACTCTACTACTACGAGGTGAGGTTTATGATTTTGTATAGTTATGCGACCTATGGCCTTTACATGTTGATTTCTACCCTTGTATGCGAGTATACCTTACTATAAATACGTATGTGTTGGATATGATATGTTTATGACCTTGTGTGCGTTCTGCGTGGATGGGTGCTTACGGGCTTAAATTCCATCGCGTGGGTTCTTCGTGGATGGGTGCTTACGGGCTTAAATTCCGTCGTGTGGGTTCTGCGTGGGTGGGTGTCTACGGGCTTAAATTCCATCGTGTAGGAATATGTATAAAAACCAGTTTTTGAAGCATATGTAAGCTATTTTGGAAAAACCATTGTGTTGTGTTTATGTAGCGAGATTGCCATGAAAGATTGGAGTATGTGATCCGTCATGATCTGTTCTGTTGTGATCCGTTGTGATATGTTCTGTTGTGATCCATTGTGATCTGTGTGTGGATCTGATCCTGGTGAGCTGCGGGAATGGGTACCCCCCGGGACGGTTAGGGCCGTCGGGGCATTTATCCATTGCTTAGTTCCATTTGAGATATCTTCACGCGACCCGTGCTGTAGGGAAGGTGTGGTATCTTGAGCCTTCGGCTAAGGACGGGGAGGACTCTTGTGGGTTCGCTACCCCTTGAGGGTGAGTCTATTTTTAGACGGTTTTATAGATGGTTTGGGGACAGTATATCTCCTCCATCACTGGTGTAGCGGTTGGATTGTTTTTGATTGATGATTCTGAGGAGAAAAGGTTGGAAGCTCGTACTCGCCGAGCATGTGTTCTTTTATGTTATGGAATTATGAATCGGGATAGAGTCCTCCTGGAAAATGGTTTCTAAACTTATATCTATATTTATTTGGGCTATTTCGAAATGTTTTGGTATGCAACACCTATCCCCGGTTCATGAGTCTATCCTTTGATTCTGTGCTATGCTTTCTATATATATATATTGTGGGTGTGCGTTAGCCCCCTCACTCGGTCAAGTTGACTGACCCCTCATTTAAACTTTTAGTTGCTGGTCTGTTGGCGTTTGCCAGGCGGGAGTGAGTCATTTGAGTTACACTTCGTCGGTCTAGCCTTTCTAGTTGCATTTGTCTTTCATACACTTTACTTATGCCATGATTTGTAGACTTGAGATTATACTTTACCTTTCTGTAGCCCTGTGTGGCATTCGTATTCGGCCCTGTGTGGCACTTGATGATTATTACGTTATGTTGATCGGACATTCGGGACTAGGTATTTATGCTAGTTGAACCCGTCACCTGTTATGCTTGTTGATATTCGGGACTAGGTATCTATGCTAGTTGAACCCGTCATTTGTTTTGAATGTTGATTTAAATGCTTCCGCTATCTTGTTTTGAATGTTTGAATTGCTTTCGCACTCTAAGTTTGTCGAGTTAGATCCGCCTAGCATAACGTGTGCGTTTGTCTCCCGTTCGCTCTGATTCGGATTCGGGCATGGACTCCCATTTCATGACCGGGTCTTGGTCTCAGTGCGGGGGATGTGGCATCCTCCTTTTGGGGTGTTACATCCTTAAGTGGTATCAGAGCTCTAGGTTGCAAAACCAAGCTCTTGAGTCGTGTTGAGTCTGTCTAGGTCGTACGGCATAGGAATAACTGCGCATTGCATTTGTTTGACTTGATACTTTGACCCTTCGGCATGAATTGTTTCGTGATTATATGATTGTGTGCACATTATGACTTTGATTATGCAACATCTTATTTCATGTGCTTTATAAATTGCAACTAATTGTTGCATTTACGTGGTATACGTGTTACATTTCATTTGCATCTTTAACCCGCATGCATCGAATTTAGTGTTTGAATTTCAGGGTGCCCTATGAGTCAACACTAAGATTTCCCTCCGTCAACACTACCTATTAGCACTATAACGAAAACACGCCATAATTCGAAGATGAAAGGATTCTTTACCAAGATCAGTGGTCATGAAATGGTTCAGAGTTGAAGAATGAGATTTGCTATGTTGACTTACTATCTTAAAGTCAATTGAAAGATGGAGTTTGATGAATTTTCACCTCGAGGATTCGTTCATTTGAAAGTAGTCACCTTATGGATGGAAATGAGCCAATGGAGGAGAATCTAAGCAAGTAGAACCCGTTTTGAAAGAGTTTGATGAGCTTTCGCCTTGATGATTCGTTCATTTGAAAGTAGTCACCTTGTGGATGGAAATGAGTCAATGGAGGAGAATCTGATCAAGTAGAACCGTTTTGAAGGAGTTTGATGAGCTTTCGCCTTGATGATTCGTTTATTTGGAAGTAGTCACCTTGTTGAGAAAATGAGTCAATGGAGGAGAATCTGATCAAGTAGATGAAGAAGTTTGATGAGCTTTCCCCTTGGTTATTCATTTATTTGGGAGTAGTCACCTTGTTGATGGAAACGAGTTAATGTAGAAGAATCCGATCAAATAAGATCCGATCAAGTTCAAGGGATGTGGATAGATAACCATGTTACTTAAGCAATGAGCTACAAACCATCGGTGAGTGTTGAAGGTTTTGGTGCCGTTTAGAGTTAATGAACGACAAGACAAGATTGGTTGTTAGCTCTTTGGGTGTTTCTCCAAGATGAGATGGAAGACATTGTTGAGGTGGGGATAGAACACTTAGATGCCGAAAGGCTTTATTCAAGTTTCAGAATTATATACCATGGATTGCTTTGGGAAGTACTTAGCACCACGATCATCCAACGAAACTCTGAGGTAAATATCTAATTGACAAACGAATCATGGACAACTCCTTGAAGATGAGCGGACTAAGATTTAACACATAAATGAGAATTCTTGGGAGAAACTGAGGATGATTCTAGTTGAGCAAGGAATACGGTCTAGTAAGGAGTTTGGTGATAAAATAGCCTTGCTGAGTTAACACTCTAAGAGAAGACTTAAGACAATGAGGTTCAGATGACGAGGGTTGCATCATTTTCGGCTTAATGAACTCCTACCGCTTCATCTCGACTTTCTTGTCAAGACTTTTACACTTTGGTTAACGGTACGCCAAACATTCATGGCATTTGCATACATGCATCGCTTAAATACTCTTACCTTGTTTTGCTTGATGTGGGTGATGACTATTGTTGTTTTAATTGTGATAACTTGGATACCTGATCTAGTATTTGTAACTTGAAATTTCTACTCGTTATGAACTGTTACTGAAATGAATGAGTTATGTACTTATGTGAAATATTCATGCCTATGTGATTTAAAACTATCTTGGTTGCTCACTAACTTCTCATATAACATACATACATACTATAACTCTGTTTTATAGGGATTCCATCGTGATATCCCCCTTGAGTTGAGGTATGAGCGTTGAATCTATACTCAAGGGACACCGATATCAGTTGTATAAGGTACGCCAAACATGCATCGCATACTTTTCGTCAAGTGTTACTATGATGTGTGTATGTATGAATAACTGAACAGTGAATTTATGTGCAAGAGAGACCTTAGGTTCCCTCTTTCTACGTGTTGGAGAGATGTAGGATTCTCTCTATTTATGTGATAGAAAGATGTTGGAATCTTTCTAAGTTTTGTGCGCGAGAGATGTTGGATTCTCTTGTACTTAGATATTCAGGGATGCTGGATTCTCCTGAATCTAGGGGTTTGAGGAATGTTGGATTTTCTCAAACTAGAATGTTGGGAGATGTTGGAATCTGCCCGACTTAGGTTGAGAGACGGGGTTCTCTCTTTTATGTGTTCTCGAGAGACGGGGTTCTCTCTCTTGTGGGTGCTGAGGGACGGGGCTCTCTCACTTACGTATTGAGAGATGAGATTCTCTCTTGTTTGTTGTGGATGCGTTACGCGTTGATTTGACTACGGGTTGCAAATGGCGAGTATGAGACGACATCGAGGTTGGGTGCAGTTGCAGCTATCCGATCATGGGAATGACCGATCGAGTTCGAACAACTAACAGATCAAGTATCCGTATGGACCTCGATGATAACAAGACATCCTAAAGGAGGTTCAGTGTAGATGACAGGAGTAAGACTCACCATTAAGGCTATGATCTTATGCGAGTTCGGGAGAAGGGTTGGAACACTACAACTCGAGGATCTAGATTTTAGCAGTGGAACCTGGGGACCAGGTTCTCTTAAGGGGGGAAGATTGTGACGCCCCGTATTCTCGAAGGGCATCCTGACGGTATTAACAAGTAAGTCTCTACACTTGTGTGTGTTTAATTTAAGAGTTCTTGAATTATATGATTTAATGTAAATCCAATTTAATATGTGATCATTTGGATTATTCTAAAATTTATGGTTAAGTTGATTTTAAATCCATCATGTTACTTAACTTGTTTAATTTCGGTTTACTTGAATTCCTTGAGATTAATTGTCAATCATGCGTTTACGAAATGTCATTAAATTGTAGGAAAGGTTTCTAAAATTAAATTGAATTAAACTCTATTTCGTAAATCTCTCTTTCATTTTAATTTATAAAATTAATTCGGAGCTTGAATATTTATTCGTAACTTTACCAATTTTATTTACGATTATTTGTACGGGCTATTTCACTTTGCTAGGCGGCGCCACCATCAGGGCGGCGGTTGGGCCGTACACGCCGGCCAAAGCTCGCGGCGGCGCCGCGAGTTACTGTAGCTGCGGGTTTCACCACCTTCCGGCGGTGTTTTTCGATGGGGCTTGATGGTTTCCAAGGGCTTTCGACCCCCTGAGTTCATTTCCCACATCAATTTCACCAGATTTTCGTCGTAGGTGGTGGTTCCGGTGACGTGTTCGGTGGCTGAATATTCGGAGGCCAACGGGGGCCTTTTCCGATCATCTTTTGGTCTCGGGCTCTTCATGAAAGTTGTTCGGAACGACGAGAACTAGTGGCCATTAATCACGCGACTCCAGATTTGGCGGTTTGGGGGCAGATCGCAGCTGTGCAGCGGCGGCACAACGGCGGCACTAGCTCCGAGGATTTTTCCGGCGAGCTACCTTAGGGCTTTCGAATAGCTCATCACGGGTAAGACAACGCTTCTTTCGGATCACATTTTGGTTCACCGGTTTGGAAGTAATTTGATTTTGAAGTTTTGGGGTTTTCGTATTCTTGGATTCAAGATCTAGGACGATTGGCTTGGAATTTTCAGAAATTGATCAAGGATTTGGAACGACCACAAAGACTACATTCTCGAGTAATTTTTTGGGATTTTTCCGGCGAATTTCGGCGGAGGCCCGGTGGCGGCCCGACGACTTTCCGGCGGCACCGGTGGTGGCGCTCCGGCAAATTTCGGATAGCTTATCGGCCTCGATGCGGTGGGTCCAACGCCACTTTCCGTTCGTTAATCGCACACTCGGTTTATTTATTATGAATTATTTTGCATAATTAGAATTATTTGAATTAATTGTTTTAAGTGCAAATAAATTGTTTATTGTTGGTTTGTTGATCGAGATGTATTCCAATCATATACGAAAATATGTATTGAATGAATTGTGATATGTATGAAAATTTTGATTTACAATTTGAATCCCGATGTGATGAATTTACGCTATTTGTTAAGTACGAAGGGGTGTTAGTGTAATATTTAGAAACTAATCTTTTATGTGACTAAATGAACTTGAATGATATTTTAGAAGAACGAACATGTTGTTATTTCTCTATATGAATTTGAGACATTTTCAGTTATAAGATTGTTGTAAATTGTGTTTCAAATATAAAATCGAGATACATGAAGGATGCTTGAACAACTTGAGACTTGATGCATGATTGGAGTTAGAATTGTAATATCTTGATTTACTCTTACTACTTGAAAATGGTATATTATGAATTACGATAAATTGATAATTGTCATGCTTGTAAGTAATTAATTCCTAGTTGAATAGTTGTATAAACACTTTAAATGAACAAGTATGCTTAGCAATCGACTAAAGGGATGTATGCGTAATAATTCTAAACTTTTATAAATGACTCAGGGGATGTAAGTGTAATATTTATGAAACCATGGAAGTTACTTAAGCTTGTGTACCAAACATGTTGTGAAGTTGTAAAGTATGATCTTAAGTGAATTAGATGCACTCTTTAATTGTATCAAGCGTGCCATCTACGTACAACAACCTTGTATGTTTATATGATCAAGTTGCTCTTACTTATGCCCTTTATAACTCGTCATGAACTTGATGCTTAATTCTAATATTATAATTGAACCCTGCGACATTGGATGATTTAATATGCATTTTGTGAATACATTGACTTCCTAAATTGATCTTGCATCGTTGGATATGGAATTGCGTGTCGGTTGCTTGTAAATCTGACCTTGTTCAGCATTGATATGCCTTGAATGACCACGACACCTTATCCAAGCACAACATGAACACTTATGCATAACCACGATCATGTTGAGCAACGCCGTACGTCTTGTTTGGTTCATATAGAGTGTAAGTCTGGGCTTCTGTATATCTTGTCACAGAGTTTGGTGGTGCCGGTGGGCCCGAGGTTTAGAGTGTTTGGCCCTTCACACTCTCAGACTCTACTACTACGAGGTGAGGTTTAGGATTTTGTATAGTTATGCGACCTATGGCCTTTACATGCTGATTTCTACCCTTGTATGCGAGTATACCTTACTATAAATACGTATGTGTTGGATATGATATGTTTATGACCTTGCGTGCGTTCTGCGTGGATGGGTGATTACGCGCTTAAATTCCATCGCATGGGTTCTGCGTGGATGGGTGCTTACTGGCTTAAATTCCATCACGTGGGTTCTGCGTGGGTGGGTGTCTACGGGTTTAAATTCCATCGCGTAGGAATATGTATAAAAACCAATTTTTGAAGGATATGTAAGCTATTTTGGAAAAACCATTGTGTTGTGTTTATGTAGCGAGATTGCCATGAAAGATTGGCGTATGTGATCCGTTGTGATCTGTTCTGTTGTGATCCGTTGTGATATGTTCTGTTGTGATCCGTTGTGATCTGTGTGTGGATCTGATCCTGGTGAGCTACGGGAATGGGTACCCCCGAGACGGTTAGGGCCGTCGGGGCATTTATCCATTACGTAGTTCCATTTGAGATATCTTCACGCGACCCGTGTTGTAGGGAAGGTGTGGTATCTTGAGCCTTCGACTAAGGCCGGGGAGGACTCTTGTGGGTTCTCTATCCCTTGAGGGTGAGTCTATATTTAGACGGTTTTATAGATGGTTTGGGGACGGTATATCTCCTGCATCACTGGTGTAGCGGTTGGATTGTTTTTGATTTATGATTCTGAGGAGAAAAGGTTGGAAGCTCGTACTCGCCGAGCATGTGTTCTTTTATGTTATGGAATTATGAATCGGGATAGAGTCCTCCTGGAAAATGGTTTCTAAACTTATATCTATATTTATTTGGGTTATTTCGAAATGTTTTGGTATGCAACACCTATCCCCGGTTCATGAGTCCATCCTTTGATTCTGTGCTATGCTTTCTATATATATATATTGTGGGTGTGCGTTAGCCCCCTCACTCGGTCAAGTTGACTGTCCCCTCATTTAAACTTTTAGTTGCAGGTCAGTTGGCGTTTGCTAGGCGGGAGCGAGTCATTTGAGTTACACTTCGTCGGTCTAGCCTTTCTAGTTGCATTTGTCTTTCATACACTTTACTTATGCCATGATTTGTAGACTTGAGATTATACTTTACCTTTCTGTAGCCCTGTGTGGCATTCGTATTCGGCCCTGTGTGGCACTTGATGATTATTGCGTTATGTTGATCGGACATTCGGGACTAGGTATTTATGCTAGTTGAACCCGTCACCTGTTATGCTTGTTGATATTCGGGACTAGGTTTCTATGCTAGTTGAACCCGTCACTTGTTTTGAATGTTGATTTAAATGCTTCCGCTATCTTGTTTTGAATGTTTGAATTGCTTCCGTACTCTAAGTTTGTCGAGTTAAATCCGCCTAGCATAGCGTGTGCGTTTGTCTCCCGTTCGCTCTGTTTCGGATTCGGGCATGGACTCCCATTTCATGATCGGTCTGGGTCTCAGTGCGGGGGATGTGGCATCCTCCTTTTGGGGTGTTACATGATATGTTTCGTCATTTTGGAATCAATCTTCTTATTTCAGGATGGCATCTCGACATCAACACGCATCTTCGAAAGAAGTACAAGAAAAACAAGAATCTTCGGTATCAAGAGGTTTAAGGAATTTGATCCGCCGAATTAGTTTGGAGGTGGCGATGTCAAAGCTGAAGAATGGTTATCCGAGATAATAGGAATTTGGGAGAATTGTTCGGGGACATCGGAAGAGAAAGTGAAGTGTACTTCCCGTTTATTCCAAGGCCAAGCTTCAACATGGCTCAGGAAAACAAGGTCGAATGTGGAAGAATCTGAGAAAGAATTCACTCGGAAGAAATTTACTCAAGAATTTTGCTACAATTATATTCCTCCAATTGTGATGGTTAGAAGACTTAAAAAAATTTTGGATCTTGAGCAAGAACTGAAGAAGATGAACGATCTTATGGTAGAGCTTGAAAGTTTGGGAACAGGAAAAGATTGTCTGACTGTCTGGAGTTATTTGCAATAATGTAGAGATAATATTCAGCAAGTTTTCCAAACTTCACCGGTGCATGCATGGTCCGAGGAATTTAGAAGGGCGATTCAAGATGAGATGGATAACCAACGATTAGAGTCTCACATTTTTTATGTGGTAAAAGAACCGAGTTCGAGTTCGAACAAGAGGCCCGTGTCACAAGAAAAATCGCAAGGACTTCAAGAGAGTAACGGCACTAAGAAGAAGAAGTAGAAGCTTCAACAACCAAAGATGGATTCGATGCCTTCTACACCGGAAATAATTCAATGCTCGTATTGCCGAGGCCCGAATCACATAGAGGAATTATGTCGGAAGAAGTTCGGTAGATGCTTGAAGTGTGGAGAATTGGGACATATGGCGAATGGTTGCCCGAAGGACTATAATCCAAGGCTTCCGAAGAATAGTGGTTCCAAGACTCCTAGTCAAATCCGAGTTAGAGCAAGTGAAGGTAAAGAATTTAACAACGAGTTTGACACTACCTCCAGGGTGAAAGGTACACTAAGCATTCATGGCACTTCATGTTAGGAATAGTGCCCTTAAAGCAGATGTTTGCTTTACTATTTCCTTGTAAAATCACAACAGTCTTCGAATAATAAACAAGATGTTTTTGTTCATAGGCAATCACTTCTTTATGTGCTTATTTATGTCTGTTTGGGTTTATTGTGTTTTGCATGTATTGAACTCCTCTAATCCGATGAGGCTATTAAAAATTTTGTCGTTATGGGAACAACACATGAAACAAGTTCTTAACTCCATAGGCGAGGATTAGAAACTTTTCCAAGTCAATAAGTCCGACAGACAGTGGGAGTGTCGACTTTGGCTCTGCTGAGACTTGCTTATGTGATTATGTCCTTTTGAAGGATCACTTGGTTTCATGGAGTGATAAGTGCATACGTTGATGCGTTCATAATGCATGAGGGTGATTGTTACAAGAACTTCATCACTGAGATGTCCCGCGTGAGAACATTCCTAAATGGGAAAGGAAGTTTCCTAAAACTTCTAGATTAGGAAATATCTCACAGGTCAATGACGTGATTCATTAATCCTTAGACTTGAGATTCTATAATGTCTCATATGAGCTAATTCTGCAATCTTTGATATAGGCTTAAAAGGGTGTCGCCATATAGACACCTGAACCACGGCCTATGCTGGGATTACACAAGTGGCATATGTAGAATTAGTAGAATCCATAAAGGACCTACACTTGTTAAGAACAAGAATGATCTCTCATTGATTGAGTTGTTCGTAGTCCATTAAACATTAAACCCTTGGCCAAGGTGGATAAAAGTTCAAGATATCTAGAAAAAGGGGTTTTCTAGGATTGAGATCAAAATGGATATGAAACGAACTTAACTTTGAAGATCAAGAATATTTGGGCTCTAAGAATATTCCCATGCCTTAGTTCTTGATTGAGAGATGGAGTTGTAGGAGGATCGTATTTCACTGATTGTCATTGACTGAATGATTCTTCGATTCATTTCGTTGTTCGGCTAGGGGTCACACACCCATTGCTACATTACAGTAGTGTGATCTATGAAGTGATTGATTAATTAGGGAATTAATTAATTGTTATCACTGCTAATCGAGTAATGAACCTAAAGGGTCACAAACAAATGCCAGAGCACGAGGGTTATGGTAGGATATTAATATGATTAACGAAGGATCAAATTGTTGATTGAAAATGGAGATTGGAGCACGCGGGTATTGCCACATGTCAAGCACACGTGAATGCCACGTGTCACACGTAGCCTGCGTGGCTACCACGTGTCATGTACACATGGTACGTACGTGATTTCATTCGTGTAATTGTATTACACGTGAATTCTTTTCTAAAATTAATTAATCAAATTGTAATTAATTAATTAATTAATTATGAATTAATTGTTAAAACTATTCTCAAATAAGCTTAACCCAATAAATAATTAATTGGGAATTAATTTATTTTTTCAATATTGACTTTTAACGTTAGGAAAGTTGAAAAGTAAAACTTCCTATTGTAGGAGAGAGAAGTCTTCTCTTGCTAGACTTGGAGAATAAGTTAAGACCTTGTTATTCCAATTAAATTAAATAATTAAATTAGTTAATTAGTAAGCAAGAAAACAACTCCCATTGTGTCCTGGAAACCCTAAGGAGTTGGAACCCCCTTGTATAAATACAAGGGTGGGTGCTTGTCTTATTCTTTAGACCAAGACTCACGAAGTGTTAGAGAAAATCCAAAAAGAAAAGTTTTCAAAGAAAAAATTATCCTAGCCTTAACACAAGCCATAGAACTAGCATTCTCACTCGCTTGATCGTGTTCTAAGTCTGGTGTGGATACGCTTTGGAGGGCTTCTATTTTGGAGTCCAATTCGAAGGTCGTTCAAGGGATTCCGCTTGAAGGGTATTCGTTAGGCGGTAACGACATCACTAGAAAGCTTCTAACTTAGTAAGTTTCTAAAAACCTATCGTTACAGTACGAAAATTGCAAAACAACGATTAAACTTTTACAAAACTTTAAACTTCCTCTGCTCAACTCTTTCGTGTTTTCCAACAAGTGGTATCAGAGCCACCTTGCAATGTTAGTATTGTATCTTTACTGCTTATGGAATTTTGATGAAAATTCTTGAATTTGAGTATATGTTGTGTATTCATGGTTTTTGTTTGAAATATGAACTTACCGAATCAAAACTGTTTCTTGAAAATTCGTGAAAAATCATTTTCTGATTAATCTGGTTTTAAGCTGGTTAGATTCAGATTTGTTTGAACTATTTTAATTCGAAATTTGAAGTTCTGAATTTGTTGAAAGTACGAAACTTAAAAGGATCGGAACGGGTTAGCCCGCACGTATTACGTACGTGATTGCGCGCACCTAGTGCGCGCATGGTGCGGCACATCACAGTGCCGTACCACTAACCCCATCGCGCAGCTGATACCCGGACGCGCCTAGGCGCTGCTGCACGGTGGCGCCCCACCATCGCAGAGACCGCCCGCCCGCAGGCACGCGGCTCAGCGCCTGGTCACTTGCGGGCATCTCCCGCAATCCTTCCGACAGCCTGGCCGGCTGTGTGCACAGCGTGCCTGTGGCACCCCTGTCGCACATCGGGAAAGTATGAATGTTTAGTTCAATATATAAGTTAAAGAGTCCAAGTATAACCAATGGATATCCCTTTTTGGCAGTGGTTTAGGCCCAATTTCAGGTTATACTCGGTGGGCTTGGAGACCTGCGCTCGCGTCCAACGGGCCTACGGACCCGGGGCGTGACAAATGGTATCAGAGCCGCTCGTCAGCCGCAGGAGCTAAGTTCTATACGGGGCAAACTGCTACGCACATGGGAGCCACCTCTTGAGCCTGCGGGGCAAAGTGCTACATATGTGGGAGCCACCTCTTGAGCCCGTAGGAGCCACCTCTAGAGTCCCAACGCAGACGAGTCGGTCATGGGCTTTATGTCATAACGCAACGAGGACGTCGCGATTCTGAAGGAGGGGTGATTGTGACACCCCTGTCTCACATCGGGAAAGTATGAATGTTTAGTTCAGTATATAAGTTAAAGAGTCCAAGTATAACCAGTTGATATCCCTTTTGGGCAGTGGTTTAGGCCCAATTTTAGGTTATACTCGGTGGGCTTGGAGACCTGCGCTCGCGTCCAATGGGCCTGCGGACCCGGGGCATGACAGCGCCTACTCGCGCCCGCCTCGTGCCCGCACTTGCGGGCGATGGCTACGCGCCTCACCTAGGGTTCTCGGACTGCTTTCTTTGTTTTATGTTCAAAGTTTTGAAAAAATCCCGTTTTGAAATTTTGATTTTATTTAAAAATTTTGATTTTAATTTTATAAAATTATTTATTTGAAATAATTATAAAATTTGGGATTTTTGTGAATTAAAGTCAAGTTCTAATTTTTTGAAAAAATAATAAATATCACTTTGAATGATATTTTAGACAAAAATTTAATTTTGAATTAATTGTTGTTTTGTCTAGATCCGGTGATTCGATTTTGATTAAATTCTTGAATAATGAACTATATTCAAATTACTTAACTTAATTATAACTTGAAGTCAAGGGAATTTTAAATTTAATTGGTAAATTTGAATTCGAGCGGAATCATGCTAGTTTAGGTGATCATGGGTTAGTCTTATGTATGGTTTTAAATTCTACACATGGATGATTTCAATTGGAGTCAGAGCCCCATAGTTGCGTGTTTTTCAAGTGGGGTTGGAGCCCTACTTATGTGCGTACTGTTATCTATACTATATTATTAAGCACGAGAGGCAAAGGTGGTCTCTTGGTGTCCTCTTTTTTTTTTTTTATTTACTTATCTTTTATCCATAAGTTTTCTTCTCTTACGATTTTCTCTCTTCTTTTCTATTTATTTATCTTTTATCCGTTTTCTTCTCTCACATTTTCTTATCTTTTCTTTTCTCTCACCTTATTTCAATTTTTTTTTCTTTTAAATTTTTTTTAAAGAAAATGTTGTTTGCTATTTTATGCTTTTATGTTATTTTTGTATTAATTCAATAATTATATTAAAATATTTATAAAATATATATTAATATAAAAATTAGTTTAAATATAAAAAAAAAATTATAATTTGCACACGCAAAGAGTGTGCCAAAATTACTAGTGTCTTTATTATGTGGCTTTCCCTATTATTGTTTTTGGGTCGGGGTATGCCCCATGTACTATTCTATGGTCAATATGAAAATTGAGGCATATTATTTTATGTAAAGAGAGTAGAAATTAGGAAGTGAGGTTTTTATTTTCATTTTGGAGACAAACACCCATGGAATAAGAAGGATCCACAAGAAGCACTTGGAGAACAGTGGCCATAAGAAAACCCCTCAAAATGTTTAGGAGAGTTTCTATTAATGTAATAGATATGGCATTTTTTCATTAAATTTTGTACTCCTATGTGATATGAACTGTCTTATGTGGCATGAATGTTAGAACTAGTGATTTTAGAGTGGCTCCCAAAATCACATATAAGATAGGATACCCATGATCATCTCATAATTAGTATCATGCTAGGATATGTTATCTGCTAATTGCCTCTGTGATGCATTTTATGTGAAACTGCATTAAACAAGACAATTAAAATTTGGATAACATTATATGCCGCTGACGTCATTCGAAAATCCCTTTTAAATATTGAGCAAACTTCAAATGTATAGGTATTTTATCACGGTAAAAACCCATCAACGGGATTTAGGACTTAATAAGTGAAACTAATTGTTGTCTCACGAGTCGTGGGGAAATTAGTGTAGCTTATTAACTCTTAGTTTCCTGATTAATTATTTTAAATAATTAATATTTCTTGACCATTTTAGAATGGGCGATGTCTCACGAGTCATGGGTCATTCCGGACTAAGTTTGGTTGAAATCTTATGATTAATGGGTCCTGCTCAACACTAAAGTAGATATGGATGTCTCACGAGTCGTGGGTCCATGATTGAAAGATTAGTGATGTAAAAATATTACTAGGAATTCCATGGCGATGGAATCGGCAATTCGTACCCACCTAAAGATTCTTAGACCTTTGGATGTCTCACGAGTCGTGGGTCCAAAACTATGAATGCTTGGGATCCTAGTACCCATTGAGAAAATAAGTTTCTTCTAAAGTTGTTAGGATTTCTAGACTTTTTAAAAACAGTAGGAGAACGTATTTCTGAAGACCTTGATAATATGTAATCGTTATTATTCAGCATGCTCATGATTTCTTTGTTTTTCCATTTAGGTTGTAGTTCTGTGATTCTCTACAATTGAAATGGCAACCAAAGACCCTTTGGTAACCATCCTCGAATCAAACAAGTTGACAGAGCCCAATTACTCTGATTGGCTTCGGAATCTAAAGATAGTTTTAGATTGTGAAAAGAGATGATATGTTCTCTTCGAGGGAGAGCCTGTTGCTGAAGGCGACGCTCCGACTCAGGCCAAAAGAAAGGCGATTGCGAAATGGTCTGAAGACAATCTTCAAGCCCGTTGCCTCATGTTGGCCAACATGTCTCCGGACATGCAAACGCAACACGAGTCAATGGAAAACTCTTGGGAGATTTATGACCATCTCGAGCAATTGTACCACCCCAAAGAGCGTGATTTAAGGTACAACACCTTCGGAGCTCTTTCATCTCAGAATGAAAGAAGGTACAAGTGTCTATGAGCACGGTCTCAAGTTTCTTGCTTTGAACGAGAAACTGACCTCCATAGAAATGCCACTAAGTGAAGAACTCACTGTGGATTTGTTGCTCGCATCGCTTCCACTATCATTTAATCCTTTCGTGCTAAATTTCAACATGAATCATCCTCATGCTACTGTAGCTGAGTTGATTAGTCACTTGTGATTGTTGAAGACACGATCAAGAAGGATCACAAAGTAATGATGGTCACTTCCTCTTCTAGGTCTTCTAAAGGCAAAGGTAAGAAAGTTCTCAAGAAGAAGGGATCTCTTAAACCCGATGCAGGGGTTAAAAATAGAAAGGCCAAGAAGAGAAAAGATCAGACCGAGGACGTTTGCCATCTTTGTGGCAAGAAAGTGCATTGAAAGAGAAACTGCCAAGAGTACAAGGATACTCTAATGAAAGGTGTGTTTATTGTTGAAGTAAATCTATTTATTGGTTCTAATTCTTGGGTACTTGTTACCGGATATGGAGCTTATATCTGTAATGATGTACAGATGCTAAGTGAGGTTCGGCAACTTGAAGAAGGAGAATGCGTTTTGAAGGTTGGGAATGGATCTAACGTTCAAGCTCAAGCCATCGGGACGTGTAGATTAGATTTAGGTGTCTTTACTTTAGTTTCGAACAAAGTCCTTTATGTACCTTCTGTTATTCGTAATATCATTTCCATTCCAATACTTGATTGTGAAGGTTTTGACACTTATTCTAGAAATGGAAACTTATATCTTAAGAAGAATAAAACTTCCGTTTTGCTTGGTACATTATCTAATGGACTTTATACTACTAAAGACACTAATACTTTGAATATAAAATAACTAAACAAATGCAAAAGAGATGACAAGATCTCGGCTTCTTTATGGCACGCATGTTTAAGACATATTTCTAATGATAGGATTGCTAAGTTAACTAATTTAGGATCATTCTACGATAATAAACTTAAAGAGTTAACTCATTGTGAATCATGTCTTAAAGGAAAAACGGCCAAAACTACATTTAATGGTAAAGTGGGATGTGCTACTAAAGTATTGGATTTAATCCATACTGATGTTTGTGGACCACTTAGTGTAAGTACGAGGAACAATCATCAGTATTTCATTACCTTCACAGACGACTTTAGTCGTTTTGGTTATGTGTACTTAATGAAGTATAAATTCGAAGACTTTGAGAAATTCTTAGAATGTCAAAAGGAGGTTGAGAAGCAAATCGGTCACAAGATTAAGACACTTTGATCTGATCGACATGGCGAGTATCTAAGTGACGAATTCCTTAGTCATCTCAGAGATAATGGAATTATCTCTCAGTGGACTCCTCCGGAAACTCTTCAATTAAATGGAGTTTCGGGGAGAAGGAACAGAACCTCACTTGATATGGTTCGTTCCATGATGAGTTTCACTGAATTGCCACCTTTATTTTGGGGTTATGCCCGAGAATCAGCAGTTAAGATTTTGAATCTTGTTCCCTCCAAATCTGAGCCCAAAACCCCATTTGAGAAGTGGTTTGGCAAAATCCCTAATAATTCTTACTTAAGAATTTGGGGTTGTCCTGCTTACTTAAGAATTTGTGGTCTGGCAAAATCCCTAATAATTCTTACTTAAGAATTTTGATACCACTTTACGTGTAGCACCCCGGAGTGCAGGGCACTACACCCCCCGCAATATAGCCCGATACGTGCAACGAAATGGAAACTCCGCACACGCACCAAGCTATAGCAATCGGGTGGCAAACAAAATCACACACACTAGCTAGGCGGTCTAGACCCTAATGTAGAGTGCACATAACAAAATTGAAATCAAAAGCGGAATCCCAGGATTCAAATACAAACATACATGCTCAAATTAATACATATTATGCCTATCTAAGGCCAAATAATTCATACATGGATCAAAGCTTGAAATCGGAATCATAACTTATACAAATTTCATACATATCTTAAACATGATACAAATGCGAAAATGTAAAGATGCAAAGATTCGACTGACGAACTCGAACAAAACTAAAAAAAGAACCACTGCCTAGCACGCACCAACCTGAACCTGCAAACTTAACAAAACAAAAGGGGGAAAAAGAAGACAACGAGGAGGGGTCAATCCTAGAGACTGGTGAGGGGGCTAATACACTCACACATACGTATACATAGAGCATAGCATATTCAAAATTAGAAGGTTCATGAACCAGGGCGTGGTTTTTGCAAGACAAAACATTTAACACGTGATCACAAGTATAAGGAAAAAGAGTTAAGGCCGAAGACCAAAATCTACCAAATTTTATTAATTATGAATCCACTCCCGTTTCACAAACCATTTTCAGAATCACACACACGACTCGGTGAGCACGAGCCTCAGACTACCCTAACTCTATTGATAAATCAAAGATCTAAATCAAAACAAAACATAATTTAGAATGAAAGAAACATTCCTCTCCTCCGGGTGATGGCAGGGTGGCGCCACCCTGGCCATCGGACACACAGTATGGGTCGTAAGTTTCATGACGCTCACGCCCGAGAACTCCTTCCCCAACCAAGCCTCCTAGTGGGTTCAGGGTTAATCCTTAAGTTGAAGACCGTACTAGGGACTACTCGACGGCCCACACCGTCCCGGGTCTGCTTCTTACGAATCTCCGGGGCCTATCTAATTGATCAAATTGTTCAAAAGTTCGAAAGTTCGTAACTTTTCTAAATCCAACATAGTTTCAAAATGTTACTCAAGGTTTCAAAACACACACACCAACTCTTTTCGAAACAAACAAACAAAAATATTTCCTACATATACATAAAAGCGTTTTTCAAATATTTCATAACAAAAGGGCCAAAATCCAACAAAATACGTTTCAAACACATATCTAATACTTATATATATATACATAGGTCACATGCGGGCTTAAATCACATCAAGGGTTATAGGTCGTAATAACTAAAAGAAAGAAACCTCACCTTGTCGACCATAACAAACAAAATGAACCGAAACACACATAAAAGACCACCTCCTTTGCCTCGATACAAAGCTTTGAACAAAACAAAGGACAAACGACGGACTTTGACTCACGAATGCACCATATAAACGCTCGGCATATGCATATGGATGCAAGAGATGAATAAGAGATGCAATGCATTAATATATAACGCATGCAAATTTACAACAAATCATATATCTTCTAAATAAAGTTAAATAAATTCATAAAGTTCACGCAACAGACCTGACACGTCATAAAACATATTAGGCATGCATGGACACGATAAAAGAATCAAACAAATATCAAACAAGGCAAGGAAATGACGCATTGATGCATGCTAGCATGTTAAAGGGCATATAACGCACATTAGGTCATATATTTCACGTAAAAGCATCAAAATTACCCAAAATAATTTCACAAATTTCATATAACATGCATAACATATCATACAACATGTTAACAAGACATTTCATATCATACAAGAGCAAAGAAAATTCATGCACTTAAATGAAGCATAAAGTAATAAACGCACGTATGAGACCATAATTAAAAAATGAACACGTAAAACAAGTCATAAATTCATAACATAGCACTTAACACATAATATGACATGTTGACATAACATTCATATCATAAAAGAAGCAAGAAGATATCATGCGAATTAAATGAACGGAATATTTACGCATGCATGCACGTAGGAGACATATTAAACGTATTTCGTCATATAACATGCAAACGAGCACCCGAATCACGAAATGAATTCATAATAAATCATATAACATGATATAAAGCAAGTTAGTATCATATATTAATCATATAAGAGCCAGGAAAGACAAGCAACACACAAACAAATCGGAAAACAAACAACACAACAGCAACAACTCGAAAGTTGCAAAAAATGGGGTCGCGCCGCTAAAGGGTGGTCGCGGGCGCAACCACCAACTCCTCCAGAACACACAGCAGCACAAAGTCAAAACCAGGCCAAAAAGGGGTCGCGGCCACTACCAAAATTGCACTAATCTCGGTCGCGGCTGCAACCCACAACGCAGCAGCAGCAGCAAAACAGGGGAACAACAGCAAAAATCCACCAAAATCCAATCCTAAACCATTCTAGCATGCAAGGGAAAGATCATATAATAATTATACATCATATTCAGGTCATTTTTCATGCAACAACTGAACAAATCATGCAAGAAATGGAAGAGAATGGATCAAATATTCATGTTCTTCATTTTCGTACAAAATGCATTAATGGTGACCTCTCTTAAATGCACCTAAACTCTGAATTAGTTCATACAATTAATAATGAATGTCTTAGGTTCATAAATGATGCATCAAACCAATAAGAATCAAAAGATCTCATGCCAAAATCATCAAACTCATCTAAACCTTTACTATTCATCATATTATCCATAACTCAATAAATTTTCGATGGATTTCAGAAAATAAGGAGTCCAAAGAAAGATTAAAGGATGGAGAATACAATCGTGGACTTACCTTTCAAATTTGAGGTGAATCGGATTTGTATTGAGCAAGAAATGGCCAAATGAATAGTGCTTTCCCCCCATTCTCCTCTCTCTCGGTAAGAACTGCTACTTTTCCTTTCTTTTCCTTGATGGGGTCCAAATGAGAGGCTAATGGGGTGAGAGAGAGTTAAGTTAGGGTCATGTGGGTTCAAATATGGGGCAATTCGGTTAAGAAACGGGTCGGTTATGATTAAAACGGACGAACATGGCAAATCTGTCACGAGAGACATGTTTCGGGTGAAATTCGGAGGATCAAACGAGCTTCAAAAATTACAAAAGTAGGTTCCTTAGCTTTCATTCTTCATTATGAGTCTGAAGCTTCTTCCAGAATTTGAATCCAAAATCCCAAGCCCAAGTTACGCCTTCCAGAACACAAGGAGCGCTAAAACGAGTTAGGCCCTGATGTCCCTAACAAATAAAGCGGTTCAAAAACCGTAGCAAACAAACTCAAAAACATAAAACGAACATGTAGACAAATTCATAACAAACATATTTCATGCATAGCACATAGTCACATATGAAGGAGAAAATACGGGGTCACACGGATCGAACGGGGGATCAAACGGGGTCCAAACGAACAAATTACTTAACAAAGGGGTAACAAATTATTATTCCAATCATCAATTAGGCATATAATCAATTTAATAATCACGTAAACGCATAAACAAATAACTTAACACGTACGAAACACTCTCGACACTGCGTACCTGTACGGCCGTACGAGCGGGATGTTACAAACTTCCCCCCATCAAAAAGACCTGTCCTCAAATCCTAAAGTGGGATCTTGAACACCTCTGAAGCGAACTCAACCCTATGTTTCCATTACGCCGTTCCGATGTAGGAAAACTATAGACTCTTCGGGACACTACTCCCCTTATTAGGAATAAGGAAAACTTGACATATCCCGGTACTTGGTGGTGCCTACCGAATCCAAGTAAATCCCCTTGTAAGAGTTGCTTCTAAAGAAGTCTCGATCTCTCACTTCCACTCTCGGGGTCTTCTCTTCCGAACCACGAAGCTCTCGGAACCTCGTCGAACCACCAAAGCCATGAGAATTCAGGTCAACTCGTTGAGACAAGTCACTACTTATTTCTCATCAAGATCTCCTTAGCCTTAGCAAACCGGACACGAAGTCCTTCGCCATTTGCTCCCATTTCCAAAAAGAATTTTGAAGTTGTTGGAGAACTTACCGGTCCTTAATGTTCGGTCTTCAACTGATGGGACTTTCAACATTGTTACAAGAAGTCTACAATGTCCTTTCTTGTGCCAACACATCTTCACCGAAGGCAACTCTCTTCAAACACCTCATCCCACTCTAACTGCGCCTCTTCTTATCGTCCGTGTCATGGGATGGCCGCTGAAAGAAGACAATTCCACTGTTGAATCCCGATAACACTAGAGACTTGTTCTCTGAGGCAATTCTGGGTTTTTCGTCTCAAATGAGTTGTTGGTAATACCCTTATTAAAACGCAACTCGGTGTAGACCACGGAACATATGGAAAACACGAACACCACTTCGAAGAAACAAAGGGTATTTATCTCCCACAGTTAACCTGTGCAGCTCACGGTAGATTAAAGTCATCTTAAATCCCGTCTTCTCCCGATAGGACCAAATACTCCACAAAGAAGTATCTGAACTGATGATACTACCTTCTAAAAGCTCTTCCACTATGTCTTGAACTCCCACAACTCTGGAGTCTCAAAGAAAGGTTCAATTCCGGGATAAAGGTCACGACCACTTCAATGTCCCTATTGGAAGGAAACGAATACCAACTTTCAAGGAAACATTAAAGAAATCTTATTACGACCCTTGTCTCTTCAAGCTTGGCTTAATCCTTCGGTTGACCCAAAGGTAAGCCACAAAGCTTGTTGCACCGTCCCGAAATAACCAACCTCCTCCACAAAGGATAAGAACGGGTTAGCCTTCCATCTAACACCCGAAAATATCGTTGAGCCCCGAATAGACCTCCTAAGAGCTACCACCAACTCGATGCTGGGAGCTAGGCCCAGAACAGTAGCGGTCCGGGACCACATTTTAAATTTTTTTATTATAATATAAGTATTAAAATATTTCTAAAACATTTTAATACAAAGCGGAAGACTAGCCGGAACTACTCAAGTATATACATGCAATTGATAATAAATTTTAAATCATAAAGCAGATAAATAAAGCATGTAATTAACACTTAAGAGCACCTAATTCATCATGCTTAAATAAAAACAATATAAAATTACCTTTCACCGAAGATCGCTACTGTGCCCGGAGTTCACCTCCCGAGAAACCGATTCCCGATCTCCTCGCGAAACCGGCAGAGCTTCCCTGCAATAACCCCAGGGAAACCCTCTGAGTGTGGGCTCCGAAAGTATTTCTCTAAATACTTAGAGAAAATAAAACCTTAAACTAGAATACCCTTTTCAGGGTTTATTCTCCCGAAATTAGGTGTTTTATATATAAACACCTAATTAAAATTAATTCCAAAATAAATCGGAATTAACTAGGAGAAAAAGGATATGGTTTCAAAGCTAAGAACTAGCTAAAACCTCTCCCAAAATATAGCAAGGGGATCAGCCTATTTATAGGCATAAAACGGAGGGTAAAATAGTCATTTTAAACATAAATGGAAGGGCATTTTGGTTATTTTGCAAACCATGTACAAACCGTGTAGAATTTGACCAATCGAGAATGCCACGTGGTAGCTCTCTCTGCCGTGGACACAACTCCGCCAACCACGCGCGAACACGTGGCCGCACGCGCCGCCACAAGCCAGCGAAGTGGTTGGCGAGTGTTGGAACGCGTAGTCGAACCAGAACTTGACACATGTCCGGGTCTGGTCCTACTCGGACCAGACCCGGTCCGACCCTATCCAGAAGCGGACCTTTTGTCCCTTTTGACCGAGCCGTTTGACCGGCCCATTCCAAATCGCATTCGGACCGTTCATAAGCGCTGAAGTGGCGCAATCTCAGCCGCACACGCGGCGCCCAGTCGGCGTCACCTGGGGCCCAATCTGTTGACGTGGCATGACACGTCAGGTGGCACGTCACCTGCAACGTCAGAAAAATGCCACATCATCTTTTTTTTTTTTTTTGAAAAAAAAAATTAAAATTTTAGTTTGTCCAAAATAAAATTTCGGGCATTTCCAACTCTTTGGAACTTGGCTAAATTCAAACACTTTGAAAATTTATTTCTCTCTTTCCCTTTAACGTTTTATCTTCGGGTTTTCGATTGGGGCTTATAGGGGGCCCTGCAGGACTAATTAATTTTAACTCCAAACGGGTTAATGTATTATCATCTCATGATAGTAATTAATTACCGTTGAACAATATTTAATTCCACTAAATAAATATTGTTGCACTCTAAAATTAATTAAATTATTCACGAATTTCTCTGATGGGTTCAAAATGCGCTCGTCCCACGTTTGGACACGTGGCACCTCAAAGATGACAACACCTGTCCTGTGATTATGGTTGTCATACACAAGCGCTGAAACCCCTCAAGCGCTAGTATCCTCCAAGAACACATGTCGTCTCTGTCAAATTTTGACGTGATCAATGTTACCGCTCTCTCACGAGCGCCATTCACACTACATGGCTAACGTTCCAATCAATCAAGGGAGCCCTCTTCGAGCGCTACATTCCCTCAGGGAGGCTTCCACTCCAACTCGTTACACAAGCCTTGCCTTCATCCCCTAACGGATTCCTTGGCCTCCAAGGCTTTGGTTGACACGAGCGTGCTCTCAAGCCCTCGTTACCAACTCCCCAAAAGGCTCTCTGACACCCCGTACATGCCCGCGCACCTACCACTATTGCCAGCACCAATTTTCACCAGCTTTTGCAGAGAAGATTCCTCCTAGGTTTCTCTCGCAATGCTACGTGTTAGGGCAACATTGGGCCAGGACCACACGATGCAAATGACTAAAGGGTCCCTGACCCTCAACTATAAATAGGCAAGTTCATCTTCTCCACTGTAAGCAACTTCCATTACAGAAACTCTATACTTAGCATTTTCTCTTTCAGATCTTCATCTGACTTGAGCATCGGAGAGCCAAACTGGGAATCACCCCCAATTCCCTTAGCTTGGCCTTCTGACTTGTGTCTGTGTGTTTGTCCTAGCAGGTAGAACCCCCATCTTTTCCGGCGATCATCAATTGGTTTCTTCACCCAAACAAATTCTAAAGTGATCGGACTCTGTACCCCATATTCAGACCCATCATTCTCGATCTAGAATAATTTTGCATTTCACTCCTCTGTTTAGATATCTATGAAAAATAAATTAATACTACTATCATTTATTTTTCGTTTCTAATCTGAAATTTCCTGATTCGCCTTAAGTTCAAATATCTTTTACGTGAAACACATTCAGCATACAACTTCAGTGACGCATCACACGAAGTACTTTGGCCAAATTTTTAATTCGAACTTTGCAAATCTATTTCAGGAATATCTTTTAACTTTCCAGCAAAGCCACAGATTCCTCGATCAATATTTCTCTTTAGCACATTTTATGTAATCACTGAACGTACAAAGGTTTCGGGCATTCGATATCGAGACCTCACTTATGAGAAAGTTACAATGATTAACACTACATGCCTAAAGTCGAAATACTGCCAGGATTAAGAGTTCAATGCTCCAAAAGATTTGTTCATTTTAGATAGTAGTTTTAAAATGAACTATCTTAGTGGTCCAGTTCGATGTTTCCAAATCTATTGAAAATTATCAATGTGTTATAACTGGAAACTCCATTTCCCTATCACATAGGACTAATCATCTTATATAGCACATTATAGCCTTGATAAGAACTTATTCTTATCTTACCGACTAGAACTTTAATAGCACGTAATTTCGATATCCAAAGTCCTTTCCTATGAAACACATTTCATATAAGAATATCATCACACGTTATTAATTATGTTAATATACTCATAACTTGCAATAATTTTAGTTTTATTAATCCAATAAAATACGATGTATTTACAAAGAAATTGGATTTTCAGGGCATTAATCCCAACACTCGGCACTACGCTCGAACGAAAAACCCACGCCCTGAGGTAACCCCATACCTCAACAAGAAGAAGGAGAATGCGCCTTCAAGAAGTCCACCGACAACCTCGGCCCTCACAACTCACAAACACCCGAGCGCTCAACTCACTAACTCTCCTCAAGAAGAGAGTTCCCCACACAAGAAAGCAACACACGTAACAAACAAGCGCAAGAAGCAACACTGTGAAAGAAATTAAACAAGCAAGTGGGTTTCCCAGAGATAAAATATTCATGAATGATATACCCTCCATGTTTAGTGTACCGTTCACCATGGTGGAAGTGTTGCGTTCCATGTAAACTTCTTGCTTGCCAAAGAGTCATCTTGTACTTAAACCGGGATCTTAAATTTACGGTGCTTAGTAGGCTTCATCTTCTTGTTATTCCTCGGACAATCTCTCACTAAGTGTTGAAATTTCTCCACGCTTGAAGTACTCTTTCAATCTCTTTGTATGAATTTCTTTCATGTGATTCGGACTTCGATAATAGAGGTATACTATTAGTTCCGTTGGAGAAACATCAGATTCTTATTCTTTGGAAATCACCTTCAAGATGTTATTGGTGGCTTGTAAAATTGTCGAGGATTTCCTTGTAGCACGAATCTCTTATTTGCACTTGAATTCGGTCGAAGTTCTCGTTCCACCTAGGAGGGGTGAAAATTCATTCGTTGTTCATTCACCTCTACTTCTCTTATCATCTCGGATCATGTATGCATCCTTTGGAGTTTTGAAAGACTTGTTGAATTCATCTCTACACGCCGGGATTTGACTTTGACCTTTAGAGTTATCTCCCTCGACATTAATCTCTCAATTTCCAATATTAAAATTATCCATCTTCTTTGATTCTCGCTTGAAGTTGAAGAACTCATAGAATTTTCTTCCCATTGATGGTAGAGGAAAGTACTTGTAGCAACCCCGAATAAAATCTCTTAAGTGAACTCTCCCCAAACTATTTCATTTTCGAATTCTTTTTGGTTGAAATTCTTGAAACTCAATGTTAAACTTTGGATGAGAAAAATTCACTTCACCTTTCTTGAAATATTCTCGAGTAAGTCTTCTAAAACCATTCCATCTCGGATATCTCTTCTCGATCTTGGCATCATCATCTTTAATTCATCTCGGAGGACAAAAATTCTCTAAACTCCTTATGTCCTGAATGCACTTGTTTCCTTTGTCCTTTTCCCGGTGATCTTTGTTGATGTGGAAGTGATATCCTGAAATAAGAAGATATTTTCCAAGAAATATCAATGCATGCTGGGGTTCGGTGCATGTTCATGTGCACGATTAAGACAAATAATAACAAATAATTCACATAAATGAGATAGTGAATTCAAGCAAACACATAATCCTAAGCCAAACGACCTAGACGGAGCAAACACGACTCTGGAGCTCCGGTTTTGCAACCAAGAGCTCCGATACCACTTTACGTGTAGCACCCCGGAGCGCAGGGCACTACACCCCCCGCACTCTATCCTGACACGTGTAACGAATGGAAACTCTGCACACGCACCAAGCTATAGCGAACGGGTGACAAACAAAAACACACACACTAGCTAGTCGGTCTGGACCCTAATACAGAGTGAGCATAACAAAATTGAAACCAAAAGCGGGAGCCCAGGATTCAAATACAAACATACATGCTCAAATTAATACATATTATGCCCATCCAAGGCCAAATAATTCATACATGGATCAAAGCTTGAAATCTGAATCATAACTTATACAAATTTCATACATATTTTAAACATGATGCAAATGCGAAAATGTAAAGATGCAAAGACTCGACTGGCGAACTCGAACAAAACTAAACAAAGAACCAATGCCTAGCACGCACCAACCTGCACCTGCAAACTCAACAAAAACAGAAGGGGAAAAATAAGACAACGAGGAGGGGTCAGTCTTAGAGACTAGTGAGGGGGCTAACACACTCACACATACGTATACATAGAGCATAGCATATTCAAAATTAGAAGGTTCAAGAAACGGGGCGTGGGTTTTGCAAGACAAAATATTTCACACGTGATAATAAGTATAAGGAAAAAGAGTTAAGGCCGAAGACCGAAATCTACCAAATTTTATTAATTATGAATCCACTCCCATTTCACAAACCATTTTCAGAATCACACACACGACTCAGCGAGCACGAGCCTCAGACCACCCTAACTCCGTTCATAAATCAAAGATCCAAATCAAAACAAAACATAATTCAGAATCAAAGAAACATGCCTCTCCTCCGGGTGATGGTAGGGTGGCGCCACCCTGACCATCGGACGCACAGTATGGGTCGAGAGCTTCATGACGCTCATGCCCGAGGACTCCTTCCGCCACCAAGAAACGTAGTGGGTTCAGGGTTGATCCTTAAGTTGAAAACCGTACTAGGGACTACCCGACGGCCCACACCATCCCGGGTCTCCTTCGTACGAATCTCCGGGCCCCATCATATTTTGATCAAATTGTTCAAAAGTTCGAAAGTTCTTAATTTTTCTAAATCCAACATAGTTTCAAAACGTTACTCGCGGTTTCAAAACACAGAGACCAACTCTTTTCGAAACAAACAAACGAAAATATTTCCTACATATACATAAAAGCGTTTTTCAAATATTTCATAACAAAAGGGCCAAACTCCAACAAAATACGTATCAAACACATATCTAATACTTATATATATACATAGGTCACATGCGGGCTTAAATCACATCAAGGGTTGTAGGTCCTAATAACTAAAAGAAAGAAACCTCACCTTGTCGACCACAACGAAAAAAACGAACCTAAACACACCTAAGAGACCACCTCCTTTGCCTCGATACAAAGCTTTGAACAAAACAAAGGATAAAAGACGGACTTAGACTCACGAATGCACCACATAGACGCTCGGCATATGCATACGGATACAAGAGATGAATAAGAGATGCAATGCATTAATATATAACGCATGCAAATTTACAACAAATCATATGTCTCCTAAATCAAGTTAAATAAATTCATAAAGTTCACGCAACATACCTAACACGTCATAAAACATATTAGGCATGCATGCACACGATAAAAGAATCAAACAAGGCAAGGAAATGACACATTGATGCATGCTAGCATGTTAAAGGGCATATAACGCACATTAGGTCATATATTTCACGTAAAAGCATCAAAATTACCCAAAATAATTTCACAAATTTCATATAACATATCATACAACATGTTAAGAAGATATTTCATATCATACAAGAGCAAAGAAAATTCATGCACTTAAATGAAGCATAAAGTAGTAAACGCACGTATGAGACCATAATTAAAAAATGAACATGTAAAACAAGTCATAAATTCATAACATAGCACTTAACACATAATATGACATGTTAACATAACATTCATATCTTAAAAGAAGCAAGAAGATATCATGCGAATTAAATGAACGGAACATTTACGCATGCATGCACGTAGGAGACATATTAAACGTATTTCGTCATATAACATGCAAACGAGCACCCGAATCACGAAATGAATTGATAATAAATCATATAACATGATATAAAGAAATTTAGTATCATATATGAATCATATAAGAGCAAGGAAAGACAAGCAACACACGAACAAACCGAAAAACGAACATCGCAGCAGCAACAACTCGAAAGTTGCACAAAATCTTCCAAGGCCTGTTAACCTGCTCATGGCTAGATCGATCGGTTTCTTGCCCCCGCTCCTGTAATATCCAAGGGGAGGGAATTATAGGCCATTCTCTTGCCTGATCGAGTCAACCAGGAGGAGGGGGCCATCCCCGAATGAAATATAGAGGGGTTGGAAAAGGTCCTCGTAGCCCAGACCTCCCAGAAAAACGTTAACACAGAAGAGTGGACCTGAAAAGCATAAGATTCATTCAATAGCCAAGCAGGAGAGTATGCACTACTCCGTATCTCGAGGTCCTTTGATGGGTATAAAGAAATCATCTTGGTAGCAACCAAGGACTGGGGTTTCAACCAGAGTCGCAACTAGGATAGCCTCCTAAATCGGACCTGAAGGACCCGAAAGATCGTTAGACTTTGGTTTACACGGAGCAACATCCAACATCTCCAGTCCTTCTAGTTTGCACTAAAGTGGCTTAAGTAGCCCTCGAGGAGTCCATTTATTCTCTCCGTCTGAGCTATCAAAGATGTACCGACCAAAGGAATCTGACCATCAGATACCGACAGTTGTCTTCTAAGATTACCGGGACCCCAAAACAGCTAGAGGGTGGTCCAGGGCGCGACCACCAACTCCTCCAACACACACAGTAGCACAAAGTCTAAACTAGGCGAAAGAGGGGTCGCGGCCACTACCAAAATTGCACAAATCCCGGTCGCAACCGCGACCCACAATGCAGTAGCAGCAAAACAAAGTAACAACAGCAAAAATCCGCCAAAATCTAACCCTAAACCATTCTAGAATGCAAGGAAAAGATCATATAAAAATTATACATCATATTCAGGTCATTTTTCATGCAAAAACTGAACAAATCATGCAAGGAATGGAAGAGAATGGATCAAATATCCATGTTCTTCATTTTCATACAAAATGCAATAATGGTGACCTCTCTTAAATGCACCGAACCTCTAAAATTAGTTCATACAATTAATAATGGATGCCTTAGGCTCATAAATGATGCATCAAACCAATAAGAATCACAAGATTTCATGCCAAAATCATCAAACTCATCCAACCCCTTACTATTCATCATATTATCCATAACTCAATAAATTCTCCATGGATTTCAGGAAATAAGGAGTCTAAAGAAATAGGAACGGATGGAGAATACAATCATGGGCTTACCTTTCAAATTTGAGGCTAATCGGATGAGTATTGATCAAGAAATGGCCAATTGAATAGTGTTTTCCCCACTTCTCCTCTCTCTCGGTAAGAACTGCTGCTTTTTCTTTCTTTTCTTACTGGGGTCCGAATGAGGGGCCAATAGGGTGAGAGAGAGTTAAGTTAGGGTCATGTGGGTTCATGTATGGGGTGATTCGGTTAAGAAACGGGTCGGTTATGATTAAAACGGGCGAACATGGAAAATCTGTCACGAAGGGCATGTTTTGGGCAAAATTCGGAGGATCAATCGATCTTAAAAAATTACAAAAGTAGGTTCCTTAGCTTCCATTCTTCATTACAAGTCCGATGATTCTTCCGGAATTTAAATCCGAATTCCAGAGCCCAAGTTACACCTTCCAGAACACAAGGTGAGCTAAAACGAGTTAGGCCCTCATGTCCCTAACAAACAAAGCGGTTAAAAAACCGTAACAAACAAACTCAAAAAAATAAAACGAACACGCAGACAAATTCATAACAAACATATTTCATGCATAGCACATAGTCACATACGAAGGAGCAAATACGAGGGTCACACGGATCGAACGGGGGATTAAACGGGGTCAAAACGAACAAATTACTTGACAAAAGGGTAACAAATTATTATTCAAATCATCAATTCGGCATATAATCAATTTAATAATCACGTAAAGGCATAAATAAATAACTTAACGCGTACGAAACACTCTCGAAAGTGCGTACCTATACGGCCTGAGAAGCGAGATGTTACAAACTTCCCCCCTTCAAAAGGACCTATCCTCAAGTCCTAAAGCAGGATCTTGAACGCCTCTGAAACGAACTCCACTCTACGCTTCCACTGCGCCACTCCGATCTAGGCAAACTGTAGACTCCTCGGGACACTACTCCCCTAATTAGGAATAAGAAAGACTTCACAATGGGGACACCATGGGTTTCACATTCAGTGGGAGCGAACAAAAGGTTTATAATCTCCAACGATCAATCTATGGATTGAAACAAGCTTCTAGGAATTGGAACATTCGATTTGATGAAGCAGTCAAATCGTTTGGCTTTATTCAAAATCCGAATGAGTCCTACATGTACAAGAAAGAATTGGAAACCTCAGTTTAATTTATGATACTTTAAGTAGATGACATCATCCTCATTGCGAATGCGAATGAGGACATGAAAGTTACAAAGTCTTGGTTATCGAACCAATTTGAGATGAAGGATCTTGGTGATACATCCTACATTCTCGGGATACAGATCTATCGGGATAGATCTAGGAGATTGTTAGGATTATTACAATCGGTTTACATAGATAAAATAGTAAAGAGATTTATTATGGAAGAATCCAAGCGTGGAAAACTTCCAATGGGCACGGGAACAGTTCTTTCGAAGGAGCTGTGTCCCAAGACTGAACTTGAAAAGTGCAGGATGTCCAGAATTCCTTATGCATCAGCTATAGGAAGCATAATGTATGTGATGCTATGTACTCGACCGGATGTGGCTTATGCATTTAGCGTGACTAGACGACTGGTGAAGGTCACTGGACTGCTGTAAAGACCATCCTTAAGTACTTGAGAAGAACTAAGGATTTGTTTTTAGTTTACGGAGGCCAGCAAGATCTTGTCATTAGAGGATACTATGATGCAAGCTTTACATCAGACATGGATGACTTTAAATCCACGTCAGGATACATATTCTGCCTAAACGGCGGAGCAGTGAGTTGGAAAAGTTCCAAGCAAGCGACCAATGCAAATTTGACCGCTGAGGCCGAATACTTAGCTACAAACGACACAGCTAAGGAAGGTGTTTGGGTAAGAAACTTCATCCACGAGCTGGGTGTATTTCCTAGCATTAAAGACCCCGTTACAGTCTTTTGTGACAACACCGGGGAGGTTGGTCAAGCAAGAGAACCAAGATCTCACGAAAGGACTAACCACATTTTGAGGAAGTATCACTTAATCTGTGATATCATCAAGAGAGGAGATATACAAATTGAAAGGCTCACATCAGCAGAGAACATGGCAGATCCGCTTACTAAAGCCCTTAGTCAATAGACTTTCGAAGGACATGTTCAGAAGATGTGTCTTAGATTAGCACCTGAGTGGCTTTGACGGGAAATTGGGAGATTGTTAGGAATAGTGCCTTATAGCATATGTTTGGTTTACTATTCCTTGTAAAATCACAAACAGTCGTTGAATAATAAACGGGATGTTTTTGTTCGTAGGCAATTACTTCTTTATGTGCTTATTTATGTCTGTTTGGGTTGATTGTGTTTTGCACATGAAACAAGTTCTTAACTCCATAGGTGAGGATTAGAAACTTCTCCAAGTCAATGAGTCCGACAAACAGTGGGAGTGTCGACCTTGACTCTGCTGAGACTTGTTTATGTGATTATGTCCTTTTGAAGGATCACTTAGTTTCATGGAGTGATAAGTAAATACGTTGATGCGTTCATATTGCATGAGGGTGATTGTTACAAGAATTTCATGACTGAGATATCCCGTGTGAGAACATTCCTAAATGGGAAATGAAGTTTCCTGAAACTTCCATATTAGGAAATATCTCGCAGGTCCATGATGTGATTCATTAATACTTACACTTGAGATTCTATAATGTCTCATATGAGCTAACTATGTAATCTTTGATATAAGCTGAAAAGGGTGTCCCCATATAGACACCTGAACCACGGCCTATTTTCGTATTACAAAAGTGGCATATATAGAATTAGTAGAATCGATAAAGGACCTACACTTGTTAAGAACAAGAATGATCTCTTATTGATTGAATTGTTTGTAGTCCATTAAACATTAAACCCTTGGCTAAGGTGGATAAAAGATCAAGACATCTAGAAAATGGAGTTTTCTAGGATTGAGATCGAAATAGATATGAAACGAACTTAACTTTAAAGATCAAGAATATTTCGGCTCTGAGAATATTCCCATACATTAATTCTTGATTGAGAGATGGAGTTGTAGGAGGATCGTATTTCACTGATTGTCATTAACTGAAAGGTTCTTCGATTCATTTCGTTATTCGGCTAGGGGTCACACACCTATTGCTAGATTATGGTAGTGTGATCTATGAAGTGATTAATCAATTAGGGAATTAATTAATTGTTGTCACTATTAATCGAATAATAAACCTAAAGGGTCACACACAAATGCTAGAACACGAGGTGTGACACCCCATCTGATCAACCGTAGAGGTATGACGTATGTGCGCAATTTAATTTATTTAATTTCATTTATTTGTTAATTTAATTATTTAATTATTATTTCTTTTGAAATTTGAATTTATTTATTTGAAATATTTGCCTCTTTGTTGGAAATGTGTTTTGTTTGTGTTCGATTTGAGATCGAAATTCAGTTCTGTTTTAATATGTTGGAGTATTATGTGATGTGAATTCATTTTTGTGCTCGTTTTATATTTTCGGACTTATTTGAAATGGTAACGCACCATTTTATTTGTTTTGGGGATTCGACGGCCTAACTAGCTTTAGCGCGCCTTGTGTTCCGGAATTTATAACTTGAGCTCGGGAATTCGGATTTGAATTCCGGAAGTGGCACCGGACTTGTAATGAGATTCTCCAGCTAAAGAATCTAGCCTCATATTTTTCTAGTCCTGTTTGATACTCCGAATTTGGCCCGGAAAACTTATTCGCGCTTATATGACCACCTTTCACTAAATTGCACATAAGTCCCTCATCTTTTGAGCTTTTCACTTGAAACTTGGCCCCACAACTCATTAACTCAATGCTTTATTGTAGCATGCTTCCCTCATCTCGGTTTTTCCAAGGAAAAGTGGAGAAATATCTGAACTTTGGAGCAGCAACAGTTCCATTCCCGTCACTTTGCACCCAAGGAGGTTTTTGAGCTTCTGTCTTCATTTTCCTCCATCATCTTCAAGAGGTAAGTACATATTTGATATCTATATGCTTATATGATCATTTTCATCCGTGAAATTCATATTTTAAGCCTTGTATGATTGATTTTTGAGCAAGACATGAATAGTTAGGTTTTATGGTCTTTTATGAACTCTACGAATTTCCTTGAGTTATGGCTTCAATTGGTGCTAGATTATTGACCTCTTACACTTTATCTATTGATGTTTAAGCCTGAATTTGATGATAGTTGAGATGTATGTGAGATACCATTCATGTTCTTGTATTTTTAGATGAGTATATGCATGAGTTTGAACTCTTTTTCCTTCTCCTTTACTTGCTGTTAGTTTTGGGGTGAATTTGTTGGAGTTTTGTACTGATTTGCTGCCTTGTTTCATGCCCTATCTTACTTAGATGAGTTTGTATTTGTTTGGGAGGAATAGCAGGGTTGAACAGGGGCGTGAAAGCCTTCTCCCACGGCTAAAACTATCTCCCCGGGCGGGGAGATCTTGTTCATGGAAAGTGCCCGTCCAGGTACTTTCTATGCAAAACATCCAGCATGTTGTGTACCCGGGAGGGTACTTTTAGGAACAAAATCTCCCCGGGAGGGGAGATAGGGAGCTAGGCTTGGAGTGCTTTGTTTGTTTGATCATCCGTGGCATGTTAAATTCTTGTTAAGTGGTAGATCTTATTTAATAGATACGGTATGTGAGCAATTCATGCATTTGTAAAGGAAATATGTAATAGATATTGAAGATAATGTGCAGCCTTCATGTGTATTTAATGCATGTAAGATGATTTTTTTAATGGAATTCATATGCATTAATGATGTTCCTTTGCATGGTTTTACATGAAATTTAAGCATGATGTGATGATTTAATTTATGAACATAGGCTTGTGACTTTTGTTTGGATATTATTTGTATTTAACGTGACCTTAAGTGTGATTTAAGATGGAATTAATTGTTATAATTTATGAAATACGTATATGAAATGGTATGATACGTTTTTTACGAATTTTGAATTTAAATGACCTAAGTGGTGGATTCCTGCATTTCATTTCATCCATTTGCATTCATATGGATCGCCATGCGTCTAAGTGGTTCATGATCGAGTCTAAGTCATAATTTATGTTTATTTTCTCAGAGTTTGGTTCGGGAGGTGTCGGTTCCACCATTTAGCCTCTTCTTGGTCATCAACGCTCTTACTGGAGCTCTTTTGGTAAAAGGTGAGGTTTAGGTTTGTTTTCAATATAAGATCTCTACGCTAAACTGTGAATCGATCTGAATATAAGAATCCCTATGAGTTTTAATAGGAATCCGTATGCGTTCTTGAATCTATGAATCGTTGCGAATTTTCAAATTTAAGAATATACGAATATATGAATAAGTATGAGTTCTTTTGGAAAATGACTTTGGTGTGTAAAACCCTATTCTCGGTTCATAGTCTTTTGTTTAATACGTGCTTTGCTCTATATGTAGATATGTGTTGGTGTGCGTTAGCCCCTCACTCAGTCGGTGGACTGACCCTCTCCTTTCAACTTTTCAAGTTATAGGTTTTGAGTCGTGCTAGCCGGAGTCGTGAGCCGGTCTAGTTCTAGTCTCCTAGCTCGAGTTGCATTATCTCTTGCATTGGGTCACATTATATTCATAATTCGGTTTTGATCATTGAAGTATGTATATATTATGCATTTGTTAATGATTTAGGTATGAATCTTGTGAACCTTGGTTATGCATATATATATTTGGGACAGGTTTCTAGGGATTGTACCCGTTTTTGGTGGATTTATCGTCTTGGTTTTGTTATATGCTTCCGCTTTCTTGTTGACTTTACGCGCTCTGGTCCTGTTTTAGCTCCGCCTAGCTTAGCGAGTATGTGTTGGTTCCCGTTCGCTTAGTCTTGGGCTCATGTATGAATTTTAATTTCATATGTAGGTTCGGGGCTAGGTGCGGGGGATGTGGTGGCTCGCCGCTCCGAGCGCTACACGAGGGTTATGGTAGGATGTTAATATGATTAATGAAGGATCAAATTGTTGATCGAAAATGGAGATTGGAGCATGTTTGCATTGCCACGTGTCAAGCACACGTGACTGCCACGTGTCACACGTAGCCTGCATGGCTGCCACGTGTCATGCACACGTGGCACGTACGTGATTCCATTCGTGTAATTATATTACACGTGAATTCTTTTCTAGAATTATTTAATTAAATTGTAATTAATTAATTTTGATCTTTTAATTAATTATGAATTAATTGTTAAGACTATTCTCAAATAAGCTTAACCTAATAAACAATTAATTGGGATTTAATTTATTTATTGAATATTGACTTTTAACTTTAGGAAAGTTGAAAAGTCAAACTTCCTATTGTAGGAGAGAGAAGTCTTCTTTTGCTAGACATGGAGAATAAGTTAAGACCTTATTATTCCAATTAAATTAAATAATTAAATTAGTTAATTAGTGAGCAAGAAAACAACTCCCATTGGGTCTTGGAAATCCTAAGGAGTTTGAACCCCCTTGTATAAATACAAGGGTGGGTGCTTCTCTTATTCTTTAGACCAACATTCACGAAGTGTTAAGTTTTTGAGAAAATCCAAAAAGAAAAGTTTTCAAAGCAAAAATTATCGTAGCCTTAATGCAAGCCATAGAACTAGCATTCTCACTCGCTTGATCGTGTTCTTGGTCTGGTGTAGATACGCTTTGGAGGGCTTCTACTTTGAAGTCTAATTTGAAGGTCGTTCGAGGGATTCCGCTTGAAGGGTGTTCGTTAGGCGGTAACGACATCACTAGAAAGCTCCTAACTTAGTAAATTTCTAAACACCCAACGTTACAGTACGAAAATTAGAAGGCAAGGATTAAACTTTTGAAAATTTTTAAACTTCCTCTGTTCAACTCTTTCGTGTTTTCCAACACTTCATACATGCATTTTTTTTATATTAATTTTGAGTTACTTTTCTTTCCTCGTTATTTCTTGGTACTTGTGTGTTCTTGCTTGCTGCTTGCTGCTTGCTTGTGGCTTTTTCCTTTCGTGTGGACTCTCTTATGAGAGAGAGTTTGGTAAGGTGAGTGCCGAGAGTGCTTGGTGAGTTGTGAGGGCCGAGCTTGCCAAGTGGTTCTTTTTGAAGACACTTATTTAAGGTACGGTGTTACCGTAGGCATTGGCGGTTGCTTTTAGGAGGCCCGTCTGGGCCTCAACGATATTCTCGGGAATTAGATTGAAGGCTAACCTGTTTGTATCCTTCTTGGAGTGGTTGTTTATTTTGGGATGGTGTGGCAGGCTTTGTGGCTTGCCTTTTTGGGTAACCGCAGGGTCGAGCCAAGCTTGAAGAGACAAAGATCGTAGTAAGATTTCCTTGATGATTCTTGACGGTTGGAATTCATTACCACCCGATAAGGACATTGAGGTTGTCGTGGTCTTTATCCCGGAGTTCGACCTGGTTTGAAGACTCCCTACCGGATGACTCTAGCGTGGATGTTAGAGTTTAAGACGTAGTTGATGAGCTCTTACAAGGTAGTTTCATCCTTTGGAGTGCTTCTTCGTGGAGTGATTAGCCCTATCTGAGGAGAAGACGGGACTTTAAGATGACTATAAACTACCGTGAGGTACACAGTTTAACTGTGGAAGAGGATACCCTTTGTTCACTTCGAGGAATCAGTAGTTCGTTCTTCTTCAGTGTTTCGTGGGCTGCGCCAAATGTGGTTTCGACAAGGGTATCGCCGACTACGTGTACGGGTAGAGCAACTGAGAATAGCATCAAAGAAGTCTCTAGTGTTATCGAGATTCGACAGGAGATTTGTCTTCCTATAGTTGGCCATCCCGTTGACATGAATGACAAATAAGAGGTACCGTTATGAGTGGAAAGAGGTGGTTGAAGTGAGTTGCCTTCGACATCGGCTTTTACCATCGAGGCACAAAGGAAGGCTTTGGTTGTGGGTTGTCAGCAGAAGAGTGTGGCCTTTGCCTCGAGGAGTGCAAGGTCACAAGATTATCCCACTTTTTGGTTCGAGTTTGTTTGATGACTTGAAGAACCGGTTTGGTGTAGTGGCACGAGTAGAGATGTTGCAGACTCTATGTAGCGATGTTTAATATGCCACCGGGTGAAGACCGAGCATCAAGAAATCGGTGGGATTCTCCAACTACTTCCGAATTCTATTCAGAAGTGGGAGCAGATAACTGAGGACTTCGTGTCCAGTTTGGTACTATTAAGGAGATCCTAAGAGATTCAAGGGTTTGCTCATTTTAACGAGTTAACATATTTTTCTCTTAGCGCGGTCGTTCGATGAGTTCGAGAGTTTTGTGGGTTGGAAGAGAAGATCCTTCGAGTTGAAGACTTCCACCGAGTCTTGTGGCGGATTTTAAAATCCGAGAAAGCCACTTGAAGACCGGATCAGAGTGGTGCAGTAGAAACATGGAGTCGAAATTCGTTCCGGAGCTGATGAAGACCCTACCTTAGGACCTGGGGACAGGTCCTTTTGAAGGAGGGGAGTTTGTAACATCCCGCTCGTCCGGCCGTACAGGTACGCCGTTACGGGAGTGTTATGAGCGCTTTTAAATTTTTTTTTTTTTTGACTTATGTGTTTATTTTATTATTTATGTGATACTCTTGAATTATGTGAATTAATATTTTAATTTTTATTTGAACCTTATATGCATTATTTGAAGGTATTTGTCCTTTTTGCTTCGTTTTTGATCTGATTGAATCCGTTTTCTTTTGTGCGTTTTGTGATTACATTTTATGTATGAATTATATGTGTTATGAATGTGTTTTTATATTTTTTGCATGTTTTGAGTTCGTTTGATATGGTTTTCGAACCGCTTTATTTGTTATGGACTTAAGGGCCTAACTTATTTTAGTGCACCTTTGGTTCCGGAAGGCGTAACTTGAGATCGGGAATTCAGATTCTAATTCAGGAAGCGGCGATGGACTCATAATGATGAATGGAATCTATAGAACTTGGCCTCATAATTTTCAAAGCCCATTTGGACCCGCTGTATTTTGCCCGAAACGTGACCCGTGTGACAGCCTTGCCACCCTCGCCCGTTTTGCTTATATCCGACCTGTTTCTTATCTGAATCGACCCGTTTTTGAAAGATTATGACCCTTATTCAACCCTTTATCTCTAGACTTTCCGTCATTTTGGTTCAACCTAGGAGAAAAGCAAGAAAGAAGCTGGAACGAGAGAGAAGAGAAGAAAGAAGAGCAGGGTACTATTCACAACTTGGGATTTCTAGCTCGTTTGACCTCCGTTCTTCGTCAAATTCAAAAGGTAAGTATATTTTTGTGATCTCCATCCCCTTAACTTTCTTTTGCACCCGATTTTGTTCATTTTCATAGAGATTAGGGCCTGTTTTACTACCTTGTATGAATAGTTAGGTTAATTGTCCATTTGTGGATGAATCATGCCAAAATTGTTTTAAATCTTGAATTTATGAATGATAAATGATCCCTTAACCTTCTTGTATGTTTATATGATCTGAATTTTCATGGAAATGGGTTGAAAATTAAACCTCCAATGATGAACTTGTATGAAGCTTGAAGATGAATTTGAATTCCAAACCCCCTTTCTGAGTCCTTGTTGTTGCGTGTGAGTTGCTGCTTTTGTGTGTGTATGTTGCTGCCTTTCTTTGGTTGTTCTTGTTATTGTTGAGCTGCTCTTGGGTGATGGGTTGCTATCCTGCTGCTGCTGCTGCCATGGTTCGAAGAAACACGGTTGGAGCTTGGTGGAGAAGAAGCTTCTGCGCCCGGTAACGGGCATTACCCTGTTTAAGCTTTGTGGAGGTGACGGGCATTAACTCCATGGCTTCTTGGAGCTTTAGGCTCCTGCTTCCCTTTAACGGGGGTTACCTCTATTGGCCTTAGGGTTGGTAACCAACGTTACCCTCTCTCTTTTAGTGATTTATTTGGTTTCTCCTGTTAGGAATAGTGCCCTAGAAAGCCGATTGTATATCCGCTTTGTGCCCTAGTGCCCTAGAAAGCCAATTTAAACAATTATTTCAAAAATAATTCAAATTTAATAAATAAAAATTTTCAGAAAAATTAAATGGGGATTGGATTGGACTAAACACGAAAGTCAAGATCGCGAAACGAACTGCCCGGACTAGCCCGCGCACCAGCCCAGGCCGAGAGCACGCATCGCGCGCGAGCGCGCGCCCGCCGCGTCGGGCACACCAGCAGCAAGGCTGCCAGCATGCACGCGCAGCGCGCACGCCTTCTCGCGCAGCTGCGCCTAGGCGGGAGGCTCTTGAACAAGAATTGCATCTAAGTCGTGTTTTAAGTCATTAGGACTTGAAACGAGAATTTTAATTTATTGGCTAAATTTAAATTCTCGCAAAAGCATGTTAGGTGATCATGGGTTTAGATCTATGTATGGTTTTAATTTATGCACATGAATGGTTTAAATTGGGGTTGGAGGCCTATAGTTGCGTTTTTCAATTGGGGTTGGAGCCTCACTTATGTTCGTACTGTTATGTGATTTATTATGTAGCTTTCCATATTACTGTTTTTGAGGCCGGGGTATGCCCCGTGTAATTGTCTAAGGCCAATATGAAGATTGAGCCTTATTACTTTATGTCTTTTTCCTTTTATTGTAATTTGAGAGTAGAGATAGGTGGTGAGGTTTTATTTTCATTTTGGAGACACCCATGGAGTAAGATGGACCACATTCAAGTAACAAGGAGGCCATAAGTGAAGACCCCTCAAAATGTTAGGGAGGGGAATCTCAATTGTTAAATGTAGTAGAGATAGGGCTCGTATTTTGTTACCGCTTTCCCTTATGTGATTTGAACTGTTTATGTGGCATGTATGTTAGAACTTGTGATTGTGGAGTGGCTCCCACATATCACGCATAAGATAGGTAGAACCCATGATCATTACATGTTAGTATCATGCTAGGACATGTTATCTGTTTATGTGCTTGTTTGATATGCATTTAAGTGTACTTGCATTAATCAGGACTAATAAAATTGGATAACATATATGTTGGTGAGGTCGAACCGGACAACCCTCCGGTTGATTCGAAAATTCCTATTAAATATTAAGCTAATTTCGAACAAATAGGTGTTTAATTCGAGATGCAAATTTTGAATTAAATTCCTAGCATTCCATCAATAGGTTTTAAGTTTAGTAAGTGAAGCTAGTTATTGTCCGCGAGTCGTGGGATAGCTAGTGGAGCTTATTAGTTCTTAGTTACCTAATTGATCATTTCAAATGATCAATATTTCATGATCGATTTTAGCAAGGGCGATGTCCGCGAGTCGTGGGTCGTTCGAACTAAGTTTTGGTCATGATCTTATGATTGATGGGTCTAGCTTAACGCCTAAGTAAATATGGATGTCGCACGAGTCGTGGGTCCATATTGAAAGATAGGTGATGCAAAAACAATTACTAAGAGTTCTAAAGGTGTTAGAATTGGTAAGTTGTACCTACCTGGGGTTCTTACTTAGAATGTCCGCGAGTCATGGGTTCGAGGTAAAATGCCTAGGAACTTAGTACCCATTGGGAAACGTGTTCCTCTTAGATCTTTGGGAATTCTAGATCTTTGAAAAACAGTGGGAGCGACATTAGATTAAAGACCTTATCTTTTGTATATCGTTATAATTCAGCATGCTCACTAGTTCTCTGTTTTACCATTTAGGTCGTAGATTCTGTGATTCTCTATGTGTTTTGAAATGGTAACCAAAAACCCTCTTGTATCGATCCTCGAGTCAAACAAGTTGACTGGTCCCAACTATTCTGATTGGCTGAGGAATCTAAAAATCATTTTAGATTCTGAGAAGAGAACTTATGTTCTCTTCGAAGGGGAGCCTAGTCCCGAAGGGGAGGCTCCCACTCGGGCCGAGCGGGACGCGATTCAGAAGTGGAAGGATGATAATCTCCAAGCCCGTTGCCTTATGTTGGCTAACATGTCTCCGGACTTGCAAAGACAACATGAGGCCATGGAATTTGCTTGGGAGATTTACGACCACTTAGAGCAACTTTACCGCCCTCATGAACGTGTTACAAGGTATAACACTTCAAAGGAATTTTTCCACTTGAGAATGAGGGAAGGTTCAAGTGTCCATGAATATGGACTCAAGTTTCTTGCCCTTACTGAGAAACTTGCTTCCATGGACATGCCACTGAAAGATGAGCTTTCAGTGGATTTGTTGCTAGCTTCGCTCCCACCATCATTCAACCCATTTGTCCTTAACTTCAACATGAATCATGCTGGTGCTACTGTAGCTGAGCTGATTAGTCAGCTTGTGACTGCTGAAAGCACGATCAAGAAGGACAATAAGGTTTTGATGGTGAATGCTCCATCTTCCTCTTCTGGGCCTTCTAAAGGTAAGGGCAAGAAAGCCCAAAAGAAGAAGAAGAAACCCCTTAGGCCCACTGGTGGCATTTCGAAGGGGAAGGCCCAAAAGAAGAAGCGTGATCAGAAAGAGGATGTTTGCTTCCATTGTGGCAAAGCGGGACATTGGAGGAGAAACTGCCCAGAGTACAAGGCTACTCTAAAGAAAGGTATCTTTCTCGTTGAAGTAAATCTTTCTATTAATTCTAGTTCTTGGGTACTTGATACCGGTTGTGGAACTCATATCTATAATGATGTACAGAGGCTAAGTGAATTCCAACAACTCAAAGAAGGAGAATGTGTCTTGAAGATCGGTGATGGCTCAAACGTTGAAGCTCGAGCTTTAGGCACAATTAGATTAGATTTAGGTAGTTTTGAGTTAGTATTAAATAAAGTCCTTTATGTACCGAGCATTATTCATAATATAATTTCAATTCCAATATTAGATTGTGAAGGTTATGAAACTTATATTAAGAATGGTAAATATTTTATCAAACGGAACAACTCTTCCGTCCACATCGGTACTCTAAGTAATGGACTTTACCTAACTCAAAATATCAATATTATGAATATACAACGAGAAACAAAGCGTAAGAGAGATGACAAAGTTTCAGCTCCCTTATGGCACGCTCGATTAGGACACATTTCCAAGAACAGAATTAGCAAGATAAACACTTTAGGATCATTCTCTGAAAATGATCTTAGGGAGTTAACTTCTTGCAAATCCTGTTTCAAAGGAAAAATGTCCAAAGTCCCTTTTAAAGGAACTGTGGAACGTGCCACTAAGGTTTTGGACTTGATCCATACTGATGTTTGTGGACCGCTTAGTGTAAGCACTAGAAACAATCATCAGTATTTCATAACCTTTACTGATGACTTTAGTCGGTATGGTTATGTATACTTAACGAAGTATAAATATGAAGCTTTTGAGAAATTCTTAGAATTTCAAAAGGAGGTTGAGAACCAAACTGGTCACAAGATCAAAGCGCTTCGATCTGATCGAGGAGGCGAGTATCTTAGTGAAGAATTCCTTAATCATCTCAAAGATAATTGGATTATCTCTCAGTGGACTCCTTCGGGAACTCCTCAGCTTAATGGAGTTTCCGAGAGAAGGAATCGAACCCTACTTGATATGGTTCGTTCCATGATGAGTTTCACTGACTTACCACCTTCTTTCTGGGGTTATGCCCTAGAAAGTGCAGCAAAGATTTTGAATCTAGTTCCCTCTAAGTCAGTCCCTAAAACGCCCTATGAAATGTGGCATGGTAAAATCCCTAGTTATTCTTACTTAAGAATTTGGGGTTGTCCTGCTTACGTGAAGAGGACAGTGGGAGATAAGTTAGAATCTCGTTCTAACTTATGCTACTTTGTAGGTTATCCTAAGGAATCCATAGGATACTACTTCTATGATCAATCTGAGCAAAAGGTGTTTGTTTCCAGAAATGCTACTTTTTTGGAGGAACCGTTCCTTAAAGAAAAGCAAGGCAAGATCATAGAATTAGAAGAAGTACAAAGTGACCCCATACCACCCACTGAAGAAACGTCCCACTCTGATCAACCACAACCAATCACGAATTTCGATACACATGTAAATCCTCCTCTAAGGTGTTCTGAACGCACTCCTAGACAGCCGGAGAGATGGTATGGATTCTTCCATGAAATCTCTCAAAAAGATAATGATCCTTTAACATATGAGGAGGCACTTTCAGATTCTGACTCTGAACAGTGGATAGAAGCCATGAAATCCAAAATAGATTCCATGAACTCCAACCAAGTTTGGACCTTGGTAGATTTGCCTGATGGGGTCAAACCCATAGGTTGCAAATGGATCTTTAAGAGAAAGCTTGGAGTTGATGGAAGCATTGCAGCCTACAAAGCAAGACTGGTTGCAAAAGGATTCACTCAGAGACCCGGCGTGGATTTTGATGAAACCTTTTCACCAGTTGCAATGCAAAAGTCTATTCGGATCATGCTTGCCATTGCTGCATATTATGACTATGAGATATGGCAAATGGATGTGAAAACTGCCTTTCTCAATGGTGACATTGACAAAGACATTTATATGGAGCAACCCATAGGTTTCACATTCAGTGGGAGTGAGCAAAAGGTTTGCAAACTCCAAAGATCAATCTATGGATTGAAACAGGCTTCTAGGAAATGGAACATTCGATTTGATGAATCAGCCAAAGCGTTTGGCTTCATGCAAATTTCGAATGAATCATGTGTGTATAGAAAGGAATTGGAGACCTCAGTGCAATTCTTAGTACTTTATGTCGATGACATCCTTCTTATTGGGAATTCGAAGGATGACATGAAAGTGACTAAGTTATGGTTATCGAACCAATTCAAGATGAAAGATCTTGGTGATACGTCCTATATCCTTGGAATTAAAATCTATAGAGATAGATCTAGAAGGTTAATAGGATTATCACAGTCGATGTACATTGACAAAGTATTGAAGAGATTCAATATGGAGTCAGCAAAGGTTAAGAACCTTCCTATGAGTGTAGGAACATGTCTTTCAAAGAAGATGTGTCCTAAGACTAACCTTGAGAAGGAAAGAATGACTCATACACCTTATGCATCAGCAATAGGTAGCATAATCTATGCAATGTTATGTACTCGACCGGATGTGGCTTATGCACTTAGTGTAATGAGTCGTTTCCAATCTGACCCTGGAGATGGTCACTGGGCTGCCGTGAAGAATATTCTTAAGTACTTAAAAAGTACTAAAGATGTATTCTTAGTTTACGGAGGTCAGAAAGATCTTAATGTCGAAGGATACTACGATGCAAGCTTTGCATCAGTCTTAGATGATTTTAAGTCAATGTCAGGATACATTTTCTGCCTAAATGGCGGAGCAGTGAGTTGGAAGAGTTCCAAGCAAACTACCACTGCAGATTCGACCACTGAGGCCAAATACTTAGCTGCAAATGATGCAGCTAAGGAAGGTGTTTGGACTAGAAACTTCGTTCAAGAGTTGAATGTTGTTCCTAGCATGAAAGACCCCATTACTGTGTTTTGTGACAACACTGGGACGGTTGCTCAGGCAAGAGAACCAAGATCTCACCAACAGACCAAGCACATTATGAGGAAGTATCACCTAATCCGTGATATTATCAAAAGAGGAGATGTGCAAATTGAGAGGGTCACATCAGCAGAGAACGTGGCAGATCCACTTACTAAACCCCTTAGTCGAGAAGCTTTCCAAGGTCATCTTCAGAAGATGGGACTTAGAGTAGCTTTAAAATGGCTTTGACGGGCAAGTGGGAGATTTTTCGGAATAGTGCCCTAGAAAGCCGATTGTATATCCGCTTTGTGCTTTTCCTTATTGTAATCACAGACAATCTTTGAATGAAATAACGAATTGAGGCAACACTTCTTTATATGCTCTTGTTTGGTATGCGTTTACTTTATCTGTGCATGTATGAGAACTCCCCTAATCCTGATGACTTTAGGACTCTACATTTAGGTGAAATGGTTCATGAAACGAGCCCTATATCACATAAGTCATGATTAGTAAAATACTCCAAGCCGATGAGTCCTACAGACAGTGGGAGTGTCAACCTGACTCCTCTAAGGCTTGCTTATGGGATCACGCCCTTAAGAAGGACCACCTTGTTTCATGGAGGTGCAAAGTGTATAGTTGATACGTGCGTGATACATGAGGGTGCTTACTTTAAAGTAAGTTCACTGAGGTACCCCGTGTGAGAACATTCCTAAATGGGAAAGGAAGTTTCTATTTCAGGAAATGGAAACTTCCAGATTAGGAAATATCTCACGAGTCATTGATGTGATTAATTGATCCTTAGACTTGAGGTTCCTTGTCACTTTATGAGTTAACTCTGTAGTCTTAGGTATAAGCTTTAAAGGGTGTCGCCTTAGACAACTGATTCAAGGCTTATGCTGGGACTGCACAAGTGACTCATGAAAGTGAATGAGAATCAAGAAAGGACCTACACTTGCATTTGCAAGGTGATCTCTTATTGTGTAAGTCATTCATATGCCATATGGAGTCCTTAGCCAAGGCAGTAGATCAAGACATCAAGAAAAGGGTTTCTTGGATTGAGATCAAATGGATATGAAATGCACTTAGCTTTACGACCGGATTATTAGGGTTCTGATTATTTCCTTGCCCTAGATCAATAGTAAGTAGGAGGATTGTATCTCACATGAATCAATGACTTAAAGGTTCTGTCGAATCCGAACATTCCAATTCAGCTAGGGGTTAAACACCTGTTGCTAGACTATGGTCGTTTAATCTGTGGACTGATTAATTAATTAGTGAATTAATTAATTAGGGTCACTGCTAATTGAATTGAGAACCTAGAGGGTCACACACAACAACTTGGTTACATGAGTTGAGGCTTGAAAATGATTAAACGAGTTAATCGGACCAAGAGGGTTCCACACGTGTGAAATCACACGTGTGGCTCACGTGAGTGACACGTGTCACACACGTGTGAATATATATATATTATATATATATTAAATAATTAAATGTGTTAATTATCTAATAGACTTTGGTTTAATTTTGAATTAAAAAGAAAGTCTTATTTTGGAGAAAATAATCTAGTTAATTAATTACGAATTAATTAATTAGATAAAAATAAGTTATTTATTTTATAATAAATAATGTATAAAATTATCCAAAAATAGTTTGAATATTTTTAGCTCTCTTAAAAGTTTATTTGAATTAGAATTCAAAGTCAAAGTTGGAAATTACTTGATGATCAAGTAATAGGAGAGAGGGACCAAATCCTTAGTCCATAAGGACTAGGTTCGACCGCCCCTTCCCTTTCCTATATATAGGGGAGGTCATGCTCCCCTTTAGAGCTAATTGACAATTCTTGGTTCATGTGTTGAACACCTTCCTTTCTCCAAGATAAACAAAGCCCTAGGATAAGCCTAAACACTAACTAGAGAACTAGCATCCTTACTAGTTAGATTGTGATCAAGTTGGTGGACTTTCTCTAGAGACTTCAAGTTAGAAGTTTGAAGATTCGAGCTTTGCCAAGGAGAGGGGATCAAGCTGCGAGAAGAGCGTTCTTGGGTGGCTTGAAACGCTTCAAGAAAGAACAAAAGAAAAGTAAGTTTTCTATCTTTACGAATCTGGTTATACGATTGCGAGTTCAAGATTCTTTTGTTGGGAAATTTTTTTAAATTCCGCTGCTTTCTGATTCGTGTTTTCCAACATCTCCCACATAATTATGATCCCAATAGGCTAATATGTTAGTACGTGATATGTTTCGTTAATTGTCAAATTTTATGGCTTTGTTTATTAAGTGTAAACCTGACTTGTTTGCATGAACGTTTAAATGTCACATGTGATGCTTTCTTGCATTCTTTGCCTCTCTTATGAATTTTAAACTCATGAATGCTTATACTATGTTATAATATGATATGTTATGAGCATTATGCTAAATTTAAGAAATTATTTCATGTGAATTCGATGCTTTTCTGCTTGATACATGATTTGATATCACTACAAGAAACCCTGTGAATTCCGACGGGGAAAAAAAATTAAACAATTTTGAAATTATTAAAAAAAATTATAAAAAATTATTATTTTACAACCATTCAAAATTATGTATTTACAACGCCGGGGGATAGGTGAAGGTGGCGCAGGAGCAGGAGCAGGCCGGCGGATGTACGCGCCGGCGAAGGCAGGCAAAGGCGGAGGTGGGCAGAGTTTGTGACTTGCGCAGAAAAGGAGATGATTTCGAATGTCAGGGCAAAGTGGTCTGAGGGATTTCTGCCCCAATTCTTTTAATTATAACGTTACTTTCCGATGGGATTCCGAGAGGAAATCCCGTCGATTTCTATTTTATTATATTTTACATAGATTATATAAAATATATTTCAACTTTAATTTATCGTTTGAGGTAGCTTAACTGGTAAAGAGGGCACCTAAGTTCTTTAAATGCTTGGGTTCGAAACCCACATGCAACTAATTATGTAACGCCCCAGTTTTTCAGTTTAAATAATGTGGCGTATTTGTTTATAAATTGCGCGATTCAATTATTTAATTATATGGTTACTTGTTCATAAGTGTTTTTATTTGATTTAAACTATAAACTATTTCTATTTTAATTTAATTCATTTTATTTCTACTTTGATATTTAGTGTTAAATTCTCAATTAAGGTTTTGTGTTACCTTAACTATTTCGGTAATTTCGTTAATTAATTTCAACATGTTATTAGTTGGTTAATATGGAATTTAAGTTTTAGTAAATTATTTATAACAATATGAATTCGTTCATGCGCATGAGTGTTCTGTTTGTGCTTCGTTCATATATGTAATGATTTCGGATTGGTATGGAAATTTAGTATGTCATAAATATGTGTGTTATGAACATGCCTATATGCTCGGTTTATGTTTTCGGATTCATTTGACGTGTTTATGAATTTAATTTTGATTGTGGAACCAAATCGGGGGCTAACGAGCAATTAGCGCACCCTTGGTTCCGTGCGTGATATCTTGAGCTCGGGAATTCGGATTCGAATTCCGTCAACTCCGTTGCCTTCGTATCGACGATTCGGAGACCATGGAACAAGCCTCACACCTTTTTGAAATCATTAAGATCTCCGAAATCCAACCGTAACGAGCAACTCGTGCAAGAAGAACTCCTTTTGGTTGACTAGTCTTCATAGTGGGACCCCATAACACCCCTTAACCTAACCCTACCTTAACCATGACTTATCCACCTTGATTTAAGCCCTTTCTATTCCCTTTTAGCTCAGAAAACCGAGCCAAACATCTCCTCTCATTGCTGCAACTGATCGATATGGAGGAAGAGAAGAAAGGAGAGAAAACCCTAAGCCATTCTTGAGATTTTGAGCTCAAATCTCTTCCCTCCTTCACCAAATCTTCAAGGTATGAATATTTATGTCTTCTCTACTCTATTATACTTGATTTCATCTCCTTATATCATGATTTGGATCAGAATTGATTAGGGTTTAACTGTTAGGTTTTTGTATGAACTTTTGGGGATATTTGCTCTTATGATCTTGTTTGCTTGGGTAGCTAATTTCCTTGCTTGTAAATGAGTATATGAGCTCGTTTCTTGGATTATTTCTTTCCTAACTGATAGCATATGATGTTAGGAGGATTTCATCTCTTGCTCCTTTTATGAAATTATGAGATATGGAGCTCCAAACTTGATGATTAAATTGATTCCCCTGTTTTTCGAACTGCTGTGTGAAATTTTGTGTTGTTGCATGATCAAATGGTCTCCATTTCGTGTGAAATTGCATGGAGTTGATGTACACTCATTGTTATATATGTTAGCATTCATGTTTTAAGTATTTGGATCCATTTGAAGCCTCAAAACCGAAATACATGGCCTGTTTTTATGCATGCTTCATGACAGACTTGTGGCTGTTGTGTTTGGTAACTTGTTGGTCATTCTAATGTGCTTTAAATTGTACCATTTTGCATATGTATGATGTATATTAGTAGTTTAGTATGTTAGCATGCTTTCCCCAAAGTTTCAGATCCAAACTCAACCTCTAAGTACGTGATCAAGGCATGATAGAATCATTAGGGCTCATATGTGCGATTTTGGCGACCCAGTTTTGTTTCATGGATTCGATGATCTTAACGTGTGATTTAGCCTTTGCACTCTAAATGAAAATTGTTCATAACATGCCAAATATGTTGTATATTAAGTTTCAGAGCATTTGGAGTTCATTTGGTATGTTTTTGGATTGAGTTTGTAAGGGATCAGTTTTTGCCGGTTTAGCTTGTGAACGGTTTTGGTTCTGTACCGTGACACCCCCGTGTCTCATTTACTCATAAGAGTGAGACACGGGCGTGTCACACCTTCTGGGTAGCTCTGTAGTGAGCCACGCCCGTGGCTCAGTTTGGCTAGGGTTGGTGACACCCCCGTGTCCCTTCCCCTGCGCAGTCCGTGTTGCTTCCTTTTCGGGTTTTGATTTGTTTCACCTCTTGAATGGCTTTATCTCCTTTTGTGTTGAACTATGAACTTGTTTTACTATATGTTAGGAGTAGTATGGTGTAATTTCATGGCTTTTGGATGTGTTATAGGCATGCTTTTACGTAATGCCGTTTAGGTGTGTTTATATGTCGTTTATGAATCGCATAACTTATTTTCCATATCATATGACTTCTTCTTGTTGTCAAACCTTGGATATATGCTATGTTATGTAATATGAAGTATGTGGTAGCATTACGGAAGAGCTTGAACATGTTCTATGCTCCTATTTGAGTTCTTGAAATAAATTGATTGGGAATATGAATTGAATGATAATGAATGAATGAGTGAATGACTTGGATATATGAGTTAAATGCCTTGATAATGCACATGAACATTTCATGACTTAATATGATCCTTATGCCTTCATATCATGCTTATGCATTGCCGTGCGTCATATATGGTTCATTAGAGTCTTGAGTCTCACGAGCACGTCTTGTGGTCTTTTGTACAGTGTATCTCCAGGGTGGAGAGCTTTTGATCGTTCAGGCACTTGGTGCTCGATCCTTGTTTCATCACGGTTAAGGTGAGGGTGGTTTTTGTTTTAGCTATGTAACAAACCCTACAACCCTTATGTGAAAAGCTTTGGCCAAAACCTTATGATTATATATATATGATTTTCAAATGGAGTTATCGAGTAAATCCTTCTGAATTATACGTATGAGCGTATATGAGCTTAAAAGTGGTTTTGTAATGAGGCTATGCTCCAAACCGTGTGTCTTCATGCTAGCTACGGAATAGGATGACAAGGAGAGGTACGTATATAGCATATGCCGAATTACACGGTAAGGTATTTATGAATTATGTTATGTACTTATGAATTATGATATGTATTTATGAATTATGATATGTACTTATGAATTGATTGTTTGGCGAGACACATTTAGGATTTCCGATTTCTCGGGCCCCGGGACTTAGTATATGTGGCTAACCGAGGAAGCAAGGGCTGACGGGGATCCCATATACTAGTTCCAACCAGACTACGGTGATACCGGCCCTCGCTAGGAGGTTTAGCGGGGAATGGGAGCCGAGTGCCCTTGGGGGAGTCATGAAACCCCATTGGCCATTGATTGAGGTGGTCGGGTCTTGCAAGCCCGTCCACCACCCGGAGGAAGAAGGTTGGTTAGGATTTATGCCTCTTCTTATGTATATGTTTTGATAGAATTATGCACCGTGCGGGAATGCCGGGACACGGATTGCCCAAACGCATATGTTTATGTTATGATTTATGGTCTGTGTGTATTATGATATATTGCCTGATCGCCTAATCAATATATTACTGATATTTATGTACACGGTCGGAGTTTGGATGGAGGATGTGCACGCTCACTCGCCGAGCCTTATATTTATGTATGATTTATGAATGGAATGAATTTAATATGAGTTAGTCGTAAAAGTCGAGCATTGTTTATCTATTTTCTTGCCCTTTTTGGGAACTAAATTCAAATAAAACCTTGCTCGGGATTTATGACTTGCATGTGCATGTTTTATATATATATGTATCGCTCCTGCTCACTCAGTCTTCTAGAGACTGACCCCTCTCCCTCCCCACTCTTTTAGTGTGCAGGTTGATCTTTGGAGTTTCGGGCTAGGCGGAGGTGTTTGAAGTCTTTAAGTGGTCGAGTTAGTTAGGAGAGTCCCTGCACTCATTTATGTATTAGAATTATGTATGATTCATTCTTTTATATCATGAATTTGAATAATTATGAAATTGTTAGTGAATTGCTCTTACGGGGCATTGTTATGTTTTAAAAGAGGCCTGAAGAGCCCAAATTCCGTTTATGGTTGGTATGATTGAACTTTGGCTTTGCTGCATTATATTTTGTGGATTGGTAACCATTGCAGGGTCTAGCTCCGCCTGGCTTAGGAAGGTTTTTTTATGTTTGTCTCCCGTTCGCTATGGTTTGATACGGGTGCGGATTTACTGTTTCGTTACTCGTGTCGAGCCATAGTGCGGGGGATGTGGTGCCTCACGTGCGGGGTGCTACATCCTTAAGTGGTATCAGAGCCCGGTTGCAAAACCGGTGTTCTCGTGTCGTGTGTGAGTCAGTCTAGGTCGTACGGCTTAGGGACTATATGACAATGTGTGCATTGCATCGATCTTGAACATGAATTTGGCTCTTCTTTTTGAATTTTGTGGAACTATCTGTTGCATTTACATAAGGATCCTTGCATTAATTGTTGAAAAGGTGCCATGAGCATGCACTAATTGCATGCATCTACTCTTGAAATAAGTTGTGATTTATAGGTTATGGAGATAATATCAAACCACGGCCAAGTTCTACGATAAAGAGGATCGATTGCAAACTTTTCTGAGACATGGAAGATGGGCAGGATACTCTGAGAAGAATGTAGAGAATTAGAGATGTGAGAACTTCCCAAATGGAGCTAGATTCAAGGAGGAGGATTCGGAATGGGAAGATTGAATCTAGAGATGCGATGGCAGAGAGACATTTAGTGAAATCGGAATAGGAGTTAATCATGGGATTGTTGGGACTCAAAGGACTAATTTATGAGAATCTACTACTTGGAGTGTTTTAATTGGATTTAGCAAGATCTTTCAACCTAAAGGATGAAGTGAATGAACCTTGAAGATATTTTGATCCCGGATTGGATCGTTGAAGAGGTCTCAATAACTAGGAGAGACTAAGATAAAATGGGTCCGGTAGGAGTTGTGCAACTGGGGTCGACTAAGAAGGATTTCTAACTAAGCCTAGGGAATTGAAATCAAGCCTGTCAAAGTTAAGACCGGGAAGAGTTGGACTTGGGTGCTCTGGATTTCGATCGTGATGGGAAACTCATAAACAATAGTCACGGGAATCTTGATCAAGGTGTTGATTGGGATATGAGTTCGTTTTCCCAAAACCAAGCTGAATCGCCATGTTGTGAAGTAAAATGGAAGATATGAAGCAAAAAATGGAAATGGTAAAGAAAGGAAATCATGCGCTCCAATGTAAGCAGTTGGAGGTGAATTGAGCTCACAAGGGATAGGCACGGGATTCTTGAGTAAGGTGACGATTAGAAGTAAAGGTCGAATTGCGAAGAGAAGTGTGGATGCTAACTCCTTGGAAGTGGAAGATACAAGTTGATTTATAAAGATGCATGGGAATCTCGAAGACCGTGGGAAAGGCACGGAATAACTACCAAGTCAAAGTAACCGCGGGACTTGGAGTAGCAAGGAAAAGCTGTCGAGCTAACTACTTACCCCATTGGTGACAGGTTCCAAAGCATTCATAGCACGTGCATCATATTTGCATTAATTATTTATTCTCTTGATCTTATGTTATTCGTACGTTTCTAATTGGTTTTGTTGCGCTAATGTGTGGTATAATTGCTTGGTGTAGACGTGACACATGCATTGCCATCTTTACCCGACATGCATTTTAGTGTTTACTTGATAGGAAAATCTGGCACCTCAATTGTCACATCCTCGCTCGAACCATATCTAAGTTAAGGGAAAGGAAATAATGGTGTAGCACATGACGAGAAAGACGACTGGGAAATAAAGAACTTCCATTGAGGGATAGGTTAACGTAAACAAGAATTCAGAAAGAGTTTTGAACATCAAGAGAACTGGGGAAGGAGTTGAAAGGTCAAATCCTTGATTCTTATATCAATTAAACTTCACCTAATGGGATTTACTCATCAAGAATTTCGATAAAAGAAGAATCAATGGAGTTCAACCGGGAGAGAAAATTTTAAGGGGGAGAGCACGACCGAGAGATAAAATGGAAGATGGAAGTAGTGCTCGAATAAATATGTCAATAGCAACAACGGGGATGCAAATTAAGGAGAATCCGGAAATCCTAATGGTGGCCATTGGAAATGAATAACAGGACGGTAATGGTTAAGTTGTTAAGAGAGAAGTGACGATGCCAAATTTGGGGAAAGATTTTTCGAGATATAAAGAAGAAAGTTTACTGAATGACTCTATGCCTGAAATTCCGAATTGGGAGTGATGAAATTATATGGAAGTTTTGTGACCTCCTAAGATGGAATTAACTAAAGAAAAAATTTGATCAATCTATTATATGAGGGGATGTTGTCGATCAAGATTTATTCGGTAAAAGTATTAAGGGACCCGAGACAACACTATTAAGTTATCGGTTCTATCAAAGGTGATCCGGAAGGAAATCCGGAAGAAACCAAACCGGAGAAGATGATCATTGGAGGATTTACATCGAACTTCAAAAGTCATCAAGAACACTCTATCTTCGATTCAAGAAATGTGGAGCTAGAGGCCAAATATAAACCTAAGGGGTCAAAGGGAATGAATGGGTACCAGGAACGGAAGATGGAAAAGGATTCGTGTTAAGGTAGATCCTAATGACGAATACCTCTAGGTTAGGATCGAATCATCAAGTTGGCTCAGAGTCGTGATCCTCGGGGATATGTTAAGCACCGATTTGGATAAGGATTGAAGAAGTTGGGTAGCAGTACAAGTTAGAAAGGATTTAAAGATATAATTCTTAAGGAATTTATCAATCGTTTCACCGGGGAACCCTGAAGAGGTTCAAGACAAGTTGGGCACCGAGTTACATTCAGGACAGATCATACCTTGGACAACGACAACTCACAAATCTGAATTTTTGCAACTACGGTGAACGGTACTTATAGCATTCATGATACATGCATCCATGCGAATTTAACTTTTATAAATTTTATGTTAAGTGCTTTGTTCTGCACTGTGTTAAATTACTTGGAATAATTGGAAATCAATATGGGAGATATTTATTACTTGCTTTGGGTGCCTTACGTGATTTTAAACTTGGGTTTGCGTGAGTCGCTTGGGAGTATTGGAGACTTCCTTGCTTTATTTTCGGTTAAGAGACGGGGATTCTCTTATTTTTGTTTGAGAGACGGGGTACTCTCTTTGCTTGCGAGAGACGGGGTTCTCTCATTGTTGTTGGAGAGACGGGGTTCTCTCGTTGCTGCTCGAGAGACGGGGCTCTCTCCTTGTTGTTTGTGAGAGACGGGGAATCTCTCATTGTTTGATTTCAAGCGTGTTTTGAATCCGAGGACGGATTCTTTTTAAGGGGGAGAGATTGTAACGCCCCAGTTTTTCAGTTTAAATAATGTGGCGTATTTGTTTATAAATTGCGCGATTCAATTATTTAATTATATGGTTACTTGTTCATAAGTGTTTTTATTTGATTTAAACTATAAACTATTTCTATTTTAATTTAATTCATTTTATTTCTACTTTGATATTTAGTGTTAAATTCTCAATTAAGGTTTTGTGTTACCTTAACTATTTCGGTAATTTCGTTAATTAATTTCAACATGTTATTAGTTGGTTTTAATTTAATTAATATGGAATTTAAGTTTTAGTAAATTATTTATAACAATATGAATTCGTTCATGCGCATGAGTGTTCTGTTTGTGCTTCGTTCATATATGTAATGATTTCGGATTGGTATGGAAATTTAGTATGTCGTAAATATGTGTGTTATGAACATGCCTATATGCTCGATTTATGTTTTCGGATTCATTTGACGTGTTTATGAATTTAATTTTGATTGTGGAACCAAATCGGGGGCTAACGAGCAATTAGCGCACCCTTGGTTCCGTGCGTGATATCTTGAGCTCGGGAATTCGGATTCGAATTCCGTCTACTCCGTTGCCTTCCTATCGACGATTCGGAGACAATGGAACAAGCCTCACACCTTTTTGAAATCATTAAGATCTCCGAAATCCAACCGTAACGAGCAACTCGTGCAAGAAGAACTCCTTTTGGTTGACTAGTCTTCATGGTGGGACCCCATAACACCCCTTAACCTAACCCTACTTTAACCATGACTTATCCACCTTGAGTTAAGCCCTTTCTCTTCCCTTTTAGCTCAGAAAACCGAGCCAAACATCTCCTCTCATTGCTGCAACTGATCGATATGGAGGAAGAGAAGAAAGGAGAGAAAACCCTAAGCCATTCTTGAGATTTTGAGCTCAAATCTCTTCCCTCCTTCACCAAATCTTCAAGGTATGAATATTTATGTCTTCTCTACTCTATTATACTTGATTTCATCTCCTTATATCATGATTTGGATCAGAATTGATTAGGGTTTGAGTGTTGGGTTTTTGTATGAACTTTTGGGGATATTTGCTCTTATGATCTTGTTTGCTTGGGTAGCTAATTTCCTTTCTTGTAAATGAGTATATGAGCTCGTTTCTTGGCTTATTTCTTTCCTAACTGATAGCATATGATGTTAGGAGGATTTCATCTCTTGCTCCTTTTATGAAATTATGAGATATGGAGCTCCAAACTTGATGATTAAACTGATTCCCCTGTTTTTCGAACTGCTGTGTGAAATTTTGTGTTGTTGCATGATCAAATGGTCTCCATTTCGTGTGAAATTGCATGGAGTTGATGTACACTCATTTTTATATATGTTAGCATTCATGTTTTAAGTATTTGGATCCATTTGAAGCCTCAAAACCGAAATACATGGCCTGTTTTTATGCATGCTTCATGACAGACTTGTGGCTGTTGTGTTTGGTAACTTGTTGGTCATTCTAATGTGCTTTAAATTGTACCATTTTGCATATGTATGATGTATATTAGTGGTTTAGTATGTCATCATGCTTTCCCCAAAGTTTCAGATCCAAACTCAACTTCTAAGTACGTGATCAAGGCATGATAGAATCATTAAGGCTCATATGTGCGATTTTGGCGACCCAGTTTTGTTGCATGGATTCGATGATCTTAACGTGTGATTTAGCCTTTGCACTCTAAATGAAAATTGTTCATAACATGCCAAATATGTTGTATATTAAGTTTCAGAGCATTTGGAGTTCATTTGGTATGTTTTTGGATTGAGTTTGTAAGGGATCAGTTTTTGCCGGTTTAGCTTGTGAACGGTTTTGGTTCTGTACCGTGACACCCCCGTGTCTCATTTACTCATAAGAGTGAGACACGGGCGTGTCACACCTTCTGGGCAGCTCTGTACTGAGCCACGCCCGTGGCTCAGTTTGGCTAGGGTTGGTGACACCCCCGTGTCCCTTCCCCTGCGCAGTCCGTGTTGCTTCCTTTTCGGGTTTTGATTTGTTTCACCTCTTGAATGGCTTTATCTCCTTTTGTGTTGAACTATGAACTTGTTTTACTATATGTTAGGAGTATTATGGTGTAATTTCATGGCTTTTGGATGTGTTATAGGCATGCTTTTACGTAGTGCCGTTTAGGTGTGTTTATATGTCGTTTATGAATCGCATAACTTATTTTCCATATCATATGACTTCTTCTTGTTGTCAAACCTTGGATATATGCTATGTTATGTAATATGAAGTATGTGGTAGCATTATGGAAGAGCTTGAACATGTTCTATGCTCCTATTTGAGTTCTTGAAATAAATTGATTGGGAATATGAATTGAATGATAATGAATGAATGAGTGAATGACTTGGATATATGAACATTTCATGACTTAATATGATCCTTATGCCTTCATATCATGCTTATACATTGCCGTGCGTCATATATGGTTCATTAGAGTCTTGAGTCTCACGAGCACGTCTTGTGGTCTTTTGTACAGTGTATCTCCAGGGTGGAGAGCTTTTGATCGTTCAGGCACTTGGTGCTCGATCCTTGTTTCATCACGGTTAAGGTGAGGGTGGTTTTTGTTTTAGCTATGTAACAAACCCTACAACCCTTATGTGAAAAGCTTTGGCCAAAACCTTATGATTATATATATATGATTTTCAAATGGAGTTATCGAGTAAATCCTTCTGAATTATACGTATGAGCGTATATGAGCTTAAAAGTGGTTTTGTAATGAGGCTATGCTCCAAACCGTGTGTCTTCATGCTAGCTACGGAATAGGATGACACGGAGAGGTACGTATATAGCATATGCCGAATTACACGGTAAGGTATTTATGAATTATGTTATGTACTTATGAATTATGATATGTATTTATGAATTATGATATGTACTTATGAATTGATTGTTTGGCGAGACACATTTAGGATTTCCGATTTCTCGGGCCCCGGGACTTAGTATATGTGGCTAACCGAGGAAGCAAGGGCTGACGGGGATCCCATATACTAGTTCCAACCAGACTACGGTGATACCGGCCCTCGCTAGGAGGTTTAGCGGGGAATGGGAGCTGAGTGCCCTTGGGGGAGTCATGAAACCCCATTGGCCATTGATTGAGGTGGTCGGGTCTTGCAAGCCCGTCCACCACCCGGAGGAAGAAGGTTGGTTAGGATTTATACCTCTTCTTATGTATATGTTTTGATAGAATTATGCACCGTGCGGGAATGCCGGGACACGGATTGCCCAAACGCATATGTTTATGTTATGATTTATGGTCTGTGTGTATTATGATATATTGCCTGATCGCCTAATCAATATATTACTGATATTTATGTACACGGTCGGAGTTTGGATGGAGGATGTGCACGCTCACTCGCCGAGCCTTATATTTATGTATGATTTATGAATGGAATGAATTTAATATGAGTTAGTCGTAAAAGTCGAGCATTGTTTATCTATTTTCTTGCCCTTTTTGGGAACTAAATTTAAATAAAACCTTGCTCGGGATTTATGACTTGCATGTGCATGTTTTATATATATATGTATCGCTCCTGCTCACTCAGTCTTCTAGAGACTGACCCCTCTCCCTCCCCACTCTTTTAGTGTGCAGGTTGATCTTTGGAGTTTCGGGCTAGGCGGAGGTGTTTGAAGTCTTTAAGTGGTCGAGTTAGTTAGGAGAGTCCCTGCACTCATTTATGTATTAGAATTATGTATGATTCATTCTTTTATATCATGAATTTGAATAATTATGAAATTGTTAGTGAATTGCTCTTACAGGGGCATTGTTATGTTTTAAAAGAGGCCTGAAGAGCCCAAATTCCGTTTATGGTTGGTATGATTGAACTTTGGCTTTGCTGCATTATATTTTGTGGATTGGTAACCATTGCAGGGTCTAGCTCCGCCTGGCTTAGGAAGGTTTTTTTATGTTTGTCTCCCGTTCGCTATGGTTTGATACGGGTGCGGATTTACTGTTTCGTTACTCGTGTCGAGCCATAGTGCGGGGGATGTGGTGCCTCACGTGCGGGGTGCTACAAATTATATATATATTTTTTTTTAAATTCTATATTTTAAAAAAAACGGCGGGATTCCCCTTGGAATTCCGTTGGTTTTATTGATTTTCTATTTTTTCTTAATTTTTATTTTTATTTTTTATTTAATAAAAAATTAAATTATTTAATATTTATTTTAATTTCTATTTTTATATTTTATATTTTAAAAAAACCAACGGGATTCCCCTCGGAATTATTTAATATTATTTTTAAATTTGAAATTTTAAAAAATTGACGGAATTCCGATTCCCATCGGAATTATTTATTTTTTATTTTTAAATTTTATATTTAAAAAACCGACAGAATTCCGAGGGGAATTCCGTCGGAATTATTTATTTTTTATTTTTTTTAAAAAAGCAAAGCCCGTCGGAATTCGATCGGAATTCCCTCGGATTTTCCGATGGAATTCCGATGGACTCTTTACCTCGGAATTTTCCGTCGGATTTCGTAGGTTTTCTTGTAGTGTATGATCTAAGTGGTCTTTAATATACATGTATAATTGATTACGTCGTTTCTTTGCCTTATATGATATCTCTTTGCTTCTTTTATGTTATGAATGATTGATTAAAATGTTAAATGACGTGTCCTGCTCGTTATGTGAAATTATGGATTCGTTTAACGTGAAATATGTGATCTATGATTCAATATGAACTTATATGACCTAATTGATATCACATTGCATTCATCATGCATCATTAACATCCATATGCATTTACCGAGCGTCTAACCAGTGCATTTTGAGTGTAAGGTTTTGTCCTTAGGTTCGTTCCGTAGGTGACGAGAAGGTGTTTTGGAAGTCTTTTGGTTCGTCGTGTTCGGTTTAGTTAACAAGGTGAGGTTTTCTTCTTTTAGTTAATATGACCTACAACCCTACCTGTATTCTCAAGCCCGCATGTGACTTACGTATGTATCTATACTTAGATACGTGTATGATACATATTTTGTGGGAATTGATTGTTTGCTATGAAATCTTTTGAAAAGGGCTTTTATATATATGTAAGCTATATTTTCATTCTTTTGTTCTTGAAAGGGTTGGCATGTGTTGTGAACTAGCGAGATTTTGGACTTTGAAATATAAGTCTTTGAAAATTCTGAAATTTTGAAAATTATGAATTATGAATTGTGAACTGGGCCCCGGAGTAGGGGAGTGGTAACTCGGGTCAACCATGGGGTCACCGAGCTCTTCCATTACCATGACTCCAACTTTGAGAAATTCGTCCAACCTCGGGAGGTCGAGGGGAAGACGGGTTTTCTTGAGACAGGTGGTTAACCCCGTCGCAGAGTAGGTAGGATCCCCCAACTCAACCATTTTTTACGAGAGAATCCGGGTTAAGGATGCACATCCTCATCCCCAACCAGAGAAGGTGGATTGATTATGAGCTTTGTATGTTTTCGTTTTGATTATGATTATGAAATTCGTTCTCGCCGAGTTAGTATGATTTTGATTCCGATTTTGGTTCGTGAAACGGGAGTGGACATCTAACTTCTAAACTTGGTTGATTTTGGGCCTTCGGCCTTAAACCTTTTTATTTCTATGTATTATCACGGGATAAAATATTTTAGAATGCAAAAATCACGCCCTGGTTCATGAACTTTCTAATTTGAATATGCTTTGCTCTTATATATGTACGTGTGGGTGTGTTAGCCCCCTCACCAATCTTTAGGACTGACCCCTCCTCGTTGATTTCCTTTTCCCCTTTTGTTCGTTGAGTTACAGGTACCAGTTTGGAGAGTTTGTGCTAGGCGGCGGTCTTCTTTCGAGTTTTGGTCCTTGTAGCAAGTCTCATGCATTTTATTTAAGTTATTGTTACACTTTGGGGATTCAGAACGCATGTATATGATTATGATTCAATTTTTGAGTAATTGTATAACTTGACTCACCCTATAATGTATATTTGGTTACATTCCGAGCATGTCTATCTATCTGTTTGAATCGTGGAGCGTCCGTGTGTGATCTTTGTTCTTATTGTGCACTCTGACTTAGGTTCTAGAGCACCTAGCATAGGAGTGATTTTGTTTGTCTCTCGTTCGCCGTACTTTGATGCGTGTGTGGAGTTCCCATTTCGTTACACGTGTTGAGCTGTGGTGCGGGGGATGTAGTGCTCTGCGTTATGGGGTGCGACACGGCCGCGACGCCTTGGTTGTTTCACGTCTCAAGGTGTGTCGCGGGCGCAACCAAAATGTGTTCATTGTGGGGCGCGGCCGCGACGGGTGGTCAGTAGCCCTCCTGGAAGGGGGTCGTGGGCACGATGTTTTCTGTCGTGGCAGCGACACCTGTCCAGTTCTGTTTCTGTTGTTGCGGCACGGCCACGATGCCCTATTGTGTTGTTGTTTTTTTGTTTACTCCGTTTCTTCCGCTTTTGTTCGTTCTTTCCCATCCCTAACATGTTCCCAACATGAATTATGTTTAGTATACACTATGCATTGCTTTTATTCGTTATGATATGATGCACAGACCTTAATCGCTTATGAATTGTATCGTTGCCTACTTGTGGAAACGTGAATGATGTACATGATCATGATCACACCAATTCATGGCATTCTTACGACTTATTCCATAGTAAATCATATCAATGAACATTGACGTGCGTCCTACTTGGTTCCATTTTGAGTCGTGTCTCGCAGTACACCATGTTTCCTTTCTCGAACAGTCATCTCCTCGGTGGAGACATTCCAGCCTCGTGGTTCCTTTCTTGGTCTTTCTTGCACTTGGAGTTGACGGTTTTCTTTTGTAAAGGACCTACAACCTTACATGATATAAAATAAGCCAAATGGTTTTCATATTAAACTTTCCATATATTGTATACCGCGTAAGTACTTAAAATGTTTTATAAATCATGTAGTGTTAACCCTGAGCTTGTTTTGCGAGATGTTGATTGCCCCCCGAATCTCCTAGCGCTGGGCTAGCCGGTGTGGATTCCTGTACCTGTTCTTGGGCCCAGGGGCTTGTGGATTGAGTGATCCGGGAAGGTATCGGGCCGACGGTGACCTCTTGTACAAGTCCCATCCTATTGGACCAACCCGAATATCTGCCAGGAGGTTTGGTAGAAGATGGGATTCCGATTTGGGGAGTCATGAACCCGCTAGATCACCTTGTCCTGGATGGCTAGGGTTAGCTACCCGAACCATCACCGATAAAGGAGGTTAATCTATACTTGTTTCCCGCTATTAAATAATAAACTTCTGTTCGTACTTGCTTGACTGTTTACCTGCCCTGTTCATGTCATGTAATAAATGGAACGTGAAGTCCAGGATGGAATAAATACCGGTTCTCGCTGGGTCCCCTAAAATGTCATACATGGATATCTGTAACCTCTGGCAGGCCCCCAGTCCCTGTTCAGCACCCGAGCCCGTGGATCATTAAGGTAAAATGGGCATCAACAAAGGTCCTACGGATATCGACACATGCATTATTTATCCTGCTTACCTGATTGCATATATTGATGTAATTCCACCTGTACGTATTGCCTAACTCCTGATTTCTTGACAACTGTTTCATTGACAAATAAAGTACAGTGGAATTACGCCTGCTTGATTGCCTATTTATATATATATATGTGTGTATTAACCCCTTCACTCAGTCAGTTGGCTGACCCCTCCCTCTCGTTGTTTTTAGTTCTGTCTTGCAGGTTCAGTGGTCGTTAGGCGGGAGTCTATCAAGGTCTTTGATCGAGTATTGGTCCTGTACACACTGCATTGTGTTAAAGGTACTTTTCCTTGTTTGTATTGGGCCTTGTAAACCACCCTGTATCTTCATTCTTTTATTGAATTCGGGACAGGTTTCTAAGGCCCTAGTTGAACCCGTTTTTATCTTATTACCTTGTATTGTTCGGGACAGGTTAGGACAAGTTTCTTGGTTTAGTTGAACCCCTGTTTACATTCCTGCTTGAATTGTAATTACATTGTTAAATGTGAATATATGATTGCCTTGCTTCCGCATTCCTGTTCTGTTTAATTGTTGGTACAGGGTCTAGTCCCGCCTAACACAGGATGGTTTTTGTTCTGTCTCCATTCACTGTGAGCTTGTTTAATTTATGGACTTTCCATTTCAGGGATGGACCGGATCCATAATGCGGGGGATGTGGTGCCCTCCGTTTAGGGTGTCACAAGTAGTATCCTTATCGTGGATCGAGCTTTGAGTAAACATTTAATCCTTACAACAAGTCAAAAAGCTCTTCAATGTGTGAAGGAGGGTATTTGCCTTAACTTTCATCCAATTTAGCTTGCGGTAGTCGATACACATTCTTAAAGTTTTATCTTTCTTCTTTACGAATAGAACCGATGCACCCCATGGTTAACAACTCAGTCGGATGTAACCACTATTAAGAAGTTCATCAAGTTGAGTCTTTAATTCTTCCAACTAGGTCGGAGTCATTCATTTAGGAGACTTTGAATGAGGCTATGCTCCCGAAAATAAGTCAATTACTAACTCAATTTCCCACTCTAGTGGTAGAGAACCCAAAGTCTCGGGAATATATTGAGATGATCCTTCAAAACCTCTATTTCTTCAATCATAACCTGATCCTTCGGCTTGTTAAGAAGGTAGGCAATGAAACCCGTAGGTCTTTCACGGACGAGCTTATGGGATTCTGTAAAAGAAAGAAGTGGTGGAGTCTTCGAACTCTCACCTACAAACACTTTCGTGCCCAAACAAACTCTTTTTTCAAAACAATCAACCATTGGCCTGTGCTAAAAAAGCCAATACATGCCTAAGATAGTGTCGTATCTGTTCATAGGCATCTTAATCAACTCTGCTAAAAAGTCGCAACCCTTAATACTCACCGGAACTTCCTTAAACACGTGAATCATCTCTAAGCTCCCCCCGAAAGGAGAACTAATCATAAAACAAGCAGAAGTACAAAGCACACGTAGAGAAGCAACTAATCCACGTGAACAAAAATAGTTCATGTCACCTGGATCAAACAATGAATAAATGCTTATTCCATGAATGTTTATATTACCTTCCACCACGGCGTTAGGATCAACATCGATATCTTACTCCTCACCCTGTATAGCATAGGCACGGTGTGACACCCCGGTGTTTTGGCCGTCTAGGTACGCACTTACGAGAGAGCTAAATGCGTAATTTAAATTATTCTAATTTCATATTTAATTGAATTATACTTTATTATTTCAAATTCTTATACGAATTATTTAAATTTATATGAAATATTCGAATTATATGTCAAAATTTTCCTAAGTGCTTTATGATATCAGTTTTTATGAAATTTATGATATGTGAATCTAATTTCCGAGCATGCTAATTTTTGCGAATTATGTGATTCATGTGAATTAAGGGTTTAATAGTATGTTTTGGACTTAATTGAAAATTTGAACTTGGACTTATTTGACACTTTTTGAAAGTTTTGGTTCTAATTGAAGAATCGCCTTTTTAATACAATTTTATTTATTATTTCTTCGAAAGTTTAATTTTATTATTCGAATAATATGTTTATTTGTTGAAAATGTGTTGCGTTTGTGTTCGATTTGAGATCGAAATTTCGTGCCGATTTAATGTGATGGAAACTTTCGTGAACTTGACATTTGCTCGTTTTAGTTTTTCGGACTTGTTTGATATGGTAACACACCATATTTTAATTGTTGGGGATTGGAGGGCCTAACTAATTTTAGCTCGCCTTCGATTCCGGAGACCGTAACTTGAGCTAGGGAATTTGGATTCGAATTCCGGAAGTATCGCTGAACTCGTGACGAAATTTGGAAGCTAGAGAACTTAGCCTCACATTTTTCTAAGCCCGTTTGATTCCCCGTATTTTGTCTGGAATGAGCTGTTCGAGCAGATTTACCACCTTGGAGTATTTTGGCCATAGCTAATTCATTTCTTAACCAAATCACTTGATTCTTGAGCCAAATTAACCCTAGTTAAACCCTTTAACCATCCCTTACATCCTCACTTCGAAATCAGGATTGGATAGAGATAGAGAAGCAGCTGAACGAGAGAGAAAGGGGGAAAAAGATTCTGCACAGTCCAATTTGCCTTTCCAAGGTCAATACTCCATCATTTCACCTCAAATTCGAAAGGTAAGCCCGGATTCTTGTTCTATATCTTCTCCCCTTTCTTTTAAGTGTCTATTTGCTTAATTTGATGTGGTTTTGAGCATGGTTTGGGGCCGCTATGTGAATAGTTAGGTTTTGCTCCAAATTTTGATTTCACGAGTTTGCTTCTGTTTTTATGGATTTTAATGCATGAATCTTGTTTCCTTAAAGCTTCAATAACTGAATTCTTGCTCTTATTTTCATGGATTGCAAGTATGTGAATTTTTCTTCATGTTTGGAACTTGAAATTGACTGAAATTATTAGATTTTGAAGTTTGATTGGAACCTTTATTCTTGCGGCGTGAGTGTTGTCAGTTTTTCTTTAGTTTGTCGTTGTGTTGCTGTTGTGTTGCTGCCGTTTTTGCTCCCCTGCTGTTGCTACTACCATGCCCTGTTTTGATACGTGAAATGGAAGGAAACAAAGCAGCAGTTGCTGCTGTTCATCGCTGCTGTGTAATCTCTCCGAGCGGGAAGAATTTGCTTCGGTTGTGTGCCCGGGTGGGGACACCTTTAGGCAGTAGCTTCTGCCTCTCCCCTACCTGGCCGGGGAGTTTTGGGTTGAGCTTTTGCCCTATAACGCCCCAGTTTTTCGGTCGTATAACATGACGTATGTTGTTACCAAATTGCTCGAATTAATTGTATATAAATGTTTTGTGTATTTCATTTTATATCTTAAATGATTAAATGCCAATTAATCATATCCTAATGTTATTAATGATATATATATGTAAGTAATGCATTTTTCATTTAATGAATCTTAATTCATTCATTTTAAAGTAAACTGTATCATAATTGTGTATTTAAATTTATGTTAAATATGTATTTTAACTTAAATGATATTAAATTCGTGCATTTGATTTTATATTAAATTAATCGTTACACTTTGATACAAATGTATAATTAATTAATTCATACACTATAATTATAAATTAAAAATGAATTTTAAAGTTTTGTATTTATTTGGAAATGTTATGAATTTTTAAATGCTTCGTTCTTATATGATTTGATACCGAAATTTCGTGCAAATTTAATACGTCGAAGATATACGTGTTATGAATATGAATATGTGCTCCTTTCATGTTTTCGGATTCATTTGCATTAGTTTCGAATTTATTTTGTTCTTGGAATCCAAATCGGGGGCTAATGAGCAATTAGCGCACCCTTGGTTCCGTATGTGATATCTCGAGCTAGGAAACTCGGATTTGAGTTTCGTCAACTTCGTTGAACTCGTAATGAAAATTCAAGTTTAATGAACTTAGCCTTATATTTTTCCAAAATCATTTGGATCTCCGAAATTCAACCGAAAAACGAATCGACCGCGAAACTGCCACACTTTACCATTTTAATCATAATCTCACCATACTTAACCAAATTAACCATGGTTGGACTTTTTGGAACCCTGACTTAACCCTCTATCAGCCCTAACCAACCCCATTTCGAACCATACCTCATGTAAAGAGAAAATTCAGCCAAAAACTCCTGACTTCCAGTTTTCCCGTAACCCTTGTGCACCTTGGAGATTCAAAGCTCAAATCTCTTCCAAACTTCATCCAATCCACAAGGGGTGTTGCTTCATTTTTTTTCCAACTGCTGCGTCTGAACTGGATCTCCCCGGGTGGGGAGATTTTGGCCGTGAAAAGGCCCGGCCGGGTAGCCTTTGTGTAGAAACCTTCTGCATGAAGCTTCCCGGGCGGGGAGTTTTTCTACACAAAATCTCCCCGGGCGGGGAGATTGATTTGGGGTTGTCGTTTATGCTGCTGCTTTCCTTTTCTTCTTTGCATGTAATGCGTGTATTGTGTGTGAATGTGAAATGGTTTGAATGCATGCATTTGTTTAAGTTTAAATGTTTGTATGCATGTTATAGTTAATTTAAATTTGCATGCTATATATGTACTTATATATATGTAATAAATCCATGCATATACGTTAATCAAATGCATGCTATGATTTGAAGAAGTTTGTTTTAGTGCGTGCATGCATTGATTTTAATTTGTTGTCTTAATATATGCATGCATGCCATACGTAGGATATATATATTTAAGAAATGATTAAATATGTATATTTAGGTATTATTTAATTTATTTAACTATGGAAATTAAATTGTTACCTATTTCATGTTCCTTTCTATATTCCAATCTTGAATTGAATGTAATTATTTATCTATCTTCAATTGTAAATTTGATTTAATACGTGATATGATCGTTATGTGAAATTCTTGAATTAATTTGTTATGAAATGTGTAAGGATTGAACTTGAATGAATTTGAACGCTCCTTGAATGAATGAATGACTTATCTCTATATGATTTTAATGCATTAATCGTGCACATAGACGTGTTCATTGTAGAATATTATCTCTTATGCATTCATATAATGTTCATTGCATGTCGTGCGTCATATAGGTTCATTTGGAGTCTTGAGTCTCACGAAAACGTTACGTTATTCTTTGTACAGTTTTCTCCAAGGCAGGGCGGAGATACCGGGTTCATAGGTTACTCTCAATCATTCTTTCTTCATGGTATGGGTCGGTAAGGTGTAACAGGTGGGTTTCTCTTCTATTAGATATGAATCGACCCGATATATCCATTATGTGAAAGTTTTAAGCCAAAAATGTAATTATTATATATATATTGAGTCTTTCAAAGAGTCTATGATTCTAATGTTAACCCCTTTTATTTAGTGATACCCTACCTAATGTTTTGGCTAGTATTGAATGATTGCACGTATGGGGGCCCGGAGCTTGGTACATTTGGCTATCCGGGAGACAAGGGCCGACGGTAATCCTATGTGCTAGTCCCAACCAATTTGCAGATTCTGGAACTCGCTAGGAGAATAGTGAGGGAAGGGGGCTGAGCTCCTTTGGGGAACTCATGACACCCCTTTGGTCAATGATTGAGGTGGCCGGGTCTTGCTAACCCGTCCACCACCCGGAGGAAGAAGGTGTAAGTGTATTGATTGATTGCATGATTGATTGAATGAATGAACGATTGAATGAACAAATGATTATGACTGAATGAATGATTGTGTGATCGCTAATGAACGAATAAATGAATTAGTGCACACACGAGGTGGAGGTTGGAGAATTTGCCCTCTCGCCGGGCTCACGTATTGACCTCATGTATGAATAAATGAATGAAATTGATGGTTGTAATCCCACGCGTTGTTTATTCATTTTACCCACTTGGGAAATATTTAAAAACCTCACACGGGATTATAGCTTGCATGTGCGGGTGTTTAATTTATGCGGTATTATATTAATATACCCTATTTTACACCCACTAGTCTCCTATAGACTGAACCTGACTTTGTTTTCAGTTCTTTTGCAGATTTTGGAGTGTTAGGCTGGAAGTCGAGTCTATCAAGTTTATTGGTTAAGTCTGGGTCACTTCACATGTATTTTGTAATTCGATTGAATTTTCAAGAATGGATAAATGTTATGACTATGATTATGATCATGCAATTATGTTTATGTATGAATTTTCAAGAATAGGTTATTGTACTAGATGAAACCGTTCTGTGGTTTGAATTAGTACTAAATTATATGATATGCTTCCGCCTTCGTCACTCATCTTTGTTCTTTATTATTTGGTTTCGAAGGTTTAGATCCCGCCTAGCCTATGGAGTGAGTGAGTCCCCGTTCGCTGTGAGCTAGGTCATGTATGGACTTTCCATTTCATGTGTGGGTCGGGCTCATAGTGCGGGGGATGTGGTGCCTTCCGGTTGGGGTGCTACATGCCCGGCCGGGAATCCCCTTTTTGCTGCTGCAATTTGTGTATATTTATGTATATTTGTGCATTGAATGCTTGGCTTGTGTGTGTGTGTACGTGAGTGTAGTGTTAGGGCATGCTTGTGTGTTGTTAATTATTGATATGTGAGATGCATATTAAATTATAGATTGCATGCTGAATATAGTATATACATAAGTAATACATACATTTGTGTGCATGAATGAATGTATATCTGTGTATGTATGCATGAAATGTGAAGTGCATATGTGTGAAAGTAGTATATATATATATATATATATATATATATATATATATATGCACACACCCCATCATCATGCATGCACAACTTACATATATATATATATATATATATATATATATATATATATATGTGTGTGTGTGTGTGTGTGTAAAAATATAAATGTAATGTATTATGTATTAAATATTTAAATAATCAATTAATGAGAATTCTATCTGTTCAATATACTTATATCTCCTTTTAAATTATGAACTTATGTGACAAAAATGAAGTGAATTTGATGGATGTATACGTGTACGAATTTATGAATACTCGTGGTATGCTATTATATGACTTAATATAAATTTATTCGACATGAAATGAATTTTTTTTCTTGGATTAATTATGTGATATTTAGTTATTTGCTCCGATATGCCTAAGTGTGCATTTATTTGAAGAAATAAATCATTTGCATCTATATGCATTTGCCGAGGGTTTAATTGGTTCATTTGGAGTCTAAGTTGTCCTTTGCCCTATGGTTGTTCTTAGGTTCGTTCAGTTGTTGAGGAGGCGGTTCCTTTCGTTCGGTGTGGTCGACAAGGTGAGGTTAGGTTTGTTTTCTTTTAGTTAATGCGACCTACGACCCTATATGCTCGTTTTCAAGCCCGCATGCGAATATGTACTATATGTATATTAAATATGTGTCTTATGATACGTTATGAACCTTGTTATTCGATTTAATATGAATTCTTCTGAAAATTATACTTATGGGCATATATAAGCTTAAAATGGTTTTGCAACGAGGCTATACTCCAAACCATATAACGTCAAGCAAACTATGGATTTCCCTCAGCATATTATGAATTAGGAAGACACGGAGAGGTATATGTATAGCATATGCCGAGTTCCACGGTAAGGTATGTTTCTTAAGTTATGAATCGTACATTTTTATGTTTCGCGAGTTAAGTATGTTTCCTAAGAATCTTATGAGTCCTTATGAGTCTTATGAATCCCTGGGCCCCGTAGACGTGGGTAAGGAAGCTCGAGGCGATGTCGGGCTATCAGGTTAAGCCTGTGCACGTTCTCCATTGAAGTATCTACGCGTGACTCTGAGGGAGATGGAGAAGGCGTGGTGCTTTGAGCCTTCGGATGAGGCCGAAGAAGGTACGATGTGGGATCGCTGCCCCACGTATATAGAGTTGCACGATGAGGGCCCGTAACCCACGTGTAGACTTGCGAAGGAGGATGAAATATGGGAGTATGAGTCTTATGAATCTTATGTATTTACATTTCCTTATGTTTTCTTATGAATTTTTCTTAAGGGGTAAGGTTGGAGACCTGTACTCGCCGGGTATTTGAATTCTTTTGTTATTCTGATTATAAAACAGGATAGGTTCTTTCGATTTCAATAAGAGAATTATATGTTAAGGTTTGACTCATTATGAATTTATGAATCCTTATGAGTTTTAAATCTAAACGAATATATGATTTTAGTATGAATTAATTTGGAAAATGACTTTGGTGTGTAAAACCCTATTCCCGATTCATAGTCTTTTGTTTAATACGTGTTATGCTCTATATTATGTATCGTGTGAGTGTGTTCAGCCCCCTCACTTTGTCAAGTTGTAGACTGAGCCCTCTCATTTTCCCCCTTTAGATGCAGGTGCAGGGTTCGGGTCGAGCTAGGAAACCGTGTTCTTTTAGGTCTTTTGAGTCAAGTTGTTCGAGTCTTTTTGCATTCTGCATCTTTATCATTATGCCTTGGAATTTTAAATACGTATAAGCTTATGATTATATATTTAATGTATCTCGTTGATTTGATATGATTCGGGACATACTTCTAGGGATATAACCAACCCGTTATGTATTTATGTATTTATTATGAATGTAATTGCGATCCTGTTGCTTCTGCCTTTGATTTTATTTTGCTGTGCACTTTGTTTTAGGGTCTAAACCGCCTAGCTTAGGGGTGTGTTTTTGTTTGTCTTCCGTTCGTCATGGCTTGGTGTATGTGCGGAGATTCTATTTCGTTACACGTATCGGGCTATGGTGTCGGGGATGTGGCGCCCTTTGCTCCGGGGTGCTACATCTTAAAGTGGTATCAGAGCTCTTGGTTGCAAAACCGGAGCTCCAGTGTCGTGTTGGATCTAGCTAGGTCGTTCGGCATAGGATTACGTGTTTGTTTACATTCATTTGCACCACATAGGTGAATTAATTGTATTATTTACATTAATTGTTCACATGAACATGCATTTACTAAACCCCAAGCATCAATATTTCTTGGAATTGTATTCTATTTTAGGATGCTTTTTCAATATCGATGGATATCACCGGGAATTGGGCAAAAGAAACAAGAGTCCACGGGATACAAAGAAGTTTGCGAATTTTGATCCTTAGCTGTTGTGCGATGCGGAAGATGTCAAGATTAAGGGATGGTTACACGAGATGGTGGGGTTTGGGAAGTTGTTAGAAATTTGCAAATGAAAGGAGAAGCAATTCTCATTTATTTCAAGGCCGAGTTTCAAGTAGTTCGAGAAGATAAAGCTGAAATTGAAAGAGTTCGGGAAAGAGTTCGTATGGAGGAATTTGTTCGAGAGATTTGACCCGAGTACGTCCATTCAAGTGCAATGGTAAGACGATTTCAAGAATTCCTAATTCTTGGACAAGAATTGGAAAAGATAGGTGACTTTATTTGAGAACTCGAAAAATAGGGAGTCGATGAAGATTGCCTTAAAATTTGGAGATTTTACGAGGAATCGACATGGAATTCAAGTGTTTTTCCAGTTTCAACCCCGCATACTCAGTCCGAGAAAATAAGGAATACGGTTCGAGTGGAAATGAGTTAACGATGCTCAAAATTCCACACTTATTATTTGGGATAAGAACCCGGTTTGAGTTCTAGAACAAGAGAGGGTCCGAATTTGAAGAAAATCTTTAAGAACTTAATGATGTTAACCATATAAAGGACAAGGAGAATTTCTACAAAAGATAGAATCGATGTTCCCTTTCCCACTGGAATCTATTCAACACTCTCTCGCCGAGGTTCGAGTTATATGGAGGAATTCGTGGGATTAATTAGAAGGATACCTCAAGTGTGAAGAGTTGGGATATTTGGGGAACGGTTGTTCGAGCAACAAGAATTTGAGAACTTCCGAAATGTCGTGACTTCAAGATCTCGGTTCAAGCTCAAAATGATACTTTAGAGGGAAAAGAAATTGGTGCCGAGCTCAACTCTACCGTTATGGTGAACAGTACACAAAGCATTCATGACATTTCATACATGCATATTTTAATCTCGGGGAAACCCACTTGTTTAGTTTTCTTTTCTCGTTGCTTCTTGGTGTTTCTTGTTGTTGTTGTGGTGCTTTCTTTGTGGTGAACTCTATTTTGGAGGGAGTTTTCGTGAGGAGAGTGCCTGAGTAGTTTGTGAGTTGTGAGGGTCGAGGTTGCTCGGTAGGTTCGTTTGAATGCGCCTAGTGAAGTACGAAGCTACCTTAGGTGGGTTGGTTGTTGGAGTTGATAGCATAGTTCGACAAGGTCTTAGAAGGTGGTTTCATCCATTGAGTACTTCTTTGTGGAGTGCTTTAGTCCTGTCTTAGAAGAAACGAGACATTAGGGTGAATATCAACTACCGTGAGCTACACAGATTAACTGTAGAGGATAAATACCCTCTGCTTGTTTCGAGGAGTTGTCCGTTCTGCTGCAGACTTTCGTGGTTTGTGTTGAGTCTAGTTTTCGTAAGGGTATAACCGACTACGCATTCGGGTAGAAGAACCGAGAACTACCTCAGAGTAAGAAGTCTCTCGTGTTGACGAGGTATATTAGGCAATTCTTTTTCTTAAGATTGCCAAACCGTTGATTCGCTAGACAAGAAAGAGGTACGGTTTTAGAGTGGGAAGAGGCGGTAGAAGAGAGTTGCCTTCGGCATCGGCTTTTGCCTAATCGGGGATACTCAAGACTACTCGTTTACAATCGAGGCACTAAGGAAGTGTAACAGCCCAAAATAGGGCCTGGATGAAAATGGTAAGCTAAGGGCATTAGTAAAGCGTTTATAGACCGTGATCCAAAATTTTGAACCTTCATGCATTGCATTCTTATAGGAACTTTGTGCTCGTATATGATCTGACATGTTTTAAGGGAGAATTCTTGACCTTTGATACAGTTTACTATTCATAACCCGAGCCTACCTTGTTTATATTGCTGCTCGAACCCTAGAGGTTCACCACACATGTTTCCCTATCGTTTGAACTTGTTTCCCAAGCTCAGAGAGTCTTTCTTGAACCATAAGGGTACTTTTGGAACTTACCGACCAAAGTTACTATTCATCTAAAAATGAGCTTTTGATTCAGATACGTTTCCTACCCAAGTTTACAGTCCAATCGATCCTTGAGTCGAGACGAGTCTTTTGAAATCATTCTTGACTTGGAAATCTATTTTGAGCATTGGTTTTATTGAAAATGTTTACGAAAACCCTAGTTCACTATTCCTTCTACGAACGGTTTTCGTTCGGAAAATGTTTTCTCTTCGGATTTGCACTACTTCAGCTATTTCAAGATTTTTGAGATGTTTTACAACTCTTGATTCAAACCCTAGCTTGATATTTTGATGCGTACGTCTGTACGTAAGAATTCACTATTCATTCTACGTTTTCAACTTTTTAACGGTAAAATGTTTTATAGTCGATATTGGACTCAAAACACTTCTCGATTTATTTCTTGAATTTTGGAAACAATCCGGACTTCAAAATCATTCTAGAAAGTCGTTTTTCACTCGAGTTGAGTTTCGAGCCCAAAACTTTTATTCACTAAAACTAATGTATCTTTCAAACGGTAAATCCGATTTCGACTTATGAGTAAGCGTTTCGAAGTTAATTTTTGGCGTGACGGAATGGTTAAACTTCCAGCCACTTACCTCCACGTTTTGGCAATGAAATTACCGAAATACCCCCCAGCAGTCCCATTTTAGCTTCAATATGTCTAAAGCTTCCAAGAGAAGCTATCCAACTTTTGCTCTCGTACCCTTCCTTACATTTTATTTCCAAGGGGAGGGGCTTATCTTCAACTATAAATACAGGGCAAGAGGCATTTGAATCCTTGCTCAAAGTTGTGTTGACAACACCCTTTCTTTCTCTCCCTCTCCCCCTCTTGCCGTCGGCTCCCCCCTTTGTAGCTAGGTTAGTTATTTTATTTTATGTTATGTTTTAGTTTAGTTTATGTTTTTATGTTATGGTATGTTTATATTATGTTTAGGTTGGGTCTTAGGGTCTTCCTTAAGCCATATAGGATTTCATTTTATGCATTTATTATATAGTTTTCATGATATGTTTGAATGTATGTTTATATGTTTTAATTGTTTACTATATGCTTGAATATGTTATGAAATGCTCTAGTATATGCTATGATCATGTGATATGGTTGTTATATTATGAGAATTGATGCATGATTATGGAATTTGAATTATATTTTTGCATGTTAGCTAATGGAATAGTATTCTATGTTCAATTATGTCACAACTTGTTACATGTTGGTATTGAATTAATTTGTTACATGTTACATGCCTAAGGTTCATGATATGATATGATATATGTTGTGACATGTTGTTACATTGTTTTATGATTCTTGAATTATGAATTGAGCTTATGATATGAGATGGATTAATGGATTAGAGCCTTGATCATACGTTATACACTTTAATAGTGTCACATGTTATAACCTAAGATAGAATAGTGTTTCATAACTTGATCTTATGCCTTAATTGGATCTCTTAACCAAAGGTTATACCTTTAACCTAGATCACACTTGATTATATTTACATGAACTTGAAACTATAGGTTATAATCAAGATCATAATTTAATTAGAGTGTATGTGTGTGTGTGTTTACCGTGTTTGTGTGTGTGTGTATAGTAAGCGTTTGACCCGACCCTTTGACCCGACATGTGAATAGTAACCTGTGAATAGTAATTATGAATAGTACTTTTGAATAGTGTTTTTGAATAGTAAAAATGAAATAAAACTTATGCTTTCTTAGTAGACATTTGCACCTAGGGTTTCCATATCCAGGGTCTAAAATGTGTTTTCAAAATGTGTTTTCTTTCGTGGACTTGTTTCATAACTTAAGGTTTGCGATGGGATTCATAATTTGACTAAAGCTTACTCGGTTATAGTAAGATCATAGTCCAACGTTAAGAGTAACTCACTTTAACGTATTCCTTTGTGTGTTACCTTTCTTGAATACCTTAAATGGTATTACTCTCTTGTGTTACATGTTCTTTACATGTTCCTTGTTCATTGTTTCATGCATTTCATATGCATCATGGTTCGTAGTAGGTCTTAGTTCTTAAGCTCACTCTAGTACACCACCTATAGGAGTTAAAGTTGAGCACTGGGATCCCCAGGGCACCACGTAATCTGTCTACCTACCTTTTGTTACTAATAGGTGAGGTGAAGTTAAAAACGTTTCCAAACTGGAATTCAAAGCTAAACCTCGTTTTGAACTATCCCTGTTATCGGGACATTCTTTTGAAAGGATCATTCATACTTTAATAGTATACCTTGATCTACAGCACATGTTTTCCAAAGTTCTGCATTCTTGTTCAAAGACAGTTACATGTTTTGCATATGTTTTCAAAGTACAGTTTCACATGTTTTACAGACAGCATCACATGTTTTACAGACAACATCATATGTTTACAGACAGTTTCACATGTTATAGTTAGCACCCGGAGTGGTACTCTGGTCACTACTAATCTTGAAATGCAAGCATACAATTTACTGTTTGGGCCCGGCGGTTATGTGTGGAGGTGATGTTCAGGAGGTGTGCGCCAACGACATCACCAATACCGGCCGCCACAATTAGACAATTGACACCGACTTTTAACAGGAGGTTTGTTAAGTCAGGACAATCTGTCTGGGAACGGACAGCAAATCTGTTCCCATTACATGTTTACAGGTCGCCTAGGGCTAGCTACCCGAAGTGACAACCGGTGGAGGATGGTGCATGTTTGTATGTGTTGGTGGGGGTATTGTTGACCTTGGTCCGATGCTCTACTATACGTGGAGTTATTGTTGATCCTGGTCTGATACTCTACTTCATCATGTTTTTCTTGACTAAGGATGTGGAAGCCTAGCTTGCGGGCAAAATTCTGTTTCATAAAGGATGGTTCATATTTGGAAAAGTTCACTTTAGCCGTATCCCATTTATGAAAGAACTATGAACCATCTAGAGCATATGTGTGCGCGTGTGATAGCATTCATGAAAAGAGTTTTGAAACTTATATTCTCTTACAGCATTGCATTCAAATGAATTTATCAATCGAACCTGTGTCAAGTTCTTCTTTAAAGCTTTGCATTAACAGTTTTGAATTACACTTCAAGTTCATTATCATTCAGTACTTTCTTTTAAGTATTCCCTCACTTAGTCCTTTTGACTAATACCTCTCCCGTTTTCTTGCCTCGTGGTTTTAGGTCTTGCAGCCGCAGTCTAGAGGTATCTTGAAGCTCTAGATTGTCATTTTTGTTTCAGTCAGGACTTAGTATTACTTTCTTTTGTGTCCTGCATATGTTTTATGCCTGCATCACTATATGTTTTTTAATACTTGAGTATCTTTGTTATACTTTTTCTACTACTCTTTTACCGATACATTGAACTCTGCTGTATCGGCACTTATATGTGAATTTGTTATATGTTCTGATATGCCGAGTCTCTCTTACACGATAAATATGTTCTTGCTTGTTACATGCCATCACGCACATGTTTTGAAAAGTTTTAAAATACTCTGATTTTCCGATGCATAGCCACATCGTTATACACGTATAGTTCTGAGATAGACAGCCGTTCACTGGAATATTTCTCGAGTGATGGCTCACACTATTACTTGAGAGGTGCTTCAGTGCGGGGGTTGAGACGCCGCTCTCCTCATGTTCCAGTATGGGTGGGGGCATTACAGCCTGAGGTGGTATGAGAGCATCAGCTTAAGTAAGAAGAGACTTAACCTAGATTGCTCTCATGTTGCATCATGGATTGTTCAAGCATTGCATCCAGGATCATTCTCATATTGCATCGAGACAGGAAATTTGGAGATTGCATAGTTCTGTTATCTGGATTTCATATCTGTGGTATCTTCTGTATAACTATGGCAGTTCAGCCACACCAGGATCCTAATCAGCAGATGGATGAGGCTTTCTTTGAGCAGTTTGAGGCCCCGTGTACTGTGCCAATTTCTCGCCGTGGAGGCACTCGTTTCTATACTTGGTGCTGGTCTAGGAACCGTGGCAAGCCTGGGTATTCATATCCTAACAGAGTTGTGCACTATCTCGAGTCTGAGAGAGATGGTTACTTTCAGGAGTATCAGAGGACCCGTGAAGTCAGGTTGGAGTCTATACGTCATCAAGATCAGTCACTGCAGTACCAGATTGATAGGGACATCGCTCGTGAGCATGCTGCAGAGATGACTCATATTGCTGATCAGAGAGGTGCTCGTATTGCTGAGTTAGAGGCAGATCTTATGCAGATGACTATCGACAACGACACTTCTATGGAGCTTCACCAGCACTACCGTGCCCACGTGAGAGCTCGCCTGTATGATACCTATCACTTGTCCGACGAGCAGGCAGTTGAGGAGGTCGAGGGTCAGGATGTCAGTCAGGCTTCTAAGGAGCCCGAGCCTATGCAGCAGCAGTCTGATGGAGGCGATAGAGGATCTGATGATCATGATGGAGGAGATGAGCCAGCAGGACACGGACAGGGCGAGGTCGTTGCTGTTTCTGATGACACCATCAGGGGTTCTTTGGACCACAGCTACCAGGGTTGATTGTTGATGGAGGTTTCTGTATATAGTACCGATGCATATATATCTATCTATGGATGGCTGACGTATAGCCGGGACAGTTCAGGACTGACTTTTGGATGAGGGGATGTATAACTATGACAGATGATCCCCGACTTTTGGCACCACGGATGAGGTTCAGATGACTTGGTACCTATTAGGTTATTTTCAACAGGGTTGGACGGATTGGTAAGGCCTGTAAGAGATTCAACTCGATAGTATCGGGTCCTTCCCATTTTGAATTAATACTGATAACATGTGGCCTGTAGTAAATTTTACCAAACCTTGCACAGTTATAACACTTTCGGCTTTATGTTGGATATCTGTTTACTACTTTCCATAACTGTCATTGCATGAGTCCTAGAGTGCTTCAAGATACCATTAGGACCGTTGATAGGATCATGTCATTTCATTTATTGTTAGCATGCTATTATTCTTGATATGTTGAATACGCTTCTGGATTGTTGATCATACTTCTGATCATGTTACAGTTCTGGTTGATATGACAGTACTTGGTCTGTTCCCGTTTACAAGTTGATCCTGCTTTGGGATATGTTATACATGTTTCTGATATGTTGATATGTTACACGAGCTTTTGTTCCCGTTTACATGTTGTCTGATAGTTGTTCTTGATTATATGATATGTTGGAATCTTTGCTGATATGTTGTTATGGGAATGTGTTGTTCTCATACTTATATGTGACTGCGTGGGAATGTGAATACGTGGTTACGGATTCTGTGAATCATTATATGTCATGCATCGAACAAGTATCTGAATACTTGTGAATTCACTAACAACATGCCACCAGGAAGAGTTCCCTAGAATCGTGTACCACCTCTGCCACCCCAAAGAGATGTCACGCCACCCCCTGAACGGGAGGGAACTCCAGAGTTAAGGGATGTGCTACGACAATTCGTGAGACCTTGTAATCAGAGAGATAATCCTCCTAATGAAAGATCACTGGAAAAGTTTCTGAGGATGAACCTAAGTTCTATGGAGAACCGAACGACCTAAAGGCTGATAATTGGATTACTAGTCTTGAGAAGATTTTCGAGGCTATGGAGATCTACCCAGAGGATCGTGAACGAGTTCGGTATGCTAATTTTCTTATGGAAGGAGCTGCATACAATTGGTGGAAGCATGTTCAGCACATGTGGATTGAGAACAACGTTGAAGGAAGTTGGGACGAGTTTATCGGAGAGTTTCAGCAGAAGTATACGCCCCAAGTGACCCGTGACGCACGAGAGGCTGAGTTTATGAGTTTGGTTCAGGGAACTATGAACGTGATGGAGTATGAGGATAGGTTTGTAAGGCTGATCAAGTATGCACCTCATATTCTGAATGATGAGCGTCGCAAGACGAAGAGGTTTATTGATGGACTGAAGCCCGAACTTCGATTGGCACTTGCTTCTTTGGACATTGAGACCTACAACCGGGTTATTGATAGGGCTCTAAAGGTTGAAGCTGCACACAAAGAGATCAAAATAACTGTTGTACGTCGAGGACCTTCTAACCCTAAGCCTTATCAAGGGAACAAACAACCATCCGGATCTTTTCCCCAAGGGACCGGAAAGAAGCCAATGGTAGCACCACAACCTCAGCAGCAGAAGGCTCCACAGAGACAACAAGCACAGAAGCAGAAAGCGCCACAGTAGTATCAGAGGGCACCACAACAGCAGACATCACCTTAGTCAGGTCCAGAGGAAATTGTTTTCCGATATTGTTGCCGAACGGGACACACTGAGGAGAACTGTCGCAAGAAAAATGGACAGTGTTTCGTGTGTGGTTTGCCTGAGCACCAGATGGATAGCTGCCCGAACAAGAACAGGAGATTTGGGGTCTAGGATAAAGGAAAAGCAGTGGTGGGTACAACGAACAAACCGGTGGTCAAAGGCAGAGCTTATGCTTTGAATGGTAAGGAGGAGGTTGATCCTTCGTCTGTTGTAGAAGGTATTGTGCACATTCTTAATATGCCAGTTAAGGTCTTGTATGAACCTAGTGCCACGCATTCATTTGTTGCATCTAAATTATGTGCGCATTTACAGTTTCCACTTGAATACTTTCCATATAAATTTGAAGTGAGTTCTCCTTTGGGAACTTGCCTTGTTACAGATCAAGTATATAAACGCTGCCCTATATGTATTGGTACCCGTTGTTACCCGACGGATCTTATTGAGTTGCCGATGACAAGATACGATGTTATACTTGGTATGGATTGGTTGTCTAAGTACCGAGCTAAGTTGGATTGTTACAAGAGAGAGATCCTCTTGGAAGAAGATGAAAGTCGGACATCAGAAAGGAAAGTTGAGAAGTTATCAGTGATTTCTTCGATGGAAGCTAAGAAGCTGATTCAGAAAGGAGCCAGTGGATTTGTGGCTTGTCTTCTGAATAGACCGAAAGATCAACTTAAGATCGAAGAAGTGGAAGTGGTGAACGAATTCCTAGATGTGTTTCCTGAGCATTTGAATTCGTTACCTCCTGACCGAGAGTTGGAGTTTACAATCGAGACGATATCAGGAGCTGAGCCGTACTCCAAGATACCTTTTAGAATGGCTCCAGCTGAATTGGAAGAGTTGAGAAAGCAATTGGACGAACTGATTTAGTCAGGAAATGTTCGACCGAGCACATCGCCGTGGGAAGCGCCTGTGCTTTTCGTTAAGAAGAAGGATGGATTTATGCATTGACTATCGGGAGCTGAATAGGATGACGATCAAGAATAAGTATCCTCTCCCTCATATTGAAGCGCTATTCGATATACTTCAAGGATCGAAGGTCTACTCGAAGTTAGATCTGAGACAAGGATATTATCAATTGAAGATCAGGGAAGCAGAAATTCCGAAGACTGCTTTCAACAGCCGATACGGACATTATGTGTTTGTAGTAATGCCGTTTGGTTTGACTAACGCACCAGTTTCATTCATGGATATGATGCACCATATATTCAAGCCGTTTCTCGATAAGTTTGTAGTAATCTTCATCGATGATATATTGGTGTTTTCGAAGACACCGGAGGAACATGCTGAACTTCTTCGAATCGTGTTACGCACTTTGCTGGATCACAAGCTATACGTAAAGTTCAGTAAATGTGAGTTCTGGCTTGAGAGAGTTACATTTCTCGGGCACATCATATCAGGATCTAGAATCGAAGTAGATCCCTCGAAGATCGAAACGATCATGGATTGGAAATCACCGAAGAATCCTTAAGAAGTGAGGAGTTTTCTGGGATTAGCTAGTTACTATCGAAGGTTTGTCAAAGATTTCTCGAAGATAGCTACACCTCTCACTAAGTTGACAAAGAAAGAAGGAAAATTTGAATGGATTGAGAAGTGTGAGCAAAGTTTTCAAATACTGAGGAGATGCTAACGACTGCACCCATGTTAGCATTACCAGAAGGAAAAGAAGGTTACACTGTCTACACCGATGCTTTGAAAGAAAGACTAGGAGGAGTTTTGATGCAGAATGGAAAGGTGATTGCGTATGCATCAAGGAAGCTCAAAACTCATGAAGTTAACTACCCGACACATGATTTGGAGTTAGCCGCGATAATTTTCGCTCTTGGAAAGTGGAGACATTACCTGTATGGAGTTACGTTTGAGATCTTTACTGATCACAAGAGCCTGCGATATCTATTCACTCAGAAGGAGTTGAATATGCGACAGAGAAGATGGATGGAATTTCTGGAAGATTATGATTGCATTATTCAATACCATCCAGGAAAGGCGAATGTTGTAGCCGATGCATTAAGCAGGAAAGTTCGTCTGGCACAAATTTCTGCCAACCCCGAGATTGATCGAAGAGAAAGGTTGGAGGTGATAACTAAAGCTCGAATCGCGAATGTTGTGATGATATCACCCTTGAAAGAGCAAGTGTTGAAAGCTTAGAAGAACGACGATTGGATCAAGAAATGTCACGAATCTAAGGAGAAAAATGATGAAACTAAGTTTAGGGTTGATGAACATGGAATATTGAGGTACAAAAGTCGAGTATGCGTACCAACTACTTTGAGTAAAGAGATTCTCGACGAAGCGCACTAGACTAAGTACACGATACATCCCAGAGGCACTAAGATGTATCAAGATGTTAAGACGCATTTCTGGTGGAACGGAATGAAGAGAGACATAGCCAACTATGTCAAGAAGTGCTTAACTTGTCAGAAAGTTAAAGCTGAGCATTAGAAGCAGAGTGGGAAGTTACAACCATTACCGATTCCAACATGGAAATGGGAGCAAATCACGATGGATTTCGTCACTAGATTACCCAAAGTCAGAGGAGGACAAGATAGTATCTAGGTGATCATTGATCGATTGAAAAAGTCAGTGCACTTTTTGCCAGTGAAGACGACGGATAAGGTCAGCACATTGGCAAAGCTGTATCAGCAAGAGATTGTTAGACTACACGGAGTTCCAAACAGTATAGTGTCGGATAGAGATCCGAAATTCACGTCGCAATTGTGGAAAGAAATTCAGACTTTGATGGGAACTAAGTTAAATTTCAGTACTGCAGTGCATCCTCAGACGGATGGACAATCAGAAAGGATGATTAAATACTTGGAAGATATGCTAAGAGCTTGCGCTTTGGACTTCCAAGAAAGTTGGAAAAAGTGTTTACCTCTTGTGGAGTTTGCATACAACAATAGTTATCAAGCTTCTATTAAAGCTGCTCCATATGAAGCTTTGTATGGAAGGAAATGTAGATCCCCAATATACTGGGATTCGGATGAAGCAAGATGTACTGAGGAGGGACCGATCAGAGTGAATTCAGCTAAATGGATAAGAGACGCGGCGGAGAAGATTCAGATCATTCGCCAGAGAATGAAAGCCGCCCAGGACCGGCAGAAGAGTTATGCTGATCGACGAAGAAGGGATTTAGAATTCACAGTGGATGAAAAGGTATTTCTGAAGGCATCGCCAAGGAAAGGGTTTTCCCGAATTGGGAAAGGTGGAAAGTTAAACCCGAGATATGTTGGACCGTATGAGATACTGGAGAGAGTCGGACCGACTGCTTATAGATTGGATTTGCCTGTAGGTCTTACAGGAATCCACAATGTATTTCATGTATCTCAGCTTCACAAGTGTTTCTCGGATGAGACAGAGGTTGTGTCGATAGAAGAGATACCGTTGGAACCGGATTTGACTTATGTTTTGAAGCCCGCTAAGATTCTAGATAAGAAGTTTCAAGAGCTGAGGAATAGGAAAATTCCTTTGGTTAAAGTCCTTTGGAAGGGACATGGGACAGAAGAGGCAACCTGGGAGACAGAAGAGAAAATGCAGAAGCATCATCCCGAGTTGTTTGCAGTTACAGCGGAAGAATCTGGGGACAGATTCTCTTTAAGTAGGGGTGATTGTAACAACCCAAAATAGGGCCTGGATAAAAACGGTAAGCTAAGGGCATTGGTAAAGCTTTTATAGACCGTGATCCAAATTTTTGAACCTTCATGCATTGCATTCTTACATGAACTTTGTGCTCGTATATGATCTGACATGTTTTAAAGGGGAATTCTTCACCTTTGATACAGTTTACTATTCATAACCCGAGCCTACCTTGTTTATATTGCTACTCGAACCCTAGAGGTTCACCACACATGTTTCCCTATCGTTTGAACTTGTTTCCCAAGCTCAGAGAGTCTTTCTTGAACCATAAGGGTACTTTTGTAACTTACCGACCAAAGTTATTATTCATCTAAAAATGAGCTTTTGATTCGGATACGTTTCCTACCCAAGTTTACAGTCGAATCAATCCTTGAGTCGAGACGAGTCTTTTGAAATCATTCTTGACTTGGAAATCTATTTTGAGCATTGGTTTTATTGAAAATATTTACGAAAACCCTAGTTCACTATTCCTTCTACGAACGGTTTTCATTCGGAAAATGATTTCTCTTTGGATTTGCACTACTTGAGCTATTTCAAGATTCTTGAGATGTTTTACAACTCTTGATTCAAACCCTAGCTTGAAATTTTGATGCGTACGTCTGTACGTAAGAATTCACTATTCATTCTAAGTTTTAAACTTTTTAACGGTAAAATGTTTTATAGTTGATATTGGACTCAAAATGCTTCTCGATTTATTTCTTGAATTTTCGAAACAATCCGGACTTGAAAATCATTCGAGAAAGTCGTTTTTCACTCGAGTTGAGTTTCGAGCCCAAAACTTATATTCACTAAAACTAATGTATCTTTCAAACGGTAAATCCGATTTCGACGTATGAATATGTGTTTCGAAGCTAATTTTTAGGTGGACGGAATGGTTATACTTCCAGCCACTTACCTCCACGTTTTGGCAGTGAAATTACTGAAATACCCCCCAGCCGTCTTCCAAGAGAAGCTATCCCACTTTTGCTCTCATACCCTTCCTTACATTTTATTTCCGAGGTGAGGGGCTTATCTTCAACTATAAATAGGGGGCAAGAGGCATTTGAATCCTTGCTCAAAGTTGTGTTGACAACACCCTTTCTTTCTCTCCCTCTCCCCCTTTGCCGTCGGCTCCCCCCTTTGTAGCTAGGTTAGTTGTTTTATTTTATGTTATGTTTTAGTTTAGTTTATGTTTTTATGTTCTGGTATGTTTATATTATGTTTAGGTTGGGTCTTAGGGTCTTCCTTAAGCCATATAGGATTTTAGTTTTTGCATTTATTATATAGTTTTCATGATATGTTTGAATGTATGTTTATATGTTTTAATTGTTTACTATATGCTTGAATATGTTATGAAATGCTCTAGTATATGCTATGATCATGTGATATGGTTGTTATATTATGAGAATTGATGCATGATTATGGAATTTGAATTATATTTTTGCATGTTAGCTAATGGAATAGTATTCTATGTTCAATTATGTCACAACTTGTTACATGTTGGTATTGAATTAATTTGTTACATGTTACATGCCTAAGGTTCATGATATGATATGATATATGTTGTGACATGTTGTTACATTGTTATATGATTCTTGAATTATGAATTGAGCTTATGATATGAGATGGATTAATGGATTAGAGCCTTGATCATATGGTATACACTTTAATAGTGTCACATGTTATAACCTAAGATGGAATAGTGTTTCATAACTTTATCTTATGCCTTAATTGGATCTCTTAACCATAGGTTATACCTTTAACCTAGATCACACTTGATTATATTGACATGAACTTGAAACTATAGGTTATAATCAAGATCATAATTTAATTAGGGTGTGTATGTGTGTGCATGCCGTTTGTGTATGTATGTACGTGCATGGTGTGTGTGTGTGTATAGTACGGGTTTGATCCGACCCTTTGGCCCGACATGTGAAGAGTAACCTATTGTGAATAGTAATCTAGAATAGTACTTTTGATTAGTGCTTTTGAATAGTAAAAATGAAATAAAACTTGTGCTTTCTTAGTAGACATTTGCACCTAGGGTTTCCATATCTAGGGTCTAACATGTGTTTTCTTTAGTGGACTTGTTTCATAACTTAAGGTTTGCGATAGGATTCATAATTTGACTAAAGTTTACTCGGTTATAGTAAGATCATAGTCCAACGTTAAGAGTAACTCACTTTAACGTATTCCTTTGTGTGTTACCTTTCTTGAATACCTTAAATGATATTACTCTCTTGTGTTACATGTTCTTTACATGTTCCTTGTTCATTGTTTCATGCATTTCATGTGCATCATGGTTAGTAGTGGGTCTTAGTTCTTAAACTCACTCTAGTACACCACCTACAGGAGTTAAAGTTGAGCACTGGGATCCCCAGGGCACCGAGTAATCTGTCTACCTACGTTTTGTTACTAATAGGTGAGGTGAAGTTAAAAACGTTTCCAAACTGGAACCACAATTATACTATCTTATCATATGTTTTGAAATTCAAAGCTAAACCTCGTTTTGAACTATCCCTGTTATCGGGACATTATTTTGAAAGGATCATTCGTACTTTAATAGTATACCTTGATCTACAGCACATGTTTTCCAAAGTTCTGAATTCTTGTTCAAAGACAGTTACATGTTCTGCATATGTTTTCAAAGTACAGTTTCACATGTTTTACAGACAGTATCACATGTTTTTCAGACAGCATCATATGTTTACAGACGGTTTCACATGTTATAGTTAGCACCCGGAGTGGTACTCTGGTCACTGCTAATCTTGAAATGCAAGCATACAGTTTACAGTTTGGGCCTGACGGTTATGTGAGGAGGTGATGTTCGGGAGGTGTGCGCCAACGACATCACCAATACCGATCGCCACAATTAGACAATTGACACAAACTTTTAACAGGAGGTTTGTTAAGTCAGGACAATCTGTCTGGGAATGGACAGCAAATCTGTTCCCATTACATGTTTACAGGTCGCCTAGGGCTAGCTACCCGAAGTGACAACCGGTGGAGGATGGTGCATGTTTGTATGTGTTGGTGGGGTATTGTTGACCTTGGTCCGATGCTCTACTATACGTGGAGTTATTGTTGATCCTGGTCTGATACTCTACTTCATCATGTTTTTCTGGACTAAGGATGTGGAAGCCTAGCTTGCGGGCAAAATTCTGTTTCATAAAGGATGGTTCATATTTGCAAAAGTTCACTTTAGCCGTATCCCATTTTATGAAAGAACTATGAACCATCTAGAGCATACGTGTGCGCGTGTGATAGCATTCATGAAAAGAGTTTTGAAACTCATATTCTCTTACAGCATTGCATTCAAATGGTTTTATCAATCGAACTTGTTTCAAGTTCTTCTTTAAAGCTTTGCATTAACAGTTTTGAATTACACTTCAAGTTCATTATCACTCAGTACTTTCTTTTAAGTATTCCCTCACTTAGTCCTTTTGACTAATACCTCTCCCGTTTTCTTGCCTCGTGGTTTCAGGTCTTGCAGCCGCAGTCTAGAGGTATCTTGAAGCTCTAGATTGTCATTTTTGTTTCAGTCAAGACTTAGTATTACTGTCTTTTGTGTCCTGCATATGTTTTATGCCTGCATCACTATATGTTTTTTAATACTTGAGTATCTTTGTTATACTCTTTCTACTACTCTTTTACCGATACATTGAACTCTGCTATCGGTACTTATATGTGAATTTGTTATTTGTTCTGATATGCCGAGTCTCTCTTACACGATAAATATGTTCTTGCTTGTTACATGCCATCACGCACATGTTTTGAAAAGTTTTAAAATACTCTGATTTTCCGCTGCATAGCCACATCGTTATACACGTATAGTTCTGAGATAGACAGTTGTTCGCTGGAGTATTTCTTGAGTGATGGCTAACACCATTACTTGAGAGGTGCTTCAGTGTGGGGGTTGAGATGCCGCTCTCCTCATGTACCAGTACGGGTGGGGGCATTACAGGAAAGCTTTGATTGTGTGTTACTTGCAGAAGAGTGCAACCTATGTCTTGAGAAGCGCGAGGTCTCGAGACTCTCCCCACTCTTGGTTCGAGTTTGTTTGTGGACTTCAAGAATCGGTATAGATGTATCGGCGTAGGAAGAAACGTTGCAAACTTCGTGTAGCAATGTAACGCCCTAGTTTTTCAGTTTAAAATAATGTGGCGTAATTGTTTATAAATTGCACAATTTAATTATTTAATTATATGATTAATTGTTTATAAACGTTTATATTTGTTTTAAACTATAGACTGTTGTTATTTTAATTTAATTCATTTTATTTCAACTTGATATTTAGTGTTTAACTTCTTAATTAATGTTTCATGTTACCTTAACTATTTCGGTAATTTCGTTAATTAATTTCAACATGTTATTAGTTGGTTGTAATTTAATTAAAATGGAATTTAAGTTTTAGTAATTAATTTATAACGTTTGAATTCATTCATGCGCATGAGTGTTCTATTTGTGCTTCGTTCTTATATGTAATGATATCGAAATGTCGTGAAAATTTAATATGTCGTAATATGTGTGTTATGAACATGCCTATTTGCTCAGTTTATGTTTTCGGATTCATTTGACGCGTTAACGAATTTAATTTTGATTGTGGAACCAAATCGGGGGCTAACGAGCAATTAGCGCACCCTTGGTTCCGTACGTGATATCTTGAGCTCGGGAATTCGGATTCGAATTCCGACACCTCCGTTGCCTTCGTATCGACGATTCTGAGACAATGGAACAAGCCTCATACCTTTTTGAAATCATTAAGACCTTCGAAATCCAACCGTAATGGACAACTCGTGCAAGAAGAGCTCCTTTTGTTGACTAGTCTTCATGGTGGGACCCTTAACACTCCTCTAACCTAACCATACCTTAACCATGACTTATGTACCATGAGTTAAGCTCTTTCTTTCCCCTTTACCTCTGAAAACCGAGCCAAAATATCTCCTCTCATTGCTGCAACTGATCGATATGGAGGAAGAGAAGAAAAGGAAGAAAACCCTTGGCCATACTTGAGATTTTGAGCTCAAATCACCTCTCTTCTTCTTCTAATCTTCAAGGTATGAATATTTATGTCTTATCTACTCTATTATGCTTGATTTCATCTACTTACATCATGATTTGGATCAGATTTCACTAGGGTTTGGGTGATGAGTTTGGTATGAACTTTTAGTGATTTTTGCTCTTGTGACCTATTTGCTTGTGTAGCTGATTTTCTTGCTTATACATGATCATATGAACTTGTTTCTTGACGTATTTCTTTCCTAACTGATAGTGTATGATATTAGGAGGATTTTATCTCTTGACCCTTTGATGAAATTATGAGTTATGGAGCTCCAAATTGATGATCAAATTGCTTCCCCTGTTTTTTGAACTGCTGCTGTTCATTTCGCTTTGTTGCTTGACCAAATGATCTTCTTTTCTTGTGAATTTTCATGGATATTATGTACACTCATTTCTCTATATGTTAACATTCATGTTTTAAGTATTTGGATCCATTTTAAGCCTCAAAACCGAAAGACATGACCTGTTTTTATGCATGCTTCATGACAGACTTGTAGCTGTTGCAATTGTGTGGTTGTTGGTCACCCTAATGTGCTTTAATTCGTGCCATTTTGCAAATATATGATGTGTATTAGTTGTTTAGTATGTTAGCATGCATTCCCCAAGGTTTCAGATCCAAATTCAACCCCTAAGTACTTGATCATGGCTGATTGAAACAATAGAGCTCTTATGTGCGATTTTGGCGACCCAGTTTTGTTGCATGATTTAGATACTCGTAATGTGTGATTTAGCCTTTGTACTCTAAATGAAATATGTTCCTTACATGCTAAATAAGTGGTATATTAAGTTTCATATCATTTGGAGTTGATTTGGTATGCTTTTGGATTGAGTTTGTGTGGGATCAGTTTTGCCGGTAAAACTTTATGAACGGTTAAGTTCTGTACCGTGACACCCCCGTGTCTCATTTACACTTAAGTGTGAGACACGGGCCACACCTTCTGGGAAGGTCTGTACTGAGCCACAGTCATGGCTCAGTTTAGCTAAGGAGGGTGACACCCCCGTGTCCCTTCCCCTGCGCAGTCCTTGTTGCTTCCTCTTCGGTTTTTGATTTGTTTCACCTCTTGAATGACTTTATCTCCTTTTGTGTTGAACTATGAACTTGTTTTGCTGTATGTTGGGAGCATTATGGTGTAATTTCATGGCATTTGGATGGGTTGTAGACATGCTTTTGCTTAATGCCGTTTATGTGTGTTTATATGTCATTTATGATTCGCGTAACTCATTTTCTATATCATATGATTCCTTCTTGTTGTCAAACCTTGGAAATATGCTATCTTATGTAATATGAAGTATTTGGTAGCATTATGGGAGAGCTTGAATATGTTCTATGCTCCTATTTGAATTCTTGAATTAATTTGATTGGAGATATGAATTGATGAATTTGAATGAAAATGAATGAATGAGTGAATGACTTGGTTATACGATTCAAATACCTTAATAGTGCACATGAACACTTTCATGACATAATATCATCTTTGTGCATTCATATCATGCTTGAGCATTGTCGTGCGTCATATGTGGTTCATTTAGAGTCTTGAGTCTCACGAACACGTCATGTTGTCTTTTGTACAGTTTATCTCCAGGGTGTAGAGATCTTGATCCTTCGGGCACTTGGTAACTCGTTCCTTGTATAGTCACGGTTCAAGTGAGGGTGGTTTTGTTTTAGCTATGTAACAAACCCTACAACCCTTATGTGAAAAGCTTTGGCCAAAACCTTATGATTATATATATATGGTTTTCAAATGAAGTTATCGAGTAAATTCTTCTGAATTATACGTATGAGCGTATATATAAGCTTATAAATGGTTTTTTGATGAGGCTATGCTCCAAACCGTGTGTCTTCATGCTAGCTACGGATTAGGATGACACGGAGAGGTACGTATATAGCATATGCCGAGTTACGCGGTAAAGTATGATTTCTTATAGTATGTATCCTATGTATGTATTGATATGTTTTGGTGAGATCATGTTATGTATGTTATGATTACACGGGACCCGGGACTTAGTATATGTGGCTAACCGAGGAAGCAAGGGCTGACGGGGATCCCATATACTAGTTCCAACTTACGGCGAAACGGACTTCGTCAAGGGAGGTTCTTGACCGGGAAACGCTAACCGGGCTTTGACGCCTCATGAACCTCATTGCCACATTGATATGTTAGGTGGTCGGGTCTTGCAACCCCGTCCACCACCCGGAGGAAGAAGGTTGGTTCTGGTTTATGATTATGCTTATGAATATGAATATGTTTACGATATGATTATGCACCGTGCGGGAAAGCCGGGACACGGATTGCCCAAACGAATATGTTTATGATATGATTTGTGATCTGCGTGTATTATAAGATATTGCATGATCACCTAATCAACTTATTAATGATAATGGTCGTACACGGTCGGAGTTTGGTTGGAGATTGTGCATGCTCACTCGCCGAGCCTTATGTATATGTATGATTTATGAATGTAATGAATTAATATGATTAGTCATAAAATTCGAGCATTGATTAGTCATTCTCTTGCCCTTTTTGGGAACTAATTTCAAATAAAACCTTGTTCGGAATTTATGACTTGTATGTGCATGTTTTTATATAGGTATCGCTCCTGCTCACTCAGTCTTGTAGAGACTGACCCCTTTCCCTCCCCAATCTTTTAGTGTGCAGGTTTGACTTTGGAGTTTCGAGCTAGGCAGAGGTGTTTGGAGTCTTTAAGTGGGTCGAGTTAGGTTAGGAGAGTCTCTGCACTCACTCATGTATTGGAATTATGTATGATTCGATTCTATAGTATCCTGAACATGAATATTTATGAACTTATTATTGAATTGACTTTACTGGGATTTGCTATGATTTAAAAGGGGCCTGAAGAGCCCAAATTCTGCTTATGGTTGATATGTTTGAACTTTAGCTTTGCTATGCATTATACTTTGTGGATTGGTTATCATTGCAGGGTCTAGTTCCGCCTGGCTTACGAAGGTTTTTATGTTTGTCTCCCGTTCGCTATGGTTTGCTATGGGTGCGGATTTACTGTTTCGTTACTCGTGTTGAGCCATAATACGGGGGATGTGGTGCCTCACGTGTGGGGTGCTACATCCTTAAGTGGTATCAGAGCCCGGTTGCAAAACCGGTGTTCTTGAGTCATGTTTGAGTCAGTTAGGTCGCACGGCATAGGAACAACTTGTTAATGTGTACATTGCATCGATTTGGCATGAATATTTGACACTAATTGTTGGAAATTGCTTAATACATGTATACGATCTATTCTCTCATTTAGTTGCTTTAAATGTTGCATTTTGCATTCTATGTGCATTGATTCATTTAACTACGTGCCTTAAGCATACACTAATCTTCATGCATCCATATTTGAGTTGTTCTTTCTTATATAGGCTACTATCATGCAAACAAAGCTACAATTCACACCAACTACAATTGACGAAGTAACTTGAAGGCTCATTATGAGGTCAAATATGGGAGCTCACTTGATACGAATATAAGCGTGGGACAATAAATGGATGCAAGGCAAAGAGACTTATGAGCATCAAGGAATACAAATCGCGTCGTCTTCTTAGAACCTTGGAACATGGAGACATCAAGAAGCAAGCAGGAATGGAAAACGTTATCATGGGTGAATTGTGCGCGTAGATCGGAAACAAAGGATAAGCTAAAGGAATTTTAACCGGAGAGGACATCAAGATGAAGATTCGGACGACCTTTGGAGGTCGATGCTGGGAAGTACGTTGAGGTGTAAACTCCATTGACAAAGAAGACCTTGGGTTCAAGAATAGCAAGTTCGGGCCATGGGATATACAAATGGATGAAGAAGATTAGGGAGATTCAAAAAGCACGGAAAGCTAAGGAATTATCATTGTCTCCAAAGGAAGTTACAATTATGGGAATGAGGAACACGTCATCAAGCTAAAAGCTTACCACGTCGGTGACAGGTTCTGTATATTCATGGCATGAGCATCATGCATCGATTTAAATTAATTGCTTTCTTTATCTATATGTATGTTATGTTTAATTAATGTAATTGCTCCAACGTGTTGCATCGTTGCATCTTTAATTGTTTACTATGTGCATTGGCATGTTAATCCAACATGCATGGCTTAGTGTTTAATTGATAGGGAATGGCTACACCTTGTCCATCAAACGATTCTTTGATCAAGGCTTACTCGAATCAAGATGAGAAGAATAGTTGGGTTATATTTTGGGAGTTCCGGGCATATAGCTTAGCTAGCACAATCTACACCGAAGAAACTAAGTTGAAGAGTTTTGGAGAAACCTTAATCTCAGAGGCGAAGTAACGAATTCAACTAAAATTTCCAAATAAGGGAGCATTGATTAGGAAATAATGTAAGTCCTTTTTGATCCTTGAAAGGATTACCTTTAGTTGAAGAATGGAAATACAAGAAGGGATTAAATTGGTCTAGATTTCAAGAAGAGTAAGAAAGAGAAAAGTTGGTGATTGGAAGGAAGTAATTATTGAAGGGTTTGAATTGAACCTTAGGAGTGAATTAAAGAAACAGAAGTGACTCATCAAAAAAAAAAAAAAAAAAAAAAAAAAATTCAATGAAAGAAGGATTCATGGAGTTAGACATGTAAGAGCAAAATTTGTTAAGGGGAGAGCACGACCGAAAGGCGAATTGGAGGATGGGAGTGGTGCTCGAATGAATATGTTAAGAGTAATGACAGGGATGCAAATTAAGGAGAATCTGGAAGTCCTAAGGGTGGTGATTAGGAATGAATAAGAAGGCGGTTATGGTTAAACTGTTAAGAGAGAAGTTACGTATGGAATTCCGATATGGAGGCGATGGAATCATAAGAGAATTTCTATGAACTTCTAAGTTAGAATTAACAAGGGAAAACCGAATCAAACTATCATACAAGGGGATGGTGTCGATCAAGACTTAGTCAATGAAGTATGAAGGGGGTCCGAGATAATATTATTAAGTTATCGATTATATCAAAGGTAATCCAGAAGGACACTTAAGAAGGGACCAAACAGAAAAGGATGACAATTGGAAGGTTACTTCAAGCTTCATGAATCATCAAGAACCTTCTGTCTTCGGTTAAGGAAAGATGGGACCAGTTATCGAATATAACATTGAGGGGATCAAAGGGAATGAACAGACAATATGAACGGAAGGTGGGAAAATATTTGTGTTGAGAGAGACCATAAGAATAAACATCGTGAGGTCGGGATCGAATCATCAAGTTTGCCCGGAGTGGTTATACTCGGGATATGTTGAGCACCGATTTGGATAAGGATTGAAGAAGTTGGGTAACAGTACAAGTGAGAAAGGATCTAAGAATATACTCCTTAAAGAATTCATCAATCGCTTCACTAGGGAACCCTGAAGAGGTCCAAGACAAGCTGGGCACTGAGTTACATTCAGGACAGATCATACCTTGGACAACGACAATTCACAACTTTGAATTTTTGCAACTACGGTGAACGGTGCCTATAGCATTCATGACACATGCATCCATGCAAATTTAACCTACATTTTTATTAGGTGCTTTGATCTTGTACTGTGTTAAATTACTTGGAGTAATTGGAATCATGTGGGCTACGTTTATTACTTGCTTTGGGTGTCTTTCGTGATTTTAAATTTGGTTTTGCATGAGTTGCTTGGGAGTATTGGAGACTTCCTTGCTTTATTTTCGTTTGAGAGACGGAGTGCTCTCTTTGTTTGTAAGAGACGTGGATTCTCTTATTTTTGTTTAAGAGACGGGGTTCTCTCATTGCTGTTCGAGAGACGGGGCTCTCTCCTTGTTGCTTGTGAGAGACGGGAAATCTCTCATTGTTTGTTTTCAGGCGTGTTGTGAATCCGAGGACGAATTCTTTTTAAGGGGGAGAGATTGTAACGCCCCAGTTTTTCAGTTTAAAATAATGTGGCGTAATTGTTTATAAATTGCGTAATTTAATTATTTAATTATATGATTAATTGTTTATAAACGTTTATATTTGTTTTAAACTATAGACTGTTGTTATTTTAATTTAATTCATTTTATTTCAACTTGATATTTAGTGTTTAACTTCTTAATTAATGTTTCATGTTACCTTAACTGTTTCGGTAATTTCGTTAATTAATTTCAACATGTTATTAGTTGGTTGTAATTTAATTAAAATGGAATTTAAGTTTTAGTAATTAATTTATAACGTTATGAATTCATTCATGCGCATGAGTGTTTTATTTGTGCTTCGTTCTTATACGTAATGATATCGAAATGTCGTGAAAATTTAATATGTCATAAATATGTGTGTTATGAACATGCCTATTTGCTCGGTTTATGTTTTCGGATTCATTTGACGCGTTAACGAATTAAATTTGATTGTGGAACCAAATCGGGGGCTAACGAGCAATTAGCGCACCCTTGGTTCCGTACGTGATATCTTGAGCTCGGGAATTCGGATTCGAATTCCGACACCTCCGTTGCCTTCGTATCGACGATTCGGAGACAATGGAACAAGCCTCATACCTTTTTGAAATCATTAAGACCTTCGAAATCCAACCGTAACGGACAACTCGTGCAAGAAGAGCTCCTTTTGTTGACTAGTCTTCATGGTGGGACCCTTAACACTCCTATAACCTAACCATACCTTAACTATGACTTATGTACCATGAGTTAAGCTCTTTCTTTCCCCTTTACCTCTGAAAACCGAGCCAAAATATCTCCTCTCATTGCTGCAACTGATCGATATGGAGGAAGAGAAGAAAAGGAAGAAAACCCTTGGCCATTCTTGAGATTTTGAGCTCAAATCACCTCCCTTCTTCTTCTAATCTTCAAGGTATGAATATTTATGTCTTATCTACTCTATTATGCTTGATTTCATCTACTTACATCATGATTTGGATCAGATTTCATTAGGGTTTGGGTGATGAGTTTGGTATGAACTTTTAGTGATTTTTGCTCTTGTGACCTATTTGCTTGTGTAGCTGATTTTCTTGCTTATACATGATCATATGAACTTGTTTCTTGACCTATTTCTTTCCTAACTGATAGTGCATGATATTAGGAGGATTTTATCTCTTGACCCTTTGATGAAATTATGAGTTATGGAGCTCCAAACTTGATGATCAAATTGCTTCCCCTGTTTTTCGAACTGCTGCTGTTCATTTTGCTTTGTTGCTTGACCAAATGATCTTCTTTTCTTGTGAATTTGCATGGATATTATGTACACTCATTTCTCTATATGTTAACATTCATGTTTTAAGTATTTGGATCCATTGTAAGCCTCAAAACTGAAAGACATGACCTGTTTTTATGCATGCTTCATGACAGACTTGTTGCTGTTGCAATTGTGTGGTTGTTGGCCACCCTAATGTGCTTTAATTCGTGCCATTTTGCATATATATTATGTGTATTAGTTGTTTAGTATGTTAGCATGCATTCCCCAAGGTTTCAGATCCAAATTCAACCCCTAAGTACTTGATCATGGCTGATTGAAACAATAGAGCTCTTATGTGTGATTTTGGCGACCCAGTTTTGTTGCATGATTTAGATACTCATAATGTGTGATTTAGCCTTTGTACTCTAAATGAAATATGTTCCTTACATGCTAAATAAGTTGTATATTAAGTTTCATAGCATTTGGAGTTGATTTGGTATGCTTTTGGATTGAGTTTGTATGGGATCAGTTTTGCCGGTAAAACTTTATGAACGGTTAAGTTCTGCACCGTGACACCCCCGTGTCTCATTTACACTTAAGTGTGAGACACGGGCATGTCACACCTTCTGGGCTGGTCTGTACTGAGCCACGGTCGTGGCTCAGTTTAGCTAAGGAGGGTGACACCCCCGTGTCCCTTCCCCTGCGCAGTCCTTGTTGCTTCCTCTTCGGTTTTTGATTTGTTTCACCTCTTGAATGACTTTATCTCCTTTTGTGTTGAACTATGAACTTGTTTTTCTATATGTTGGGAGGATTATGGTGTAATTTCATGGCATTTGGATGGGTTGTAGACATGCTTTTGCTTAATGCCGTTTATGTGTGTTTATATGTCGTTTATGAATCGCGTAACTCATTTTCTATATCATATGATTCCTTCTTGTTGTCAAACCTTGGAAATATGCTATATTATGTAATATGAAGTATTTGGTAGCATTATGGGAGAGCTTGAATATGTTCTATGCTCCTATTTGAATTCTTGAATTAATTTGATTGGAGATATGAATTGATGAATTTGAATGAAAATGAATGAATGAGTGAATGACTTGGTTATACGATTTAAATTCCTTAATAGTGCACAGGAACACTTTCATGACATAATATCATCTTTGTGTATTCATATCATGCTTGAGCACTGCCGTGCGTCATATGTGGTTCATTTAGAGTCTTGAGTATCACAAACACGTCATGTTGTCTTTTGTACAGTTTATCTCCAGGGTGGAGAGATCTTGATCCTTCGGGCACTTGGTAACTCGTTCCTTGTATCATCACGGTTCAGGTGAGGGTGGTTTTGTTTGAGCTATGTAACAAACCCTACAACCCTTATGTGAAAAGCTTTGGCCAAAACCATATGATTATATACATATGGTTTTCAAATGAAGTTATCGAGTAAATTCTTCTGAATTATACGTATGAGCGTATATATAAGCTTATAAATGGTTTTGTAATGAGGCTATGCTCCAAACCGTGTGTCTTCATGCTAGCTACGGATTAGGATGACACGGAGAGGTACGTATATAGCATATGCCGAGTTACACGGTAAAGTATGATTTCTTATAGTATGTATCCTATGTATGTATTGATATGTTTTGGCGAGATCATGTTATGTATGTTATGATTGCACGGGCCCCGGGACTTAGTATATGTGGCTAACCGAGGAAGCAAGGGCTGATGGGGATCCCATATACTAGTTCCAACTTAGGGCGAAAAGGACTTCGTCAAGGGAGGTTCTTGACGGGGAAACGCTAACCGGGCTTTGAGGCCTCATGAACCTCATTGCCACATTGATATGTTAGGTGGCCGGGTCTTGCGAGCCCGTCCACCACCCGGAGGAAGAAGGTTGGTTATGATTTATGATTATGCTTATGAATATGTTTATGATATGATTATGCACCGTGCGGGAAAGCCGGGACACGGATTGCCCAAACGAATATGTTTATGATATGATTTGTGATCTGCGTGTATTATAAGATATTGCATGATCACCTAATCAACTTATTAATGATAATGGTCGTACACGGTCGGAGTTTGGTTGGAGATTGTGCACGCTCACTCGCCGAGCCTAATGTATATGTATGATTTATGAATGTAATGAATTAATATGATTAGTCATAAAATCCGAGCATTGATTAGTCATTCTCTTGCCCTTTTTGGGAACTAATTTCAAATAAAACCTTGTTCGGAATTTATGAGTTGTATGTGCATGTTTTTATATAGGTATCGCTCCTGCTCACTCAGTCTTCTAGAGACTGACCCCTTTCCCTCCCCAATCTTTTAGTGTGCAGGTTTGACTTTGGAGTTTCGAGCTAGGCGGAGGTGTTTGGAGTCTTTAAGTGGGTCGAGTTAGGTTAGGAGAGTCTCTGCACTCACTCATGTATTGGAATTATGTATGATTCGATTCTATAGTATCCTGAACATGAATATTTATGAACTTATTATTGAATTGACTTTACTGGGATTTGCTATGATGTAAAAGAGGCCTGAAGAGCCCAAATTCTGCTTATGGTTGATATGTTTGAACTTTAGCTTTGCTATGCATTATACTCTGTGGATTGGTTATCATTGCAGGGTCTAGTTCCACCTGGCTTAGGAAGGTTTTCATGTTTGTCTCCCGTTCGCTATGGTTTGATATGGGTGCGGATTTACTGTTTCGTTACTCGTGTTGAGCCATAGTGCGGGGGATGTGGTGCCTCACGTGTGGGGTGCTACAAGCAATGTCTAATATGCCGTCGGTTGAAGGCCGAGCATCAAGAACCAGTTGGGTTCTCTAACTACTTCCATATTTTAATTGGAAGTGGGAGCAAATAGCTAAGGACTTTGTGTTCGGTTTACTAAAGCTAAGGAGATTTCTATGAGATTTGAGTGGTCGCTCTTTTAACGAGTTGGCCCTTTTTTTTTTCAAGGTTTCGTGGTTCTGCAAGGGTTAAAAGCTTTGCAGTTTGGGGATGAAGACTCCTAGAGTTGAAGTGGGGGATTGAGACTTCTTGGAAGTATCTCCTACAAGGGGTTCGTTGTTCGTAAGCGATTGGTTAGAGTTTTGGGCTTCTGTAGAGGTTCGAGTCGAAGACTAGAAGTTTTCCTTCGGTGAGAGTTCTTGTGGCGGGATTTAAAAATCAGAGAAGCCACTTGGAGAACGAATTAGAGTGGTGCAGTGGAAGCGTGGAGTTGAGCTTCTTTCCAGAGTTGATCAAGACCCTGATTCGGAACTAAGGACAGGTCCTTTTTAAGGGGGAGAGATTGTGACACCCCGGTTTTTCGGCCGTCCAGGTACGCGCTTACGAGAGAGCTAAATGTGTAATTTAAATTATTCTAATTTCATATTTAATTGAATTATACTTTATTATTTCAAATTCTTTTATGAATTATTTGAATTTATATGAAATATTCAAATTATATGTGAAAATTTGCCTAAGTGCTTTATGATATGAATTTTTATGAATTTTATGATATGTGAATTTAATTTCCGAGCGTGCTCATTTTTGTGAATTATGTGATTCATGTGAATTAATGGCCTAATTGTATGATTTATTTAATTTCGGACTTAATAGACAATTTGAACTTAGACTTATTTGACACTTTTTGAAAGTTTTGGACCTAATTGAAGAATTGACTTTTTAATACAATTTTATTTATTATTACTTTGAAAAAATAATTTTTATTATTTGAATAATATGTTTATTTGTTGAGAATGTGTTGCATTAGTGTTCGATTTGAGATCGAAATTTCCTACCGATTTAGTGTGTTGGAAACTTGTGAGTCGTCAACTTGAATATGTACTCGTTTTAGTTTTTCGGACTTGTTTGATATGGTAACGCACCATATTTTAATTGTTAGGGATTCGAGGGCCTAACTACTTGTAGCGCGCCTTGGATTCTGGAGACCGTAAATTGAGCTAGGGAATTTGGATTCAAATTCCGAAAGTGTCACTGAAATCGTGGAAATTTGAAAGCTAGAGAACTTGGCCTCACATTTTTCTAAGCCCGTTTGATTCCCCGTATTTTGTCCGGAACGAGCTGTTCGAGCAGATCTGCCACCTTGGAGTATTTTGGCAATAACTAATTCATTTCTTAACCAAATAACTTGGTTCTTGAGCCAAATTAACCCTAGTTAAACCCTTTAACCATCCCTTACCCCCTCACTTCGAACTCATGCTTGGAGAGGGACAGAGAAGCAGCTGAACGAGAGAGAAAAGGGGAAAAAGATTCTGCACAGTCCACTTTGCCTTTCCAAGATCAATACTCCATCATTTCCCCTCAAATTCGAAAGGTAAGCCCGGATTCTTGTTCTATATCTTCTCCACTTTCTTGTAAGTGTCTATTTGCTGAATTTGTTGTGGTTTTGAGCATGGTTTGGGACTGCTATGTGAATATTTAGGTTTTGCTCCAAATTTTGATTTCATAAGTTTGCTTCGGTTTTTATGGATTTTAATGCATCAATCTTGTTTCCTTAAGCTTCAATAACTGAATTCTTGCTCTTATTTCCATGGATTGCAAGTATGTGAATTTTCTTTCATGTTTGGAGCTTGAAATTGACTGAAATTTGAGATTTTGAAACTTGATTGAAACATTTATTCTTCCTGCTTGAGTTCTGTTAGATTTCCTTTAGTTTGTTATTGTGTCGCTGCTGTAGTTCTGCCGTTTTTGCTCCCCTGCTGCTGCTACTGCCATGCCCTGTTTTGCTGCGTGAAATGGGAGGAAACAGAGCAGCAGTTGCTGTTGTTCGTCGTTGCTGTATAATCTCCCCAGGCGGGGAGATTTTGTTTCGGCCCGGGGACACCTTTAGGCAGTAGCTTCTGCTTCTCCCCTACTTGACCTGGGAGTTTTTTGTGGAGTTTTTACCCAGTCGGGGAGCCCCTTTTTGCTGCTGCAATTTGTGTATATTTATGTATATTTGTGTATTGAATGCTTGGCTTGTGTGTGTCTGTACGTGAGTGTTGTGTTAGGGCATGCATATGTGTTGTTAATTATTGATATGTGAGATGCATATTAAATTATAGATTGCATGCTAAATATAGTATATATATAAGTAATACGTGCATGTGTGTGCATGAATGAATGTATATTTGTGTGTGTATCAATGAAATGTGAAGTGCATATGCGTGAAACTAGTATATATATATATATATATATTTAACCCAACGGCCCGACACCGCCTCGGGCATCCTTACCCACGTCTCTGGGGCCCAGGGATTCATAAGACTCATAAGGACTCATAAGATTCTTAGGAAACATACCTAACCCGCGAAACATAAAAACGTACGATTCATAACTTAAGAAACATACCTTACCTTGCAACTTGGCATATGCTATACACATACCTCTCCGTGTCTTCCTAATTCATAATATGCTGAGGGAAATCCATAGTTTGCTTGACGATACACGGTTTGGAGCATAGCCTCGTTGCAAAACCATTTTAAGCTTATATACGCCCATACGTATAATTTCAGAAGAATTCATATTAAATCGAATAACAAGATTCATAATGTATCATAAGACACATATTTAATATACATATAGTACATATTCGAATGCATTATGCATATTCGGGCCGTTGGGTTAAGACTGTGCACGTTCTCCATTGAAGTATGTACGCGCGACTCTGAGGGAGATGGAGAAGGCGCTGTGATTTGAGCCTTCGGTTGAGGCCAAAGAAGGTACGATGCGGGATAGCTACCCGACGTATAAAGAGTTGCACGATGAGGGCCGGTAACCCGCGTGCAGACTTTTGAAGGAGGATGGAATATGTGAGTATGAGTCTTATGAATCTTATGTATTTACGTTTCCTTATGTTTTCTTATGAATTTTTCTTAAGGGGTAAGGTTGGAGACCCGTACTCGCCGGGTATTTGAATTCTTTTGTTATTCTGATTATGAAATGGGATAGGATCTTTCGATTTCAATAAGAAATTTATATGCTAAGGATTGAATCATTATGAATTTATGAATCTTTATGAGTTTTAAATCTAAACGAATATATGATTTTAGAACGAGTTAATTTGGAAAATGACTTTGGTGTGTAAAACGCTATTCCCGATTCATAGTCTTTTGTTTAATACTTGTTATGCTCTATATTATGTATCATGTGAGTGTGTTCAGCCCCCTCACTCAGTCGAGTTATAGACTGACCCCTCTCCTTTTCCCCCTTTAGATGCAGGTGCAGGGTTCGGGTCGAGCTAAGCTTTGGCCAAGTTGTTCGAGTCTTTTTACATTCTGTATCTTTATCATTATGCCTTGGAATTTTAAATATGTATAAGCTTATGATTATGTATTTAATGTATCTCGTTGATTTGATATGATTCGGGACAAGTGTGATCTTATGGTCTGGTTTACCACACTTCAAGCACAAACCTAATCAATGCGGACAAGTGTGGAAGGTTTTAGTAGTGATCCCACAATGAGTACATGGAGGTCTATCCTGTAGGTGGTGGGGCTAGTAAAGATGGTATATTCCCTGCGGGTTGATGCTTTTTCTCATGGTCCTTAGGGGATTGAATTTGTTGAATTCTGGGCCTTTTGCCCATACCCAAACCTGATCCAGAATAGAAAGTCCTCGACTTGTTCTTCAACACTTTGGTATCGGTCTTCAAGGCTTTATCCGTAGCCTTTGCCCAAGTACTCACGTTCGATACACCAATAACATCTTTGATCACTTACCTAAGGACATCCACGAATTGGATGGCCTTTAACTCATCATCCCCGGTGATGTGTGGGGTATAAGAAGCTAACCGATTAAACTCCAAGATATACTCGAACACCATCCACCCTTAGTCAGTCCTTACAACATATACAGAAAAAGAGGTTCTCTTAGAGGAATCAGATCTTTGATCTCCTCCAACCGTCCCTCACAAACAAAAGAGTTTGTCCAGTCTTCCAAACTGGATAAGTGTGATCTACAATATTCCAAGCGAGAGCAGTACGTTACTCTCTCCATCCCTTCAGAGTTCATATCTTCCTGGAGACAGGAAGGATATACACACCTCCACTTCGGAGCCGTTCGTCTTGTTCTCTCTTACCAAGGGAGAAAAGGTCTTCCAGTAACAGCCAGACTGGCCTTGCTGGATACCAGATACCTGAAGTATGAGGATGCAGTTATCGGGACAGTGGTGACCACTCTCAACAGCGGAAGTGCAGTCTTGACTTACTTCCCCAATTTCGCCATGTCCTTGGGAGATGCCAATCTTCCCAACGCCTTGAAAGTTCAAGTCCAGATCACTGGAGCAGAGCAGGTAGCTACAGCAGTAACAGCTACTCTACATCATCAGCTTGTCTACAGGTTGCAGAACCATGGTCTAGATCTTCAAGGATCTGGATCCCCAGACGCTCTAATGATTCTAGCAAACTCTGGATCCGATACTCCTACTATCGTCCAGGTTCCTAGACAAATTCCCAGAAAGGAGCTGGAAAGGTTGATGCCAACAGAGTGGATCACAAACTATGAGTCACTCCAACACACTCATGAGCCTGTCAGATCTACAACCTACGAATTCCAGACACTATCAGATGGTAGAACCAAAACCATCTTCAAGCAACCTCAAGAAGATACTCCATCTTCTTCAGGTCCAATCTTCAAACAGCTGATGATTCAGCCAATAATACCGACAAGCAGAGAAACGTACCCAATCGTAGGGTACCTTCCAGTAAACTCCTTCTTCCCCGATGGAAAGGAGTCTTACACAGACAAAGTTGATGGCCACTTCGTATGGGATGCTGATCCATCCATGTGTGACCCTGGATGTTCTTGCGATGAAGAATCCGACTCCGACGACGATGATGAAAGTGAAGCTAGTCGGAGAAGAAGACGAAGGAAAGCAAGAAAGAAAGGTCTTCCTTGTAGGACCTATAAACCAAAAGAACCAGATCCAGATCCACCAACAGTCGCACAACCCTTGTCTTGCTATGATGAGGCGTTAGCCATCCTTAAAGCAGAACAGCAACAGCAGAAGGCAGATCAACAACAGCAGAAACCAAAGAGCTGTAGGCAAGAAGTGCCTCCGTGCCTTCCACCACCGGTGATACCATGCCAACCTTGCATGATGATACATAGTTTGGGCACCAGTTTTCCACCTGCAGAAAGAAGTACAGAAAATAAGGTTGCAATCCGACCTTATGTCCAGACTACCACAGTCAACCCTGATGGAGGAACAACTTCCTCTCTGTCTCAAGGAGAAGAAGTCTTGAACTGGCAAACCACAAATGCCAGAGCTCAGAATAAAGCCTTAATTCAACTTGACTCTAAGGTTGATAAGGTTTTATCTCATGTTCAGGATACCAACCAGAAAGTGAATACAATCTCTCGGGAGCTTGATCAGATGTACAAAAGAGTAGTTGCCAGAATAGAGCTTCTTGACAAAGAACTCAGGCAGCTTATTTCCTTAAGAAGGATGGGTCCAGAATTCGACCAAAAAGAGAGAGAAATCAGACAACTTAAGAAGGATCTTGCTTACATGGAGCAAGACAGGAAGCGAAGTTCTACTTCTACACTTCCCTTTCTTCCTACACCCATTACACCTTCTCTCTACGACCCACCATCTTATCCTGATCCATCAAGCCAATTTTTCATGGTATCTGATATTCCTTTTGAGCCACCTCCTCCAAGGCCTAAGCCAACAAAGGCCTCTCCTTCTTCAAAGGAGAAAAACAAAGAAAAAGTTGGGGAACATTCTTCTACATTGATGATTAGAAATCCTTCTAATCTTAATGTCCAAAGAGAGCCTACAAGAAATGAAGATACTTCTTCAAATGATTCTAGTTCTCAATACTCTGATTCAGAAGCTTCTTCAGAAAGATCCAGTTCCCAACACAATGATTCTGAAATCTCTTCAGAACAATCCTTTTCCCAGTCCAGTGAAGATAAAGTTGCAGACATCTCTCAGATCTTTATGGAAGATGATCCAAACTTTGGATTCCATCAAGATCAACCTCCTCAAGAATATGATGAACCAATAATGGAAGAACCTCTAGAGTTCCAGAACACAGATTCTGGACCATCTAAGCCAACCAATGGCCCATGGTTCACATTTGATGATGTTCCAGTGGGAAAAAGGAAAGAAAGGTTACAAACCTTTGCAGCATGGATCGATCTCCAAAGAATCAAAGAACCTCATCTCCCTACAGTCTTAAGGGAGTTTGTGTCACGATTCACAGGAACATTACGAGAATGGTTCCAATCACTGGGAAAATACAGACAGATCCAGTATGTGCAAGCAACCGCTCCCATGGCATTGTTAGCACTTCACCTTGAGTTCATAGGTGACCATACTCTCTATCAGAAGATGATCCAGCAAAGCTACTTTGCCATGAAGTGTTGTTCTCTGAACAAGCCAGATTTGGATTTCCAATTCAAAAGAATGTCAGAACTTTATTATGCCCTTAATGGGTATAATGATCCAAATCTAAAGCACGTGTACATTGCATCTCTTCCTCAAGAGATCCAGCCTGAACTACACAGAGCCATAACCTCCTCGAGAAGAGAAATTCCACAGCTTTCTCTTGGAGAAATCCACCAGATTGCTATTTCCACAATAGACAAACTCTGTGAGCAACAAACAATGTTCAAGTCCTTAATGAAGAACAAATCAGTTCTAAATAAGGTATGCAAGAAATCTCATCTTGAGATTAAATGCAAATCCAAAGAAGAATGCAATTGTTCTCATCCAAAGAGTCAAAAGAAAGGACTTGCTGAAAGAAAGGTGAAAAAGAGAAAACGTCTCAGATACTTCAGACGTAAACCTTTCAGAAACCGACGGACTGATCGATGCTTTGTTTGCAAAAAGAAAGGACATTTTGCTAAGAATTGTCCTCAGAACCGGGAGAAATCAGCCAGAATGGTTTCTCATGTCTAACAAAGCACAGAAGCCAATCTCAACGATGCAGAGGTTGAATCCTTGTTCTCTGAACAAGATGAGCAAACAGAAGACACCATCTTCGCAATTCAAGAAGAATCTACAGATGATGGTCAATCCTCCTCTGATTCTGACAATGATCAAGTTCTACCAATTCTTCAGTCAGAATGCATCACTCAAGAGATTATCCCGTCTCCACATATCCAGATCCAGATACTTCCCTCGAAGTATGACAGACCAATCAGAGCAATTGGATTTATGGATACAGGAGCCATGAAGTCCATGATGAATCCTGACATCCTACCAAAGTAAGCATGGACAACTCACTACGAGTACTTCCAAGCAGCAGATGGCCAACAGTTCAAAACATCGCTGATTACAAAATATCCTATAGGGATACAATTCTTCCCAGATTGCATAATCTGGATGAAGGTCATTGGAAGCAAGCTGCATGGAAAAGATCTTCTCATTGGGTTTGATCTTTATCACAGAGCTCAGAAGCTCACCATTCTCCCCAATCGAATCAAGTATAAAAGGTACTTTCAGCCTTATACTATGATCCAAAAGATCTATGCACTTACAGAAGCATCCAAGGAATTCTATGATCTTGCCTCAAAACTCAAAGGATGCTGTGCTGAGTCTCATTCGGAATTCTCTCATCCACATCCCTTGTGGAAGAATTCTGAATTCTTCATTCAACTTCCATTCAAGAAGAATGAAGACATTAATCCTACAAAAGCTACACATCCAGGAATGACTCCTGATGATGAAAAGCTTGCAAGAGCTGAATGTTCTGAACTGCAGAAACTCGGATTGATTGAATCCACCACATCCAATTGGGCGTGCCAGGCATTCTATGTCAATAAACGGGCTGAACAAGTCAGAGGTAAAAAGAGGCTTGTAATTGATTATAAGTCACTCAATCATTTCCTTGCAGATGATAAATTCCCAATACCTCAAGCCCAAATGCTTTTCTCACATTTGGCCCAAGCCCAAATCTTCTCTAAGTTTGATCTCAAAGCAGGATTTTGGCAACTCGGTATTGATCCAAAAGATAGGTACAAAACAACATTCTGTATACCTAATGCCCAATACCAATGGACCGTCATGCCTTTTGGCCTCAAGACCGCTCCATCACTATTCCAAAAAGCCATGACCCGTATCTTTGAACCTATCCTGCATAGTGCCTTAGTCTACATTGACGATATCCTCCTCTTCTCTGAAAATGAGAAATCTCACAGGGCACTCCTCTCACAGTTCCATGAAATTGTCCAAGAGTATGGAATCATGCTCTCAGAGAAAAAGAGTCTCATTGGACAATCCTCCATCAAGTTTCTTGGAATGCATTTTTCAGAAGGAAAATACAAGCCAGGTCCTCACATTGCACAGGAACTTCTCAGGTTCCCAGAAGATAATCTGACTACAAAAGAAATTCAACAATTTCTTGGAATAGTCAATTATATCAAGGACTTCCTTCCACAATGCTCCAGATACACGAGTTAGCTTTCCAAGATGCTCAGAAAGAAAGCCCCTCCTTGGGGTAAGAAACAGACGGCAGCTGTCAAGCACTTGAAACAAATCTGCCAGACCCCTCCACCTTTAAAGATTCCAGATAAAGGTGAAAGAATCCTTCAGACAGATGCTAGTGATGAGTACTGGGGAGCAATACTGCTTGAAAAAGCTGATGGGAAAGAATATTACTGTGGACATGCAAATGGACAATTCAGTCCAGCTGAAAAGCATTATCACACAGTATACAAAGAAATTCTAGCCGTCAAATATGGAATCAAGAAATTTGAATTCCATCTCATTGGTCATCATTTCACAGTTGTCATGGACAACTCATCTTTTCCAAAGATACTAGAATTCAAGAATAAGGGTCTTCCCGAATCCCAATTGTTGAGATTGAAAGACTGGTTTGCAAAATACCAGTTCTCGGTAAAGCATATAAAAGGAGATCACAACCTCATCCCAGATCTCTTATCCAGACCAAAGCCGATTCATCTCATCTCATCAGCCAAACCAATTCCCCTGATATACATGATGGCTTCCTCTTCCCAAATTCCTGTTATAACTGCTGAACCAGTTCTCCCTGAATTTCCTCCGACATCATTCCCATTATCCAATCCTGATGAAATCAAAATCTTTGCCAGAAATCATATCTTTTACTACCAGGCAAAATTTCTCCTTGCTTTAGGACTCTCTCTCGATTCAGGAAAGTTTTACCCTGATAATCCTTTCCTTCCTGTTTTCACCTTGATTGACAGAGTTACTCTTCCTGCCGAAGGATACTGGTATTTCTGGTGCCTGGGTATTTCCAATTGGTTTGCCCTCGAAGTTGATCCAAAAATTCTGCTCAACTCTATCAGGACCAATGCTTGCAATTCCAATCTTACAAAGTTTCTTTTTGGTTATTGGACCAGAAAAGAATGGGTCAAGCATCTGATAAACATTGAGAAAAAGAATAGGTATATGGAAAAACCCTTAACTGTCATAATCATGCATAGGCCATATTTCTTTTCACAAGAAAAACTTCTTCCTCTTGCCTATTGTTATGATTTTACCACTACTGATGGTGGTATCGGCAAACATTCTGGTAAAGCTACTGAGTTATACAACCATCTCTGTGCCAAGAATCATGTCCCTGCTATTGGGCATATCTCACCATTTCACAAGAAGTCCTACTGCACCCCCAATGTCTTTTTAACAGAAGACTTCTCAGATGGAGATCCTTATGCTAGATCTATGATACAGAGTCTCAGAGAAACAACCTTTCAAAGAGCACAAATTCCAGAAGAAGATAAGATGGAAGACACATACCCAGCAGGATACAGCCAAAACCCATGGGAATACTAGCTTGAAAATGACTAAAGAAGAAAATGACTTAAAGAGAATCTTATCTTTTTAATATCTTTAAGTCATCTTCAGCCTTAAAAGTCTTTGTAGGTCCCACCATGAAGACTTTTGTATCTTTACTTAATGCTGTGTCGGCCATTGTTTAGGCCTGCTTTATTGAGTGTTTGCTGAGTCAGGGCCAGTTGTCTTTTAGCCCTTGCTTTTTGTTAGTGGTCTGCGCACCACTTTCCTTTGTCGGCCAGTATGTTTTGGCCTTTAGTGTGCATTATTGCACTTAGTGGAGGAAAAGAATATCAATTATATGAGGCGATGGGGCCCAGAAGTGTACCCGCCATATAATTTGAGTTTTAATTCCGCGTCTGAAATCCGGAAGTTTGCCTATAAAAGGGAGGCTTCGGTTTTCATTTTACTCAGACTAGGTCTGGGTTTAAGACTTGGTTAGAGTTTGAGTCCTTTGTAAAGAGTTTGGAAATAAAATCAAGTTTCTTATCTCTGATGTTTTCCTTTCTAGCTTAAAGCCTTCTTTCTAGTTCTTCCATACCCTCAAAGGGTCTACTATGATATACTCCTAATTATCTTAAGAGTATGCTCTGTACTTGCCTCTTATGAGGATCCTGTACATCAGAAATTAGATAATTTCCATGGAATGGTCTATTGCTACGGTCCCTAGTATCTCTGTAAGTGAGTATCTTGAGTAACTTGTTGAATCTGTAATGGGGAATATTTGGAGTAACGAGTAAGTCCCGCCGAGGCAAGGCACATTTAGCCCAAGCCCAAATCTTCTCTAAGTTTAATCTCAAAGCAGGATTTTGGCAACTCGGTATGGATCCAAAAGATAGGTACAAAACAGCATTCTGTATACCTAATGCCCAATACCAATGGACCGTCATGCCTTTTGGTCTCAAGACCGCTCCATCACTATTCCAAAAAGCCATGACCCGTATCTTTGAACCTATCCTGCATAGTGCCTTAGTCTACATTGACGATATCCTCCTCTTCTCTGAAAATGAGAAATCTCACAGGGCACTCCTCTCACAGTTCCATGAAATTGTCCAAGAGTATGGAATCATGCTCTCAGAGAAAAAGAGTCTCATTGGACAATCCTCCATCAAGTTTCTTGGAATGGATTTTTCAGAAGGAAAATACAAGCCAGGTCCTCGCATTGCACAGGAACTTCTCAGGTTCCCAGAAGATAATCTGACTACAAAAGAAATTCAACAATTTCTTGGAATAGTCAATTATATCAAGGACTTCCTTCCACAATGCTCCAGATACACGAGTCAGCTTTCCAAGATGCTTAGAAAGAAAGCCCCCCCTTGGGGTAAGAAACAGACGGCAGCTGTCAAGCACTTGAAACAAATCTGCCAAATCACTCTTCCCTTGAAGATTCCTGATAAAGCTAACGACTTTTCCCAGGTTTGTGTGCCTATAAAATGCAGGTTCCATAAAACCCATCTCTACAAATCTCATAGTCCAAAAACCAGCAAAATGGAATCCTTCTCCACAGTCTCTTTAGGTGAAAAGCTCAAAGCTATCACCTCCTCTACTGTTCATCTCCTGCAGCAGCAGATTGATCTTATGAGCCATGACCTTGACCTCTCACATCTGAAGATAAAGCTTTTTCAAAAGAAAGTTCAGAAGCTAGAAGAAGAAAGAAGATTAATTCTTCTTGGTTACCGTTTGGAAAAACTATTTCTCTACTATGAGAAAAAGAATTTCCTTACAGGTCTCCCTCCTGAGATCCAGCAGAAAATTCTCAGTATTTCTGTCCAAAGATTCTATGATAATATCATGGGATTACAGGAATACATCTTCCACAAGAAGAAAGTTGAAACACTCAATCAAATTATGGATGATATCCATACTCCCACAGGGTTTAAGTGTTTCCAACCACAGAATGAACCATTAAGGGTTATCATTGACCTCCATATGGTTCAAGACTTGGACTTCATTGCAGATCTCTACCACAAAGGGTTAGTCAAGGGATTCTCCCTTCCGTTCTACAAGAATAAAGTAGTCTTCCCAATACCCGAGTTCTTTGGTCCAACTACTATTGCAGCAATCCAATCTTTTCGAAGAGGATTTCCTGTTTTCATCTCAGTCATAAGCAACTTCCCTCAGCAGCATAATGGGAAACATCAACCATGTCAGAGACACTTACTCTTGAATCATAAGAAACCAGTGTATTTCGATTTTGAAAGTTCCAACATAAATCCCTTCTCTTTTGGGATAAACAATATCCAGAAATGCACTTCTATCGGAGAACAAACCCCTGAACATCTTGCCTTGTTCGACAAAACTCAGACTACTTATGTTTGGGTTGAGCACTGCCAAGATATGTATATGAGAAGCATCCATCATATCTTTGCCAATGAGATCGGGGATCCAAGAGCTAGTTATCCTCCTGATGAAGAATGGAATTCACTCTGATTAGAATATTGAGGAAGCTTGCTGCATACTATGAAAATGACTAAAGAAGAAAAGGATATAAAGAGAATCTTATCTCTTTAACATCTTTAAGTCATCTTCAGCCTTAAAAGTCATTGTAGGTCCTACCATGAAGACTTTTGTATCTTTACTTTATGCTGTGTCGGCCTTTGTTTAGGCCTGCTTTATTGAGTGCTGTTAGATAATTGATGAGTCAGGGCCAATTGTCTTTTAGCCCTTGCTTTTTGTTAGTCGTCTGCGTACCACTTTCCTTTGTCGGCCAGTATGTTTTGGCCTTTAGTGTGCATTATTGCACTTAGTGGAGGAATAGAATCTCAATTATATGAGGCGATGGGGCCCAGAAGTGTACCCGCCATATAATTTGAGTTTTAATTCCGCGTCTGAAATCCGGAAGTTTGCCTATAAAAGGGAGGCTTCGGTTTTCATTTTACTCAGACTAGGTCTGGGTTTAAGACTTGGTTAGAGTTTGAGTCCTTTGTAAAGAGTTTGGAAATAAAATCAAGTTTCTTATCTCTGATGTTTTCCTTTCTAGCTTAAAGCCTTCTTTCTAGTTCTTCCATACCCTCAAAGGGTCTACTATGATATACTCCTAATTATCTTAAGAGTATGCTCTGTACTTGCCTCTTATGAGGATCCTGTACATCAGAAATTAGATAATTTCCATGGAATGGTCTATTGCTACGGTCCCTAGTATCTCTGTAAGTGAGTATCTTGAGTAACTTGTTGAATCTGTAATGGGGAATATTTGGAGTAACGAGTAAGTCCCGCCGAGGCAAGGAGGCCGTTAGGGCAGTTGTGTTACGAGAGATATATTCCCAGAGAAAGATTCATAAAGTGAAACTGAGATTAGTTCTCTACACTATACGATACATGAGATACCTGGGCTCCCGGCGTGCTATGGTATCAGAGCCATGTAAAAATCTTTTCGAAAAACGGGGCATCAAGTGAGTATATCGTGATAGATTCCTGCGAGTTGGTAGAAGAAGAGCTAGAAAACCCTCCAAGCTATGGATACATCACCTGATCAGTTGATTTCAGTTTCCTCTTCTCTTTCCCTTCCTCGTCACTCAACCAGTAGAATAGAAAACCTTGTAGAATATTCCACTATCCCTGAAAATGCTATTATAGAACAAACTGTTCCACCCTTAGTCAGTCCTTACAACATATACAGAAAAAGAGGTTCTCTTAGAGGAATCAGATCTTTGATCTCCTCCAACCGTCCCTCACAAACAAAAGAGTTTGTCCAGTCTTCCAAACTGGATAAGTGTGATCTACAATATTCCAAGCGAGAGCAGTATGTTACTCTCTCCATCCCTTCAGAGTTCATATCTTCCTGGAGACAGGAAGGATATACACACCTCCACTTCGGAGCCGTTCGTCTTGTTCTCTCTTACCAAGGGAGAAAAGGTCTTCCAGTAACAGCCAGACTGGCCTTGCTGGATACCAGATACCTGAAGTATGAGGATGCAGTTATCGGGACAGTGGTGACCACTCTCAACAGCGGAAGTGCAGTCTTAACTTACTTCCCCAATTTCGCCATGTCCTTGGGAGATGCCAATCTTCCCAATGCTTTAAAAGTTCAAGTCCAGATCACTGGAGCAGAGCAAGTAGCTACAACAGTAACAGCTACTCTACATCATCAGCTTGTCTACAGGTTGCAGAACCATGGTCTAGATCTTCAAGGATCTGGATCCCCAGACGCTCTAATGATTCTAGCAAACTCTGGATCCGATACTCCTACTATCGTCCAGATTCCTAGACAAATTCCCAGAAAGGAGCTGGAAAGGTTGATGCCAACAGAGTGCATCACAAACTATGAGTCACTCCAACAGACTCATGAGCCTGTCAGATCTACAACCTACGAATTCCAGACACTATCAGATGGTAGAACCAAAACCATCTTCAAGCAACCTCAAGAAGATACTCCATCTTCTTCAAGTCCAATCTTCAAATAGCTGATGATTCAGCCAGTAATACCGACAAGCAGAGAAACGTACCCAATCCTAGGGTACCTTCCAGTAAACTCCTTCTTCCCCGATGGAAAGGAGTCTTACACAGACAAAGTTGATGGCCACTTCGTATGGGATGCTGACCCATCCATGTGTGACCCTGGATGTTCTTGCGATGAAGAATCCGACTCCGACGACGATGATGAAAGTGAAGCTAGTCGGAGAAGAAGACGAAGGAAAGCAAGAAAGAAAGGTCATCCTTGTAGGACCTATAAACCAAAAGAACCAGACCCAGATCCACCTACAGTCGCACAACCCTTGTCTTGTTATGATGAGGCGTTAGCCATCCTTAGGGCAGAACAGCAACAGCAGAAACCAAAGAGCTGTAGGCAAGAAGTGCCTCCGTGCCTTCCACCACCGGTGATACCATGCCAACCTTGCATGATGATACATAGTTTGGGCACCAGCTTTCCACCTGCAGAAAGAAGTACAGAAAATAAGGTTGCAATCCGACCTTATGTCCAGACTACCACAATCAACCCTGATGGAGGAACAACTTCCTCTCTGTCCCAGGGAGAAGAAGTCTTGAACTGGCAAACCACAAATGCCAGAGCTCAGAATAAAGCCTTAATTCAACTTGACTCTAAGGTTGATAAGGTTTTATCTCATGTTCAGGATACCAACCAGAAAGTGAATACAATCTCTCGGGAGCTTGATCAGATGTACAAAAGAGTAGTTGCCAGAATAGAGCTTCTTGACAAAGAACTCAGGCAGCTTATTTACTTAAGAAGGATGGGTCCAGAATTCGACCAAAAAGAGAGAGAAATCAGACAACTTAAGAAGGATCTTGCTTACATGGAGCAAGACAGGAAGCGAAGTTCTACTTCTACACTTCCCTTTCTTCCTACACCCATTACACCTTCTCTCTACGACCCACCATCTTATCCTGATCCATCAAGCCAATTTTTCAAGGTATCTGATATTCCTTTTGAGCCACCTCCTCCAAGGCCTGAGCCAACAAAGGCCTCTCCTTCTTCAAAGGAGAAAAACAAAGAAAAAGTTGGGGAACATTCTTCTACATTGATGATTAGAAATCCTTCTAATCTTAATGTCCAAAGAGAGCCTACAAGAAATGAAGATACTTCTTCAAATGATTGTAGTTCTCGATACTCTGAATCAGAAGCTTCTTCAGAAAGATCCAGTTCCCAACACAATGATTCTGAAATCTCTTCAGAACAATCCTTTTCCCAGTCCAGTGAAGATAAAGTTGCAGACATCTCTCAGATCTTTATGGCAGATGATCCAAACTTTGGATTCCATCAAGATCAACCTCCTCAAGAATATGATGAACCAATAATGGAAGAACCTCCAGAGTTCCAGAACACAGATTCTGGACCATCTAAGCCAACCAATGGCCCATGGTTCACATTTGATGATGTTCCAGTGGGAAAAAGGAAAGAAAGGTTACAAGCCTTTGCAGCATGGATCGATCTCCAAAGAATCAAAGAACCTCATCTCCCTACTGTCTTAAGGGAGTTTGTGTCACGATTCACAGGAACATTACGTGAATGGTTCCAATCATTGGGAGAATACAGACAGATCCAGTATGTGCAAGCAACCGCTCCCATGGCATTGTTAGCACTTCACCTTGAGTTCATAGGTGACCATACTCTCTATCAGAAGATGATCCAGCAAAGCTACTTCGCCATGAAGTGTTGTTCTTTGAACAAGCCAGATTTGGATTTCCATTTCAAAAGAATGTCAGAACTATATTATGCCCTTAATGGGTATAATGATCCAAATCTAAAGCACGTGTACATTGCATCTCTTCCTCAAGAGATCCAGCCTGAACTCCACAGAGCTATTGCCGCCTTGAGAAGAGAAATTCCACAGCTTTCTCTTGGAGAAATCCACCAGATTGCTATTTCCACAATAGACAAACTCTGTGAGCAACAAACAATGTTCAAGTCCTTAATGAAGAACAAATCAGTTCTAAATAAGGTATGCAAGAAATCTCATCTTGAGATTAAATGCAAATCCAAAGAAGAATGCAATTGTTCTCATCCAAAGAGCCAAAAGAAAGGACTTGCCGAAAGAAAGGTGAAAAAGAGAAAACGTCTCAGATACTTTAGACGTAAACCTTTCAGAAACAGGCGGACTGATCGATGCTTTGTTTGCAAAAAGAAAGGACATTTTGCTAAGAATTGTCCTCAGAACCGGGAGAAATCAGCCAGAATGGTTTCTCATGTCCAACAAAGCACAGAAGCCAATCTCAACGATGCAGAGGTTGAATCCTTGTTCTCTGAACAAGATGAGCAAACAGAAGACACCATCTTCGTAATTCAAGAAGAATCTACAGATGATGGTCAATCCTCCTCTGATTCTGACAATGATCAAGTTCTACCAATTCTTCAGTCAGAATGCATCACTCAAGAGATTATCCCGTCTCCACATATCCAGATCCAGATACTTCCCTCGAAGTATGACAGACCAATCAGAGCAATTGGATTTATGGATACAGGAGCCATGAAGTCCATGATGAATCCTGACATCCTACCAAAGGAAGCATGGACAACTCACTACGAGTACTTCCAAGCAGCAGATGGCCAACAGTTCAAAACATCGCTGATTACAAAATATCCTATAGGGATACAATTCTTCCCAGATTGCATAATCTGGATGAAGGTCATTGGAAGCAAGCTGCATGGAAAAGATCTTCTCATTGGGTTTGATCTTTATCACAGAGCTCAGAAGCTCACCATTCTCCCCAATGGAATCAAGTATAAAAGGTACTTTCAGCCTTATACTATGATCCAGAAGATCTATGCACTTACAGAAGCATCCAAGGAATTCTATGATCTTGACTCCCTGCCTGCTTTCGATCAAGAAAATCTCTTAGTTTATGGGCCTTCGCCAAAGGTGGAATGTAGTTGTTCTTGAACTCTCTCATGAATACCTCGCATATCAAGTCCTCTCTATTGTCTTGGAGTCGGATATTCACCGTGTTCCACCAATTGCGTGCCTCTTCTTGGAGTTGGAAGATGGAGAGGTCGACAATCTCTTGCGGGCTGTAAGGGCATACGTTGAAGAAGTCCTGGATTTCAGCTAGCCAATCCTTGGCTCTGACATCATTACCTCTATAAAATTTAGGTAGATTATAAGAGTGAAAGTCTTGTTGGTCATGGGACGAACCTCCTCTTGGACCAGAGCTTGAGCTTGCGCTCTTACGGGGGTGGTTGATCCCTTAACCTTTTATCCACATAATGTATGACCGCCTCCATAAAATTCTCGGATGTCGCTTATTGTGGTGGATTCCTGTCTTGAGGAGTCGGAGAAGATCATGACGATGGCGATAACCTGGTGAGAGGTTGAGATGTCTTTAGGGAGGTATCCTGAAATTAAAACACTGAAAATGCATATTTGATTAGTTCATGCTTAAGAAATCAAGCAAATACAACACCTAAGTAATTCACATAAGTAACATGATTGAAATGTGACACCCCGATTTCTCGACCGCATAGGTACACACGTCACGTGTGAGAGTTTTGAGATTTAGGATTTATTTAATTTCTTTCGTTACTTTATTTGCGCAATTTAATTTATTTAATTTGAATTCTTATGAATTACGTGATTTTAAACGTCTACTTTCGTGAATTTATTACGTGAGTTATATAATTAATTTTTTCGAGTATGATTAAATGTTTAATTATTTGTAATTGTGAGATTTTATGCCTAATTGATCTTAATTGGAAACTTTATGAATCTTATGTACATAATTGATAATTTGATAAGGACTTAATTGTAACATTTATAAATTGGGTACCTAATTGCATACTTTTGAATTTGTTGAGGACTAAGTTATAATTTTCCCTTCTTCCTTCCTTTACTTACACGATCAACACACCTACACATACATACACTTTCTTCTTCATTTCTTTCTCAAAAGAACAAGGCACAAGACCCTCTCTCTCTCTTTCTCTCTCTCTTCATCCCGAATCCACAAGGGGCAAGGAGGCCAACTTTTCTTCCACTTTTCTCAAAGAAATCATCACAAGACTCTCTCCTCTTTTTCCCGTTCATCTTTTCTTTCTTTCAATGTGAGATACATGTTTATATATTTAATGAACTTTGAGAATTTGTTAGGGTTTTATGATCTAAGTGAATTCATGCATTTATATGAAGTATTTGTGATGATCATGAACATATAGATGCACATATATCATGAATTTCATGAAACTTAGAGCATGTGTGATCATTTCCATTTTAAGGTTTTTATGATAGAATTTTGATAAATTCAAGCATGTTATATTAACTCTTTTGTTGCCTAATTAACGTATATAAGTTCTATGCATGTTATGTGATTTATTTGGGGCGATTTTGTTACTTTGGTTTGGTGTGGGAATGGCTTCGAGAGCTGCCCTGTTCTGCTCTATTTTTTTTTTCACCCAGTATCTCCCCAATCGGCCGTTTGGGACCCCAGGTTATTCTGGAAATGGCCTTTTCGAAGGCCACTGACTTTCTCTTCAGTGAGCCTCGAAATGGCCATTCCGAGTGGTTTTGTCCCATTTTTTAGATTTGTTTGTTTTGCGTGCTTTCTTCGTGCTTTCACTTTTATATCCTTTTCTTGACTCTTTTAAGTGATTTGAATTATTTACATGTTAAATTCTTGCGTATGCATGAGTGAATACTTGAACGTGAAATTCACCTTACGCTTTATGTTCTTTTATTTAATACATGGGACATTAATTGTGAGTAACGCTCCAATTTTTCAGTTGTACGAGTACGACGTATGTGTTTACCAATATGCGCAATTAAATTGATTATATATGAAAATATTTATTATCTCTTTTATTAGATGTTATTAATTGAATATTTGAATATGAACTCTTGAAACGTTTCTGCATGTATGATTGTGTACTTGAATTGATTTTCGTTTTTCGTGGAAACTTGATATGAGTGAAATATGTTCCTTGTGATCATTTTTATATACTCGTTGCATGATTCTATTCTTTTATGTTTGAGTTTTGGGTTCCTTTGTGTGATCGGAACCGAAAAGGGGTTAAAGACCATTTAGCGCACCTTCTGTTCCGGGCGGCATAACTTGAGCTTCGGAACTCGGAATCGAGTTTTGTCACCTCCATTAGACTTGTATCGATGATTCCGATCTGATGGAATAAACCTCATATTTTTGTAAGACCATTTGGATCCCGGAATTTCAACCGAAACGAGCACCACGTACCAAAAATGACAACCATTGACAATTGTAAGCTTATGGACCTACACCAACACACCTAGACCCTAACCCTTGACCTAATCCAACTTGCTACACTTATCTCTCTTCCCTCACTAAGCTCACGCAAGACAAACACTCCCTCACAAGCCAAAATATCAGCCATAAAGAAGAGAAAAAGAAGAAGAGAAGAAAGAACTATTCACCCTTGTGAGATTTGAGCTCATCTCACCTTCAATCCTTCGCCAAATTGAAAGGTAAGTCCATAATTGATATGTTTATCTCCTTGTGGTCATTTTAAGATGTCTATTGCATGACTTCTCCAAGTTTTGAGTTAGAATTGATCTAGAGGATGAATAGTAAGGGTTTAGGAACATGTGGAGAATTGATCTTATTTCCTTGCAATTTCTTGGAGTTTGTTAAGTGATATTTGCTCCTAAGACATACTTTTATACTGACATGAACTTATATTGATTGGGGGTTGAGGATTCATTGGGTTACCTTTGATGAACTTGAGTGAATATGGAAGAACATGAACTTGATCTCATCTCTTGCATATGTTTCATGTTATAGGTTGGTTTTAGCTTGTTTCTTGGCATGAAATGCATGAATTCTTTTCACCTTAAGTTACCATTATGTGTATACTTGATGTTAGTATGGTTTTCTTGGTGTTTTTGAGGTGTTTGAGGGCTGAAATTCAGGGAATTCCAGTCCAGCAGCGACTAACGCCGGTTAGGGCTTTTGTGTGGTTTGGTGTGTAACGGCCGTTAGCTGCTCCTAGGAGCCCCTGTACCTACTAACGACCATTAGTGGCATTACAAAAGAAGGGGACTAACGGCCGTTAGTCCGCCAGGATCTTTGGATTCATGTTTTGTTCACTTGTTTTCCAGTTTTACTCGTTTCGCTCCCCGACCTTGATCTTAATATGATATGTATTTGTGCATATGTATGAATTGCTATGAAATGAGTTGTAATTACTTAATTTTGATATGTTCCATGTGTGACTAATGTGTTAGGAGTATTGGATTCGATTTTTGGGGCGATTTGATATGATCTAATTGAGTTACGAGCACGCATACCCTAAATGATCCCGTATGCGTTGCTATGTGCTTTTCTTGCATTGTTTGATGTCCTAAGTGACTTCTCTTACCTTGAAGTTCGCTTTATGATATAAATTGATAAATGTATGACATGTTATAATGTAATTATGTATTAACTTTATATGATTATGAAAGATATGAAATGAATGAACATGAAACCTCCATGTATTGAATGAACTTGAATAGATTACTTGGTTATATGGATTCATAACTTGAAATCATCTCTTATTCATTTCATATCATGTTCATTGCATTCTCGTACTTCGTATATGGTTTATATGGGGTCCAGAGTCTCACGTTTACACCACGTATCTTTTGTATAGTTTTCTGCAGTGCGGAGACGTGCCGGGTTCATAGGTTACTCCCAAGTCCTTGTTTCTTCTTGTTCTCATTCGGAAAGGTGTTATAGGTGGCTTTCTCTTCTATTAGATATGAATCGACCCGAGATATCCAATCTGAAAGTTTTAAGATAAAGATATATATATATATCGAGTCTTTTCAAAAGAGTAAATGATTTCGAACGTAAAGCCTTCTTTTATATATCCCTACCTTAAGATTTTGGCGTGGACATGATTATAAACACATGGGCCTAGGGACTTAGTGCAAGTGGCTATCTGGGGAGGCAAGAGCCAACGGTGATCCCTTGTGCTAGTCCCAACCATATGTACGGTGATACCTGCCCTTGTTAAGAGATTAGCGAGGAATGGGAGCTGAGTGCCAATTGGGGGATTCATGTAACCCCATTGGTCAATGAATGAGGTGGACGGGTTAGGAGGTGAAGTTGTAATTATTTATTATGTATGATAATGATTATGAACGGTTATGTATGAATCTGTATGATCGCTAATGTAAAGATTGAATTGATATGCACACACGAGGAGTAGGTTGGAGATTTTCGCCCACCCGCCAGGGCTCACGTAATGACCGCATGATTGTAATGAATGAATGGGATTAATGGTTGTGATCCTGGATGTTGTTCTCTTTGTTTTCACCTGCTTGGGAAATATTTCAAAACCTCGTACGGGATTATGACTTGCATGCTTGTGTGCTTTTAAATTCTGTATTATTATGATATTAATCCCTATTTTATACCCACCAGTCTCCTATAGACTGAACCCGACATTGTTTCAGTTCTTTTGCAGGTTTTGGAGCGCTAGGCGGGATTTTGAGTCTATCGAGTCTTGGGGTTAAGTCGGAGTTACTTTACACGCATTTTGCAATTTGAATAAGTTATCGTGTAGAATGTACAAATCTTATGATTATGGTACATTAATTCGGGACAGGCTTCTAGGGATGGATCGAACCCGTGACTTATGATTTATGATTTATGTTTGAAATTTCGGGAGTAGGACTCTATGTTAATTGAACCCATCCCATGTTGCTTCTTGTGATTGACCTTATGTTTTGCTTCCGCACTTGCGTTTATTCTATTGAACTGCTTATTTGGTTTCGAAAGTTAGCTCCCACCTAGCATAGTGAGTGAGCGAGTCCCCGTTTACCGTGACTCGGCACGTGTATGGACTTTCCATTTCATATGCTGGTCGGGTCTCGGTACGGAGGATGTGGCACCTTGCGCTCGGGTGCTACATTGTGCACATGAACATGTCATTGGTATATTACGACCTCATACTCATGCCATATGTGTTTGAATCACTTTCTGTGTGTCATACTTGGTTCACATTGAGATGAGTCTCACTCGTGCCAAGTTTTTGTTATCAAGAGAGTTCCCAAGAGGGTGACGAGCCAGATCAATAGGGTCTGGGGAGTTTGTTTCCTTTCTTTTGTTTCGGTACTGGTGAGGAATTGGTAGGATATATATTATAAACCCTCTAACCCTCTTATGTGTTGATTTGGCCAAAAACCTATCTTATACATATATACCTTGTTTTCAAATTGTCAAATGTTTTCAAAATGCACCTGTGGCCTATTCATGTCCTGTTTTGGCGAGAATCTTGCACTTCCTGAGGCCCAGGGGCTTGTGTATTGAGGGAACCAGGAAAGCATGGGCTGACGGACACCTCTTGCATAAGTCCCACCTGTTCGGGCCAGTCCGGATGTTCACCAGGAGGTTCGGTGAACTGATTGGATTCCGGTCAATGGGATTCATGTACCTATTAATCACCTTGACCTGGGTGGTAAGGGCTAGCTACCCGAACCACCAACCCGGAGGAAAATGGAGTAATTGTGCACCTGAATTGAATCTTGTAACAAGTGAAACCTAATTGTTGCATGAACACTTAATAATTTTATCCTATACACTAGGGTAGTAAGGTTGGAGACTGCTCATTTACCGAGCCACTGATCACTTATCCTGAATTAAACTTGATAGTTATTATTCCATACATTGATACCCTGTGTTTTACTTGCTTATTTGAAAACCTTGTATGGATTTATGGCTTGCATGAACTTTACTGCTTTCTATATATTATTTACGCTATTCACTCAGTCTTGTAGAGACTGACCCCTCCCTTCTTGTTCCTCAGGTACCTCTTGTCGTAGCTAGGTGGTAAACTGCATTTCTTAGTATATTTTCGAGTCTAGCTAGGTTACATGCATGCCATGTACCACATACTTATATCTACTTTTGTTTTGTATTATTTAGGAGCTTGTGTGGGCCGGATACTTTTATCTTGTAGTTGATATGTATCTGAAACTTGGATGATTATATATTGATAGACTTGATAAAATTGTGCTTCTGCAACTTTTGTTTATATTCCTGTTGGATACTTGGTTTGTTGGTACAGGGTTAGTCCCGCCTAGCCAAGGTCCGTGTCGTGTCTCCGTTCGCTATGATTAGACTTGTATGTGGACAATATTCATATATGAGTTTGGTCCCAGTGTGGGGATGTGGTGACCTACGCTCAGGTGTCACATCCTAAAGTGGTATCAGAGCTTCAAGTTGCAAAACTAGAGTTCTAGCGTCGAGTCTATCTAGGTCGTACGGCTTAGGAAAAACTTGTCAACGTGTTCTTGCATTTACTTGTTTATTTCTTGATTATGTAAACTAATAAGTGTTGCATTAATAGCTTTCATGAGCATAAATTAATCAAACATGCATTTTCAGTGTTTGAATTTATAGGATGGCTCCCCGAAGAGATCGTGATTGTTCTCCGGGTCGTCGTTCTTTCCGTGACAGCTGTCCTACTCCTTAAGGGAGAAATCCACAAGCTACTCCCGAAAACTTCATGGAAGCGGTTATGAATTATGTGGAGAGAAGGCTCCGTGAGAATCCACCCCCACCACTACCCCCTGCTCCAGCCCCGGTTCAAGAAGGGGATTATCTCAAGCAGAAAGAGATTTTCGCTCCTACCATCCATCAAAGTTCCATGGTGGAAATGATGTACAAGCCGAGGATTGGCTTATGAGATACAAGACATATTTCGGGTGTGTCGATGTAGCCTGCAAGAGATTGTCGACCTTTCTATCTTCCAACTTCAAGAAGAGGCTCGAAATTGGTGGAACACGGCGAGCATCAAGATTCAAGCTCATAGGGTTGAGCTAACATAAGAGACTTTTGTGAGGGAGTTTAAGAACAATTACATACTGCTGTCAGCAAGGGCTCGAAGGCTTAGGTATTTCCTCGATTTGAAGCAAGCTAGGAGAACTGTGAATGACTATATTTGGGAATTTAGCCGGTTGGCTCCTTATGCATCCCATATTGCCAGAGAGGACGAACTAAAAGCTTTGCAATTCGTGGATGGTCGTCGGTATGAAATCAAAGATGTGATCGGGGTTTCTAATGTAAGCATATGGGTGAAGGCCGAGGCTAAGATCGTGAAGAGTAAGACAAGGAATTTTCATGCTGGATCAGGCTCGGGAGCGGGAAAAAGGCCTGCATTTCAACAAATCAAGGCTCCCAAGGGCAATGACAAGAAGCAAAAATCTACGGGGAAAGCACCGACACTATCGTCATTACTGGCTCTACCACCACAACAAGAGAGGTCCGGTTATACTCATTGTGGACATCCTTTCCACACGTATCAACATTGTTGATGCCGGTTGGGTTTGTGTTTGAGATGTGGTAAAGCGGACCACAAGATCGATACTTATCCGGAGATGGAACCGGGAGCACAACAATTTGTCAAAGGCCATTGATTCGGGCCCATGCTTATTCTATCGGAGGAGAAGAGCAAGATGCCGATGTTGATCGCAATATCGTGGTGGAAGGTACTATACAGATTCATACATTATTTGATCCAGGTGCTACCCATTCTTTTCTCTCTCGTGGCATGGTTCCGTCCTTGCCTATGCTTACTGCTTGCACTTCTTCTTGTTATGTGATTAGTTCTCATCTCAGGGGGACCTTAGAGACGAACCGTGTGTTTAAGGGGTTCTGATGAGCATTGAGGGCCGTGTTTTTTCGACGAATTTTATTGAGATGCCCATGGACAGATACGGGGCTATCTTGGGATGGATTGGCTCTTTTTTCACGTAGCCATGGTTGATTGTTTTTAGAAGAAGATTTGTTTGGATTCGAATGTATTTGTTGGTGAACGTTCAAAGACTCTACCACTTCTCTCTTTTATCGAAGCTTACAAGTTAGTCCGTGAAGGGGATACGTGTGACGCCCTGTCCCTTCGACAATCCAGGTATGGCATCACGAGAGAATTTAATCCCGTATATTTGTGAATTATGTGACGTCGTATACCTTATATATTAACGTGTAATTAAGTTTAAATTATGTGTGCTTTAGAATTTAATTAAATGTGTTTGGACTAGATTTACCAAAATTTGGAAGTTAGGGACCTAATTGTAATTAGGGTGTTTTGGGCCTTTCGTGGCTATCTTGAGCTTGGGAATTCGAATTCAGATTTTGACTTCACCATTGGATTCGTTTCAACGATTTGGGTCCAACGGAACAAGGCCCATATTTTTCTTAACCCATTTGAATCCCGTTTAGCTCAAAATCCGATCTGAATGGATCGGATCTTTTTGAACCGACCCATTTTACCCTAACCCGACCTATATTAGCTCTTAAGGGCTAAAAATGGCCCCTTTCGTCTTTATTCTTGAAATTTTTGAGAAGAGAAGAAGAAGCTCCCCAAGCCCTACACATTAGAGCTCAAGTTTCGACTCCCATTTTCGGCCGATCGACGATCCAAGGTAAGATTTGAATTCCTCTCATTGAGTGCTTCATTTATATCCAATTGATTCTCGTTTTTCTTGCTTGTTTTCATGCCTATAAAGAAGAAGATAAATAGTGCTAATATGTGAAAATTTGTGAATATGTGTTGTGCTTTGATTCCCTTGCTTCAAGATTGGATTATGTTGCTCCATCGGACTTCCGTGTTGCATATTTGGTGAAATTTTGATTGTTAGTTGCATATTTCTTAAAGCTCCATTAGTGGAGCTTAAATGAGCTTTAATGGCAACTTGATTTCTACCTTGATTCATGCCTTAAGGTTGAGATATGTGGTAGATCATGCATATATGATCTTATGTCTCGAAGTTTTCTTGATTCGGAGGTGTTTTAGTGTTGGATTGAAGTTTGGGGTGGTTCTGAAACCGCCCCCCGACGAGCTGCTATTGTTGTTCTGCATTTTTTTGCCCAGGCAGATCCAAAGGGCCATTTGGATCCGCAGTACTTTTACCAAATGCCCGTTTGGGTAGCCCCTGTCTCACCCAAGAGCCTTCAAGGTGTCTTTTCTGCTTTCAGGTTAATTTTCAAATGGTCGTTTACCCCATCAAACGTGCTCTGATTGATTTGAATGTTTTACGGCATAAACCATTTTAAGTGTAGAGTATTCTCCAATTGGAATCACCCTAAAATTAGTGGTGGTTCGTGAGATATAACCGTTTGAAATTTATGTCGCCACTTCGCCAAAATTCTGCTTTTGTTCAACTTCAAACCTACGCCATTTTCGGATCGCTTTGAACCACATCTAGATAAATACAATTTGAAAGATCTATCTGTCTAATTTTATATCAAATAAACAAAACACAATTCCGGAGCCTATTCTAACGGCTCTAATTCGATGTGCTTATTGTAAAGGTTCGAATCACACGAAGGAGAAATTTCGAAAGAGGTTAGACGGTTGCTTTGGATGTGGCAAGATCGGACATATGGTGAATGCTTGTCCCACTAAACCGAATCCAAGACCCACAAAGAACCGTGGCTCCGAGATTCTGACTCAAGCCCAACTGCATACCGAGTTTAACCCAATCTCTTTGGTGAAAGGTACATGAAGCATCCATAGCATCTCATCCCCTGCATATATTATTTTTGCGAAAATTTGTGTGTTTGTTGCTTTACTCTTTGTTCTTTTGTGCTTCTTGGTTTCACTTGTTGCGTATTTCTTTTCTTTTTTAACACTTATTCGTTGTGTGCTTTCTTTTTCTTTTGTGTTAACTCTCTTTTGGGGAGAGTTTTGGTGACGTTGAGTGTTCGCGAGTGTTCGGTGAGTTGTGAGGGTCGAGTTAGTTCCGGTGGTTTTGTTTAGAGACATTTCAGTTTTGTTGACGTTGGTGGTTGCTTTTAGGAGGTCCGTTCGGGGCTCAATGGTGTCAACGGGTATTAGATTGAAGGTTAACCCGTTGATATTTCTTGTAGAAGAACCGAGGATTACCTCCGAGTAAGAGGTTTGGTTTCGAGTGGGAAGAGGCGGTTGAAGAGAGTTGCCCTCGGTATCGGCTTTTGCCTAACCCGAGGTACGAAAGGCTACTTCGTTTCCAACCGAGACATAAAGGAAGGCCTTTGTTGTGCGTTGCTTGCAGAAGAACGGTAGCTTACGCCTTGAGAAGTGCATGGTCACGAGTCTATCCCTCTCATGGTTTGAAGTTGTTTGGAGCTTTGGGGAGACCGGTTGTAGTGGCATAAGACAGATGTTATGGACTTTGTGTAGTAATGTTTATATGCCAACGGTTGAGGATTCTCCAACCACTACTGAATTTTATTTGGGAAGTGGGGCCAAACGACTAGGACTTTGTGTCTGGTTTGCTAGTTAAGGAGATAGGGTCTCGAGAAGTCTGAGTTCAGAGTGGCGCAGTGGAATTGTGGATTTCGGTTGTCTTCGGAATAGTTCAAGACCCCTTAGGACATGAGGACAGGTCCTTTTGACGGAGAGGAGTTTGTAACATCCCCGCTCGTCCGGCGGTATAGGTACGCCCTAACGAGAGTGTTCAGTGCATTTTATTTTATTTAATAATGCAATTGTGTGCTATTTTTAATTAATAATGTGATTATTTGAAATTATGTGAAATTATTTGTTTAACTTATAATTTGAATTTTAAGCGTTTATGTTTACGTGTCGTGTAATTTGCTCTATATGCGTTCGATTTCAATTCTAATTTTTGTGAAATCTTGGTATGGGTGACTTATATGAGTTATGAATGTAACAACCTAAAACAGGGCCTGGATGAAAAGAGTAAACTAAGGGCATTGGTAAGGCGTTTATAGACCGTGATCCAACTTTATAAACCTTCATGCATTGCATTCTTACATGAACTTTGTGCTCATATGTGATCTGACATGTTTTAAGGGGGAATTCTTGACCTTCGATACAGTTTACTATTCATTTCCCAAGCCTATAATACCGAATGCTTCAATGGAACCCTATAGGTTCATATCACATGTTTTCCTATCCTTTGAACTTGTTTTCCAAGCTCCGGAAACCTTCCTTGAACCATAAGGGCATTTTGGGAAATTACCAACCAAAGTTACTATTCATCTGAAAATGAGTTTTTGATTCTGATATCTTTCCTACCCAAGTTTACAATCAAATCGATCCTTGAGTCGAGACGAGTCTATTAAAATCATTCTTGACTTGAAAATCTATTCCGAACTTCGTTTTATTGAAAATGTTTACGAAAACCCTAGTTCACTATTTCTACTACGAACGTTTTTCATTCGAAAAATGTTTTCTCTTCAGATTTGCACTACTTGAGCTATTTCAAGATTTTTGAGATGTTTTACAGCCCTTGATTCAAACCCTAGCTCGAAATTTTGAAGCATACGTATGTACGTAAGAATTCACTATTCATTCTACGTTTTCAACTTTCTATCGATAAAAGGTTTTATAGTCGATATTGGATTCAAAACGCTTCTCGATTTATTTCTTGAATTTTGGAAACAATCCGGACTCGAAAATCATTGTCCAAAGTCGTTTTTCACTCGTGTTGAGTTTCGGCTCAAAACTTTTATTCACTAAAACTAATGTATCTTTTAAACGGTAAATCCGATTTCGACGTATGAATATACGTTTCGAAGCTAATTTTTGCCCGGACGGAATGGTTATACTTCCAGACACTAACCTTCACGTTTTGGAGCTGAAATTACCGAAATACCCCCCAACAGTCCCATTTTAGCTTCAAGAACAAAGTTAGCTTCCAAGAGAAGTTTTACCATTTTGCTCTCCTACCCTTACTTATACTTTTATTACGAGGTGAGTGGATTCCCAACAACTATAAATAGAGCCCTCATGCCATTGAATTCCTTGCTCATATGTTGTGTTAACAACTCCCTTTCTTCCTCCCTCTCTCCCCCTCTTGCCGTGAGGCTCCCCCCCTTGCTAGGTTAGATGTTGTTTTATTTTATGTTATGTTTTAGTTTAGTTTATGTTTTTATGTTATGGTATGTTAATATTATGTTTAGGTTGGGTCTTAGGGTCTTCCCTAAGCCATATAGGATTTTATTTTATGCATTTATTATATAGTTTTTATGATATGTTTGTTAGTAGTGAATTATGATTTAATTGTTTAGTATATGCTATGAAATGTTATGAATTGCTTTAGTATATGGTATGATCATGTTATGGAGCTATTATATGATGATAATTGATGCATGATTATGATATTTAAATTATGTTCAAGCATGTTATGCAATGGAATAGTAACCTATGATCAATTGTATCATAACTTGTTACATGTTACTATATGGTCTCAATTGATAAATATTACATGATTAATGGTCTTGATGTGCTATGACTTATGTCTATGATATGTTATTACATTGTTACAATGTTACATGACTCATATGTTATGACTTGAGCTTATGGTATGATATGGATTAATGGAATAGTACTTGATCATATGTTATACACTTTGATAGTGTTACATGTTATAACCTAAGATAGAATAGTGTTTCATAACTTGATGTTATGCTTTAATTAGACCTCTTAACCATAGGTTATGCCTTTAACCTAGATCACACTTGCTTATTATAACATGAACTTGAAACTATAGGTTATTATCAAGATCATAATTGAATTAGGGCGTGTGTATGTGTGCATGCCGTGTGTGTGTGAGTGTGTGAGTGTGTGTTTAGTATGTGGGTTTGACCCGACCCTTTGACCAGGCAAGTGAATAGTAACCTGTGAATAGTAATCCGTAAATAGTAATCTAGAATAGTAATTGTGAATAGTATTTTTGAATAGTAAAAGTGAATTAAAACTTGTGCTTTCTTAATAGACATTTGCACTTAGGGTTTTCAAATCCGGGGTCTAAAATGTGATTTCAAAATGTGTTTCTTTCATGGACTTGTTTTATAACCTCAAGGTATATGTTCAGGATTCATAATTTGATTAATTCCTAATCGATTATAGTAAGATCATAGTCCCACGTTAATGATAACTCACTTTAAGGATTTCCTTGTGTGTTATCCTTCTCTAATACCTTAAATGGTATAACTCTCTTGTCATTACATGTTCTGTATTTGTTTTATATGTTTACGTGCATCGTTATAGAAGTGTGTCTTAGTTCTTATGCTCACCTTAGTACACACTTACAGGAGTTAAGGTTAAGCACTGGAATCCCCAAGGCACTGCATAATCTATCCTACCTACTGTTATTAATAGGTGAGGTTAAACTATTTCAACTGGAACCATGAATACTTAATGATTCAATTGTTTTGAGACTCTAAGCCCAGTGCTTTACATTCTTGTTTTGAAATACCCTTTATAAGGGATGATTCTTCAAAGAACCCAGACCTATCCATATTCACTGATTAAGGGCACATGTTTTAAAAGTGCAACATCAATGGTTCATGTTTTCAAAGTAATGCATCAATGGTTCATGTTTTCAAAGTACTGCATCAATGGTTTATGTTTTCAAAGTATTGCAACAATGGTTCAATGGTTCAATGCATATGTTCAATGGTTCATACATTCGGATTTATTCTGAATGTCATCAATGGTGCAAGCAATCAATGGTTAAAGGTATGGGCCCGGCGGTTATGTGTAGAGGTGATGCTTGGGAGGTGAGCGCCAACGACATCACTAATACCGGCCGCCACACTAGGCGATTGATACCGACTTTAATCTGGAGGTTTGGTTAAGTCAGGACAATTGTCGGGAATGGACCGCAAATCTATTCCCAAATCAATGGTTAATGGTCACCTAGGGGTCGCTCCCCGAAGTGAAACTTGGTGGAGGATGGTGCATGTGTGTATGTGTTAGGGTGTTGTTGATCTCGGTCCGACACCCTATTAATGATCATGTTTTCTGGAGTAAGGATGGAGAAGCCTAGCTTGCGGGCATCAATGTTTTCATAAAGTTGGTTCATATCTTACAAAGTTGTTCCCTACCCTTATCCCGTTTTATGAAAATCATATGAACCAAATCATAACATATGTGTGCGCGTGTGACAGCATTCATGAAAGTGTTTTGAAAACTCTCATTTCTTATAGCATTGCATCAAAGGGTTTTATCACTTGAACTTATTCTTAAGTTCTTCATTAAAGCTTTGCATTAAAGGTTTTAGCTTATGAACTTTACTTCAAACGTTTACTTCAAGTACTTTCTTTTAAAGATATCCCTCACTTAGTCACTTTGACTAATACCTCTACTTGTTTTCTGGCCTCATGGTTTCAGGTCTTGCAGCCGTAGTCTAGAGGTATATTGAAGCTCTAGAGTGTTCATTTTGTTTGAGTCAGGACTTTACTTTATTAATCTATTTTGTGTCCTGCATATGTTATATGGCTGCATTGATACTTTACCTTATGCTTTTGTAATAATCCTTCTGCTTCTTGGATACTGCTGCAATTGCTATCTTATGCTCCCGTGACAATGTTCAATTGATATAGTAATGTTAATAGTCTCGTCTGCTTAACGATCAGTACTTGCTTGTTTATATGCCATCACGCACATGTTTTGAAAAGTTTTAAAATACTCTGATTTTCCGCTGCATAAGCCACATAGTTAAACACTATTTGTTAATCGTTAATGGATATGTCGTTCACTGGGGTATTTCTTGAGTGATGGCTCACACCATTACTTGAGGGGTGCTTCAGTGCGGGGGTTGGGGCGCTGCTCTCTACCAGCAAAGTGGGGCCGCTACAATGAACATGTTTTAGAGTCCGTTTATTTTAGTTCTTGACTCATTTTTGTGAATCGGGATTTGTGAGGGACTCGAGGGCCTAACTAGTTTTAGTGCACCTTGGGTTCCAGGCGCCATAACTTAAGCTCAATAATTCGGATTCAAATTCCAGAAGAAGCATTGGACTCGCAACAAAGAAAGGAGGTGAAGGAATCCAAATTTGTAATTTTCTAAGACCGTTGGACCTCCAAAATTCTACCGAACCGAGCCTCACGCGCGTTTTGTACCTTTGTTGACTATTTTGCCCATAACTTGATCAAATCTTGACCAAATTGGATGATTCTTGGACCCACTTTCACCTGAATTAACCCCCTATCTCCCCAGCAGCCATTAATTTCATCTAAGTCATAGGAAAAGAAGGAAAAAGGGGGGTTTTTCTGCTGGATCCAAAATCCCAAGAGAAGAGAGAAGAGTCTTATTCCGAATTCATCCCTAGAGCTCAATACTGCTGGATGTGGCTTATGCTCTTAGCATAACAAGCCATTTCCAATCTGACCCTGGAGATAGTCACTGCACTGCCGTCAAGAACATCCTGAAGTACTTACGAAGAACTAAGGATTTGTTCTTACTATACGGAGGACAGAAAGATCTAATCGTCGAAGGATACTGCTATGCAAACTTTGCATCTGACTTAGATGATTTTAAGTCAATGTCAGGATACATTTTCTGCCTTAATGGCGGAGTAGTGAGTTAGAAACGTTCCAAGCAAACAACTACCGTAGATTTGACCACCGAGGCAGAATACTTAGCTACAGATGATCCAACTAAGGAAGGTGTTTGGATTAGAAACTTCATTCAAGAAGTGAATGTCGTTCCTAGCATGAAAGACCCCATTACTGTGTTTTGTGACAACACTAGGGCGGTTGGTCAAGCAAGAGAACCAAGATCTCACCAACGGACCAAGTACATTATGAGGAAGTATCACCTAATCCGTGATATCATCAAACAAGGGGATGTGCAAATAGGGAAGGTCGCATCAGCAGAGAACGTGGCAGATCCACTTACTAAACCCCTTAGTAGAGAAGCTTTCAAAGGTCATCTTGCGAAGATGGGACTTAGATTAGCTTTTGAGTGGCTTTGACGGTCAAGTGGGAGATTGTTAGCAATAGTACCCTGAAAGCTGATGTAATAGTCTGCTTAGTACTTTTTCTTTTGTAAATCACAGACAATCTTTGAATAATAAACGAACCAAGGCTTCACTTCTTTATATGCTCTTGTTTGATTGTATGTTTACTTTCTATGCATGTTTAAGAACTGCCCTAATAAATTTGACTTATAGGACTCAACCATTTAGGTGAAGTGGTTTATGAAATGAGCCCTAAATCACATAAGTCATGATTAGAAATCACTCCAAGCTGATGAGTCCAAAAGACAGTAGGAGTGTCGATACGACTCGTTCGAGGCTTGCTCGTGTGACCATGCCCTTAAGAAGGACCACCTTGTTTCATAGGGTGCAAAGTGTATGGATTGATACGTACACGATATATGGAGGGTGCTTACTTATTCTAAGTAGTTACACTGAGGTGTCCCGTGTGAGAAGATTCTTAAATGGGAAAAAAAGTTTCAATTTTTGGAAATAGAAACTTCCAGATTAGGAAATATCTTATGAGTCATTGATGTGATTAAGTAATCCTTAGACTTGAGATTCCATCGATGTTTTGTGGGCTAACTCTGCAGTCTTAGGTGTAAACTGTAAAGGGTGTCTCCGGAGACAACTGATTCAAAGCTTATTCTAGGGCCGTACAAGTAGTACATGGAAGCATATGAGAATCGATAAAGGACCTATAGTTATGTAAACAAGTCGATCTCTTGTTGTGTAAGTCATTCATATACCATAAAGGAGTCCTTGGCCAAGGCAGTGGATCGAGATCAAGAAATGGATTTCTTGGATCGAGATCAAATGGATAGGAAATGCATTTAACTTTAAGATCGAGATTATTAGGGTTCTGGTTGTTCCCTTGCCCTAGATCTCGATTGAGAGAGGGGATGTATGTGGACTTTATCTTACACATGTCAATGACTTAAAGGTTCTTTCGAATTGAGATATTCTTATTCAGCTAGGGGTCACACACCTGTTGCTAGATTATGGTAGTGTGATATGTGGACTGATTAATTAATTAGGAATTAATTAATTAGGGTCACTGTCAATTGAATTAAGAACCTAGAGGGTCACACAAAAATTCCCGATGACGAGGGTCAAGGCTTGAATCGATTAAACTAGTTGATTGAACCAATAAGTGATTGGTTGGGAACCACACGTGTGATTCACACGTGTCTCGAAGTGACACGTGTTATGTTGTGATGGAAATTAAATAATTAATACTTGATTAATTATTTAATGGACTTTAATTTAGTTAAGAATAATAATTAAAGTCATCATTTGGAGATATTAAGTATAATAAATAATTAATTGTGAATTAATTAGTTATTAGCTTTAAGTTTTTTATTCTGAATAAATAAATAATTAAATATCTAAAAGAGTTAGATATTTATTCATGCAAAACAAGTTGGTCAAGAGAAGACTTTTAGTTAAAGAAAACAGACGGGATTTTCCCATCGGTTTTCCATTAGAATTTTTATTTCATTGAAATTCCAACGGAAAACCAACGAAAAAGTTTCGTTGGTATTTTTTTACGAAGAATAAAAGAAAACCAAATATTCCATTTTTTTTTTTTTCCGTAATTTTTTGTAGAATTACGCCAAAATTTTTGACGAAATTGCAACAAAAAACCAACGGAAATCCATTGGAATTTTTGGCACAATTTTTTTTAAAATTTCGCCAAATTTTCCGACGGAATTCCAATGGAATTCTGAGAACTTTTCCGTTGGAATGTAAATTTTCTTAGCCGTGGGAATTTCGTTGGAATTCCATCTGTTTTCAGTCAAAAATTCCAACGAAAAACCGATGGAATTTTCCTTCGATTTTTTGCCCTCGATTTTTGACTGTTTTCTTGTAGTGGAAGAGTTATGCTGATCGTCAGAGAAGAAATCTTGAGTTTGAGGTTGGTGATCGTGAGTCCTCGAAAGCATCTCCTGGTAAGGATTTTGTAAGAATTGGCCAAGGAGGGAAGTTGAACCCTCGATACTTAGGTCCTTCTGAGATTCTTGAGAAAGTTGGAGAAGTTGCTTACCGATTGGACCTACCGCCAAACCTAACTGGGATTCACAATGTCTTCCACATATCTCAGTTAAGGAAGTACTATCCCGATGACTCAGAGAACCTTCCCCGTGAAGAAGCCGAAGTAGAATCGGATTGAACTTTTGTCCAAAAGCTGGTAAAGATATTGGATCGAAAATTCCAAGAGTTGAGAAACCAGCGTATTCCCTTGGTTAAGATTTTGTGGAGAAGCGATAAAATCGAAGAAGCTACTTGGGAAATGGAGTACAAAATGAAAAGATTTTATCCGGAGTTGTTTCTAGGTTAGCAGTGAATCTGGGGGCCAAATTCTTTTAAGGCAAGGAGGTTGTGACGCCCCTATTTCTCAACCGTATAGGTACGCGCGCCAAGTGTGAGAGTTTTGAGATTTTGGATTTATTTAATTTCTTTCATTACTTTTTTTACATAATTTAATTTATTTAATTTGAATTCTTGTGAATTATGTGATTTTAAACTTCTACTTTCATGAATTTATTACGTAAGTTATGTAATTAATTTTTGCGAGTTTGATTAAATGTTTAATTATTCGTAATTGTGAGATTTTATGCCTAGTTGATCTTAATTGGAAACTTTATGAAACTTATGGACTTAATTCATAATTTTATAAGGACTTAATTGTAACATTTATAAATTGAGTACCTAATTGCATAACTTTGAATTTGTTGAGGACTAAGTTGTAATTTTCCCTTCTTCCTTCCTTTACTTACACGATCAACACACATACACATACATACACTTTCTTCTTCATTTCTTACTCACAAGAACGAGGCACATGACTCTCTCTCTCTCTCTCTCCATCTCGATTCCACAAGGGGGAAGGAGGCCAAGTTTCCTTCCACTTTTCTCCAAGAAATCATCACAAGTCTCTTTTCTCTTGTTCCCCTTCCTCTTTTGTTTTTTTCAAGGTGAGATACATGTTTATATATTTGATGAACTTTGAGAATTTGTTAGGGTTTTATGCTCCAAGTGAGTTCATGCATTTATTTGAAGTATTTGTGATGATCATGAACATATAGATGCACATATATCATGAGTTTCATGAAACTTGGAGCATGTGTGATCATTTCCATTTTAAGGGTTTTATGATAGAATTTGGATGAATTCAAACATGTTATATTAATTCTTTTGTTGCCTAATTAACGTATATAAGTTTGATGCACGTTATGTGATTTATTTGGGCGTGATTTTGATGCTTTGGTTTGGTGTGGGAATAGCCTGGAAGCCATTCCCGAGAGTTGCCCAATCGGCTGTTTGGGACCCCAGTTTATTCTACAAACGGCTGTTTGGAAGGCCACTGACTTTCTCTTCAACGAGCCTCGATACATCCGTTCCGACTTCCAGTATAAACTGGAAAAGGCCGTTCCCAGTGGTTCTGTCCCATTTTTTAGTTTTATTCGTTTTGCATACTTTCTTCGCGCTTTCACTTTTATATCCTGTCCTCAACTCTTTTATGTTATTTGAATTACTTGCATGTTAAATTCTCGCATCTGCATGAGTGAATACTTCAACGTGAAATTCAACTTATGCTTTATATTCATTTATTTAATACGTGGGACATTAATTGTGCACATGAACATGTCATTGATATATTATGACCTCATACTCATGCCACATGTATTTGAATCACTTGTCGTGTGTCATACTTGGTTCATATTGAGTCGAGTGTCACTCATGCCCTGTTTTTTCTGGTCCATAGAGTTCCCAGGAGGGTGACGAGCCAGCTCAGTAGGGTTCAGGAAGTTTGTTTCCTTTCTTTTGTTTTGGTACAGGTGAGGAATTGATAGGATATATATTATAAACCCTACAACCCTCTTATGTGTTGATTTGGCAAAATCTTATACATATATACTTTGTTTTCAAATGCAAATGTTTTCAAAAGGCATCTGTGACCTGTTCCTATCATGTTTTGGTGAGAATCTTGCACTTCCTGAGGATGAGGGGCTTGTGTATTGAGGAAACTGGGAAAGCATGGGCACACGGCCACCTCTTGCATAAGTCCCACATGTTTAGACCAACCCAGATGTTCACCAGGAGGTTTGGTGAACTGATGGAATTCCGTTCAATGGGATTCATATACCCATTGATCACCTTGTCCTGGGTGGTAAAGGCTAGTTACCCGCACCACCAACCTGGAGGAAAAAGGAGTACTTGTGCACCTGAATTGAATCCTATAACAAGTGAAACCTAATTGCTGTATGAACACTTAAACAATTTATCCTGTACACTAAGGGAGTAAGGTTGGATTGTAAAGCCTTGGCTTTTCGACCATACAGGTATGACGTATATGTTGATTATTTGCGCTTTTAAATTGTCTAATTATGTTAATATTTGTTTATTATATTTTTATTTGTTATTCTTTGAAATTTATAAGAATATTTGTTATGGATTTATAATTTGAATTTGAACGTATTGCTCTTATGTTTATGAATGTGCCTCGTTTGCATCCGATTTCATTACAGTTTTTCCGGAAAATTTGATATGCATGAGTTATGTGTGTTATGAACATGTTTATACGCTTTTTGCATGATTTTAAACTTGTTTGTTTGAGTTTTTGGTTTGGTTTTCTGAACGGGACCAAAAAGGGGCTAAAGAGCGTTTAGTGCATCTTGGGTTCTGGGCGGCATAAATTGAGCTCGAGAATTCGGATTTCAATTCCCTCACCTGCATTTGACTCGTCTTGATGATTCAGAACCAATGGAACAAGCCTTATATTTTTTTAACCCATTTAGTCCTCTGAAATTCCACTAAAACAAGGACCTTGCACTAAAATGACACCCTTTGACTATTCTTGAATTTGTGGGCCATGCCAACACCACCTAAACCCCACACCTTGACTTATACACCTAATAACAACTCCAGTCTCCCTCATTTTAGCCCCTCATTCGAACCCCCCTCCTAAGAAAAAAGAAAAAGTTGTTGCGAGTGTTGGAAAACACGAATCAGAAAGTAGCGGAATTTAAAAAAAAAATTCCCAACAAAAGGATCTTGAACTCGCAATCGTGTAACCAAATTCGTAAAAATAGAAAACTTACTTTTCTTTTGTTCTTTCTTGAAGCGTTTCAAGCCACCCAAGAACGCTCTTCTCGCGACTTGATCCCCTCTCCTTGGTAAAGCTCGAATCATCAAACTTCTAACTTGAAGCGTCTAGAGAAAGTCCACCAACTTGATCACAATCTAACTAGTAAGGATGCTAGTTCTCTAGTTAGTGTTTAGGCTTAACCTAGGGTTTTATTTTATCTTGGAGAAAGGAAGGTGTTCAACACATGAACCAAAAGAATTGCCAATTAGCTCTAAAGGGGAGCATGAGCTCCCCTATATATAGGAAAGGGAGAGGGACGGCCGAACCTATTCCTTGTTGGACAAGGATTTGGTTCCTCTCTCTCCTATTACTTGATCATCAAGTATTTTCAAACTTTGACTTTGAATTCTAATTCAAGTCAACTTTTAAGAGAGCTAAAAATATCCAAACTATTTTTGGATAATTTTATACTTTATTTATTATAAAATAAATAACTTATTTTTATCTAACTAATTAATTCGTAATTAATTAACTAGATTATTTTCTCCAAAATAAGACTTTCTTTTTAATTCAAAATTAAACCAAAGTCAATTAAATAATTAACACATTTAATTATTTAATACATATATATATATGATATATATATATATATATTCACACGTGCGTGACACGTGTCACTCACGTGAGCCACACGTGTGATTTCACACGTGTGGAACCCTCTTGGCCCGATTAACTCGTTTAATCATTTTAAAACCTCAACTCATGTAACCAAGTTGTTGTGTGTGACCCTCTAGGTTCTCAATTCAATTAATCAGTGACCCTAATTAATTAATTCACTAATTAATTAATCAGTCCACATATTAAACGACCATAGTCTAGCAACAGGTGTTTAACCCCTAGCTGAATTGGAATGTTCGGATTCGACAGAACCTTTAAGTCATTGATTCATGTGAGATACAATCCTCCTACTTACTATCTCTCAACCAAGATCTAGGGCAAGGGAATAATCAGAACCCTAATAATCTGGTCTTAGAGCTAAGTGCATTTCATATCCATTTGATCTCAATCCAAGAAACCCTTTTCTTGATGTCTTGATCTACTGCCTTAGCCAAGGACTCCATATGGCATATGAATGACTTACACAATAAGAGATCACCTTGCAAATACAAGCGTAGGTCCTTTCTTGATTCTCATTCACTTTCATGAATCACTTGTGCAGCCCCAGCATAAGCCTTGAATCAGTTGTCTAAGGCGACATCCTTTAAAGCTTATACCTAAGACTGCAGAGTTAACTCATAAAGTGACAAGGAACCTCAAGTCTGAGGATCAATTAATCACATCAATGACTCGTGAGATATTTCCTAATCTGGAAGTTTCCATTTCCTGAAATAGAAACTTCCTTTCCCATTTAGGAATGCTCTCACACGGGGCACCTGAGTGAACTTACTTATTAAAGTAAGCACCCTCATGTATCACGTACGTATCAACTATACACTTTGCACCTCCATGAAACAAGGTGGTCCTTCTTAAGGGCGTGATCCCACAAGCAAGCCTTAGAGGAGTCAGGTTGACACTCCCACTGTCTGTAGGACTCATCGGCTTGGAGTATTTTACTAATCATGACTTATGTGATATAGGGCTCGTTTCATGAACCATTTCACCTAAATGGTAGAGTCCTAAAGTCATCAGGATTAGGGGAGTTCTCATACATGCACAGCAAAAGTAAACGCATACCAAACAAGAGCATATAAAGAAGTGTTACCTGAATTCGTTATCTTATTCAAAGATTGTCTGTGATTACAATAAGGAAAAGCACAAAGCGGATATACAATCGGCTTTCTAGGGCATTATTCCTAACAACGAGATCAAGAAGAAAAAAGGAAAAAGAAGAACTATTCCCAACCTTGGTTTCTTGAGCTCACCTCACCTCCATACCTCACCATTTCTTGAAGGTAATGATATTTTTGGATTCTTCACTCTCTTATGCTTCTTTTACTCCATGAATTTCTTGATTTGAGCTTGGTTTGATTGGTTCTTGAGAAGAGGCATGAATAGTGAAGGTTTGGCTTCAAAGTTGGAATTCATGTATAGCATGAGGGTTGAAGTGAATTGACGCATATTTATTGATCATTAACTCCATGACTTCAATTTATGTCTTATGCATCATGGTAGTTGAGGAAAGTATGAGTTACCATTAATGACTTGGAAGAAATGAATAGCAATTGGACTGATTCTTGAAGATTGAAGTCTTTACCCTTGAAATCCTGTTATGGATTGATTTGGTAACTCCTTATGCTTGGTCTTGTATTAATTCTTGAATGGTTTGATGCTCTAACATCTTAGCTTTGAGTTGTTGTTGTTGATTCTTGATGATTGGATACTTCATAGGGGTGTTAACCCTCTTTTCTCCTTATTTGTTTTGTTGACGAGTAGGGATACCCCTGTGTCATTTTTGAGACACTGGGTGTATCCCCCTTACCTTATTTGTTTTGCTAACGAGTAGGGACACCCCCATGTCATTTTTGAGACACTGGGCGTGTCCCCCTTGCCTTTAGTGTTGTACTCAGACACAGAGGTGTCATGAAAATGCCTTGGCATGAGACACCCCCTATCCCCTGGCCTTTTGGTGCCTGTACTCCAACACCGGCATGTCCCCTTTTTCCCTGTGAAGGTGACACCCCCGTCTCTCCCTGCTCTCTTTTGTGTTTGTTTTGTTCTTCGTTTATTCGTTTCTTTTGTTGTTCACTCATTTCTTTTATGACTTATGTGCACCGTTAACATGTTAATGTTAGAGTTATGATTGTTGTATGAAGTTCATGAATTGAATTGATATGATCCTGCCTAATGTTCTGGCGAGTTGATTGATCATAATGAATTGGGGCCCTGGGACATAGTGTACGTGGCTATCCGGGGAAGCTTGGGTTGACGTTGAACCCTATAGACTAGTTTCACCAAAACTACGCCGATAATGGCCCTCGCTAGGAGATTAGCGAGGAATGGGAATCGGGCTCTTAGGGATTCATGTACCCCACTAGCCATAATGATTGGATAGACGGGCATTGCAAACTCGTCCACCACCCGGAGGGAAAAGGTGTATATGAACGATTATGGATGATCGAATGTATGTGCACAGAAGATTCAGTGTGTGATAACTTAATGAACAATGTTAATGATTATACAAGGTGAAGGTTGGAGACTTAGCCCTCTTGCCGGGCTCATGAATAACCTAATGATTGAAATATGATCGTTATAATCCTGTTTGATGCTTCTCTTTGTTTTACCCACTTGAGAAATATTACAAAACTTTATAGGGGATTATAGCTTGCATGTATGTGTTTAAATCCCGCCATTTATTATATTATGGCCCGTTTTATACCCACCAGTCTCCTTTAGACTGAACCCGCTTTTGTTTCAATTCCTTCTTGCAGGTGTGGAGTGCTAGGCGGGAACCCGAGTCTTTAGAGTCTTGTGTTTGGGTCTAGCATTCTTGTTTACACTCGTACTCTCATATTTTGATATGTATTATGATTATGGATACTTTGGGAGCATGTTGTTAGTTTTTGAGCCATGATGGCCTTGGATACTTGTAAATACTATGTTTTGGAGCTTGAAGGATAATTGTATATGTTTTGAATGCATATATGCTTTCACTTTAATGATTTCGCTCTGATTTTATTCTCTCTTGTTACTTGAATGGTTTAAGGGTTAGCTCCTGCCCAGCATAACGAGTGAGTTGTATCCCTGTTTGCCTCGATTTGGCACGTGCATGGATTTACCATTTCATATATGGGTTGGGGTCTTGGTGCGGGGGACGTGGCGTCACGCGCTCAAGCTCTACATCCTTAAGTGGTATCAGAGCTTAGGGCTGCAAAACCCAGGCTCTCGTGTCGTGTTGAGTCTGCCTAAGTCGTAGGACTTTAGGAACTACTTGTCAATGTGCTTCTTATGCATTCCTTATGTGATTATGTGCTTTAATTCTTTTTTATTGATTGAATTAATTGCACTCTCATGCATGAACTAAAAATAACACGCCTTTCAATGTTTCTTTGACAGGATGCATTCGAGAAGACATAGAGACCGATCTCCAGACCGGCATCATCGCCGTAACCGTTCTCCTACACTACAACCACAACCGCCGCAACCACAACCGCCTCTAATGAACATGAAAAATTTTATGGATGCGGTCTTTAACTATGTTGAACATCGATGGGCCTAAGCTCCAACATCACAATAACCGGCGGAGTAACCAGCACCTCCACCAATGAATCAGGACCCTCATAGGTTATTTCTGAGTTATAATCCCCCTCGATTTTCAGGCTCTATTGATGATGCGGTTTTTGAAGGGTGGTTGACAAGGATTGAGAGAACTTTTGGCGTCCGGCGATTCACTAAGAAAAGAGAAGGCTCTATTCGCCATATTCCAATTAGATGGGGAAGGACAAGGGAGAAGTTAGGGGTAGATGGGGAAGAGGTGACATGGGAGGTGTTCAAGGGGGAGTTCCATGAATCATTTGTGCCCGAAGTGGTAAGGGAGAGGAAGGAGCAGGAATTTATGGATCTGAAGCAAAGCACTCGCACGGTGGCCCAATGTCTAGCTATTTTCAACAGGCTCGGGAAATATGCTCCTCATATCACCCGAGATGAGAAGTGAAAAGTGAGGAAATTCATTGCAGGATTAAGCGAGGACTTGAGGCATGGGCATGCCAGGCACAACCTTGAGTCCTTCGTGGATACGGTGCATCGAGCTATGGTTCAGGAGGAGGAATACAAGGAGAAAGATCTGGTTCCTAGGGCACATTTGGGACCTGGATCGGGGAAGAGACCTATTACTCATGCTGCTCCACCAACCAAGGGTCCTTTCAAGAAGCCTCACAATGTAGGAACGGTTCCACAAGCTCCACCGGTATTACCAGCTTCGATCGGGGCACGACAGGACAAACCCCCATGTACTCATTGTGGAGGACCTACTCATACAAACTACAATTACAGAAAGAGGTTGGGTTTGTGCCTTATATGCAGGAAGGGGAATCGTATGGCGAGTGCTTATCCAGCTAAGAATCCAGCTTACCAAGTGGGAGCACTGAGGCCTATGATTCAAGCTCATGCCTATGCCCTTAAGGGCGAGGAGTAGGATGTTGAGGCCGATCTTATCACCGTAGTTGAAGGTACTATATGCATACAAAACATGAACATCCATGCGCTCTTTGATCCTGGTGCCATGTATTCTTTTATTTCATGTGGACTTGTTGCTACTCTATGTTTGCCTGTTACTTGCTTGGATTCTTGTTATTTGGTTAGTTCCCCTCTCGGGGGGAAGTCTTGAGACAGATCGAGTTGGTCGGGATTATTTGGTGAGTTTGGAAGGTAGAGACTACGCTGCAGATTTTATTGTAATACCGATGAGGAAGTATGGAGTTATTTTGGGAATGGATTGGTTGTTCATGCACCGGGCTACAGTTGATTATTTTGCTAAGAAGGTTCGGTTGGGTGAAGAAGGGAAAGTGGTTATTGGTTTGAAGACCGTACCACTTTTGTCTTTTACAGAAGCTCACAAATTGGTGCGAGATGGGGCCACGGGATACATTGCTTACCTCTTCAACAAGCCGAAGGATCAAGCACTGTTCGAGGAGACAGCAATAGTGAAGGATTATCCCAAAGTTTTCTCGGAGAATCTAGGTTCCTTACCACCGGATCGGGAGATCGAGTTCGTGATAGATTTGTATTCGGGGAACAGAGCCGTATTCTAAGGCTCCCTATCCTATGGCTCCAGCCGAGCTGAAAGAGTTGAAGATTTAGCTTGAGGAACTACTCAAGACAGAGTATATTTGACCGAGTTCTTCACCTTGGGGTTCACCGGTTCTCTTTATCAATAAGAAGGATGGGACTTTCAGAATGTGCATCGATTACCGAGAGTTGAATCGGATGACTGTGAAGAACAATTATCCTTTACCCCACATAGAAGATTTGTTCTCTTGCAAGGTTCAGGGGTGTATTCAAAACTGGATTTGAGACAAGGATACTATCAGCTGAAAATTCGGGAAGAAAATTTTCCAAAGACAGGATTCAACACCCTGTATGGGCATTATGAGTTTGTAGTGGTACCGTTTGGATTAACCAATACCCCTGTAGCTTTCATGGGTATGATGCACAGAATTTTTCGTCCTTACCTCGATAGGTTTGTGATGATCTTCATAGACAATATCCTTGTCTATTCGAGGACACCAGAAGATCATGCTAGACATCTCAGATTGGTGTTAGAGACCTTGAGAGAACACCGATTTTATGTGAAGTTCAGTAAGTGTGAGTTTTGGATTGATCGGGTAACTTTTCTAGGCCACATTGTCTCGAGTAGAGGTATAAAGGTAGATCCTTCGAAGATTGAGACGGTCTTACAGTGGTAAAGTCTGAAGAATGCGTCAAAGTAAGAAGTTTCTTAGGTCTGGCAAGTTATTATCGAAGATTCCTGCAGGACTTTTTGAAGATCGCTGCCCCTTTCACCCGATAAACTAAGAAAAAAAGGCTAAATTTGAGTGGGATGAGGCGTGTGAGGTGAGCTTCCAACTTTTGAAGGAGAAGTTAACGACTGCACCAGTGTAGCACTTCCCGAAGGTACAGAAGGATATATATTGTATACCGATACCTCGAAAGTAGGTTTGGGTTGTGTGTTGATGCAGAATGGGAAAGTAATTGCCTACGCCTCCAGGAAGTTGAAGGAGTATGAACAGAACTATCCCGCACATGATCTCGAATTAGCAGTGGTGATCTTTGCTTTGGGAAAGTGGAGACATTACCTCTACGGAGTCTCCTTCGAGATCTTTTCTGACCACAATAGTCTCCAATATTTGTTCTCTTAGAAGGAGTTGAATAAGAGACAACGGTGTTGGATGAAATTCCTTGAGGATAACGAGTGTACAATATGGTACCGTCCTGGCAAAGCTGATATGGTTGCGAATGCACTTAGCAGGAAGGCTAGCGTGTCTAATGTGGAAGTGAATATTGGAGATGAAGTTGAGCCAATAAAACTAATGGCTAGTATCACTAATATTTCAGTTCAGCCAGATCTGCAGCAGCGGTTGTTTGAGGCTCAGAGAATTTATCCCGAGGTTCAGAGGTTAACAAAGAAAGCTCGGGCTGATCCAGAGTGCCCGTTCGGGTTTGATGATACAGGGCTTCTAAGGTTCAAGAACAGAGTGGTCATGCCTGAAGATTTGAAACGGGTTATCCTTGAAGAGGCTCATCGATCAGCTTATTCGATACATCCCCGAGGAAACAAGATGTATAAGGATCTAACATAGTACTATTGGTGGAATAGACTAAAGAGAGATGTGATCAACTTCGTGAAGCATTGCATAACCTGCCAGGTGGTGAAGGTAGAACATCAAAAACCATCAGGGCTACTCCAGTCGTTGCCTATTCCGGAGTGGAAGTGGCAACAAATAGCAATGGATTTTGTTTCGGACTACCAAGAGTGAAGGGTGGTCTTGATGGGATTGGGGTAATAATGGATCGGTTGACGAAGCCGGCTCATTTTCTTGTCATTCGGATGTCCGAAAAAGTGAGCAACGTAGCCAAGAAGTACTATGATGAGATTCTTAGACATCATGGAGTACCAGTTAGTATTATGTCGGATAGAGATCCGGGATTTACTTCAAGGTTTTGGCAAGAGCTTCAGAAGAATTTGGGGTTGAGACTTCAATTTAGCACAACTTTCCAATCTTAGACAGATGGGAAGTCCGAGAGGTTGATCAAGTACCTAGAGGATATGTTGAGAGTGTGTGCTTTGGACTTCCAGAGCTCGTGGAATGAACAGTTGGCATTAATTGAGTTTGCTTATAACAATATCTACCAAGCCTCGATAGGTATGGCACCGTATGAAATCCTCTATGGCAGAAAGTGCATGTCTCCGTTGTTTTTTGACGTGGAAGAGTGGAATTGGACCACGCAAGAAGGAGTAAAGAGAGGGGAGAAGAAGGAAATACCCTCTAAAGTCGTTCAACATGCAATAGATAAGGTCCAACTAATTAGACAAGGGATCAAGGTAGCTCAAGATCGATAGAAGAGCTATGCTGACCAACAAAGAAAAATCTTGAGTTCGAAGTTGGAGATAGAATCTTTTTGAAGGCTTCTCCATGGAAAGGGTTTGCAAGGATCGGAAGATGAGGGAAGTTGAACCCTTGTTACTTGGGTCCGTTTGAGATTTTGGAGAAGATTGGGGATACAACCTACCATTTGGATTTACCACCGAGTCTGACCGGTAATCAAAGTGTTTTTCATGCTTCTAAACTCCTGAAGCACAACCCAGATGAGTCTGAGATTCTTCCTGTTGAAGAAGTGGAACTAGAGCCTAATCTCATCTTCATCCCGAAGCCGATTAAGATTTTGGACCGGAAGTTTCAGGAACCCAGAAGTCGGTATATTCCACTAGTAAAGGTCTTAAGGAGAAGTGATAAGACAGAAAAGGCCACGTGGGAAACTAAGGATAACATGAAGAAGTTCAAACCCGAGTTGTTTTCGGGCGAGCAATGAATCCGAGCACAGATTCTTTGAAGCGGGAACGGTTGTAATGCCCCGACTTTTCTGCCGTACAGGTATGGCGTATGTGTCAATTATTTGTGCTTTTAAATTGTTTAATTATGTTAATATTTGTTTATTATATTATTATTTGTTATTCTTTGAAATTTATATGAATATTTGTTATCGACTTATAAGTTAAATTTGAACGTATTGCTCTTACGTTTATGAATGTGCCTCGTTTGCATCCGATTTGATTTCCGTTTTTCATGAAAATTTGACATGCATGAGTTATGTGTGTTATGAACATGTTTATATACTTTTTGCATGATTTTGAACTTTTTTGTTTGAGTTTTTGGTTTGTTTTTGTGAACGGGACCAAAAAGAGGCTAAAGAGCATTTAGCGCACCTTGGGTTCCGGGCTGCATAACTTGAGCTCGGATATTCGGATTTGAATTCAGTCACCTCCATTAGAATCATTTCCACGACTCAGAGCCAATGCAATAAGCCTTATATTTTTCTAAGCCCATTAGACCTCCGAAATTCCACCAAAACGAGCACCTCGCACTAAAATGTCACCCTTTGGCTATTCTTGAGTTTGTGGGCCATGCCAACACCCCCTAAACCCCACACCTTGACTTATACACCTAATAACAACTCCACTCTCCCTCATCTTAGCCCCTCATTCGAACCCCCCTCCCAAGAAAAAAGAAAAAGTTGTTGCGAGATCAAGAAGAAAAAAGGAAAAAGAAGAACTATTCCCAACCTTGGCTTCTTGAGCTCACCTCACCTCCATACCTCACCATTTCTTGAAGGTAATGATATTTTTGGATTCTTCACTCTCCTATGCTTCTTTTACTCCATGAATTTCTTGATTTGAGCTTGGTTTGATTGGTTCTTGAGAAGAGGTATTAATAGTCAAGGTTTGGCTTCAAAGTTGGAATTCATGTATAGCATGAGGGTTGAAGTGAATTGACGTATATTTATTGACCATTAACTCCATGACTTCAATTTATGTCTTATACATCATGGTAGTTGAGGAAAGTATGAGTTACCATTAATGACTTGGAAGAAATGAATAGCAATTGGATTGATTCTTGAAGATTGAAGTCTTTACACTTGAAATCCTGATATGGATTGAATTGGTAACTCCTTATGCATGGTCTTGTGTTAATTCTTGCATGGTTTTATGTAACGCCCACAAGCGGAGGGTGCCACATCCCCTGCACCATAGCTCGACATGTGTAATAAAACGAAGACTCCGCATACGTATCAAACTACAGCGAACGGGAGACAAACAAAAACAAAACCCTAGGCTAGGCGGTCTGGACCGTAAAACAGAGTGCACAACAAGATTTAATCAAAAGTGCGGAAGCAACAGGATCCATCAATTATACGTACTGGTCACATCATCTAGAACAATTATACATATTATGCCACTTGAATACTTAAATCAAATCTCATGCTTTCCAAATCGAATCATATTCATATACAAGTTCCAATTCTCAAAATACATGATAAACTGAAAGAGAATGCGTGAGACTCGAACAACCGACCCAAGACACGAAAGAAGACCGCCGCCTAGCACCAACTCCCAACCGAGAACCTACAAACCTCAAGAAGAAGGGGAAAAACAAAAGAAGCAATGAGGGTCAGTCCTAAAGACTGGTGAGGGGGCTAACACACACATACGTACGTATAAGTAAGAGCATAGCATATTCAAATCGAAAATGTTTATGAACCGGGCGTGGTTTTTGCATTCTAAAAGGTTTTAACCCGTGATACTATATATAAGAAGAAAGGTTTAGGGCCAAAGGCTAAAATCAACCACGTTTTAAATATTGAGAGTCCACCACCGTTTCACAAACCATAACGGATACCTAAGCATAAGCATAAACATAATAACTCGGCGAGTACGAGTTCTAACCGCAGTTACTCCATAAGAAAAACAAAGCGAAAACAAAGCAAAAGCATAAACCAATCCAACCTTACTCCGTTTGGGGAAGAGAGAGGCCCTTCTCAACCCCCACACTTACCTTATCTTGTAGTGGTGGAGTCGGGGGATCCTACCCGATCTTGATGGATTATACCGCCTACATATGAGACCCGCTTTCCCCTCGACCTCCCGAGGATGAGCGAAGCCTCAGAAAGTGGAGAAGCATACAGGGGTTGCAACCGGTGACCCCATGGCCGACCCGGGTCTCCCTTACATACAACTCTGGGGCCCAAACATATCACGCTTTTACACACACACACACATGGACATATCTTTCAAAGTCCCAAAGCTCTCTAAGAAAAACTCACACCAACTCTTTTTCAAAAACGAATAAACAAAATATAGCTTGTATATATACAAAAGCGTTTTCAATGGATCTCATAGCAAAGCGGGTTAATTCCCACAAAATACATATCAAACAGTTATCTATTTATATGCATATATATATATAATTCACAGGTCGGCTTAAATTACAAGTAGGGTTATAGGTCATTGTAGCTAAAAGGAAAGAAAACCCCACCTCCGAGAAGCAACGGAGAAAAAAGAAACCAACGGATGCCTAAGAGACAACCTCGTCACCCAACGCATGAACCTAGGGACAAAAGAGATAACAAGAGACATACTTAAACTCAAAATGAACCAATTAGATGCTCGGCGGATGCATATGTATGCAAATGATGCAAAAGAAGTAACAAAAGCTAAAACGTTCAAGCATTCAAGTTCACGCACGTATTCCTGAGTCGAATTACAAAAACGAGGCAAGAATTAAAACATAACATATCAAATAAGCATCATATATAGCAAATCATATCACAACTCATGTATATACAAGGAGAGAATGAGCAAAGAATGCAACAAGCGCAAGAAAGTTTCACACGTACCATCAAAACGGATATGAAATTACGGTCATGTTTACACATCGAATACAAGGCCATAAAATCAAAATAAACATTCTAACATATAATATAACTTGTTAACAACAAGTTAGGATCATAAACGGGGTGGGAAATAGCAAAGAAAAGCACCATAATCACAAAATGAATCGCCCCCGCCGCTACCCCAACATGCCACGACCATGTCGGAATTTGATCAAAAATTTGGCCCAAAACCGAAGCTTGGACACGGCCGTGTTCATTATCAGGCATAATGTGACTTGGCCGTGTCACATTTTATTAAAATTAGCAGCCCCAACTCGAGATCTCAACACGGCCGTGTCCATTTTTCAAAGAAATCGGACACGGCCTTGTTGGCCCTTCGTGCGCAAAAATAAAGCAGCAACATCAGCATTTCGGTGCAAAGGGGAGCAAGGGAAGGTGTATACATCGCTAATGCATGAAAATAATGAACCAAGGCAACAACAAATGCAAGGAAACACAACAAATCGATCCATTAATCGATCAAATAACCGACAAGACATGAAACCCCCAAAATTCATAAAAGCTTCAACAAAACTCAAGGGTTCAACAATGATGGAGCCTCAATCTCGGTTCATACAAAAAAAAGAAGAGGAATAGATCAAGCATACAACAAAGGTCACATAGCACTTCACGGATCAAGAATTGGATAAAAAACGAGCAAGATATCAATAAATTTCAACAAACCCATAACTATTCACTCTTTCAACCAAATCAGTCACAAATCTCGACGAATGCAAACAAAATCGGTATCAAACAAAATAGGAGATGATGTACATCAAGAATATGATCTTACCTATTCGATTTGATGAAGAATGAAGGTCGAACGAGCCCAAAATCCGGCTTGGGTGAATAGTGACGGGAATCCTTTCTCTCTTCTTCTTTCCTTTGCTCTCTCGGTCCTTGAGCTGCTGAAAATACATAAATGAGCAATTAGGAGGGTAGGTGGGTGAGTTAGGAAGAAATAGGTTCAAGAATCGGGTCAAACATAGTTAAAACGAATAAATTACGGGCAAAACGGGAAAGGGTGGCAATCCTGCGCGAGGTACACGAAACGGGCAAAATCCGAAGGATCCAACGGGCTTAGAAAAATACAAGCATAGGTTCCTTAGCTCCCATTCTTGGTTACGAGTCCGGCGTCACTTCCGGAATTCGAATCCGAATTCCCGAGCTCACGTTACCGCTTCCGGAACACAAGGTGCGCTAAAGCTAGTTAGGCCCTCATGCCCCTAACAAATAAAATATGGTGTGTTACCATATCAAACACGTCTGAAAAACTAAAACGAGCACATAAATAAATTCATAACACATATAATTCATGCATATCAAATTTTCACGAAATTTTGAAACAAGTTGGAACTCAAACGAATTAAAACAAGTTTAAAAGCTTAAAAACGTTTAAATATTCAAATTTGCAAATATATCAAATAATTCAAATAAATTCAAATAATCACATAATCATTAAAATAACACGTATTTGCATAACTGAATTAATTTAAATGCGCATATAACAATTTCGAAGTAGCGGACCTGTACAGGCGGGCGAGCGGGATGTTACAATCTCCCCTCCTTCAAAAGGACCTGTCCCCAGGTCCTACAACAAGATCTTGAACGAATCTGGGTTGAACTCAACTCCACACATCCGTTGCACTGCTCTGATCCCGGAGCGCTGTAGACACCTCGGGATATTACTTCTCATATCCCGGTAACTCGGTGATACTCCCCAAATCCGAGTGAATCCCCTTGGCTTTTGCAAACTTCAGCTTGCTCCCACTTCCGATTAAAATGCAAAAGTAGTTGGGGAATTCCTTCCGGTTCTTGATGCTCGGTCTTCTACCGATGGCACGTTGACACTACTACACAAAGTCCACAATATCTCTTCTTGTGCCAATACACCTTTACAGGTTCTTCAAGTCCTCGAACCATGAGTGGGATTTGTCTCGTGAACAAGCACTTCTAGTGACATAGGCTTCAACTCTCCGTTAGTAACGCACAACCAAAGTCTTCCTTAGTACCTCGATTGCAATGGAGAAGTTCTCGAGTACCCTCGTGTAAGCAAAGCTACTACCGAAGGCAACTCTCTTCAAAGCCTTACCCACTCAAACCATGCCTCATCTCTATCTTTCATGTCACGTGATGGCCACCTGAAGAAAGACGAACCTCCTGTTGAATCGCAATAACACTAGAGACTTAATCTTTGAGGCAATTCTTGGTTCTTCTACTGGTATGCGTAGTCGATGATACCCTTGTTGAAAAAACCCCCTTGAAGCCACCCACGAAACTCTAAAGAAGAACGAACCACTAACTTCTTGAAACAAGCAAAAAGGGTATTCTCCTTCCACGGTTAACCCGTGTGGCTCACGATAGTTTATATTCATCTTAAAGTCCCACTTTCTTCTTAGATAGGATTAAAGTATTCCACAAAGAAGTACCCGAATTGATGAAACTATCTTCTAAGAGCCTATCGACAACGTCTTGAACTCTGACAACCAAGGTCAAATTCCGGAATAAAGATCACGACAATCTTAATATCCCTATTGAGTGGTAACAAAGTCCAACCCTTAGGGACCTCAAGAAAGTCTTACTTTGATCTTTGTCTCTCCAAGCTTGGCCCGACCCTTCGGTCACCCTAAGGCAACCTACAAAGCTTGTCGCACAGTCCTGGAATAACCAACCACTTCTACGAAGGATATCAATGGGCTAGCCTTCCATCCAACACCCGTAGATACCGTTGAGCCCCGAACGGACCTCCTAAAAACAACCACCAACGCCTACAGTAACAAAATTACCTTAGCAAAACTAGGTGCCTTCAAGAACACCCACCGGGCGAGAAGGACCACCGGGAGAGAACGACCACCGGGTGAGCTCGGCCCTCGTAACTCACCAAACACTCAACACTCTCCTCACCAAACTCTCTCTCTAAAAAGAGAAAGTCAACACAAAAGAGAAAATAAAAAGGAAACCTCAAGAAAGTAAGCAACAACGAAGACATACCAGCACCGAGAAACAACAAGAAAAGTAAAGTAACACAAATTGAAATAAAATGCTTGTATGTAGTGCCATAAATGCTTGGTGTACCTTTCACTATGGTGGTAGTGTCGAGCTTGACATCCCCTTCTTCTTCTTCTTTTTCTTGGTGTAGTCGACTCTTGAAGCTCTTTGGTTTTCTCTCGGAACAATGGCCTCTTGCTTGAGTTTGAGCTAGATCCTTGATCATGTCCCATGTTAGGAGTGTGAGACCTTATCTCTTTCTTAACCATTTCATCTTGAACCACTCCTCTAACCTCTTCGGACCATTCATGCACCGATGAGCTTTGGGAAGCTCATTGAATCTCGTCTCTACCCCTTTGTATATGTCTCCGGACCTTAGGGTAAACTTAGGTAGCTCTCGAATTTTCTATCTCCATCACTAGATCGTCCATCATCTTCACTTCTTGCTCAAGATCTAGGAATCCTTGGAGTCTTCTAATTAATTCATTTAGAGGAATGTACTTGTAGCAAAATGCTCGGATAAACCCCTCCCAATTGAGCTCTTCTCCGGACTTCTTTAGATGTGATCTTATTTCCTTGAACCATTTTAAAGCTTCACCTTGTAGTAAGCTGGAAGTGTGCTTTACTTTCTCTTGTGAGGTTCCCGGATAACTTTTCCAAATCCACAATATCATGGATAGCCACTCCTCGGCTTCAATACTATCGCCTCCAAACCACTTCAGTGGATCAAAATCTTCGAACTTCTTAGAGACCGAAGACACTTGTTTCTCTTGTCTTCCTTTTGATGATGTATGTTTATACGAAGAAGTCATCCTGAGATAAGAAAAATGATTTCAAAATATCGATGCGAGCAGGGTTTAGTCCATGTTCATGCGAACGATTAACACAATTAAAATCAAATAGGTCATATAATGATGAAAGTGAATGCAAACAATCACATAACCCTAAGCTGAACGACCTAAACAGACTAGACATGACACTAGAGCTCTGGTTTTGCAACCAAGAGCTCCGATACCACGCAAGGATGTAACACCCCCAAGCAGAGGGTGCCACATCCCCCGCACCATAGCTCGACACATGTAACGAAACGAAGACTCCGCACATGTATCAAACTACAGTCAACGGGAGACAAACAAAAATAAAACCCTAGGCTAGGCGGCCTAGACCCTAAAACAGAGTGCGCAACAAAATTTAATCAAAAGTGCGGAAGTAACAGGATCCATAAAAGCAATTATACATACTGGTCACATCATCTAGAACAATTATACGTATTGTGCCACTTCAATACTTAAATCAAATCTCATGCTTTCCAAATCGAATCATATTCATATACAAGTTCTGATTCTCAAAATATATGATAAACTGAAAGAGAATGTATGAGACTCGAACAACTGACCCAAGATACGAAAGACGACCGCCGCCTAGCACCAACTCCCAACCGAGAACCTGCAAAGCTCAAGAACAAGGGGAAAAAGAAAAGAAGCAACTAGGGTCAGTCCTAAAGACTGGTGATGGGGCTAACACACGCACTCATACGTATATGTAAGAGCATAGCATATTCAAATCGAAAATGTTTATGAACCGGGCGTGGTTTTTGCATTCTAAAATGTTTTAACCCGTGATACTATATATAGGAAGAAAGATTTAGGGCCAAAGGCCAAAATCAACCACGTTTTAGAAATTGAGAGTCCACCCCCGTTTCACAAACCATAACGGATACTTACGCATAAACATAAACATAATAACTCGGTGAGTACGAATTCTAACCCCACTTAGTCCGTAAGCAAAGCAAAGCGAAAACAAAGCAAAAGCATAAACTAATCCAACCTTACTCCGTTTGGGGAAAAGACAGGCCCTTCTCAACCCCCACACTTACCTTATCCTATAGTGGTGGAGTCGGGGGATCCTACCCGATCTTGACGGGTTATACCGCCTACATATGAGACCCGCTTTTCCCTCGACCTCCCGAGGATGAGTAAAGCCTCACAAAGTGGAGAAGTATACAGGGGTTGCAACCGGCGACCCCATGGCCGACCCGGGTCTCCCTTACATACAACTCCGGGGCCCAAACTTATCACGCTTATACACACACACACACATGGACATATCTTTCAAAGTCCCAAAGCTCGCTAAGCAAAACTAACACCAACTCTTTTTTGAAAACGAATAAACAAAACATAGCTTATATACATATATAAGCGTTTTCATTGGATCTCATAGCAAAGGGGGTTAATTCCCACAAAATACATATCAAACACTTATCTATATATATACATATATATATAATTCACAGGCGGGCTTAAATTACAAGTAGGGTTGTAGGTCATTCTAGCTAAAAGGAAAGAAAACCCCACCTCCGAGAAGCAACGGAGATAAAAGAAACCAACGGATGCCTAAGAGACAACCTCATCACCGAAGGCATGAACCTAGGGACAAAAGAGAAAACAAAAGACATGCTTAAACTCAAAATGAACCAATTAGATGCTCGACCGATGCATGTGTATGCAAATGATGCAAAAGAAGTAACAAAAGCTAACACGTTCAAGCATTCAAGTTCACGCACGCATTCCTGAGTCGAATTACAAAAATGAGGCAAGAATTAAAACATAACATATCAAATAAGCATCATATATAGCAAATCATATCACAACTCATGTATATACAAGGAGAGAATGAGCAAATAATGCAACAAGCGCAAGAAAGTTTCACACGTAGCATCAAAACGGATATGAAATTACTGTCATGTTTACACATCGAATACAAGGCCATAAAATCAAAATAAACATTCTAACATATAATATAACTTGTTAACAACAAGTTAGGATCATAAACGGGGTGGGAAATAGCAAAGAAAAGAACCATAATCACAAAACGAATCGCCGCCGCCGCTACCCCAACGTTCCACGACAATATCGGAATTTAATCAAAAATATGGCCCAAAACCGAAGCTTGGACACGGCTTTGTTCATTCTCAGGCATAATGTGACACGGACGTGTCATATTTTATTAAAATTAGCAGCCCCAACTCGAGAGCTCAACACGGCCGTGTCCATTTTTCAAAGAAATCGGAAACGGCCGTGTTGGCCCTTCGTGCTCGAAAATGAAGTAGGTCCTGTGCGCAAGTGGGAATGTGCTTCTCCTGGAACTCCTGGACGAAAGTCTCCCAGTTAAACTCCTCTCTAGTCCTCTCCAACCTAGAACGAATACCCTTGAGGCAATTGGCTGCCTGCCCCTGAATGAAACGAGCAGTACAAAAAGCCTTATCCTGAGAACTCTCTGGGCAAATCTCCCAAATACCGCTGATCTTAGCTAACTACTCCTCAGCCTTGATATCATCTCCTCCAAACCACTTAGGAGGGTTGTTGTTCAGAAACTCCCTATACACAACTGAGATAGCACCATTCTTACCATCAACGGGTGATGTCTGTTGCCTCTGATTCTGTTGCAACTGATTGAGAAGCGCCTGAACAATGTTTTCCGCATACAGTGGTGGTGGCAGAAGCGGATTCAGTGCATCCCGGGAAACCTCTCAATCAAGGCGTCTACGAGGCATCCTGAAATTCAAAGATTCAAGCAATATGGATGCATGCGGATTAGAATTAAGAAAGTATTCGAGCAAATGAGTCATATAACCACATTGTCCTATGCCGTACAATCTAGACAGACTCAACACGACTCTAGAGCTCGGTTTTGTAACCTAGAGCTCTGAAACCACTTAAGGATGTAGCACCCCAAGCGGGAGGCACCACATCCCCTGCACTAAGATCCAAACCCGGTCACGGAATGGAGAGTCCGTACCCAAGTCCGGATCATAGCGAACGGAGACCAACTCACACACTAGGCTAAGCGGAGCTAACTCAACAAACTCAGAGCGCGGAAGCAAATAACTAACAATAACAAATAACGGAAGCAATTAATTCAACATGCAAAAACAGGTCAACTAGCATAGATACTTAGTCCCGAATATCAATTCATAATCCAACATAATAAACCATTATAAGTATCATCAAAGTGTCCAACATCCTCCAAATACTAGCATACTAACCCTACACGGGTCGAGTCTAAGTAAAGCAAAAAACATAATCTCCAAGTGTGAAACATAAATACATAACATAAGTAGAGTATGCGATAAACGCATCCTAATACCACTATACTGACAAGTGTGACTCAGAAGACTCACTTCCGCCTAGCTTAAGCCAAAAGAAACCTAAAACTAAAAGATAAAACGAGGGGTCAGTCAACTGACTGAGTGAGAGGGCTAATGTACACCCGCACACTAAATATATATAGAGCATAGCACATAACATAAGGGTCGACTCATGAACCGGGTATAAGGGTTTACATACCAAAACATTTGAAAACAAACTTATATTTTTTACTTAGAAAGTATTTTCAGAAACCTTATTCCGATTCATGATTCCCATAACATATAATAACATATACTCGGCAAGTACGAGCTTCCAACCTTTACTCGTCATAACAGAACAAAACAGAAATACAGAATGATATCCATCCACTACTCCGGTGATGGAAGAGCCTCGTGTTGGCTCTAACCATCCAGAACATACATATCACAAGGGGTTGCGAACCCGCAAGTGCCCTCGCCCACTGTACACCTGTAATAGCCCGTAATGGGGCCTGGTTGAAATGGTAAGCTAAGGGCAGTGGTAAAGCGTTTATAGACCATGATCCAACTATAAAAAACCTCATGCATTGCATTCTTATCTGATCAACGTGCTCATATGTGATTTAAATACGTTAAGGGGGAATTCTTTACCTTTCACCCACTTTACTATTCATTTACCGAGCCTACTTTACCCATCTTGTCACTCAAACCCTAGAGGTTCATAATCCATGTTTTCCAATCATTCGAACTTGTTTTTCAACGTTCAGAGTCTTTCCTTTAGCATTAAGGATATTTCGGGCACTTACCGTCCAAAGTTACTATTCATTTTGCAAAAGAGTCTTGATTCGAACACCTTTTACTACTCAAATTTATAGTCAAATCGATCCTTAAGTCGATATGAGTCTTTTGGAATCATTCTTGACTTGAAAATCTATTTCAAACTCCATTTTCAATTAAACATTTATTTAAAACCCTAATTCACTATTCTTTCTACGAACGGTTTTTCGTTCGGAGAACTTCTACTCTTCAAATTTGGATTTAAAGTACTCCTTGATTTTTTTCATGGTTTTTGAGAGTTATTACATCTCTTCGTTCAAGCCCTAACTCGAGTTTTGAATAATATGGTTTTTTAAAAATAAGTTACTATTCATCCTACGTTTCTAACTTTTTATCGGTAAAACTTTTTATAGTTAATATTGGGCTCAAAACGATTATCGATTTATTTTATGACGCTTTAAAACAATCTGGACTTTCAAATCATGCTCGGAGGTCGTTTTTCATTCGTATTCGTTTAAAGCGTTCAAATTTCTATTCTTTAAAACTAATATATCTTTCTAACGATAAATCCGTTTTCTTCGAGTAAATATTCGTTTCGAAGCTAATTTTTGTCCGATTCACATATGCTAACTTCCAGCCACTAGTCTTCGTGAATTACCTAAACACCTTTAATTTTCCATTTTTATTTAATGCTTAAAGCCCAAGCTTACAATAGAAGCTGCTTCACTTTGCTCTCCTACCCTTGGAGTTATTTTTATTGCAAGGAGAGGGGTCTCCTAACAACTATAAATACCCCTCTATCTCATTCATTTCATCTTGCTCAATGTTGCGTTAACAACACCCATTCTCTCCCTTTCTACCCCCACTTGGCCGAGCCAGTCCCCCCCCACATTTAGTTTAGTTGTTTTATTTTTTTAGGCTATAGTTTTATGTTATGTTTTAGTTTAATTTATGTTTTGATGTTATGGTTTATTTATATTATGTTTAGGTTGGGTCTTAGGGTCCTCCCTAAGCCATATAGGATTTTATTTTCATGCATTTATGGTATAGTATTTATGATATATTTGAATAGTTGTTCATATGATTTAATTATTTATAATATGCTATGATATGTTATGGATTAGTTTAATATATGCTATGATCATGCTTTAAGGTTTATATATGTTGTATATTGATGCATGTTTATGATATTTAAATTATGTTCATGCATGTTATTTAATGGAATAGTATTATATGATCAATTATGTCACAACATGTTACATATTGTCAATTGATTTAATTGTCACATATTATATGATCAATGCTAATGCTATGCTATGACTTATGTTATGGTATGATGCTACATTGTTATATGATTCATATATTATGAATTGATCTTATGTTATGACTTGGATTAATGGAATATTGTGTGATCATATCTTATACACTGGATTAGTGTCACACCTTATAACCTAAGATAGAATAGTACTTTAATTAGACCTTGTAACCTTAGGTTATACCTTTTAATCTAGATCACACATACCTCTAATAATATGAACTTGAACCATAGGTTATAACAAGATCATAATTTGATTAGGGGGTGTATGTGTATGTGTCGTGTGTGTATGCATGGTGTGCGTGTGTGTGTCCGTGTTTGTGTGTGTTCGTGTGTGTGCATGAGAGTATGTTTAGAGTGTGGGTTTGACCCGAACCCTTTGACCCGACATGTGAATAGTAACTATGAATAGTAACCTTGAATAGTACTTTTGAATAGTAAAATGAAATAAAATTCGGGATACCTATTTAGACGTTTGCACTTAGGGTTTCCCAACCTCGGGTCTAAAATATCTTTTCAAAATGAGTTTTCTTTCGTGGATTTGTTTCATAACCTTAGGGTTACGATAAGAATCATAATTCGACTAATACTTGCTCGACTTTAGTAAGATCATAGTCTCACGTTAAGATAACTCACTTCAACGTGTTTGTTTATGTGATACCTTATCTCTAATACCTTAAATGGTATTACTCTCATGTGTTATCTCCTTATGTGACTTCATCATTCATATGCATCATGTAGAGTGGGTCTAAGTTCTTAAGCTCACTTTAGTACGTCACTTACAGGAGTTAAGGTTGAGCACCGGGATCCCCAGGGCACTGTTTAATCATACTACGCATCTTTACCTATTACTAGGTGAGGTTAACAATTTTAAACTGGAACCATGATTATATCTATTGTATCAAATGTTTTCAAAACCAACACCTAGATCTTTCAATGCATTACTTTAAACCACTCCCTTATCGGGACAACTCTTTTATCAATCATTTATTTCATTTATCATTAATTCAAATATCATATATCATTTCAAATATCATATTTATTCATCTCATTTATCATTTCAAACAATCATACTCATTTATTCAAAGTTATCGTTCATCGTTTATCATTGCATCATTCATACATGTCCTTCACGGACTTCATTATATTCAAGCATTCGGATTTACTCCGGATGTCCATTCATATGCAAGCTTTATTGTTCATCGTTATTGGGCCCGACCGTTATGTGTGGAAGTGATGCTCGAGAGGTAAGCGCCAACGACATCACTAATACCGGCCGTCACCATTAGAAAGGATCGCAAATCCTTATCTTATTCATCGTTTATCGTCACCTAGGGCTAGCTACCCGAAGTGACACCGGAGAAGGGTGGTGCATGTGTGTATGTTCAATATGTTGTTGATCTCGGTCCAACATCGCTCATGATTCATTGTTTTCAAGGAGTAAGGATGGAGATGCCTAGCTTGCGGGTATAAATCATTTTATAAACATTGGTTCATATTTATCAAAGTTATCCTTTACCCCTATCCCGCTTTATTAAAATCATATGAACCAAATCATATCATATGTGTTCGCGTGTGACATCAACATTTGCATATCCAATGTTTTCATAAAGTATTTATCTTTCAAATTATTCTTCAAGGTAAACTTCATTCATTTCACATATCCTTTCATTTCAAGAGTATTCCTTTTAAGTACACCCCACTTAGTCACTTTGAGTAATACCTCTACCTGTTTTTTGGCCTCATGGTTTCAGGTCTTGCAGCCGCACTCTAGAGGTATCTTGAAGCTCTAGATTGTCTATTTTCCCGAGTCAGGACTTATATGTTATTAATCTATTTTGTGTCCTGCATTATGATATATGGCTGCATATGTTCCTAGCATATTTCTGTAACTTGATACACTGCTACTCTAATTACATTATGCTCCCATGAAATTGTCCAATTACTTATGTCATATCATTACTTGTCTTTTCTACTTAAAGGTGACTGTATTGTTCTTCATATGTGTTCATTACTTATCACCACCATGCATGGATTTAAAAGTTTCAAATTTTCCTAAATTCCGCTGCATTATCATTGAGCATTCATCATGATCTTCATCAACCGTTTGCCGGTGTATTTGTTGGGTGATGGCTTACACCATTATTTGTTGCCAAGTGGTTGCGCTACAGCTTGAGTTGGTATCAGAGCATCGGGTTAAGTAAGAAGAGACTTAACCTAGATTGCTCTCATCTTGCATCAAGGATTGTTCACGCATTGCATCAGGATCATTCTCATACTACATCAAGGAAGACTGTTTGAGGATGCATAGTTCTATTATCTGGTTTTCATATCTATGGTGTTCTCTGTATAGCTACGGCAGTTGAGCCACACCATGATCTTAACCAGCAGCAGATGGATGAGGCATTCTTTGAGCAGTTTGAGGCTCCACGCACTGTAGTTGTATCTCGCCATGGAGGCACTCGTTTCTATACCTGGCATAGAGTGAGGAACAATAGCAGACCTGGGTATTCCTATCCTAACAGGGTTGTGCACCTTCTCGAGATTGAGATAGATGGTTACTTTCAGGAGCATCAGAGATCCCGTGAGGTTGGAGGCTATACGCATTCAGGATCAGTCTATGCAGCATCTGATTGATAGGGAGATTGCTCGTGAGCATGCTGCTGAGATGACTCATGTTGCTGATCAGAGGGCTGCACGCATTGCTGAGCTAGAGGCAGACCTTATGCAGATGACCATTGACCGTGATACTTCTATGGAGCGCCACCAGGACTATCGTGCACGTATGAGAGCTCGTCTGTATGATTCCTATCACCTATCTGATGAGCAGGCAGTTGAGGAGGTCGAGGGTCAGGATGTCAGTCAGGCCTCTGAGGAGCCCGAGCCTATGCAGGAGCAATCTGATGGAGGTAACGATGGATCTGATGATGATGATGATGATGGAGGTGACGTAGCAGGGCGTGGTCAGGGTGAGGTTGTTGCTGTTTCTAACGACACTACTAGGGGTTCTTTGAACCACAGTTACCAGGGTTGATCGCTGCTGAGAGATCTTTGTATATAGTATAGATGCATATATATCTATGGATGACGACAGTATGGGACTGACTTTTGGAGGAGGGGATGTATAGCTATGGTAGATGATCCCCGATTTTTGGTACCACTAATGACGGTTCAGATGACATGGTACCTATGGTAGGATGTGTCGAGCATGGTTGGACGGCATGGTAAGGAATGTATGGGAGCAATTTGATTATAATCAGATCCTCCCCATTTTGACTTTTGTGTAATATGTAGCCTGTTACAAAATTTTACCAAACCATGCGTATTTATGACACAATATTCACCACTTTACCTTGCTTATTTGTTTACTGCTTTCCATAACTGTCATTGCATGAGTCTTAGAGTTGCTTCAAGATACCATTAGGGCCGTTATTAGGATCATGCATTTCATTTATTGTCATCATGATATATCATCGTATCTCATCGGATTATTGTTATATGTTGTTCATGTTTATGAATGGTTGATGATTATGTCACTTGTGACTTATTGTTGATATCTTCTTGATTGAGATATTTGATACATACTTGAGATTATATGTGAATATGTGAAATACGTGGATTATCAAGTATGTGAATCGTTCTTATTGGCATGCATTATATATATCCCTGGATTCTTGCCAATTCAGTAACATCATGCCACCAAGAAGAGCACCACGCCATCGTTCACCACCATCGCCACCCCATAAGGAAGTCACACCACCTAGGTATGGTACACCATCACCACCCAGAAGGGAAGGATTCCTAGAGTTAGCAGAAGTACTACAGCAAATTCTAAGGGCAAGGGGTAATCCTCCTAATGAGAAGTCAATGGAAAAGTTCCTTAGAATGAATCCTCCTAAATTCTATGGTGAACCTGATGATTTAAAAGCTGAGAATTGGATAGCAAGTTTGGAAAAGATCTTCGAAGCTATGGATATCTACCCAGAAGATCGTGAACGAGTTCAGTATGCTACATTCTTAATGGAAGGAGCTGCATTTAATTGGTGGAAGAATACTCAGCACATGTGGATTGAGAATAACATCAACAGTAACTAGATTGAATTTGTAAGGGAATTTCAGCAAAAGTACACCCCGCAAGTTACTCGCGACGCAAGAGAAGCTGAGTTCATGAGCCTAGTTTAAGGGAATATGAATGTGATGGAGTATGAAGCCAAGTTTGTCAGATTGATCAAGTATGTACCTCACATTCTGAATGATGAACGCCGCAAGACAAGAGATTAATTGATGGTCTGAAACCTGAGTTACGTTGGGCGTTAGCATCATTGGATGTCGAGACCTACACAAGAGCAGTGGACAAGGCTTTGAAAGTGGAAGCAGCTCACAAGGATATCCGACTAACTGTTAGCCGTCAGGGACCTTCTAACCCAAAGCCATTTCAGCGGAATAAGGGACCTTTCGGTTCTTTCACTCAATGATCTGGAAAGAAACCAATGATGACTCAACAACAGCAGAAGGCTCCACATCAACAGCGAACTCCGCATCAGCCGAAAGTACTACAACAACCAAAGGCACCACAGCATTTCAGAGCACCTCAGGCCAATCAAGGGGAAATTGTTTGTGATTTTTGTGGACGTAAAGGACATACCGAGGATAATTGTCGGAAGAAAGCTGGCTAGTGTGTATGGTGTGGATCTACTGATCATATGGTTGAGAATTGTCCAGCAAAGACTATGAAGTATGGGGTTCAGGACAAAGTCAAGGCGGTGGTGGGGACGACTGGTAAACCCGTGGTTAAAGGCAAAGCTTATGCACTGGATGGCAGTGAGGAGGTTGATCCTTCATCAGTTGTGGAAGGTATTGTGCACATTCTTAACACAACAGTTCAGGTCTTATATGACCCTGGTCCCACGCATTCATTCATTGCATCTAAATTATGTGCGCATTTACAATTTCCACTTGAACAATTGCCATATAACTTTGAAGTAAGTTCTCCTTTAGGGACTTGCCTTATAACGGATCAAGTTTATAAACGCTGCCCTATTCGCATTGGTAACTGCTATTATCCGTCGGATCTCATCATGTTGTCGATGACTAAGTACGATGTTATACTTGGAATGGATTGGTTATTCAAGTACCGAGCTAAGTTGGATTGTTATAAGAAAGAAGTCATCTTGCGAGATGATGAAAGTGGGGCATTAGAAAATAAAGTGGAGAAGTTAGTTGTGGTTTCGTCAATGGAAGCAAAGAAAATGATTCAGAATGGAGCAACAGGATTCATCACCTATCTCTTAAATAGGCCGAAAGATCAAATCAAGATTGAAGAAATGGAGGTAATCAACGAATTTCTAGAAGTGTTTCCCGAACACTTAGACTCACTACCACCCGATCGTGAACTAGAGTTTACAATTGAGACGATACCAGGAGCAGAGCCGTTTTCTAAGACGCCTTACATAATGGCTCCAGCAGAACTTCAAGAATTGAGAAAACAATTGGATGAATTGTTAGAGGCAGGATATATTCGACCGAGCACATCGCCATGGGGAGTATCTGTGTAGCACCCGAGCGTAAGGTACTACATCCCCCGTACCGAGACCTGACCCGTATATGAAATAGAAGTCCATACACATGCCAAATCCACAGCGAACGGGGACACAATACACATGCTATGCAAGGTGGGACTAACCCTTGAACCATTCAAGATCAAGACAATATAAAATCAGAGTTATAATGAAATGAGGAAGCAAAATTAACATATAATATATACAATGAGCCACCAAGCTCCAAAATAGATATACAAAATCATTCAAGTATTCAACGGCACGCATGGCCTACAAAATCATAACGCTCCATGCTATGTTCATATACAAAATAGCAATAAGAGTATGAGTATATGAGACTGAAAAGAAATGCTAAACAACAATGCAAAACCTATATGACTTGTATTCCCGCCTAGCACTCCTATACCTGCACAACACAACTGAAAACAAACCGGGTTCAGTCTATACGAGACTGGTGGGTAAAAAAAAACGGGGCATAAGATATAATATTGCAGAAATTAAAAACATACATGCAAGCCCTAATCCCATATGAAGTTTGATAAGAATTTCCCAAGTGGTTAAAACAAAAGAAAACAACAACAGGATTAGGACGTTCATATTCATTCATAATTGTTCATAAGGGTTTATGGCCCGGCGAGTGGGCGTGCACAATCTCTAACCTACACCTCGTGTAATCATAATCAATTATTCATCCATTATCATACATATCATTTGTGCTCATACATATCATGATCATAATCATTCATATACACCTTCTTCCTCCGGGTGGTGGACGGGTTAGGAAGGCCCGACCACCTAATCATATCAATGTGGCTATGAGGTTCATGAGTTCTCAAATCCCGGTTAGCGTTTCCTCGTCAAAAACTCCTTGACGAGGTCCGTTTTGCCATAGTTTGGTTGGCACTAGTACATAGGATCCCCGTCAGCCCTTGCTTCCTCGGTTAGCCACATGTACTAAGTCCCGGGGCCCGTGCAATCAAAATCCTGTCTCGCCAAAATCTTAAGGTAGGGTTTCATAATTAAAAATGGTCAAACGATTGAAATCATTTACCCAAATTGACTCAATATATATAAATATACTATTTTAGATTAAAACCTTGCACATAAGGGATATATCGGATTGTTGTAGCTATTAGAAGAAAAACCCACCTTTTAAAAGAAAAAGAAAGGCACAAGCGTCTCAATGCTCGCCCTCGTCTCCGACCAAACCCGAATCTGTACAAAAGAAAGGTATGAGACTCAAAATGACCATATATGACGCTCGGCAATGAAGTGAATATGACATGAACGAATAAAAGATCATATTGTATCATGGAAATGTTCATGTGCACTATTAAGGAATTTAAAGCACATAATCAAACCATTCGTTCATACACTTTAGTTGAATTCCAAATTCCACATTTCCAATGAATTCAATTCAAGAGATTTAAATATAATCATAGTACAAGTTAAATCACATTTAAAATTAGAAAATAAACAATTAAATACCTTCAATTTAATATCGAAAATTAAATAAACATGAAATAGATAACAATTAAATTCTATAATTCAATTAAATCAAATAACATTTAATATTTAATAAACATATATAAATATATATATAATATATATAAAAATATATATTCATATATATATATATACATGCAACGTGCATCCCATGCATGAAAACAATATGCATGCAAATTTTAAGTTTAATAAATCTCCATGCATGCAACCTATACACACAATAGATATATATATACAGCAACACATGCATGCAAACATAGGTATAAAACGCAGGCAAAAGTTTGAATTTAACAAGGTGACACCCCCGTGTCACAAACATAGAACAAACCGAGACACCCCCGTGTCTCGGTACAGAAATTTCAGACCAAATTTGCACCCCCGTTCACGCTGGAAAGAAAGAAAATGACACACCCGTGTCAAAGCATGCAGCAGCTCACATATAAAACCCCTGTTTTGACAGCAAACGACGCAGAAAAAGGGCAGCAACTCAAGCATGAAATGTAGCTGTAAGAAGGCGTGAAATGCAGCACAAAAATAGCTCTAACAACTCACGAAACTAATCAGCAACAATAAGAACCAACGCAGCAGTTGACAGCAAAACTTTCAGGCCCAAAAACAGGGTAAAAAGTCACTAAACAGGGCATGAATGATCTCCAATAATGCCAACAAGTTCAGGTCAGTTTAGGTTATCCAAAATGCAGCAAAACAACACAAATTCAACATATAATTCAGTTCCAAAAGAGCTCAACCATGAAAAGAAAGCATATGTGACATTTCATGAAAATTTCTCAAAGTGCCATAAATGATATCTCATTAATACATCAACCACCATGAAATCAATGATCATAAATGAGAAGAAGATGTCAAAATAATCATTCTCAAGCTTGGAATCAATCAAAACCATTAAGAATTGAATAGGATCAACAAATTTTGCTCTAAACCACTTATTTCGAAATCAGCCCATAACCTCATGAAACCATGCTCAAATTTGGGAATGAAAGGATGAAAATGATCAGGAATGAACATATATTACAACCCTAAGCTTACCTTGTTGATTGGATGAAGATTGGATGAGATTTGAGCTCCAAAATCTCTGAGGAATGCTAGGTTACGGGACTGACTGGAATTTCAGAGACTTTGGCTGAGATTTGGGGATTGTGTGAGGGTTGGTTCGGTTAGGGCATGACATATCAGGTTAGGTGGTTGAGTTAGGGTTCAATAGAATCAAACCATGGTTAATTTGGTTAAAGTTTGGATGAGATATGGCCATTTTTGTGCAGCAAGGTCAGTTTGGTCACCGTTTCGTTTTTCGGTTGGATTTCGGAGGTTCAAATGACTTTGGAAAAATATAAGGCTAATTTTACTAAACTCGAATTTTTGTTAAGAGTTCAGCGGAGTTGACGGAACTCGAATCCGAGTTCCCGAGCTCAAGGTATTAAATTCGGAACCAAGGGTACGCTAAGTGCTCGTTAGCCCCCGATTTGGTTCCACGATTCAAATTAAATTCGTTAACATATCAAATGAATTCGAAAACACAAACCGAGCATATAGGCATGTTCATAGCACATATATTTACGACATAATACAATTTCACGACATTTCGATTTCATTTCATATAAGAACGATGCACAAAATAAACAACCATGCACATTTCATAAAATTCCATGCATAAAAATTTAAATCAAATGAATTAATTCTAATATTAAATAAAATAAATTAAATTAATAACAATTTTAAGGTCAGCGTGATTAATTAATTAAAGCATGGTTAATTAGCCTTAATCAATACATGAATAATAAAAGAAATAAACACACACACACACACACATATATATATATTCTTAAAATATTAAATATTCTAAAATAATATTGAATTAAAATAAAATATAATAAAATAAAATAATAACAATTTATAATAAAATTAAATATAAAACACGTAAATATAATTAATTCGCGTAAATTAATAAACACATACGTCGTACCTTTACGTCCGAAAAGTCGGGGCGTTACAATCTCTCCCCCTTAAAAGAATCCATCCTTGGATTCACTGCTCGCTTGGAAATAGCTCGGGGTGAAACTTTCGCATCTTATCCTCCGTCTCCCACGTAGCCTCTTCGGTTTTATCACTTCTCCAAAGAACCTTAACTAGTGGAATACGCCGATTTCGAAGTTCCTGAAATTTTCGATCCAATATCTTAATTGACTTCTGAACGAAGGTGAGATCCGGTTCTAATTCCACTTCTTCAACCGGTAGAACCTCGGACTCGTCTCGATAATATTTCCGAAGCTGTGAAACATGAAACACGTTATGAATTCCAATAAAACTCGGAGGCAAGTCCAATCGATAAGCCGTATCCCCAACCTTCTCTAGAATCTCATATGGTCCCATATATCGAGGGTTTAATTTTCCTCCTCGTCCAATCCTTGAGAACACTTTTCGTGGAGATGCCTTTAAGAAAACCCTATCTCTAATCTCAAACTCCATATTCTTTCTCCGAAGGTCTGCATAACTCTTTTGTCGATCCTGAGCGGCCTTCATCCGTTGTCTAATTATCTGGACCTTGTCAATAGCCTCTTGTACCGCCTTAGAGGGTTTTTCCTTCTTCTCCCCTCTTTTAACACCTTCCTGCTTGGTCCAATTCCATTCCTCCAAGTCAAAGAACAACGAATATCGACATTTACGTCCATAAAGAGCTTCATAAGGGGCCATTTCAATCGAGGCTTGATAGATATTGTTGTAAGCGAACTCGATTAACGGCAACTGTTCATTCCACGAGCTTTGAAAATCCAATGCACAAGCTCTCAACATGTCCTCCAGATACTTAATCAACCTTTCTGATTGTCCGTCGGTCTGAGGATGGAAAGTTGTGTTGAATTGAAGACTTGTTCCCAAACACTTCTATAATTCTTGCCATAACCGTGAAGTAAATCTGGGATCCTGATCCGAGACAATGCTAACAGGTACACCATGAAGCCTGACAATCTCATCATTATACCTCTTAGCCAATTTACTCACTTTATCGGACATTCTAATAGCAAGGAAATGAGCTGATTTTGTCAACCTGTCCACGATAACCCAAATTCCATCGAAACCTCCTCTCACTTTTGGTAATCCCGAAACAAAATCCATTGCTATTTGTTCCCATTTCCACTCCGGGATAGGCAATAGTTGAAGTAGCCCCGATGGCTTTTGATGTTCTGCCTTTACCACTTGACAGGTCATGCAATGTTTCACGAAGTTGATCACATCCCGTTTCAAACCATTCCACCAATAAAATTGTTTTAGATCCTTATACATTTTGTTCCCTCCGGGATGTATCGAATACCCTGACCGATGAGCTTCCTGTTAGGAATAGTGCCCTAGAAAGCCGATTGTATATCAGCTTTGTGTTTTTCCTTATTGTAATCACAGACAATCTTTGAATGAAATAACGAAATGAGGCAACACTTCTTTATATGCTCTTGTTTGGTATGTGTTTACTTTATCTATGCATGTATGAGAACTCCCCTAATCCTGATGACTTTAGGACTCTACCATTTAGGTGAAATGGTTCATGAAACGAGCCCTATATCACATAAGTCATGATTAGTAAAATACTCCAAGCCGATGAGTCCTACAGACAGTGGGAGTGTCAACCTGACTCCTCTAAGGCTTGCTTGTGGGATCACGCCCTTAAGAAGGACCACCTTGTTTCATGGAGGTGCAAAGTGTATAGTTGATGCGTGCGTGATACATGAGGGTGCTTAGTTTAATAAGTAAGTTCACTGAGGTGCCCCGTGTGAGAACATTCCTAAATGGGAAAGGAAGTTTCTATTTCAGGAAATGGAAACTTCCAGATTAGGAAATATCTCACGAGTCATTGATGTGATTAATTGATCCTTAAGACTTGAGGTTCCTTGTCACTTTATGAGTTAACTCTGTAGTCTTAGGTATAAGCTTTAAAGGGTGTCGCCTTAGACAACTGATTCAAGGCTTATGGTAGGGCTGCACAAGTGATTCATGAAAGTGAATGAAATCAAGAAAGGACCTACACTTGCATTTGCAAGGTGATCTCTTATTGTGTAAGTCATTCATATGCCATGTGGAGTCCTTGGCCAAGGCAGTAGATCAAGACATCAAGAAAAGGGTTTCTTGGATTGAGATCAAATGGATATGAAATGCACTTAGCTTTAAGACCGGATTATTAGGGTTCTGATTATTCCCTTGCCCTAGATCTTGGTTGAGAGATAGTAAGTAGGAGGATTGTATCTCACATGAATCAATGACTTAAAGGTTCTGTCGAATCCGAACATTCCAATTCAGCTAGGGGTTAAACACCTGTTGCTAGACTATGGTTGTTTAATCTGTGCACTGATTAATTAATTAGAGAATTAATTAATTGGGGTCACTGCTAATTGAATTGAGAACCTAGAGGGTCACACACAACAACTTGGTTACATGAGTTGAGGCTTGAAAATGATTAAACGAGTTAATCGGGCCTAGAGGGTTCCACACGTGTGAAATCACACGTGTGGGCCACGTGACTGGACACGTGTCATTATGACACATGTGCCACACGTGAATAATTATTTTGGTGATTAAATAATTAATTTGTTAATTATTTAATAGACTTTGGTTTAATTTTGAATTAAAAAGAAAGTCTTATTTTGGAGAAAAATAATCTAGTTAATTAATTATGAATTAATTAATTAGATAAAATAAGTTATTTATTTAAAATAAATAAAGTATAAAATTATCCAAAAATAGTTTGGATATTTTTAGCTCTCTTGAAAGTTGATTTGAGTTTGAATTCAAAGTCAATGTCAAATTACTTGATGATCAAGTAATAGGAGAGAGAGAGAGACCAAAATCCTAGCCCATAAAGGACTAGGAATTTCGGCACTCCCCTCTCTATAAATAGGAGAGCTCGAGCTCCTTATGGAGCTAATTGGCAATTCGTTTGGTTCATGTGTTGAACACCTTCCTTTCTCCAAGACCAAATAAAGCCTAGGTTAAGCCTAAACACTAACTAGAGAACTAGCATCCTTACTAGTTAGATTGTGATCAAGTTGGTGGACTATCTCTAGAGAGCTTCAAGTTAGAATTTTGAAGATTCGAGCTTTACCAAGGATAGGGGATCAAGCCGCGAGAAGAGCGTTCTTGGGTGGCTTGAAACGCTTCAAGAAAGAATAAAAGAAAAGTAAGTTTTCTATCTCTACGAATTTGGTTACACGATTTCGAGTCCAGGTCCTTTTGTTGGGAAAATTTTTTAAATTCCGCTGCTTTCTGATTCGTGTTTTCCAACACTTCCTCAAGAATAATCCTTTTTAACTCTTCCGGCACAACTATTCGGTTCTTGAATCTTAGAAGTCCCGTATCAGCAAACCCAAACGGACACTCTGAATCAGCTCGAGCTTTCTCAGCTAATTTCTGAACCTCGGGATCAATCCTCTGAGCATCAAATAATCTCTGTTTAAGATCCGATTGAACCGTGATATTCCGGATACTAGCCCTCAGTTTGAACAACTCATTCTCATCTCAAATTTCCACTTTCACGTTGGGCACGCTAGCTTTCCTACTAAGTGCATCCGCGACCAAGTTGGCTTTGCCGGGATGGTATCGGATTGTACACCCATAATCCGCCAAAAAGTTCCATCCAACGCCGTTATCTCTTATTCAATTCCTTTTGTGAAAATAAGTATTGGAGACTCTTGTGATCGGAAAAGACCTCGAACGAAATTCCATAAAGATAGTGTCTCCACTTACCCAAAGCAAAGATCACAGCCGCTAATTCCAAATCGTTAGTGGGGTAATTTTGCTCATGATCTTTCAATTTCCTTAAGGCATAGGCGATTACCTTTCCATTCTGCATCAACACACATCCCAAACCTTCCTTTGAGGCGTCCGTACAAACTGTATATCCTTCTGTACCTTCGGGAAGCGCTAATACAGAGGCAGTGGTCAACTTTTCCTTTAAAAGCTGAAAGCTAGCCTCGCATGCCTCGTCCCACTCAAACTTAACCGCCTTCTTAGTCAATCGGGTTAAAGGAGCCACAATCTTTGAGAAATCCTGTACGAATCTTCGATAGTAGCTTGCCAAACCCAAGAAACTCCTCACTTTAGAAGCATTTTTCGGGCTTTGCCATTGAATAACCGTCTCAATTTTAGAAGGATCTACTTCCAAACCTTTCCTTGAGATAATATGGCCCAGAAATGCTACCCGATCAATCCAGAACTCACATTTGCTAAACTTAGCATACAATCGGTGTTCTCTTAAGGTGTCTAACACAATTCTGAGGTGTCTGGCATGATCCTCCGGAGTTCTCGAATAAGCCAAGATGTCATCGATGAATATTACCACAAACTTATCCAAATAGGGCCGGAAAATTCGATGCATCATATCCATAAAAGCAGCCGGAGCATTAGTCAGTCCAAAAGGCATCACTACGAACTCATAGTGTCCATATCGGGCGTTAAATCCCGTCTTCGGAATGTCCTCTTCCCGGATCTTCAATTGATAGTATCCTTGTCTCAAATCCAATTTTAAATATACCCCCGAACCTTGTAACATGTCGAATAAATCCTCAATATGGGGCAAAGGATACTTATTCTTTACAGTCATCCGATTAAGCTCCCGGTAATCTATACACATTCTTAAGGTTCCATCCTTTTTCTTAACGAAGAGAACCGGAGCACCCCAAGGTGATGAACTTGGCCGTATATATCCAACTTTGAGCAATTCTTCCAATTGAATCTTTAATTCCTTCAATTCGGCAGGTGCCATCCAATACGGAGTCTTAGAATACGGTGTGGATCCCGGATATAAGTCGATAACAAATTCGATCTCACGGTCTGGTGGTAAAGAACTCAAATTCTCCGGAAACACATCGGAAAAATATTTAACAACCGCGGTATCCTCCAACTTGACTTGATCTTTCGGCCTATTAAGAAGATAAGCAAAAAATCCTGTTGCTCCTTCTCTCATCAACTTGTAAGCTTCCATATAAGACAAGAGAGGCACCGATCTTGAGCCACTGCCAATCACCAGTTCATTACCCAAAATCACCTTCTTTGCAAAACAATCAACATTGGCCCGATGCCTGGACAACCAGTCCATACCCAAGATAACTCCATACCTCTTCATAGGCATAACAATTAAGTCAGCCGGATATTCTTTCCCTTCAATCAGAACTGAACACTCCCGAACTAACCGATCTGTCTGAAGACTCCCACCAAGTGGCGAACTCACCAAATAACAAGAAGATAAACAAATAACAGGCAAGCACAGAGTAGTAACTAAGTTACAAGAAATAAAGGAATGCGTGGCACCCGGATCAAAGAGTGCATGAATGTTCATGTTATGTATGCATAGAGTACCTTCTACCACAGCTGTAGGATCAATCTCTGCATCTTGCTCCTCACCCTCGAGGGCATAAGCACGAGCCGGGATCATTGGCCTTTGAACTCGTTTTTTAAATCCGGGGTCTTTTTCAGGACAAGTATCCGCCATATGGTCACCCTTCCTGCATATGAGACATAAATTTAACCTCCTCCGACAATTATAGAAATTGTGAGTTGGTCCTCCACAATGTGTACAAGGAGCTTGAGCCAATCTCGCCTCACTCGAACCTTGTCGATCTCTCGTTGGTGCAGGCAAAGCTTTAAGCACCGGTGGATTTGGTCCTCCCATTCTTGGCTTCTTAAACGGACCTTTAGGAGGGGGAGTAGCTTGAATCATCGGTCTCTTCCCCGAATTCGATCCGGAACCTCTTCCCATTGAAGCTCTAAAAACCGGATCCTTCTTCTTGAATTCTTCCTCTTGAACCAAAGCCCTTTGCACAGTGTCGGCAAACGACTCAAAATTGTGACCCGCCTGGCCATGTCTCAAGTCCTGTCTTAATCCCGTAATGAATTTCCTTGATTTTCTCTTCTCATCCCGGGTGACATGAGGAGCATATTTTCCAAGTCTGTTAAACACTGCGAGATATTGAGTCACCGTACGGGCACCCTGCTTCAAGTCCATGAACTTTTGTTCCTTTCTTTCCCTTAGCACTTCTGGTACAAAGCATTCTCTAAATTCTCTCTTGAAGACCTCCCACGTAACTTCCTCTCCATCCACTTCAAGTTTCTCCCTTGTTCTTTCCCACCATTCATACGCATCGACATCAAGTTGGAATTTAGCAAATTGAGCCTTTTCTTGCGTGGTAAACTGTCGGACTCCAAATATCTGCTCCAATCGAATCAACCAACCCTCCGAGACCGTATCATTGATAGAACCAGAAAATCGAGGGGGGTTGTAGCTCAGAAACACCCCATGAGGATCTCTATTATTATTATGGTTTGGTGGAGGAGCCGGTTGTTCTGCCAGTTGTGGTGGGGGAGCCTGAGCCCTCCAATGCTCAACGTAATTAAAAACTGCTTCCATGAAGTTCCCCATATCCATTGGAGGCGCTTGTGGTTGTGGTTGAGGCGTAGGGGATCGATGACGATGACGGCGGTGCACTGGAGATCTCTCATGGTGCCTACGTGGAGGCATCCTGTCCAAGAAACACTGAAATGCATGCTATTTTTAGTCCATGCATGCAAGTGCAATTAATTCGATCAAAATTCAAAATTTAAAGCACACAAGCACAAAAACAATGCATATGCAACACATTGACAAGTTGTTCCTAAAGCCGAACGACTTAACCGACTCAACACGACACGAGAGCCCGGGTTTTGCAACCCTAGGCTCTGATACCACATAAGGATGTAGCACCCGAGCGTAAGGTACTACATCCCCGCACCGAGACCCAGCCTGTATATGAAATAGAAGTCCATACACGTGCCAAATCCACGGCGAACGGGGACACAACACACACGCTATGCTAGGCGGGACTAACCCTTGAACCATTCAAGATCAAGATAATATAAAATCAGAGTTATAATGAAATGCGGAAGCAAAATTAACATATAATATATACAATGAGCCACCAAGCTCCAAAATGGATATACAAAATCATTCATGTATTCAACGGCACGCACGGCATACAAAATCATAACGCTCCATGTTGTGTTCATATACAAAATAGCAATAAGAGTATGAGTATTTGAGACCGAAAAGAAGTGCTAAACAACAATGCCAAACCTATATGACTTGTATTCCTTCCTAGCACTCCTATACCTGCACAACACAACTGAAAACAAATCGGGTTCAGTCTATACGAGACTGGTGGGTAAAAAAAAAATGGGCCATAAGATATAATTTTGCAGAAATTAAACACATACATGCAAGCCCTAATCCTGTATGAAGTTTGATAAGAATTTCCCAAGTGGTTAAAACAAAAGAAAAAAAAAGGGATTACGACGTTCATATTCATTCATAATTGTTCATAAGGGTTTATGGTCCGGCGAGTGGGCGTGCACAATCTCCAACCTACACCTCGTGTAATCATAATCAATTATTCATTCATGATCATACATATCTTTTGTGCTCATACATATCATGATCATAATCATTCATATACACCTTCTTCCTCCGGGTGGTGGATGGGTTTGCAAGGCCCGACCACCTAATCATATCAATGTGGCTATGAGGTTCATGAGTTCTCAAAGCCCGGTTAGCCTTTCCTCGTCAAAAACTCCTTGACGAGGTCCATTTCGCCGTAGTTTGGTTGGGACTAGTACATGGGATCCCCGTCAGCCCTTGCTTCCTCGGTTAGCCACATGTACTAAGTCCCGGGGCCCGTGCAATGAAAATCATGTCTCGCCAAAATCATAAGGTAGGGTTTCATAATTAAAAAGGGTCAAACGTTTGAAATCATTTACCCAAATTGACTCCATATATATAAATATACTATTTTGGCTTAAAACCTTGCACATAAGGGATATATCAGGTCGTTGTAGCTATTAGAAGAAAAACCCACCTTTTAAAAGAAAAAGAAAAGCACAAGCGTCTCAATGCTCGCCCTCGTCTCCGACCAAACCCGAATCTGTACAAAAGAAAGGTATGAGACTCAAAATGACCATATATGACGCTCGGCAATGAAGTGAATATGACATGAGTGCATAAAAGATCATATTATATCATGGAAATGTTCATGTGCACTATTAAGGAATTTAAAGCACATAATCAAACCATTCGTTCATACACTTTAGTCGAATTCCAAATTCCACATTTCCAATGAATTCAATTCAAGAGATTTAAATATAATCATAGTACAAGTTAAATCACATTTAAAATTAGAAAATAAACAATTAAATACCTTCAATTTAATATCGAAAATTAAATAAACATGAAATAGGTAACAATTAAATTCTATAATTCAATTAAATCAAATAACATTTAATATTTAATAAACATATATAAATATATGTATAATATATATAAAAATATATATTCATATATATATATATATATATGCAACGTGCATCCCATGAATGAAAACAATATGCATGCAAATTTTCAGTTTAATAAATCTCCATGCATGCAACTTATACACACAATAGATATATATATATGCAGCAGCACATGCATGCAAACATAGGTAAAAAACGCAGATAAAAGTTTGAATTTAACAAGGTGACACCCTCGTGTCACAAATATAGAACAAACCGAAACACCCCCGTGTCTCGGTACAGAAATTTCAGACCAAATTTGCACCCCCGTTTACGCGGGAAAGAAAGAAAATGACACACCCGTGTCAAAGCATGCAGCAGCTCAGATATAAAACCCCTGTTTTGACAGCAAACGACACAGAAAAAGGGCAGCAACTCAAACATGAAATGCAGCTGTAAGAAGGCGTGAAATGCAGCACAAAAATAGCTCTAACAACTCACGAAACTAATCAGCAACAATAAGAACCAACGCAGCAGTTGACAGCAAAACTTTCAGGCCCAAAAATAGTATAAAAAGTCACGAAACATGGCATGAATGATCTCCAATAATCCCAACAAGTTCAGTTCAGTTTAAGCTATCCAAAACGCAGCAAAACAACACAAATTCAACATATAATTCAGTTCCAAAAGATCTCAACCATGAAAATAAAGCATACGTGAGAAATGATATCTCATTAATACATCAACCACCATGAAATCAATGATCATAAACGAGAAGAGGATGTCAAAATAATCATTCTCAAGCTTTGAATCAATCAAAACCATTAAGAATTGAATAGGATCAACAAATTTTACTCTAAACCACTTATTTCGAAATCAGCCCATAACCTCATGAAACCATGCTCAAATTTGGGAATGAAAGGATGAAAATGATCAGGAATGAACATATATTACAACCCTAAGCTTACCTTGTTGATTGGATGAAGATTGGATGAGATTTGAGCTCCAAAATCTCTAAGGAATGCTAGGTTACGGGACTGACTGGAATTTCAGAGACTTTGGCTGAGATTTGGGGATTGTGTGAGGGTTGGTTCGGTTAGGGCATGACATATCAGGTTAGGTGGTTGAGTTAGGGTTCAATAGAATCAAACCATGGTTAATTTGGTTAAATTTTGGATGAGATATGGCCATTTTGTGCAGCAAGGTCAGTTTGGTCGCAGTTTCGTTTTTCGGTTAGATTTCGGAGGTTCAAATAACTTTGGAAAAATATAAGGCTAAGTTTACTAAACTCGAATTTTCGTTACGAGTTCAGCGGAGTTGACGGAACTCGAATCCGAGCTCCCGAGCTCAAGGTATTAAATTCGGCACCAAGGGTAACCTAAGTGCTCGTTAGCCCCCGATTTGGTTCCACTATTCAAATTAAATTCTTTAACATATCAAATGAATTCGAAAACATAAACCGAGCATATAGGCATGTTCATAACACATGTATTTACGACATACTACAATTTCACGACATTTCGATATCATTTCATATAAGAACGATGCACAAAATAAACAACCATGCACATTTCATAAAATTCCATGAATAAAAATTTAAATCAAATGAATTAATTCTAGTATTAAATAAAATAAATTAAATTAATAACATATTTTAAGGTCAACGTGATTAATTAATTAAAGCATGGTTAATTAGCATTAATCAATACATTAATAATAAAAGAAATAAACATATATATATATTTATTCTTAAAATACGAAATATTTTAAAATAATATTGAATTAAAATAAATCATAATAAAATAAAATAATAACAATTTATAATAAAATTAAATATAAAACACGTAAAAACAATTAATTCGCGCAAATTAATAAACACATACGTCGTACCTTTACGTCCGAAAAGTCGGGGCGTTACAACCTGTACTTTTCGTCAAGAAGAAAGATGGATCATTGCGTTTGTGCATTGATTACAGGGAACTCAACAGAATGACGATCAAGAATAAGTACCCACTCCCTCACATCGAAGAGTTATTCGACATACTTCAAGGAGAACGAGTATATTCTAAGTTGGATTTGAGACAAGGATACTACTAACTGAAGATCAAGGAATCATGTATTCCCAAGACTGCTTTCAACAGTCGTTATGGCCATTACGAGTTCATAGTAATGCCATTTGGTTTGACTAATGCACCAGCTGCATTCATGGATATGATGCACCGAATATTCAGACCATTCCTCGACAAGTTCGTGGTGATTTTCATCGACGACATTCTAGTGTTTTCCAAGACACCAGAGGAACATGCTAAGCATCTTCGTTTAGTGTTGAACACTTTGCTGGATCACAAGCTATATGCAAAGTTCAGTAAATGCGAGTTCTGATTAGAACGAGTTACGTTTCTTGGACTCATTATCTCAGGATCAGGAGTGGAAGTCGACCCTTCCAAGATCGATTCAGTTATGGATTAGAAGCCACCAGGGAATCCATCAGAAGTAAGAAGCTTTTTGGGACTGGCAGGTTATTACAGAAGATTTGTCAAGGATTTTGCAAAGATTGCAGCACCGCTCAGAAAGTTAACCAAGAAGGAAGGAAAGTTTGATTTGACCGACAAGTGTGAGCAAAGTTTTCAAGAATTAAAGAGGAGATTGACAACAACACCGATTTTAACTTTACCAGAAGGCAAGGAAGGATACACTGTTTACACCGACGCTTCAAAAGAAGGTTTGGGAAGTGTTCTAATGTAGAATGGAAAGGTAATCGCTTACGCATCAAAGAAACTTAAACCTCATGCAGCCAATTACCCGACATATGATTTGGAGTTAGCCGCAGTAATTTTCGCTCTCGTGAAATGGAGACATTACTTGTATGGAGTTTCGTTTGAGATCTTCGCAGATTACAAGAGTTTGCGCTATCTATTCACTTAGAAGCAGTTGAATATGCGACAAAGAAGATGGATGGAGATTCTAAAAGACTATGATTGTGTTATTCAATACCATCCAGGAAAGGCATACGTTGTTGTAGATACCTTAAGCAGGAAGACCTCTTTATCACAGATTTCAGCAGACCCGGAGATTGTTCAAAGAGAAGTAATACAGGTGATACATAAAGCTCGAAAACGATATCACCTTTGAAGGAAAAAGTGTTAGAAGCTCAAGAGAACGACGAATAGATTAAGAAGTGTCTCAATTCAAAGGAGAAGGGTGATGAGACAAAGTTCAGGACCGATGAACACGACATTTTAAGATACAAGGGTCGTATATGTGTACCAGCTATTTTAAGGAAAGAGATTCTCGATGAAGTGCATAAGACCAAGTGTACCGTACACCCAGGAGGAACAAAGATGTATCAAGATGTCAAGACGTATTTCTGGTGGAATGGTATGAAGCGAGACATAGCCAATTATGTCAAGAAGTGCTTAACCTGTCAGAAAGTGAAAGCTGAGCACCAGAAGCCAAGTGGAATGTTACAACCGTTACCAATTCCAACCTAGAAATGGGAACAGATCACAATGGATTTTGCCACTGGATTACCTAAAGTCAAAGGAGGACAAGACAGTATATGGGTAATCATCAATAGACTCACCAAGTCAATGCACTTTTTGCCAGTGAAAACAACTGATAAGTCAGCACGTTGGCAAAGCTGTATCCACAAGAGATTGTGAGACTACACGGATTACCGAACAGTATAGTGTCTGACAGAGATCCGAAGTTTACTTCGCAATTGTGGCAAGGAATTCAGACTTTGATGGGAACAAAGTTAAACTTTAGCACCGCAGCACATCCTCAGACAGACGGACAATCAGTGAGGATGATCAAGTATTTGGAGGATATGCTAAGAGCTTGCGCATTGGATTTTCAAGATAGTTGGAAAGATAGCTTACACCTTGTAGAGTTTGCATACAATAACAGTTATCAAGCTTCAATTCAATCCGCTCCGTATGAAGCCCTTTATGGAAGAAAGTGTAAATCGCCATTGTACTGGGATTTGGATGAAGTAAGACAAACAAAGGAGGGACCGAAAAGAACAAATTCGGTAAAGTGGATTCAGGAAGCGACAGAAAAGATTCAAGTCATTCGTCAAAGAATGAAAGCTACCCAAGACAGGCAGAAGAGTTATGTAGATCGATGTAGAAGAGATCTTCAATTCGCAGTGGGCGACAGAGTGTTTCTGAAAGCATCACCAAGAAAAGGGTTTACTCGAATCGGGAAAGGCGGTAAATTAAACCTTAGGTACGTTGGACCATATGAGATACTGGAACGCATTGGAGAGACTGCTTATAGATTGGATTTACGTACAAGTTTTACGAGAATCCACAACGTATTTCACGTATCTCAACTTCGCAAGTGTTTTTCAGATGAGTCAGAAGTGGTATCAGTGGAAGAAATACCTTTAGAGCCGAACTTAACTTACGTGTTGAAGCCGACCAAGATTCTGGATAGAAAGTTTCAAGAACTAAGGAATAGGAAGATTCCTTTAGTTAAGGTCCTTTGGAAGGGACATGGCACGGAAGAGGAAACATGGGAAACAGAATATAAGTTACAGAAACATTACCCCGAATTATTTTCAGTAACAGGCGTGGAGTCTGAGGACAAATTCTTTTCAAGGAGGGGTGATTGTAACAACCCGTAATGGGGTCTAGTTTAAATGGTAAGCTAAGGGCAGTGGTAAAGAATTTTTAGACCATGATCCAACTTTACAAAACCTCATGCATTGCATTCTTATCTGACCAGCGTGCTGATATGTGATTTTAGTACGTTAAGAGGGAATTCTTTACCTTTCACCCACTTTACGATTCATTTACCTAGCCTACTTTGCCCATCTTGTCACTCGAACCCTAGAGGTACATAATCCATGTTTTCCAATCATTTGAACTTGTTTTTCAAGGTTCAGAGCCTTTTCTTTAGCATTAAGGACATTTCGGGCACTTACCGTCCAAAGTTACTATTCATTTTGCAAAAGAGTCTTGATTCGGACACCTTTTACTACTCAAATTTATAGTCAAATCGATCCTCGAGTCGATACGAGTCTTCTGAAATCATTCTTGACTTGAAAATCTATTTCAAACTCCATTTTCAATTAAACGTTTATTTAAAACCCTAATTCACTATTCTTTCTACGAACGGTTTTTCGTTCGGAGAACTTCTACTCTTCAAATTTGGATTTAAAGTACTCCTTGATTTTTTTAATGATTTTTTCGAATTATTACATCTCTTCGTTCAATCCCTAACTCGAGTTTTGAATAATATGGTTTTTAAAAATAAGTTACTATTCATCCTACGTTTCTAACTTTTTATCGGTAAAACTTTTTATAGTCAATATTCGGCTCAAAACGATTATCAATTTATTTTATGACGTTTTAAAACAATCCGGACGTTCAAATCATGCTCGGAGGTTTTAAAACTAATATATCTTTCTAACGGTAAATCCGTTTTCTTCGAGTAAATATTCGTTTCGAAGCTAATTTTTGTCCGATTCACATATGTTAACTTCCAGCCACTAGTCTTCGTATTTACCATGTTAAATTACCTAAATACCCTTCATTTTCCATTTTTATTTAATGCTTAAAGCCCAAGTTTACAAGGGAAGCTACTTCACTTTGCTCTCATACCCATGAAGTTATTTTTATTGCAAGGAGAGGGGTCTCCCAACAACTATAAATACCCCTCTCTCTCATTCATTTGACGTTAAGATAAGAATCATAATTTGACTAATACTTACTCGACTTTAGTAAGATCATAGTCTCACGTTAAGATAACTCAATTCAATGTGTTTCTTTATGTGATACCTTATCTCTAATACCTTAAATGGTATTTACTCTCATGTGTTATCTCCTTATGTGACTTCATCATTCTTATGCATCATGTAGAGTGGGTCTTAGTTCTTAAGCTCACTTTAGTACGTCACTTACAGGAGTTAAGGTTGAGCACTGGGATCCCCAGGGCACTGTTTAATCATACTACGCATCTTTACCTATTACTAGGTGAGGTTAACTATTTTAAACTGGAACCATGATTATATCTATTGTATGAAATGTTTTCAAAACCAACACCTAGATCTTTCAATGCATTACTTTAAACCACTCCCTTATCGGGACAACTCTTTCATCAATCATTTATTTCATTTATCATTAATTCAAATATCATATATCATTTCAAATATCATAGTTATTCAACTCATTTATCGTTTCGAACAATCATACTCATTTATTCAAAGTTATCGTTCATCGTTTATCGTTCATCATTTATCAATGCATCATTCATACATGTCCTTCACGGACTTCATTATATTCAAGCATTTGGATTTACTCCGGATGTTCACTCATATGCAAGCTTTATCGTTCATCGTTATTGGGCCCGACGGTTATGTGTGGAAGTGATGCTTGGGAGGTGAGCGCCAACGACATCACTAATACCGGCCGTCACCAATAGACAATTGACACCGACTTTAACAGGAGGTTTGTTAAGTCAGGATAATCTATCAGAGAAAGGACCGCAAATCCTTATCTCATTCATCGTTTATCGTCACCTAGGGCTAGCTATCCGAAGTGACACCGGAGAAGGGTGGTGCATGTGTTTATGTTCAAGATGTTGTTGATCTCGGTCCAACATCGCTCATCGTTCATCGTTTTCAAGGAGTAAGGGTGGAGATGCCTAGCTTGCGGGCATAAATCATTTTATAAACATTGGTTTATATTTATCAAAGTTATCCTTTACCCCTATCCCACTTTATTAAAATCATATGAACCAAATCATATCATATGTGTGCGCATGTGACATCATCATTTGCATATCCAATGTTTTCATAAAGTATTTATCTTTCAAATCATTCTTCAAGGTAAACTTCATTCATTTCACATATCCTTTCATTTCAAGAGTATTCCTTTTAAGTACTCCCCCACTTAGTCACTTTGACTAATACCTCTACCTGTTTTCTGGCCTCATGGTTTCAAGTCTTGCAGCCGCACTCTAGAGGTATCTTAAAGCTCTAGATTATCTATTTTGTCGAGTCAGGACTTATATGTTATTAATCTATTTTGTGTCCTGCATTATGATTTATCGCTACATATGTTCCTAACTTATTTCTGTAACTTGATACACTGCTACTCTAATTACATTATGCTCCCGTGACATTGTCCAATTACTTATATCATATCATTACTTGTATCTTCTACTTAAACGTGACTGTATTATTCTTCATATGTGTTCAATACTTGTCACCACCACGCATGGATTTAAAAGTTTCAAAATTTCCTAAATTTCGCTGCATTATCATTGAGCATTTATCATGATCTTCATCAATCGTTCACCGGTGTATATGTTGGGTGATGGCTTACACCATTATTTGATGAGTATATCGGTGCGGGGGTTGGAGCGTTTCTCTCCATATATATATACAAGTGGGGCGCTATAACACCGAAGGCTCAAGATATCACGCCTCCCTTATCTCCATGAGTCGCGCAATGATATCTCAAATGGAACTATGCACATGGTCACCCGACGGCCCTAACCGTCCCGGGGGCTCCATTACCTGTATCTCCTCGGATCCATGAACAAACAGAAAGACAGATGCCAATATTTCATGGCCAACTCGCTATAGAAACATAACATATCTAAATTTTCGAAAATAGCTTACAGATGCCTTAATAATTAATTTTTCCGAAACAAAGGATGATCCACAAGGTCATAATCATATCATATCCAACACATATCTAATCATATATAGTATATAACCTCATGCGAGGATTGAAATCATCATATTAAGGTCGTAGGTCACTTAACTATACAAAAATCCTAAACCTCACCTTGTACTTGAAGAAAAGAGAAGGCAAACTGGACACCACTAGGCCTCGGGCTCACCACCACCTGTGACGCCCCGTCCGATAGATCGTACAAGTATGCGCCACGAGAGAGTTTACCTTATGCACTTATGTGATCTAATTTCCTTTTTATGTGTTTAATTCCAACTTTGATAGAAAATGTGACTTAATTGACAAAAACCTAAAATAGTAAAATATGAATTCTTGCATGACAACTTAAGAATGGAACTTGGATGAATTTTAAATTAATTGTTGGAGTTGGATTTAAATAGGAGTTGGACCTATTGGTGTGTTTTGGGCCTAACTTGAATTAGGCTAGTTTGGGTCATTTGGGACCAATATGAGCTCGGGAATTCGAATTCGAATTTCGACACCACCATTGGACTCGAATCGATGATTTGGGTACAACAAAATTTACTTTATATTTTTCGAAAACCGTTTAGACCTTAGACCTTTTAATTTTAGCTTATTGGACCGAAAGTCATTTATTTGAGCCCCAATCCTATTTGAACCTTTAGCCTCACATTATATCTTGGAAACCCTAACCTTGACCTAAAACTATTAGCCACCATATAAATAGCTTTATTCCCTTTTCATTTCTTTTCAAACCACACAAGTTTGCTTCAAAGAGAATCATGGAGAAATTTCAAGAAAAGATCAAGACTTGAACCATCTTTCATTCTAAGAGCTCATATTCTTTGATTCCTCATTCCTTCACAAGACAAGGTAAGCTTTGGATCTCTTTTGATGAGTATTTCATTTCTATTCTTGGATTGGAGCATGAAATTGTTGGCATGAACTTGAATGATGAGATCTTGAATTCCTTGAGTAAGCTTTGATGATTTGAATGCTCCTTATGTGTCTTAGTTGCTGGAAATTCGTGTATGGAAGATTAGTGGTTCGTATCTTCATGTTTGGGCTTGAAATTCATGAAATGGGTGTTTGAGATTTTGGGCAAAAACCTTCTTAAACTTGGATTACTTGATGTTTTGATGCTAAGCATGATTTATATGATGATATACTTGAATTTCGTGATGTTTTATGGTAGATTTCTTGTTGTTTTGATGATTTTTGGTGTTCCCCTTGTTCTTCCCGAAACTGTCCAGTTTCTACTCCAGATCTATGGCCGGAACGGCCGTTCCCGTTTGTGCTTTAAGCCCAGAACGGCCCTTCCGGGCTAGGGTTTGAGTTTTGGCGGCGAACATGGGAACGCCCGTTCCCATGTATGCTTGGACTGGGAACGGCCGTTCCCAGTCTCGCTGACTTTGGGCGTGGGAAGGCCCGTTCCCATGCTATGTTGTGCATGGGAATGGCCATTCCCATGCGTCTGTACCCCTTTTTACTTGTTTTTTCGTGCGTATTTGATTCGTTTGAGTTGCTACTTGACTTGTATGATCCGATATGACTTGGAACGCATCTCTGAACCTAAATACTTTATTACTTGCATGATTTACTTAAATAATTGAATTGACCTTTGTGACCTACTCGATAAACATCATTCCATTTTCGCCTGTCATTCATTCTTTGTACGACGTGCGTCTTACTTGGTTCATGTAGAGTCTAAGTTTGGACTTTTGTATGTCTTGTCACAGAGTTTGGTGGTGCCGGTGAGCCTGAGGTTTAGAGTGTTTGGCCCTTCACACTCTCAGACTATACTACTACGAGGTGAGGTTTAGGATTTTGTATAGTCATACGACCTATGGCCTTAATATGTTGATTTCAACCCTTGCATGCGAGTATATCTATTATAAATACATATGTGTTGGATATGATATGTTTATGACCTTGTGAATCAGCTCTGTTTTGGAAAATTAGATATGAAAGCATATTTAAGCTGTTTTGAAAAGCTATGTTATGTTATGTTTCTGTAGCGAGTTGGCCATGAAATATTAGCATTTGTATGTATGTATGTGGATCCGAGGAGCTATGGGTAAGGAGCCCCCGGGATGGTTAGGGCTGTCGGGGATATACCTGTGCGTAGTTCCATTTGAGATATCATTGCGCGACTCAGGGAGATAGGGGAGGCGTGATATCTTGAGCCTTCGGTGTACAGCCGGGGAGGACTCTTGTGGGTTCGCTACCCCTTGAGGGTATGTCTGTTCTGGATGGTTTGGGGATGGTACATCCACTCTAACATTGCTGTGAGGTTTGGATTGATTTTTGTATTCTATGATTTGATATGTTCTGAGGAGTAAAGGTTGGAAGCTCGTCCTCGCCGAGCATGTGATCTGTTCTGTCTGGGAATCATGAGTCGAGATAGAGTTTCTAAAATGTTTTCCAAAACTTAGAACTATCTTTTGGGTACTTTTGAAAATGTCTTTGGTATGCAACACCTATCTCCGGTTCATGAGTCCACCCTTCTGATATGTGTTATGCTCTATATATATATATACAGTGGGTGTGCGTTAGCCCCCTCACGCAGTCAAGTTGACTAACCCCTCATTTACACTTTTAGTTGCAGGTCTTTTGGCGTTTGCTAGGCAGGAGTGAGTCCTTTGAGTTGCACTTCGTCCGTCTAGCCTTTCTAGTTGCATTTGTCTTTCATACACTTTACTTATGCTTTGACATGTAGACTTTAGATTATACTTTACTATTCGGTAGCCCCTTGTGGCACTCGTATTCGGCCCCTTGTGGCACCTGATGATTATTACTTTATGTTGATATTCGGGACTAGGGATCTATGCTAGTTGAACCCGTCACTTGTTATGCTTGTTGATATTCGGGACTAGGTATCTATGCTAGTTGAAGCCGTCACTTGTTTTGAATGTTGTTTTAAATGATTCCGCTATCTTGTTTGAATGTTTGAATTGCTTCTGCGCTCTGAGTTTGTCGAGTTAGATCCGCCTAGCATAGTGTGTGTGTTTGTCTCCCATTCGCTCTGATTCGGATTCGGGCATGGACTTCCATTTCATGACTGGGTCTGGGTCTCAGTGCGGGGGATGTGGTATCCTTCGATTGGGGTGTTACATCATTAAGTGGTATCAGAGCTCTAGGTTGCAAAACCGAGCTCTAGCGTCGTGTCGTGTCTGTCTAGTTGGTACGGCATAGGACAATGTGATTATGTGACTCATTTACTTGAATACTTGTTTATTTCTAATTCTTGTATACATACACACGTACTAACCCACATGCATCAATATTGCTTGAATCTTTGAATTTCAGGATGCCTCCTAGACGCCGTAACCGAGAGGCTTCACCGGATGCGCCTAATCCGCCTCCGCTACCACCACTGAATGCGAATAACATTGTTCAGGCACTTCTCAATCAGTTGCAACAGAATCAGAGACAACAAACACCACCAGTTCATGGTCAGGATGGTACTATCTCAGCTGCATATACGGAGTTTCGGAACAACAACCCTCCTAAGTGGTTTGGAGGAGATGACATCAAGGCTGAGCATTGGCTAGCTGAGATCAGTGGTATTTGGGAGATTTGCCCAGGGAGTTCTCAGGATAGGGCTGTTTGTACTGCTTGATTCATTCAGGGGCAGGCAGCTAACTGGCTCAAGGGAGTTCGATCCAGACTTGAGAAGAGTGGTATGGAGCTCACTTGGGAGACTTTTGTGCGTGAGTTCCATGAGAAGTATATACCTTATAGTGCACGAGAGCGCAGACTTCAGGAGTTTTCTGAGCTGAAGTAGGGATCCAGATCTGTTGAGGGCTACATTCTGGAGTTTGAGAGACTTGCTCCCCATGCTACCCACACCACTGATATTGACGCACACAGAGCCCTTCACTTTCTTCATGGGCTTCAAGAGGATATTCAGAGAGCCCTTCAGGCTGTCGATGTTAGCACTTGGGATGAGGTTACCAAGAGGGATATTCAGGTCGAGGCTTAGAGATGGAGATTGGGGCCCCCATCATTCTCTTCGGGGCGTGGTTCGGGCTCTGGATCGGGTAAGAAGCCCGTTACTAATACTTCTGCTACTGCTACACCAGCTTTCCATCCACAGGGCTTCATTAACAAGAAGCCTCGTCCCGCTGCTCCTACAGGACCACCAGCATTACCGGCACCAGCTCCAGCTCGTTGCTCTCACTGTCAGGGTACTCATCCATTGGAGAAGTGTTGGAGGTATTTGGGTAGATGCTTTGTGTGTGGGTCGGCTGATCACATGGCGGATGCTTGTCCGAAGAAGAGGCCGGTAGTTCAGGCTCGTGCATATGCTCTAGATGGCGAGGAGGAGACAACAAAGATTGATCAGAATGCCGTAGTGGAAGGTACAATACATATTCATGGCATATCATTACATGCATTGTTTGATCCCGGGGCTACTCATTATTTTATTGCCCGGGATATTATTGCTTCTTTGCCTTTGCTTGCTGAGATATCTGCGCATGTTTTTGTGGTGAGTTCTCCCTTGGGAGGGAGCTTGGAGACGGACAGAGTGTTTCGGGAGTGCCCGGTGAGCTTTGAGGGTCAAGTTTTTCCTGCTGATTTGATTATGATGCCGATGGGGAGATTTAAGGTGATTCTTGGGATGGATTGGCTTTCCCGACATGGTGCAGTTATGGATTGCCGTTTGAAGAGGATTTCTTTTGATTCTGCGGTGTTTTCGGGGAGAGAGTTTGGGATCCAGCTCGTTTATATCCTTTGTTGAGGCTAGTAAGTTAGTCCGGGATGGTGCTACAGGTTTCGTTGCTTACCTTCTGAATAAACCCAAGGACCAGGTCAAGCTTGAGGAGACGGAGGTTATTTCGGAGTATCTGGATGTGTTCCCGGAGAGTCTGGGGTCCTTACCACCCGACAGGGATATTGAGTTTGTGGTGGACCTCTATCCCCGAGCTGAGCCTTATTCGAAGACCCCCTACAGGATGGCTCCTGCCGAGTTGAAGGAGCTGAAGAAGCAGTTGGATGAGCTTTTGGTTAGTGGATATATTCGTCCGAGCACTTCTTCGTGGGGTGCTCCTATTCTGTTTGTTAAGAAGAGAGATAGGACGTTAAGGATGTGTATAGACTACCGTGAGCTGAACAGGATGACAGTTAAGAACAAGTATCCATTGCCCCATATTGAGGAGTTGTTTGATAGCTTGCAGGGTTTGAGAGTGTACTCCAAGTTGGATTTGAGGCAAGGATACTATCTGTTGAGGATTAGAGAGAAGGACATCTCTAAGACTAGATTCAACACGAGATATGGACACTTTGAGTTTGTGGTTATGCCATTTGGATTGACGAATGCTCCTGCTGTGTTTATGGATATGATGCACCAAGTGTTTAGACCGTTCCTTGATAAGTTCGTGGTGATCTCTATAGACGACATCTTGGTGTATTCGAGATCGGTTGAGGAGCATGCACAGCATCTCCGGAGTGTGTTGGAGACGCTTAGAGAGCACAAGTTGTATGCTAAGTTCAGTAAGTGTGAGTTTTGGATTGATCGAGACACTTTTCTGGGTCACATCATCTCAGGCAATGGAATTGAGGTCGATCCCTCTAAGATTGAGACGGTGCTACATTGGGAGAGACCTAGGAACGCCTCTGAGATATGGACTTTTCTGGGCTTGGCAGGTTATTATAGGAGATTTGTGATGGATTTCTCTAAGATTGCAGCCCCGTTAACTAAGTTGACCAAGAAGGAAACCAAGTTTGAATGGCATGATAGTTGTGAGAGGAGTTTTCAGATTTTAAAGGAAAGGTTGACTACAGCACCGTTTCTTAATCTACCCGAAGGAGTTGATGGTTATGCGGTTTATGCAGATGCTTCTAAGGACGGACTGGGTTGTGTGTTGATGCAGAATGGTCGGGTTGTACCTTATGTCTCTAGGAAGTTGAAGGTGCATGAGCAGAATTACCCCACTCATGTTCTAGAGCTTGCAGCAGTCGTGTTTACGTTGTCTTAGTGGCGCCACTACCTCTATGGTGCTACATTTGAGGTATTCTCGGATCATAAGAGTCTTTAGTACTTGTTCACGCAGAAAGAGCTTAACTTGAGACAGAGGAGATGGGTTGAGTTCTTAGAGGACTATGATTGCCCGATTCAGTACCATCCGGGTAAGGCAAATGTGGTTGCCGACTCGTTGAGCAGGAAGGTCAGTATTTCGAGCTTAGTGGCTGAGTTTTCTGAGCAGAGTTCGACTGTTATGGTTTCGGTGGCTAGGTTAGCCAATATCACGGTTCAGCCTGATTTGAAGCAGAGTTTGTTGGAGGCTCAGTCTACGGATCCCGAGATTCAGAGATTGGTTGCTCCTTCTAGAGATGATCCAGAGACTAAGTTTGGGTTTGATGATTCTAGTTTGTTCAGGTTTAAGGCAAGAGTGTGTGTGCCTGACCAGCTCAAGAGGGTAATACTTAAGGAGGCGCATCGCTCCGATTATTCCATTCACCCAGGAGGTACGAAGATGTACCGGGACTTGAAAGAGTTGTATTGGTGGAGTGGTATGAAGAGGGATGTCGCATTCTTTGTGAAGCGATGTCTGACATGCCAACTGGTTAAGGCAGAACATCAAAAATCGGGAGGTACTCTCTAACCACTTCCGATACCGGAGTGGAAGTGGCAGGATCTTCAGAGGTGCTTGGGTACAAAGCTTAAGTTTAGCACTGCATCACATCCTTAGACTGATGGACAATCAGAGCGGCTGATTAAGTATCTCGAGGATATGTTAACGGCATGTGTATTGGATTTTAAGGATAAATGGGATAAGCACTTGACCTTGGTTGAGTTCTCTTACAACAACAGTTATCAGGCTTCGATTGGTATGGCCCCTTACGAGGCACTTTATGGGAGGAAGTGTAGGTCGCCACTGTATTGGGATATTGAGGATTGGCGATGGACTAAGGATGGTAAGCTCACGAGAGCTAAGGTTTCATCTAAGATTGAGAAGATGGTTGAGAAGGTTAAGTTGATTCAGCAGAGAATGAAAGCGGCTCAGGATAGACAGAAGAGTTATGCGGATAAGAGGAGAAGGCCCCTCGAGTTTGAGGTCGGAGATCGTGTCTTCTTGAAGGTATCTCCTAAGAAGGTGTAGCACCCGAGCGCAAGGTACCACATCCCCCGCACCGAGACCCGACCCGAATATGAAATGGATGATCCATACTCGAGCTAAATCACGGCGAACGGGGACAAACACACACGCTATGCTAGACGGGACTAACCCTTGAACCATAAAATCAAAGTAAACATTAAAGCGGAAGCATAACTGAATATATAACATATATATATACCATGAGCATCAAAGCTCCAAAAATAAGCCATATACATCGCCAATTACCGCCAAAGCTCACAACATGTACGATCCATTAATATTCATATACAATGATCAAAAGTGCAATATGCAAGTGTAAGACCAAAATACAAGAGCTAAAAGCGAATGCAAGACCTATGACTCGTATTCCCGCCTAGCTCCCTTGACACTTGCACAACACAACTGAAAGCCAAACGGGTTCAGTCCAAAAGGGACTGGTGGGTATAAAAACAGGGCATAAATATAATACACGACAGTATTTAAACAATCACATGCAAGCTACAATCCCAAGTGAGGTTTTTAAAGAATTTCCCAAGTGGGTGACTAGAAATCATCAAAAGGGATTATAACGATTCATTTACATTAGGTCATTATTGGCCCGGCGAGTGGGCGTGCATTATCTCCAACCAACACCTTGTGTAGTTCATTAACATTCATTCTTTCTTTCTTTTCATGCATAACATTCTTCCGTGCACATTCAATAACATTTCCACCTTCTTCCTCCGGGTTGGTGGTGGGTTTGCAAGGCCCGACCACCCATTCATTGACCAAAAGGGGAACATGACTCCCCAGATGGCACTCAGCGTCCATTCCTCGCTAACTCCTAACGAGGTCCGATTACGCCGTTCATTGGTGGAACTAGTGTGAGGGTTCACCGTCAGCCCATGCCTCCTCGGGTCACCACTCACACCAAGTCCCTGGGCCCCATTCTGTGCATAACATTCATTCTTTTCTCGCCAAAACATTTGGTAGGTTCATAAAAGAAAGGCTTTACTTTTAAAATCATTGACCCTTGAAAACGACTCTGTATACATTTATATACTTTTGGTTGAAATCTTTTCACATTGGAAGTATATAGGGCCATTTAACTAAATAGTAGAGAAACCCACCTTAAATGGCAAAAAGGAGAACGCACGAGCCTCACTGACTGACCTCGTCTCTAACGGACTGAAAATCTGTGCAAGAAAGGTGAAGTGAGCCTCAATATGACCAAATAAGACGCTCGACAATGTAATGATCATGATATGAATATATAAAAGATAAGATTATGTCATGAAAATGTTCATGTGCACTATTAAGGAATTTAAATCATATAAACAAACCATTCAATCATTCGTTCACTTTCATTCAAGTTCATAAATTCACATTTCCAATCAATCCAATTTAAGAATTTCAAATATGATTATAGCACGTATTAAATCATATTTACAATTAGAAAATAGACAATAAAATACGTTCAATTTAAAATCGGAAATTAAATAAAACATGAATTAGGTAACAATTAAATTCTATACTTCAATTAACTCAAATAATATTTAATATACAATAAACATATATATAAAATATATATATATATATATATATATATATATATATATATATATATACATATATATATATTTATATATACATGCACACGTACACATTCATGCATGCAAATCTAATGTATTACATATGTATGCAATTTATCATGCACAAACAAATTCCATGCATGCAATCTAAAATACATATATGGATATTTAATTATACATGCACACGTACAAGATAACAAGCATGCAAACATAACCCAAATCACATGCAGCCTCCTACCTATCACATGCCCACAAACAGACAACCATGCATGCAAACAATTAAAGCCATTTTCATGCACACGCAATACATGCATCAGTGCAAAGAAAGAAGGAAAATAAATAACAGCAGCAACCAGCAACAAACAGCAGCAAACAGCTCTCCAGAATCAATCTCCCCGCCCGAGGAGATCTTGTGCTGCAAAAATCCCTGCCCGGGGAGCTTAATGCAGAAACCTTCTGCATAAAGACTACCCGACCGGGCCTTTTCACGGCCAAAATCTCCCCGCCCGGGGAGATTCATTCCAGAACGAAGCAACAACAGCACACAAGGCTTAGCCCCTGTTTTAAGGCATGAACTAGAGCAGCAAGATGCAACAACCAAAGGCAATTGATGCAACAACATAAGGTATGAAAATGCAGTAGGAACTAGCCTTAACAACTCCCACAAAACCAAGAAAACCGACAACATCAAACAAGGAAGAACGTAGCAGCTGACAGCAGCACACAAGGAACGAAGCAACAGCAGCACAAAAGGCTTAGCCCCTGTTTTAAGGCATGAAATAGAGCAGCAAGATGCAGCAACCAAAGGCAATTGATGCAGCAACATAAGGCATGAAAATGCAGCAGGAACTAGCCTTAACAACTCCCACAAAACGAAGAAAACTGACAGCAATAAACAAGGAAGAACGTAGCAGCTGACAGCAACTAAACCAGACCAAAACAGGGCAAAATGAGGCCAAAAAACAGAGCAACAACTGATCTCCTTGATCTCAACATGTTCATGTAAGTTAAGCCAACACATACGTAGCAAAACAACACCAATTTGACATATAAATCAGTTCCAAGGAAGCTCAAACTTGAAACACAGGCATAAGTGATCATTTCCAGAATTTTCCTCAAAGTGCCATTAATGATATCTCATGAATACTTCAACTACCATGTAATCAATGATCATAAATGAGAAGAGGACGTCAAAACAATCATTTTCAAGCTTGGAATCACACAAACCAACAGGAAACGAAGGAGATCAACACAAATGTTCAAAACCTACTAAATCTCAAATTCAGCCAAAAACTCATGAAACCATGATCAAAATTGGGGATGCATAGCTTAAAATGACACATATTGCATGTATATTACAACCCTAAGCTTAACTTGTGGATTGATGAAGGTTTGGAGGAGATTTGAGCTTTAAATCTCCAAGGTGCACAAGGGTTACGGGAAAACTGGGGAACAGGTGAAAAATGACTGAAATTCTCTAACGACTGAGGGTTATCTCGGTTTGGGGTGATTAATTCCAGTTAAAGGGTTGAGTTAGGGTTCCAAAGCATCAAACCATGGTTAATTTGGTTAAAGTTTGGATGAGTTATGGGCATTTTTACAAACTGTGGCAGATTGGCTTCCGTTAGATGTTTCGGTTGAATTTCGGAGGTTCAAATGACTTTGGAAAAATATAAGGCTAAGTTCACTAAACTCGAATTTTCGTTGCGAGCTCAGCAAAATGGACAAAACTTGAATCCGAGTTTCCTAGCTTAAGATATTAAATACGGAACCAAGGGTGCGCTAATTGCTCGTTAGCCCCCGATTTGGATTCCAAAAACAAAATAAATTCGAAACTCATGCAAATGAACCCGAAAACATGAAACGAACATATTTTCATATTTAAGACAAATATAAGTTCAACATATTAAATTTGTACGAAATTTCGGTATCAAATTATATAAAAAGAAGCACGTTTATATTGCACATGAGCAAAGCATAAATATATTCAAAGAATTTCATAATATAAACAAAATTTAAATTCATAAATAACTATATCTAAAGTACACTATTTTAATATCATTTAAAACAAAGGGTCAGAATTAATCATAATTTCAAATTCAGATTTAATTGAATAACAAAATGAACGGTTTATATATATATATGTAAATCAAAATGTACACATTTATTTAATTAAAAACGAATGCACGATCAATACCCTATGATTTAAAATCAATTGCATGATTTAATATTGAATACAATAAAATGCATGAATTCATATATATTTCATTTAAACAACTTGTACTGCATTTAATATATATATATATATATATATATTTAGTATTAATAACATTAAAATATGATAATTAACATTTAATATAAAATTAAATATACAAATCACTTACAAACAATTAATTAGCGCAATTTGGTAAACATATACGTCATACCCGTACGGCCGAAATATCGAGGCACCATAACCTCTCCCCCTTAAAAGAATCCGTCCTCGGATTCCCTGTCTACCTGAAGACAATTTATGAAGGAACCTCGTTCCTCCCAAGCAACAAGGAGAGAATCCCCGTCTCTCAAACAACAATGAGAGAACCTCGTCTCTCAAAAGAAACAAAGAGAGAACCCCGTCTCTTGAACAACAATGAGAGAACCCCGTCTCTCAAAAGCAACAAAGAGAGAACCCTATCTCTCGAAAACAGGTAACGAAGTTCAAAATACAAAATACAATCACAACGAAGAGCAACCATCAAGGAGAAAGTATCAAAACATCCAATTACGACAACTTAATCAAAACAATCACATAAAGCCAGGGAACAATTATCACTTACTTACATCCAACATCGATTATACAACAATAGTTAACACATCAAAGAGTCAAAGCACAGATTATTAAAATTATTTAAATTAACAATGCATGTATGTATATGCCATGGATGTCTGAGGTACCGTTCACCATGGAAATGAATTTGAAGCTAAAGCCTTCATGGTCCCAAGGTATGGTCTGATCCCAAAAGTTAGCTCGACTCTTGGCTTACCTTTAATATCCTCAACGTGTCCACCTGAGAAACTGATAAGGCTCTCGATTGGTCCTGTTCTTAATTCCACTCTGATTCTTATCTTCTTACCTTCTTCCATTTCTCGGTTATAAGTTGACCCTGATCCAATCAACCTGCCCATTCCAAAACGAGTTTTACCCTACATCTTCAGATTTCGGACCGGTCTTCTTCACGGTTCAAGTCTGCTTCTATAATTTGGTGAAACCCCTGAAATTCAATAACCTTTTTGATTAATGATCACAGCCTTCTTGACGAGTTCTTTCCAAACCGGGTTCTGATCATCGGTTCCCAAAACTTTTGGATTAATCTCTTCGTGGATCGTTTCCTCATCCCTTCATCCTCTTAGAGCCATTAAACGTGCATTAAATTTCGGTCCACCCAAATCTCTAATCGAGGGAAAACTTCCTTGATACTTCTTGGGATTCAATTCAAGTTCTGTCATAGTCACTTCTTTCTGATTCCTTTCTTCTCAAATTCCTTCTAACTCATTATGGAAAAACGACTAGCGATGCAGTAGGGTTTTATTTTGTTAAGTAATGTCCGAACTCCTCTAATACTTAGTCAAATTACCCTCTATGGTTGCCATCACGAACGCATTAATTTGATTTAATTTCTGTTCCCTAAGGCGATTTAATGGTCTCGCAGAAGCTCCTCCATAATTCTATTATTTCCCAAAATTTAAATCCCATGTGTAGAAATGCTCGACAAACCATCTCCTCAATATCCCGTGGTGGCCTTCAACACGAACTTAATACTTAATGCTCACTTGAACGGTTTAACCGTTAAAACTCTTTTATTTATTTCCGATCACCACCATTAGGACTCCCAGGTCTTCCTTATTTTGCAATTCTGTTATTCCTACTAAAATATTTCTTCGAGCACCACTTCAATCTTCCAATTTCACTACAAGAAAACTGTCAATTTCCGACGGAATCAAGTCCGTCGGAAAATTATTATTTTCCGACGGAATACCGACGGTTTTCCGACGGAATTTGTTCAAAAATATAAAAATAAAAATAAATATTTTCCGACGGAAATTCCGTCGGTAATCCGTCGGAAACATTTCCAACGGACAATTCCGTCGGTAATTCCGTCGGAAAAAATAAAAATATAAAAATAAATATTTTCCGACGGAATACCGACGGTTTTTCGACGGAATTTGTTGGAAAATATAAAAATAAAAATAAATATTTCCGACGGAAATTCCATCGGTAATCCGTCGGAAACTATAAAAATATAAAAATAAAAATAAATATTTCCGACGGAAATTCCATCGGTAATCCGTCGGAAACTATTAAATTTAATTAAATAAATTTTTTTCTAATTACTAATTTTATTTTTACATGTACAAATATCTTATAATGTAACTTATAATTAATATATTAATTTTAGAAAAAATTCTTATTATCATACTCTATATATTTTCAATAGATCGGAGAACTCTTAATTCTAATGAGTTTTATTTTCATTTGAATAAGTACTTTTAAAAAATTCCAATAAATATGATTATATTTAATTCATATAATCATATATTTAAAATTTTAAATTAATAACAAAAGGTATTTAAATAATTATTTGAAATAAGTATACAAATATATTTAAAGACAAAATATTAACAATAAGCAAGTTAGCCAAGTTGGTAAAGGGGTCAACATTCTCTCTTGGAGACCCGAGTTCGAATCCCCGCGAGCGCAATAATCGTGGGAATTAATTCTCGCATTTGGTTGGCTCACCGAGCTTAAGCTCGTCTCGTGGCTCGCCTGAAGTGTTGGTGTGGCTTGTTTCGGGGGTGGTTTGGGTCTCACAAATGATTTTTATATATTTTTTAGATTATTTACTTTTATTCTATTTTCCGTCTGATTTCCGACGGATTTTCCGTCGGAAAGTCGTTTATTATTTTTAACATTTAGTTAAAATTTCCGTCGAAAATCCGTCGGTAATCCGTCGGAAATGTTTCCGACGGATAATTCCGTCGGTAAATTTTTCCGAGTACTAGTTATGCGACAACAATCATCCGTCGGAAATCCGTCGAAAATTCGTCGGTGTTTGATGTTTCCGATGGATTTTCGACGGAATTTCGACGAACAGTGCCGTCGGAATTCCGCTGTTTTCTTGTAGTGTTTGTTTCTCGGTCGTGCTCTACCCCTTAAATTTCTATTGCCACGTGTTGAACTCCATTGATTCTTCCTTTGTCGAAATTCTGGATGAATAATTTCCATTAGGAAGGATTTTAATCAGAAGGGCAACCCCAATGTTTTGCCTTTCAACTTCCCTTCTAATTCGCTTGATGTCTGAAACTCCTTTCCTATTCTTGTCCGATCCAAGCAGCCCGCAATCAACTCTAATCTCATTTCTCTTTATGAATTCCCGTTTCCATTAACCTATCCCTTACTTGAGATTCTTTATTTTCCCGATGTCACCTTCATTGTAACGTACCATCCCATTATTTCTTTTCCTCTTAACTCAGAGGTGGCTCGATCAAAGAGATACTTGATAAGTGAGATAAAAGAACTTCCTATGAAATAAACACTGGAATGCATGTCGGGTTAAAATGACAATGCACGTGGCATGCTTGCAACAATTAAATATGCCGCACATTAGAGCAACAAAATCAAATAGGAATGCGGGCACAAACATAAGTAAAGAAAATAATAATTTGATGCGAAATATGATGCACGTGCCATGAATGTTTTGGAACCTGTCACCAATATAGTAAGCTGTTAGCTCGGTAGCTTTTTCTCGTTCCTCCAATTACGAGGTCACTTTGACTTGCTAATCATGCCTTGTCTTTCCCACGGTCTTCATGTTTTCCATGAATCTTTTTGCATCACTTGTATCTTCCACTGTCTGGAGTTGCAATTTCACGATCCCTGATTTCTTCGACATCCACTGAATTGGCCTCTGCATTTCTCCCCGAGAATCACCCTTCAACATTGCCCAAATTCTCTTACAAAATTGAACCCTAATGTAATTCTGAACCCTACTTCTCACCATCGCCGTGATCAAGACTCCCGTGCTTATCCTTTATGAGTTGAGATTAGTGAATTAAACTCGTTTTCCGATTGCTTATACTTGAGCACATGGTTTCCTCCCAAAGAGTCTTTGCCTTTCTTTACCGTTTCCATTTATTGCTCCATATTTCCCAATTCGACCTCACAACCCAACAATTCAGCTTGAGATTGGAAAATGAACTCAATTCCCGTCCTCAATGTCACCACCTTCCCAAACTTTGTATTTACCCCATCAATTGCCTTTCTCTACTCCCTTCCCTACTCATTTCTATCTTAGTCGAAATCCAGAGCACCTAAATTTAAACTCTTGCTGATCTTGACTTCTACACTCTCGATTTCTAATTTCCAGGTTTATTTAGAAACCCTTCTTTGACAACCCTTGGTGATCAATTCCCATCAAATTTATTTTACCTTATCTCCTCTCAGTCCTCGGTACCTCTTCAATGGTCCGAACCCTGAACCAAATACCTTCAAGGTTCATTTACTTCATTCCTAAGGTTGAACGATCCCGTTGAAACCAATTATGGCATCTTATGTAGGAGAGCCATATATACCCATATTAGGAGTCATAAATGTTTTCCCCGATCAATTCTTATCTTATCAAGTGTCTCTCTACCATTGCATCCCTAAAGTGGAACCTCCCATTTTGGCTCCCAACCCTTGAACTTTAGCTCCATATAAGAAGGCCTCACATCTCGAATTCTCCATATTCCTTCCCGGTGCATCCCTCCTATCATCTATGCCTCAGGAAGAATTTGCAATAGATCGTCTTTATCGTGGAACTTGGCCATGGTTTGATATTATTTTCATAACCTGTAAATCATAACTCATTTCGAAGATATATGCATGCAATTATCACATGCCCATGGCACATTTTCAACATGAAAGGCACGGAACCAATATAAAATGCAACTAGTAATTCGACAAGATTAAAAAGGAAAGACAATTTTATGTTCAAGATCGATGCAATGCACATATCATCATGTAGTTCCTATGCCGAACGACCTAGACTGACCCACACGACACGAGAGCCCGAGTTTTGCAACCCGAGGCTCTGATACCACTTAAGGATGTAGCACCCGAGCGCAAGGTACCACATCCCCCGCATCGAGACCCGACCCAAATATGAAATGGATGAACCATACGAGAACGGGGATAAACACACACGCTATGCTAGGCCGGACTAACCTTTGAACCATAAAATCAAAGTAAACATTAAAGAGGAAGCATAAGTGAATATATAACATATATATATACACCATGAGCATCAAAGCTCCAAAAATAAGCCATATACATCGCCAATTGCCGTGAAAGCTCAAAACATGTGCGCTCCATTAATATTCATATACAATGATCAAAAGTGCAATATGCAAGTGTAAGACCAAAATACAAGAGCTAAAAGCGAATGCAAGACCTATGACTCGTATTCCCCCCTAGCTCCCTTGACACCTGCACAACACAACTGAAAGCCAAACGGGTTCAGTCCAAAAGGGACTGGTAGGTATAAAAACAGGGCATAAATATAATATACGACAGTATTTAAACAATCACATGCAAGCTACAATCCCAAGTGAGGTTTTTAAAGAATTTCCCAAGTGGGTGACTAGAAATCATCAAAAGGGATTATAACGATTCATTTACATTAGGTCATTATTGGCCCGGCGAGTGGGCGTGCATTATCTCCAACCAACACCTTCTGTAGTTCATTAACATTCATTCTTTCTTTATTTTCATGCATAACATTCTTTCATGCACATTCAATAACATTTCCACCTTCTTCCTCCGGGTTGGTGGTGGATTTGCAAGGCCCGACCACCCATTCATTGACCTAAAGTGGAACATGACTCCCCAGATGGCACTCAGAGTCCATTCCTCGCTAACTCCTAACGAGGTCCGGTTACGCCGTTCATTGGTGGAACTAGTGTGAGGGTTCACCGTCAGCCCATGCCTCCTCGGGTCACCACTCACACCAAGTCCCTGGGCCCCATTCTGTGCATAACATTGATTCTTTTCTCGCCAAAACATTTGGTAGGTTCATAAAAGAAAGGCTTTATATTTATATACTTTTGCCTGAAATCTTTTCACATTGGAAGTATATTGGGTCATTTAACTAAATAGTAGAGAAACCCACCTTAAATGGAAAGAAAGAGAACACACGAGCCTCACTGACCGGCCTCGTCTCTAAAGGACTCAAAATCTGTGCAAGAAAGGTGAAGTGAGACTCAATATGACCAAATAAGATGCTCGACAATGTATTGATCATGATATGAATGTATAAAAGATAAGATTATGTCATGAAAATGTTCATGTGCACTATTAAGGAAATTAAAGCATATAAACAAACCATTCAATCATTCGTTCACTTTCATTCAAGTTCATAAATTCACATTTCCAATCAATTCAATTTAAGAATTTCAAATATGATTATAGCACGTATTAAATCATATTTACAATTAGAAAATAGACAATTAAATACGTTCAATTTAAAATCGGAAATTAAATAAAACATGAATTAGGTAACAATTAAATTCTATACTTCAATTAATTTAAATAATATTTAATATATAATAAACATATATAATATATATATATATATATATATATATATATATATATATATATATATACATGCACACGTACACATTCATGCATGCAAATCTAATGTATTAAATATGTATGCAATTTATCATACAAACAAATTCCATGCATGCAATCTAAAATACATATATGGATATATAATTATACATGCACACGTACAAGATAACAAGCATGCAAACATAACCCAAATCACATGCAGCCTGCTACCTATCACATGCCCACACACAGACAACCATGCATGCAAACAATTAAAGCCATTTTCATGCACACGCAATACATGCATCAGTGCAAAGAAAGAAGGAAAATAAATAACAGCAGCAACCAGCAACAAACAGCAGCAAACAGCTCTCCAGAATCAATCTCCCCGCCCGGGGAGATCTTGTGCTGCAAAAATCCCTACCCGTGGAGCTTAATGCAGAAACCTTCTGCATAAAGACTACCCGACCGGACCTTTTCACGGCCAAAATCTCCCCGCCCGGGGAGATTCATTCCAGAACGAAGCAACAGCAGCACACAAGGCTTAGTCTCTGTTTTAAGGCATGAAATAGAACAGCAATATGCAGCAACCAAAAGCAATTGATGCAGCAACATAAGGCATGAGAATGCAGCAGGAACTAGCCTTAACAACTCCCACAAAACCAAGAAAAATGACAGCAACAAACAAGGAAGAACGTAGCAGCTGACAACAACTAAACCAGACCAAAACAGGGCAGAAAGAGGATAAAAAACAAAGCAACAACTGATCTCCTTGATCTCAACATGTTCATGTAAGTTAGGCCAACAAATACGCAGCAAAACAACACCAGACATATAAATCAGTTCCAAGGAAGCTCAAACTTGAAACGCAGGCATAAGTGATCATTTCCAGAATTTTCCTCAAAGTGCCATTAATGATATCTCATGAATACTTCAACTACCATGTAATCAATGATCATAAATGAGAAGAGGACGTCAAAAAAATCATTTTCAAGCTTGGAATCACATAAACCAACAGGAAACGAAGGAGATCAACACAAATGTTCAAAACCTACTAAATCTCAAATTCAGCCAAAAACTCATGAAACCATGATCAAAATTGGGGATGCGTAGCTTAAAATGATACATATTGCATGTATATTACAACCCTAAGCTTACCTTGTGGATTGATGAAGGTTTGGAGGAGATTTGAGCTTTAAATCTCCAAGGTGCACAAGGGTTACGGGAAAACGGGGGAATAGGGTAAAAATGACTGAAATTCTCTAACGGCTGAGGGTTATCTCAGTTTGGGGTGATTAATTCCAGTTAAAGGGTTGAGTTAGGTTTCCAAATCATCAAACCATGGTTAATTTGGTTAAAGTTTGGATGAGTTATGGTCATTTTATCAAATTGTGGCAGATTGGCTTCCATTACATGTTTCGGTTGAATTTCGGAGGTTCACTAAACTCGAATTTTCGATGCAAGCTCAGCGAAGTCGACGAAACTTGAATCCGAGTTTCCTAGCTAAAGATATTAAATACGGAACCAAGGGTGCGCTAATTGCTCGTTAGCCCCCGATTTGGATTCCAAAAATAAAATAAATTCGAAACTCATGCAAATGAACCCAAAAACATGAAACAAACATATTTTCATATTCAAGTCACGTATAAGTTCAACATATTAAATTTGCACGAAATTTCGGTATCAAATTATATAAAAACGAAGCACGTTTATATTGCACATGAGCAAAGCATAAATATATTCAAAGAATTTCATAATATAAACAAAATTTAAATTCATAAATAACTATATCTAAAGTGCACTATTTTAATATCATTTAAAACAAGGGGTCAGAATTAATCATAATTTCAAATTCAGATTTAATTGAATAACAAAATGAACGGTTTATATATATATATATATATGTAAATCAAAATGTACACCTTCATTTAATTAAAAACGAATGCACGATCAATACCCTATGATTTAAAATCAATTGCATGATTTAATATTGAATACAATAAAAAGCATGAATTCATATATATTTCATTTAAACAAATTGTACTACATTTAATATATATATATATATATATATATATATAGTATTAATAACATTAAAATATGATAATTAACATTTAATATAAAATTAAATATACAAATCACTTATAAACAATTAATTAGCGCAATTTGGTAAACATATACGTCATACCCGTACGGCCGAAATATCGAGGCGTCACAGAAGGGCTTTTCTCGTATTTGTAGAGGAGGGAAACTTAGCCCTCGGTATCTTGGACCGTTTGAGATTCTAGAAAGGATTGGAGAGGTGGCGTATAGGTTGGACCTACCGCCGAGTTTGACTGGAATTTATAATGTGTTCCACGTTTCACAGCTTCGGAAGTTCTACCCCGATGAGTCGACAATTTTACCGGTTGAAGAGGTACAGCTTGAGACCGATTTAACGATTGTGAGGCACCCAGTTGAGATTCAGGATCGGAAAGTACAAGTGTTGAGAAACAAGCAGATTCCCTTGGTCAGAGTGTTGTGGAGAGACCAGAAATCTGAGGAATTGACTTGGGAAACTTAGGAGAAGATGAGGAAGTTGTATCCGGAGTTGTTCCAAGCAGCGAACCTGAGGACAGGTTCTCCTAAGGGGGGGAGGTTGCGACGCCCCGTCCGATAGATCGTACAGGTATGCGCCACGAGAGAGTTTACCATATGCACTTATGTGATTTAATTTTCTTTTTATGTGTTTAATTCCAACTTTGATAGAAAATGTGACTTAATTGACAAAAACCTAAAATAGTAAAATATGAATTCTTGCATGACAACTTAAGAATGGAACTTGGATGAATTTTAAATTAATTGTTGGACTTGGATTTAAATAGGACTTGGACCTATTGGTGTGTTTTGGGCCTAACTTAAATTAGCTGAGTTTAGGTCATTTGGGACCAATATGAGCTCGGGAATTCGAATTCGAATTCCGACACCACCATTGGACTCGAATCGGTGATTTGGGTACAAGGAATTTACTTTATATTTTTCGAAAACCGTTTAGACCTTAGACCTTTTAATTTTAACTTATTGGACCGAAAGTCATTTATTTGAGCCCAAATCCTATTTGAACCTTTAGCCTCACATTATATTTTGGAAACCCTAACCTTGACCTAAAACTATTAGCCACCATATAAATAGCTTTATTCCCTTTTCATTTCATTTCAAACCACACAAGTTAGCTTCAAAGAGAATCATGGAGAAATTTCAAGAGAAGATCAAGACTTGAACCATCTTTCATTCTAAGAGCTCATATTCTTTGATTCCTCATTCCTTCACAAGACAAGGTAAGCTTTGGATCTCTTTTGATGAGTATTTCATTTCTATTCTTGGATTGGAGCATGAAATTGTTGGCATGAACTTGAATGATGAGATCTTGAATTCCTTGAGTAAGCTTTGATGATTTGAATGCTCCTTATGTGTCTTAGTTGCTGGAAATTCGTGTATGGAAGATTAGGGGTTCGTACCTTCATGTTTCGGCTTGAAATTCATGAAATGGGTGTTTGAGATTTTGGGCAAAAACCTTCTTAAACTTGGATTACTTGATGTTTTGATGCTAAACATGATTTATATGATGATATACTTGAGTTTCGTGATGTTTTATGGTAGATTTTTTGTTGTTTTGATGATTTTTGGAGTTCCTCTTGTTCTTCCCAAAACTGTCCAGTTTCTGCTCCAGATCAATGGCCGGAACGGCCGTTCCCGTTTGTGCTTTAAGCCCTGAACGGCCCTTCTGGGCTAGGGTTTGAGTTTTGGCGGCGAACATGGGAACGCCCGTTCCCATGTATGCTTGGCCGTTCCCAGTCTCGCTGACTTTGGGCGTGGGAACGCCCGTTCCCATGCGTCTGTACTCCTTTTTACTTGATTTTTCGTGCATATTTGATTCGTTTGAGTTGCTACTTAACTTGTATGATCCGATATGACTTGGAATGCATCTCTGAACCTAAATACTTTATTACTTGCATGAGTTACTTGAATAATTGAATTGACCTTTGTGACCAACTCGATAAACATCATTCCATTTTCGCATGTCATTCATACTTTGTACGCCGTGCGTCTTACTTGGTTCATGTAGAGTCTAAGTTTGGGCTTTTGTATGTCTTGTCACAAAGTATGGTGGTGCCGGTGAGCCTGAGGTTTAGAGTGTTTGGCCCTTCACACTCTCAGACTCTACTACTACGAGGTGAGGTTCAGGATTTTGTATGGTCATAGGACCTATGGCCTTAATATGCTAATTTCAACCCTTGCATGCGAGTATATCTATTATAAATACGTATGTGTTGGATATGATATGTTTATGACCTTGTGAATCAGCTCTGTTTTGGAAAATTAGATATGAAAGCATATGTAAACTGTTTTGAAAAGTTATATTATGTTATGTTTCTGTAGCGAGTAGGCCATGAAATATTGGCATCTGTATGTATGTATGTATGTGGATCCGAGGAGCTATGGGTAAGGAGCCCCTGGGACGGTTAGGGTTGTCGGGGATACACCTGTGCCTAGTTCCATTTGAGATATCATTGGGCGACTCAGGGAGATAGGGGAGGCGTGATATCTTGAGCCTTTGGTGTACAGCCGGGGAGGACTCTTGCGGGTTCGCTACCCCTTGAGGGTATGTCTGTTTTGGATGGTTTGGCGACGGTACATCCCCTCTATCATTGATGTGAGGATTGGATTGATGTGAGGAGTAAAGCTTGGAAGCTCATACTCGCCGAGCATGCGATCTGTTCTGTCTGGGAATCATGAATCGAGATAGAGTTTCTAAAATGTTTTCCAAAACTTATACTTATAACTATCTTTTGGGTACTTTTGAAAATGTCTTTGGTATGCAACACCTATCTCCGGTTCATGAGTCCACCCTTCTGATATGTGCTATGCTCTATATATATATATACATTGGGTGTGCGTTAGCCCCCTCACTCGGTCAAGTTGACTGACCCCTCATTTACAATTTTAGTTGCAGGTCTTTTGGCGTTTGCTAGGCGGGAATGAGTCCTTTGAGTTGCACTTCGTCGGTCTAGCCTTTCTAGTTGCATTTGTCTTTCATACACTTTACTTATGCTTTACTTGTAGACTTGAGATTATACTTTACTATTCAGTAGCCCTGCGTGGCACTCGTATTCGGCCCCTTGTGGCACCTGATGATTATTACTTTATGTTGATATTCGGGACTAGGGATCTATGCTAGTTGAACCCGTCACTTGTTATGCTTGTTGATATTCGGGACTAGGTATCTATGCTAGTTGAACCCGTCAGTTGTTTTGAATGTTGATTTAAATGCTTCCGCTATCTCGTTTGAATGTTTGAATTGCTTTCGCGCTCTGAGTTTGTCGAGTTAGATCCGCCTAGCATAGTGTGTGTGTTTGTCTCCCGTTCGCTCTGATTCGGATTCGGGCATGGACTTCCATTTCATGACCGGGTCTAGGTCTCAATGCGGTGGATGTGGCATCCTCCAATTGGGGTGTTACACCACCAAAGTCCTCTGAAACAACAAACATATAAAAATCCCAAGACTTAGACTCTATATGAACCAAGTAAGACGTACGGCAACAAATAATCAAGTATGAAATGCATCATGGAATGATATGGATCACATAGGTCAAGTAGCTTAACATAAGACAAGCACTCATACGAAATTACTCAATTAAATGAAGTATTATCATCTAAGAATGCAATTGAAGTTATATCATAACATATAATTCAGAAAGTAACTTAAACGGATCAAGCAAATACGGAAAAGACAAGTGCAAAGTGTAACAGTAGCTCCGGAACGGCCATTCGCATGCATAACTAAGCATGGGAACGGTCATTCACAGAAGCCACCTAGCGAGCATGGGAACGGCCGTTCCCATCTCAAGGCAAAAATGGGAATGGCCCTTCCTGTTCTCGCGTGCTGACATCAGTCCTTCGTGGGATGTTTCGGCCACCAAAGACAAACGGGGAACGACCTTAGATCTGGTGCAGTCTGTGCAGAAACTTCACAGATTCGGGAAGAAGACAACCATGGCCGAAAATGGCCGATTTCACACCAATTAATCCATAAAATTTCCACAAAAATTATATATATTGTCACATAAATCATGCTTATCATCTAACCTAGCTCAAGATCTCAAGATATCATCAAACAAGGCAAGAATCATCAAGTTGGGTCTAAAGTTCATATTTCTCAAAATTTCACCAAATCATTTCAAATAATTAGTTTTATGCTAAGATTAATGGATAGAATTAAAGGTCACATCAAGAGAAATATGTTGCTTACCTTAGCTCTTAAATTGATGAAGAAACGAGATAGATATGAGCTCTTGAAAGTGTGAGAAAGCCTTATATCTTCATCCTTGTTTGAAGCTCTCCATGGATAATATGTCTTGTGTGAAATGGAGTTTGAAATGAAGCTAAGTTAGGGTTTCCAAGATAAAATATGAGGCTAAAGGTTTTATTAGGATTTGGACTCAAATAAATGAATTTCGACCCAATAGGTCAAAATTAAAAGCTTTAACGTCTAAATGGCTTCCGAAAAATATGAAATAAATTCCATCGGATCCGAATCTCTGAATCAAGTCCAATAGTGGTGTCTGAATTCGAATTCGAATTCCCGAGCTCATATCGGTTCCAAACGCACCCAAAGTTACCTAATTTAAATTAGGCCCAAAACTTCCAAAATTGCAAGTAGGCCCAAGTCCTATTTTACTATCATTTAAATCAAATTCATTCAAGGTATAATTCATGCCAAGTCATAGAATTCCAAGTATGCACTTAAATCAATTTAAAATCACATAATTACATCAGAGTTGGAAATTAAGGCACATAATAAGGATATAAAGCATGTAAATGCGTAAATAAACACTCTCGTGATGTCATACCTGTACGGGTGATCTGATGGGGCATCACATCACCAGTCTTTATGACTGATCACTCCTCATTATTTTCTTTTTCCTCTTTGTTTCTTTGACTTGTAGGTACAAGTTTTCGGTTCATGCTAGGCGGTGGTCTTTCCTTTGAGTTGATCGAGTCCTAGTAGAGTCTTTGCATACTGCATCATTACTTTTCAGTCTTGGTATTATGTATAAGATATGACTTTAAATTCAAACTTTGACAATTATATGATTTATTTGGCCCGGGGATGGGCTAGGCATGTATTAATTGATTTGTTATACTCGTGGTACAGATGCATGTATGTCTGTATGTTTGAATCCTGGTGCTTCCGTGCTTGATATTTGTCTCCCATTCGCTATAGCTTGGGGCATGTGCAGAGTTTCCATTTCGTTACACGTGTCGAGCTATGGTGCGGGGGATGTAGTGCTCTTCACTCCGGGTGCTACATCCTAAAGTGGTATCAGAGCTCTTGGTTGCAAAACCGAAGCTCTTGTGTCGTGTCGGGTCTATCTAAGTCGTTCGGCTTACTATTATGTGCTTGTTTGCAATCACTTACACTTTTATGTGAATTGTTTTTATAATTTTATATTAATTGTTCACATGAACATGTACTAAACCCCGCACGCATCAATATTTCTTGGAATCAATTTCTTATTTCAGGATGGCATCTCAACACCAACATGTGTCATCGAAAGCAGGACAAGAAAAACAAGTGACTTCGGTTTACAAGAAGTTTAAAGATTTTGATCCGCCGATGTGGTTTGGGGGTGATGATAGCAAGGTCAAACAATGGTTGTCCAAGATGATGTGGATTTGGGAAAATTGTCTGGGGACCTCACAAGCAAAGGTAAATTAGACTTTCCGTTTACTCCAAGGCCGAGCTTTAACGTGGCTCAAGCAAACGAGGTCGAAATTGGAAGAGTTCGGGGAGGAGTTCAATTGGGAAAAATTCATCCAAGAATTTTGCTACAAATACATCCTCCAAGTGTGATGGTAAGAAGACTTCAAGAATTCTTAGATCTCGAATGAGAATTGAAGATAATGGATGAACTTATGTTGGAGCTAAAAAGTTCAAATGCTGACAAAGATTGCCCTAAAATTCGGAGTTATATACAACGGCGTAGGAATGATGTTCAACAAGCTTTTCAAGCTTCACCGGTGTATGAATAGTCCGAGAAAATTAGAAAGACGGTTCAAGTGGAAATGGATAATCAACGGTTAGAGTCTCACATTTTCTACGTGAGACAAGTACAAGGATTGAGTTCGAGTTCGAGTTCGAATTCGAGCAAGAGACCCTCCTCACAAAGGAATTCTTAAGAGTTTCAAGATGTCCATGACACCAAGAAGAAAAAGAAGCTTCGACCACCGAAGATGGATTTGATGCCTCCCCCACTAGAAATAATTCAATGTTCTTATTGCGAGGCCCGAATCATACGAAAGAGGTTTGTAGGAAGAAGCCGGGTAGTTGCTTCAAGTGTGGAGAGTTAGGACATTTAGTGAATGGTTTGTCCGGTGGTTTTGCTTGAAGGCGCCTTGTTGAGTTACGGAGCTACCTTAGGCATGGGTTGGTCTCTCGAGTGTCGTGTCGAGTTGTTTGTTGCTTTTAGGAGATCCATCTGGGGCTCAACGATATTTTTGGGTGATAGATCGAAGGCTAGCTCATTTATATCCTTTGAAGAAGTGGTTGGTTGTTCTGGGACGGTGTGACAAGTTACGTGGTTTTAGCTTGGTTGTTGAAGTTCAAGAATAGTTTGATAAGCTCTTAGAAGGTACTTTCATCCGTTTGAGTACTTCTTCGTCGAGTGCTTAGTCCTATCTAAGAAAAAGACAGGATCTTAGGATGAGTATAAACTACCATGAGCTACACAGGTTAACTGTGGAAAATAAATACCCTTCACTCATTTCGAGAGTTGTTCGTTCTTCTCCAGAGGTTTGTAGTTGGCGCCAAGTGCGGTTTCTACAAGGGTATTATTGACTAAGTGTACGAGTAGAAGAACCGAGAATTGCTTCAGAGAATAAGTCTCTAGAGTAATTGGGATTCAACAGGAGATTCGTCTTTCTACAGACGGCCATCCCGTTGACATGAATGATAAGGAAGAGACACGGTTTGAGTGGGAAGAGGTGTTTGAAGAGAGAGTTACCTTCGGTACTGTATTTTCTTACCCGAGGGTACTCAAAACAACTTTATTGCAATCGAAGCTCTAAGGAAGGCTTTGGTTGCGTGTGGCTTCCGGAAGAGTGTAGTTTACACCTCTAGTAGTGCAAGGTCACAAAGTTACCCCACTCTTTGTTCGAGTACTTGAAGAACCGGTTATGATGTGATTGGCATAAGAAAAGATGTTGCGGACTTAGGGTAGCAATGTCGAATGTGCCATCAGTTGCACACCGAGCATCAAGAATCCTATCGATTCTTTCCCTATTATCGGATTCCCTAAGGATTCTACAACTACTTCTGAATTCTATTTGGAAGTGGGAGAAAACGGCCTAGGACATAGTGTTCGATTTGCTAAGGCTAAAGAGATTTCAATGAGATTCGAGTGGTTGCTCGTTTCAACGATTTGACCTATTTTCTCACAGTAAGGCTGTTCAGCGACACTTCGAGAGCTTCGTGGCTTGAAGAAGAGAAGACCCCTGGAGTCTTCAGCTCACTTGGATCAGAGTGGCGCGTCGGAAGAGTTGAGTTGAGTTCGTTCCAGAGTCGTTCAAGACCCTGCTTTAGGACATGAGGACAGGTCCTTTTGAAGGGGTAGAGGTTGTAACATCCCTGTTTTTCGGCCGCAAAGCTATGTTGTTATGGGTGTGTTATTTGCGCTTTTAAATTATTTATTTATGTAATTATATGCTTATTATATTGTTTATTTTATTTTCTTTAATTTATTTGAATTATTTGTTAGGTATATGTTTGAATATTTGAACGTTTTGTCCCCGTTTTTAATCCATTTGCACCCCTTTTCGATTCTAACTCCTACGACTACGTGATATGCATGAATTATATACGTTATAAACTTTTTTATGTGCTCGTGTTATATTTTTAAGTTCATTTGAAACTGTTTTGAAGTCATTTTATTTGTTAGGGACTTAAGGGCCTAACTCGTTTTAGCGCACCTTGGGTTCCGAAAGGCGTAACTTGAGCTCAGGAAGTTGGATTCAAATTCCAGAAGTGGTGCTGGACTTATAACAAAGATATGAAGCTAAGTAACATAACCTTATATTTTTCTAAGCCCATTTGATTCCAGGAAATTTTGCACGAACCGAGCCTCCCTCGCATGACTGCCAATCTTTACGGTTTTAGCCATAACTAATTCGTTTCTTAACCAAATTAACTCATTTTTTAGCCTAATTAAACCTATATTAACCCTCCCTAACTCTTTTAGCCTCTCATTTTGAGCTCAGCACAAGAAAAGGGGAAAAAAAAGTAGCAAACCAAGCCACCAAGGGAGAAAAGAGAAAAGAGAACAGCCACTATTCACTAAGTGTGATTTCTTGCTCGTTCGACCTCCATTCTTTGTCTACTCCAAGAGGTAAGTAAATTTTTGGTGTTCTCCACTCCATGACGCATCTTTCAAGCCTAGATTCATCTATTTTGGTCTTCATTTGAGCATGAAATGATGATGAACATGAATAGTTAGGTCATATGCCATTTTTGGATAAGTTCATGTCTTCTTTGCCTTATAACTTGTATTGATGCATGAAATATGATCATGAGACATTCATTTTTGCAAATATGAGCATGATTTTTGTGGAAATTTGTTGCAATCGACCCACCATTGATGAAAATGTGAATTTTTTAAGATATGTGACTAAATTGCTTCCTTGCCTTTGCCGTGCGTGTTTCATGTATTTTGGGGAGCGTTTAGCTGCGTTTTAGTTGCTATTTTATCGCCTTGTTGTTTCCTTTTCATGTCTTGTTGGTGTTGTGGTGTTGGAGATGAAGAACAGGGGCTGGACGAAGCTATTTTCGTGACTGCAACTCACGGTCGCTGCCGCGTCCTGGTTTTTGGCCAACATTGAGTTGTGTTGCTGCTGGTCACGGCCGCGACCACTTTTGTGCTTGTTTAGGCTCACAGACATGACCTTGTTTGAGGAGAGTTTCGAGTTGTTCCTTCTCGTTTGCTTTGTTTGCAGTTTCGTTTGTCTTTTGCTTTATCTTCTTGCTCATATTTCATCTCTTATGCATGGTTAATTTACTATATTATGTGTTATGTGTTTCATTATGAATTTAATGTGTAATTTCGATGCTTTTATATGTGATATGTGACAAGATATGCTCTATATGCTCTCTTACGTGCATGCATGACTTCATACATCGTTTATTTGCCTGGCATGACATTTCTTTGCTCTTTTTATGAAGTGTATGCATTGTTGACATATTATATAATGTGTTATGTTCGTTGCATGAAATTTATGAATTCGTTTAACATGAATTATGAGAACTATGACTTAATATGAACTTGCATGTGTTAAGTGTTAATTTATTTTATTTCATACGCATCATTTGCATTCATATGCATTTGTTGAGCGTCTAATTGGTTCATATTGAGTCTAAGTATGTCTTTCGTTCTTTGATTTGTCCTTACGATCTTCCCCTTGGTGACGAGGTGGTCCCTTAGGTGTTCGTTCATCCCTTTTTGTTCCGTTAAGGCAACAAGGTGAGGTTTCTTTCTTTTAGTTATTATGACCTACAACCCTACCTGTGTTTTAAGCCGGCATGTGACTTACGTATATATATACGTACTTAGATACATGTTTGGTATGTATTTTTTGGGAATTGGCCAGTTTGTTGTAGAACCATTTGAAAAAGGCTTTTGTATACACGTAAGATATATTTTTGTTTATTTTTTTGAAAAGGGTTGGTGTGTGTAGCACCCCGGAGCGCAGCGCACCACATCCCCCACACCATAGCCCGACACGTGAAACAAAATGGGAACTCTACACACGTACCAAGCTACCGCGGATGGGAGACAAACAAAATCTCTCCTAGGCTAGGCGGTCTACACCCTAATACAGAGTGCGTAAGAGTAATCAAAATCAAATACAAAAGCACCAGGATTCAAACATAAACATTTAATAATGTTCATCATATAAACAGGATATACATAACATGTCTATCCTGGGCCAAATAAATCTCTTACAAGTATCAAAGCTCGAAACTAATGTTATAACTTATACATATTTATACATAATACCAAAACTGGAAAATAAAGATGCATGTTATGTAAAGACTGTACTACAAGACTCCGATGACTCAAAAGAAAGACCGCCGCCTAGCTCGAACTCCCAAAACCAGCACCTGTAACTCAAAAGAAACAAGGGGGAAAAACAAAACAACAAAGAGGGGTCAGTCCTAAAGACTGGTGAGGGGTCTAATACGCACACATACATATACATAAGAGCATAGCATATTCGAAATTAAAGAGTTCATGAACCGGGGAGTGATTTTTGCATTCTAAAATATTTTAACCCCTGGTAATGCATATAATGAAAAAGGTTCAAGGTCGTATGCCAAAATCAACCAATTTTAGAAGTTAGAAGTCCACTCCCATTTCATAAACTATAAGCAGAAGCAAAAACATACTAACTCGGCGAGTACGAGTTTCCAACCAACCGACTTCATTTTATAACCAAAAGCAAAGACAAAACTAAATTCAAAAACAATTCCACCTTCTCCGTTTGGGGAATAGAGGCTACCCGTCAACCCTGGCTCTCGGTAAAATATGAGTCGGGGGTTCCTACCCGCTCCTTCGATGGAGTTACCGCCGGCTCAAGAAGACCCGCCTTCCCCTCAGCCTCCCAAGGTTGGGCTAAGTCTCCCGTTGGTGGAGTTATGTTGATGGGAGAGCTCGACGACCCCACGGTCGACCCGAGATACCATACCACTTCTCCGGAGCCCAAGGAAAAGTGCAAAATGCATACACATATCCACAGACTTATCTTTCAAAGCCAAATCTGGCAAGGGAAAAACACACACCAACCCTTTTAAAATCGAACAAACGAAAACGTAGCTTATATATATAAAACGTTTTTAAAAGATTTCATAGAAAACGGGCTAAATCCCACAAAATAAACGTATCACACGCGTATCTATACATATATATATATATATATATAAGTCGCATATGGGCTTAAAAAACCATGTAGGGTTGTAGGTGATATTAACTAAATGAAAGAAAACCTCACCTTGTCACCAAACCCAATGCGACAAACCAAAAGACTTCCAAAACACCTCCTCGTCACCCACGGAACAAACCTAAGGACAAAATAAACGACAAAAGACAATCTTAGACTTAAAATGCACCACTTAGACACTCGGCAAATGCATAAGAATGTAAATGATGCATAAAGAATGCAATGAGAGACCACTTAGGTCATATAATTCCATATTAAATCATACCGTATCATAAGTCACATATTTCAAGTTAAACAAATCCACAAATTTCACATAACGAGCATAACACATTATGTAATATATTAGAAAAGTATACACTTCATAAAAGGAGCAAGGCAATTACACGCAAGGCAAACAAACAAGGTATGAAGTCAGGTAAACACATTGAAGCGTATATGATGCATATTAGGTCATATATTACACATAAGAGCAACGAATTTACATCAAATCAATTCATGAATTTACCATAATGATCATAACATATCATATTACCACATATTATAAGCATTCATGAGTTTAAATTCATAAGAAAGGCGAAAGGATGCAAGAAACCATCACACGTACATTTAAACGTTTATGCAAGTAAATCACGTTTACACTTATTAAACAAGGCCATAAAATTAAAATAATTAACGAAACGTTTCATATACTAATATATTAACATGTTGGGATCATAATTAGGGTGGGAGAATTCAAATAAAATTAAAGGAAGCAAGGAACAAACGACGAAATGAAGCCGCGCAAACAACAAACAACACTACCCGAAACACCAGAAAAGAGGGGGGAGGGGGGTAACAGGGGTTACCGATCCTCAGACCAAAAGGGGTAACCCCCGTTAAGGGAGGCAGAATCAAAGGGTTCAAGTAGCCATGGAGGTAATGCCCGTTACCTCCACAAAGCTGAAACGGGTTAACGCCCAATATCGGGGCGTAGGAGGCCTTCGTCTTCATCAGCTCCAGCCCTGTTTCTTCAATCTCCATGGCAACAGCAGCAGGGGCAACAGCACAACAGCTAAAGCAGTAGAATGAGGCATTAAAACAGCAACAAAACGCAGCAAAAACACCCCACACACAACAACACAAACACGTGGTAAGAGGAAGAAAGCAAATTCAGTCACAAAGCTTCAAAAACTCACATATTCATCAATGGTGTATCCTTTCACACAAATATAATTCAAATTCAAGTCTATAAATGTCTAAAGTAAGCTAGAGTGGTCAAGTATCATGCATCAAACCTCAAGAAATCAAAAAATAAAAGCATGAATTCAAGAAATGACATTATAACCTAACTATTCATATATCTTTTCATACCATGCTAAAAAATGGATGAAAATGGACAAATCAAGACTTAAAAGAAATCTAAGAAGGTGGAGGCCAGAAAAACATACTTACCCTTCGAATTTGACGAAGATCGGAGGTCGAATGAGCAAGAAATCGCCAAGAATGAATAGTGATAACCCTTCTCTTCTCTTTCTCCTTTCTTTCTCTCGTTTCTGCTTCTTTCTTCTTTTTCTCCTAGTTTGGTCCAAATTAGGGTGGAGCGAGAGACTAAGGGTTGAACTAGGGTCATACGGGTTTAAAAACGGGTCGATTCGGATAAGAGACGGGTCGAATATAAGCAAAACGGGCAAGGGTGGTAAAGCTGTCACACGGGTCGCGTTTCGGGCAAAATTCAAAGGTTCAAATGGGCTTAGAAAATTATGAGGCCAAGTCCTCTAGCTTTTATTCTTCGATACGAGTCTGACGCCACTTTTGGAATTTGAATCCAAATTCCCGAACTTGAGTTACGCCTTTCAGAACCCAAGGAGCGTTAAAACAAGTTAGGCCCTTAAGTCCCTAACAAATAAAACGGTTCAAAAACCGTATCAAACGAACTAAAAAACGTACAACAAGTACATAAACACATTCATAATATATATAATTCATGCATAGCACGTAATTACAAAAATTAGAATCGAAAACGAGCTCAAACGGATTAAAAAAGAGACAAATAAAGCTTAAACGTTCAATGCACGTAAATTGCACGTGCAATGTTCAAATAAAATTCAAATATAAATTCAAATAATTCAAGTAGGTCACATAAACAATATATTGAGCACATAATTTACGTAAATAAAAAAAAATTTAACGCGTACGTAGCTCTCCCGTTATGGCGTACCTGTACAGCCGGACGAGTGGGATGTTACAGTGTGTGTATTTTGAACTAGCGAGTTTTCGCTTTGAAAGATAAGCTCTCTAGGATTATGATCTTTTTGACTTATGAATTGGGCCCCGAAGAAGTGGTTTGGTAACTCGGGTCTGCCGTGGGATCGCAGAGCTCTCCCATCAACACGACTCCAACTTTGAGAGATTCACCCAACCTCGGGAGGTCGAGGGAAAGGCGGGTTTCTTAAGCCGACGGGAAAACCGTCGAAGAAGCGGGTAGGATCCCCCAACTCAAAATTTATGACGAGAGAACCGGGGTTGAGACGACGTCCTCTCAGTCCCAAACGGTGAAGGTTGGATTGACTTTGAACTTTGTTTTATTTATGAATTTTGATTACGAATTTGAAGTTGGTTGGTTGGAAACTCGTACACGCCGAGTTAGTTGCAGGTACAGGTTTTCGGTTCGTGCTAGGCGACGATCTTTCCTTTGAGTTGATCGAGTCCTAGTACAGTCTTTGCATGCTGCATCTTTACTTTTCAGTCTTGGTATTTAACCCGGGAAATATAGCACCCGGAACGCGGGCCACCACATCCCCGGCACCTAAACCCGAACCCCGCATATGAAATGGGAAGTCCATACACGAGCCCAAGTCTAAGCGAATGGGAGACCACACACTCGCTAGGCTAGGCGGAGCTAAAACTAAACCAGAGCGGGCAACAACTAAACAAATAAGCGGAAGCAAGGAGTTCTAGTAATATAAATTTCCAAAATCAACATATACATCAAGTGATCAAATATACATAGTCATAACAATTCATATCTCCAAAACACAAATTCATAACATGGTCAAATCATTAAATACAAGACAAAAATGAATGCAATGCACCTACCACGACCTATACCCAAAAGTGAGACTCGAACGACCCACTTCTCCGCCTAGCTCGTGCTCAAAAGACCTGCAAACTAAAAGTGGTAAAAGAAAGCTGTCAGTCATACCTCGACTGAGTGAGGGGCCTAACGCACACCCACATACTATACATATAAAGCAAAGCAAGTAAAAGATAAAGGTTATGAACTGGGAATAGGTTTTGCATACCAAGACACTTTCAAAGAACAATACATATCATATATGTATACATTACATTAATGAAGACTTTATTCCTGTTCCATAATCCAACCATTTCATTAAGCTCGGCGAGTACGAGCATCCCCAATACTTCTCATTACATTACATTATACAAAATAGAAATCACATTCAATCCCCTTCTTCGGTAATGGAAGGGTCCTTCAACCCTAACCATCCACTAGTAAATTCCTTGAGGGGCTATTAACCCACACGAGTGCTATTATAAATTCCTCGAGGGGTAGTTAACCCACACGAGTCCTCCCCGGCTACATACCGAAGGCATCGAAAGCACCACTCCTTCCCAACCTCCCGGGGTCGCGCGTAATACCTCGGAGGGAAACCACCTTTAGGCTTAACCCGACGGTACCATACCGGGCGTCCCAACCCGTAGTCTCCATGGATCCAACATTACCATTACATTACCTTTACCAATCATTCTCGCTCAAACCGAACCATTAACATTACGTACATAAGCATTAAACTTTCATTAAAACATGAGCTCATATATGCTCGTAGATATAGCCCTTTTGAAAACCAAAACTTGATAACAAAATGATAAACATATCGTACATTACACATATTTAACTATATCTATAATATATAATCGAATGCGGGCTAGAAAATGAGTATTTAAGGGTCATAGGTCGCTTAACTATACAAAAAGATCCTAAACCTCACCTTTGAACAAAAGTGTGATGTGGTGCAAGAAAACAACCCCGAACAACCTTAAACTTCGGGCATGACTCCTCCCGGAAGCACCCCTTGTGACGCCCCGTATTCTCGAAGGGCGTCCTGATGACATTAACAAGTAAGTCTCTACACTTGTGTGTGTTTAATTTAAGAGTTCTTGAAGTATGTGATTTAATGTGAATCCAATTTAATATGTGATCATTTGAATTATTCTAAGATTAATTGTCAACTTGATGAATTACGCGCATATGTAATCCTAACCGTCTAATTTGATTTAATTCGAATTTACTCCATGAAATAATTGTCAAGTGATTTTAAATACATCATGTTACTTAACTTGTTTAATTTCGGTTTACTTGAATTCCTTGAGATTAATTGTCCATCATGTGTTTACGAAGTGTCGTTAAATTGTACTAAAGGTTTCTAAAATGAAATTGAATTAAACTCTAATTGGTAAATCTCTCTCTTTCATTTTAATTTATAAAATTAATTCGGAGCTTGAATGTTTATTCGTAACTTTACCAATTTTATTTACGATTATTCGTACGCGATATTTCACTTTGCTACGCGATAAGGATATCCGGTTCTATATAGCTTGTGCACAAGACACATTTCTCCCAAATCTCCTTTCTCTCTCTCTCTATTCTCTCCCACTCTCTCCCGCGGTCACTATGCGTGGCTTCGGTTACGAGCCCATAACTCGTTCGTTTCTCGACGGAATTCAACAAACGAATAGTCCACTTCGATGGTCTCGGCGAGACGTACGCAAGAGTACCAATTTCATGGCCTATCGCAGGAATTCAGAAGCAGCGGCAGAGGTGTAGACCACCGCCACTTCGCCGGTCGTTCGTGGCGGTTTCCGGCCCTCTTCTTCAAGCACGCGCCCCATGCCCAGAAACTAGACTTGCCGGCGCATCTTTCTGTGCAGGCGGCGCTGCCATCGGGACGGCGAGGAGGCCGCACGCACTCCTGAAGCCCGTGGCGACGACGCGTTTTACTGTAGCGACGGGTTTCGCCACCGGTTTTTCGACGGGGCTTGATGGTTTCCAAGGTTTTTCGACCCCGTGAGTTCATTGCCGGCATCAATTTCACCATATTTTGGCCGTAAGTGGTGGTTCCGGTGACGTGGGTGGTGGTAGAAACTTCGGCGGCCAACGGGGCCCTTTTCCAACGATCTTTTGGCCTCAGGCCCTTCACGAAAGTTGTTCGGAACGGCGAGAACTAGTAGCCTTTGATCACGCGACTCCAGATTCGGCGGTTTGGCGGCGGATCGCGGCTGTGCAGGGGCGACGCAATGGCGGGACTAGCTCCGGGGATTTTCTCCGGCAACCACCTTAGGGCTTTCGAAGAGCTCGTCACGGGTAAGACAATGCCTTTTACGGATCGCATTTTGGTTCACCGGTTTGGAAGTAATTTGAGTTTGAAGATTTTAGGGTTTTCGTATTCTTGGATCTAAGATCTAGGACGATTGGCTTGGAATTTTCAGAAATTGATTTTCAGAACGAGCACGAAGACTTCATTCAGGACTGATTTTTTTGGATTTTCCCGGCGGCCCGGCGGTGGTCCAGCCAAATTCCGGCAGCTACAGTGGTGGTCTTCCAGCAGCATTTGGTCAGAATGTTCTTCTCGTTATGGTGAGTTCAATGCCACTTTCCGTTCGTTAATCGGACACTCGATCTATTTATTACGAATTATTTTACATAATTGTGATTATTTGAATTAATTGTTTTAAGTGCAAATAAATTGGTTATTGTTGGTTTGTTGATCGAGATGTATTCCAATCGTATACGAAAACATGTATTGAATGGATTGTGATTTGCATGAATGTTTCGATTTACAATTTGAACCCGATGTGATGAATTTACGCTATTTGATAAGTACGAAGGGGTGTTAGTGTAATATTTAGAAACTAATATTTTATGTGACTAAATGAACTTGAATGATATTTTAGAAGAACGAACATATTGTGATTTCTCTATATGGATTTGAGACGTTCTCAATGTTATGTTTGTTGTAAATTGTGTTTCAAATATAAAATTTAGATACATGAAAGATGCTTGAACAACTTGAGACTTGATGTATGATAGGAGTTAGAATTGTAATATCTTGATTTACTCTTACTACTTGAAAATGGTATATTATGAATTACTATAAATTGATAATTGTCATGTTTGTAAGTAATTAATTCCTAGTCGAATAATTGTATAAACACTTTAAACGAACAATTATGCTTAGTAATCAACTAAGGAGATGTATGTGTAATAATTCTAAACTTTTATAAATGACTTAGGGGATGTAAGTGTAATATTTTTGAAACTATGAATGTGACTTGAGCTTGTGTACCAAACATGTTGTGAAGTTGTAAGGTATGATCTTAAGTGAATTAAATGCACTCTTTATTTGTATCAAGCATGCCATCTACCTACAACAACTTTGTATGTTTATATGATCAAGTTTCTCTTACTCATGCACTTTATAACTAGTTATGAACTTGATGCTTAATTCTAATATTATAATCGAACCCTGTGACATTGGATGATTTAATATGCATTTTGTGAATACATTGACTTCCTAAATTGATCTTGCATCTTTGGATATGGAATTGCGTGTCGGTTGCTTGTAAATATGACCTTGTTGAGCATTGATATGCCTTGAATGACCACAACACCTTATCCGAGCACAACATGAACACTTATGCATAACCACGATCATGTTGAGCAACGCCATGCGTCTTGTTTGGTTCATGTAGAGTCTAAGTCTGGGCTTCTGTATGTCTTCTCACAGAGTTTGGTGTTGCCGGTGGGCCAGAGGTTTAGATTGTTTGGCCCTTCACACTCTCAGACTCTACTTTCACGAGGTGAGGTTTAGGATTTTGTATAGTTGTGCGACCTATGGCCTTTATATGCTAATTTCTACCCTTGCATGCGAGTATACCTTACTATAAATACGTATGTGTTGGATATGATATGTTTATGATCTTGCGTGCGTCCTACGTGGGTGGAGGTCATGAGGCTTAAAGTTCCATCGCGTAGGGATAAAATATATAAACCAGTTTTTGAGGCATATGTAAGTTATTTTGGAAAAGCAGTTGTGTTTTGATTATGTAGCGAGATTTCCATGAAAGATTGGCGTATGTTATGTTATGTGATGATATATTCTGTTGTGGATCCAAGAAGCTATGGGATAGACAGCCCTGGAACGGTATAGGGCCGTCAGGGATCAGTCTGTGTGTAGTTCCATTTGAGATATCCTCACGCGACCCGTGCTGCAGGGAAGGTGTGGTATCTTAAGCCTTCGGCTAAGGCCGGGGAGGACTCTTGTGGGTTCGCTACCCCTTGAGGGTGAGTCTATTTTAGACGGTTTATTATAGATGGTTTGGGGACAGTACATCTCCTCCATCACTGGTGTAGCGGATGGATTGATTTTGATTTATGTTCTGAGGAGTAAAGGTGGGAAGCTCGTACTCACCGAGCATGTGTTCTATTGTGTTATGGAATTATGAATCGGGATAGAGTCTTTCTGCAAAATGGTTTCTAACCTTATATCTATATCAATTTGGGTTATTTCGAAATGTTTTGGTATGCAACACCTATCTCCGGTTCATGAGTCCACCCTTCTGATATGTGCTATGCTCTATATATATACAGTGGGTGTGCGTTAGCCCCCTCACTCAGTCAGTTGACTGACACCTCATTTTATCTTTTAGTTGCAGGTTTCTTTTGGCTTGAGCTAGGCGGATGTGAGTCTTCTGGGTCACACTTGTCGGTTTAGTTGGTGTTAAGATGCATTCGTCACATACTCTATTTATGTTAAGTATTCTTATTTCGCTTTTGGAGATTATATTTTATGCTCTACTTAGAATTAAACCCGTGTGGGGTTGGTATGCTAGCATTTGGATGTAATTAGCTATTCTGTTGATACTTATGTTAGTTTATTATGTTGCGATGATTTGAGATTCGGGACTAGGTATCTATGCTAGTTGAACCCGTTACCTGTTATGTATGCTGATATTCGGGACTAGGTATCTATGTTAGTTGAACCCGTCACTTATTTTGTACGTTGATTTAATTGCTTCCGCTATCTGATGATAATCGTTTAAATTGCTTCCGTGCTCTGAGTCTGTCGAGTTAGATCCGCCTAGCCTAGTGTGTGAGTTGGTCTCCCGTTCGCTTTGATTCGGATTTGGGCATGGACTTTCCATTTCGTGACCGGGTCTGGGTCTTAGTGCGGGGGATGTGGCATCCTTTGTTTGGGGTGTTACACCCCTGAGACAAAAAAATGTAACACTAAAGACATAGACTCAATTATGCACCTCTTAGATGCACGGCGATGCAAATGAATGCAAGAAATGACATAAAGTGGCAATTATACATTAACATTTTCATTTCACGTTCAATCCATTAAATCCCATAGCATAAAATTCGTATTTAAATCAATACATATCACATATTCATCAATTAATATCATAAAATAAAATTAAAGGCAAAAAGGAATTATTTAAAATGTCAAAGGAATGCCAAAAATACACATGCGACGTCAACCGGTATCACTTAAATCACTAGAGATCATATAATATAAAACTCATATTAAATATAAGACATGGAAAAAATAATATAAACATTTAGTGTTTAGAAGTTGGAAACAAATAAAATAAATACATGGTTATTCGATATACAAGATCATGCCATTTAGTCTCCTAAATTCATTTCAATTTAATATTATAATTCGACATAATAAATAACATTTCATTTATATATATAACATATATACACAACATATAATATAAAATATATATATATATATATATATATATATATATATATGTACACATTCACGTACACATTATACTATATATATATACATGCACACACGTACATACAAACATGCATTCAAATCTCTTCCTAACGTTAAATACATATATAGCATATATATAATATATAAAAAATATATACATAAAGTGGAGGCTCACGTACAGAACAAATGAAAAAGGAAAAATGCATGGGAAAGCAGCAGATATCAAGCAAGAATGAAATGCATGCAGAACAAGGTCGTGGGCGCGACCAAATTCCTTTACAAAAGCGTCGCGGTCGCGACTTCAATTTCATTTTCTTTCGATTATCAGCAACGAACAGCATTAGCAGCAGCTCATAAAAGGGGATACGTAGCAGCAACTGGGCAAGAACTTACAGAAAATTTATGTCATGAAATAAGGCACAAAGTAGCAGCAAATCTGTCACGTAATTCCCGCAGTAGCTGATAGCTTAAGGAGTGATATATATCAATACATTTCATGCCTTTAAACTTGCAAAAATCCCCTATTTCCACCTTTGAACATAGCAGCCGTGAGGTAGGGAGGAGAGGCCACAAATATAGTAGTTAATCCATGACAAACATGCAAGATTTCATACAATTTCGGCCACATACGTATATGACAGCATATATATTTACAAAAATTCCATTTTAACCTAACTATTCATCAAGTATGGCATATTCATGGATTCTCTAACATAAAATATGATTCAGGTAGGGCAAAATGATCACAAGAATATGGAGATTAAGAATCTTACCTTGATCTTGAAGAAGGAACAAAGAATCGGAGGTTGGAATTCAAAGGATGGTATGAAAATGGTGTTTCCCCTTCTTTCTTTCTTTCTTCTTCCGCTTCTCGTTTTTTCCCCTTCTCTTCTCTTGTGCGTCGATATCAGCAGGTAGGGAGGAGAGAATGAATAATTTAGATTGTAATTAAGTCAAGGAAATGATGGGGATTAGGTTTCATAGCTCAAACAAAGGCCATAGGGGTGTTTTAAGGTATGAGTGGCTGAAATCTACTTCATCGGGGGTCGAAACGACATCAAAAAATTACGAAACTTATTTCATTGCTTCCGGATCGTCGAAAGGAGTTGAACGCCGAAGACATCACTAGAATCCGAGTGCCAGAGCTCAAGATATAAATTAAAATGTGCACAAGTGTACTAAAATGACTCATTTTTCAAATGAGTCCAAAACTTTCAAAAAGTTACAAATAAGTCCAAGACCAAATTTTCAATTAAGTCCACATATTTTAAAATCATACAATTACATCCTTAAATCACGTATATCACATAATTCACGAAATTAGCATGCTCAGGAATAAAATTCACATATCATAAATTCATAATTCACAAGAATTCACATCGTAGTTTCACTTAGGGCATTTTCTTGACATTTAAATCATATATTTCATATAATTTCAAATAATTCATATAGAAAACATTATAAATAAAATATGAATGCATCAAATAAAAATGAAAATAAATACAATTACGGAAAATAAACTCACACGGGGTACAAACCTGTACGAGTGAATGAGTAGGGTGTTACAGGAAATCCCGCCGGCTGTCGAGAGCCCTTGCGGTTGTGTGCGCGGAGTTGCCTGCTCACACGCGCTTCGTGTTCTCGCTTGCGGGCAGCCTCCGTGCGCCTTGCGTGGGCTATCCCGAGATTTCGTTTTCGTTTTGTGTTTTTGGTTTCGTAAAATCCCATGTTTTAAAATGTGATTTTATTTGAAAATTTCATTTTAATTGTAAATTTATTTATTTGAAATAATTGTAAAATTTGGGATTTTTATGAATTAAAATCAAGTTCTTATTTTTGAGAAAATTAATAAATATCCATTTTGAATGATATTTTTGACAAAAATTTAATTCTTGAATTAATTGAGGTTTTGTCAATGATCCGGGTTCGATTTTGAATGAATTCTGGAATAATGAACTAATATTCAAATTACTTAAGTTATTTGTAACTTGAAGTCAAGGGAATTTTAAATTTAATTAGTAAATTTAAATTCAAGCAGAAGCATACTAGTTTAGGAGATCATGGGTTAGTCTTATGTATGTTTTAAATTCTGCACATGGATGTTTTCAATTGGGGTCAGAGCCCCATAGTTACGTTATTTCAATTGGGGTTGGAGCCCAACTTATGTGCGCGCTTTGCTTGATTTATTGTGTGGCTTTCCGTATTATTATTCTTTCTGGACATGGGTATGCCCAGTGTATTTATCTATGGTCAATATGAAGATTGAGTCATATTACTTTATGTTAAGAGATTAGAACTTAGGAAGTGAGATTTTTCTTTTCATTTTGGAGACAAGCACCTAAGGAGCAAGATGGACCCACAAATCAAGGAGTAAGGCGCCATAATTGAAGACCCCTCAAAATGTTAGGGAGGGTTTATTTTCTATTATTATAATAGATAGGGTTTTCCATTTAATTTCGTACCCCTATGTGATATGAAATGTCTTATGTGGCATAAATGTTAGAACTAGTGACTATTGAGTGGCTCCCATAATCACATATAAGATAGGATACTCATGATCATCTCATAATTAGTATCATGCTAGGACATGTTATCTGCTAATTGCTTATGTGATGCATTTTATGTAAAACTGCATTAATCAAGACAATTAAAATTTGGATAACATTATATGTTGGTGAGGTCATTCCGGAAAACTCTCTGGAAATTCGAAAATTCAATTTAAAATATTGAACAATTTCGAATAAATAGGTATTTTATCACGATAATAAAATTCCTAGCATTCCATCAATAGGATTTAGGACTTAATAAGTGAAGCTAATTATTGTCTCACGAGTCGTGGGGTAACTAATGTAGCTTATTAATTCTTGGTTTCCTGATTAATCGCTTTAAGTAATTAATATTTCTTGACTATTTTAGAATGGGCGATGTCTCACGAGTCGTGGGTCGTTCCGGACTAAGTTTGGTTGAGATCTTATGATTGATGGGTTCTGCTCAACACTGAAGTAGATATGGATGTCTCACAAGTCATGGGTCCATGATTGAAAGATTAATGCAAAAATATTTATAGGAATTCCATGGGGATGGAATCGGCAATTCGTACCTACCTAAAGATTCTTAGACCTTTGGATGTCTCACGAGTCGTGGGTCCAAAACTAAGAATTCTTGGGATCCTAGTACCCATTGAGAAAATAAGTTTCTTCTAAGGTCGTTAGGGATTTATAGACCTTCTAAAAATAGTGGGAGAACATATTTCTAAAGACCTTGATATTATGTATAATTGTTAATATTCAACATGCTCATGATTTCTCTGTTTTTCATTTAGGTTTTAGTTTTCTGATTCTCTACAATTGAAATGGCAACTAAAAACCCTCTAGTATCCATCCTCGAATCAAACAAGTTGACGGGGCCCAATTACTCTGATTGGCTTAGGAATCTAAAGATAGTTTTAGATTCTGAAAAGAGAAGATATGTTCTCTTCGACGGAGAATCGGGCCGAAAGAGATACGATTGTAAAGTGGAATGAGGATAATCTTCAAGCCCGTTGTCTCATGTTGGCCAACGTGTCTCCAGACATGCAAAGGCAACACGAGTCAATGGAAAACGCTTGGGAGATTTATGACCACCATGAACAATTGTACCGCCCCAAAGAGCATTTTTTAAGGTACAACACCTCTAAGGAGCTCTTTCATCTCAGAATGAAAGAAGGTACAAGTGTCCATTTAAGTTTCTTGCTTTGAATAAGAAACTGACCTCCGTGGAAATGCCACCGAGTGAAGAACTCGTTGTGGACTTGTTGCTCGCATCGCTTCAACCATCATTCAATCCTTTCATGCTGAATCATGCTCATGCGACTATCGTTGAGCTGATAAGTCAACTTGTGACTGCTGAACACACAATCAAGAAGGATCACAAAGTAATGATCGTCACTTCCTCTTCTAGGCCTTCTAAAGGCAAAGCGAAGAATGTGACACCCCTGTCCCACATCGGGAAAGTATAAGGATTAAGTTTAGTATATAAGTTAAAGAGTCAAAGTATAACCAATGGATATCCCTTTTGGGCAGTGGTTTAGGCCCAATTTCAGGTTACACTCGGTGGGCTTGGAGACTTGCTCTCGCATCCAACAGGTCCACCGACCCGGGGCGTGGCAGATGGTATCAGAGCCGCTCGTCAGCCGCAGGAGCTAAGTGTTATACGGGGCAAAGCGATACGCACATGGGAGCCACATCTTCAGCCTGCGGGGCAAAGTGCTACATGTGTGGGAGCCACTTCTTGAGCCCGTAGGAGCCACCTCTAGAGTCCCAACGCAGACGAGTCGGTCATGGGCTATATGTCATGCTGCGACAAGGACGTCGCGATTCTAAAGGAGGGGTGATTATGACATCCCTGTCCCACATCAGGAAAGTATAAGGATTAAGTTCAGTATATAAGTTAAACAGTCCAAGTATAACCAATGGATATCTCTTTTGGGTAGTGTTTTAGGCCCAATTTCAGGTTATACTCGATGGGCTTGGAGACTTGCGCTAGCATCCTACAGGTCCGCGGACTCGGGGCGTGACAAAGAAAGTTCCCAAGAAGATGGGATCTCTTAAACCAGATGGAGGGGTTAAAAAGAGAAAGGCCAAGAAGAAAAGAGATCAGAGAGAGGATGTTTGCCACCATTGTTGCAAAAAAGGGCATTGGAAGAGGAACTGCCAAGAGTAAAAGGATACTTTAAAGAAAAATGTGTTTATTGTTGAAGTAAATCTATCTATTGATTCTAATTCTCGGGTACTTGATACCAGCTGTGGAGCTCATATCTGTAATGATGTACAGATGCTAAGTGAGGTTCGGTAGATTGAAGAAGGAGAATGCGTCTTGAAGGTTGGGAATGGGTAAAACGTTCAAGCTGAAGCCATCGGGACGTGTAGATTAGATTTAGGTGTCTTTACTTTAGTTTTGAACAAAGTCCTTTATGTACCTTCTATTATTCGTAATATTATTTCCATTCCAATACTTGAATGTGAAGGATTTGAGACTTTTTCTAGAAATGGAAACTTTTATCTTAAGAAGAATAAAACTTCTGTTTTGCTTGGTAAATTATCTAATGGACTTTACAAAACTGAAGACACTAATATTTTGAATATACAACAAATAAACAAATGCAAAAGAGATGATAAGATCTCGGCTTCTTCATGGAACGAACGTTTAGGCCATGTTTCTAAAGATAGAATTACTAAGTTAACTAATCTAGGATCATTCTATTATAATGAACCTAAAGAGTTAACTCATTGTGAATCATGTCGTAAAGGAAAAGTGGCCAAAACTCCCTTTAATGGTAAAGTAGAACGTGCCACTAAAGTGTTGGATTTAATACATACTGATGTTTGTGGACCACTCTATTGGAAAATACGAATGAGTTGAGCAGCGGAAGTTTAAAATTTTTAAAAAGTTTAATCTTTGTCTTGCAATTTTCATATCGTATCATAAGGTGTTTTAGAAACTTACAAAGTTAGAAGCTTTCTAATGATGTTGTTACCGCCTAACGAACACCCTTCTAGCGAAATCCCTCGAACGGCCTTCGAATTAGACTCCAAAGTAGAATCCCTCCAAAGCGTATCCACACCAGACCTAGAACACGATCAAGCGAGTGAGAATGTTAGTTATATGGCTTGTGTTAAGGCTAGGATAATTTTGCTTTGAAAACTTTTCTTTTGGATTTTCTAAAAAACTTAAACACTTCGTGAGTGTTGGTCCAAAGAATAAGAGAAGCACCACCCCTTGTATTTATACAAGGTTGGTTCGTCCACTTTAAGGTTTCCTAAACCTAGTGGATGAGTTTTCTTGCTCACTAATTAACTCATTTAATATTTAATTTAATTGGAATAATAATTTCCTAACTTATTCTCCAAGTCTTGCAAGAATAACCTTCTCTCTCCTACAATAGGAAGTTGGACTTTTCAACTTTCTTAAAGTTAAAAGTCAAGATTCAATAAATAATTTAATTCCTAATTAATTATTTGTTAGGTTAAGTTACTTGAGAATAGTCTTAACAATTAATTCAATAATTAATTAAAAGACCAAAATTAATTAATTACAATTAATTAATTTTAGAAAAGAATTCGCGTGTGGAAAATTCCACACGCATGAACCACATCACCACACATGCACAATGCACGTGTAGGCCACGTGTACATGACATGTGGCAGCTACGTGTTCATGACATGTGGCAGTCACGTTCCAAACGTGACACATGGAGGGGCATGATTCGTCTCGCCCTCTTCGATCATCATTTTGATCCTTTGTTAATCAAATTAACATCCTACCATAACCCTCGTGTTCTGGCATGTAACAACCCTAAACAGGGCCTAGTTGGAATTGGTAAACCTTGAAAGAAAGTGAAAGCATTTATAGACTTTGATCCGTCAAATGTTCTTCATGCATCACATTTCTATGTGTTTTAACTTGTTCTTACGTGCTATTGTGTGACTTTGGGAGATATCTCATTTAAAATCCTATATCACTATTCTTTTCCCGAGTCTTCATTCCCTCAATAGAATCATAAAACCTTAAATTTGTATCTCTTGAATACCATAATTCACATCTCTTGTCCTAAAATCATTTCCGAAAATTTTAGGTCAAAAGTTACAATTTATATCTATTGTCATTGTTCATCCACCAAGCCATTTTCTCTTATCTCACTCATAGAACCTTAGAAGCCTACATTTTCTATTTCTTATACATGGTTTCTATACCCAAAACTCTTTACAAAAATTATTGATCAAAATTACCATTAGGTCCCTTGATCACTATTCATTCCATAAAATTAGGAATTTACTCAGAACAAATTTTCCTATCAAATATTATAGTCAAAATGATCCTTGAATTATTTTATGAATTTTCATATTCATACCGAAACGTAATTCCCAACGTAGCTTATTTCATAAATATTTTCCTTTTTAAAATTTATTATTTTATTATCATTGTTTAGCTTTCATTTAATATCCGAAATTATACTTAAAACGTTTCTTAAATTTTTCTCTAACTATCATAATTTTCTCAATCTTTAAACTTCTTCATAGCTTCATTTATATAATTTATCATGATTTTCATAATCTCTAACGTTTACAAGTTTCAAACGAAAGACCTAAACGTCACACATTTATAATCATAACAAAGCTTATTTTTCACTCATTCTTTCATTATTTTTACCACTTCAAGTTCTTGTCTCTCGACTATTAAATAAATTTTATATTATTTTATATTTATTTTAATTATTATGACATCATTCATGACATCACTTTCCTAAAATAACCTTTCCAAAAATAGAAAGTTTAGATGAATGAATTTAATTCTTCCATATTTCTTAATAAAATTCCGTACATTTGTGTGAGTTAGGAAATTCCACATTTCTACATAATTTCTCCACACAATTGTGTGAATTAGAAATTCCCACATTTCCTATATAAATTCCATACATTTGTGTGGTGAAGAGATTTCCACATTTCTAATAAATTCTTAGAAATTGCTCTAAGGTCCCTCATTCCTACCTATAAATACCCCCTGGAGATTCATTCCCAACACACAAATCACTCTCTTCTCTCCCTAAAAACTCACGCCACACCCCCTCCCAAATCTCTCTCAAGGTTAGTTATTTTGTGCTTTAAATTATGCTTTAATTTATGTTTTATTTTGTATTTAAATTAAGAAATCTACTTTATATTTTATATGTTTTAAATTATTTTAGAAATTCATGAAAGGAAATTATATTTAGGAATGTATTTTCATGTATTAAAGTTAGGAATTTAAATTAGAAAATGCATGTTTATTGATTTAAATATGTGTTTGAATATTCATAATTATGTTCTTGAATGTTAGAACAAATGCATGTTTAGGGAATTTAATTATGAATTATTTTTCATGAAGAATTTGTATATTTTGCTATATTATGCTTCAAATTTTATGCTATGAATATGAATATGATCAAGTATGCTTCATAAATCTTTTGAATATTCAAGTAGCCTTAAAAACATGTTCTTAATGTTCTTGACGTGTGTGTGTGTGTCATGTGATAGTGTGTGTAGGAAAATATTCGATTATGTGTTCAAAAACGTTTAATCCTCTAAGTTCAAATAGTAACCGTTTTTCATTAGTAACTTTGACTTTTGAATTCAAATGAGGACTTAGACTCATAATATCTTGTAGAGATTTCAAATATTAATATAAAATAATATTTTGGATTTTTAAGAAATAACTTTTGTCTAGAATTTCCAAAAATAGGGGATTAGAGTTCCATAAATCATTTAAACATTTCATATTTCAAATATCATTTTAGGATTCAAAAACATTCAACGTTTCAAACATTAAAGGATTAGGATTTCTATGTTATAAGAAATTCAAATCTTGATTTTTATTAAACTAAAATAGGAATTTCAAATAGAAATACTCATTTAGGATTTTCAAATCAAATATTTCAAATATCATTTCCAAAATAAGATTTCCTTATTAAAATTTGTAACATCCCGTATTTCTGAAGCACGACCCGATGAAGATCTTGGGTAAGTCCTTCCACTTGAATGTTTAATTTAAGAATTATGTGGCTTATATGATTGAATATGAATTCATTTAGCATGTAATTTATTCAGATTATTTACGATTAATTGTTAATTTAAATAATTACATGCGTATATGTCTTAAAACATTTAATTTATTTTAATTCGAATTTATTTCCAAGAAATAATTACCAAGTTGATTTTAAATTCCCTATGTTATTTAACTAGTTGAATTTGAATTCTTTTTGAATTATTTGCCAATTATATGTTTACAGGTTGTCGTTAAATTGTACGAAAGGTTTTCTAAAATTAAATTGAATTAAACTCTAATTGGTAAAATTCTTTGTCGGTTTAATTTGTAAAATTATTTCGTAGCTTGTAAGTTTATTTGTGTTGTACTCGAATTTTATTTTACGTTTTTCCAACGATTCGAATTCGGATTTATATTCGGAAGAATGCTTGGACCGGTCATAACCCCTTTTTTTATTCTCTCTCTCTCTCTCTTCTCTCTCCTCTCCCACTCTCTCTCCCGTGGTTACTATTTATGACAAGACAAACGAGTCCATAACTCAGCCGTTTCTCGATGGATTTCGACGAACGAGTAGTTGTTTTCGATGTATTCGATGAGACCTATGCAGCCGTACCAATTTCATAGCCTAACGACAAGCGGTGCTGGAGATAGAGGCCGATTTCAATCATGGCTGGGGGGGAGCCGCCACTTCAGAGGTGGTCTGCGGTGCTTTCTGGCGGGCTTTTGCAGTGGAGATTGGTGGCATTGGTTGCACCACTCCCCGGTGCTCAGTTTCTCTTTGGAGGCACCACCAGAAGGGCCGCGAAGGTGGCACATGCGCCGGCCAAAGCTTGCGGCGGCGGCGCGTCACACTATAGCAGCGTCGTGTCCCACCTTTCACCGGTCTTCTCCGACGACTACCCCTCCCTGACAGTTTCGACATGATGAGTCCATTTCCGTCTTCAGTTCGAGCAAAAAGTGGCTGAAAATAGCGATTTCCGGACAAAGAAGGTGGCGCGGCGGCGGTTTTGCGGCGGAGGTCAGCTCCGGCAACTTTTTCCAGCACTGGCATATGGGTTTCGAAGAGCTCGTCATGGGTAAGATAATGCATTTTATGGATTTTTTTTTCGTGCACCGGTTTGAGAGTAATTGGCTTTTGAAAATTTTGGGGTTTTCGTATTCTTAGATCTGAAATTTGAGGCGAACGGCTTGGAATTTTTAGAAATTGATCGAGGATTTGGAGCGGGAATGAAGACTTCATTCAGGACTGATTTATCGGGATTTTTCTGGCAACCTTCGGCGGCGGTCCGACCGATTTCAGGCAACTACAGTGGTGGCATTCCGATGACTTCCAGTCAGAATGTTTCTCTCGTTGAGGTGAGTCCAACATCACTTCCCGTTCGTCATTTGGACACTCGATTGATTTATTATAAATTATTTTGTGTTTCGTGAATTAATGAAATTTATTGTTTAAATGTCGTTTTAATTACTTATCGTGCCAATATGACTTCGTTGAGCTAGAATATGATTGTGTACATGTTGATGGATATATTTGATAATTGATATGAATCCGATTGCCCTCTTTGAAAGGTTGATGCGTCGTTTTGTGCCTAAGGTAAACGAATTGATAACTTTAGTATAAGAATTCTCATAAACTTGATTTGTTTGTAAATAGACTCTATTTTCATGATGGTTGATGCTTTAAATAATTATTGTGCTTGTAAATGGGTAGTTCCTATTTATATAAAGTGTATAAATGCTCAAACGAACAAGCTATGCCTTGATATGATAGTTCTTCGAATCTTCTTATGAATGCAACCTTATGATTCATGAAAGATGTTATAATTACTTGTGGAACCGTGTTTACTTGTGATTTGAGGATGTATGATTTTAGATAAGATTATGTCGAATTTGTTTGTTCGAACAACTTTGATGTAATTGCCGAAATTATACTTAATTAACTAAGGGGTTGTTCGTGTAAATTTGTCTAAACCTTATGAAATGCTTAGGGGAGGTATATGTATTATTCTTGAAACCTTGAATGGGTACCATCCTTGAGATTATATTCCAAAGCATGTTATAAATTCGTAAAGCATGACATAAATGATCAAGTTTTCTTTATTTATGCATTTTATGGATACTCTAATTTCCTAAAGTGATCTTGTATCTTTGGATATGGATTTGTATGATAGTTGCTTGAACATTAATGATTGAATTTAGAATTTTATGCAAATTGGGACTCGTTGTATGTTTCCTTGACTAAATTGCATCTTTTAAGGAATAATTGTAAATTGTAACCTATTTTCCCGAGATTATTAGATAAGTGCATGATCTATTTATCCTTCCAATGTGTGAATATCGTATGAAATGTGGTACATGAATATAAATTGTTTGTTTTACGAATGTGTATCGCGTGTATTTCGTTATGTACATTCATGAGCGTTGTCGTACATCTTTGTGGTTCACTCTTGAGTCTTAGTCCTTCGTTTTGTGTTCAGTTTAGTACAGGTGCACCCGGGGTGGTCACAAGTGGGTCTTGTAGGTTTCGGGGTGAACCGTTTGCTTTGTCTTCAGCTTCGTTTGGTACCAGGTGAGGTTTTCTTTATTTTTAGTTATATCGACCTACAACCCTATTTGTGTTTTGAGCCCCGCATACGACTACGTATATATATGTATTTAAATATGTGTTTGATATGTATTTTGAGGGATTTATCCCGTTTGTTAAGAATCTTTGGAAAACGATTTTATGTATATGTATGATATTTTCCGTTTGATTTTGGAAAGCTTTGAAATATATGTGAGTGTGTAGCGAGATATGGTTTTGACAGAAAAGCTTTGTGAGATTATGAATATGATTTTGCCTTTGAACTTGGGCCCCGGAGAAGTGGTATGGTATCTCGGGACGGCCGTGGGGTCTTCGAGCTCTCCCATCAACACAACTCCATTGAGAGATTCGCCTAACCTTAGGAGGTTGAGGGACGGTGGATTTCTTGAGCCGGTGGTATCCCCGTCGAAGGTGCAGGGAAGTGATTAAACCCTCACTCGTGTGACTTTGAACAATAGTTAGGGCTTGCTACCCTTCTATCACCCAAAGTAAGGTTGGTTTCTGATTTTGTTTTGAATATGAATACGACTTTGAATATGCCTTTGAATATGAGGAGTTGGTAGTTTAAATTTAAATTCGGTCGTGAAACGGGAATGGATTCATAATTAATAAAATTGATTGATTTTGGCATTTGGGTCTTAAACTCTTTTATATATCTATTATTACGGGAAAAAAAAAAATTAGATTACAAAAACAATACCCCGATTCATGAGCTTTTAAAATTTGATATATGCTTTGCTTGTATGTATACGTATGGGTGTGTATGTTAGCCCCCTCTGTCTTTGTATTTGTATATGTCTTACATACATTGGAATTCTTTATACGTTGTAATTTGTATAAGTTTAATTTATTCGTTATAATTATGTTTTTCGGGACAGATTAGGACAGGCTCTGAACTAGTTGAACCTGTTTTTATTATACGTTATCCGGGATAGATTAGAACAGTTCTAGACCTAGTTGAACCCATTTATTTGTATGTTCTTTTTTTCGGGACAGGCTAGGACAGGTCCTCGGATTAGTTGAACCCATTTAATTGATTTATTATATTTGAATTGTATTAATTATGCTCGATGAATGAAGTTTTTTTGAAAGTTCGTATTTTACATTGTTTTCGCATTCAGGTTTCGCATATTTTTCTTTGTACGGGGTTTAGGTACCGCCTAGCTTATGTTGGGTTTTTGTTTGTCACCTGTTCGCTTTGACTTGGCGTGTGTGCGGACTTTCCATTTCGTACATGTGTCAAGTCCTAGTGCAGGGGATGTGGTGCCTTTTGTTTGGGGTGCTACATCCTAAAAGTGGTATCTGAGCTACCATATTCAGAACCGGTGCTCTTCAGTCGAGTCTTGTCAGTCTAGGTCGTACGGTATAGGAATATTTGTGCATTGCATTCATTTGGCATGAAATTTTGACTTCTGAATATGAATTATTTTGAGTATATATGATCGTGCGCATGTTATGACAACGATTATACAACATTTTAATTATTGTGCTTTATAAATTGCAATTAATTGTTGCATATCTGTGACCTAAGTGTTACTTATCATTTGCATCCTTAACCGCATACATCAAATTTAGTGGTTGAATTTCAGGGTGCCCTAAAAGACAACAATAAGATTTCTCCCCAGCTACTGTACAGATTGATACCATGATCAAGGCACAACATAATTCGAAGAAAAAGGGGGTTTTCCAAGATTAATGGTGATGAAAGGATTTGGAGTTGAGGAAATGAAGCTGCTATATTGACTTTATCTAATCACCTTAAAGTGAAGTGGAGGATGGGAATGAACGAATTTTCATTTTGATCATTCAATTATACAAGGAGGGTCATTTTGTTGATGGAAACGGATTGATGGAAAAGAATTTGATCAAGCTCAAGGAACGTGGATAAGAGTCATTGTTGAATTATAAGTAAAGAATCTACAAACCATTGAGGAGTTTTGAAGACTTTGGTACTGTTTTGAGTTAACAAATGACAAGAAAAGATTGGTTGTTAGTTCTTTGCTTGTTTTTTTCGTGGTGGATTGAGAGATTTTGCTGAAGTTGGGATAGTTCACTTAGTTCCAGAAACAGCCCATTCAAGTTTCATAATTGTACACCATGTCTCGCATTGGGAGGTACTTAACATCAAGATCGCTCAAAATAGTTCCGAGATACATTCTTGATTTCCAACCAAGCTATGAGCCATTCCTTGAAGATAACAGGCTAAGGTTCAACACACAAATCAGAATTTTTGAGGGAAATCGAGGATGATTCTAGTTGAGCAGGGATTACGGTCTAGTATCGGGTTGATGATGGGCATGCTTGCTGACCTCTTCACGAGAAAAGATTTAAAGACAAGAAGCCCAGATGGCCAAGGTTACATCACTATCAACTTGATCAACTTCTACCACGTCCTCTCAACTTCATTGTCAAGATTTTCGACACTACGGTGAACGGTGCCCTAAACATTCATGGCACGAGTATAAATACATTGCTTATATGATTAATTCTTGTTATTATGTGATATACTTGTCAAACTGTGATATGTGTTAATTATCTTAAACTTCTAATTTGTGTTACTTTGATATGCGTATGTATGAGTGCTTTAATAAGTTGTACTTATATGTTCGAGAGATGCTGGATTCTCTCTACTTACGTGTAGAAAGATGCTGAATTCTTTCAAAAGTATGTGCACGAGAGATGTTGGATTCTTTCGTACTTAGATATTCGAGAGATGTTAGATTCCCTCGAATTTAGGGGTTTGAAGAATCCTGGATTTTCTCAAACTATATGTTTGGGAGATGTTGGAATCTATCGAACTTAGGTTGAGAGACGGTGGTCTCTCAATTATGTGCTTGAGAGACGGGGTTCTTTCTTTTGTGTGTGCCGAGGGACAGGGTTCTCTCACTTACGTGCTGAGAGATGGGATTCTCTCTTGTTTGTTGTAGTTGCGTTACGCGTGGCTTGACGATGATTTGCAAGTGACAAGTACGCGGCGATATCGAGCTCTGGGTGCAGTTGCGGCTGTCCGTATCATATTAGAGATCAAATGAGTTCGAAGCAATCAACGGTTGAGCCTCTGGACAGACCTCAATGGCAACGAGACCGTGAAGGTTTGATGCAAGCAATGAGAGTAAACTTCACAACCAAGGTTATGATTCTACATGATTCCGGGAGATGAACTATGCACTTTATTTTACTGTTTTTCAACTCATCGAATTCAGATTTATATTTGGAAGCATGCTTGGACCGGTCATAACCCCTTTCTCTCTCTCTCTTCTCTCTCCTCTTCCATCCTCTCTCCCCGGTCACTATTCATGGCAACACGAACAAGTCCGTAACTGAGCCGTTTCTCGATGGATTTCGACGAATGAGTAGTCGTTTTTTATGTACTCGACGATACCTACGCAACCGTACCAATTTGTTGGCCTAACGACAAGCGGTGATGGAGATAGCGGCCAATTTCAGTCGCAACTGGGGGGAGCCCCCAGTTCAGAAGTGGTCCGCTGCGCTTTTAGGCGAGCTTTTGCAATGGCGATTGGTGGCGTTGGTGTTGGAAAACTAGAGCAGAAACGCAGCGGAAATTTAAAACTTTTCCAAAAGATTGATCATGGACTTGCAATTCTCGTATCGTATATTAGGGTGTTTAGAAACTTACGTTGATTGAAGCTTTCTAGTGATGTCAGTACCGTCTACTGAACACCCTTCAAGCGGAATGTCCCTCGAACGGTTCTCGATAGATCCCAAAGTAGCGATCCTCTAAAGGGTATCCACACCAGTCCTAGAACACGATCCAGCAAGTGAGAATGCTAGTTCTATAACTTGTGTTAATGGCTAGGGTTTTGCATTTGAAAACTTTTCTTTTATTTTTCTCAAAAACTTAACACTTCGTGAGTGTTGGTCTAAAGAATAAGAGAAGCCCCAAACCCCTTATTTATACATGTGGGGTTCGAACCCCTTAGGGTTTCCAAGACCCAATGGGATTAGTTTTCTTGCTCACTAATTAACTAATTAATTATTTAATTTAATTGGAAAAATAAGTTCCTAACTTATTCTCCAAGTCTAGCAAGAATAATCTTCTCTCTCTTACAACAGGAAATTAGACTTTTCAACTTTCCTAAAGCTAAAACTCAAGATTCAATAAATTAATTAATTCTCAATTAATTATTTATTGGGTTAAGCTTGAGAAATAAAATCTTAATAATTAATTCAAAATTAATTAAAAGACTTCAATTAATTAATTACAATTTAATTAATTAATTCTAGAAAAGAATTCGCGTGTAATAAAATTACATGCCGAAACCACGTTACTACACGTCTACATTACACGTGCAGGCCACCTGTGCATGACACGTGGCAGCCACGTGTTCATGACACGTGGCAGTCACGTTCCAAGCATGACATATGGCGGGGCGTGACTCGTCTCGCCCTCTTCGATCAACATTTTGATCCTTCGTTAATCATATTAACATCCTACCATAACCCTCGTGTCCTGGCATTTGTGTGTGACCCTATAGGTTCATTATTCGATTAATAGTGACAGTAATTAATTAATTCACTAGTTAATTATTCACTTCACAGATCACACTATCGTAATCTAGCAATGGATGTGTGACCCCTAGCCGAATAACGAAATTAATCGAAGAACCTTTCAGTCAATAACATACAGTGAAATACGATCTTCCAACAACTCCATCTCTCAATCAAGAACTAAGGCATGGGAATATTCTCAGAGCCTAAATATTCTTTATCTTTAAAGTTAAGTTCGTTTCATATCCATTTAGACCTCAATCCAAGAAATCCCTATTTTCTTGATGTCTTGATCTTTTATCCACCTTGGCTAAGGGTTTAAGTTAATGGACTACGAACAACTCAATCAGTAAGAGATCATTCTTGTTCTTGCAACAAGTGTAGGTCCACTGTAGATTCTACTAATTCAACATATGCCACTTGTGTAATCCCAACATAGGCCGTGGTTCAGGTGTCTATATGGCGACACCCTTTTGAGCCTATATCAAAGATTACAGAGTTAGCTCATATGAGACATTATAGAATCTCAAGTCTAAGGATTAATGAATTATGTTATTGACCTGTGAGATATTTCCTAATCTGGAAGTTTCTAGGAGACTTCCTTTTTTATTTAGGAATGTTCTCACGCGGGACATCCCAGTGATGAAGTTCTAGTAACAATCACCCTCATGTATTATGAACGCATCATCGTATGCACTTATCACCCCATGAAATTGAGTGATCCTTCAAAAGGACATAATCACATAAGCAAGTCTCAACAGAGTCAAGGTCGACACTCCCACTGTCTGTCGGACTCCCGACTTGGAGAAGTTTCTAATCCTCGCCCATGGAGTTAAGAACTTGTTTCATGTGTCGTTCCCATAACAATAAAGTTCTTAACGGCCTCATCGGATTAGAGGAGTTCAATACATGCAAAAACACTGTCAACCCAAACAGACATAAATAAGCACATGAAGAAGTGGATGCCTATGAACAAAATCATCTCGTTTATTATTCAAAGACTGTTTGTGATATTACAAGGAAATAGTAAAGCCAAAAGCTGCTTTAAGGGCACTATTCCTAACAGTTGGTTACGCCACTCCCCGGCGCTCAGTTTCGCGTTGGAGGTGCCACCAGGAGGGCCGTAAAGGTGGCGCACGTGCCGGCTAAAGCGTGAATGCCTATGAACAAAATCATCTCATTTATTATTCAAAGACTCTTTGTGATATTACAAGGAAATAGTAAAGCCAAAAGCTGCTTTAAGGGCACTATTCCTAACAGTTGGTTACGCCACTCGCTGGCGCTCAGTGGTCGCGTTGGAGGGCCGCGAAGGGGGCGCACGTGCCGGCTAAAGCTTGCGGCGGCGGCGCATGACACTGTAGCAGCCTCATTTCCTGCCTTCCGCCGATCTTCTTCGATGACTACCCCTCCCTGATGGTTTCGACGTCATGAGTCCATTTTTGGCTTCAGTTCGAGCAAAAAGTGGCCGGAAATGGCAGTTTCTGGACAAAGAAGGTGGCGTGGCGGCGGTTTTATGGCGGAGGTTAGCTCCGGTAGCTTTTTCTGGCAACTAGCATATGGGTTTCGAAGAGCTCATCATGGGTATGATAATGTATTTTACGGATTTCGTTTACGTTCATCGGTTTGAGAGTAATTGGATTTTAAAGATTTTGGGGTTTTCGTATTCTTAGATCTGAAATTTGAGGCGAACGGCTTGGAATTTTTAGAAATTGATCAAGGATTTGGAACGGGCATGAAGACTTCATTCAAGACTGATTTTTCGGGATTTTTCCGGCAACCTTCGGCGGCGGTCCGACCGATTTACGGTAGCTAAAGTAGTGGCATTCCAGCGACGTTCGGTCACAATGTTTCTCTCATTGAGGTAAGTCCAACGTCACTTCCCGTTCGTCATTTGGACACTCGGTTGATTTATTATGAATTATTTCATGTTTCTTGAATTATTAAAATTTATCGTTTAAATGTCGTTTTAATTACTTTTTGTGCCCATATGACTTCGTTGAGCTAGAATATAATTGTGTACATGTTGATGGATATATTTGATAATTGATATGAATCCGATTGCCCTCTTTGAAAGGTTGATGTGTTCGTTTTGTGCCTAAGGTAAACGAATTGATAACTTTAGTATAAGAATTCTTCATAAACTTCATTTGTTTGTAAAGAGACTCTATTTTCATGATGGTTGATGCTTTAAATGATTGTTGTGCTTGTAAATGGGTAGTTCCTATTTGTATAAAATGTATAAATGCTCAAACGAACAAGCTATGCCTTGATATGATAGTTGTGACACCCCGCCTCTTCGGCATTCCAGGTACGGCGTCACGAGTGAGTTTAATTCTGTAATTATGTGAATTATGTGATTAGCATGCTTACGTGTCAACGTGAGATTTATTTTATTACGTGTGCTTTAGAATTTAATTAATTGTACTTGGACTCAAGTGTCCAATAATTGTAAATTAGGATACCTAATTTTAATTAGGGTGTTTGGGCCCTCGTGGCTATTTGAGCTCGGGAAATCGAATTCGAATTCTGACCCCGCCATTTGATTTGTTTTGATGATTCGAATTTAATGGATTTAACCTATTAATTTTCTAAAGCTGTTTGATAGCCCTACCGTTTTAGAATCCGGTTCGTTTGGACCGGAGTTTTAACCCGACCCGTTTAAAACGCCCTAAAAGGGCCAACCACTTTCTACCTCCCTCATTTCTCACGTGATGGCAGCTTTGGAAGGGAGAGGGAGGAGAAAGCTCCATTTTGGCACCCATAGCTTTGAGCTCAAGCTTCCGACGATCCGACCTTCCGATCAACGACCCAAGGTAAGATTTGTGTTATATTCCATTTGCATTTTAACTTAGCATGCATAAGTTGGTGTTTGATTTTTAGCTTGGTACTCCCCACGTGTCACGAGGGATGGTTTGTTCAGAATTGAGAAGAGTAGATTGAAGATGAAAGAGGTGATTCGGGACTCTTCTTGTAAGGGCGTAGGCTAAGGAATTGATATGTAATTGGAACAAAGACTACCGCAAAGATATGTTGGAAACCCTTAAATATGGTGATGAATCAAGAAAGGAGGTTGCAGACGAGGTTGTTAAGAAGTACAAGTGTAGCACCCCAGTACGTAAGGATGCCACACCCCCGCACCATAGGTCGATCCACATACAAAATGGGTAATCCGTACATGAACCAACCTATAGCGAACGGCTGACAAAGAAAATAAAACGACAAGCAAGGTGGGACTAACTCATAAATTAATTATCACAATGTATAATAAATAAGCGGAAGCGTGCTATAGTACCAATCATTTATCAAGTAATTCACACTTGGATTTTACATATCAATACATTATCATCTCCTAAAATACACAACAAGTAACATTAACAATAATTCCTTTGAAATGATAAATAAATAAATGCACCGTGCGGAGCTCGAATGCAAGGACTGTCTCAGCTCGATTCCCGCCTAGAGTGTACCTGCAAGAACACTGCATGTATATCGATTTCCCGAATAACTCCATTACTCCCACAAACCCCATCACTCCAATCACTCAATCACTCCAATAATGGAAAGGTTGCGAGCCTTCACCATTCACGATAACATGGTAATCATGATACCCCCAGCGTTAGGATTCTAGAGGTGGCTCCTACGGGTTCAGGACGTGACTCCCACACATGTAGCACTTTGCTCCGCAGGTTCAAGAGGTGGCTCTCATGTGCGTAGCATGCTGTCCCATATAGTACTTAGCTCCTGTGGCTAACGAGCGGTACACGGTAACACGGTAACCACGATAATCATGATGTACGCATTGCTTTGCATGATCACGACATTAACACGATAATCACGGTACACGCATTGCTTTGCACGACTATGACCTTAATCAAGCTACATGCATTGCTTTGCATGGCCTGACTTGCTTGCTGACAGGTGGCACGATGACTCATGGATGCGTGAACGTGCTCATTGATCCCAATCTCTACCCTGGAGAACACTGGATCAGAAACAGAAACATTTGTGCACTAATGAGACAATGATTCAATAATGTTACCAAATCACGGCATAATCATGTAACAAGGTAATAAGCATTAACAAATGTAGTATGATATAATCATATTCTTGCATGTAATTGATCACATAATAACATGTATAGGTCATTTGAAGGTAAAGGAATGAAATGGAAATATCAATTTTTGTGTAGAAACTCACTGCCTCTCCAGAGGCCTGGGAACGGCCGTTCCGGGTTTTAGTACAAAATGGGAAGGGTCTTTCCCAGCTCCCCGACACTGTGCCCCGAAGATGGGAATGGTCGTTCCGGCTTATAAGCTAAAACGGGAAGGGCCGTTCCCGTCCTCGCCGCCATGCACATAATTCAAACTATGGGAACGGCCGTTCCCCAAATACAAAGGGAACGGGAAGGGCCATTCCCGTTACGCAGAAGATGCAGAAACAGAGCAGGAAACAGGGCATGCTCGAACCACAATCAAAGTTCACCATAATCATCATAATTCAACTCCTAATATTATAATTCATGAAAAAGAACATATATGCATGCTTTAGGTACAATAAAACTCAATATAATCACTTAAATCATGCTTGAATTCCCAAGAATCATCATCATCAACTTATGTATGAACTTATTCTATAACTCCAATTCCTTCAAGGATTCATGCATAAATTCAATCTAAAAGCATAGAATCATACTTCTAACACCAAATAACCAAGTTGGCAATCTTAAATCCTAACCCTAGCTTCAAGATATATTATCAACAAATCACATATATAATCATATATATATCTTGAAATAAAATAAATGGAAGAAGATGATGGAAATGGATGATTGAGCTCCAAAACGTGTAATTTCTCCAGTAAAATAGCTTGAAGTTGATAAAATCTCTTCTTCCCCTCTCCATGGATGAACCGAGACACAAGGGAGCAAAGTTTGTATGAAATATGAAGTGGAAAATGGGATCAAGGATGTTTCTACGTGATTCATCACTTATAACTGATGAACTAATTCAATTTCCAATCAAGTCCCTCAAGTCATATAAGTTATGCGATCAAGTATGAAAGGTTTGGGAATTGATCAATTAGGTCCAAGATGGTTTTCATGCAATTTGGTCCTTTAATTTACAATAATAATCATTTAAGGACAATTAAGCAAATAAAGCAAGTTCGGGAATTAATTCCCGTAACAATTAAATCCAATTTATAAAATCATTCTCAAGTTGGCACATATTTCACATAATCTTATTGAAATATAATTTATATAATTTAGCATCAATTATATGAATTTAATAAACGAAAGAATTAAAAATAATCCTAACTCTCGGAAAATTCACACGTGTCGCGCGTACCTGGAAAGCCGGAAATTGGGCCGTTACAATTCCCTTCCCCTTAAGAGAATCAGTCCTCGGATTCACCCTTCTCTTGTGCAATAAAATTGACCCAATTTAAAATGTAAGATGTAACAATAAATTTCACAAAGTTCAAGTAGGCACGTTGATCATGTGATTTGCAAAGTAATATAAGGTCACTTGATGAGTAATTAATGTCAAGGATAAATGCAATGTACAAATTATCAAATAATTCCTACGCCGTTCGACCTCGACTTATGAGACACGACACTAGAACCTCAATGTTGCAAACCGGGCTCTGATACCACTTCCGATGTAGCACCCCAGCACTTAAGGATGCCACACCCCCGCACCATAGGTCGATCCACATACGAAACGGGTAATCCGTACATGAACCAACCTATAGCGAACGGGTGACAAAAAAAATAAAACGACAAGCAAGGTGGGACTAACTCATAAATTAATTATCACAATGTATAATAAATAAGCGGAAGCGTGCTATAGTATCAATCATTTATCAAGTAATTCATACTTGGATTTTACATATCAATACATTATCATCTCGTAAAATACACAACAAGTAACATTAACAATAATTCCTTTGAAATGATAAATAAATAAATGCACCATGCGGAGCTCAAATGCAAGGACTCGACTCAGCTCGATTCCCGCCTAGAGTGTACCTGCAAGAACACTGCATGTATATCGATTTCCCGAATAACTCCATTACTCCCACAAACCCCATCACTCCAATCACTCCATCACTCCAATAATGGGAAGGTTGCGAGCCTTCACCATTCACGATAACATGGTAATCATGATACCCGCAACATTAGGATTCTAGAGGTGGCTCCTACGGGTTCAGGACGTGGCTCCCACACATGTAGCACTTTGCTCCTCAGGTTCAAGAGGTGGCTCTCATGTGCGTAGCATGCTGTCCCGTATAGTACTTAGCTCCTGTGGCTAAGGAGCGGTACACGGAAACACGGTAACCATGATAATCACGATGCACGCATTGCTTTGCATGATCACGACATTAACACGATAATCACGGTACGCGCATTACTTTGCACGACTATGACCTTAATCAAGCTACACTCATTGCTTTGCATGGCCTGACTTGCTTGCTGACAGGTGGCACGATGACTCATGGATGCGTGAAGGTGCTCATTGTAACGCCCCAACTTTTCAGTATATTAACATGACATATGTGTTTACTAATTTGCGCAAATTAATTGGGTTTTAGTGTTTTCTATAATTAATTTCATTGTTTAATTGTTAAATAATGATTAATTGAAATATATGCTATATTCGAATTTGAATTTATGTGAATAACTTGTGTGCTCCTTAATTGCGCGAAATAATTATTTATACGTGTTCTATATATTTAATTTTATTTTATATGTATTAAATGTTAATTATTTTACTTTAATAACATTAATATCAAAAATGTATTTAAATGTATATACACATATATATATATATATATATATATATATATATATATATATATATATAATATTATATTTGAATTTAATTGCAAATATTTTAAATATTATGAATTCTTTTGATACATTGCGTATGAGTGACATTTACGTGCTTCGTTTGGAGATGAATTGATGCCGGAATTTCATGCAAATTTAATATGTTGAACTTATACTTGTTTTGTATATGAATATTTGTTCGTTTCACATTTTCGGATTTATTTGCATATGTTTCGAATTTAATTTGATTTTTGGAATCCAAGTCGGGGGCTAACGAGCACTTAGCGCACCCTTGGTTCCGTATTTAATATCTTGAGCTCGGGAACTCGGATTCGAGTTCCGTCAACTCCGCTGAACTCGTAACGAAAATTCAAGTTTGGTAAACTTAGCCTTATATTTTTTTAACATCATTTGAACCTCCGAAATTCAACCGAAAAACGAAACGGCGACGAAACTGACCTTGTTGCACTAAAATGGCCATAACTTATTCAATTGTTGACCAAATTAACCATGGTTTGATGCTGTAGAACCCTAACTCAACCACCTAATCTGCTGTACCTTGACCTAACCGAACCAACCCTCACACAAACCACAAATCTCAGCCAAAGTCACTGCTCTCCAGTTTCTTCCCGTAACCTAGCTTTCCTTGGAGATTCAAAGCTCAAATCTCATCCAACCTTCATCCAATCAACAAGGTAAGATTAGGGTTGTATTATATGTTCATTCCTGATCATTTTCATTCATTCATCCCTAAATTTGATCATGGTTTCACGCATTTTTGGCTGATTTTGCAATATGGCCAATTTTGAGCATTTATGTTGATCTCATTCAATTCTTGATGGATTTGAGTGATTCCAAGCTTGAGAATAATTGTTTTGATATCTTATTCTCATTTATGATCATTAATTTCATGGTAGTTGAGGTATTTATAAGATCTCATTTATGGCTTTTAAGAAATTTTCATGAAATAGCCACGTATGTCTTCCTTTCTCTTATGAACTCTTGTGGAACTGTTATACATGTCGAATTTGTGATGCTTTGCTGCATTTTGGATAGCTTAATTGGCCTGAACTTGTTGAGATTAATTGAGATCAAACCTGCCCTGTTTTCGCGTGAGTGTTGCTTTGTTTTTGGCCAGTAAGTTGCTGTCAAAGCTGCTACGGTTCTCCCTTGTTTTGCTGTCAGTTTTTGTGGGAAGGTTAGAGCTATTTTGATAGTGCATTTCACGCCTTCTTAGTACTGCATTTCATGCCTTGGGGGCTGCCTTCGTGCTGCTATGTTTAACCAAGAAACATGGGTTGTCTGCGTTTGAGTTGCTGCTCCTGCACGCCGAGACACGGGTGTGTCTTTGTTCTTCTTATCAGCTGGAACGGGGGTGCGTCATGGGTTATTTTCTCTGTACCGAGACACGGGGGTGTCTCGGTCTGTTCTATGAAGGTGACACGGGGGTGTCACCTTGTAATTTTGTCACGCATGTCTGTGGTGTTCGTGAACTGCTGCTGCTTGTTTTTTTTTCCCTGCATGAAATGTTGGTTGCATGCATGAGAACTTTGTCCATTTGATTTGCATGCATGAAGGTGGTTGTTGTTGTTGGAAATCAATCTTTCAAGCGTGGAATTGGTTGTGCTGCAGTACGTATGCATGTATAAATGTATATACATATCTACTTAAACAAATTGCATGCATATTGTTTTTTTTTATGCATGGTTTGTACATGCATGCATATATGTATATGTACGTATATATATTTAATATATATTATATATATATTTATTATATATTAAATATTATTTGATTTAATTGAATTATAAAATTTAATTGTTACCTATTTCATGTTTTATTTAATTTCCTAAATTTAATTGAATGTATTTAATTGTTTAACTTCTAATTGTAAATACGATTAAATGTGTTTAATTGTTTATGTTCTAAATTTCTAATGTGATTTAATAAGTGCTATGATTTTATTTGAATTTCTTGAATTAATTTGATTGAAATTATGAATTCGAATGAAAGATTGAACGACTTGATTATATAATTTAAATTCCTTTGACGTGAAATGTGAAGGATATGAGCTCGTTTGAATACGAATGCTTCATTGAATGAATGAATTGAATGTTTATATGTCTTTAAGACTTTAATAGTGCACATGAACATGTCCATTACATTATAACATCTCTTATACATTCATATCATAATCATTTCTTTGTCGAGCGTCTTATTTGGTCATATTGAGTCTCACCTCACCTCTCTTGCACAGATTTTGAGTCCGTTGGAGACGAGGCTGGTCTGTAGGGCTCGTGTGTTCTCCTTGTTGCCGTTTAAGGTGGGTTTTTCTTCTACTTAGATAAAACGACCCGATATATCTACCTATGTGAAAAGGTTTAAGCCGTAGTAATATATATATATATATATTGAGTCTTTTATCGAGTAAATGATTGTAAACGTAAAGCCCTTATTTCTTGAACCCTACCTAATGTTTTGGCGAGAATGAATGAATGTTATGCACTGAATGGGGCCCAGGGGCTTGGTGTGAGTGGGGACCTGAGGAGGCAAGGGCTGACGGTAAACCCTCACACTAGTCCCACTAATGAACGGCGTAACCGGACCTCGTTAGGAGTTAGTGAGGAATGGACGCTGAGCGCCATCTGGGGAGTCATGTAACCCCTTTTGGTCAATGAATGGGTGGATGGGCCTTGCAAACCCGCCACCAACCCGGAGGAAGAAGGTGTAAATGTTATTGAATGCGCACGAAAGAATGATATGCATGGAAAGAAAGAAAGAATGAATGAATGAATGTTAACGAATGTTAATGAATGTTAATGTAGTACACGAGGTGTTGGTTGGAGATAATGCACGCCCACTCGCCGGGCCATTAATGACCTAATGTTAATGAATTGCTATAATCCCTTTTGATGATTTCTATTTACCCACTTGGGAAATCCTTCAAAAACCTCACTTGGGATTATAGCTTGCATGTGAATGTTAAATACCGTCGTATATTATATTTATGCCCTGTTTTATACCCACCAGTCCCTTTTGGACTGAACCCGTTTGGCTTTCAGTTGTTTGGTGCAGGTGTCAAGGGATCTAAGCGGGATTTCGAGTCCTAGGTCTTGCATTTGCTTTTACCCTTGTATTCTGGTCTTGCACTCACGTAATGCACCTTTGATCATTGTATATGTATAATGATGTGGAGCGTACATGTTTTGAGCCGTGATGGCAATTGCTGATGTATATGACTTATTTTTGGAGTTGGGATGCTCATGGTACATATATATATGGTATAAGTTCGTTTATTGCTTCCGCTTTAATGTTTTATGTTGTTTTAAAATTTTAATGGTTAGCCCGCCTAGCTTAGAGTGTGTGTATGTCCCCGTTCGTCGTGATTTGGCTCAGGTATGGATCTTCCATTTCATATTCGGGTCTGGTCTCGGTGCGGGGGATGTGACACCTTGCACTCGGGTGTTACATCCTTAAGTGGTATCAGAGCTTAGGGTTGCAAAACCGGGGCTCTCGTGTCGTGTGGGTCAGTCTAGGTCGTTCGGCATAGGAACTATGTGATAATGTGTGCATTGCATCGATCTTGAACATGAAGTTGTATTTCTTTTAATCTTGTCGAATTACCTGTTGCATTTTATACTGGATCCGTGTCTTTCGTGTTGAATATGTGCCATATGCATGTACTAATCGCATGCATATACCTTCAAAATGAGTTATGATTTACAGGTTATAAAGGTAATATCAAACCACGGCCAAGTTCCACGATAAAGACGATCTATTGCTAGTTCTTCCTGAGGCATGGAAGATAGGAGGGTTGCATGGGAAATGATATAGAGGATTCGAGATGCGTGGTCTTCATGGATAGAGCTAGAGTTCAAGGTGAGGAACTGAATTGGAGGTTCGACTTCAGAGATGCAAGTATATAAGGATACTTGGTGAAATAAGGATTGATTGGGAGATGGTTACAACTTAGAAGATTGACATGTACGGCTCTGCCACATAAGGTACCTTTGATTGGATGCAACATGATCTTTCAACGTAATGAATGAAGCAAACAAACCTTGAAGGTATTTTGATTCCGGATTTGGATCATTGAAGAGGTATCAATAATTAAAGGAAATTAAGAAAAAATGGGTCCGGTAGGAGTTGCGCACCAAGGGTCGACAAAGAAGGATTTCTGACTCAGCCTAGTGATTTGAAATCAAGTTTGTTGAAGTTAAGACCGGGAAGAGTCGGATTTGGGTGCTTTGGATTTCGATTAATATGGGAAACAAGTCTAGAAGGGAGTAGAGAGAGGCAAGTAACTGGGTAAATACAAATATAGGGAAGGTGGCGATATTGAGAACGGGATTTGAGTTCGTTTTTCCAAATCCAAGCCGAATTGTCATGTTGAGAATTTGAATTGGAAGATATGGAGCAACAAATGGGAACGCTAAAGAAAGGCAAAGACCGGTTGAAGGATTATTCTCGGGGAGAGACTCTTTGTAAGGAAATCATGCACTCAGGTATAAGCAATTGGAAAACAAGCTTAATTCGTCAATCTAAGTTCACAAAGGATAAGGACGGGAGTCTTCATCACGGTGATGGCGAGAAGTAGGGTTCAGAATTACATTAGGGTTCAATCTTGTAAGAGATTTTGGGCAATGTTGAAGAGTGATTCTCGGGGAATAAATGCAGAGACCAATTCAGTGGATGTCGAAGAAATCAGGGATCGTGAAATCTCAATTCCAGATAGTGGAAGATACAAGTGAGGTGAAAAGATTCATGGAAAACTTGAAGACCGTGGGAAAGGATAAGGCACGATTAGCAAGTCAAAGTAATTTTAGGATTGGAGGAACGAGGAAAAGCTACCGAGCTAACAGCTTATTATATAAGTGACAGGTTCCAAAACATTCATGGCACGTGCATCATCTTTCGCATCAAATCATTATTTTCTTTACTTATGTTCGTGCGCGTGTTTTATTTGATTTTGCTGTGCTAAGGTGCTGCATATTTAATCGTTGCAAGGTGTGCCACGTACATTGTCATTTTAACCCGACATGCATTTTAGTGTTATTTTATAAGGAGTTCTTTCATCGTATTTCCCAAGTATCTCTTCGTACGGGCCACATTTAAATTAAGAGGAAAAGAATTAATGGGATGGAGCGTTTTAAGGATAGGTTGGTAGAAAGGAAGTTTCAGAAGGAAAAATACAACCGGAGTTGGCTTGGAATGCCCGGATTAAACAAGAATGAGGAAAAGAGGTTTGAATATTAACAGCGGTAGAGGAGAAGTGGAAAAACTAATACTATGGGTTGCTATGTCATTTAAAGCCCTCTCAATAAAACTTCCATCAGCAATTCCGAGGAAAGAAGGTTCGATGGAGTTCGATGTACAACGATACAAATTATAAGGGGGTGAGTATGATCAGGAGGCGAATTCAAAACTTGAGGTCGGAACTGAAGGACTAAAAATAACAGAAGTGTAATTAAGGAAGGTTTGGGGATTTTTTTTTATATATTGGCGAGCGGAGATGAATGAGATAACTTTATGGGATGAGCAGTAAAATAAGAGCTAGATCATTGGATTCGGACCGAAGATTTTCATGAGGAATGGGGAAGATAGATCGTTGATTTGTTCTGTGTATATAAGTCGAGCTGAAGACAATAGAGTTATGAAGGAACTTGGGGAAATTTCTAAATTGAATTGTCAAGAGGAAACTGATTCAAATTATCATGGAAAAGTATATTGTCAATGAAGCTTGATTCCATGAGTGGTAAGAAAATTCAAGAAGCAATAAATCGGCAAGGACGAACCTTAGAAAGGCTAAACCAGAGTTCCAAGATCACCCAGAACATCTTATCTTCGATTAAGGAATGTTAGGGGCCGAATATCAAATTCCACCATAGAAAGGTAAAGAGAGTAAAAAGGAGAAATTGAACGGAAGATAGTAGGAGATTGTGTGACATATATTAAGGTCGGGAAAGAACTGTTAGGGGCGCTAAGGATGGGGGATCAAAGCTCGAGTATTAAGAGTTGGTTTGATCGAATGAGGGTTATGGGAAATGATTAAAGATCGAAGAGGATTTATCATGGCTTCACAGGGTTACATTGAAGAAATGAAAAACAAGGTAAATGCTGAGCTCACTCTCGGGGCAGATCATACAGGGGATAACAAACACATAGCCCTAAACTACGCAACGACGGTGAACGGTACTTGTAGCATCCATGATACATGCATTCATGCAAGTTTAATTCAAATAATTTCTATGTTATGTACTTTAATTTCTTATCTTGTCCAATTTGATTGGGGTAATTGATAGATAATGTGAGCGATATTTGTTACTTGCTTCGAGTGCCTTATGTAATTTTAATTATTGTTTTGTATTGTGTTGCTTGGGAGTATTGGAGACTTCCTTGCTTTATTTTTGTTTGTTTATTTTGTTTGAGAGACGGGGTGCTCTCGTTGTGTGTAAGAGACGGGGTGCTCTCGTTGTGTGTAAGAAACGGGGATTCTCTTATATTTGTTTGAGAGACGGGGTGCTCCCTTTGCTTGCGAGAGACGGGGCTCTCTCATTGTTGTTTGTGAGAGACTGGACTCTCTCCGTGTTTCTTGTGAGAGACGGGGAATCTCTCATTGTTCGTTAGATCGATTTAGTGAATCCGAGGACGAATTCTTTTAAGGGGGGTGAGATTGTAACGCCCCAACTTTTCAATATATTAACATGACATATGTGTTTACTAATTTGCGCAAATTAATTGGGTTTTAGTGTTTTCTGTAATTAATTTCATTGTTTAATTGTTAAATAATGATTAATTGAAATATATGCTATATTCGAATTTGAATTTATGTGAATAGCTTGTGTGCTCCTTAATTGCGCGAAATAATTATTTATACGTGTTCTATGTATTTAATTTAATTTTATATGTATTAAATGTTAATTATTTTACTTTAATAACATTAATATCAAAAATGTATTTAAATGTATATATATATATATATATATATATATATATATATATATATATATATATATATATAAATAGTGTGTATGTGTGCATGTAATGCATGTATTAAAAATTTTAAATTCAGTATGCATGCATGTATTGTAAGTTATATGTAGATATATATATACGTATGCATGCATTAATATATATGCATGTATTGTAAGTTATATGTATATATATATATACGTATGCATGCATTAATATATATATATATATATATATATATATATAATATTATGTTCGAATTTAATTGCAAATATTTTAAATATTATGAATTCTTTTGATACATTGCGTATGAGTGACATTTACGTGCTTCGTTTCGAGATGAATTGATACCGGAATTTCATGCAAATTTAATATGTTGAACTTATACGTGTCTTGTATATGAATATTTGTTCGTTTCGTATTTTCGGATTTATTTGCATATGTTTCGAATTTAATTTGATTTTTGGAATCCAAGTCGGAGGCTAACGAGCACTTAGCGCACCCTTGGTTCCGTATTTAATATCTTGAGCTCGGGAACTCGGATTCAAGTTCCGTCAACTCCGCTGAACTCGTAATGAAAATTTGAGTTTGGTAAACTTAGCCTTATATTTTTCTAACATCATTTGAACCTCCGAAATTCAACCGAAAAACGAAACGGCGACGAAACTGACCTTGTTGCACTAAAATGGCCATAAGTTATTCAATTGTTGACCAAATTAACCATGGTTTGATGCTATAGAACCCTAACTCAACCACCTAATCTGTTGTACCTTGCCCTAACCGAACCAACCCTCACACAAACCACAACTCTCAGCCAAAGTCACTGCTCTCCAGTTTCTTCCCGTAACCTAGCTTTCCTTGGAGATTCAAAGCGCAAATCTCATCCAACCTTCATCCAATCAACAAGGTAAGCTTAGGGTTGTATTATATGTTCATTCCTGATCATTTTCATTCATTCATCCCTAAATTTTATCATGGTTTCACGCATTTTTGATTGATTTTGCAATATGGCCGATTTTGAGCATTTATATTGATCTCATTCAATTCTTGATGGATTTGAGTGATTCCAAGCTTGAGAATAATTGTTTTGATATCTTCTTCTCATTTATGATCATTAATTTCATGGTAGTTGAGGTATTTATAAGATCTCATTTATGGCTTTTAAGAAATTTTCATGAAATAGCCACGTATGTCTTCCTTTCTCTTATGAACTCTTGTGGAACTGTTATACATGTTGAATTTGTGATGTTTTGCTGCGTTTTGGATAGCTTAATTGTCCTGAACTTGTTGAGATTAATTGAGATCAAACCTGCCCTGTTTTCGCGTGAGTGTTGCTCTATTTTTGGCCAGTAAGTTGCTGTCAAAGCTGCTATGGTTCTGCCTTGTTTTGCTGTCAGTTTTTGTGGGAAGGTTAGAGCTATTTTGATATTGCATTTCATGCCTTGTTAGTACTGCATTTCATGCCTTGGGGGCTGCCTTCGTGCTGCTGTGTTTAACCAAGAAATAGGGGCTGTCTGCGTTTGAGTTGCTGCTGCTGCACGCCGAGACACGGGTGTGTCTTTGTTCTTCTTATCAGCTGGAACGGGGGTGCATCATGGGTTGTTTTCTCTGTACCGAGACACGGGGGTGTCTCGGTCTGTTCTATGAAGGTGACACGGGGGTGTCACCTTGTAATTTTGTCACGCATGTCTGTGGTGTTCATGAACTGCTGCTGCTTGGTTTTTTTTCCCTGCATGAAATGTTGGTTGCATGCATGAGAACTTTGTCCATTTGATTTGCATGCATGAAGGTGGTTGTTGTTGTTGGAAATCAATCTTTCAAGCATGGAATTGGTTGTGCTGCAGTACGTATGCATGTATAAATGTATATACATATCTACTTAAACAAATTGCATGCATATTGTTTTTTTTTATGCATGGTTTGTACGTGCATGCATATATGTATATGTACGTATATATATTTAATATATATTATATATATATTTATTATATATTAAATATTATTTGATTTAATTGAATTATAAAATTTAATTGTTACCTATTTCATGTTTTATTTAATTTCCTAAATTTAATTGAATGTATTTAATTGTTTAACTTCTAATTGTAAATACGATTAAATGTGTTTAATTGTTTATGTTCTAAATTTCTAATGTGATTTAATAAGTGCTATGATTTTATTTGAATTTCTTGAATTAATTTGATTGAAATTAGGAATTCGAATGAAAATTGAACGACTTGATTATATAATTTAAATTCCTTTGACGTGAAATGTGAAGGATATGAGCTCGTTTGAATACGAATGCTTCATTGAATGAATGAATTGAATGTTTATATGTCTTTAAGACTTTAATAGTGCACATGAACATGTCCATTACATTATAGCATCTCTTATACATTCATATCATAATCATTTCATTGTCGAGCGTCTTATTTGGTCATATTGAGTCTCACCTCACCTCTCTTGCACAGATTTTGAGTCCGTTGGAGACGAGGCCGGTCTGTAGGGCTCGTGTGTTCTCCTTGTTGCCGTTTAAGGTGGGTTTTTCTTCTACTTAGATAAAACGACCAGATATATCTACCTATGTGAAAAGGTTTAAGCCAAAGTAATACAATATATATATATATTGAGTCTTTTATCGAGTAAATGATTGTAAACGTAAAGCCTTTATTTCTTGAACCCTACCTAATGTTTTGGCGAGAATAAATGAATGTTCTGCACTGAATGGGGCCCAGGGGCTTGGTGTGAGTGGGGACCAGATGAGGCAAGGGCTGACGGTAAACCCTCACACTAGTCCCACTAATGAACGGCGTAACCGGACCTCGTTAGGAGTTAGCGAGGAATGGACGCTGAGCGCCATCTGGGGAGTCATGTAACCCCTTTTGGTCAATGAATGTGTGGATGGGCCTTGCAAACCCGCCACCAACCCGGAGGAAGAAGGTGTAAATGTAATTGAATGCGCACGAAAGAATGATATGCATGAAAAGAAAGAAAGAATGAATGAATGAATGTTAACGAATGTTAATGAATGTTAATGTAGTACACGAGGTGTTGGTTGGAGATAATGCACGCCCACTCGTCGGGCCATTAATGAACTAATTTTAATGAATTGCTATAATCCCTTTTGATGATTTCTATTTACCCACTTGGGAAATCCTTCAAAAACCTCACTTGGGATTATAGCTTGCATGTGAATGTTAAATACCGTCGTATATTATATTTATGCCCTGTTTTATACCCACCAGTCCCTTTTGGACTGAACCCGTTTGGCTTTCAGTTGTTTGGTGCAGGTGTCAAGGGAGCTAGGCGGGATTTCGAGTCCTAGGTCTTGCATTTGCTTTTACCCTTGTATTCTGGTCTTGCACTCACGTAATGCACCTTTGATCATTGTATATGTATAATGATGTGGAGCGTACATGTTTTGAGCCGTGATGGCAATTGCTGATGTATATGACTTATTTTTGGAGTTGGGATGTTCATGGGTACATATATATATGGTATAAGTTCGTTTATTGCTTCCGCTTTAATGTTTTATGTTGTTTTAAAATTTTAAGGGTTAGCCCGCCTAGCTTAGAGTGTGTGTATGTCCCCGTTCGCCGTAATTTGGCTCGGGTATGGATCGTCCATTTCATATTCGGGTCGGGTCTCGGTGTGGGGGGATGTGACACCTCGTGCTCGGGTGTTACACTCATTGATCCCAATCTCTGCCCTGGAGAACACTGGACCAGAAACAGAAACATTTGTGCACTCATGAGACAATGATTCAATAATGTTACCAAATGTGATACACGACATAATCATGTAACAAGGTAATAGGCATTAACAAATGTAGTATGATATAATCATATTCTTGCATGTAATTGATCACATAATAGCATGTATAGGTCATTTGAAGGTAAAGGAATGAAATGGAAATATCAATTTTTGTGCAGAAACTCACTACCTCTCCAGAGGCCTGGGAAGGGCCGTTCCGGGTTTCAGTACAAAATGGAAAGGGCCTTTCCCAGCTCCCCGAAATTGTGCCCCGAAGATGGGAACGGCCGTTCCAGCTTATAAGCCAAAACGGGAAGGGTCGTTCCCGTCCTCGCCGCCATGCATACAATTCAAACTATGGGAACGTTTGTTCCCCAAATACAAAGGGAACGGGAAGGGTCGTTCCCATTACGCAGAAGATGCAGAAGCAAAGTGGGAAACAGGGCATGCTCGAACCACAATCAAAGTTCACCATAATCATCATAATTCAACACCTAATATTATAATTCATGAAAAAGAACATATATGCATGCTTTAGGTACAATAAAACTCAATATAAACACTTAAATCATGCTTGAATTCCCAAGAATCATCATCATCAACTTATGTATGAACTTGTTCTATAACTCCAATTCCTTCAAGGATTCATGCATAAATTCAAGCTAAAAGCATAGAATCATATTTCTAACACCAAATAACCAAGTTGGCAATCTTAAATCCTAACCCTAGCTTCAAGATATATTATCAAGAAATCACATATATAATCATATATATATCTTGAAATAAAATAAATGGATGATTGAGCTCCAAAACGTGTAATTTCTCCAGTAAAATAGCTTGAAGTTGATAAAATCTCTTCTTCCCCTCTCCATGGATGAACCGAGACACAAGGGAGCAAATTTTGTATGAAATATTAAATGGAAAATGGGATCAAGGATGTTTCTACGTGATTCATCTCTTATAACTGATGAATTAATTCAATTTCCAATCAAGTCCCTCAAGTCATATAAGTTATGCGATCAAGTATGAAAGGTTTGGGAATTGATCAATTAGGTCCAAGATGGTTTTCATGCAATTTGGTCCTTTAATTTACAATAATAATCATTTAAGGACAATTATGCAAATAAAGCACGTTCGGGAATTAATTCCCGTAACAATTAAATCCAATTTATAAAATCATTCTCATGTTGGCACATATTTCACATAATCTTATTGAAATATAATTTATATAATTTAGCATCAATTATATGAATTTAATAAATGAAAGAATTAAAAATAATCCTAACTCTTGGAAAATTCACACGTGTCGAGCGTACTTGGAAAGCCGGAAATTGGGCCGTTACAATACGAAGTTGGGATATGATGCTTCTGAGATGGGTGAAAGCGCGAAGAGATCCACGAGGAAGCTAATGCTACATATCATATAACATACAATTATTCATTGAGTTACCTAAATGGATCAATATAAATTCCGGAGCATGAAGGCGACCTCTATATAACCGTGACTTTGGAAGAAGGGGGTTCAATGGGGGAAATTTTGAAGGTTCCTTTCGAGTTTTCCGAGGACTTTAGAACTCTAAAGAGGAAAGAGAATGATCACGAGGTTTGGTCTAGCACTCAAAATGGGAATAGAATACCGAGGAAGAGGAATTATCACAAGGGAACGAGGCCGATTCTTTGGAAATTTTACAAGATGTGTATGAGACAATGAAATGGAACTATAAAGGTGTTGATGTTTCGTCGACTTCGAGGATCGGGTGAAGGGTTTTAGTCAATAATCGAAGTCCGAGGAGCTTCATTTTGGGGAAAACAAGAACAAGGCCAAGAGAACAATGATGAGCGGAATTAGAAATTGAGAAAGTGTAAGGGCTAACCAACAACTATGGGATGAAGTCCAGAATGGTGATTGAAGTGGTAAGTGAACTACAAAGTTCATAGCTCAAATGTGAACAAAGGACCTCGGCAACAATCAAGTTCCTTAAAGACAAGCTTTACAAAGCATCTGTGAACGGTACCTCAAACATACATGTCACGTGCATCATGCATATTTGAGTTTGTTTATACTTTTTTTGTTGTTTTCTTTTTACCTTGTGAGAAGTTTTGAGAGTTCGAGAGTTCGAGAGTTCTTGTTTCCGGTAAGATGAGGGTCGAGCTTTGCAACCAGATCAACAACCTTTTTGAAGACTTTAGTGGTGTGAAGGGAGTCCGGATGTGTGGCACATTGGACTTTAGATCGTGATGAAGTAGATTCGGTTAGAGCTTGGTTTTAGAGCAGTGTGAATTCGATAACTACGCCAACCATTGAATACCGAGCCTTAGAGTTGACTCGGTTGTGCTCAAACGGTGAGAGTTGAATCTACCTTAGACCCTTTTTATCGTGCGAGTCGAGCAATTAATGACCGGATCGATTTGAAGATTCAAACCCTTGTGCTTGAAGACCTTTCTTGGGCTAACTCTCGTCGGGATGTGATGAACCTCGAACTTGGGTGAATACAGAAAGTTGTTCAGGCTTGAAACTCGAGCAGGCGAACCTGGGGACCAGGTTCTCTTAAGGGGGGGGTACATTGTGACACCCCGCCTCTTCGGCATTCCAGGTATGGCATCACGAGTGAGTTTAGTTATGTAATTATGTGAATTATGTGATTAGCATGCTTACGAGTCAACGTGAGATTTATTTTATTACGTGTGCTTTAGAATTTAATTAATTGTACTTGGACTCAAGTGTCCAATAATTGTAAATTAGGATACCTAATTTTAATTACGGTGTTTTGGCCCTCGTGGCTATTTGAGCTCGGGATTTCAAATTTGAATTCTGACCCCGCCATTTGATTCGTTTCGATGATTCGGATTTAATGGATATAACCTATTAATTTTCTAAAGCTGTTTGATAGCCCTACCGTTTTAGAATCCGGTTCGTTTGGACCAGAGTTTTAACCCAACTCGTTTTGACCGGCCCTAAAAGGGCCAACCACTTTCTTTCTCCCTCATTTCTCACGTGATAGCAGGCTTTGAAGGGAGAGGGAGGAGAAAGCTCCATTTTGGCACCCATAGCTTTGAGCTCAAGCTTTCGACGGTCCGACCTTCCGATCAACGACCCAAGGTAAAATTTGTGACTCTTTCATTGTCATGCCCCGGGTCCGCGGGCCCGTTGGACGCGAGCGCAAGTCTCCAAGTCCACCGAGTATAACCTAAAATTGGGCCTAAACCACTGCCCAAAAGGGATATCTATTGGTTATACTTTGACTCCTTAACTCATATACTGAACTTAACTCTCATACTTTCCTGATGTTGGACAGGGGTGTCACAATCACCCCTCCTTCAGAATCGCGACGTCCTCATCGCGGTATGACATATAGCCCATGACCGACTCGTCTGCGTTGGGAATCTAGAGGTATCTCCTACGGGCTCAAGAGGTGGCTCCCACACGTGTAGCACTTTGCCCCGCAGGCTCAAGAGGTGGCTCCCATGTGCGTAGCACTTTGCCCCGTATACTGGTCCGGGGGCCCATTGGACGCGAGCACAAGTCTCCAAGTCCACCGAGTATAACCTGAAATTGGGCCTAAACCACTACCCAAAAGGGATATCCATTGGTTATACTTTGACTCTTTAACTTATATACTGAACTTAACTCTCATACTTTCCCGATGTGGGACAGGGGTGTCACATTCATTACGTGCTTCGATTTAATATCCCTTTTGTGCCTTGGATTCGTGCTATGTGGCTATTTGGGGAAGATGATTAATAGTATTAGGTTCGGGTTTTGGGTGTTTGGCTCGTTTCGGGAATTTTTATGTGCAAATATGTGAGCTACGTGTTATATACGCTTCGTGGTATGAATTTCGTGTGATTTGGTGTTGCATGGGTACGTGTGAGCTTGGGGTTTGTTCCCATTTCCACCATTCAAGCATTTTTCTCACAGACGGTATCCAAACGCCCCTTTCGTGCCTCAGTTCATTTCCCAAACGGCCGTTTGGGCACCCCCTGTTTTCACCCGAGAGCTTTCACACGCCTGTTTATGCTTTCAGTTCAATTTTCAAACGCTCGTTTCTCCCTCATATGAGCTCTAATTGACCTGATTTTTGAACCATTAGAAACCTCTTGAAGTCTAGAACAACCTTGTAATCAACTCAATATCTTTTCTAGTTTGTGAGATATAATCGGTTCATTTTGGTGTCGCCATTTTTCCGAAACTGTGCTATCACCCAACTTCAAGCCTACGCCATTTCCTCCTCACTTTGAATTAGAATTCGATCCATATATCATTTTAAAGGTCTATTTGTCTAGTTTCATACCCAAGAAACAAAACTCAATTCCAACTTCTCAAACTCAAGATATTCCAGTTTTCCTATGACCTATGCGTTTTGGAAAATTTCCAGCTTTTGCCCAATTTCGCTCAAAACCACTTTTTGTGTTCGTCTTCCACTTTTCTTGTACCTTTCCGAACCCGAGCTTGTTCCTAACTTGTTATAACATGTTTATGTGTTGATATTTGTTCTATTTATGCATGAATTGGTTAGTATGCGTTCATGAACACCTTGTTTGCTCTTAATTGGATTAATTGAACAGTTGAGTGTTTCCTAAGCATGCTTATGACTTCATTACATTGTGAGACGCATACGTTTGCATGAATTTGATTTGTATATGAACTTCGCCTACCTACTTTCATTCTTTAAATGCGTAAACATAAGTCGTTCTTTAATGTGGTTCATTTGGAGTCTAAACTTTGTATTTTGTCTTCAGTTGGTTCAGGTGCACCCGGGGTGGTGTTTCGTGGTCCGTTCTGATTCCGGGGTGAATCGTTTTGTCTGGTTTTGGTTCCTTCGGTGTAAGGTGAGGTTTAGGTTTGTTTCTTTTAGTTAAAGCGACCTACAACCCTATATACTCATTTTCAAGCCTGCATGAGAATATATATTACATGTATATTAAATAAGTGTCTTATGACATGTTATGGATCTTGTTAATTCGATTTGATATGAATTCTTCTGAAATTATACATATGGGCGTATATAAGCTTAAAATGGTTTTGCAACGAGGCTATGCTCCAAACCGTGTGTCTTCATGCTAGCTACGGATTAGGATGACACGGGGAGGTACGTGTATAGCATATGCCGAGTTGCACAGTAAGGTATGTTTCTTATGTATGAATCGTATGTTTCTAGGTTTCGCGAGTTAGGTATGTTTCATATGAATCTATTTGAATCTATTTGAATCCCTGGGCCCCGGAGGTATGGGTAAGGGAGACCTGGTGCGGCTGTTGGGGTCGCCGGTTATCACCCCTGTGCATACACTCCTTTGAAGTACCTACGCACGACTCTAAGGGAGATGGACAAGGCGTGGTGATTTGAGCCTTCGATTGAGGCTGGAGAAGGTACGTTGAGGGATCGCGACCCCACGTATATTGAGTTGCACGATGTGGGCCCGTAACCTACGTGTAGACTTCCAAAGAAGGTTGAAATACAAGAATTTGAATCTATGAATCTTATGAATTTTATGAGTTTATGCTTTCTTTCGAATCTTTTGAGTCTTTTGATTAAGGAGTAAGGTTGGAGACCCGTACTCGCCGGGTATTTGAATTCTTTTGTTATGTTGATTATGAAACGGGACGGGAGAGTTTGTTTTCAATATGAGATTTCTACGCTAAGTTATGAATCGGTCTGAATCTATTTGAATCCCTATGAGTTTTATATAAATCCATATCCGTTTTTGAATCTATGAATCCTTACGAGTTTTCACACTTAAGAGTTTATGAATATATGTATAAGTATGAATTCTTTTGGAAAATGGCTTTGGTATGTAAAACCCTATCCCCGGTTTATAGTCCTTTGTTTGATACTGCTTTGCTCTATATGTATATCTGTGTTGGTATGCGTTAGCCCCCTCACTCGGTCGAGTTGTGGACTGACCCTCTCTGCCCCCAATCTTTTCGTGTGCAGGTTTGCTTTGGAGTTTGGAGCTAGGCGGAGTTGAGTCAAGTCTTTTGAGTTGGTCGGTCTGAGTTAGTTTAGTCTGCATTTGCATTTGTATTATTTGAATTCGGATCAATATGTAAGATTTGTATATGTATGCTTGTGCTTGTTATTTGAATTGCCCTTGCTGGGTTTTGTAATTTGTTTAAAAGAGGCCTGAGGAGCCCAAGTCTGTTTGCGAGCCGTGTGTTTAATTTCTGCAGGCCCGTGGCCAATGCATGTGTTTGATCTTTAGTCTTCCACTGTACTGTGCTTTGTTGATTGGTTTTGCTTGATAGGGTTTACGTTCCGCCTAGCTTAGGTGTTTGTTTTGTTTGTCTCCCGTTCGCTATGGTTTGATCCGGGTGCGGACTCTCCATTTTGTTGCTCGGGTTGGACCGTAGTGCGGGGGATGTGGTGTTTCACGTGCGGGGTGCTACAATAGTTCTTGGAATCTTCGTATGAATGCAACCTTATGATTCATGAAAGATGCTATAATTAATTGTGGACCGTGTTAACTTGTGATTTTAGGATGCATGATTTTAGATAAGATTACGTCGAATTTGTTTGTTGGAACAACTTTCATGTAATTGGCGAAATTATACTTAATTAACTAAGGGGTTGTTCATGATATGTTGTTAGAAACCATAAGGGATGTTTGTGTAATTTTTCTAAACTTTATAAAATGCTTAGGGGTGGTACATGTATTATTCTTGAAACCTTGAATGAGTAACATCCTTGAGATTATATTCCAAAACATGTTATGAATTCGTAAAGCATGACATAAATGATCAAGTTTTCTTTATTTATGCATTTTATGGATACTCTAATTTCCTAAAGTGATCTTGTATATCTTTGGATATGGATTTGCATGATGGTTTCTTGAACTTTAATGGATTGAATTTAGAATTTTATGTAAATTGGGACTCGTTATATGCTTCCTTGACTAAATTGCATCTTTTAAGGAATAATTGTAAATTGTAACCTGTTTTCCTGGGATAATTAGATAAGTGCCTTATTTATTTGGTCTTCCAATGTGTGAATATCATATGAAATGTGGTATAAGAATATAAATTGTTTGTTTTACGAATATGTATCGCGTGTATTCCGTTCTGTACATTCATGAGCATTGTTATGCGTCTTTGTGGTTCATTCTTGAGTCTTAGTCCTTCGTTTTGTGTTCTGTTTGGTACAGGTGCACCCGGGGTGGTGACAAGTGGGTCTTGTAGGTTCCCGGGGTGAACCGTTTGCTTTGTCTTCAGCTTCATTTGGTACCAGGTGAGGTTTTCTTTATTTTAGTTATATCGACCTACAACCCTATCTGTGTTGTGAGCCCTGCATGCGACTACGTATATATATGTATTTAAACATGTGTTTGATATGTGTTTTGAGGGATTTATCCCGTTTGTTAAGAATCTTTGAAAAACGATTTTATGTATATATATGATATTTTCCGTTTGATTTTGGAAAGCTTTGAAATATGTGTGAGTGTGTAGCGCGATAGGGTTTTGAAAGAAAAGCTTTGTGAGATTATGAATATGATTTTGACTTTGAACTTAGGCCCTGGAGAAGTGGTATGGTATCTCGTGACGGCCGTGGGGTCGCCGAGCTCTCCCATCAACACAACTCCTTTGAGAGATTCGCCTAACCTTAGGAGGTTGAGGGAGGGTGGATTTCTTGAGCCAGCGGTATCCTCGTCGAAGGTGCAGGGAAGTGATTAAACCCTGACTCGTGTGACTTTGAACGATAGTTAGGGCTTGCTACCCTTCTATCACCCAGAGTAAGGTTGGTTTCTGATTTTGTTTTGAATATGAATACGACTTTAAAAATGACTTTGAATAGGAGGAGTTGGTAGTTTGAATTTGAATTTGAATTTGGTCGTGAAACGGGAATGGATTCATAATTAATAAAATTGGTTGATTTTGGCCTTTGGGCCATAAACTCTTTTATATATCTATTATCACGGGAAAAAAATTTTAGATTATAAAAACCATGCCCCGATTCATGAGCTTTTAAAATTTGATATATGCTTTCCTCATATGTATACGTATGGGTGTGTATGTTAGCCCCCTCACCGGTCGTTAGGACTGACGCCTTTTCGTTGCTTCTTTTTTCCCCTTCCTTTGTTTGAGTTGCAGGTTTGTTTTGGAGTTCGTTGGAGCTAGGCGGTTCGTTAGGAATAGTGCCCTAGAAAGCCGATTGTGTATCCGCTTTGTACTTTTCCTTATTGTAATCACAGACAATCTTTGAATGAAATAACGAATTGAGGCAACACTTCTTTATATGCTCTTGTTTGGTATGCGTTTACTTTAGTTGTGCATGTATGAGAACTCCCCTAATCCTGATGACTTTAGGACTCTACCATTTAGGTGAAATGGTTCATGAAACGAGCCCTATATCACACAAGTCATGATTAGTAAAATACTCCAAGCCGATGAGTCCTACAGACAGTGGGAGTGTCAACCTGACTCCTCTAAGGCTTGCTTGTGGGATCACGCCCTTAAGAAGGACCACCTTGTTTCATGGAGGTGCAAAGTGTATAGTTGATACGTGCGTGATACATGAGGGTGCTTACTTTAACAAGTAAGTTCACTGAGGTGCCCCGTGTGAGAACATTCCTAAATGGGAAAGGAAGTTTCTATTTCAGGAAATGGAAACTTCCAGATTAGGAAATATCTCACGAGTCATTGATGTGATTAATTGATCCTTAGACTTGAGGTTCCTTGTCACTTTATGAGTTAACTCTGTAGTCTTAGGTATAAGCTTTAAAGGGTGTCGCCATAGACAACTGATTCAAGGCTTATGCTGGGGCTGCACAAGTGACTCATGAAAGTGAATGAGAATCAAGAAAGGACCTACGCTTGCATTTGCAAGGTGATCTCTTATTGTGTAAGGCATTCATATACCATATGGAGTCCTTGGCCAAGGCAGTAGATCAAGACATCAAGAAAAGGGTTTCTTGGATTGAGATCAAATGGATATGAAATGCACTTAGCTTTAAGACCGGATTATTAGGGTTCTGATTATTCCCTTGCCCTAGATCTTGGTTGAGAGATAGTAAGTAGGAGGATTGTATCTCACATGAATCAATGATTTAAAGGTTCTGTCGAATCCGAACATTCCAATTCAGCTAGGGGTTAAACACCTGTTGCTAGACTATGGTCGTTTAATCTGTGGACTGATTAATTAATTAGTGAATTAATTAATTAGGGTCACTGCTAATTGAATTGAGAACCTAGAGGGTCACACACAACAACTTGGTTACATGAGTTGAGGCTTGAAAATGATTAAACGAGTTAATCGGGCCAAGAGGGTTCCACACGTGTGAAGTCACACGTGTGGCTCACGTGAGTGACACGTGTCACACACGTGTGTATATATATATATATTATATATATATATTAAATAATTAATTAGTTAATTATTTAATAGACTTTGGTTTAATTTTGAATTAAAAAGAAAGTCTAATTTTGGAGAAAATAAGCTAGTTAATTAATTACGAATTAATTAATTAGATAAAAATAAGTTATTTATTTTATTATAAATAAAGTATAAAATTATCCAAAAATAGTTTGGATATTTTTAGCTCTCTTAAAAGTTGACTTGAATTAGAATTCAAAGTCAAAGTTGGAAAATACTTGATGATCAAGTAATAGGAGAGAAAGGGACCAAATCCTTTGTCCATTAGGACTAGGTTCGGCCGCCCCTCCCCTTTCCTATATATAGGGGAGCTTATGCTCCCCTTTAGAGCTAATAGACAATTCTTGGTTCATGTGTTGAACACCTTCCTTTCTCCAAGATTAAATTAAACCCTAGGTTAAGCCTAAACACTAACTAGAGAACTAGCATCCTTACTAGTTAGATTGTGATCAAGTTGGTGGACTTTCTCTAGAGACTTCAAGTTAGAAGTTTGAAGATTCGAGCTTTACCAAGGAGAGGGGATCAAGCCGCGAGAAGAGCGTTCTTGGGTGGCTTGAAACGCTTCAAGAAAGAATAAAAGAAAAGTAAATTTTCTATCTTTACGAATTTGGTTACACGATTGCGAGTTCTAGGTCCTTTTGTTGGGAAAATTTTTTAAATTCCGCTGCTTTCTGATTCGTGTTTTCCAACAAGTGGTATCAGAGCCACCTCGTTAATCGTGTTTCTGAATCGTCTCAATTATACTGAATTTGGTAGAAATTCTTAGGCTTGATGCGATTGAGTATTTGTAATTGTTTTAGAAAGCCTGAATTACGAAACTGTATTTTTTTTTCCTGAAAGTTTCTGAAAATTGGTTTTTATAAAATTTAATTTTGAAAAACAATTTTAGATTTGAAACTGTATAAACTGTTTTTGGATTTCTTGGATTGGTTTTGCTTTTGAACGAAAACACGAAACGAAAGCCCGGATCGCGATGAACACGCGAAACCCCGCGCGCGAAGGAGTCGCGCGAGCGGGCTTCGCGCGCCACCCTCCCGCAACCGCGCGGGAGGTCCTCCCGGGCGTGCCTCATCGCCCAGGGCTGGCCGGAACAGACCGGCCAGTCGCCCGCACGCTGTCCGCCCGTCGCCGCCCAGGCCTGGCCGGGACAGACCGGCCAGTCGCCCAGCACCTCCCGCACGCCTGTGCGGGAGCCTTCCGGCGCGCCCGCCCAGGGCGACCGAGACTGGCCGCCCAATGCCCGGCAGGAGCTGCGCGCTCCAGCGCGCACTCGCGCGGCCTTCGCCGCGCGCTTGCGCGCACACGCCGCACTTGGGGCGGGCAACCCCGTTTTCGTGATCCGGCCTTTTCGTGTTTCGTGCAATCCAGTCCCAATTTTTTATTTTAATTTTAAAATTTTATTTTTGAATATTTATTTTAATTTTTTTTGAATAAAACTTAAAATTGGGATTTTTGAGAAATTGAAACGGTTTATATTTTGGGAAAATACATCTTGATAAAATTATTAATTTTCAGAAATTAATTGGAATTTTATTTGTTTTGGTAATTTGGGATTTATTGAAAACTTTTATAAATAAGACTCGCATCAAGTCGTGTTTTAAGCTATTAGAGCCTAAAGCGAGAATTTTAATTTATTGGTTAAATTTAAATTCTTGCAAAAGCATGTTAGGTGATCATGGGTTTAGATCTATGTATGGTTTTAATTTATGCACATGGATGGTTTAAACTGGGGTTGGAGCCCTATAGTTGCGTTTTTCAATTGAGGTTGGAGCCTCACTTATGTGCGTACTGTTATGTGATTTATTGTGTGGCTTTCCATATTACTGTTTTTTAGGCCGGGGTATGCCCCGTGTAATTGTCTAAGGCCAATATGAAGATTGAGCCTTATTACTTTATGTCTTTTTCTTTTTTATTGTAATTTGAGAGTAGAGATAGGTGGTGAGGTTTTATTTTCATTTTGGAGACAATGCACCCATGGAGTAAGATGGACCACATTCAAGTAACAAGGAGGCTATAAGTGAAGACCCCTCAAAATGTTAGGGAGGGGAATCTCAATTGTTAAATGTAATAGAGATAGGGCTCGTATTTTGTTACCGCTTTCCCTTATGTGATTTAAACTGTTTATGTGGCATGTATGTTAGAACTTGTGATTGTGGAGTGGCTCCCACATATCACGCATAAGATAGGTAGAACCCATGATCATTACATGTTAGTATCATGCTAGGACATGTTATCTGTTTATGTGCTTGTTTGAAATGCATTTAAGTGTACTTGCATTAATCAAGACTAATAAAATTGGATAACATATATGTTGGTGAGGTCGAACCGGACAACTCTCCGGTTGATTCGAAAATTCCCATTAAATATTAAGCTAATTTCGAACAAATAGGTGTTTAATTCGAGATGCAAAATTTTGAATTAAATTCCTAGCATTCCATCAATAGGTTTTAAGTTTAGTAAGTAAAGCTAGTTATTGTCCGCGAGTCGTGGGATAGCTAGTGGAGCTTATTAGTTCTTAGTTACCTAATTAATCATTTTAAATGGTCAATATTTCGTGGTCAATTTTAGCAAGGGCGATGTCCGCGAGTCGTGGGTCGTTCGAACTAAGTTTTGGTCATGATCTTATGATTGATGGGTCTAGCTTAACGCCTAAGTAAATATGGATGTCGCACGAGTCGTGGGTCCATATTGAAAGATAGGTGATGCAAAAACAATTACTAAGAGTTCTAAAGGTGTTAGAATTGGTAAGCTGTACCTACCTAGGGTTCTTACTTAGAATGTCCGCGAGTCGTGGGTTCGAGGAAAAATGCCTAGGATCTTAGTACCCATTGGGAAACGTGTTCCTCTTAGATCTTTGGGAATTCTAGATCTTTGAAAAACAGTGGGAGCTACATTAGATTAAAGACCTTATCTTTTGTATATCGTTATAATTCAGCATGCTCACTAGTTCTCTGATTTACCATTTAGGTCGTAGATTCTGTGATTCTCTACGTGTTTTGAAATGGCAACCAAAAACCCTCTTGTATCGATCCTTGAGTCAAACAAGTTGACTGGTCCCAACTATTCTGATTGGCTGAGGAATCTAAAAATCATTTTAGATTCTGAGAAGAGAACTTATGTTCTCTTCGAAGGGGAGGCTCCCACTCGGGCCGAGCGGGACGCGATTCAGAAGTGGAAGGATGATAATCTCCAAGCCCGTTGCCTTATGTTGGCTAACATGTCTCCGAACTTGCAAAGGCAACATGAGGCCATGGAATTTGCTTGGGAGATTTACGACCACTTAGAGCAACTTTACCGCCCTCATGAACGTGTTACAAGGTATAACACTTCAAAAGAATTGTTCCACTTGAGAATGAGGGAAGGTTCAAGTGTCCATGAATATGGACTCAAGTTTCTTGCCCTTACTGAGAAACTTGCTTCCATGGACATGCCACTGAAAGATGAGCTTTCAGTGGATTTGTTGCTAGCTTCGCTCCCACCATCATTCAACCCATTTGTCCTTAACTTCAACATGAATCATGCTGGTGCTACTGTAGCTGAGCTGATTAGTCAGCTTGTGACTGCTGAAAGCACGATCAAGAAGGACAATAAGGTTTTGATGGTGAATGCTCCATCTTCCTCTTCTGGGCCTTCTAAAGGTAAGGGCAAGAAAGCCCAAAAGAAGAAGAAACCCCTTAGGCCCACTGGTGGCATTTCGAAGGGGAAGGCCCAAAAGAAGAAGCGTGATCAGAAAGAGGATGTTTGCTTCCATTGTGGCAAAGCGGGACATTGGAGGAGAAACTGCCCAGAGTACAAGGCTACTCTGAAGAAAGGTATCTTTCTCGTTGAAGTAAATCTTTCTATTAATTCTAGTTCTTGGGTACTTGATACCGGTTGTGGAACTCATATCTGTAATGATGTACAGATGCTAAGTGAAGTCCAACAACTCAAAGAAGGAGAATGTGTCTTGAAGATCGGCGATGGCTCAAACGTTGAAGCTCGAGCTTTAGGCACAATTAGATTAGATTTAGGTAGTTTTGAGTTAGTATTAAATAAAGTCCTTTATGTACCGAGCATTATTCGTAATATAATTTCAGTTCCAATATTAGATTGTGAAGGTTATAAAACTTATATTAAGAATGGTAAATACTTTATCAAACGGAACAACTCTTCCGTTCATATCGGTACTCTAAGTAATGGACTTTACCTAACTCAAAACATCAATATTATGAATATACAACGAGAAACAAAGCGTAAGAGAGATGACAAAGTTTCAGCTCCCTTATGGCACGCTAGATTAGGACACATTTCCAAGAACAGAATAAGCAAGATAAACACTTTAGGATCATTCTCTGAAAATGATCTCAAAGAGTTAACTTCTTGCGAATCCTGTCTCAAAGGAAAAATGTCCAAAGTCCCTTTTAAAGGAACTGTGGAACGTGCCACTAAGGTTTTGGATTTGATCCATACTGATGTTTGTGGACCGCTTAGTGTAAGCACTAGAAACAATCATCAGTACTTCATAACCTTTACTGATGACTTTAGTCGGTATGGTTATGTATACTTAATGAAGTATAAATCTGAAGCTTTTGAGAAATTCTTAGAATTTCAAAAGGAGGTTGAGAACCAAACTGGTCACAAGATCAAAGCACTTCGATCTGATCGAGGAGGCGAATATCTTAGTGAAGAATTCCTTAATCATCTCAAAGATAATGGGATTATCTCTCAGTGGACTCCTCCGGGAACTCCTCAGCTTAATGGAGTTTCTGAGAGAAGGAATCGAACCCTACTTGATATGGTTCGTTCCATGATGAGTTTCACTGACTTACCACCTTCTTTCTGGGGTTATGCCCTAGAAAGTGCAGCAAAGATTTTGAATCTAGTTCCCTCTAAGTCAGTCCCTCAAACGCCCTATGAAATGTGGCATGGTAAAATCCCTAGTAATTCTTACTTAAGAATTTGGGGTTGTCCTGCTTATGTGAAGAGGACAGTGGGAGATAAGTTAGAATCTCGTTCTAACTTATGCTACTTTGTAGGTTATCCTAAGGAATCCATAGGATACTACTTCTATGATCAATCTGAGCAAAAGGTGTTTGTTTCCAGAAATGCCACTTTTCTTGAGGAACCGTTCCTTAAAGAAAAGCAAGGCAAGATCATAGAATTAGAAGAAGTACAAAGTAACCCCATACCACCCACTGAAGAAACGTCCCACTCTGATCAACTACGAATTTCGATACACATGTAAATCCTCCTCTAAGGCGTTCTGAACGCACTCCTAGACAGCCGGAGAGATGGTATGGATTCTTCCATGAAATCTCTCAAAAGGATAATGATCCTTTAACATATGAGGAGGCACTTTCAGATTCTGACTCTGAACAGTGGATAGAAGCCATGAAATCCGAAATGGACTCCATGAACTCCAACCAAGTTTGGACCTTGGTAGATTTGCCTGATGGGGTCAAACCCATAGGTTGCAAATGGATCTTTAAGAGAAAGCTTGGAGTTGATGGAAGCATTGCAGCCTACAAAGCAAGACTGGTTGCAAAAGGATTCACTCAGAGACCCGGCGTGGACTTTGACGAAACCTTTTCACCAGTTGCAATGCAAAAGTCTATTCGGATCATGTTTGCCATTGCTGCATATTATGACTATGAGATATGGCAAATGGATGTGAAAACTGCCTTTCTCAATGGTGACATTGACAAAGACATTTATATGGAGCAACCCATAGGTTTCACATTCAGTGGGAGTGAGCAAAAGGTTTGCAAACTCCAAAGATCAATCTATGGATTGAAACAGGCTTCTAGGAATTGGAACATTCGATTTGATGAATCGGTCAAAGCGTTTGGCTTCACCCAAATTTCGAATGAATCATGTGTGTATAGAAAGGAATTGGAGACCTCAATGCAATTCTTAGTACTTTATGTTGATGACATCCTTCTTATTGGGAATTCGAAGGATGACATGAAAGTGACTAAGTTATGGTTATCGAACCAATTCGAGATGAAAGATCTTGGTGATGAGTCCTATATCCTTGGAATTAAAATCTATAGAGATAGATCTAGAAGGTTAATAGGACTATCACAGTTGATGTACATTGACAAAGTATTGAAGAGATTCAATATGGAGTCAGCAAAGGTTAAGAACCTTCCTATGAGTGTAGGAACATGTCTTTCAAAGAAGATGTGTCCTAAGACTAACCTTGAGAAGGAGAGAATGACTCATACACCTTATGCATCAGCAATAGGTAGCATAATGTATGCAATGTTATGTACTCGACCGGATGTGGCTTATGCACTTAGTGTAACGAGTCGTTTCCAATCTGACCCTGGAGATGGTCACTGGGCTGCCGTGAAGAATATTCTTAAGTGCTTGAAAAGTACTAAAGATTTATTCTTAGTTTACGGAGGTCAGAAAGATCTTACTGTCGAAGGATACTGCGATGCAAGCTTTGCATCTGACTTAGATGATTTTAAGTCAATGTCAGGATACATTTTCTGCCTAAACGGCGGAGCAGTGAGTTGGAAGAGTTCCAAGCAAACAACCACTGCAGATTCGACCACTGAGGCCGAATACTTAGCTGCAAATGATGCAGCTAAGGAAGGTGTTTGGATTAGAAACTTCATTCAAGAGTTGAATGTTGTTCCTAGCATGAAAGACCCCATTACTGTGTTTTGTGACAACACTGGGGCGGTTGCTCAAGCAAGAGAACCAAGATCTCACCAACGGACTAAGCACATTATGAGGAAGTATCACCTAATCCGTGATATTATCAAAAGAGGAGATGTGCGAATTGAGAAGGTCACATCAGCAGAGAACGTGGCAGATCCACTTACTAAACCCCTTAGTCGAGAAGCTTTCCAAGGTCATCTTCAGAAGATGGGACTTAGAATAGCTTTAGAATGGCTTTGACGGGCAAGTGGGAGATTGTTAGGAATAGTGCCCTAGAAAGCCGATTGTGTGTCCGCTTTGTACTTTTCCTTATTGTAATCACAGACAATCTTTGAATGAAATAATGAATTGAGGCAACACTTCTTTATATGCTCTTGTTTTGGTATGCGTTTACTTTAGCTGTGCATGTATGAGAACTCCCCTAATCCTGATGACTTTAGGACTCTACCATTTAGGTGAAATGGTTCATGAAACGAGCCCTATATCACATAAGTCATGATTAGTAAAATACTCCAAGCCGATGAGTCCTACAGACAGTGGGAGTGTCAACCTGACTCCTCTAAGGCTTGCTTGTGGGATCACGCCCTTAAGAAGGACCACCTTGTTTCATGGAGGTGCAAAGTGTATAGTTGATACGTGCGTGATACATGAGGGTGCTTACTTTAACAAGTAAGTTCACTGAGGTGCCCCGTGTGAGAACATTCCTAAATGGGAAAGGAAGTTTCTATTTCAGGAAATGGAAACTTCCAGATTAGAAAATATCTCACGAGTCATTGATGTGATTAATTGATCCTTAGACTTGAGGTTCCTTGTCACTTTATGAGTTAACTCTGTAGTCTTAGGTATAAGTTTTAAAGGGTGTCGCCTTAGACAACTGATTCAAGGCTTATGCTGGGACTGCACAAGTGACTCATGAAAGTGAATGAGAATCAAGAAAGGACCTACACTTGCATTTGCAAGGTGATCTCTTATTGTGTAAGTCATTCATATGCCATATGGAGTCCTTGGCCAAGGCAGTAGATCAAGACATCAAGAAAAGGGTTTCTTGGAATGAGATCAAATGGATATGAAATGCACTTAGCTTTAAGACCGGATTATTAGGGTTCTAATTATTCCCTTGCCCTAGATCTTGGTTGAGAGATAGTAAGTAGGAGGATTGTATCTCACATGAATCAATGACTTAAAGGTTCTGTCGAATCCGAACATTCCAATTCAGCTAGGGGTTAAACACCTGTTGCTAGACTATGGTCGTTTAATCTGTGGACTGATTAATTAATTAGTGAATTAATTAATTAGGGTCACTGCTAATTGAATTCAGAACCTAGAGGGTCACACAAAACAACTTGGTTACATGAGTTGAGGCTTGAAAATGATTAAACGAGTTAATCGGACCAAGAGGGTTCCACACGTGTGAAATCACACGTGTGGCTCATGTGAGTGACACGTGTCACTGTGACACGTGTCACACACGTGTGAATATTTATATATTATATATATATTAAATAATTAAATGTGTTAATTATTTAATAGACTTTGGTTTAATTTTGAATTAAAAAGAAAGTCTTATTTTGGAGAAAATAATCTAGTTAATTAATTACAAATTAATTAATTAGATAAAAATAAGTTATTTATTTTATAATAAATAATGTATAAAATTATCCAAAAATAGTTTGGATATTTTTAGCTCTCTTAAAAGTTGATTTGAATTAGAATTCAAAGTCAAAGTTGGAAATTACTTGATGATCAAGTAATAGGAGAGAGGGACCAAATCCTTAGTCCATAAGGACTAGGTTCGGCCGCCCCTTCCCTTTCCTATATATATGGGAGCTCATGCTCCCCTTTAGAGCTAATTGACAATTCTTGGTTCATGTGTTGAACACCTTCCTTTCTCCAAGATAAACAAAGCCCTAGGATAAGCCTAAACACTAACTAGAGAACTAGCATCCTTACTAGTTAGATTGTGATCAAGTTGGTGGACTTTCTCTAGAGACTTCAAGTTAGAAGTTTGAAGATTCGAGCTTTGCCAAGGAGAGGGGATCAAGCCGCGAGAAGAGTGTTCTTGGGTGGCTTGAAACGCTTCAAGAAAGAACAAAAGAAAAGTAAGTTTTCTATCTTTACGAATTTGGTTACACGATTGCGAGTTCAAGATTCTTTTGTTGGGAAAATTTTTAAATTCCGCTGCTTTCTGATTCGTGTTTTCCAACAAGTGGTATCAGAGCCATCTCGTTAATCGTGTTTCTGATTCGTCTCAATTATTCTGAATTTGGTAGAAATTCTTAGGCTTAGATGCGAATTAGGTATTCATGAGTTCTTTTAGAAAGCCTGAAATACGAAACTATAATTTTTCTTGAATTTCTGAAACTGCTTTCTTAAAATTGTGTTTTTTGAAAACCGTTTTGATAGAAATTAATTTAATTCGTGTTTTGAATTTTGGATTGTTTTGTTTTTTTTTTTTTTTTTTTTTTGAACCGCATTACGAAAACGCGAGCCTGGACGTGCTAAGGCGTAGCACGCCAGGCCCGCGCGCCCGCCCACCCAGCAGTCCCGCAACCGCGTGGGACTGCCCGTCGCTGCCGCCAACCAGCGCCTAGGCGCGCCCGCCAGCACCTCAAGCAACCGCGCGGGAGCCTTTCCCTCGCCCGCCTAGGCGCAGCGCACGCCTTGCGCGCGAGAAGGCGTGCACGCTGCGCGTGCGTGCCGGCAGCCTTGCTGTTGGCATGCGCGTGCACTCGCGCGCGATGCGTGCTCTCGGCCTGGGCTGGTGCGCGGGCGAGTCCGGGCCCTTCGTTTCGCGATCTTGACTTTCGTGTTTAGTCCAATCCAATCCCCATTTAATTTTTCTGAAAAATTTTATTTATTAAATTTGAATTATTTTTGAAATAATTGTTTAAATTGGGATTTTAGAAATTTAAGCGATTTAAACTTTGAAAAATTACAAATTTTATTTTCTGAAAATAATGAAAGAATAAAATTATTAATTTTGGAAATTAATTGGAATTTTATTGGTTTATTGTTTTTCGGGTTTTATTGAAAAGGCTCTTGAACAAGAATTGCATCTAAGTCGTGTTTTAAGTCATTAGGACTTGAAACGAGAATTTTAATTTATTGGCTAAATTTAAATTCTCGCAAAAGCATGTTAGGTGATCATGGGTTTAGATCTATGTATGGTTTTAATTTATGCACATGAATGGTTTAAATTGGGGTTGGAGCCCTATAGTTGCGTTTTTCAATTGGGGTTGGAGCCTCACTTATGTGCGTACTGTTATGTGATTTATTATGTGGCTTTCCATATTACTGTTTTTGAGGCCGGGGTATGCCCCGTGTAATTGTCTAAGGCCAATATGAAGATTGAGCCTTATTACCTTATGTCTTTTTCCTTTTATTGTAATTTGAGAGTAGAGATAGGTGGTGAGGTTTTATTTTCATTTTGGAGACAATGCACCCATGGAGTAAGATAGACCACATTCAAGTAACAAGGAGGCCATAAGTGAAGACCCCTCAAAATGTTAGGGAGGGGAATCTCAATTGTTAAATGTAATAGAGATAGGGCTCGTATTTTGTTACCGCTTTCCCTTATGTGATTTGAACTGTTTATGTGGCATGTATGTTAGAACTTGTGATTGTGGAGTGGCTCCCACATATCACGCATAAGATAGGTAGAACCCATGATGATTACATGTTAGTATCATGCTAGGACATGTTATCTGTTTATGTGCTTGTTTGATATGCATTTAAGTGTACTTGCATTAATCAAGACTAATAAAATTGGATAACATATATGTTGGTGAGGTCGAACCAGACAACCCTCCGGTTGATTCGAAAATTCCCATTAAATATTAAGCTAATTTCGAACAAATAGGTGTTTAATTCGAGATGCAAATTTTGAATTAAATTCCTAGCATTCCATCAATAGGTTTTAAGTTTAGTAAGTGAAGGTAGTTATTGTCCGCGAGTCGTGGGATAGCTAGTGGAGCTTATTAGTTCTTAGTTACCTAATTGATCATTTCAAATGATCAATATTTCATGATCGATTTTAGCAAGGGCGATGTCCGCGAGTCGTGGGTCGTTCGAACAAAGTTTTGGTCATGATCTTATGATTGATGGGTCTAGCTTAACGCCTAAGTAAATATGGATGTCGCACGAGTCGTGGGTCCATATTGAAAGATAGGTGATGCAAAAACAATTACTAAGAGTTCTAAAGGTGTTAGAATTGGTAAGTTGTACCTACCTGGGGTTCATACTTAGAATGTCCGCGAGTCGTGGGTTCGAGGTAAAATGCCTAGGATCTTAGTCCCCATTGCGAAACGTGTTCCTCTTAGATCTTTGGGAATTCTAGATCTTTGAAAAACAGTGGGAGATACATTAGATTAAAGACCTTATCTTTTGTATATCGTTATAATTCAGCATGCTCACTAGTTTTCTGTTTTACCATTTAGGTCGTAGATTCTGTGATTCTCTACGTGTTTTGAAATGGCAACCAAAAACCCTCTTGTATCGATCCTCGAGTCAAACAAGTTGACTGGTCCCAACTATTCTGATTGGCTGAGGAATCTAAAAATCATTTTAGATTCTGAGAAGAGAACTTATGTTCTCTTCGAAGGGGAGCCTAGTCCCGAAGGGGAGGCTCCCACTCGGGCCGAGCGGGACGCGATTCAGAAGTGGAAGGATGATAATCTCCAAGCCCGTTGCCTTATGTTGGCTAACATGTCTCCGGACTTGCAAAGACAACATGAGGCCATGGAATTTGCTTGGGAGATTTACGACCACTTAGAGCAACTTTACCGCCCTCATGAACATGTTACAAGGTATAACACTTCAAAGGAATTGTTCCACTTGAGAATGAGGGAAGGTTCAAGTGTCCATGAATATGGACTCAAGTTTCTTGCCCTTACTGAGAAACTTGCTTCCATGGACATGCCACTGAAAGATGAGCTTTCAGTGGATTTGTTGCTAGCTTCGCTCCCACCATCATTCAACCCATTTGTCCTTAACTTCAACATGAATCATGCTGGTGCTACTGTAGCTGAGCTGATTAGTCAGCTTGTGACTGCTGAAAGCACGATCAAGAAGGACAATAAGGTTTTGATGGTGAATGCTCCATCTTCCTCTTCTGGGCCTTCTAAAGGTAAGGGCAAGAAAGCCCAAAAGAAGAAGAAGAAACCCCTTAGGCCCACTGGTGGCATTTCGAAGGGGAAGGCCCAAAAGAAGAAGCGTGATCAGAAAGCGGATGTTTGCTTCCATTGTGGCAAAGCGGGACATTGGAGGAGAAACTGCCCAGAGTACAAGGCTACTCTAAAGAAAGGTATCTTTCTCGTTGAAGTAAATCTTTCTATTAATTCTAGTTCTTGGGTACTTGATACCGGTTGTGGAACTCATATCTGTAATGATGTACAGATGCTAAGTGAAGTCCAACAAGTTAAGCCTAAACACTAACTAGAGAACTAGCATCCTTACTAGTTAGATTGTGATCAAGTTGGTGGACTTTCTCTAGAGACTTCAAGTTAGAAGTTTGAAGATTCGAGCTTTACCAAGGAGAGGGGATCAAGCCGCGAGAAGAGCGTTCTTGGGTGGCTTGAAACGCTTCAAGAAAGAATAAAAGAAAAGTAAGTTTTCTATCTTTACGAATTTGGTTACACGATTGCGAGTTCTAGGTCCTTTTGTTGGGAAATTTTTTTAAATTTCGCTGCTTTCTGATTCGTGTTTTCCAACACGGTTGAGTCGAGTCTTTCATTTATGTTCGATTTGAGTTCTGTATTTTGTATTTGTATATGTCTTGCATATATTTTAATTCGTTGTACGTTGTAGTTTGTATAAGTTTAATTTATTCGTTATAATTATGTTATTCTCGACAGATTAGGACAGGCTCTGAGCTAGTTGAACCCGTTTTTATTGTATGTTATGTGGGGCAGGTTCTTGAACTAGTAGAACCTGTTTATTTGTATGTTCTTTTTTCCGGGACAGGCTATGACGGGTCCTTGGATTAGTTGAACCCGTGTAATTGATTTGTTATATTTGAATTATATTAATTATGCTCGCTGAATGAAGTTTTTTTGAAAGTTCGTATTTTACATTGTTTTCGAATTCAGGTTTCGCATATTTTCCTTTTGTACAGGGTTTAGGTGCCACCTAGCTTAGGTTGGGTTTTTGTTTGTCACCCGTTCGCTTTGACTTAACCCGTGTGTGGACTTTCCATTTCGTACACGTGTCAGGTCCTAGTGCGGGGGATGTGGTGCCTTTCGTTTGGGGTGCTACAAAATGTATGGACTTATTTTATAACATAAAAGCTTACTAAGATTCATAATTTAATAACCGCTGGTTTTATAAGCCTTGTTTGATGGTTAAAGATGTATTTTATCAGAATATTATTATGTGATCTCATTCCATGTTATGAAGTGTTTTATGATAACTTGTCTGTGTGAGTAGTTTTGGTTACGAAATAGAAACTTATAGTTAATCACCACTCATAGGTGAACATCTGGACGGACTAGGATTCCGGTATTATTACATAATACTTGGTTACTGTAGGTGAGGTTAAACGTTTTCAACTGGGATCATGAGTGTATATATATATATATATATATATGAAACATTTTATGACCTACCATAATACCGTTCAATTTTATTCCTTTATAAATGATACTGCCCTTTTTGAAAATACTTTGATATCAACTTTTATTGTTCCAGTATACACAATCAATTATTTTAAAGTATTCATAACGTCTTGTCATACACAATTAAAAGTATCTCCTGCTAAATTATCTCGGTACTATGCTACCGTTTATCGGGTATCATTAAATGCAAGCAAAATATATTTTCTTATTGTGGGCCCGGTGGTTTTGGTAGAAGTAGTAGTGCGGGAGGCATGGGTCGAGGTCTACTATTATACCAGCCGCTAACTAGATCTTGGTGGTGGTCTAGCTGGAGGTTAGTTATTCCACATCAAGTGACGGGAAAAGGTACGTTCCTCCCAAGTTCATATATATCGTCGCTAGGGGTAGCTCCCTGAGGTGACACCGAAGGAAGAAGGATGGTATCGTTGTATTTGTTTTTATTAAGTAACGACATCTTGATCAATGTCGTTACAAATATTCTTGGTTTTCAAGGAGTTAAGGTTGGAGAACGCCTAGCTTGCGGGCACCATATTGTTTCACAAAAGGGGTTCATATTTTCTTAAAAAGTATAGCACATAAACCCCCCAACCCTTTTATCTTCAAATAAATGTGAACCCAATATTGATATTGTTGTAGTATTTTCCTATTATCGGGTACTAACCAAGGAGTTTCTTGGTTAATCCCACTTTGGATATTGATTTCGCATTCCCTCAAAATTATTACTTCATTCTTATTCAATTACTATTTAAGATCTTTTCCAATAAAAGTTTCTTGGTAAAAATCCTAAAAGTTTTATAGTTTCACTTAACCACCCCTCGCTTAGTCACTTTTATTAACCCCTCGCTCTTTTCAAATTCACGATTTCAGGTATTGCCATCACTCATTAACTGGTATCTTGAAGCATAGAGTCCATTATCTTGTGCATATTAGATCAGGTTTTTAACTAAGCCAAGTTAGACTATAATATTGTATAGTTATTATATTACTCCAGTATCATATCTCAGATCATGAACAACTTTAACCCTATGAAATTGCTTCTAAGTTTTCATGAGTTTCAAATTATTCCAAATTCTTTTATTTACTGCCCCAAACATAAGTTGTCGTTTTAAATGTTTCAAATTCCACTGCCATATTTTCTTACTCTGATATTGTATAGCATCGTCCTTTTGCCGGGGTACCTCTCAAGTGCTAGGTCTCACATCCGCCTGGGAAGTGCGACGGTGCGGGGTTGTAGCTTATTTTGGGACGCTACAAGGCATTTGTGTGTGACCCTTTAGGTTCATTATTCGATTAGCAGTGACAACAATTAATTAATTCCCTAATTAATTAATCACATTACAGATCACGCTACCGCAATTTAGCAATGGGTGTGTGACCCCTAACCGAATAACGAAATGAATCAAAGAACCTTTCAGTCAATGACAATCAGTGAAATACGATCCTCCTACAACTCCATCTCTCAATCAAGAACTAAGGCATAGGAATATTCTAAGAGCCCAAATATTCTTGGTCTGTAAAGTTAAGTTCGTTTCATATCCATTTCGATCTTAATCCTATCAAACCCCATTTTCTAGATATCTTGATCTTTTATCCACCTTGGCCAAGGGTTTAATGTTTAATGGACTATGAACAACTCAATCAGTAAGAGAACATTCTTGTTCTTTACAAGTGTAGGTCCTTTATCGATTCTACTAATTCTACATATGCCACTTGTGTAATCCCAACATAGGCCGTGGTTCAAGTATCTATATGGCGACACCCTTTTGAGCCTATATCAAAGATTACAGAGTTAGCTCATATGAGACATTACAAAATCTCAAGTCTAAGGATTAATGAATCACGTCATTGACCTATGAGATATTTCCTAATCTCATTGATAAAGTTCTCACGCGGGAAATCTCAGTGATAAAGTTCTTGTAACAATCACCCTTATGTATTATGAACGCATCATCGTATGCACTTATCACTCCATGAAACTGAGTGATCCTTCAAAAGGACATAATCACATAAGCAGGTCTCAGCAGAGTCAAGGTCGACACTCCCACTGTCTGTCGGACTCATTGACATGGAGAAGTTTCTAATCATCGCGTATGGAGTTAAGAAATTATTTTATGTACCGTTCCCATAACGACAAAGTTCTTAATGGCCTCATCGGGTTAGGGGAGCTCAATACATCCAAAACACAATAAACCCAAACAGACATAAATAAGCACATAAAGAAGTGATTGCCAATGAACAAAATCATCTCGTTTATTATTCAAAGACAGTTTGTGATTTTACAAGGAAATAGTGAAGCAAACATCTGCTTTAAGGGAACTATTCCTAACAATCTCCCACTTGCCCCTCAAAGTCAATCAGGTGCTAATCTAAGACCCATCTTATGAAGATGTCCTTTGAAAGCCTATTGACTAAGGGCTTTAGTAAGTGGATCTGCCATGTTCTCTGCTGATGTGACCCTTTCAATTTGCACATCTCCTATCTTGATAATATCACGGATTAAGTGATACTTCCTCAAAATGTGCTTGATCCTTTGGTGAGATCTTGGTTCTCTTGCTTGAGCAACCACCCCGGTGTTGTCTTTAATGCTAGGAACTAAACCCAACTCGTGGATGAAGTTTCTTACCCAAACATCTTCCTTAGCTGTGTCATTTGTAGCTAAGTAGTCGGCCTCGGTGGTCAAATCTGCAGTGGTCGCTTGCTTGGAACTTTTCCAACTCACTACTTCAGGCAGAATATGTATCCTGACATGGATTTAAAGTCATCCATGTCTGATGCAAAGCTTGCATCACAGTATCCTCTAATGACAAGATCTTGCTGGCCTTTGTAAACCAAGAACAAATCCTTAGTTCTTCGTAAGTACTTAAGGATGTTCTTTACAACAGTCCAGTGACCTTCACCATGGTCAGATTGGAATCGGCTAGTCACGCTAAGTGCATAAGCCACATCCGGTCGAGTACATAGCATCGCATACATTATGCTTCCTGTAGATGATGCATAAGGAATTCTGGACATCTTGGACTTTTCCAGTTCAGTCTTGGTACACAACTTCTTCGAAAGAACTGTTCCCGGGCGCATTGGAAGTTTTCCACGTTCAGATTCTTCCATACTAAACCTCTTTAGTATTTTATCTATGTAAACCGACTGTGATAATCCTAACAATCTCATAGATATATCCTGATAGATCTTTCTATCGAGAATGTAGGATGCATCACCAAGATCCTTCATCTCAAATTGGTTCGATAACCAAGACTTTGTTACTTTCATGTCATATATCCTTCGCATTACCAATGAGAAGGATGTCATCTACATAAAGTATTAGAAATTAAACCGAGGTTTCCAATTCTTTCTTGTACACGCAGGACACGTTCGGATTTTTGAATAAAGCTAAATGATTTGACTGCTTCGTCAAATCGAATGTTCCAATTCCATACGTTTGTTTCAATCCATAGATTGAACGTTGGAACTTACAAACCTTTTGTTCGCTCCCACTGAATGTGAAACCCATGGGTTGCGTAAATGTCTTTGTCAATGTCTCCATTGAGAAAGGAAAATTTCACATCCATTTTCCACATCTCATAGTCATAATATGCTGCAATGGCAAGCAAGATCCGAATGGATTTTGGCATTGCAACCGGGGAGAAGGTTTCATCAAAGCCTACACCTGGTCTTTGACTGAAACCTTAGCAACTAATCTTGCTTTAAAGGCTGCCACGCTTCTATCTACTCCAAGCTTGCGCTTATATATCCATTTACACCCTACGGGCCTGATCCCATCAGGTGGATCAACCAAGGTCCAAACATGGTTAGAGTACATGGAATCCATTTCGGATTTCATTGCTCGTTTCCACTGTTCAGAGTCCGAATCTAACAATGCCTTCTCATAAGTTAATGGATCATTATCCATTTAAGATGTTTGGTGGAGAAAACCATACCATCTCCCTAGTTGTCTAGAAATGCGTCCAGAACGTCTTACTAGAGGAGGATTTTCGCGTGTATCACTCTCTGCAATTGGCTAAGGGACGTTAGTCTCCAAATTTGGCATAGGACCTTGGTCTCGAACTTCTTTGAGTTCTGCAATCTTGCCTTTCTTTTCTTTGAGGAACGAGTCCTCAAGAAAAGTAGCGTTTCTTGACACAAAGATCTTTTGTTCAAAAGGATCGTAGAAATAATATCCTATTGACTCTTTAGGATATCCTACGAAGTTACATAAGCTTGATCTAGCTTCAAGCTTATCTCCCACTATCCTCTTCACATAAGCAGGACAACCCCAAATTCTTAAGTAAGAATAATTAGGGATTTTGCCAAACCACATCTCAAATGGGGTCTTGGGTACAGATTTGGAGGGAACAAGATTCAGAATCTTAACTGTTGATTCTAAGGCATAACCCCAGAATGAAGGTGGCAATTCAATGAAACTCATCATGGAATGAACCATATCAAGTAGGGTCCTGTTCCTTCTCTCCGAAACTCCATTTAATTGAGGAGTTCCCGGAGGAGTCCACTGAGAGATAATTCCATTATCTCTGAGATGACTAAGGAATTCATCACTTAGATACTCGCCACCTCGATCAGATCGAAGTGTTTTAATCTTGTGACTGGTTTGGTTCTCAACCTCCTTTTGAAATTCCAAGAATTTGTCAAAGGCTTCGGATTTATACTTCATTAAGTACACATAACCAAAACGACTAAAGTCATCTATGAAGGTTATGAAATACTGATAATTGTTTCTCGTACTTACACTAAGTGATCCACAAACATCAGTATGGATTAAATCCAATACTTTAGTGGCACGTTCCACTTTACCATTAAAGGCAGTTTTGGCCATTTTTCCTTTAAGACATGATTCACAATGAGTTAACTCTGTAAGTTCATTATCATAGAATGATCCTAAATTAGTTAACTTAGCAATCCTATCATTAGAAACGTGGCCTAAACGTGCTTGACATAAAGAAGCCAAGATCTTGTTATCTCTTTTGCGTTTGTTTAATTGTTGTATATTCAAAATATTAATGTCTTTAGTTGCATAAAGTCCATTAGATAATGTACCAAGCAAAACGGAAGTTTTATTCTTCTTAAGATAAAAGTTTCCATTTCTAGAATAAGTCTCAAAACCTTTAGAATCAAGTATTGGAATGGAAATGATATTACGAATAATAGAAGGTACATAAAGGACTTTGTTCAAAATTAAAGTAAAGACACCTAAATCTAATCTAAATGTCCCAATGGCTTGGGCTTGAACGCTTGATCCATTCCCAACCTTCAAGACGCATTCTCCTTCTTTGAGCTGCCAAACCTCATTTAGCATCTATACATCATTACAGATATGAGCTCCACAGCTGGTATCAAGTACCCAAGAATTAGAATCAATAGATAGATTTACTTCAATAATAAACGCACCTTTCTTTAGAGTATCCTTGTACTCTTAGCAGTTCCTCTTCCAATGCCCTTTCTTGCCACAATGATGGCAAACGTCCTCTGTCTGGTCTTTTCTTTTCCTGGCCTTTGTCTTTTTAACCCCCCCATCGGGCTTAAGAGATCCCTTCTTCTTGGGAACTTTCTTCCTTTTGCCTTTAGAAGGCTTAGAAGAAGAAGTGACCATCATTACTTTACGATCCTTCTTGATCGTGTCTTCAGCAGTCACAAGCTGACTAATCAACTCAGCTACAGTAGCATGAGGATGATTCTTGTTGAAGTTTAACAAAAAAGGATTGAATGATGGTGCAAGCGATGCGAGCAACAAATCCACAGTGAGTTCTTCACTCAGTGGCATTTCCGTGGAGGTCAAGTTCTCGTTCAAAGCAAGAAACTTGAGACCGTGCTCATGGACACTTGTACTTTCTTTCATTCTAAGATGAAAGAGCTCCTTAGAGGTGTTGTACCTTAAAACACGCTCTTTGAGGTGGTACAATTGCTCAAGATGGTCATAAGTCTCCCAAGCGTTTTCCATTGACTCGTGTTGCCTTTGCATGTCCGGAGACATGTTGGCCAACATGAGGTAACGGGCTTGAAGATTATCTTCAGACCATTTTGTAATCGCCTCTCTTTCGGCCCGAGTCGGAGCCTCACCTTCAACGGTGGGCTCTCCCTCGAAGAGAACATATCTTCTTTTTTCAGAATCTAAACGATCTTTAGATTCCGAAGCCAATCAGAGTAATTGGGCCCCATCAACTTGTTTAATTCGAGGATGGATACCAAAGGGTTTTTGGTTACAATTTCAATTGTAGAGAATCACAGAACTACAACCTAAATGGAAAATAAAGAAATCATGAGCATGCTGAATAATAACGATTACATATTATCAAGGTCTTTAGAAATATGTTCTCCCACTGTTTTTAGAAAGCCTAGAAATCCCAACGACTTTATAAGAAACTTATTTTCTCAATGGGTACTAGGATCCTAAGCATTCTTAGCTTTGGACTCACGACTCGTGAGACATCTAAAGGTCTAAGAATATTTAGGTGGGTACGAATGGCGATTCCATCCCCATGGAATTCCTAGTAATATTTTACATCACTAATCTTTCAATCATGGTCCCACGACTCGTGAGACATCCATATCTACTTTAGTGTTGAGCAGGACTTATCAATCATAAGATCTCAACCAAACTTAGTCCGAAACGACCTACGACTCGTGAGACATTGCCATTCTAAAATGGTCAAGAAATATTAATTATTTAAAATTATTAATCAGGAAACTAATAGTTAATAAGCTACACTAATTACCCCACGACTCGTGAGACAGGAATTAGTTTCACTTATTAAGTCCTAAATCCTATTGATGGAACGCTAGGAATTTTATTATCGTGATAAAAACACCTATTTATTCGAATTTTGCTCAATATTTAAATGGGATTTTCGAATGACCTCACCAACATATCATGTTATCCAAATTTTAATTGTCTTGTGTAATGCTGTTTCACATAAAGTGCATCACAGAAGCAATTAGCAGATAACATGTCCTAGCATGATACTAATTATGTGATGATCATGGGTATCCTATCTTATATGTAATTTTGGGAGCCACTCCAAAATCACTAGTTCTAACATTCATGCTACATAAGATAATTCATATCACATAGGGTTATAGAATTTAATGGAAAAATGCCCTATCTATTACATTTAATAAAAACCCTCCTTAACATTTTGAGGGGTCTTCTTATGGCCAACATTCTTCAAGTGCTCCTTGTGGATCCTTCTTATTCCATGGGTGCTTGTCTCCAAAATGAAAATAAAAACCTCACTTCCTAAGTTCTACTCTCTTTACATAAAGTAATATGGCTCAATTTTCATATTGACTATAGACAAGTACACGGGGCATTCCCCGGCCCAAAAACAATAATAAGGAAAGTCACACAATAAACACATAACAGTACGCACATAAGTAGGGCTCCAACCCAAATTGAAAACGTGCAGCTATGGGGCTCCGACCCCAATTGAAATCATCCATGTGAAGAATTTAAAACATACATAAGACAAACCCATGATCACCTAAAATAGCATGATTCCGCTTGAATTTAGATTTACCAATTAAATTTAAAATTCCCTTGACTTCAAGTTATAACTGTGACGCCCCGATTTTTCCAAATCGTTCAGGTATGAATTATGTGGTAATTACGTGCGCGTTTAATTTATTTTAATTACGTTATTTCATTTCTTTATATTATATTATATTAATAAGAGAAATACTTAAATATTTGAAATATTTGATTTTGAATTTATATCAATTTTCTTTGATCTATTTGCGTTTGAACGAATTATTTGCTTGCCATTTCTACGTGAAATGATTTCGGAATTTCGTGCGAATTTAAGATGTTGGACTTATATGTGTTATGAATATGGTTATATGCTCGTTTTATGTTTTCGGGTTTGTTGGATTGAGTTTTTGAATTTATTTTGATTCGGAATCCAAAACGGGGGCAATTGGCGCACCATTGGTTCCTTATTTGATAACTTGAGCTAGGAAACTCGGATTCGAGTTTCGTCAACTTCCTTGAACTCGTATCGAAAATTAGAGTTTGATGAGCTTAGCTTTATATTTTTCCAAAGCCATTTGAACCTCCGAAATTCTACCGAAACACACAACGGACGCCTAAACTGACCTTGTTGCATTATAATGACCATAACTTATTCATTTGTTGACCAAATTAACCATGGTTAGACCCTATGGAACCCTCACTCCACCCTTTATTCAGCCATTAACCCCTTAAACCTAGATAACCCTTCTCACTTGGAGTAAATTGGCCAAACACCCTCTGCACTCCAGAAATCCCATCACCCAAGCCCTTCTTGGAGATTCAAGCTCAAATCTCCTCCCAAACCTCCATTAATCCACAAGGTAAGCTTGGATATGTTATGTACATTCAATATGAGTTATTTTCATTCATTCATCCCTAAATTTGAGCATGGTTTCATGAATTGTGGCCGAGATGTATATATAGTTAGGCTTTGAGCATTTTAGTTGATCTCCTCCAATCCTTTAGCTTTTTGAATGATTCCAAGCATGAAAATGATTGTTTTGATCTCTTCTTTACATTTATGATGATTTATTGGTTGTTAGTTGAGGTATTTATGAGCCACCATTAATGAACTACTGAAGTTTTGGTATGATTTGGTCACTACACACTACATCTCATGTTTCAAGGTTTTGAAAGCATGATTAGGAGTTGTTTTTAAGTGGTTTCATTGCATCTTGGTTGTTTTTTTTGTTGATTGAATGTGTTGAGTTGTTGTATCTTGGTTATGTCCTGTTTCTGCGCGTTTTTTTTTCTCTGCTGCGTGCGTGCCACGGGCGTGTCACGCCTTTCTTCTTTTGCGTGACACGGGGGTGCAGTTTTGCTTGGTTCCTCTGTACTGTGACACGGGGGTATCACGGTTTGCCTTGTAGTGGTGACACGGGCGTGTCACCCACTGATTTCTTGTTCTGACTGTACCGTGACACGGGGGTGTCACGGATTACTTTGTGTTGGTGACACGGGCGTGTCACCTTCTGTTTTCATGCATTTTGTGGTTTCATGCATGTTGGGTATGTATGCGTGTGTATATATATACATATGTTTTGATTATATGATTTGAATTCCTGATTAGTGCGCATGGACATGTTCATTACATAACATACTCTTTTATGCAATCATATCATGATCATTTCATTGCCGAGCGTCTTAATTGTTCATTTTGAGTCTCACGTCACCTTTCTTGCACAGATTTTGATCCCATTGGAGACGAGGCCGGCCTTGAGGCTTTCGTGTCTTCTTTTGTCGGTTCGAGGTGGGTTTCTCTACTAATAGTTATCTTGTCCCAATATAACCCTTATGTGACCGTTTTAAGCCAAAAGCTATACTTATACTTATCGAGTCTTTTAAAGAGTCTTATGATTTTCAATTGTTAAGCCCTTCTTTATGAAAACCTACTATATGTTTTGGCGAGATTGCATGTATGTTATGATCACGGGCCCCGGAGCTTAGTGTATCGTGGTAAGCCAGGGAGGCAAGGGCCGACGGTGAACCCGTGCACTAGTTCCAACCATTTTACGTCGAAACGGATCTCGTCAGGAGTTTTGACGAGAAAACGCTAGTCGGGCTTTTGAGGATTCATGCACCTCACTAGCCATTATGTATGAGGTGGTCGAGTCTTGCTAACTCGTCCACCACCGGAGGAAGAAGGTGTATATGAATGATTATGATCATTATGTATGTGTACATATGTTCTGTATGATAACTTATGAAATTATGAATATGATTACATGAGAAGAAGGTTGGAGATGATGCACGCCCACTCGCCGGGCCTTAAACCCTATGTTAATTATGAATGAATATGATAGTCGTAATCCCATTGATGATTTATTTGCTTTGCCCGCTTGGGAAATTTATTATCAAACTTCTATGGGATTAGGGCTTGCATGTATATGTTTCAATTCTGCGATATTTATACTTATGCCCCGCTTTTATACCCACCAGTCTCTTTTAGAATGAACCCGGTTGTTTTCAGTTGTTTCGTGTAGGTTTGGAGGTGCTAGGCGGGAATTCGAGTCGTCTAGGTCTTGCATTTATGTCTAGCATTTCCTTTACACTCAATTGCACTCATATTTTGTATCTTGGATTTGTATGAAGCGACTTATGATATTTTGAGCCGTGAGGGCATTGCTACCGTTTATCGTATAGGTTGATCTATTTTGGAGCTGGGATGCTCAATGTGAATATTTATGTTTATTGCTTCCGCTATTGCACTTGTTTCTCGATTTTAATCCATGTTGGTTATTGTTTGGTTGAAGGGTTAGCTCCCGCTTAGCTTAGCGTGTGTGTTGTGTCCTCGTTCGCCGTGATTTGACATGTGTAGGGATTTTCCATTTCCTATGCGGGTTGGGTCTCGGTGCGGGGGATGTGGTGCCTCACGCTCGGGCGTTACATCCTTTAAGTGGTATAAGAGCCAAGGGTTGCAAAACCCGGGCTCTAGTGTCGTGTGAGTCAGTCTAGGCCGTTCGGCTTTAGGACTAATTGACAATGTGATTGCATATGCATCTCTTATGCATTCTATACGTTCTTATGTGCTCTATACTTCGATCTTGACTGAACTAATTGCATTTTCATGCATTAACTAAAGATAGCATACACTCCAGTGTTTTCTGAACAGGATGCCTCCACGAAGACATCGTGAGAGATCACCGAGGCAACGTAGACACCGTGATCGTTCCCCTTCACCACAAGGACAACAGCAACCGCCTCCGATGGACATGGGAAACTTTATGGAAGCGGTCTTTAATTATGTGGAGCACTGACGGGCTCAAGCTCCCCCACCACAACCCGTTGAACAACCGGCTCCGTTGAATAACAACAATCATAGAGATCCTCATGGGATATTTCTAAGTTACAACCCTGCACGGTTTTCCGGCTCAATTGATGATGAGATATCGGAGGGATGGCTGACGAGAATAGAGAGGATATTTGGAGTTTGACAATTTACCACCCAAGAGAAAGTTCAGTTCGCCGTATTTCAGTTGGATAGCGAAGCTTATGATTGGTGGGAAAAGTCGATAGAAAAGCTAGAGGTTGATGAAGAGGAGATTAGGTGGAAAGTCTTCAAAAGAGAGTTTCGAGAGTGTTTTGTGCCCGAGGTGGTGAGAGAGAGAAAGGAGCAAGAATTCATGAACTTGAAGCAGGGTAGCCGTTCAGTGGCTCAGTACATTGCCATTTTTAACCGACTTGGAAAGTATGCACCTCATATCACGAGGGATGAAAAGAGAAAGGCGAAGAAGTTTATTGTCGGACTTAGACAGGATTTGAGGCACGGCCAAGCTGGACATAATTACCTATCTTTTGCTGATACGGTACAGAGAGCTTTGGAACAAGAAGAGGAATTCAAGAAGAAAGATCCAATCTTTAAGGCTCCTATGGGAAGAGGATCGGGGTATGGAAAGAGGCCTATGGTACAAGCCGCTCCACCTACACAAGGTCTTTTCAAGAAACCTAAGTTTGGAGGGCAAGTTTCTCAGAATGCTCCGCCTCGTGTGGTGGCTCCTAAAACTCAACAGACTTTGAGTGAAGATCGATTGTCTAAGCCGCCATGTACGTATTGCGGAGGTCCTACCCACAACTTCTACAATTGTTGGAAAAGATTGGGCTTATGTATCATTTGTGGAAAAGCGGATCACATGGAGAATACGTGTCCTGACAAGAACCCTGGATTTCAGAACGGGGCTCCAAAGCCTATGATTCAAGCTCGTGCTTATGCCCTAGAGGGTGAGGAACAAAATGTAGAAGTTGATCCCAACGCCGTGGTGGAAGGTACCGTTTGCATTCATAACACGAGCATCCATGCATTATTTGATCCGCGTGCTACCCATTCTTTCTTATCTCGTGATCTATGTGCTTCTCTGTGCCTACCTGTTTTACGTGCCAATTCTTGTTATTTTGTGAGTTCTCCTCTTGGAGGAAATTTGCAGACGGATCAAGTGGTTCGGGGTTGTTCGGTTTTGATAGAAGGGAAAGATTATCCAGCCGATTTCATCATAATGTCTATGAAGAGATATGGGGTAATCTTTGGGATGGATTGGTTATACCGGCATCGGGCCGAGGTTGATTGCTTTAAGAAGAAGATTAAGTTGGGGAATGAGGTGATTGGTGAAGTGGGATTGAACGATATGCCACTCTTATCTTTTATGGAAGCTCGTAAGCTAATGAGAGAAGGGGCTATGGGGTTCGTTGCTTATCTTCTTAATAAGCCGAAGGATCAAATTAAATTTGAGGAGACCGCAGTGGTTAACGATTTTCCTGATGTGTTTCCGGAGAATTTGGGTTCATTGCCACCGGATCGTGAGATTGAGTTCGTTATAGATTTATATCAACCGTATTCTAAAACTCCATACAGAATGGCTCCGGCGGAGTTGAAGGAATTGAAAATTCAGCTAGAGGAATTACTTAAGATTGGATATATTCGGCCGAGTTCTTCTCCGTGGGGTGCTCCGGTTCTCTTTGTTAAAAAGAAATATGGATCGTTAAGAATGTGTATAGATTACCGGGAGCTTAATCGAAGGACTATCAAGAATAAATATCCGTTACCCCACAACGAGGATTTATTTGACATGTTGCAAGGTTCAGGAGTTTATTCGAAATTGGATCTCAGGCAAGGCTACTATCAGTTGAAAATTCGGGAAGAGGACATACCTAAGACAGGATTCAATACCCGGTATGGACGCTATGAATTCACTGTGATGCCTTTCGGTTTAACTAATTCTCCCGCACATTCATGGATATGATGCATCGGACTTTTCGGCCTTATTTGGACAAATTCGTAGTAATCTTTATCGATGATATTCTGGTCTATTCTAGGAATCCGGAGGATCATGCAAGGCATCTAAAATTGGTATTGGAGACATTGAGAGAGGACCGGTTGTATGCGAAGTTTAGTAAGTGTGAGTTCTGGATAGACCGGGTTGCTTTTCTAGGTCATATTGTCTCGGGTAAGGGCTTGGAAGTTGATCCTTCAAAGATAGAGACTGTTATTCAGAGGCAGAGTCCAAAGAATGCTTCCGAGGTCAGGAGTTTCTTGGGTTTGGCGGGATACTACCGAAGATTTGTTAAGGGTTTTTCTAAGATTGCAACTCCTTTAACTCGTTTGACGAAGAAGGACGTTGATTGGAACGAGGCATGTGAGGCGAGTTTCCAACTCTTGAAGGAGAAGTTGACCACTGCACCGGTACTAGCACTTCCTGAAGGCACTGAAGGATACATGGTTTATACGGACGCCTCGAAAGAAGGGTTAGGATGTGTTTTGATACAGAATGGTAGGGTGATAGCCTATGCCTCGAGGAAGTTAAAGGATCATGAACAAAATTATCCCACTCACGATCTTGAGCTAGCAGCAGTGATCTTTGCTTTGGGAAAGTGGAGACACTACTTATATGGAATTCCTTTCGAGATCTTTTCGGACCACAAGAGTCTTCAATATTTGTTTTTTCAGAAGGAGCTAAACAAGAGACAGAGGCGTTGGATGGAGACTTTAACGGATTATGAGTGTACGATCCGATACCATCTGTAACGCCCCAGTTTTTCAGTTTATAATAATGTGGCGTATTTGTTTATAAATGGCTCAAATTAATTATTTAATTATATGATTAATTGTTTATAAGTGTTTTTATTTGATTTAAACTGTAAACTCTTGTTACTCTAATTTAGTTAATTTTATCTTACTTTGATATTCAGTGTTTAATTTCTTAATTAAGGTTTCATGTTACCTTAACTATTTCGGTAATTTCGTTAATTAATTTCAACATGTTATTAGTTGGTTTTAATTTAATTAATATGGAATTTAAGTTTTAGTAAATTATTTATAACAATATGAATTCGTTCATGCGCATGAGTGTTCTAATTGTGCTTCGTTTATATATGTAATGATATCGGATTGGTATGGAAATTTAGTATGTCGTAAATATGTGTGTTATGAACATGCCTATGTGCTCGGTTTACGTTTTCGGATTCATTTGACGTGTTGATGAATTTAATTTTGATTGTGGAACCAAATCGGGGGCTAACGAGCAATTAGCGCACCCGTGGTTCCGTGCGTCATTTCTTGAGCTCGGGAATTCGGATTCGAATTCCGTCAACTCCGTTGCCTTCGTATCGACGATTCGGAGACAATGGAATAAGCCTCATACCTTTTTGAAATCATTAAGACCTCCAAAATCCAACCGTAACGGACAACTCGTGCAAGAAGAGCTCTTTATGTTGACTAGTCTTCATGGTGGGACCCCCTAACACCTCTAAACCTAACCAAAGATTAACCATGACTTTTACACCTTGGTTTAAGCCTTTTCTTCCCCTTTAGCTCTGAAGAACCGAGAGAAATATCTCCCTTTTCTGCAGCTACTGATCGAGAGAGAGAGATAGAGGAGAAGAGAGAAAACCCTAGGCCATTCTTGAGATTTTGAGCTCAAATCTCTTCCCTCCTTCACCAAATCTTCAAGGTATGAATATTTATGTCTTCTCTACTCTATTATGCTTGATTTCATCTAATTACAACATGATTTGGATCAGAATTGATTAGGGTTTGAATTATGAGTTTGGTAGGAACTTTTAGGGATTTTTGTTCTAGTGACCTATTTGCTTGTGTGGCTGATTTCCTTGCTTGTAAATGATTATATGAGCTTGTTTCTTGGCCAATTTCTTTCCCAACTGATAGTATATGATGTTAGGAGGATTTCACCTCTTGCTCCTTTTATAAAATTTTGAGATATGGAGCTCCAAACTTGATAATCTAATTGACTCCCCTGTTTTTGAACTGCTGTGTGAATTTATGTGTTGTAGCTTGATCATATGGCCTTCATTTCGTGTGAAAATGCATGGAGTTGATGTACACTCATTGTTATATATGTTAACATTCATGCTTTAAGTATTTGGTTCCATTTGAAGCCTCAAAACCGAAGTACATGGCCTGTTCTTATGCATGATCTTTGACAGAATTGTTGCTGTTGTGATTGGTAACTTGTTGGTCATTCTAATGTGTTTTAAATTGAACCATTTTGCATATATATGATGTATATAAGTTGTTTAGTATGTTAGCATGCATTCCCCAAAGTTTCAGATCCAAATTCAAGCCCTAAGTACTTGATCAAGGCATGATAGAATCATTAGGGTTCATATGTACGATTTTGGCGACCCAGTTTTGTTGCATGGATTCGATGATCTTAACGTGTGATTTAGCCTTTGCATTCTAAATGAAAATTTTTCATAACATGCTAAATATGTTGTATATTAAGTTTCAGAGCATTTGGAGTTCATTTGGTATGTTTTTGGATTGAGTTTGTTTGAGTTCAGTTTTGCCGGTTAGGTCTTGCATGCGCCTCAAGTTCTGTACCGTGACACCCCCGTGTCTCATTTACTCATAAGAGGGAGACACGGGCGTGTCACACCTTCTGGGAAGCTCTGTACTGAGCCATGCCCGTGGCTCAGTGGGGCTAGGATTGGTGACACCCCCGTGTCACTTCCCTTGTGCAGTCTTTGTTGCTTCCTTTTCGGTTTTTGATTTGTTTCACCTCTTGAATGACTTTATCTCCTTTTGTGTTGAACTATGAACTTGTTTTGCTATATGTTGGGAGCATTATGGTTTAATTTCATGGCATTTGGATGTGCTATAGGCATGCTTTTACTTAATGCCGTTTATGTGTGTTTATATGTCGTTTATGAATAACATCACTTATTTTCTATAGAATAAGACTTCTTCTTGTTGTCAAACCTTGGATATATGCTATGTTATGTAATATGAAGTATGTGGTAACATTATGGGAGAGCTTGAACATGTTCTATGCTTCTATTTGAGTTCTTGAATAAATTGAATGGAGATATGAATTGAATGATCTATGATTGAACAAGTGAATGAATTGGTTATATGATTTTCATGACTTAATATGATCTTTATGTCTTCATATCATGTGTGAGCCTTGCCGTGCGTCATATATGGTTCATTTAGAGTCTCGAGTCTCACGAACACGTCTTGTGGTCTTTTGTACAGTTTGTCTCCAGGGTGGAGAGCTTTTGATCATTCAGGCACTTGGTGCTCGATCCTTGTTTCATCACGGTTAAGGTGAGGGTGGTTTTCGTTTTAGCTATGTAACAAACCCTACAACCCTTATGTGAAAAGCTTTGGCCAAAACCTTATGACTATATATATATGGTTTTCAAATGAAGCTATCGAGTAAATTCTTTTGAATTATACGTACGAGCATATATAAGCTTAAAAATGGTTTTGTAATGAGGCTATGCTCCAAACCGTGTGTCTTCATGCTAGCTATGGATTAGGATGACACGGAGAGGTACGTATATAGCATATGCCGAGTTACACGGTAAGGTATGATTTCTTATAGTATGTATCATATGTATGTATTGATATGTTTTGGCGAGATTATGCAAATATGATAGGTTCACGGGCCCCGGGACTTAGTATATGTGGCTAACCGAGGAAGCAAGGGCTGACGGGGATCCCATATACTAGTCCCACTATTAAACAGCGGTACCGGACCTCGTCAGGAGATTGGCGGGGAAAGGGAGCTGAGTGCCATCTGGGGAGTCATGTAACCCCTTTTGGTCAACGATCGGGTGGTCGGGCCTTGCAAACCCACCACCAACCCGGAGGAAGAAGGTTGGAACTTATTTATGATTGAAAATGATTGACTGATTGATTATCGATTGATAGGCACTGTGCGGGAAGGCCGGGAATCGGATTGCCCAAACAATATATTTAGGACATGATTTATGGTCTGTGTGTATTATGATATATTGCATGATCGCTTAATCAATATATTAATGATATTTGTCGTACACGGTCGGAGTTTGGATGGAGATTGTGCACGCTCACTCGCCGAGCCTTATATTTATGTATGATTTATGAATGTAATGAATTTAATATGAGTTAGTCGTAAAAGTCGAGCATTGTTTATCTATTTTCTTGCCCTTTTTGGGAACTAAATTCAAACAAAACCTTGCTCGGAATTTATGACTTGCATGTGCATGTTTTATATATATGTATCGCTCCTGCTCACTCAGTCTTCTAGAGACTGACCCTCTCCCTCCCCAACACTTTAGTGTGCAGGTTCGACTTTGGAGTTTCGAGCTAGGCGGAGGTTTTGGAGTCTTTAGGTGGGTCGAGTTAGGTTAGGAGAGTCTCTGCACTCACTAATGTATTGAATTGTTATGTTTGATTCGATTCTGCAGTATCATGGAACTTGAATAATTATGTAATTGTTATTGAAATTGTTTGTTGTAATTATGAGTTTAAAAGAGGCCTGAAGAGCCCAAATTCGGCTTATGGTTTGTATGTTTGAAGTTGGCTGTGCAATGCATTATACTTTGGTTGATTAGTTTTCATTGTAGGGTCTAGTTCCGCCTGGCTTAGGAAGGTTTTATGTTTGTCTCCCGTTCGCTAGGGTTTGATACGGGTGCGGATTTACCATTTCGTTACTCGTGTTGAGCCTTAGTGCGGGGGATGTGGTGCCTCACGTGCGGGGTGCTACATCCTTAAGTGGTATCAGAGCCCGGTTTCAAAACCGGTGTTCTCGAGTCGTGTCGGAGTCAGTCTAAGTCGAACGGCATAGGACTATGTGATATTATGTGCATTGCATTGATCTTGAATATGAAATTTGGTTTCCTTAAGAATTTTGTTGATTTACTTGTTGCATTTTATATGGATTCTTGTCTTTCGTATTGAATATGTGCCATGAGCATGCACTAATTGCATGCATCCATTCTTGAAATGAGTTATGATTTCCAGGTTATAAAGATGATATCAAACCACGGCCAAGTGATCTTGGGATCGGAAGAACGAGGAGAGCTACCGAGCTAATAACTTCCCACATCGGTGACAGGTTCCAAAGCATTCATAGCACGTGCATCATATTTTGCATTAGTTACTTATTCTCGTGACTTTATGCTTATCCGTGCATTCTAATTGGTTTCGTTGCACTAATGTGTTGAATAATTGCTTGATGTAAATGTGACCCATGCATTGTCATTTTAACCCAACATGCATTTTAGTGTTTACTTGATAGGAAGTCCTTTCTCCTCAACTATCAAGTATCAGTTCCACCGAGCCGCATTTGAGTTATGAGGAGGAGAAATAATAGGATGACGTTAGAAGGAAGGTGAATTTGGGAAATAAGAACTCCCATTAAGGGATAGGTTCACGGAAACGAGAATTCAGAAGGAGAAGTGAAACCAGAGTTCCAGACAAGTATAAGGAAGGAGTTGCGGACATCAAGAGAACTGGGGAAGGAATTGAAAGGCCAAATCCTTGATTTCTATGTCAGTTAAACCTCACCTAATGAGATTTACTCATCAAGAATTTTGATAAAAGAAGAATCAATGGAGTTCAACCGGGAGAGAAAATTTAAGGGGGAGAGCACGACCGAAGAACAAATCGGACGATTGAAAAGGTGCTCGAAGAAATATTTTAGTGGGAATGACGAAATTACAAATTAAGGAAGACCTGGAAGTCCTATTAGTGATGATCGGAGATAACTAAGGTGGCGTGAATGGTTAAGCCGTTAAGAGGAGAGTTAAGTTACTCAAGTCGGGTTAGAGTCCCTCATTAGGAATGGAGGAAATGGTTTGGAGAATATTCTTATGTGTAGAATATGGATCTGGGGATAACAAAATTATAATGGAGTTTCTGTGAACCCTAAGTCAGAATTGACAAGAGAGAGAGTTGAATCCAGTTAGCATATAATGAAATGATGGCGATCCAGATTAATCCAATAAAGTACAAAGGGGGTTCAATAATGACAATATTATCAAGTCTTCGGTTAGTCCCACGATAATTTGGAAGAAATCAAATCGGAGAAGATGATCATTGGAGGATTTACATCAAACTCCAAAACGCATCAAGAACATTCTGTCTTTGATCCAAGAAATGTAGGGTCAGATGCAGAATACAACCTTAAAGGGGGTTAAAAGAGAATGAATGGATAATATGAACGGAAGATAGAAAAGGATTCGTGTTAAGGTAGATCTTAATGAAGAATACCTCAAGGTTGGGATTGAATCGTCAGGGTTGTCAGGAGAAGTTATCCTCGAGGGTATCTCAAGCTCCGATATGGATAAGATAGTAGCTTTGGATCTAACTTCAATATGAATGGCCTAAGGGTATTCGAGAAGTCAAATTCGGTTAATTAAAAAGAGTTGGTTGGTCGAATGAGGATTAAGGCAAACGATGAAGGTTGGAAACAGTACAGATGATACACTGAACAACGACAACTCACAATTTTAAAACTTCATGACCTACGGTGAACGGTATTTATAGCATTCATGAAGCATACATTCATGCAAATTCAATTTAATAATTTCTTTGTTATGTGCCTTGTTTTCTTACCAAGTTAAATTACGTGAAGTAATTGATGATTAACGTGGTTGATATCTGTTATTTGCCTTGAGGTGGCTTGTGTGATTTTGAATTTGGTTTTGCGTGTGCTGCTTGGGAGTATTGGAGACTTCCTTGCCTTATTTATTTTGTTTGAGAGACGGGGTGCTCTCGTTGTTTCTAAGAGACGGGGCTTCTCTTATTTTTGTTTGAGAGACGGGGTACTCTCTTTGTTTGCGAGAGACGGGGTTCTCTCATTGTTGCTCGAGAGACGGGGCTCTCTCCTTGTTGTTGCGAGAGACGGGGAATCTCTCATTGTTTGATTTCAAGCGTGTTTTGAATCCGAGGACGGATTCTTTTTAAGGGGGAGAGATTGTAACGCCCCAGTTTTTCAGTTTATAATAATGTGGCGTATTTGTTTATAAATGGCTCAAATTAATTATTTAATTATATGATTAATTGTTTATAAGTGTTTTTATTTGATTTAAACTGTAAACTCTTGTTACTCTAATTTAATTAATTTTATCTTACTTTGATATTCAGTGTTTAATTTCTTAATTAAGGTTTCATGTTACCTTAACTATTTCGGTAATTTCGTTAATTAATTTCAACATGTTATTAGTTGGTTTTAATTTAATTAATATGGAATTTAAGTTTTAGTAAATTATTTATAACAATATGAATTCGTTCATGCGCATGAGTGTTCTAATTGTGCTTCGTTTATATATGTAATGATATCGGATTGGTATGGAAATTTAGTATGTCGTAAATATGTGTGTTATGAACATGCCTATGTGCTCGGTTTACGTTTTCGGATTCATTTGACGTGTTGATGGATTTAATTTTGATTGTGGAACCAAATCGGGGGCTAACGAGCAATTAGCGCACCCGTGGTTCCGTGCGTCATATCTTGAGCTCGGGAATTCGGATTCGAATTCCGTCAACTCCGTTGCCTTCGTATCGACGATTCGGAGACAATGGAACAAGCCTCATACCTTTTTGAAATCATTAAGACCTCCAAAATCCAACCGTAACGGACAACTCGTGCAAGAAGAGGTCTTTATGTTGACTAGTCTTCATGGTGGGACCCCCTAACACCTCTAAACCTAACCAAAGATTAACCATGACTTTTACACCTTGGGTTAAGCCTTTTCTTCCCCTTTAGCTCTGAAGAACCGAGAGAAATATCTCCCTTTTCTGCAGCTACTGATCGAGAGAGAGAGATAGAGGAGAAGAGAGAAAACCCTAGGCCATTCTTGAGATTTTGAGCTCAAATCTCTTCCCTCCTTCACCAAATCTTCAAGGTATGAATATTTATGTCTTCTCTACTCTATTATGCTTGATTTCATCTAATTCCAACATGATTTGGATCAGAATTGATTAGGGTTTGAATTATGAGTTTGGTATGAACTTTTAGGGATTTTTGTTCTAGTGACCTATTTGCTTGTGTGGCTGATTTCCTTGCTTGTAAATGATTATATGAGCTTGTTTCTTGGCCAATTTCTTTCCCAACTGATAGTATATGATGTTAGGAGGATTTCACCTCTTGCTCCTTTTATAAAATTTTGAGATATGGAGCTCCAAACTTGATAATCTAATTGACTCCCCTGTTTTTGAACTGCTGTGTGAATTTATGTGTTGTAGCTTGATCATATGGCCTTCATTTCGTGTGAAAATGCATGGAGTTGATGTACACTCATTGTTATATATGTTAACATTCATGCTTTAAGTATTTGGTTCCATTTGAAGCCTCAAAACCGAAGTACATGGCCTGTTCTTATGCATGATCTTTGACAGAATTGTTGCTGTTGTGATTGGTAACTTGTTGGTCATTCTAATGTCTTTTAAATTGAACCATTTTGCATATATATGATGTATATAAGTTGTTTAGTATGTTAGCATGCATTCCCCAAAGTTTCAGATCCAAATTCAAGCCCTAAGTACTTGATCAAGGCATGATAGAATCATTAGGGTTCATATGTACGATTTTGGCGACCCAGTTTTGTTGCATGGATTCGATGATCTTAACGTGTGATTTAGCCTTTGCATTCTAAATGAAAAATGTTCATAACATGCTAAATATGTTGTATATTAAGTTTCAGAGCATTTGGAGTTCATTTGGTATGTTTTTGGATTGAGTTTGTTTGAGTTCAGTTTTGCCGGTTAGGTCTTGCATGCGCCTCAAGTTCTGTACCGTGACACCCCCGTGTCTCATTTACTCATAAGAGGGAGACACGGGCGTGTCACACCTTCTGGGCAGCTCTGTACTGAGCCACGCCCGTGGCTCAGTGGGGCTAGGATTGGTGACACCCCCGTGTCACTTCCCATGTGCAGTCTTTGTTGCTTCCTTTTCGGTTTTTGATTTGTTTCACCTCTTGAATGACTTTATCTCCTTTTGTGTTGAACTATGAACTTGTTTTTCTATATGTTGGGAGCATTATGGTTTAATTTCATGGCATTTGGATGTGCTATAGGCATGCTTTTACTTAATGCCGTTTATGTGTGTTTATATGTCGTTTATGAATAACATCACTTATTTTCTATAGAATAAGACTTCTTCTTATTGTCAAACCTTGGATATATGCTATGTTATGTAATATGAAGTATGTGGTAACATTATGGGAGAGCTTGAACATGTTCTATGCTTCTATTTGAGTTCTTGAATAAATTGAATGGAGATATGAATTGAATGATCTATGATTGAACAAGTGAATGAATTGGTTATATGATTTTCATGACTTAATATGATCTTTATGTCTTCATATCATGTGTGAGCCTTGCCGTGCGTCATATATGGTTCATTTAGAGTCTCGAGTCTCACGAACACGTCTTGTGGTCTTTTGTACAGTTTGTCTCCAGGGTGGAGAGCTTTTGATCGTTCAGGCACTTGGTGCTCGATCCTTGTTTCATCACGGTTAAGGTGAGGGTGGTTTTCGTTTTAGCTATGTAACAAACCCTACAACCCTTATGTGAAAAGCTTTGGCCAAAACCTTATGACTATATATATATGGTTTTCAAATGAAGCTATCGAGTAAATTCTTTTGAATTATACGTACGAGCATATATAAGCTTAAAAATGGTTTTGTAATGAGGCTATGCTCCAAACCGTGTGTCTTCATGCTAGCTATGGATTAGGATGACACGGAGAGGTACGTATATAGCATATGCCGAGTTACACGGTAAGGTATGATTTCTTATAGTATGTATCATATGTATGTATTGATATGTTTTGGCGAGATTATGCAAATATGATAGGTTCACGGGCCCCGGGACTTAGTATATGTGGCTAACCGAGGAAGCAAGGGCTGACGGGGATCCCATATACTAGTCCCACTATTAAACAGCGGTACCGGACCTCGTCAGGAGATTGGCGGGGAAAGGGAGCTGAGTGCCATCTGGGGAGTCATGTAACCCCTTTTGGTCAACGATCGGGTGGTCGGGCCTTGCAAACCCACCACCAACCCGGAGGAAGAAGGTTGGAACTTATTTATGATTGAAAATGATTGACTGATTGATTATCGATTGATAGGCACTGTGCGGGAAGGCCGGGAATCGGATTGCCCAAACAATATATTTAGGACATGATTTATGGTCTGTGTGTATTATGATATATTGCATGATCGCTTAATCAATATATTAATGATATTTGTCGTACACGGTCGGAGTTTGGATGGAGATTGTGCACGCTCACTCGCCGAGCCTTATATTTATGTATGATTTATGAATGTAATGAATTTAATATGAGTTAGTCGTAAAAGTCGAGCATTGTTTATCTATTTTCTTGCCCTTTTTGGGAACTAAATTCAAACAAAACCTTGCTCGGAATTTATGACTTGCATGTGCATGTTTTATATATATGTATCGCTCCTGCTCACTCAGTCTTCTAGAGACTGACCCTCTCCCTCCCCAACACTTTAGTGTGCAAGTTCGACTTTGGAGTTTCGAGCTAGGCGGAGGTTTTGGAGTCTTTAGGTGGGTCGAGTTAGGTTAGGAGAGTCTCTGCACTCACTAATGTATTGAATTGTTATGTTTGATTCGATTCTGCAGTATCATGGAACTTGAATAATTATGTAATTGTTATTGAAATTGTTTGTTGTAATTATGAGTTTAAAAGAGGCCTGAAGAGCCCAAATTCGGCTTATGGTTTGTATGTTTGAAGTTGGCTGTGCAATGCATTATACTTTGGTTGATTAGTTTTCATTGTAGGGTCTAGTTCCGCCTGGCTTAGGAAGGTTTTATGTTTGTCTCCCGTTCGCTAGGGTTTGATACGGGTGCGGATTTACCATTTCGTTACTCGTGTTGAGCCTTAGTGCGGGGGATGTGGTGCCTCACGTGCGGGGTGCTACACCATCCCGGAAAAGCTAATGTGGTCGCGGATGCACTTAGCAGGAAGGCGAGTGTATCTAATGTAAAAGTGGAAGTTGGAGAAGAATCTGAGTCTTTCAAGCTAAGGGCCAGTATTTGGAATATTTCAGTACAACCAGATCTGCAGCAGAGGTTATTTTGAGACTCAGGGAAAGGATCCCGAGGTTCAGAAATTAGCTGAGAAAGCTAGGGTGGATCCCGAGTGCCCGTTTGGATTCGATGACACGGCACTTTTAAGGTTTAAGAACAGGATTGTGATTCCGGATGAATTGAAGAGGATTATTTTGGAAGAAGCCCACCGTTCAGGGTATTCGATACATCCTGGAGGTAATAAAATGTATAAGGATTTGAAGCAGTTCTATTGGTGGAATGGACTTAAAAGGGATGTGATAAATTTTGTGAGACACTGTTTGACTTGTCAAACCGTGAAAGCCGAGCATCAGAAGCCATCGGGGCTACTTCAACCGCTACCTATCCCATAATGGAACTAGCAACAGGTGGCGATGGATTTCGTTTCAGGCCTTCCCAGAGTGAGGGGTGGTCTTGATGGGATTTGGGTGATCGTGGATAGATTAACGAAATCGGCACATTTTCTGGCTGTTCGGATGTCGGATAAGGTACCTAAGCTGGCAAAGAAGTATGTTGATGAGATTGTTCGACTTCATGGTGTGTCGGTTAGTATTGTGTCAGATCGAGATCCGAGGTTTACTTCTAGGTTTTGGCAGGAATTGCAAAGGAATCTGGGAACAAGGCTTCAATTCAGCACAGCTTTCCATCCTCAGACAGATGGCCAGTCGGAGAGATTAATCAAGTATTTAGAGGATATGTTGAGAGCATGTGCATTGGACTTTTCGAGTTCATGGAACGAGCAACTGCCTTTAATTGAGTTTGCCTATAATAACAGTTTTCATGCTTCAATAGGAATGGCACCTTAAGAAGCCCTTTATGGACGAAAATGTAGATCTCCCTTATTTTTCGATCTTGAGGAGTGGAGCTGGTCTAAACCGGAGGGAGTGAAACGAGGGGAGCAGAAAGAGAAGCCTTCTAAGGCCGTGCAAGCAGCGGTTGACAAGGTTCAGATCATTCAGCAAAGAATGAAAGCAGCTCAAGATAGACAGAAGAGTTATGCGGATCGACGAAGAAAGGATCTTAAGTTTGAGGTTGGTGATAGAGTATTTCTGAAAGCTTCACCACGAAAAGGATTTTCGAGGATTGGAAAAGGAGGTAAATTAAATCCTTGTTATCTGGGTCCGTATGAGATTCTTGAGAAAATTGGAGACGCGGCTTATCGCTTGAATCTACCTCCGAGTTTGACGGGAATCCACAATGTATTTCATGTCTCACAACTTCGCAAATATTATCCGGATGAAGCCGAGATCCTACCTGAGGAAGAGGTAGAAATTGAACCTAATCTCACCTTCGTTCAGAAACCGGTTAAGATTTTGGATCGAAAGTTTCAAGAATTAAGAAACCGGCGAATCCCACTGGTTAAGGTATTACGGAGAAGTGATAAGACGGAAGAGGCCACGTGGGAAACGGAGGATAAGATGAAGAAGTTTCATCTTGAGCTGTTTCCGAGCAATCGTTGAATCCGAGGATGGATTCTTTTTAAGGGGTAGAGGTTGTGACGCCCCGATTTTTCCAAATCGTTCAGGTATGAATTATGTGATAATTACGTGCGCGTTAAATTTATTTTAATTACGTTATTTCATTTCTTTATCTTATATTATATTAATAAGAGAAATACTTAATTATTTGAAATATTTGATTTTGAATTTATATGAATTTTCTTTGAACTATTTGCGCTTGAACGAATTATTTGATTGCCATTTCTACGTGAAATGATTTCGGAATTTCGTGCGAATTTAAGATGTTGGACTTATATGTGTTATGAATATGGTTATATGCTCGTTTTATGTTTTCGGGTTTGTTGGATTGAGTTTTTGAATTTATTTTGATTCGGAATCCAAAACGGGGGCAATTGGCGCACCATTGGTTCCTTATTTGATAACTTGAGCTAGGAAACTCGGATTCGAGTTTCATCAACTTCGTTGAACTCGTATCGAAAATTCGAGTTTGATGAGCTTAGCTTTATATTTTTCCAAACCCATTTGAACCTCCGAAATTCTACCAAAACACACAACGGACGCCTAAACTGACCTTGTTGCATTATAATGACCATAACTTATTCATTTGTTGACCAAATTAACCATGGTTAGACCCTATGGAACCCCAACTCCACCCTTTATTCAGCCATTAACCCCTTAAACCTAGATAACCCTTCTCACTTGGAGTAAATTGGCCAAACACCCTCTGCACTCCAGAAATCCCGTCACCCAAGCCCTTCTTGGATATTCAAGCTCAAATCTCCTCCCAAACCTCCATTAATCCACAAGGTAAGCTTGGATATGCTATGTACATTCAATATGAGTCATTCTCATTCATTCATCCCTAAATTTGAGCATGGTTTCATGAGTTTTGGCCAAGATGTATATATAGTTAGGTTTTGAGCATTTTAGTTGATCTCTTCCAACCCTTGAGCTTTTTGAATGATTCCAAGCATGAAAATGATTGTTTTTATCTCTTCTTTACATTTATGATGATTTATTGGTTGTCAGTTGAGGTATTTATGAGCCACCATTAATGAGCTATTGAAGTTTTGGTATGATTTGGTCACTACACACTACATCTCATGTTTCAAGGTTTTGAGAGCATGATTGGGAGTTGTTTTTAAGTGGTTTCATTGCATCTTGGTTGTTTTTTTTGTTGATTGAATGTGTTGAGTTTTTGTATCTTGGTTATGCCCTGTTTCTGTGCGTTTTTTTTTCTCTGTTGCGTGCGTGCCACGGGAGTGTCACGCCTTTCTTCTTTTGCGTGACACGGGGTGCAGTTTTGCTTGGTTCCTCTGTACTGTGACACGGGGGTGTCACGGTTTGCCTTGTAGTGGTGACACGGGTGTGTCACCCTCTGATTTCTTGTTCTGACTATACCGTTATACGGGGGTGTCACGGATTACTTTGTGTTGGTGACACGGGCGTGTCACCTTCTGTTTTCCTGCATTTTGTGGTTTCATGCATGTTGGGTATGTATGCATGTGTATATATATACATATGTTTTGATTATATGATTTGAATTCCTAATTAGTGCGCATGGACATGTTCATTACATAACATACTCTTTTATGCAATCATATCATGATCATTTCTTTGCCGAGCGTCTTAATTGGTCATTTTGAGTCTCACATCACCTTTCTTGCACAGATTTTGATCCCGTTGGAGACGAGGCCGGTCCTTAAGGCTTTCGTGTCTTCTTTTGTCGGTTCGAGGTGGGTTTCTCTACTAATAGTTATCTTGTCCCAATATAACCCTTATGTGACCGTTTTAAGCCAAAAGCTATACTTATACTTATCGAGTCTTTTAAAGAGTCTTATGATTTTCAATTGTTAAGCCCTTCTTTATGAAAACCTGCTATATGTTTTGGCGAGATTGCATGTATGTTATGATCATGGGCCCCGGAGCTTAGTGTATCGTGGTAAGCCAGGGAGGCAAGGGCCGACGGTGAACCCGTGCACTAGTTCCAACCATTTTACGTCGAAACGGATCTCGTCAGGAGTTTTGACGAGAAAACGCTAGTCGGGCTTTTGAGGATTCATGTACCTCACTAGCCATTATGTATGAGGTGGTCGAGTCATGCTAACTCATCCACCACCGGAGGAAGAAGGTGTATATGAATGATTATGATCATTATGTATGTGCACATATGTTCTGTATGATAACTTATGAAATTATGAATATGATTACACGAGGAGAAGGTTGGAGATGATGCACGCCCACTCGCCGGGCCTTAAACCCTATGTTAATTATGAATGAATATGATAGTCGTAATCCCATTGATGTTTTATTTGCTTTGCCCGCTTGGGAAATTTATTATCAAACTTCTATGGGATTAGGGCTTGCATGTATATGTTTCAATTCTGCGATATTTATACTTATGCCCCGCTTTTATACCCACCAGTCTCTTTTAGATTGAACCCGGTTGTTTTCAGTTGTTTCGTGCAGGTTTGGAGGTGCTAGGCGGGAATTCGAGTCGTCTAGGTCTTGCATTTGTGTCTAGCATTTCCTTTACACTCAATTGCACTCATATTTTGTATCTTGGATTTGTATGAAGCGACTTATGATATTTTGAGCCGTGAGGGCATTGCTACCGTTTATCGTATAGGTTGATCTATTTTGGAGCTGGGATGCTCAATGTGAATATTTATGTTTATTGCTTCCGCTATTGCACTTGTTTCTCGATTTTAATCCATGTTGGTTATTGTTTGGTTGAAGGGTTAGCTCCCGCCTAGCTTAGCGTGTGTGTTGTGTCCTCGTTCTCCGTGATTTGACACGTGTAGGGATTTTCCATTTCCTATGCGGGTTGGGTCTCGGTGCGGGGGATGTGGCGCCTCACGCTCGGGCGTTACATCCTTTAAGTGGTATCAGAGCCAAGGGTTGCAAAACCCAGGCTCTAGTGTCGTGTGAGTCAGTCTAGGCCGTTCGGCTTTCGGACTAATTGGCAATGTGATAGTATATTCAAATTAAAGTGTTCATGAACCGGGGCATGGTTTTTGCATTCTAAAACATTTTAACCCCTGATAATACATATAAAGAAAGAAATTTAGGGTCGAAGGCCAAAATCAACCAATTTTAAAAGTTAGAAGTCCACTCCAGTTTGACAAACCATAAACGGAAGCAAAAGCACACTAACTCGGCGAGTACGAGTTTCCAACCCACCCACTTCATATTCATAAGTAAAATGCAAAGGCAAAGCAAAACGCAAAATCAATCCAACCGTCTCCGGTTGGGGAAGAGAGGTGTGACCCCTCAACCCTGGCTCTCGATAAACAAATGAGCGGGGGATCCTACCCGCCCCTTTGACGATATTCCACGTCGGCTCAAGAACACCCGCCTTCCCCTCGACCTCCCGAGGTTGGGCTAAGTCTCCCTTTGGTGGAGTTGTGTTGATGAGAGAGCTAAGCGACCCCACGACCGACCCGAAATCACATACCACTTCTCCGGGCCCCAAGGCAAAGTGCAAAAAGGCATATACATATTCATAGACTTATCTTTCAAAGCAAAAAGCTCGCTAATGCAAAACACACACCAACCCTTTTTCGAAAACAAACAAACAAAAACATTGCTTATATATATAAAAACGTTTTCAAAGCTTTCATAGCATATGGGCCAATTCCCACAAACTATGTATCAAACACGTATCAATATACATATATATATTTAAGTCGCATGCGGGCTTAAAATTTATGTAGGGTTGTTGGTCATATTAACTAAAAGAAAGAAAACCTCACCTTGTCGACCAAACCGGACGCGACGAACCAAAACACTTCTAAGACACCTCCTCGTCACCCATGGAACGAACCTAAGGACAAAACAAACAATAAAAGACAACCTTAGACTCAAAATGCACCAATTAGACGCAAATGCGTATGGATGCTAATGATGTATAAAGAATTCAAGGAGAGAGCACTTAGGTCATATAATGCACCAAATCAGCTGCATATCAGTCACAACATTAAGGTTTCATCTGTGCAAATTTTGTTCTTCAAGTGTTAACTCATTTACTATTCATTTCTTCAAATTCATTAAGGGTGGTTCATTTATTACTCATATACCATGAAATAGGTGTTAAGAAATATAACAAAGAAGCTTAAAGGAACAAGAATCATGCATTAAAACTCAACAAAACACATATTAGCACAAGAATGGCAAATCAAGCTCTAAACCCTTAGTATTCATGTATATCTTCAAATCCTATGCAAGCAAAACTTAAGACACAAATTTTGTCGATTAAAAGAAGCATCAAGAAGAGGAGAATTCAAAAATACTCTTACCTTTACAAGATGATAAAGTATGGAAATGTGATGAGATCAAATGTGGCCAAAAGATGAAGGTTTTCGTTTTCTCCTCTTCCTTTTCTTGTTGTTTCAGGGGTGATTTCAAAATGGGACTGAATAAAGAGGTAAAGGGGTGATTTAAAATCAAATGGGTTCGAGTATGGGGTGATTTGGAGTTAAACGGGCAAAACGGGTAGGGGTGGCGAATCTGATATCTGAGACTCGGTTCGGTGAAGTTTCGGAGGTCGAGAAAATTTTGAGGCTTGTTCCATTGGCTCCGTATCATTGATACGTATCCAACAGTGGTGGCGTAATTCAAATCCGAATTCCGAAACTTAAGTTATGCTTCCTGGAACCTAGGGTGCGCTAAAAGCTCTTTAACTCCTTTGTCTCGTTTCACCAAAATGATTCAAAACCTCAACAAACAAACCTGAAAGCATGCATTGAGCATATAAACACATTCGTAACTCATATATTTCATGCATATCATGAAATCACGTAGTTCGGAATCAAATTCAAAATCAAACGGAGCAAATTCAAAGTCATAAGGCTAAAACATTCAAAATGAAACCACATACTCTCATCAAATAATTCATATACTCTCAAGATAGCATATAAATATCATTTTAAACATATAATTGCATAATTAAATAATTTAAATATACAAATAGCACACCTGTGACGTCATATCTATACGGTCGAAAAATCGGGACGTCACAAATAATGGGAGGTTATGTCACGGTTATTACTTGCCATTTTAGAGTTGATCCAGCAGTGACAGCCAACCCATTCATGAGGGACATCTTGATTGATGAGAAAAGTTTTTAAAAAATGGGTATCATTATGTGTTGGAAGGAAGGAGGCCTGTGACACCCCGTTTCTCCGACAAGCCAAGTATGACATCACGGGAGGTTTTCGATGTTTTAATTTCTCATTTGATTTAATTTATATGTTGATTTAGTTGTTTAAGTGATTTATATGCCTTAAATGTTTAAGTTTTACGATATAACTCTCGTATTTAATTTCTTCTACTCGATTTTAATTCCCGAACTTCATGATTATGTGTTATAATTGAATCATTTTTTTTTCATGAACTTTTTTACGTGTTTATTTTATTTATTTATACTTGTTTGAATTGGTCAGAGATCATTTCTTTATTTGTGGGATTGGAGGGCCTAACGGATTTTAGCGCACCTCGGATTCCGGAGGCTATAACTTGGATAGGGAATTCGAATTCGAATTACGAAAGTGGCATCGGACTCATAGCGAGATTTGAAAGCTAAAGAATCAAGCCTCTTATTTTGCTAATCCCATTTGTAGCCCCGTATTTGGCCCGAAACATAAGCCTCGTGCAGCCTAGCTACACTTTACGGTTTTGGCGATAATTAATTCTTTCCTTAACCAAATTAACTCATTCTCTAGCCTATGTAGCCCTAACACAATCCTCTTTAACCCTATCGAGCCTTGTATTTTTCTAAGTTCGTTTGGACCTCCGAAATTTCACCGAAATGAGCAACTCGTGCCAAAGTGTTACCCTTTTGACTAGTCTTGAGTTGGTGGGACCCTCTTAACCCTAACCAAGCCTCAACCATGAGTTTATGACCTTGAGTTAAGTATACTCTCCCCTTTAATACCTGATTTCGAACCATATCTCCGACAAGTCAAGGAAATTCAGTTCAACAGAGGAGAAAAAGAGAAGAAGAGGAACCCTCCTTGCCTTTTGGTGATTTTGAGCTTTAAGCACTTTTTTACTTCTCCATCCCTTAAAGGTAAGTATATTTATGTATTATACACTCTTTTATGCATATTTTGATCCATGTAATTCATGTTTCGCATCAGATTTGATTAGGGTTTGGGGCGGTACGTTAATAGGTCACGACTTGGTTGTGTAAGTGGCTGCTATAGTGTATAAAAACTGATCATATGAGTTTATTCTTCCTCATTTTTGACACTTAACACTTGGTGGAAGTAAGGTGGATGATTTTCCATGGAAACCCTTTGGATAAATATTGAGTTCTTGAGCTTCAAACTTAGTTTAATAATCTGCTCCTCCATAACCGAACTGCTGCATGGAATTTGTGATTTGTTTGATGAATCCTTGTGCTCATTTTCAATCTTTATTGCATGATTAGGTAGTCCTTGGAGTGTCCCTTTTGTTTGCCCTGGTTTTCCTTGATTTCAATCCCCTGTTTCAGCTCCTTTTTTAAGGAGTATCTGCTGCTGCACCACTCTCCCCGGGCGGGGAGAGTTTACCTTTGGAATATCCCTGGCCGGGGACTTCCTTGGCAACGAGTTGTTGTATGAATCTCCCCGGGAGGGGAGTTTTTATGTGCGAAATCTCCCCGGGCGGGGAGCCTGCTACCATGTTGCTGCTGCTTGCTTTTACTCTTGTTGGTATAATTGTTTGCATGTGTATTTATTTGTTTTGTGGGTGTGTGCATGCATATATGTGGTGTATGAGTTATGCGTTCATGTCTGTGTGTGTTTACGTGCATGCATGAGTATATATATATATATATATATATATATATATATATATATATATGTTTATGAAATTATTTGTTTCCTTTACGTTTTAACAATCTTGTAACATCACGTATAAGGTACGCCACGTTTCAACCTTTTTATGTGTTTAATTATGTGATTTTGTGTTTTACCCGGCCCTATTTTGAACTCTTTTAAGAGTTTAGGGGCTTGTTTATAATTTTCTCTTTTTAGGGGTTTTTCGGTCATTCTTCGTTTGATTGAGTTTTCAACCTCTCCAACCCTTTTAACGAGTTCGGGGCATCGAGACGAGTCCGTAGACTCTAAGTTTGCCCAATTCTGATGTCGTTAGCCCCTCATTCCGACCCTTTTCGCGTGTGAGGACCCGAGATAAATACCCGGATCCTCGTTTTTCGTGCCAAAGCGCACCAGCTTCAGCTCTCTCTCTCTCTCCCCCGCAATGTATCGTGCCCCAATTACTATTCAGATACACAAACACACACTAATCCAAAGTTGGTTGTTTCTCGAAGGAATTCGATTAATGAATAGTCCATTTCGAACGGCTCGACGACACGGACACAACCGTACCAAGATCTCAGCCCGATGGTGACCGACGGAGGAGATATCACCGTTTTTCAGGTGCGGCTGGAGATCTCAGCCCGATGAATGAATAGTCCATTTCGTCGCCCCCTCGTGGCGGTTTCCGGCGGAATTTGATCGACATGCGCCCCAGACCCAAAAAGAGGACCTCCCGACGTTTATTGTTGTAGTGGCGAGTTTCGTCGCCTTCCGGTGCCGTTTTTTGACGGGTTTTGATGTTTTCTAAGGTTTTCGACCCTCCCGAGTCTATTTCCGGTATCGATTTTACAGATTTTGGCCGTTTTGTGGTGGTACAACGGCGGGGGTAGCTCTGAGGATATTTTTCGGTAACCACTTTGGTGGTTTCGAAGAGCTCGTCACGGGTAAGACAATGCCTTTTACGGATCTCATTTTCGTTCACCGGTTTAGAAGTAATTGGATTTTGAAGATTTAAGGGTTTTCGTGTTCTTAGATCTAAAATTGGAGGAGATTGGCTTGGAGTTTCCAGAAATTGATCGAGGATTTGGAACGAGCACGAGGAGTACTTGCACGGGTGATTTTTTCGGGATTTTTCCGGCACGCTCCGGTGCCGGCGGAGCGGCGGTCGACCACTGGTTCGGAGGCTCCGGTGGCGGCGTTCTGGCGGGCTTCAGAAAGATTATTCGCCTCGTTGTGGTGAGTTCAATGCCACTTTCCGTTCGTCAATCGGATGTCTGGTTGATTTGTTGTGATTTATTTTGTGTAATTTGAATATTTGAAATTAATTGTTTTAATTGCGATAAATTGTTAATTGCTTGATTGGTCGACCAATATGAACTCCAATGTATACGAAATCATGTATTAAATGAATTATGATATAAATGGAAGCTTTGATTTGCAATTTGAATTTCGATATATCGTATTTGAGCTATTTGTCTAACTTGAAGGGGTGTTTGTGTAATTTTGGGAACGATATGAATTTGTTTGATTTAATTAAATAAACCTTATCCATTGAATTCGCTCTGTGAGATATGAATTGAGTATATAATATATGAATTATATGAACTTAGTATGGTTGGAATTTGATATGTAACTCCGTGGGATTTAAATGAAATTCGAAGCATGCTATTATATGATTTGGTTGTTCTTGTACTACGTGCTTTTATATGAAATGTGATATGTGTAAATGTTTTGATTTGCAATTTGAGTCCCGGCATGTCGAATTTTGTTAATTGTTTAGCCTATAGGGGATGTTTGTGTAATTTTCTGAAATGAGTAAATTTGCATGATATGAATCAACCAAATCTTGTTAATTGAATATGTTATGTATTATATAAATTGTATAAAACTTATATGATTTAATTAGAAACTTTTGCACGTACGAAATAATTTATTAGGACGAATATGAACTGGTTATTTGATAAATGAATTGATACGAAATAATATGATTTGCATTGCCTTTCATTTCCTTCTATTTGCATTAATTGTATACGTAAACATGTCCTAATGTTTTGTTTGGCATGTAATTAATAGAAATTTGAATCCTACTTATGTGATTGCATTTGTCGTGCGTCTCTGTGTGGTTGTCTGAGTCTGAGTTTGAGTTTTGTGTTGTGTTTTGTGTGTTCAGTTGGGACAAGTGCACCCGGGGTGGTGACTTGTGGTCGTGCAGGTTTATCTTCAGCTTTGTTTGGTACCAGGTGAGGTTAGGATATAGTTATACCCTATTACAACGTGCTCATTTTTTAATGCACGCAGTTTATAAGCCTTATGTATTTGTAGATATGTGCGAAGTACGTATTCTGCTGGTTTTGTCATATGATTTGATTCGAAAAGTATAAACGCTATGTATGAAACTATGTATGCTTAGTTTCGGCCTGTTATGATTTTGAGGTCAGTCCGTATGATATTTATGTACGATATGATAAGTATGATATGCATGAGATACGTCTGTCTGTTTGTCTGTAACGGGTTAAGTTTCGAGTTATGTGTGTTTATATATGTGTTGGGCCCCGAAGTTGTGGGTAAGGGAGACCCGGGACGGCCATGGGGTCGCCGGTTGCAACCCCTGTGCACTTCTCCATTTTGATAAGATCAACCCGGAACCCACTAGGAGGTTAGTTGGGGATGGAGTCCTTGGGCGTGAGTGTCATGAAACTCACGACCCTGACGTATATGTGTGGATGGTTAGGGTATGTACAACCCTCCCATCATCCAGAGTAGAGAAGGTACGTTTGTTCTGATTTCGTCTGTTTATGTATATGTGTGATATGAAGGAGTTGGTTGGATATGTACTCGTACCCACCGAGTTTTACGTTTGTCTGTCATAAGTTCATGAAACGGGGACAGATTCTTAAATTAAGATAAAATTTGGTATACTTTTAAGCTAATAAAATATGCTCCGATATGTGTGCTAAGTCTACATGAGTTTGAAGGTATGTTTTGAGTTATGTATAAGCTATGTTTTGTTTGTTCTGTTTTGATAAGTCACCCTATATATATATATTATCACGAGAAAATGTTTTGGCATGCAAAAACTAATCCCGGATTCACGAACATTTAGTTTGGCACCTGTTATGCTCTATATATATATGTAGGTGTGTGTGGGTTGCCCCTCGCTCAGTCTTTGGACGGAACCCGTTATGATTATATGATTATTCGGGACCGGTTTCTAGGGCCAGTTGAACCCGTCTTGCTGTGTACTTGTTCGGGACAGGATAGGACAGGTTCGATCGATTAGTTAAACCCGTGTAGATGATTTTGATTTCTGTATTGCTCAATATGTTTAATGTACGAAAGTTTTTGAAAGTTGGTTTTTTTGTCTGGCTTCCGCTGTCATGTTTTCGCATATTCTCTTTTGTTCAGGGTTAGGTACCGCCTAGCTAGTGTGTGTGTTTTCGTTTGTCACCCGTTCGCTGTGACTTGGTGCGTGTGCATACTCTACATTTCATACACGTATCGAGGTCATAGTGCAGGGATGTCGTGCCCCACCGCTTGGGGTGTTACAAATCTGTTATATGTATATATAATATTGATATATTATATATAGTATGTAACATAATATGGTGTAATTATGTGTATATAATAATGTTGGAAAACATGGAAGAGTTGAGCAGTCGAAGTTTAAAATTTTTTCACAAGTTTAATCGTTATCTTGCAATTTCCATACAGTAACGTTGGGAATAACAAGAAACTCACTTTAATTGAAGCTTTCCTGTGATGTTGTTACCGTCTAACAAACACCCTTCAAGCGGAAAGTCCTTCGAAAATAGAAGGCCTCCAAAGTATATCCACACCAGTCCTAGAACACGATCAACCAAGTGAGAATGCTAGTTTTATAGCTTGTGTTAATGGCTAGGATAATTTTGCTTTCAAAACTTTTCTTTTAATTTTTCTCAAAAACTTAACACTTCGTGAGTGTTGGTCTAAAGAATAAGAGAAGCACCCACCCTTGTATTTATACAAGGGGGTTCGAAAACCCTAGGGTTCTCCTAACCCTAGTGGGCTTTGTTTTCTTGCTCACTAATTAACTAATTAATTATTTAATTTGATTGGAGAAAATAAGTTCCCAACTTGTTCTCCAAGTCTTGCAAGAATAACCTTCTCTCTCCTACAATCGGAAGTTAAACTTTTCAACTTTCCCAAAGTTAAAAGTCAATATTCAATAAAAACAACTAATTCCCAATTAATTATTTATTGGGTTAAGTTTATTTGACAATAGTATTAACAATTAATTCAATTATTAATTAAAAGATTAAAATTAATTAATTACAATTTAATTAATTAATTCTAGAAAAGAATTCGCGTGTGAAATAAATCAGACGATATAGGACACGTGGCACAAGCCTCGTCCAATGCCCATTTTGATCAACCGTTTTGATCCTTCGTTAATCATATTAACATCCTACCATAACCCTGGTGTCCTGGAATTTGTTTATGACCCTTTAGGTTCATTATTCGATTAGCACTGACAGCAATTAATTAATTAATCACTTCACAGATCACACTACCGTAATCTAGAAATGGGTGTGTGACCCCTAGCCGAATAACGAAATGAATCGAAGAACCTTTCAGTCAATGACAATCAGTGAAATACGATCCTCCTAGACCTTCAACTCTCAATCAAGAACTAAGGCATGGGAATATTCTCATAGCCCAAATATTCTTGATCTTTAAAGTTAAGTTCGTTTCATATCTATTTCGATCTCAATCCTAGAAAACCCCAATTTCTAGATGTCTTGATCTTGTATCCACCTTGGCCAAGGGTTTAATGTTTAATGGACTACGAACAACTCAATCAGTAAGAGATCATCCTTGTTCTTAACAACTGTAGGTCCTTTGTTGATTCTACTAATTCTACATATGCCACTTGTGTAATCCCATCATAGGCTGTGGTTCAGGTGTCTATATGGCCACACCCTTTTGAGCCTATATCAAAGATTACAGAGTTAGCTCATATGAGACATTACAAAATCTCAAGTCCAAGGATTAATGAATCACGTCATTGACCTGTGAGATATTTCCTAATCTGGAAGTTTCAGGAAACTTTCTTTCCCATTTAGGAATGTTCTCACGTGGGACATCTCACTGATGAAGTTCTTGTAACAATCACCCTTATGTATTATGAACGCATCAACGTATGCACTTGTCACTCCATGAAATTGAGTGATCCTTCAAAAGGACATAATCACACAAGCAAGTCTCAGCAGAGTCAAGGTCGACACTCCTACTGTCTGTCGGACTCATCGACTTGGATAAGTTTCTAATCCTCGCCTATGGAGTTAAGAACTTGTTTCATGTGCCGTTCCCATAACGACAAAGTTCTTAATGGCCTCATCGGATTAGGGGAGTTCAATACATGGAAAACACAATCAACCCAAACAGACATAAATAAGCACATAAAGAAGTGATTGCCTATGAACAAAATCATCTCGTTTATTATTCAAAGACTGTGATTTCACAAGAAAATAGTGAAGCAAACATCTGATTTAAGGGTACTATTCCTAACAAATAATATATCTTATAATGTGTTATAATCATTGTCTTAAATTATGAACTTTAAATGAGTAATACGACTTATAAGTCTCATACTAAATTGATTCATAGAATTATAGCATGTCGTATAACAAGTTAATATTATAAATAAATCAATTCATGAAATTAAGATTAGTTCATGATCGAGTCTAAGTCATAAGTTTGTATTTGTCTGTCTCAGATTCGAGTCGAGAGGTGTCGGATCCACCATTTAACTCCTTTTTTACCGTCAACGCTCATCCGTTGGTACTTTGTTTAGGTTTGTTTTCTATTTAGTTAATACGACCTACAACCCTATGTGCTCGTTTTCAAGCCTGCATGTGACTATACTATTATATTTATATAATAGATACATACTTATAAGATATGTTTATGATTTTGTCATAAGAATTAATGTTTTGAACTATACGTACGAGCATATGTGAGATTGAAATGTTTTGCAACGAGGCTATGCTCCAAACCGTGTGTATTCAAGCTAGCTACGGATTAGGATGACACGGAGAGATACGTCTATGACATATGCTAAGTTTCAAGGTAAGGTATGCTCTGATAAGGTACGTGTAACGCCCCCACCCGTACTGGAACAAGAGGAGAGCGGCGTCTCAACCCCCGTACTGAAGCCCCTCTCAAGTAATGGTGTGAGCCATCACTCAAGAAATACTCCAGTGAACGGCTATCTATCTCAGAACTATACATGTACAACGATGTGGCTATGCAGCGAAAAATCAGAGTATTTTAAAACTTTTCAAAACATGTGCGTGCTGTCTGTAAAACATATGATTCTGTCTGAAAACATGTGATTCTGTCTGTAAACTGTACTTTGAAAACATATGCAAAACATGTAACTGTCTTTGAATAAGAATGCAGAACTTTGGAAAACATGTGCTGTAGATCAAGGTATACTATTGAAGTATGAATGATCCTTTCAAAAGAATGTCCTGATAAAAGGGTTAGTTCAAAACGAGGTTTAGCTTTGAATTTCAAAACATATGATACGATAGTATAATCGTGGTTCCAGTTGGAAAACATTTATAACTTCACCTCACCTAATAGTAACAAAAGGTAGGTAGACAGATTATGCGGTGCCCTAGGGATCCCAGTGCTCAACTTTAACTCCTGTAGGTGGTGTACTAGAGTGAGCTTAAGAACTAAGACCCACTACTAACCAAGATGCATATGAAATGCATGAAACAATGAACAAGGAACATGTAAAGAACATGTAACACAAGAGAGTAATACCATTTAAGGTATTCAAGAAAGGTAACACACAAAGGAATACGTTAAAGTGAGTTACTCTCAACATGAGACTATGATCTTACTATAACCGAGTAAGCTTTAGTCAAATTATGAATCCTATCGCAAACCTTAAGTTATAAAAGAAGTCCATGAAAGAAAACACATTTTGAAAACACATTTTAGACCCTGGATATGGAAACCCTAGGTGCAAATGTCTATTAAGAAAGCACAAGTTTTATTTCATTTTTACTATTCAAAAGCACTATTTAAAAGTAATATTCAAGATTATACACACACACACCCACACACACGGTACACACACACAACATGCACGAACACACACCCCCCCTAATTAAATTATGATCTTGATTATAACCTATAGTTTCAAGTTCATGTTAATGTAATCAAGTGTGATCTAGGTTAAATGTATAACCTATAGTTAAGAGATCCAATTAAGGCATAAGATCAAGTTATGAAACACTATTCTATCTTAGGTTATAACATGTGACACTATTAAAGTGTATAACATATGATCAAGGCACTATTCCATTAATCCAAATCATATCATATGCTCAATTCATAAATCAAGAATCATATAACAATGTGACAACATGTCACAACATATATCATATCATATCATATATCATGAACCTTTGGGCATGTAACATGTAACAATTTAACTCCATATCAACATGTAACAAGTTGTGACATAATTAATTGTAAATCACTATTCCATTAGCTAGCATGCATGAACATAATTCAAATTCCATAATCATGCATCAATTCTCATAATATAACAACCATATCACATGATCATAGCATATACTAGAGCAATTCATAACATATTCAAGCATATACTAAACCATTAAAGCATATAAACATATACACAAACATATCATGAAAACTATATAATAAATGCATAAAATAAAATCATATATGGCTTAGGGAAGACCCTAAGACCCAACCTAAACATAATATAAACATACCATAACATAAAAACATAAACTAAACTAAAACATAACATAACTAAAGCGTAAAAATAAAACAAACCTAGCTCTAATGGGGGGGAGGCCGACGGCAAGAGGGGGAGGAGAGGGAGAGAAAGGGTATTGTTAACACAACATTGAGAAAGGAATGAAATGCCTCTTGGCCTCTATTTATAGTTGAAGAGAAGCCCCTCACCTTGGAAATAAAATGTGGAGAAGGGTATGAGAGAAAAATGGAATAGCTTCTCTTGGAAGCTTTAGGCATATGAAGCTAAAAATGGGGCTGATGGGGGTATTTCTATAATTTTGTTACCCAAGACTCGAGGATAAGTGGCTGGAAGTATAACCATTCCGACGGCAAGAAAATTAGCTTCGAAATGCATATTCATTCGTCGAAATCGGATTTACCGTTTGAAAGATACATTAGTTTTAGTGAATAAAAGTTTTGAGCTCGAAACTCAACACGAGTGAAAAACGACTTTCTAGAAGGATTTTCAAGTCTGGATTGTTTCCAAAATTCAAGAAATAAATCGAGAATCATTTTGAGTCCAAAATCGAATATAAAACGTTTTACCGTTAAAAAGTTGAAAACGTAGAATGAATAGTGAATTCTTACGTATGAACGTACGCTTCAAAATTTCAAGCTAGGGTTTGAATCAAGAGTTGTAAAACATCTCAAAAATCTTGAAATAGTTCAATTAGTGCAAATCCGAAGAGAAAACATTTTTCGAATGAAAACCATTCGTAGAAGAAATAGTGAACTAGGGTTTTCGAAAACATTTTCAATAAAACAAAGTTCCGGAATAGATTTCCAAGCCAAGAATGATTTCAAAAGATTCATCTCGACTCAAGGATCGATTCGACTGTAAACTTGGGTAGGAAAGGTATCAGAATCAAAAGCTCATTTTCTGATGAATAGTAACTTTGGTCGGTAAGTTCCAAAAATACCCTTATGGTTCAAGAAAGACTCTCTGAGCTTGGGAAACAAGTTCAAACGATAGAGAAACATGTGTGATGAACCTCTAGGGTTCGAGTAGCAATATGAACAAGGTAAGCTCGGGTTATGAATAGTAAACTGTATCAAAGGTCAAGAATTCCCCCTTAAAAAATGTCAGATCATATACGAGCACAAAACTCATGTAAGAATGCAATGCATGATGATTCAAAAAGTTGGATCACGGTCTATAAACGATTTATCAATGCCCTTAACTTACTGTTTTCATCCAGGCCCTGTTTTGGGCTGTTACAGTACGTAAGTTTTAATATGATAAGTTTGGTATGTATCGAGTTTTGGTATTGTGTTGGTAATAGTTTACTTTAGGGGCCCTCCAAGATACGAGTAAGGGAGACCCGGGACGACCATGGGATCTCCGGTTATGACCCTTGTGCACGCTCTCATTTGGAGGTTGAGGAGGCGTGATGCTTTGAGCCCTTGGTGGATAACCGGGGAAGGCACAACGTTGATTAGCTACCCCATGTGTTTTTGGTAACGGTAATGGTAATGTATAGCGAGGGCTTGCTCCCCAAACTAAATCGATGATGGGGAAGGATTGTTTGTGAATTATGCTTTCCGTTTTGTATTTATATTAAGAATTGGGGAGTTGAGTAAGACTCGTGCTCGTCGGGTATAAGAATCAGTTTGATATGTTGACTATGAAATGTGATAGGAGCTTTCCTTTATATTATAATATGGATACGTTAGGTTTGTTATCTTTTGATAAGTATAGGTTTAAGTTTGATTCGAAAATGACTTTAGTAAGCAAAACCCTATCCCAGTTCATAATGTTTTGTTTATTTTGTGCTTTGCTCTATATATATATGTGTGTGGGTGTGCGTTAGGTCCCCCCCCCCCCCCCCACACACACTCAGTCAGTGGACTAACCCTCTCCTTTCAACATTTCAGTTTGCAGGTTTTAGGTCGTGCTAGGCGGAGTCGTAAGTCGGTCTTGTTATTTCCTCCTAGCTCGAGTTGCATTTTTATTCGCATTTGGACACATCTTGTATATGATTCAATTTTGATAAAGGAAGTGTGTATATGTTATGCATTTATTAATGAAATATGTATGAATTCTTGATTATAATTATTCGAGACAGGCTTTTAGGGGTAGTTAAACCCGTTTTGTGGATTTATCTTCCTGAATTTTGTGTTATGCTTCCGCTTTCATATTATTTTGCACATTATGGTCCTGTTTTAGCTCTGCTTGGCTTAGCGTGTGTGTGTAGGTTCCCGTTCGCTTAGTCTTGGGCTCAGGTATGGATTTCTATTTTATATGTGGGTTCGGGTCTAGGTGCGGGGGATGTGGTGGCTCGCCGCTCCGGGCGCTACATCTTAAAGTGGTATCAGAGCTCCAGGTTGGAAAACCGGAGTTCTAGTGTCGTGTTGTGTCAAGTATAGGTCGTCCGGCGTAGGAACAACTAGCTAATGTGTGCATTGCATTAAGATATGTGACTTTCTTCAATTATGTGTTTTAAAAGTGTTACTTTCTTTTCATTAATTGGTGTTGTTGCATACTTTATGTGTATTAATTGTTCTATTTACATGCCATAATCACTCATTAACCGCATGCATCATATTTTCGCCTCCCTTGTGTATTGTAGGTTAATACCTTACAATGATTGATCACTCATCTGAATAACTATGGCCCTAAGCTGAAATTGGGATCAAGTAGAGATGAGGGCTCTTCACAACCACCATATCATTGCATCGATAATCAATCCACCAAGTTGAAGGATAAAATGGCTCGACCTGAAGGAAGAGATCTTATGTTCTTGCTAAGCATGTCATTTCCCGAAGAACAAATTCCATGTACCTATTACGGAGAACCCAATCAGAGTTATGGGAATTGTTGGAGAAGATTGGGTAGGTGTACTAGATGCAGTTCCTCCGAACACAAGGCCGATGTATGCCCTTGCATCTATCTAAGGAGACCGAATAAATCTGAAAGAGTGGCCCAATTTATAGATGGAATTAGAGAAGACCTTCGGGAAATGAAAACCAGGATCGAATATAAAGCTTGGATCGAGGGTACCCGGGAAGCTCTTCGAGTTGAATTTAAGAAATTAAAAGAAAAGAGCCGAGTAAGAAGAATAGAATTGAGAAGTCGCTCGAGATTGGGATCAAAGAGAAATCGAGAGGATTCTCAAATGGGACCGAAAGGAAAGAAGAAAATGAAGGAACCTCCTTCCATGGAGCAACCGTTGTGCGGTCATTGTAGGCGAAATTCTCATACTTATGAGAATTGTTGGAAGAGATTAGGGCGATGCTACAGATGCGGATCACCGAAACACAAGTTGGAAGGACGAGCATCCATCCCACATTGTATTCATTGCACGAGCATCCATCCCATATTGTATTTTATACTTACTTGGAATGTGTGATGCATAGTGCCATTTCTTGTTGTTTCTCGTTTAAATTGGTGACAACGTGATGCATAGCATATGCAAACCTAACCCGACATACATGAGTTTAATGTTTTCTTGATAGTTGTGATTGAGAGAAGTCTTCCTTCGTGATGGTGAAAACCAGGATAAGAAGAAAGGTCTTCTCAACGATGACTAATCAGTGTATGGAAATGGGAATTGGAATCGAGAACAATTATCCAAACCCAATTTCTAAGAGGGGAAGTGATCAATTTACTATTTAACATAAGTATCGGGATCGAGTAGGCGGTGGTGCATTAGAGATATCCATAGCTTATCCTTCCTTGAGTGTGTAATTATCCGACGAAGGAGAGCCTTATTGGGAAAGATTAACTGGAATAATTAAAGGGAGATTGAAGGTCCTCTCCTTGACGAATCCAAAGTTACCACGGTGAGAGTTTCCCCCTTCGAAGAGCAATTTATTATGAATAATGCTAGTAAATGAAGGAGTGGGATTCGTATAGAGGAGTTAAGAAGTTGGAAGCTCAGATGATTTCCCCGAAGAAGCAAGTTAGCCAATTTGTTGTTCGCGAATATTAAAGGGAAGAGAAGGATGATATAGATTATGGGAACTCGGGATAAATAGTCCGCGAAGATGTCAAGTAGAATGAAAGAGCTTTAAGGGATCAAAGAATGAGGGAGATTGTGAAGATGTATCCGTTAGGTCACACTACGTGCTACTGCCGAATAGCATCTCTTCACCGGATCACAAAATACAAGAGATAGATGCCGAGAAGCCGAGATTTGAATTAGAAGAAGTTTAAGGATATCCTAAAAGGAGTGGATTGAGAGACTTCAAGAAAATCAGAGATTGTGATACGAGCATTGTTGACCGAGCTTAGGGTGGGACATCAAAGACTTCAAGAGATGGGAATTCAATCAATCTCTCATGCCGATTAGGGGATTTGTAAACTAGAAAAGAGAATTGCTCAGGGTTAAGTATCGCTAGTTAGAGATGGAGTTGGGAGAAGTGATGGCATTATCAATCTAGGGATTCGTTCAAGAAAAACCGAAGTCAAGGATCCGGGTCACGAACTCTACGACTTCAACTTTGACTCTTCACTTAATCTCATTAATGTAAAGGACTCCGAGAATGGTGAACGGTATACAAATCATTCATGGCACCACTACAAGAAAAACAGCCTTTTACTACGGACAGATGATCATAGTAAAAGGCCAAAATTTGTATCAAAAACCCTTTTGCTACGCATTTACTACAAATTTATGATTGTAGTTGATGTGGCCGTAACAAAAATTTTACTATGATCAAATGATCGTAGTAAAAACCTTTTGCTACGAAAATTTTAGCTTTTACTACAGACAATTATTCTTATCATATATAAGTCAAAATACATATGTTTTTTGCTACGAACATGCTAGTCGTAGTTAAAAACTTGTATTAACTACGATCATAACTTTGTAGCGAAAACATTTCAAGCTTAAAAGATAGCATTTGCTATGATCTATATTTCGTACTGAAAAGAAATAATTATTGTAATTATTATACAATTTTTATTAAATTGTATTTTTTCTAATATTTTCCTAAAATATATTAATAACAATCATCATCCAAACCAAAATACAATCCTATGAGACATCAAATTTATATAATCGAAGCAATAGTTTTCAATATCACTGACATAACAATGTATTCCCAGAAAGATAAATCTTTACAATTAATACGAATCCAAAAGATGCACTATTCTTTCCCATAATCTACTAGATGATTAACAAAATGAAACCATAGTTTATCCAGAAAAATATACTGTATTGGTCTTACATAGAAATCCACCAAAAGATAGCTTGATTTATGCCTCCAAAACTTGTAACAAGAAATAAAAAACTAACCTTTCAGGTAATTCAATTAAAGAAGTACGTTATATTAAAAAAGGGAAAATAATGGTTCCAAAACACGTGGAAGACCCAAATCCCACAATAAATAGCTATACAATTAAGTATTTACATATTCAAATAACTTCAACTCCCACAAAAATTTGAGATTTCAAATAAGCACAAAATGAAAGACATTGCTTTGATCATATTCACACAAAGCTAAATAGGTAAGCTACCAACACATTAAGTTAGAGGTTGCTTTCAAAATTATATCCGACAATAACTGACATAAAAACATATCCTTAGGAGCTTTACCTAGCAAACTTTGTTGTAGATAGTCCAGCTGTAGCTTCACCCCTTAGAAAGCAAGAATGCAGATTCAACAGAAAAACTAACAAAATTTAAACGAAAACAAAAACCCATCTGCATAATGTAAATAGAAGCAAAACCAGATCATCCATTTCAACAAAAACTACACACAAAAACTACAAAGCATTCATTCATACTTACCTAGAAATCTGCCAGCAAAAATGAACAATAAAATAGAAACTAAAAAGTATTCTTCAACAAAAACTACACACATTCATTCATACAACGAACAGTGCAAAGAAACACCAAAGCATTTAAAGATATAGCAACACCTCATACTTACTTAGAAATCTGCCAAAAGATTGCTTGATTTATGCCTCCAAAAGCTGTAATAAGAAAGAAAGCACTAACTTTGTAAATAAGGATTCTAAGAAATATTAACAGCTTGTCCGAAAATTACTACTGGCTCTGCATTATTGATTAGTATTCTTTACAGTATATTTTAGCATTCGTATCAATCTTCATAGATAAAGGATCTCATGTTAATTTCCTGTAACATTAGTGTTTCCATTTATTTTGAAATACAATCCACATGACAGAATCTTGAAAATTACAAACACTAAACAATTAATTAGTAGCTACCTCACAAATCGAATTTCAGGATAAACTTTGGAACATTTTTGCATCTTTAGTTAATTATTTGTTTGTATGTGACTAAAAAAAAAGGGGGGGGGGGGGGGGGGGGGGGGGAGTTCATTTGTTTGGTGAAGCATTGAAATCATTTACAAATTTATTGATACATAACAAAATCAGTACATATATGATCAGATGCAGAAAACAGATAACCATTAAAAGTTGTTCAAACTTGAAACTAGAGCTGACCATATTACTTAAATAAGACTCAACTAATCATTATTAAAAATAAGACTAATGTATTACCATTCTTTTCCAATTCGGCCAATTGATCAGAAGTTGGGTCATATTGTCTTTTTTCTTGCTTTGACCATACCTTCACACAATTTACAAGAATTTAAGAATATAAATTTTAAACTTACATAAATTCAAAAAAGTCAAATTAATTTTAAATCACGAAATCATAATAATCCGCATTATTCTATGTTTCAACATCCTCAACGGTTATGTTTGCCTCATCCACAATCATTCCTTCAATTTCTTTTCTCACCCAACAAGAATCTTCATTTGAACTTAGAATCATAGTATCTAGTTGTATACTACTATGAGGCTCAGCTTCAATTATCGAGTAGACATCATAATTCTCTTCTTGCCATTGGTACCACCACATTCCAATCGGGTTCTAATGGATCAGCAATGTACCAAACTTGTTGTCTTGCCTTGCCAAGATAAATGACTCATCAGTAGGTAAATTCTTTTCGTACATTAAATGGTTGAAATTTACAAGTGTATACTTGAACTCATCTTCTCTCACGCCCTTTTCACTGTCAACCAAATCGCATTTGAAAATAAAATCTTCTCAAGGTAACATAGTTTAAGGGAAATTGGATCTTGGGCCTTTTCTAGTTCTGACTTGGAGTTCACCTTAGAGCATATTGTTCTAAAGTAGTTGCTCAATTCAATAAATGCATTAACAACACTCTTAGGCAATGATCTACGCAGGGCAATCGGAAGTATCCTTTGCATAAGGACATGGTTGTCATGACTTTTGAGACCCCAAATATTTAACTTCTCAACATTCACATGTCGAGATATACTGGATGCATACACGTCAGGAGGTCTTAAATTTTTCAATACCATACAAAAAGTATTCTTCTCAATGTTGCTCATTGTGGCAGATGTCGCTGGTAGGTAAAAACCTCCAGCGGGACGTGGAATTGGATGTAAAGGTTTTCTAATATTCATTTTCCACATATTTTTTCTAGCATTAAGGTTATCTTTAGTCTTTCCTTTAGTTCCCACTAGTGTGAATAGTATGTTATCACACACATTTTTCTCAATATGCATGACATCAAGGTTGTGTCGGATAAAATCATTCATTGTGTTAGCTGGTATGTAAGGTTCCCCATGGCAAGTCCAGTTTTTATATGTAGTGTCAAAGCCATCTTTAATGCAATGCAGCATCACTTCATCATAAAACTTGGTAAAACGGTTCTGACATTTTTTACAAGGACAACAAATTTTTGAACCCTCCTGTTTGCACAAAAATGCAAATTCCAAGAATTTCTCAACACCATGGACATACTCATCAGATAATCTATTCGATAAATGAACTCAACTTTTATCCATCTTTAAATCTCCAATATTTGCAAAGTGATAATCAACATCCAATATAAAAACTTATCATTCTCTTCAAATGTGAAAGACTTACTTTATCTGCTCAAGTGTTTATGCAGAAATTGCCAATACAGATCTTTATTTCAAAATTCTGCAATGAAACAAGTAACATATAAGTGATCAAATAAAAAGTTTATGAAACAATGGAACAAGGTTTTGTAAGAACAAAGCACTTCGGAGTCCATTTGTGAAAGTAAGGTAAGCAAATAAGATTTATGATTCACATTTAACACGTAACGTAAGCAAATAAGATTTATTAGATCATATTGGCATGCGAAATAATTAATCAAATTCAATTCATAACTAATACGAAGTAAATTAAATCAAAGTTCATCACTTATTCTCATAAAGTTGCTTGGGCAGAAACTTTCAGCACTCGCCCATCGTAGAAAAATCGTCATAACTTACTCCTCGAAAGATATTTTAACAATCCATAAAATTCTTAGTAAACTAGACAACCATATCTTTCAAATGGCATAAGCCTCAATTCCTTGGTATTTTTGTATAAATATAGATTTAAATGCAAAGTTGACATAAAATAGGAATTACTCTGCAACAACACGTTTTAAAGAAAATTACGTTTACCATATCAAACAAAGTCGGATGAATCTGAAATTTTATAGGAATGCACTCAACATATGTATAAATATCTATGTAAAACAGTTTTGCAAAATTCAAATGTTTAACCACTCTGATCAGGCTACTAATCAAAATAAGAAAACAGGGGACAGCAGGGTGTTTCGTATATTTTTTCAGGTACCAAACAAACTCAGATAGACACGAAATTTGACATAGATAAACTTTAACATGTTAAGAACTTCCAGTTAAAACAGTTTTGTAAAACAACGTCGTACGAGTTCAGAATTTCTATATAAAAGTTAACATAATTGAAATCAACACCTGTGATATTAAGAAGAAACTTTTATAATATTTTCAGAAAATTGACTTAAGAGTGATGGAAACATAATTGTTCAGAGGGTGCCTGGGTGAGCTTATAAGCAATGTGGGAACTCAAAAGTACTTATACACAATTTGATGGTTGAGCTTATAAGCTTAGGCGTAGAAGGATTTCCATTTCAGCGGTTTATTTAATTAACAATTTGACATCTTGCAATGTACTTAATGGAATATCCAGCCTTTGCTGATCAAAATATTGTTATTCCATTTTTTATGTGAAAATGTCATCACGACATGCTCTTAGATGTACCATATTAATTACCAAATTGTCATTATGAACATCTTATAAGCTAGTCATGTTATCAATTTCTTATAAGCTCCAAAAACATGTTATGATATATGAGAGCTTATTCAAGTTCCTTAAAATAAGTTTAGCCAAACACTCTCTAAGTCTAGCTAACTAAAGCATCATGAATCCCATAGAAACCAAAGATCCAAAAATCTAGACGTAATCTTGTAATATATTGATCGAAGTCATTTTTAGGTTTAGACATCATATATGTTTACCACTGAATCAAAATTAGAATCGAAATCATCTACTACAAAACAGATATCAAGATAGGCCCCATGTTTTGTTTCTACTTACTGTATGAACATGTAACAGAGAAACTATGAAGAACAAGGGAAACATATAATAAGAGTAAGATAGATTACTTGGGGTATGAGAAAAACTTGCCTTTCTTGAATCCAAATGAAAATTAACACGACTTGGAGATGCATATACAGTCTTCACAACCTATAAAACATGATATAATTGATTAACTTTTTCCTAAATCTTTTGAGATAGAAAAATATTGATATAAAGGAAGCAAACAAAACAAAACAAAAACAAAGTAAATCAAGGAATCACGAAGTTATCATGCATCATTACATTCTGAATTTACCTAAACTTTGGTAACCTAAATAGCACATCCATAAAATTCACCAGAAGAGGAAATTAAGTTTTCGAAGAAAAATGAAACAAATACGGTGAAGAAGAAAAAAGATTGAGAATATGTGTAATAGAAATATGTTAATTGACTTTTCAACATACTAATGCAAATAAGATCTAATATGATCTAATACATCTTCAAGTAACACACAGCATATCACATACACGTCAATTAATCATATAAAAGAAATATGGTTCTTAAATCCTTGTACTTAAGCAGCTCTTTTAACAATCCATCAATAGCATCACTTGCAAGCTAGTATTTGTCAAAACTCCAAACAGAGGCACTAAAGGATTCCAATTTGAAATGAAAATCTTAATCATGATTTCTTCAAGAAATTTGAAACAACTTCAAGCAGCTGTGTTCTGAGAAGGCTCATAAGTGAATTATTCATGACTTAAAGTCAATTTAGACCAACTGTGGATACATAAAAATCAAGTACTCAAAAACTAAGATGGACAAAGGAGCAAACAAGCATCAGTTGCATTGTTCTTGCCAATTGCTTTTTCTAAACTCAGAACTTTCCGTCCTATGCACACATTATCCATCATATTTTAAAACTAACAACAAAATTACTTCTGCATGATATAAATTACACTAAACCCCAACTCAAGATAAGCAGCAAATACCTCCCTCCAAGGAAAATAAATAGAAGAATAAGGGAAAAAAAATAAACAAAAACACATATCAAAATCAACAAAAAATCAGCACAAAAGCAAACATACCGATTCCAAATTTCAGCTGCTCGATTTCCTTCTCCTTCTCCTTGAGACCTCTGCCTATTTGGCAACTTTCATAAGGCTTGCTCGGAGCACCGTCGAAAACCTCCGCCCTGAAATCCACCGTTGATGACCTTCGTTGTAGCTCCGTCTCGAGCTCCGCCGTCGACGCTGGAAGCTCCGCTGTCACTGGAAGCTCCGCCGATGAATGCCTGCTTGTGTTTGGGGAAATTTCAGCTGGGAAGCTCCACCGCGAAGACTTGCTTGTGTTGGGGAAATTTCAGCTGAAGACTTGGGCAGACAAATGAGCGTTTTGGGGGAGACAAAACTCAAAAGTGTGAAACACTTTGTGTAGTTGGGAGACAAATTAAAAGTGTTAAACACTTTGTGATGGGGAACACGTTTTCTTTGGAAATTTTAATTCTGAATAGTTTTATTTCAATAAATTCAAAATATCCAAATAACCGTTAAATGTTTCATAAATTCCAAATATCCAAATATCCAAATTTTATATTTTGTTTTTTAGTTTTAATAAATTCCAAATATCTAAATGATATATAAAAAAATTTAATATATTTTCGTTTAGCTAAAAATTTTAAAATTTCAAATATAATATTAATTTAAGTCTTCCCAAAAAAATATATATATAATATGATTTTGAAATTTGATAAAGTAATATATTTTTGTTTGATACTAAATAATTTGTGAAAATAATAAAAAAATATGTCAAATCTTTATAAGACATTATTTAAGAATTTTATTTTATTTTGTAGCAAAAAATATCAAAACTACGTAGTTTTGATATATTATTTACTACGACACTGGTGTCGTAGTAAATAAGTGTCCTATTTCATAATTATTTACTACCTACAGTAAGTTGTAGTAAATAGCTACCTTTTACTACGATTAAATGATCGTAGTAAAAAAATTTATAGTAACAGGTCATTTTTCTTGTAGTGCACGTGCATCATGCATCTTTAATCATTTTAGGATTGCTATATGTCTTACTTGTGCGTGTGTGTGTTCGTTGTATGTTTTGCTCGGGCGTGTGGGTGACCAGTAAGTTGAGGGTCGAGTTTGCAACGGTCTTCCGAAGCGAGCAAGGATTGGTGGTTAGTTCTTTAACTAAGGGACTTCTTGAAGGTGCGAATGGTGGAGGTTCGGTAACCATGTAATTCGTCTAACTCCGAGCTCTTGAGTAGTGGGAATGAATCAAACGACGGGTGATGAATCAACTTAGACCCTCTTGTCGTGTGAAACATTTTAGTTGCTCCTAGCACGGATCAAGCGGTGAGGAATTTTTCCATCAAGATCTCCAGAAGTGATCAAACCCCTTTTGCTTAAAGACCTTACCGGACTAACCCTTATCGGGACGTCATGGACCTCGAACTTGGGTAAATACGGGAAGTTGTTCGAGTTTGAAACTCGAGCAGGCGAACCTGGGGACTAGGTTCTCTTAAAAGGGGGAGTTTGTGACACCCTGTCTCCCTGACGAGCTAGGTATGATGTCACGAGAGGTTTTCGATGTCTTATTTTAATTTGATTTAATTTATATGTTGATTTAATTGTTTAAGTGATTTATATGCCTTAAATGTTTATGTTTTATGTTATAACTCTCGTATTTAATTTCTTCTACTCGATTTTAATTCCCGAACTTCGTGTTTATGTGTTATACTTGAATTATATTTTTTTTTTCATGAACTTCTTTACGTGTTTATTTTATTTATTATACTTGTTCGAATTGGTCAGAGACCATTTCTTTATTTATGGGATTGAAGGACCTAACGAGTTTTAGCGCGCCTCGGATTCCGGAGGCCATAACTTGGATAGGGAATTCGGATTCGAATTACAAAAGTGGCGTCGAACTCGTAACGAGATTTAGAAGCTAAAGAATCAAGCCTCTTATTTTTCTAATCCCATTTGTAGCCCCGTATTTTGCCCAAAACGTGAGCCTCGTGCACCCTTGCCACCCTTTACGGTTTTGACGATAATTAATTCGTTCCTTAACCAAATTAACTCATTCTCCAGCCTATGTAACACTAACACAATCCTCTTTAACCTTATCAAGCCTTGTATTTTTCTAAGTTCATTTGGACCTCCGAAATTTCACTGAAATGAGCACCTCGGACCAAAGTGATACCCTTTTGACTAGTCTTGAGTTGGTGGGACCCTCTTAACCCTAACCAAGCCTAAACCATGAGTTTATGACCTTGAGTTAAGTATCCTCTCCCCTTTAATACCTGATTTCGAACCATATCTCCCACAAGATAAGGAAATTCAGTTCAAGAGAGGAGAAAAAGAGAAGAAGAGGAACCCTCCTTGCCCTTTGGTGATATTGACCTTTAAGCACTTTCTTACTTCTCCATCCCTTAAAGGTAAGTACATTTATGTATTCTCCACTCTTCTATGCATATTTTGATCCATGTAATTCATGTTTTGCATCAGATTTGATTAGGGTTTGGGGTGGTACGTGAATAGGGAATTTGGAAGATGATTCTTGTTTTCATGACTTGGTTGTGTAAATGGCTGCTTTAGTGCATAAAAACTGATCATATGAGTTTATTCTTCCTCATTTTTGACACTTAACACTTGGTGGAAGGAAGGTGGATGATTTTCCAAGGAAACCCTTTGGATAAATATTGAGTTCTTGAGCTTCAAACTTGGTTTAATAATCTGCTCCTCCATAACGAAACTGTGCATGTAATTTTTGATTTGTTTGATGAATCCTTATGCTCATTCTCAATCTTTATTGCATGATTAGGTAGTCCTCGGAGTGTCCCTTTTGCTTGCCCTATTTTTCCTTGATTTCGATCCCCTGTTTCAGCTCCTTTTCGAAGGAGCAGCTGCTGCTGCACCACTCTCCCCGAGGGGGGAGAGTTTGCCTTTGGAATGTCCCCGGCCGGGGACTTCCTTTGCAGCGAATTGCTGCATGAATCTCCCCGGGAGGGAGTTTTTGTGTGTGAAATCTCCCCGGACCGGGAGCCTACTACCGTGGTGCTGCTGCTTGCTTTTGCTCTGGTTGGCATGATTGTTTGCATGCGTATTTTTATTTGTTTTGTGGGTGTGTGCATGCATGTTTGTGGTGTGTGAGTTATGCGTGCATGTGTGTGTGTGTGTTTACGTGCATGCATGAGTATATACATATATTTGTTTATGAAATTGTTTGTTTCCTTTACCTTTTAACAATCTGTTATAAGTTTATATAATATTGATATATTATATGTAGTACGTAATATTATATGGTGTAATTATGTGTATATAATAATATATCATATAATGTGTTATAATCATTGTCTTAAATTATAAAATTTAGATGAGTAATACGACTTATAAGTCTAATTTAATTTTACGAATTTCAATTAAATGAATTATTATTTGTATTCCCTAATCTTAATTTCATGAATTGATTTATTTATAATATTAACTTGTTATACGACATGCTATAATTCTATGAATCGATTTAGTATGAGATATACGTGTTACAACTTAAATGGTGTAAGTGTTGCATTCTTACATCTCATATGCATAAGTTACATACATTCGTATTGCCGTGCGTCTAATTGGTTCATGATCGAGTCTAAGTCATAAGTTTGTGTTTGTCTGTCTCAGATTCGAGTCGAGAGGTGTCGGATCCACCATTTAACTCCTTTTTGACCGTCAACGCTCATCCGTTGGTACTTTGGTAAGAGGTGAGGTTTAGGTTTGTTTTCTATTTAGTTAATATGACCTACAACCCTATGTGCCCGTTTTCAAGGCCGCATGTGACTATATTATTATATTTATATAATAGATATGTGTTTGTAAGATACGTTTATGATTTTGTCATAAGAATTAAATGTTTTGAACTATATGTACGAGCATATGTGAGCTTGAAATGTTTTGCAACGAGGCTATGCTCCAAACCGTGTGTATTCAAGCTAGCTACGGATTAGGATAACACGGAGAGGTACGTCTATAGCATATGCTAAGTTGCAAGGTAATGTATGCTTTGATAAGTTACGTAAGTTTTAATATGATAAGTTTTGTATGTAGCGAGTTTTGGTATTGTGTTGGTAATGGTTTACTTTAGCGGTCCCCCCAAGACGTGAGTAAGGGTGACCAGGGACTACCATGGGGTCGCCGGTTATGACCCCTGTGCACAATCTCATTTGAAGTACTCACGTGCGACTCGTGGACGTTGAGGACACGTGATGCTTTGAGCGCTCGGTAGATAACCGGGGAAGGCACAACGTGGATTAGCTATCCCGTGTGTTTTTTGGTAACGGTAATGGTATTGTGTAGTGAGGGGTTGCTCGCCGAACTACATCGATGATGGGGAAGGATTGTTTGTGATTTATGCTTTCCGTTTTGTATTTATATTAAGAATTGGGGAGTTGAGTAAGACCCGTGCTCGTCGGGTATAAGAATCAGTTTGATATGTTGATTATGAAACGGGATAGGAGCTTTCCTTTATATTATAATACGAATACGTTAGGTTTGTTATGTTTCGATAAGTATAGGTTTAAGTTTGATTCGAAAATGACTTTAGTATGCAAAACCCTATCCCAGTTCATAGTCTTTTGTTTATTTTGTGCTTTCCTCTATATATATATACGTGTGTGGTTGTGCGTTAGCCCCTCCCCCCCACCCTTCTCAGTCAGTGGACTGACCCTCTCCTTTCAACCTTTCAGTTTGCAGGTTTTGGGTCGTGCTAGGCGGAGTCGTGAGTCGGTCTTGTTCTTTCCTCCTAGCTCTAGTTGCATTTTCATTCGCATTCAGACACATCTTGTATATGATTCAATTTTGATAAAGGACGTGTGTATATGTTATGCATTTATTAATGAAATATGTACGAATTCTTGATTATATTTATTCGGGATAGGCTTCTACTGGTAGTTGAACCCGTTTTGTCGATTTATTTTCCTATATTTTGTTGTATACTTTCGCTTTCTTATTGTTTTACGTGCTCTGGTCCTGTGTTAGCTCCGCCTGGCTTAGCGTGTGTGTGTAGGTTCCTGTTCGCTTAGTCTTGGGCTCATGTATGGATTTCTATTTCATATGTAGGTTCGGGTCTAAATGCGGAGGGATGTGATGGCTTGCCGCTCCAGGCGCTACAAGGCTATAATAGATATGTTCTTCATTGGCCGGAGAGTGATATGGAGAGACTGGAGGAGCGTTATAGGAGAGGTTTGTTTGATAATCATGGAGAGGATAATGATTAGTACATAGATGAGGATCAGCATGCCGATCCTCTTACTTTTAGAGATGGTTCCGGTCCTTTTGAGACACATGCACCTCCACCTCAGACTTTTGAGGGAGACTATCCGCAGCATTATCATGATCTTACAGCAAGGTTTGAGTCACTTTCTCCTACATTTACATAGTATCCGGAGACATTGACTGCGAGAAATGAAAAACTTATATGGAGGTAGAGCAGAAGCGACACGTGAGGAGATGAGGACCCTATTTGATGCACTTAACACGTACCTTGATTCGTTCTTTGACCGTTTTCAGCATTATCCCCCTCCCCCTTGATTTGCATTTGTGATGTTATGTTTGTCCTTGTAACACCCTGGAGCGGAGGGCGCCACATCCCCACACCATAGCCCAACCCGGGTGCCGAAATGGGAACTCCGTCCCCGCATCGAACTATGGCGAACGGGTGACAAACAAAAAAAAAAACAACTCTAGGCTAGGCGGTCTAGACCCTGAACAGAGTGCGCAACAAAATAAATCGAAAGTGCGGAAGCTACAGGATCATATAACAAAACCAATAACAGGCATAAGCTTAAAACAAGATAGACATACTGCAACATGCTTTGCCCACCCCCGGGCCAAAAGAAATATTCAAGCTTCACATTACAGAACATAGCTTCAAATTATTTATACGTAGTACCGAATATACATAGTACTGAAGCAGGAAAGTAAATATGCAAATGCAAGGACGCTACAAAGACTCGAACGACGCCCAAGACTCGAAAGACAACCGCCGCCTAACCAGACTCCCAACCGGGCACCTGCAAAGCTCAAAACAAAGGGGAAAAAGAAAGAAGCAACGAGGGTCAGTCCTAGAGACTGGTGAGGGGGCTACACACGCACATATACGTATAGGTAAGAGCATAGCATATTCAAATCAAAAGCGTTCATGAACCGGGTGTGGTTTTTGCACTCCAAAAGGGTTTAACCCGTGATACTATATATAAACAAGTAAAGGTTTAAGGGCCAAAGGCCAAAATCACCCAAGTTTTACCAGTTATGAGTCCACCCCATTTCACAAACCGTATCGGATACATAAGCATAAGACCAACCGTATCGGATACAAAAAAAAAACATAAACAGAACAACACGGCGAGAACGAGTTCTCACGCACACTTACTCATACCAAAACAAAGCTCATAAACAATCCCACCTCCACACCATTGGGGAAGAGAGGTGCCCGTCTCGACCCTCCACAGAACGAAACTTGTGAACCGGAGGAACCCGCCCAGTTCCTTCGACGGCCAACCTTAAAGTGCTCCATCGGCATAGGAGAACTAAGTCTCCCGTAAATGGAGTCGTGTTGATGAGAGAGCCCGATGACCCCATGGCTTGACCCGAGATCACATACCACTTCTCCGGGGCCCACACAGATCACAAAACTCACACACACATATCTCACAAAGCGTATACTTATCACAAAAGCTTTCTTGTCAAAACTTAACACGTACACACACCAACCTTTTTCGAAAACGAATAAACAAAACATAGCTTACATACATATAAAAACATTTTCAACGGATTTCATAGCAAATGGGCCAAATCCCACAAAATACATATCAAGCACTTATTTATACGTATATATATAGTTCGCATGCGGGCTTAAATTACATATTGGGTTGTAGGTCATAATAGCTAAAAAGAAAGAAACCTCACCTCCGAGAAGCTACGGGAGCGAAGGAAGCCAACGAACGTCTAGAGGCGAACCTCGTCAACCAAGGAACGAACCTAAAGGCAAGGCAAAGACAAAAGACAAACTTAGACTCGATATGAACCACATTAGATGCTCGGCGGATGCATATATATATGTTCATGATGCAAAGGACATAAAATAAATTCACACTTAGGTCATACTAGAGTATGTGTTGCATATAAGTTCATAATTCACAAACGAGGGTATAAAACAAGTCAAGGATTCAAAACATTAAGCTTAACACATAATGTAACAAGTTAATTAAGCATAAAAGTCATAAACAAGACAAGACAGCTAACTAGAAGAAATGAAAAGGAAGCAAAGCCAAACAAACACGGGCGAAAACGAGAATTCCAAGGGGACACGCCCGTGTCACCAACATAGAGCAAGCTGAAACACCCTCGTGTCTCAGTAAAGGGGACGAACAACGGAAACCAGAAGGTGACACGCCCGTGTCACCAACATAGAGCAAATCGAGACACCCCCGTGTCTCGGTACAGAAAGGACCAGACAGCAAGCAACATATCAGATTTTGGAGAGAAAAATAGGGGATTTCGGTGCAAGCCTTGGGGAGTCTCTAAAGCCAAAGAAAACACATAAACCAAACATGAAAATAACACTAATTCATCATAGATTCATGCCATATAAGTAGCAACAACTTCAACCACAAAATAAGCAAGAAAGGAGAAGGATGTATCAAGCTATAGCATCCAAGTCTCAAGCATTCATCCATGGCCAATCATTCATAACTCAACTACCAAGGAAGAAGATGTAATAAATGCTAAGAATCAAGTCATAGGAGCAATATATCATCACCAAGAATCAAGGGAACAAGAAGGGAAGCAAGAATCATCAAATTCATCCAATCTCTACTATTCACATGCTTGCTAGAACTCAAGAATCAACCAATGAATTCAACTCAAATCCACATAAAAGAGAGAAGAGAGAGTGTAGAATACAATCATAAACTTACCTTTCAAATTAGAGAAGCTTTGGATGTGATTTGAGCTCAAAATCATGAAAATGGCCAAGGGTTTCTTCCTTCTCTTCTTGGAGCTGAAGTTGCTGCACTTTCCCTTCTTTTTTCTTGGGTGTGGGACAAAATGAGGGAGTAGGAGAGAGTGAGGGATGGTTAGATACATATAAGTCAAGGTTAGGGGCTTAATTGGGGTTAAATGGGGTCCCACAAGTGAAGATTAGTCAACAAAAGGGTACTCTCAAGCACAAGGGCTCGTTCCGGTCGAAAAACGGGGAATCAAATGGGCTTAGAAAAATATGAATCTTGATTTTTTGTCTTGATTTCTTTGTTGCGAATCCAACGCATCTTCCAGAATTCAACTCCGAATGCCCGAGCTCAAGTTACGCCTTCTCGAACACAAGGTGCGCTAAAGCCCGTTAGGCCCTTATGTCCCTAAAACATAAAACGGTTTCAAAACCGTATCAAACGAACTCAAAAACAAGTAATAAACATAAGATACATTCATAACACATATAAGTCACGCATAGCACGTAGTCACAAAGATCGAAAACGAAAACGGACACAAACGGAGCAAGAACGAAACAAAGAAAACGAACACGTATAAGTAAATCACATAAGGCCAAATAAGTTTCAAATAATTCAAATATATCACATAGAAGTATAATAAACACTTAATTTACATAATTAAATAATTAAAAGCGCACATAGCTCACCTGTGAAGGCGTACCTGGAAAGGCCGGACGAGCGGGATGTTACAGTCCTAGCTTAAAAATTACTAGTTATTTGCGTTTGGACATTGGTCGGTTTGAATTGTTTTTCTTTAAATTCCCACTTTGAGATTTGAATTATGTTAAATATTTGCAGACTAAGGCATATTGCTTTTAAATGAGATCCTACTTTGTTATTTTACTTCTATATATTCGTTTTACACGTTTGGTATAGTTGTAATTGACAGGTTGAAGGAATTGTTGAACATGCCCGTCGCCGGTCTCACTTATCAAAAAACAAGGAAGTTTCTTAAACCTTTATCCATTTGTATGAGAACATAGCAAATTTTAAGTGTAGGAGGAGAATCTACGATTTTAATTGCTTTATATTTTTGTTGATTTCCACTTGAATATTACATGAAATTTAGAAATATGTTGAGTTTATTGAAAATTGTCTCTATTTTTCAAACTTTTTGTTAGAATGTTGTCGAATTGATGTATATTTGAGTTGAGCTAATTGAGTAGGTGAAAGCATGTGCATTGTTAATAAGTTCAGTATGATTATATGCCCTTATTTTTAGCACTTTCGAACGATTTTACGTATTTTTATCACTTAGAGGACTTTTATGCATTTCGAATAAGTCTAAATTATGAATTGGAGGACTTTTGATTGCCTTTCAAAACAATGTTTAGTTGGTGATTAACAAAGGAAATGAATTAGGCCTCATTGTCTTTACATCTGAGCCTAAATATTAGCCTTCACTAAATAACGTTAGACCAATTGACCCCATTTGAGCCTTTGAGTAGCGCTTATTGTTGGGGTTCTCCAAAAGTCTTTAAGGTTGTTCGGCTAAAAAAGCTAATGTTTATGTTCGAATTAGTTAGTTTCTGTTCGTTGGGTAGGAGCAAACAGGATATTAGAGATAGATAAAAGTATAAGTAAAAGAGTAACGATATGAACCAGATAAGTGCAAATAAAAAGATCATTATCCCCAAAGTTGTGGGAATAACCAATATGTTACCAATAGGGATAAGGAGAAATCTAGGGTAAATCTGGAATACACCTAAACCCTGATATGACACCCCATTTTTCGGCAAGCCAGGTATGACATCACAAGAGGGTTTTTTGACGATTTAATTTCTCTTTTGATTTATTCTATACTTTGAATTAATTGTTTAAGTGATTTATCTGCCCTAATTGTTTAAGTTTTTCGTTTTAACTTTCGTATTTAATTTCCCCAATTTGATTTTAATTCTCAAACTTCGTGAATATGTGATATACTTGAATTATATGTTTCATGAACTCATTTACGTGTTTATTTTACTTGTTTATACTTTTTCGAATTGGTCGGACACCATTACTTTATTTTTGGTATTTGAGGGTCTAACGAGTTTTAGCGCGCCTCGAATTCCGGAGGCCATATCTTGATCTCGGGAATTCCGATTCAAATTCTAAAAGTGACACCGGACTCGTAACAAGATTTGAAAGCTAAATGACATAGCCTTATATTTTTCTAAGCCGGTTTGGACCCCCGTATTCCAAAAGTGACACCGGACGCGCAGATTCGCCACCTTTTACGGTATTAGCCATAAACTTTCTCGTTTTTTAACCAAATGACCCACTTCTTGATCTCATTTACACCTAACTTAACCCTCTCCCTCACTATCCTAACCTCAAACTCAAACTCAGCTAAAAAGGGGAAAAAGAGCTGCTATTCACGAAACCAAGGAGAAAGGGGGTGAAAACATTATTCCTCTTACAAAGTTTGAGCTTCATTCTTCTCCAAATTGAAAGGTAAGTATATGATCTTGCTATCATCCTTCTTGTGGTCATTTAGAACTATGTTATCCTCATTTTCATGGAGTTTCAAGCATTCAATGAGAATTGATGTGAATAGCTAGGGATTGTGAATTTTGTTGATTCTCTTGCCAGTTGATGTCTTATGTTTGGAGCTTGTTTCTTTGATGTTTCTTGGACCATTTTGTGCTGGTTTCTTGTTGCCTTCATGCTACCTTGTTGTTGTTGTTGTTGGGTTAGTGAAGCAGGGGAGAGCAGCCATGGCTACTCTCGGATTTTTGAGGAAAAAGGGCGGGTAATGCCCGTTACCCCACCTTGACATTGTGGAGGTACCAGACTTTGAGGCTTTGTTGTCTGCCTCCCTTAACGGGGGTTAATCCCTTTGTGCATAGGAGGAGTAACCCCCGTTACCCTTCACTTTTGCTGCGTTTTTATGGCCTTTTGTGATAGCTTTCGTGGTGTTGTTTGTTTACACGCTTTCCCGTTTCGTTTTTTATTGTATTTAGTTTCTCCCACCCCGAGTATGACCCTAACATGCTAATGTGTTGTAATATGTTATGTCTCATTAATTAATTTAAGTTTGTGACCTTGTTTATTAGGTGTAAATGTGATTTGAATTCATGATCAATATATGAACGTTTAACGCTTTCTTGCATCTCTTGCTTTGTTGTTGCACTTTTACCTTATGAATGCATATGATATGCTATTATAAGATACGTTATGAGTTTATTTGATATGTTATGCATTTAATTCTTGAATTCGTTACGTGATATCTCGTTATTTGCTCCAATATGGCTAGGTGTGAATCTACATGATATGTATTGCATCCATTTGCATTCGTGTGAGTCGCTATGCGTCTAATTGATTCATGATCGAGTCTAAGTCTTGAGTATGTATTTGTTATCTCAGATTTGAGTTCGGGAGGTGTCGGATCCACCATTTTGCTTCTTCTTGGTCGTCAATGCTCCTCCGTGAGCACTTGTGGTAAAAGGTGAGGTTTAGGTTTGTTTTTTTTTTTAGTTAATATGACCTACAACCCTACGTGCTTGTTTTCAAGCCCACATGTGACTAAACTATTATATTATATAATAGATACATGTTTATAAGATAAATTTATGACTTTGTCATACGATTAAATGTTTTGGATTATATGTATGAGCATATATGAGCTTGAAATGCTTTGCAATAAGGCTATGATCCAAACCGTGTGTCTTCTTGCAAGCTATGCACTTCTTCAACGGGATATGATTTAGGATGACACGGAGAGGCATGTTAAAAGCATATGCCGAGTTGCAAGGTAAGGTATGCTAAGGTACATCAAGTTAATATTAATTTGTAGCGAGTTAAAAATTGGTATACATGTTGGTAATGTATTGGGCCTCGGAGACGTGGGTAAGGACGCTCGAGATGGTGTTGGGTCATCGGGTTAAGCTTGTACACGATCTCCATTTGAAGTACCTACGCGCGACTCTTGGAGGTTGAGAAGGGATGGTGCTTTGAGCCCTCTGTATATAACCGGGGAAGATATGATGTGGACTGGCTATCCCGCGTATGTAGACTTACACGATGTGGGCCTGTACCCTGCGTGCAGACATCAACGAAGGAGGATGGATACGGGATATGGTTAATGTTTATGTTTTATGATTATTTCGGTTTTTCTTGAATATGTTAATGATTTGGAAGTAGGTTGGAGACCCGTACTCGCCGGGTATAAGATTCGTTAAGCTATGTTGATCATGAAACAGGATAGGACCTTTCCTTTTAAACTATGTTCAATTTTGTTATGAATATGTATAAGTTTGATTCAAAAATGATTTTGGTATGCAAAACCCTATCCCGGTTCATAGTCTTTTATTTAATACGTGTTTTGTTCTATATGTATACGTATGTGGGTGTGAGTTCACCCCCTCGCTCAGTCAGTAGACTGACCCTCTCTTTTCAACTTTTCAGTTTGCAGGTTGGTTCGTGCTAAGCGGAGTCGTGAGTAGGTCGAGTTCTAGTCACCTAGTTCGAGTTGCATTTTCATTTGCATTCGGTTATACTTTTTATATGATTAGGATTTGATAATTAATTTATGTATATTTTCGGGATAGACATCTAGGGGTAGTTGAACCCGTTTTTGTGGATTTATCTTCTTGCTTTTGTTGTATGCTTCCGCTATCTTTTGTTTTTCGCTCTCTGGTCCTAGCTTACCTCCACCAGGCTTAGCGAGTGTGTGTAGGTTCCCGTTCTCTTAGTCTTGGGCTCATGTATGGATTTCCATTTCATATGTGGGTTTAGGGCTAGGTACAGGGGATGTGCTGGCTCGCCGCTCCGGGCGGTACATCTTAAAGTGGTATCAGAGCTCCGGGTTACAAAATCGGAGTTCTAATGCCGTGTTGTGTCAAGTATAGGTCATGCGGCGTAGGGACAACGTGCTAATGTGTGCATTGCATTAAGATATGTGAATTTTCTTGAATTATGTGTTTTACAATTATTGTTTTTAATTTACTAATTGTTGTTGTTGCATACTTTACATTCGCTAGTTGTTCCATTTACGTGTCATAATCATATACTAACCGCATGCATCGTATTTTTACCTCTTTTATGTATTGCAGGTTAATACTTTATGACGATCAACCGCTCATCTCAACGACTATGGCCCCTAAGTTGAAATTGGGATCAAGTAGAGATGAAGGCACTTCACAACAGTCGAATCATCGCACCGATAATCAATCCACCAAGATGAAGGGTAAAGTGGCTCGATTTGTTGGAAAGGATCTTATGTTCTTGCCGAGCACATCGTTTTCCGAAGATCAAAAACCATACACCCATTATGGAGGACCCAACCATAGTTATAAGAAGTGTTGGAAAAGGTTGGGCAAGTGTACTAGATGCGGTTCTTCCGAACACAAGATCAATGTGTGCCCTCGCATCTATCTAGGGAGGCAGAACAAATCCGAAAGAGTGACCCAATTTATGGATGGAATTAGAGAAGATCTTCGAGAAATGAAAATCGGGATCGATTCGAAAGCTTGGATTGAGAATACTCGGAAAGCTCTTCGAGTTGAATCCAATAAGTTAAAAGAAAAGAGCCGAGTAGGAAGAATTGAATCGGGAAGTGGCTCGGGATTGGAACCAAAGAATAGTCGAGGGGACTCTTAACCTGGGTCGAAAGGAAAAAAGAAAGTGAAAGAACTTCCATCCTTGGAGTAACCACCGTGTGCTCATTGTAGAAGAAATTCTCATATTTATGAGAATTGTTGGAAGAGATTGGGGCGCTGCTTTGGATGTGGATCACCGAAGCATAAGTTGGAAGAGTGTGAACAACGAAGGCGAAAGAAACACCCGAGAGGTAATTACATCCATTGTACGAGCATCCATCCCACATTGTATTTTCATACCTATTCGTGAAGTGTATTTTATATCGTTATTATTTGTCATTTTTTTGTTTAATGGGTGACAATGTGACGCATTGCATAAGCAAAATCTAACCCGGCATGCATAAGTTTAATGTTTCATTATAGCTTGCAATTGAGAGAAGTCCCCCTTCGTGATGGAAAACCAGGTGAAGAAGAAAATGGTGACTTCGAGAATTTGGTTGAAGTTATCATAAGGAGTTGAGGCCATAATAAAAGGAAGAAAATTTGTACCATATTACACAAACTTCGTCCTTATATATTCGAAGTATCGGTTTGGATTTTAAGAAGGAAGGTCTTTTCCTTGATGAGTAATCAAGGAAGTATCGAAGTGAGAAGTGGAACAGGGAACAAGTGTCTAAACCCAATTCCTAGGAGGGAAGTGATTGATTCACTATTTAATGTGAATGTCGAGGCTGGGTAGATGATGGTGCACTAGAGAAAGAGATCAATAGTTCTTCTTTTCTTGAGTATACAAATGTCCAAGGGAGGAGAACTTTATTGGAAAATTTAACCGGAAGAATTGAAGAGAGAAATTAAAGGTTCTCTCCTTGACGAATCCAGGGTTATATCGATGAGAGTATTCTCATCAACGAGAGACTTACCACGGATATTATTAGTGAAGGAAGGGAATGGAAACTGTTAAGGGGCAAGGAAGTTGGAGGTCTTAAAATATTTTCGGGGAAGCGAGATGGTTGACTCCTCACTTAAGGATATTGAAGGGAAAAGAGAAACTAGGTAGAGCATAGGAGTGTGGGGTAAATAATTCAAGAAGATACCAAGAGAAATGAAAGAGCTTTAAGGAATCATGGAATGGTGGAGATAGCGAAGGTGTGAACACTAGGGCGTCCCATTTGGTGATTTCAAAGAGAATCCTTTTACCGGACCTCAAAATGCAAGAGGGAGATGCCGAGAGGCCAGGATTTGGAATTAGATGAGGTTTAAAGATGTCCTAGAAGGAGTGGATTAGGAAACTTGAAGACAACCGGAGATCGTGATACGATGATTGTTGACCGGGGTTAGGCCGGTTCAAGAGTAAGTGGGATATAAGAGACTTCGGAGGAAAATAATTCAATCAATCCCTCATGCCGATAAGGGGATTTGTAAATGAGAAAAGAGAATTGTTCGGGGTTAAGTATCATCAATTAGAGATGAACTTTGGAAGAAGGAATAAAATCACCAAGCTAGGGATTTATTCCAGAAAACTGAAATCAAGGAATCGGGGTCATGAACTCTACGACTTCCATTTCGACTCTTCCCACCATTTCATTAATGTGAAGGACTCCGACTGTAACATCCCGCTCGTCCAGCCTTTCCAGGTACGCCTTCACGGGTGAGCTATGTGCGCTTTTAACTATTTAATTATGTAAATTAAGTGTTTATTATACTTCTATGTGATATATTTGAATTATTTGAAACTTATTTGACCTTATGTGATTTACTTATACGCGTTCGTTTTCTTTGTTTCGTTCTTGCTCCGTTTGTGTCCGTTTTCGTTTTCGATCTTTGTGACTACGTTCTATGCGTGACTTATAGGTGTTATGAATGTATCCTGATTCTCATTACTTGTTTTTCAGTTCGTTTGATACGGTTTTGAAACCGTTTTATGTTTTAGGGACATAAGGGCCTAACGGGCTTTAGCGCACCTTGTGTTCCGGAAGGCGTAACTTGAGCTCGGGAATTCGGATTTGAATTCTGGAAGATGCGTTGGACTTGCAATGAAGAAATCAAGACAAAGAATTAAGATTCATATTTTTTGATTCCCTGTTTTTTGACCGGAACGAGCCCTTGTGTTTAAGAGTACCCTTTTGTTGACTAATCTTCACTTGTGGGACCCCATTTAACCCCAATTAAGCCCCTAACCTTGACTTACATGTATCTAACCATCCCTCACTCTCTCCTACTCCCTCATTTTGTCCCACACCCAAGGAAAAAGAAGGGAAAGTGCAGCAACTTCAGCTCCAAGAAGAGAAGGAAGAAACCCTTGGCCATTTTCATGATTTTGAGCTCAAATCACATCCAAAGCTTCTCTAATTTGAAAGGTAAGTTTATGATTGTAATCTACACTCTCTCTTCTCTATTATATGTGGATTTGAGTGGAATTCATTGGTTGATTCTTAAGTTCTAGCAAGCATGTGAATAGTAAAGGTTGGATGAATTTGATGATTCTTGCTTCCCTTCTTGTTCCCTTGATTCTTGGTGATGATGTATTGCTTCTATGACTTGATTCTATGTATTTATTGCATCTCCTTTCATGGTTGAGAATTGGAATGAAAACTTGATTCATTTCTTCCTCCTTTCCTTGCTTTGTTTCTTGCATATTTGGTGATTAAAGTTGTTGCTAATTATATGGCATGAATCTAAGATGAATTAGTGTTATTTTCATGTTTGGTTTATGTGTTTTCTTTGGCTTTAGAGACTCCCCTAAGCTTGTACTGAAATCCCCTGTTTTTCTCTCCAAAATCTGATATGTTGCTTGCTGTCTGGTCCTTTCTGCCCGTGTCTCGGTTTGCTCTATCTGTCACTAAGACACGGGGGTGTCTCAGCTTGTTCTTCCGGGGGGCACGGGCGTGTCCCCTAGGAATTCTCGTTTTTTTCCGCCCGTCTTTGCATGGCTTTGCTTCATTTTCATTTCTTTTAGTTAGCTTTCCTGTCTTGTTTATGACTTGTATGCTTCATTAACTTGTTACACTATGTGTTAAGCTTAATGTTGTGAATCCTTAACTTGTTTTATACCCTCGTTTGTGAATTATGAACTTATATGAAACGCATGCTCTCATATGACTTAAGTGTGAATTTATTTTATGTCCTCTACATCATGAACATACATACACATCCGCCGAGCGTCTAATGTGGTTCATAATGAGTCTAAGTTTGTCTTTCGTCTTTGCCTTGCCTTTAGGTCCGTTCCTTGGTTGACGAGGTTGTCCTCTAGACGTTCGTTTGCTTCCTTTGTTCCTGGTGCTTCTCGGAGCTGAGGTTTCTTTCTTTTTAGCTATTATGACCTACAACCCAATATGTAATTTAAGCCCGCATGCGAACTATATATACGTAGAAATAAGTGTTTGATATGTATTTTGCGGGAATTGGCCCATTTGCTATGAAATCCGTTGAAAAAGCTTTTATATATATGTAAGCTATGTTTTGTTTATTCGTTTTCGAAAAGGGTTGGTGTGTGTACGTGTTAAGTTTTGGCAAGAAAAGCTTTTGTGATAAATATACGCTTTGTGGGTTATGTGCGTGTGAGTTCTGTGATCTGTGTGTGGCCCCCGGAGAAGTGGTATGTGATCTCGGGTCGGCCATGGGGTCGCCGGGCTCTCTCATCAACACGACTCCATTTACGGGAGACTTAGTTCTCCTATACCGACGGAGCACTTTAAGGTTGGCCGTCGAAGGAACCGGGCGGGATCCTCCGGTTCACAAGTTTCGTTCTGTGGAGGGTCGAGAGGGGCACCTCTCTTCCCCAATGGTGTGGAGGTGGGATTGTTTATGAGTTTTGTTTTGGAATAAGTAAGTATGTGTGAGAACTCGTTCTCGCTGTGTTGTGTTTATGCTTATGCTTTTATATCCGATACGGTTTGTGAAACGGGGTGGACTCATAACTGGTAAAACTTGGGTGAATTTGGCCTTTGGCCCTAAATCTTTACTTGTATATATATAGTATCACGGGTTAAACTCTTTTGGAGTGCAAAAACCACACCCGGTTCATGAACACTTTTGATTTTAATATGCTATGCTCCTACATATATGTATGTGTGCGTGTGTAGCCCCCTCACCAGTCTCTAGGACTGACCCTCGTTGCTTCTTTCTTTTTCTCCCCTTTGTTTTGAGCTTTGCAGGTGCTCGGTTGGGAGTCTGGCTAGGCAGCGGTTGTCTTTCGAGTCTTGGGCGTCGTTCGAGTCTTTGTAGCGTCCTTGCATTTGCATATTTACTTTCCTGTTTCGGTACTATGTATATTTGGTACTACGTATAAATAATTATAAGCTATGTTCTGTAATTTGAAGTTTGAATATTTATTTTGGCACGGGGTGGGTAAAGCATGTTGCAGTATGTATATCTTGTTTTAAGCTTATATGCCTGTAATTGGTTTTGTTATGTGATCCTGTAGCTTCCGCACTTTCGATTTATTTTGTTGTGCACTCTGTTCAGGGTCTAGACCGCCTAGCCTAGAGTTGATTTTGTTTGTCACCCGTTCGCCATAGTTCGACGCGGGGACAGCGTTCGCATTTCGGCACCCGGGTTGGGCTATGGTGCGGGGGATGTGGCGCCCTCCGCTCAGGGGTGTTACATCCATAAGTGGTATCAGAGCTCTGGGTTGCAAAACCCGAGCTCTAGCGTCGTGTTAGGTCTGTCTAGGTCGTTCGGCTTAGGATTATGTGATTGTTTGCATACATTCTCATCTCTTACATGAACTACCTGAATTATTTGGCTTAATTATGTTAATAGTTCACATGAACATGTACTGAACCCTGCATGCATCGATCCCTTGGAATCATTTTTCTTATCTCAGGATGAGTTCTTTATATCAACGTACTTCATCAAAAGGAAAACAAGAGAAGCAAGTTTCATCGGTCTCAAAGAAGTTTGAGGGCTTTAATCCACCGAAGTGGTTTGGAGGCGATAGTGTTAATGCAGAGGAGTGGCTATCCGTGGTGTTGTGGATTTGGGGAAATTGTTCGGGAACCTCACAAGAGAAACTAAGACACACTTCCCGCTTACTACAAGGTGAAGCTTCAAAATGGTTCAAGGAAATAAGATCACATCTAAAGAAGTCCGGAGAAGAGCTCCATTGGGAAAAGTTTATCCGAGAATTATGCTATAAGTATATCCCTCCCAATGAATTGATTAGGAGACTCCAAGAATTTCTAGATCTTGAGCAAGAAGTGAAGATGATGGATGACCTCGTGATGGAGCTAGAAAACTCGAGAGCTAACCAAGATTGTCCCAAGGGCTGGGGATATATACAAAGGCGTAGAGACGAGATTCAACAAGCTTTCCAAAGCTCACCGGTACATAAATGGTCCGAGGAAGTTAGAAGAGTGGTTCAAGATGAAATGAATAAGCAAGAGGTGAAGTTTCACATTTGTAAGGAGGAATATAATCCAGGATCAAGCTTAAACTCAAATAAGAGGCCTATGTTCCGAGAGGAAACCCAAGAACTTCAACAGGTCGACTACACCAAGAAGAAGAAACTTCAACCACCAAAGATGGATCCGATACCTCTTCCATTGGAGATAATTCAATGCTCTTATTGTCAAGGCCCTAATCACACCGAAGAAGTTTACCGAAAGAAACTTGGGAGATGTTACAAGTGTGGAGAACCGGGACATAAGGTGAAAAGTTGCCCGAGGACTAAGGATTCAAGGACTACCAAGAGCCAGAATTCCAAGACTCCAAGTTCAATCCAAGTGGATATGATTGAAGAAGGAGAACGGTATGCCAAGCTCCACACTACCGCCATGGTGAAAGGTACACCAAACATTCATGGCACTACATACATGCATTTTATTTTAATTGGTGTTACTTTTCTTTTTCTTGTTGTTCTCGGTGCTTGCGTGTCTTTTTTATTACTGGCTTGCTTGTGGTTTCCCCTTTCCTTTTCTCCTTTGTGTTGTCTCTCTCTTTGGTGAGAGGTTGGTGAGAAGAGTGTCGAGTGGTTGGTGAGTTGCGAGGGCCGAGCTTTCTTGGTGGCGGTTCTCTTCCGGCGGTTGTTCTTGAAGGCGCCTAGTTCTATTAAGGTAACGGTGTTACCATAGGCGTGGGTAGTTGTTTGTAGGAGGTCCATTCGGGGCTCAACGGTATCTACGGGTGTTAGATGGAAGGCTAGCTCGTTAATATCTTTTGCAGAAGTGGTTGGTAATTCTGGGATGGTGCGATAAGCTTCGTGGCTTTCCTTTGAGTTAACTTAGAGGTCGAGCCAAGCTTAAGGAGACAAAGATCGAAGTAAGCCACCTTTGGTGTTTCTTTGAAGATGGAATTCGTTTCCACCCAATGAGGACATCGAGGTTGTCGTGATCTTTATCCCGGAATTGTTTTGTATTTGGAGTTTCTCTTCCAGTGGACTCTAGCGAGGTTGTTGGAGTTAAGTCGTAGTTGACGAGCTCTTAGAAGGTAATTTCATCCTTGTGAATACTTCTTTTTGGAGTACCTTGGTCCCATCTAAGAAGAAGATGGGATTTAGGATAAGTATATGTTACGGTGAGCTGCACAAGTTAATGGTGGAAGATGAATACCCTTCTTGCTTGCTTCGAAGAGTCGTTAGTTCTTCTTCAGTGTTCTGTGGTCTTTGCGGAGTGTGGTTTCAACAAGGGTTTGGTCGACTACGCATTTTGGTAGAGGAACCAAGAATTGTCTCAGAGATTAAGTCTCTAGTGTCATTGGGAGTCAGCAGAGGGTTTGTCGTTGCACAAGTGTCATCCCATGACATGAAAGACAAGGAAGAGGCATGGTTCGAGTGGATAAGGCTTTTGAAGAGAGTTACCTTGATTACACGAGGATACTCAAACTTTTCCGTTACGATCGAGGTACTAAGGAAGACTTCGGTTGCGCGCTGCTACGGAGGGTTGGAGCCTATGTCTCAAGAAGTGCTTAGTCACGAGACTAATTCCACTCATGGTTCGAGACTTGAAGAGCCGGTAATGGTGTTGGCATAAGAAGAGACATTGTAGACTTAGTGTAGCAATGTCTAAGGTGCTTTCGGTAGAAGACCGAACATCAAGAACCGGTAGTTTTCCCCAACTGCTTTTCGATTTTAATCAGAAGTGGAAGCAAACCAAAGTTTGCTAAACTAAGGGGGATTCACTCGGATTTGGTGAGTGCCACCGAGTGATCGGGACATGAGAAGTCTCCCTTATATTTTTATTTAAGGAAGTCGTGTCCCGAGGAGATTACTACTCTTGGATCAGAGTAGCGCAGCGGAAGCGTGGAGCCGAGCTCTTTCAAGTGTCCTTTTGGGTCTCGCTTAGGACCTGTGGACAGGTCCTTTTGAAGGAGGGGAGTTTGTAACATCCCGCTCGTCCGGCCTTTCCAGGTACGCCTTCACGGGTGAGCTATGTGCGCTTTTAACTATTTAATTATGTAAATTAAGTGTTTATTATACTTCTATGTGATATATTTGAATTATTTGAAACTTATTTGACCTTATGTGATTTACTTATACGTGTTCGTTTTCTTTGTTTCGTTCTTGCTCCGTTTGTGTCCGTTTTCGTTTTCGATCTTTGTGACTACGTGCTATGTGTGACTTATAGGTGTTATGAATGTATCCTTATGCTCATTACTTGTCTTTGAGTTCGTTTGATACGGTTTTGAAACCGTTTTATGTTTTAGGGACAAAAGGGCCTAACGGGCTTTAGCGCACCTTGTGTTCCGGAAGGCGTAACTTGAACTCGGGAATTCGGATTTGAATTTCGGAAGATACGTTGGACTCGCAACGAATAAATAAAGACAAAGAATTAAGATTCATATTTTTCTAAGCCAATTTGATTCCCCGTTTTTCGACCGGAACGAGCCCTTGTGTTTAAGAGTACCCTTTTGTTGACTAATCTTCACTTGTGGGACCCCATTTAACCCCAATTAAGCCCCTAAGCTTGACTTACAAGTATCTAACCATCCCTCACTCTCTCCTACTCCCTCATTTCGTCCCACACCCAAGGAAAAAGAAGGGAAAGTGCAGCAACTTCAGCTCCAAGAAGAGAAAGAAGAAACCCTTGGCCATTTTCATGATTTTGAGCTCAAATCACATCCAAAGCTTCTCTAATTTGAAAGGTAAGTTTATGATTGTAATCTACACTCTCTCTTCTCTATTATATGTGGATTTTAGTGGAATTCATTGGTTGATTCTTAAGTTCTAGCAAGCATGTGAATAGTAGAGGTCGGATGAATTTGATGATTCTTACTTCCCTTCTTGTTCCCTTGATTCTTGGTGATGATGTATTGCTTCTATGACTTGATTCTATGTATTTATTGCATCTCCTTTCATGGTTGCTTGATTATGAGTGATTGGCCATTGATGAGTGCTTGAGAATTGGATGATAACTTGATGCATTTCTTCCCCCTTTCCTTGCTTTGTTTCTTACATATTTGGTGATTGAAGTTGTTGTTACTTATATGGCATGAATCTATGATGAATTAGTGTTATTTTCATGTTTGGTTTACGTGTTTTCTTTCGCTTTAGAGACTCCCCTAAGCTTGTACCGAAATCCCCTGTTTTTCTCTCCAAAATCTGATGTGTTGCTTGCTGTCTGGTCCTTTCTGCCCATGTCTCGGTTTGCTCTATGTTGGTGACACGGGCGTGTCACCTTCTGGTATCCGTTGTTCGTCTCCTGTACTGAGACACGGGGGTGTCTCAGCTTGTTCTTCCAGGGGGGCACGGGCATGTCCCCTAGGAATTCTCATTTTTTTCCGCCCGTCTTTGCATGGCTTTGCTTCCTTTTCATTTCTTTTAGTTAGCTTTCTTGTCTTGTTTATGCCTTGTATGCTTCATTAACTTGTTACATTATGTGTTAAGCTTAATGTTGTGAATCCTTAACTTGTTTTATACCCTCGTTTGTGAATTATGAACTGATATGAAACGCATACTCTCATATGACTTAAGTGTGAATTTATTTTATGTCCTCTGTATCATGAACATACATACACATCCGCTGAGCGTCTAATGTGGTTCTTAATGAGTCTAAGTTTATCTTTTGTCTTTGCCTTGCCTTTAGGTCCGTTCCTTGGTTGACGAGGTTGTCCTCTAGACATTCGTTTGCTTCCTTTGTTCCCGGTGCTTCTCGGAGGTGAGGTTTCTTTCTTTTTAGCTATTATGACCTACAACCCAATATGTAATTTAAGCCCGCATGCGAACTATATATACATATAAATAAGTGTTCGATATGTATTTTGCGGGAATTGGCCCATTTGCTATGAAATCCGTTGAAAATGCTTTTATATCTATGTAAGCTATGTTTTGTTTATTCGTTTTCAAAAAGGGTTGGTGTGTGTACGTGTTAAGTTTTGGAAAGAAAAGCTTTTGTGATAAATATACGCTTTGTGGGTTATGTGCGTGTGAGTTCTGTGATCTGTGTGTGGGCCCCGGAGAAGTGGTATGTGATCTCGGGTCAGCCATGGGGTCGCCGGGCTCTCTCATCAGCACGACTCCATTTACGGGAGAGTTAGTTCTCCTATACCGACGGAGCACTTTAAGGTTGGCCATCGAAGGAACCGGGCGGGATCCTCCGGTTCACAAGTTTCGTTCTGTGGAGGGTCGAGAGGGGCACCTCTCTTCCCCAATGGTGTGGAGGTGGGATTGTTTATGAGTTTTATTTTGGTATAAGTAAGTATGTGTGGGAACTCGTTCTCGCCGTGTCGTGTTTATGCTTATGCTTTTATATCCGATACGGTTTGTGAAACGGGGTGGACTCATAACTGGTAAAACTTGGGTGAATTTGGCCTTTGGCCCTAAATCTTTACTTGTATATATATAGTATCACGGGCTAAACTCTTTTGGAGTGGAAAAACCACACCCGGTTCATGAACACTTTCGATTTGAATATGATATGCTCCTACCTATATGTATGTGTGCGTGTATAGCCCCCTCACCAGTCTCTAGGACTGACCCTCGTTGCTTCTTTCTTTTTCTCCCCTTTGTTTTGAGCTTTGCAGGTGCTCGGTTAGGAGTCTGGCTAGGCGGCGGTTGTCTTTCGAGTCTTGGGCGTCGTTCGAGTCTTTGTAGCGTCCTTGCATTTGCATATTTACTTTCCTGTTTCGGTACTGTGTATATTTGGTACTACGTATAAATAATAATAAGCAATGTTCTGTAATTTGAAGTTTGAATATTTATTTTGGCCCGGGGTGGGCAAAGCATGTTGCAGTATGTATATCTTGTTTTAAGCTTATATGCCTGTAATTGGTTTTGTTATGTGATCCAGTAGCTTCCGCACTTTTGATTTATCTTGTTGCGCACTCTGTTCAGGGTCTAGAACGCCTAGCCTAGAGTTGATTTTGTTTGTCACCCGTTCGCCATAGTTCGACGCAGGGACAGATTTCCCATTTCGGCACCCGGGTTGGGCTATGGTGCGGGGGATGTGGCGCCCTCCGCTCAGGGGTGTTACATCCATAAGTGGTATCAGAGCTCTGGGTTGCAAAACCCGAGCTCTAGTGTCGTGTTAGGTCTGTCTAGGTCGTTCGGCTTAGGATTATGTGATTGTTTGCATACATTCTCATCTCTTACGTGAACTACCTGAATTATTTGGCTTAATTATGTTAATAGTTCACATGAACATGTACTAAACCCTGCATGCATCGATCCCTTGGAGTCATTTTTCTTATCTCAGGATGAGTTCTTTATATCAACGTACTTCATCAAAAGGAAAACAAGAGAAACAAGTTTCTTCGGTCTCAAAGAAGTTTGAGGGCTTTAATCCACCGAAGTGGTTTGGAGGCGATAGTGTTAATGCAGAGGAGTGGCTATCCGTGGTGTTGTGGATTTGGGGAAATTGTTCGGGAACCTCACAAGAGAAACTAAGACACACTTCCTGCTTACTACAAGGTGAAGCTTCATTGGGAAAAGTTTATCCGAGAATTTTGCTATAAGTATATCCCTCCCAATGAATTGATTAGGAGACACCAAGAATTTCTAGATCTTGAGCAAGAAGTGAAGATGATGGATGACCTCGTGATGGAGCTAGAAAACTCGAGAGCTAACCAAGATTGCCCCAAGGTCTGGGGATATATACAAAGGCGTAGAGACGAGATTCACAAGCTTTCCAAAGCTCACAGGTACATAAATGGTTCTAGGAAGTTAGAAGAGTGGTTCAAGATGAAATGAATAAGCAAGAGGTGAAGTTTCACATTTGTAAGGAGGAATATAATCCAGGATCAAGCTTAAACTCAAATAAGAGGCCTATGTTCCGAGAGGAAACCCAAGAACTTCAAGAGGTCGACTACACCAAGAAGAAGAAACTTCAACCACCAAAGATGGATCCGATACCTCTTCCATTGGAGATAATTCAATGCTCTTATTGTCAAGGCCCTAATCACACCGAAGAAGTTTACCGAAAGAAACTTGGGAGATGTTACAAGTGTGGGGAACCGGGACATAAGGTGAAAAGTTACCCGAGGACTAAGGATTCAAGGACTACCAAGAGCCAGAATTCCAAGACACCAAGTTCAATCCAAGTGGATATGATTGAAGAAGGAGAACGGTATGCCAAGCTCGACACTACCGCCATGGTGAAAGGTGCACCAAACATTCATGGCACTACATACATGCATTTTATTTTAATTGGTGTTACTTTTCTTTTTCTTGTTGTTCTCGGTGCTTGCGTGTCTTTATTATTACTGGCTTGCTTGTAGTTTCCCCTTTCCTTTTCTCCTTTGTGTTGTCTCTCTCTTTGGTGAGAGGTTGGTAAGAAGAGTGTCGAGTGGTTGGTGAGTTGCGAGGGCCGAGCTTTCTTGGTGGTGGTTCTCTTCCGGCGGTTGTTCTTGAAGGCGCCTAGTTCTGTTAAGGTAACGGTGTTACCATAGGCGTGGGTAGTTTTTTGTAGGAGGTCCACTCGGGGCTCAACGGTATCTACGGGTGTTAGATGGAAGGCTAGCCCGTTAATATCTTTTGTAGAAGTGGTTGGTAATTCTGGGACGGTGCGATAAGCTACGTGGCTTTCCTTTGAGTTAACGTAGAGGTCGAGCCAAGCTTAAGGAGACAAAGATCGAAGTAAGCCACCTTTGGTGTTTCTTTGAAGATGGAATTCGTTTCCACCCAATGAGGACATCGAGGTTGTCGTGATCTTTATCCCAGAAATGTTTTGTATTTGGAGTTTCTCTTCCAGTGGACTCTAGCGAGGTTGTTGGAGTTAAGTCGTATTTGACGAGCTCTTAGAAGGTAATTTCATCCTTGTGAATACTTCTTTGTGGAGTACCTTGGTCCCATCTAAGAAGAAGACGAGATTTAGGATGAGTATATGTTACCGTGAGCTGCACAAGTTAATGGTGGAAGATGAATACCCTTCTTGCTTGCTTCGAAGAGTCGTTAGTTCTTCTTCAGTGTTCTGTGGTCTTTGCGGAGTGTGGTTTCAACAAGGGTATGGTCGACTACGCATTTTGGTAGAGGAACCAAGAATTGTCTCAGAGATTAAGTCTCTAGTGTCATTGGGAGTCAGTAGAGGGTTTGTCATTGCACAAGTGTCGTCCCATGACATGAAAGACAAGGAAGAGGCATGGTTCGAGTGGATAAGGCTTTTGAAGAGAGTTACCTTGATTACACGAGGATACTCAAACTTTTCCGTTACGATCGAGGTACTAAGGAAGACTTCGGTTGTGCATTGCTACGTAGGGTTGGAGCCTATGTCTCAAGAAGTGCTTAGTCACGAGACTAATTCCACTCATGGTTCGAGACTTGAAGAGCCGGTAATGGTGTTGGCATAAGAAGAGACATTGTAGACTTAGTGTAGCAATGTCTAAGGTGCTTTCGGTAGAAGACCGAACATCAAGAACCGGTAGTTTTCCCCAACTGCTTTTCGATTTTAATCAGAAGTGGAAGCAAACCAAAGTTTGCTAAACTAAGGGGGATTCACTTGGATTTGGTGAGTGCCACCGAGTGATCGGGACATGAGAAGTCTCCCTTATATTTTTATTTAAGTAAGCCATGTCCCGAGGAGATTACTACTCTTGGATCAGAGTAGAGCAGCGGAAGCGTGGAGTCGAGCTCGTTCAAGTGTCCTTTTGGGTCTCGCTTAGGACCTGAGGACAGGTCCTTTTGAAGAAGGGGAGTTTGTAACATCCCGCTCGTCCGGCCTTTCCAGGTACGCCTTCACGGGTGAGCTATGTGCACTTTTAACTATTTAATTATGTAAATTAAGTGTTTATTATACTTCTACGTGATATATTTGAATTATTTGAAACTTATTTGACCTTATGTGATTTACTTATACTTGTTCGTTTTCTTTGTTTCGTTCTTGCTCCGTTTGTGTCCGTTTTCATTTTCGATCTTTGTGACTACGTGCTATGCGTGACTTATAGGTGTTATGAATGTATCCTTATGCTCATTACTTGTTTTTGAGTTCGTTTGATACGGTTTTGAAACCGTTTTATGTTTTAGGGACATAAGGGCCTAACCGGCTTTAGGGCACCTTGTGTTCCGGAAGGCGTAACTTGAGCTCGGGAATTCGGATTTGAATTCTGGAAGATGCGTTGGACTTGCAATGAAGAAATCAAGACAAAGAATTAAGATTCATATTTTTTTATTCCCTGTTTTTTGACCGGAACGAGCCCTTGTGTTTAAGAGTACCCTTTTGTTGACTAATCTTCACTTGTGGGACCCCATTTAACCCCAATTAAGCCCCTAACCTTGACTTACATGTATCTAACCATCCCTCACTCTCTCCTACTCCCTCATTTCGTCCCACACCCAAGGAAAAAGAAGGGAAAGTGCAGCAACTTCAGCTCCAAGAAGAGAAGGAAGAAACCCTTGGCCACTTTCATGATTTTGAGCTCAAATCACATCCAAAGCTTCTCTAATTTGAAAGGTAAGTTTATGATTGTAATCTAAACTCTCTCTTCTCTATTATATGTGGATTTGAGTGGAATTCATTGGTTGATTCTTAAGTTCTAGCAAGCATGTGAATAGTAGAGGTTGGATGAATTTGATGATTCTTGCTTCCCTTCTTGTTCCCTTGATTCTTGGTGATGATGTATTGCTTCTATGACTTGATTCTATGTATTTATTGCATCTCCTTTCATGGTTGCTTGATTATGAGTGATTGGCCGTTGATGAGTGCTTGAGAATTGGATGATAACTTGATGCATTTCTTCCCCCTTTCCTTGCTTTGTTTCTTGCATATTTGGTGATTGAAGTTGTTGCTACTTATATGGCATGAATCTATGATGAATTAGTGTTATTTTCATGTTTGGTTTATGTGTTTTCTTTGGCTTTAGAGACTCCCCTAAGCTTGTACCGAAATCCCCTGTTTTTCTCTCCAAAATCTGATGTGTTGCTTGCTGTCTGGTCCTTTCTGTCCGTGTCTCGGTTTGCTCTATGTTGGTGACACGGGTGTGTCACCTTCTGGTATCCGTTGTTCGTCTCCTGTACTGAGACACGGGGGTGTCTCAGCTTGTTCTTCCAGGGGGGCACGCGCGTGTCCCCTAGGAATTCTCGTTTTTTTCCGCCCGTCTTTGCATGGCTTTGCTTCCTTTTCATTTCTTTTAGTTAGCTTTCCTGTCTTGTTTATGACTTGTATGCTTCATTAACTTGTTACATTATGTGTTAAGCTTAATGTTGTGAATCCTTAACTTGCTTTATACCCTCGTTTGTGAATTATGAGCTGATATGAAACGCATGCTCTCATATGACTTAAGTGTGAATTTATTTTATGTCCTCTGCATCATGAACATACATACACATCCGCTGAGCGTCTAATGTGGTTCATAATGAGTCTAAGTTTGTCTTTTGTCATTGCCTTGCCTTTAGGTCCGTTCCTTGGTTGACGAGGTTGTCCTCTAGACGTTCGTTTGCTTCCTTTGTTCCCGGTGCTTCTCGGATGTGAGGTTTCTTTCTTTTTAGCTATTATGACCTACAACCCAATATGTAATTTATGCCAGCATGCGAACTATATATACGTATAAATAAGTGTTCGATATGTATTTTGCGGGAATTGGCCCATTTGCTATGAAATCCGTTGAAAATGCTTTTATATATATGTAAGCTATGTTTTGTTTATTCGTTTTCGACAAGGGTTGGTGTGTGTACGTGTTAAGTTTTGGCAAGAAAAGCTTTTATGATAAATATACGCTTTGTGGGTTATGTGCGTGTGAGTTCTGTGATCTGTGTGTGGGCCCCGGAGAAGTGGTATGTGATCTCAGGTCGGCCATGGGGTCGCCGGGCTCTCTCATCAACACGACTCCATTTACGGGAGAGTTAGTTCTCCTATACAGACGGAGCACTTTAAGGTTGGCCGTCGAAGGAACCGGGCGGGATCCTCCGGTTCACAAGTTTCGTTCTGTGGAGGGTCGAGAGGGGCACCTCTCTTCCCCAATGGTGTGGAGGTGGGATTGTTTATGAGTTTTGTTTTGGAATAAGTAAGTATGTGTGAGAAGTCGTTCTCGCCGTGTTGTGTTTATGCTTATGCTTTTATATCCGATACGGTTTGTGAAACGGGGTGGACTCATAACTGGTAAAACTTGGGTGAATTTGGCCTTTGGCCCTAAATCTTTACTTGTATATATATAGTATCACGGGTTAAACTCTTTTGGAGTGCAAAAACCACACCCGGTTCATGAAAACTTTCGATTTGAATATGTTATGCTCCTACCTATATGTTTGTGTGCGTGTGTAGCCCCCCCCCCCCCCCCTCGTTGCTTCTTTCTTTTTCTCCCCTTTGTTTTGAGCTTTGCAGGTGCTCGGTTGGGAGTCTGGCTAGGCAGCGGTTGTCTTTCGAGTCTTGGGCGTCGTTCGAGTCTTTGTAGCGTCCTTGCATTTGCATATTTACTTTCCTATTTCGGTACTATGTATATTTGGTACTACGTATAAATAATTATAAGCTATGTTCTGTAATTTGAAGTTTGAATATTTATTTTGGCCCGGGGTGGGCAAAGCATGTTGCAGTATGTATATCTTGTTTTAAGCTTATATGCCTATAATTGGTTTTGTTATGTGATCCTGTAGCTTCCGCACTTTCGATTTATTTTGTTGTGCACTCTGTTCAGGGTCTAGACTGCCTAGCCTAGAGTTGATTTTGTTTGTCACCCGTTCGCCATAGTTCGACGCGGGGACAGAGTTCCCATTTCGGCACCCGGGTTGGGCTATGGTGCGGGGGATGTGGCGCCCTCCGCTCAGGGGTGTTACATCCATAAGTGGTATCAGAGCTCTGGGTTGCAAAACCCGAGCTCTAGCGTCGTGTTAGGTCTGTCTAGCTCATTCGGCTTAGGATTATGTGATTGTTTGCATACATTCTCATCTCTTACGTGAACTACCTGAATTATTTGGCTTAATTATGTTAATAGTTCACATGAACATGTACTGAACCCTGCATGCATCGATCCCTTGGAATCATTTTTCTTATCTCAGGATGAGTTCTTTATATCAACGTACTTCATCAAAAGGAAAACAAGAGAAACAAGTTTCTTCGGTCTCAAAGAAGTTTGAGGGCTTTAATCCACCGAAGTGGTTTGGAGGCGATAGTGTTAATGCAGAGGAGTGGCTATCCGTGGTGTTGTGGATTTGGGGAAATTGTTCGGGAACCTCACAAGAGAAACTAAGACACACTTCCCGCTTACTACAAGGTGAAGCTTCAAAATGGTTCAAGGAAAGAAGATCACATCTAAAGAAGTCCGGAGAAGAACTCCATTGGGAAAAGTTTATCCGAGAATTTTGCTATAAGTATATCCCTCCCAATGAATTGATTAAGAGACTCCAAGAATTTCTAGATCTTGAGCAAGAAGTGAAGATGATGGATGACCTCGTGATGGAGCTAGAAAACTCGAGAGCTAACCAAGATTGCCCCAAGGTCTGGGGATATATACAAAGGCGTAGAGACGAGATTCAACAAGCTTTCCAAAGCTCACCAGTACATAAATGGTCCGAGGAAGTTAGAAGAGTGGTTCAAGATGAAATGAATAAGCAAGAGGTGAAGTTTCACATTTGTAAGGAGGAATATAATCCAGGATCAAGCTTAAACTCAAATAAGAGGCCTATGTTCCGAGAGGAAACCCAAGAACTTCAAGAGGTCGATTACACCAAGAAGAAGAAACTTCAACCAACAAAGATGGATCTGATACCTCTTCCATTGGAGATAATTCAATGCTCTTATTGTCAAGGCCCTAATCACACCGAAGAAGTTTACCGAAAGAAACTTGAGAGATGTTACAAGTGTGGGGAACCGGGACATAAGGTGATAAGTTACCCGAGGACTAAGGATTCAAGGACTACCAAGAGCCAGAATTCCAAGACTCCAAGTTCAATCCAAGTGGATATGATTGAAGAAGGAGAACGGTATGCCAAGCTCGACACTACCGCCATGGTGAAAGGTACACCAAACATTCATGGCACTACATACATGAATTTTATTTTAATTGGTGTTACTTTTCTTTTTCTTGTTGTTCTCGGTGCTTGCGTGTCTTTTTTATTACTGGCTTGCTTGTGGTTTCCCCTTTCCTTTTCTCCTTTGTGTTGTCTCTCTCTTTGGTGAGAGGTTGGTGAGAAGAGTGTCGAGTGGTTGGTGAGTTGCGAGGACCGAGCTTTCTTGGTGGCGGTTCTCTTCCGGCGGTTGTTCTTGAAGGCGCCTAGTTCTGTTAAGGTAACGGTGTTACCATAGGCGTGGGTAGTTGTTTGTAGGAGGTCCATTCGGGGCTCAACGGTATCTACAGGTGTTAGATGGAAGGCTAGCCCGTTAATATCTTTTGTAGAAGTGGTTGGTAACTCTGGGACGGTGCAATAAGCTTCGTGGCTTTCCTTTGAGTTAACTTAGAGGTCGAGCCAAGCTTAAGGAGACAAAGATCGAAGTAAGCCACCTTTGGTGTTTCTTTGAAGATGGAATTCGTTTCCACCCAATGAGGACATCGAGGTTGTCGTGATCTTTATCCCGGAATTGTTTTGAATTTGGAGTTTCTCTTCCAGTGGACTCTAGCGAGGTTGTTGGAGTTAAGTCGTAGTTGACGAGCTCTTAGAAGGTGATTTCATCCTTGTGAATACTTCTTTGTGGAGTACCTTGGTCCCATCTAAGAAGAAGACGGGATTTAGGATGAGTATATGTTACCGTGAGCTGCACAAGTTAATGGTGGAAGATGAATACCCTTCTTGCTTGCTTCGAAGAGTCGTTAGTTCTTCTTCAGTGTTCTGTGGTCTTTGCGGAGTGTGGTTTCAACAAGGGTATGGTCGACTACGCATTTTGGTAGAGGAACCAAGAATTGTCTCAGAGATTAAGTCTCTAGTGTCATTGGGAGTCAGCAGAGGGTTTGTCGTTGCACAAGTGTCGTCCCATGACATGAAAGACAAGGAAGAGGCATGGTTCGAGTGGATAAGGCTTTTGAAGAGAGTTACCTTGATTACACGAGGATACTCAAACTTTTCCGTTACGATCGAGGTACTAAGGAAGACTTCGGTTGTGCGTTGCTACGGAGGGTTGGAGCCTATGTCTCAAGAAGTGCTTAATCACGAGACTAATTCCACTCATGGTTCGAGACTTGAAGAGCCGGTAATGGTGTTGGCATAAGAAGAGACATTGTGGACTTAGTGTAGCAATGTCTAAGGTGCTTTCGGTAGAAGACCGAACATCAAGAACCGATAGTTTTCCCCAACTGCTTTTCGATTTTAATCAGAAGTGGAAGCAAACCAAAGTTTGCTAAACTAAGGGGGATTCACTCGGATTTGGTGAGTGTCACCGAGTGATCGGGATATGAGAAGTCTCCCTTATATTTTTATTTAAGGAAGCCGTGTCCCGAGGAGATTACTACTCTTGGATCAGAGTAGCGCAGCGGAAGCGTGGAGTCGAGCTCGTTCAAGTGTCCTTTTGGGTCTCGCTTAGGACCTTAGGACAGGTCCTTTTGAAGGAGGGGAGTTTGTAACATCCCGCTCGTCCGGCCTTTCCAGGTACGCCTTCACGGGTGAGCAATGTGCGCTTTTAACTATTTAATTATGTAAATTAAGTGTTTATTATACTTCTACGTGATATATTTGAATTATTTGAAACTTATTTGACCTTAGGTGATTTACTTATACGTGTTCGTTTTCTTTGTTTCGTTCTTGCTCCATTTGTGCCCGTTTTCATTTTTGATATTTGTGACTACGTGCTATGCGTGACTTATAGGTGTTATGAATGTATCCTTATGCTCATTACTTGTCTTTGAGTTCGTTTGATACGGTTTTGAAACCGTTTTATGTTTTAGGGACATAAGGGCCTAACGGGTTTTAGCGCACTTTGTGTTCCGGAAGGCATAACTTGAGCTCGGGAATTCGGATTTGAATTCCGGAAGATGCGTTGGACTTGAAATGAAGAAATCAAGACAAAGAATTAAGATTCATATTTTTCTAAGCCCATTTGATTCCCCGTTTTTTGACCGGAACGAGCCTTTGTGTTTAAGAGTACCCTTTTGTTGACTAATCTTCACTTGTGGGGCCCAATTTAACCCCAATTAAGCCCCTAACCTTGACTTACATGTATCTAACCATCCCTCAATCTCTCCTACTCCCTCATTTCGTCCCACACCCAAGGAAAAAGAAGGGAAAGTGCAGCAACTTCAGCTCCAAGAAGAGAAGGAAGAAACCCTTGGCCATTTTCATGATATTGAGCTCAAATCACATCCAAAGCTTCTCTAATTTGAAAGGTAAGTTTATGATTGTAATCTACACTCTCTCTTCTCTATTATATGTGGATTTTAGTGGAATTCATTGGTTGATTCTTAAGTTCTAGCAAGCATGTGAATAGTAGAGATTGGATGAATTTGATGATTCTTGCTTCCCTTCTTGTTCCCTTGATTCTTGGTGATGATGTATTGCTTCTATGACTTGATTCTATGTATTTATTACATCTCCTTTCATGGTTGCTTGATTATGAGTGATTGGCCATTGATGAGTGCTTGAGAATTGGATGATAACTTGATGCATTTCTTCCCCCTTTCCTTGCTTTGTTTCTTGCATATTTGGTGATTGATGTTGTTGCTACTTATATGGCATAAATCTATGATGAATTAGTGTTATTTTCATGTTTGGTTTATGTGTTTTCTTTGGATTTAGAGACTCCCCTAAGCTTGTACCGAAATCCCCTGTTTTTCTCTCCAAAATCTGATGTGTTGCTTGATGTCTGGTCCTTTCTGCCCGTGTCTCGGTTTGCTCTATGTTGGTGACACGGGCGTGTCACCTTCTGGTATCCGTTGTTCGTCTCCTGTACTGAGACACGGGGGCGTCTCAGCTTGTTCTTCCAGGGGGGCACGGGCGTGTCCCCTAGGAATTCTCGTTTTTTTCCGCCCGTCTTTGCATGGCTTTGCTTCCTTTTCATTTCTTTTAGTTAGCTTTCCTGTCTTGTTTATGACTTGTATGCTTCATTAACTTGTTACATTATGTGTTAAGCTTAATGTTGTGAATCCTTAACTTGTTTTATACCCTCGTTTGTGAATTATGAACTTATATGAAACGCATGCTCTCATATGACTTACGTGTGAATTTATTTTATGTCCTCTGCATCATGAACATACATACACATCCGTCGAGCGTCTAATGTGGTTCATAATGAGTCTAAGTTTGTCTTTTGTCTTTGCCTTGCCTTTAGGTCCGTTCCTTGGTTGACGAGGTTGTCCTCTAGACGTTCGTTTGCTTCTTTTGTTCCCGATGCTTCTCGGAAGTGAGGTTTCTTTCTTTTTAGCTATTATGACCTACAACCCAATATGTAATTTAAGCCCGCATGTGAACTATATATACGTATAAATAAGTGTTCGATATGTATTTTGCAGGAATTGGCCCATTTGCTATGAAATCCGTTGAAAATGCTTTTATATATATGTAAGCTATGTTTTGTTTATTCGTTTTCGAAAAGGGTTGGTGTGTGTACGTGTTAAGTTTTGGCAAGAAAAGCTTTTGTGATAAGTATACGCTTTGTGGGTTATGTGCGTGTGAGTTCTGTGATCTGTGTGTGGGCCCCGGAGAAGTGGTATGTGATCTCGGGTCGGCCATGGGGTCGCCGGGCTCTCTCATCAACACGACTCCATTTACGGGAGACCTAGTTCTCCTATGCCGACGGAGCACTTTAAGGTTGGCCGTCGAAGGAACCGGGCGGGACCCTCCGGTTCACAAGTTTCATTCTGTGGAGGGTCGAGAGGGGCACCTCTCTTCCCCAATGGTGTGGAGGTGGGATTGTTTATGAGTTTTGTTTTGGTATAAGTAACTATGTGTGAGAACTCGTTCTCGCCATGTTGTGTTTATGCTTATGCTTTTATATCCGATACGGTTTGTGAAACGGGGTGGACTCATAACTGGTAAAACTTGGGTGAATTTGGCCTTTGGCCCTAAATCTTTACTTGTATATATATAGTATCACGGGTTAAACTCTTTTGGAGTGCAAAAACCACACCCGGTTCATGAACACTTTCGATTTGAATATGCTATGCTCCTACCTATATGTATGTGTGCGTGTGTAGCCCCCTCACCAGTCTCTAGGACTGACCCTCGTTGCTTCTTTCTTTTTCTCCCCTTTGTTTTGAGCTTTGCAGGTGCTCGGTTGGGAGTCTGGCTAGGCGGCGGTTGTCTTTCGAGTCTTGGGCGTCGTTCGAGTCTTTGTAGCGTCCTTGCATTTGCATATTTACTTTCCTGTTTCGGTACTATGTATATTTGGTACTACGTATAAATAATTATAAGCTATGTTCTGTAATTTGAAGTTTGAATATTTATTTTGGCCCGGGGTGGGCAAAGCATGTTGCAGTATGTATATCTTGTTTTAAGCTTATATGCCTATAATTGGTTTTGTTATGTGATCCTGTAGCTTCCGCACTTTCGATTTAGTTTGTTGCGCACTCTGTTCAGGGTCTAGACCGCCTAGCCTAGAGTTGATTTTGTTTGTCACCCGTTCGCCATAGTTCGACGCGGGGACGGAGTTCCCATTTCGGCACCCGGGTTGGGCTATGGTGCTGGGGATGTGGCGCCCTCCGCTCCGGGGTGTTACACCGACGATGGTGAACGGTACATAAATCATTCATGGCATGTGCATCATGAGTTCTTAATTGATATATAATTGTTGTGTGTTTTGCTTGTGCGTGCTTGTTTGTTATGTGTTTTCCTCGTGTGTGTGTGGTTTTCTCGGTAAGTTGAGGGTCGTGATTTCAACGGTCTTCCGGAACAAGCAAGCAGTGGTGGTTTAGCTCTATAACAAAGGGACTTCTTGAGTAGAAGGTGCGAGTGATGGAGGTTCGGTAACCACGCCATTCGTATAACACCGAACTTTTGAGTAGTTGGAATGAATGAAACGATGGGTGGTGCATCAAACTTGGACCCTTCTATCGTGTGAAACATTTTAGTTGCTCCTAGCCCGGATCAAGCGGTAAGGAATTACTCCATCAAGATTTTAAAAAGTGATCAAACCCCTTGTACTTGAAGACATTAACCGGGCTAATCCTTGTCGAGATGTCATGAACCTCGAACATGGGATGAATACGGGAAGTTGCTTGAGCTTGAAACTCGAGCGGTGAACCTGGGGACCAGCTTCTCCTAAGGGGGGAGATTGTGACACCCCTTTCTTCGGCAAGTCAGGTGTGACGTCATGAGAGGGTTTCTCCGCGTTTTAATTTCTCTTTTGATTTATTCTATACTTTGAATTAATTGTTTAAGTGATTTATATAACCTAATAGTTTAAGATTTTCGTTTTAACTTCCGTATTTAATTTCCCCAATTTGATTTTAATTCTCAAACTTCATGAATATGTGATATACTTGAATTATATGTTTCATGAACTCATTTACGTGTTTATTTTACTCGTTTATACTTGTTCGAATTGGTCGGAGACCATTATTTAATTTTGGGATTTGAGGGCCTAACGAGTTTTAGCGCGCCTCGGATTCCGGAGGCCATATCTTGAGCTCGGGAATTCGGATTCAAATTCTGGAAGTGACGCCGGACTCGTAACGAGATTTTCAAGCTAAGGGACATAGCCTTATATTTTTCTAAGCTTTTTTGGACCCTCGTATTTCGCCCATAACAAGAGCCTCGTGCAGATTCACCACCTTTTACGGTTTTAGCCATAACTTTCCCGTTTCTTAACCAAATGACCCGATTCTTGAGCTTATTTACACCTAACTTAACCCTCTCCCTCACTATCCTAACCTCACACTCAAACTCAGCTGAAAAAGGAGAAAAGGGCTGTTGTTCATGAGACGAAGGAGAAAGGGGGAAAACACTATTCCTCATGCAAAGTTTGAGCTTCATTCATCTCCAATTCTTATCCAAATTGAAAGGTAAGTATATGATCTTGCTATCCTCCTTCTTTTGGTCATTTAGAACTATGTTATGCTCATTTTCATGGAGTTTCAAGCATTCAATGAGAAGTGATGTGAATAGTTAGGGATTGTGAATTTTGTTGATTCTCTTGCTGGTTGATGTCTTATGTTTGGAGCTTATTTCTTTGATGTTTCTTGGACCATTTCGTGTTGATTTATTGTTGCCTTCATGGTACCTTGTTGTTGTTGTCGTTGAGTTGGTGCAGATCAAAAACATTAAAAAGTTGTACCGTTTTGAATTTTTCTCGAGGTATCAAACGGACTCAGATAAACATAAAATTTTACAGTCATAAACCTTGATATAGTAGGAATATACAGTTAAAACAGTTTTGAAAACCGATTTCATATGAACTCAGAATTCGCGTCTGAAGTTGCTGCATACAAGCTGTCAGATTTGTGTTATGCATTCCTTAATTAAAAGCACACAAGAACTCAACCAAATCCATCAAAACTCATGCAAAAACATACTTGTGACATTCCCTAACCTTTAAATTAAACACACACTCAATAGTTCATGATTTAATCCAACAAGAGCTATTACTTCTTATATTTCAAATAATTTACTCAAATTAATAAAAAGGGCAATTTGCAAGAATCCATAACAAGGTATACAATAGTGGCATGTGATGATCTGAATATAAAGCAGCTAAATATTACCTAAATATAAACAGCTGATTATCAGTCTTGGTACGAGTCTGTCTATTTCATCAAGTCCAATTTCTCATTCAAGGCTGCTCATGAATTCCTTTGAAACCTCCTGAAAGGAAAGCTAGATTAAGCAACAAAGAGAAAACCAGATTCGCATTCAAAGATTGCAAAAGAAAAGAAGCACGAAAAAACAAAAATGTTCTCTTATAGTCAGTTTTACCCCAAGTTAAAAAAAAAAAAAAACTTGTCACCACAAATCACAATAACAGCATCCCCCCAAACTCAAATCCAAGAATTCACACACCAAATATAAATATTCAGCAACAATATTAACTTGGACACCAAAACCAATGTGTAGCCGCTGATTTGTTTATAATCACATAACAAATACAATCACCAAGCATGCGAATTATAGGTCGTGTCGAAAACAACAAATATCAAGAATTAAGGGTGTGTTTGAATATGGATTTTCTCACTTGTTTCTGAAGAGGATGTGTACGTGCATAAACCCGTCACCAAGCTGTATCATGAATTACGATCTAAAATGGGCGAGAACTAAACAGTGAGAAAAAATAGCACCTAGGTGTAAGAGAACTCAGTACAAAAATGTTTTAGTATGTTAATTTCGACGAAGTGCTCTGTAAATTACACTTTCTGGAAAGAAAGAAAAATCACTAGATCTACAGTCAAGCGGTTATAGAAGAAGAGGAAAAAGTTGAGTTTACCTTTTGGTGGGGAAGGTAAAGGGCAAAAATGGCATCGGAGATGTCCTTAGACCAAAAATTAATGTCCCACTACAAAGAGAAAGAATGAGAGATGGAGAGGGTAGAGACGAAGAGGGACTGACTTACTTGTACGATGAACGGCGCCGGCCGAGTCTGAGATGGAAGCGAATAGACGGCGAGGTGGAGGTCTGAAATCGCACAACAAGAGAGAAAAGTAATGCCCCATTAAGAGAGAAAAAAAGAGGGAGAGAGAGGGCTGAGACAGAGAGGGTTGACTTACCTGTGCGGCAAACGGCTGAGATGGCGGCGGACGACGACGAGGCTGAGACAGAGAGGGCGAAGGCAAGTGAGCTCAAAATTGGGGGGAAAGGGTTTATTTTTGTCTCTGAGAGTTGGTGAAGATATTAAATGAGGAGAAATATTTTTTTTATGTTTTCCGACGAAAAACCGACAGAATGTCTGTCGCTAATCCGTTGGTAACCTTTAAAATTATATAAAATATAACGTTATCATTTATTTGGTTCCCGCGGTGGGTGAAAGCAATTAAGTGCACCAAATAAATTTTGTTTTTTTAATGTAATAGTTTCCGATGGATTACCGACTGATTTTCCGTCGAAATATTTTTTCTAGATTTAAAAACATTATATAAAATATAATGTTAAAATTTTGGAAACAATATCCTTTTAAATTTTTCCTTCTTTCCAACGGATAATCCGTCAGAAATATTTTTTGATCAAATATTTCTGTCAGTTTCCGTCGGTAAACCATCGTTAATCTGTCAGTTACTTTTAAAATTATCTAAAAAATAACGTTAAAATTTTGGAAACAAGCTCCGTTTATTTTTTCGCTAGTTTCCGACGGATTTTCTGTCGGAAAATATGTTTTTACCTATTTAATATTTTTATCGGTGTCCGTCGGTAAATCATCGCTAATCCGTCGAAAAATCCATGTTTTCCGATCGAATATATTCCGTCGGAAAAACACAGATTTCTTGTAGTGAATATTAAAAAATTTGAAATTAATTAAATAAAAAATAAGGAGAATGTTAACTTTTATAAATGGACAGATTTGGTATTTCAATTTTAAAAGTACACTTCGAGATTAAAAGGGGAGGTGTGTTAATTAAAATTAAAATTAACACATGGTGTCTTATGAGAATTTTTTACTAACGGGATTTTTATTACTAATTCGAAATAACATAGAATTTTTGTGTATCAAACTTTTATCAAAATAAAATACTTTTAAAAGATTTCTTGTAGTGAATATTAAAAAATTTGAAATTAATTAAATAAAAAATAAGGAGAATGTTAACTTTTATAAATGGATAGATTTGGTATTTCAATTTTAAAAGTACACTTCGAGATTAAAAGGGGAGGTGTGTTAAATAAAATTAAAATTAACACATGGTGTCTTATGAGAATTTTTTACTAACGGGATTTTTATTGCTAATTCGAAATAACATAGAATTTTTGTGTATCAAACTTTTATCAAAATAAAATACTTTTAAAAGATTTCTTGTAGTGAATATTAAAAAATTTGAAATTAATTAAATAAAAAATAACGAGAATGTTAACTTTTATAAATGGACAGATTTGGTATTTCAATTTTAAAAGTACACTTCGAGATTAAAAGGGGAGGTGTGTTAATTAAAATTAAAATTAACACATGGTGTCTTATGAGAATTTTTTACTAACGGGATTTTTATTGTTAATTCGACATAACATAGAATTATTGTGTATTAAACTTTTATCAAAATAAAATACTTTTCAATGATTTTTAAGAGGTTATGCTAAACTAAGGAGTGTTTCCAAACTCTACTACATAAGCAGAAGTTAAAGTAGAAGTGAAAGTTGTAAAAATTTGCAGTAGTAAAAGCAGTGAGTGTTTGGAAAAAAAAAGTAAAAAGCAGTAAAATAATCAATTGAGTGTTTGCAGTGAAAAGTTGAGAACCACTTTTAATTTTCATGAAAATACTAAATTAACCCTTGCTATTTTCTAATCATTTCGGTTATTATCTATATATGTTGATATTAAATTATAATAAAAAGTTCAAATCTTCACAAAAATAAATAATCGAAAAAAATTATAGTAAAACTAAAAAATGATAAAAGAGAAATATTTACCTAGTAATTGCATATTTTTTAGGTATGAGATTTTAATGGAGATTTCTAAACTTGAGAATTCAATTGAGGCTAGATTTTTTAGTGTTTAATTGAGATTTTTAAAATTGAAAATTTAATCGAGATAAGATTTTTCTTGTTGAGATTTTAATGGAGATTTTTGAGATTTTCAAATTCTAATGGAAATAGGAAAGAAAAGATAGGATGATTGTATAAATCCTAAACCTTTATTTGTGTTTAAAAAGTTAATTATGTAATATTAATATTTTAATGAGGATTTTATTGTCTAAACAAAATATATAAAACCGCATAATATATAAGCAGAATCCAGAAGCATGCCTTGGGCTGCTTCTCGATTCTAACTTATTTCTGCTTAAAATAATCAGAAATTGGTTTTCCAAACACTCAAAAACCGCTTAAAATAATCGTTTATCACATAATCACTTAATTTTAGAGTTTGCAAACACTCCCTAAGTAATGTTTAGGGGTGAAACCTCATTTGTCCTTCAAGTCAATTAGGGTTGATTCAAGTGGTTAATGCATTCATTCTATAGGGTAAGGTCCCGAATTCGAATCTCACTTGTATGTGTGTGAGTGGAAAAAAAATAATAATAAAAAAAAAACATCATTTGCCCTTCAAAAAATTAATAACATTCAAATTAATCCCAATACATCAATTCCGTTATTAATTCCAAGAATTATGTACTTACTTAAGATCCACCAACAGAGAAACGAAACGTCATCTTCAAACACTGTTCGACAGGTGACAATTCATGTCGCATTACATGCACACTTTGTTTTCATGCAACCATTGTGTTAGTTAATTCCTAAGAGATATAACATAGAATCTTCCGAAAATAAAATACCATTGGTGGAATTTCTCAATTATATTCTGAACTTTGGTCTTAGACCAACCAACGAACGAAACGTAACATAGAATCTTCCGAAAATGAAATACCATTGGTGGAATTTCTCAATTATATTCTGAACTTTGGTCTTAGACCAACCAAGAAACGAAACGTAGTGTAAAAAATCTCTCTGTCGGTTTTTTTTTTTTTTTTCTGTAATTTATTTTGGTTTCTTCGTTAAAAAGTCAGAAGGACCATTATATAATGCAACTCTATTCATGCAGTGGGTGCGTACAACACTTTTTGAAGCTAAAATGTAGAGGATTCAGGGCCTACGATTCCAGGAAATTAGATATATGCTCCCCAAAGGTGAATCTACGTACATATTGCAGCATATTGAGTCGATAATAATTTCCATGATGGAGATCTATTTTTAATTTCATTTGCAATATCAGCATGGAACAAATTAACTAATATAATATTAAATGAGGATAGTTTTTTTTTTTCCCCCTTGAATAAATCAATTATTTTTTTTGTCATTGAATATTCTAAGCTTGCATTGTACACATTAACAATATTCCTATAGTCATTACATAATAATAATAATTGTTAGGAAATAAGCTTCTGTTTAGCCAAGATTATTCTTTCCTTTTATAACTGATTCCTAATCCCTAGTTTGTAGGGAAGATTAGAGTTATATTTACGTCTCTTGTAAATCCTTAGAAGAAGAACAATGAAATCAATCCAACTTTTTTCTTCTCTATGTGCCTTAACATGGCATCAGAGCAGCGTTAAACATCCTTGGGACTCAGTCTCAACATCATCGTCCTAAAACCCTTCCCAAAACCTTTTGGCATCAGTCAAGATGTCCAGTCCTACAGAACCAAAACCAAACACAGAATTACCTCTTCAACTAGCAGATTTGTTGCGAAACAATATGCAACAACAACCAACCATCACCAATCCACAGAATCTTTCAATAGGCATCAAATTAAACAGCGAGAATTACCCGGTATGGGCCCGATTGATGAAAATGGCAATTGGAGGACGAGGCTGCCGCTCGCACCTCACGGGAATCCCACCAGCACCAAGTACCACCGATCTGACATATGATCAATGGGAGCAAACTGATCAGAATGTGTTCACATGGATCATACAGAATATGGAAGCAAATTTAATAAATAATGTTCTACAATACCCAAACGCGAAGACTCTTTGGGACGGCCTTGCCACGACATATGGCAGCGGCTCAGATCCTCTCCAATTGTTTGACCTGCACAGGAAGGCAAACACACAGAAACAGGGTCTCGACAGTTTGGAAGATTTCTGGAACAATCTTCAAGGGATTTGGATGGCAATAGACCGTAGACAACCAAACCCGATGAAATGCCCGGAAGATATCACAATCTTCAATCAGATCATACAAGAACAAAGATTGTATCAATTCCTCACCGGGATTGATGACAAATACGACCCGATTAGGCGGGATCTGCTGAAACTCGAATCAAAGCCCTCAGTAGAGACCGCCTATGCCACTATCCGAAGGGAGGCTGCTCGTCTCCAGATCTTGAAGACGGCTACCGATGGCGAAGGGGCTTTTTCATCACCAGGCATCGGGACGGGTCTGGTGGCGAGAGGCGGCAAAAGTGGCCGGAAACCGGAGGGAAATAGGCGCACCATTAACACCAGTAGACGGAATCCATCTCAAGATGATAAATCAGAGCTAGAATGCTCATATTGTGGAAAACCGAGACACACGAAGGAAGGATGCTTCGAACTAATCGATTACCCAGACTGGTGGGAAGGAAGCAAGAAAGAGAAGGGTCGCACGGCCGGCAACGGCCAGCGGCGTGTGAACGCCGCCATGGAGACACGCGGCTGGACAACCGAGAGAGGGGGAGGAGGAGACGCCGTCGCAGGCATCACCCAATCATAAGACGCCGTGCGACGGCGTCCGGAACGGTGACGGGAACGGCGACTGGCGACCGGCGGGCCAACATAGCCGCCGCCGCTGGAGAAGCTTTCACTCCCAAACAGGGAGACGTAACAGGTAAAGGGTTTGAGTCTTTTGACTCAAACCCTAGGTCTCTTGCACATAAAAGCCCCCCTTGTTCCCTATTTACAAATCAGCCCCCCTTGATTGATAATATACAAATTGGGCCCCTTAACTTGCAAAGTTCACACAATAACCCCAAGAAGATGTCACAATGGATTTTTGATTGCGGGGCTACGGATTCTATGACTTTTGATCCCTCTGATATACTTGAACCATCGAAACTGAAAAATTCACATATTCAAACTGCTAATGGGGGACTGATGGAAGTTAAGGGGGAAGGGACAGTCACTATATCACCA